>JBCFYV010002255.1:19705462-21047962 GCA_039000515.1 Timema cristinae | reverse complement strand
TGACTTCTGGATCTGTAAGCCGGTAACTCTTAGATCACTATATCACAGAGTTTGTCCTGATCGTTACTAGATTATATATTTAAAAAAAAAAAACAGTTCTCACCGTCTCTGTACTCGAACAAGTCCACCTGATGCCCTCTCTTGGCGAAGTAACAGGCGCTTAGTGATCCTACCTATGGAGGAGAAAATATCTGTAGAAACATGAGGTTAGTAAATAATTGTATTGGTGACTGTTCCCGTGGTGTAGTGGTCAATGCACCTTGCTACGAGCCTATGGGTCCCGGGCTCGATAACTTACTGGTACCTTGTTTATCTTTACCTTTAGGGAAATTATTACAATGGTCACCAGGGTTTGGATAATCAGGCCTACACTAGCCCCATGATTTTTTGGTGCGGACTGACAGCTGATGGCTTTGAAAAGTTACCAGACCAAATTATGTATCTCTACTTCGAACCATATGAGCTGAAAAAACATGTGTTTAACAGCTGTCGCTTCTGACAGTCAAAATGTAGGTATATACCTAAATGTTGACTGTCAGAAGTCAGCTGTGAGCTGTCAGTCAGCACCAAAGAAGCCATGGGGCTACTGTAATGACTGTAACAATGTCTTGTGATAAGTACAGAGTACTTAACTCATCATCGTATAACCTCCTCATCTCCTTTTTTGCACAAATATATAATTTATTTTGATGAATAAAGTTTTTTGTTGTTCAAATTGCAAAAAAAAAAAAAAAAAAAAACTGAACTTAGCTCGTTTTCCTTTCCACCCTACCATTTAACCAAAAAATAAGTTGTACAACATCCAAGAAAAATCAAGATTGAAACCACGGTTTGTTGACCCCTAAGGCACGAAGCCCCGCATTGTAAAACTATCTTGTGTTAGTAATAAGCCATCTCGTGTTACCTGAAGGGTTTTTGTTACGTAATCTATACGAGTGGTTATACAACAGCTGTACAAAATAAAAGGCTCTCACATACTAAACATACGGTCAATTTTTTTTTGTTGCATCATGTCTTAATATAGAGGTCAATGTTTTATCAAATTTTTTTTATCATAAAGTCTTAATACCTGTTCAGGATATATGGTAATTACTATAATTGAGTAGAAATAATAGTACTTTAAATTTGAATATACTAGTATTGTTTTTATGTAAATAATATGGATCCAATCATTAAAAGTTTATTGATAATTATAAAAAAGAATTTGACAAAAATCGGGCGAAAAATTAAGTTGATAAGATTTTCTGTTTGACAACATTGTCCTAATTGAGATATAAAATGTAGAGTAAAAATTGATTTAAAATATGATATTTAGAAATTTTAAAATGAATGAACGAGATAAAATGATTTGTAAAGATTGACTAATGTTAGGAAATTGAGAATATAGGATTTAGTATTATCAAAATCATTAGAATATGTAATTAAAAATGAATTATGAAAAACTGTTAACCCATTGGTACACTTTAAAAAGCGAATCATTAAGGCATGTCTTAAACAATATTTTCAATTCTTAATTAAAGTGAACCGTAAGTTAAAAATTCCTGATTTATAAACACAAAGAATGTTGATAAACAATTATAATAAAACAAAAGAATACAAAATAATGGTCAAAAAGTAAAATAGAAGAAACTAGCAAATCATGAAGTAATAATATTTATTAAAAAGATGTTTGAATAGATTTTTTTCTTTTGAAAGTGTGTAAATTTAAAGCCTAATATTGAATATAGTCCCCAAGCTCCTTGATGTTAAATGATGGAAAAAAACCAGCTGTAGAATTTTAAATCTCGACATGTTTCGGTACATTATACCACCATCAGGGTTTCATTGACTACAACATTTCTTTTTGCCAAAATAAATAAAATAATGTTTCAGTAAATAAGCTTAGATTAATTTTCTACACATTGTCAAATAAACAGTTCTGGACTATCTGCAGACATGAAAATCACAACATATGAACAGATCTTATTTTAATTTAAACCATGTGATGTCCATGACAAATATTAAGGAATTGTCGATAATATTAGGTGTATAAAATTGATATAAAAATATCAATCGAAGAATATTTTGTTGATTTAAAATAGAAATGTCGTTTAGCTGGGGGGAGGGGGGAACTGTAAAAAAAAAAAAAATTAAGCTCACGTTCACTTCGATCTCACCTTAAGGATTAAAGGATTCGGATGTGCAATCCTTACAGTAAACAAACTAATATTTGTATATATATTATCTCACCAATCCTCCTCCAACGACAGCCACTTTCAACCTTCCTTGCTCGGAGCAATCTTCCATGTTTCTTCTCACGAAATACGTCGATCCTTCTCGCTTCACTCCAGCGTACTGTTTCATCTCGAGAGCAGTTTTTCTATAAATGTAAACTCTCTTAGAGGGAATAGAATATTTTGGTAAAACTGGTCTCAAGGACGAGGCTGGATTGGTAGGATCCGGAACAAAAGGGGCGAATCAAGAAATAGCATTTAGGGAAAATAAATAAATAATAATTCCAATTATATCCTGTCTTTTTGAGGTGATCACATCTGTGTGGTCAGAGTTTTTCTGATGGGTGACGACTACTGACACACAGGCTCGATCCTGACTCAAGAGACCAGGGTTCATCCCCCTATTGGGTGTATTTTGGGGGCTATTCCCTGAAATTTGTTTCCCTTTCTTCTAAGTTAAGTCCTTGTGGATTTTCTTCATATTTTTACAGGTTATATCTGTAAAGGATGAATATTTGAACCACCTATGATCATCAATTTGGTAATAAGGCCTTAAAAATATTTACCTGCTTCTTTGGCCGCATGGTTTAAGGCGTTACTATAGCAATAGACTATTTCAGCATTTTTCAAACTGTGCTCCATAGATACTACGAGATCCACCACATTTATCTCAGGCTTCATGAGACAATTTTAGAATATTCTTTATTTGTTTTGTTTTTCACACTATAAAATAGCATAAATAAAATATACACTAATATTGGCTATGTATTATATATTTTTTTAAATTTCAAAATTACTTTAACAAACTTAACTTTACACGTATGCAATCTGCTTTGCAAATCCGTAACCCTGGTTGCAAACATTGAGGTGAGCCAGACCCTTAATCATTGAATCATACAAAGCTTAAGGTGTGATGGAAGGAGACGCGAGATAAGCACTGTTTTTTTCCAGTTTTTATGGCAAAGCATTTTTTTGGCTAGAATAAATTAAATGTTGTTTAGTACAAATATAAAGTTTAATTTTCTTCACGTGTTAATATCAACAGTTCCTGTATATCCATTATGAGTATAGCGGCATTAGAAGAGAAACATTTTTAACGAAGAGAAACATTTTTCACTAAATTCCACGACATCCTTGATAAATATTCAAAAAATGTTGAGGTCACTATGTGAAGAAAATTAAATTCTATGTTTGTATTGTAGCAATATTTTGCACAAAAAAAAATAATATTTTGCCACAAAAACTGCAAAAGAACTCGCCTTTTCTATCGTTCTCTTCCAACCCACCTTAATGAGATTAAAAATTGTTTATCCTTTAATAAAAAAACGCTGTAATCATAGTTTACTCATTTTTATTTGACATTCAATGCTGAAAATGGTTTGTTTCTGTGACTTACAGTATAGACTATTTTTTGGTTACTTATTATTATTATTATTATTATTATTATTATTATTATTATTATTATTATTATCATTATTATTATTATTAATAGCACCGCGTATTATTATTATTAGCTCCGCGTCTTACTACCCGTTCGGGTTATACGCACTTACGCTAATGTGTAATGGTAGGGTGATTGTGAGATGAAATGAAGGACCTACAGTTTAACGTGGAATCCGAACCACGGTGGAGGCCTGGCACTCCCCACATTCACAAGATGTCTTGTCAGAGGTGAAGGAAGGGTTTGGCAATCAGATAAATCTGTGCCGGGACCGAGGATTGAACCCCGGCCACCAGAACAGAAGTCTGACACCTTACCCCTAGACCACCAGGTCACCCTTGGCTACTAATGTATTTTAAAATGACAGCATGAGCTAGCTTTCGTTATTGAAGCTTCATGTAGGAAAAAAAATTATCAAGACGATGGAGGCAAGTATTAATTAGTATGTGGGTAAATTAAGCCAATAGCCTATGACCCACATTCCTTTCTTCCTCCAAATTGACCTTGATGGGCGTGCACGTGGCCTGTTTTTTCTGTGTTATTTTTTTAGATTAAACAATCCATAAAGAAAGAATGAGTAACAAAGAGAGATACTATAATATAACAGATATAAATTAGAAAGAGTTATCATATTAATTTCTAATAATATATAAATATAATATTTAGCACCGCGTCTTACTACGCGTTTGTGTTATACGCTTTAAGTACTAATTACGCTAATGGATTAGGAATTGGGAAGGTTGAATTAGAGGAAATGAACCCGCATTTGCGTGGAAGGAGAGTGGAAAACCATTTATGAAAAACCACCCCAGTTCACCCGACCGAGATTCAAACCTTGATCTCCCCGTCCTCAGCAGTCGAGCCCAACACGACAAGCGCATTTCTAATAAACTCATTAGTTAGAACAAACATGCTTTTTTGACGTCGAATTTGGGGTTTATGGTTTTGTCGGCAAAATGCTGTGGGAAGAGAACAGTTGACATAAGTTCATTTAAAGTACAAAGTTAACGTAGCTATAATGAGCTTTTGATGGGAAAAGTATATAATTTTGGTAGTTATACTGATTTTAATTGAAAAATAAATAAATATAGAGTGACAATATCTATAGTTAATTTTTAATGGGAAAAACATAGAGCTATGATAGTTATTATTTAGTTATTTTATTGGAAAAATACTTAAGGGGTTTTGTAGTAATAGTGAACTTTTGATTTAAAAAAATAAAGTGTTTAGATAGCTAGTATCAACTTGTAATAGAAAATGTATAGAGTTATGCAAATTATAATAAAATTTTAAACTTTAAGTTTAGAGTTATGGTAGTTATAGTGAAATTTTAATCGTATGATATAGTTGTAGTTATAGTGAAATATTAATCGTAAAATAAGGTTACGGTTCTTTTTAAGAAATTTTAATGAAAAAGTATAAAATTGTAAGGGATTACGAGCTTCATGTTTATTATATTTTATGTCATTCATTAATTCGTTACGTAATGTTGTAGAGACGAAAGAATAAAGTAAACAGTTCTTACATAATCAGCGAGTGTGCTTTTGAGGGGGGGTAGGGGAGAGAGGGGTTGTAGTGAGTGGCATTTGAAAGGGAAGGAGGGGTTGTTAGCCTCAGTCTTCTCGAAGTTGTTGAGCGGATAGTGTGTCTTTGTAAGATCAGAAGAAGAAGAAAAATGGAAGGAGCCAATAAATACAGCGATAAGAAGCTTAAAGTGATTATTGTTGGGGGAGGTTTGGTGAGTCACAGCTTGTCTGTTTTTATAGTCAGATCGTCATTGGAAGAAATCTACAGTGCATATAATATTATTATTTATATTATTATTATTATTATTATTATTATTACCGCGTCTTACTACCCGTTTGGGTTATACGCACTTAAGCTACTGAGTAATGGTAGGGTGTGAGATGAAATGGAGGACCTACAGTTTAACGTGGGATCCGAACCACGGTGGAGGCCTGTCATTCCTCACATTCACAAGTTGTGATTAATACACGTCTTGTCAGAGGTGAAGGAAGGGTTTGGTAATCAGATAAATCTGTGCCGGGACCGAGGATTGAACCCCGGACCCCCCAGCACAGAGGTCTGACACCTTACCCCTAGACCACCAGGTCCCCACAGTTCATGTAAAATGTAATACATTAATTTAGATTAGCTGTGTTTCTATATAAAAATGACGGCTATATAATATGTTATTATTTAGCACCGCGTCTTACTACGCGTTCAGGCTATACGCTTAAGTACTAATTAAGCTAATGTGTTTGGAATTGGGAAGGTTGAATTTATAGGGAGTGAACCTGCATTTGCGTGAAGGGAGGGTGGAAAACCATTTTGTAAAAACCACCCCAGTTTACCCGACTGAGATTCGAACCTCAATCTTTCCGTCCTCGTCAGTCTAGATTAACACTAAACCAGAGCGCTAGCCAACTACGCCACTTTAATATGTATTGGCGTAAAAATACATAAAAGTGAATCTTTTTTTTTAACTTTAATATTACTACGATTACACTACTACCACTACTACCAACCACTACCACACTCCGGTTTAGTATATTTGGGGTTTTAATACATTTATTTAGTTATTTCAATATATTATAATTTCCTTTCAATGAAAAAATCTGTTTATTTTAATGAGATATTGAAAATTACTATAAAATTACAATTTTGCTCCACTAAACTTAAAAGCAGTTAACCGTTTACTCGTGACTCTTCATTTTTCCGAAGAAGAAACCTGTCTGAATTTTTCATTAACATTGCAATTAATTCCTTTTTCAAACTGAATTTGACTGTACTACTATAATTACATCATCACACGACTTATACACTAACTTAAATATAGAACATACATAATATCAAGCCTCCGACCGTTAATTTTTCACTTTGAAAAGGGAGAACCTGCAATTCACAATTAATAATGGTTTTGGTCATACTGGGATTCAAACTCTGTACCTTTAGGCCAGTGGGTAGATAGACACGATACCGAATGAATTTAAATGTCGGACTTAAGGTAGGCGTGCAACGAACGCAAGAAAATGTCGTATTTTTATAGTTCTTATATTATTATTATTATTATTATTATTATTATTATTATTATTATTATTATTATATGATACTATAATAAAGGAAATTGAACTTGAAATTATTATTTATTATTATTATTATTATTATTATTATATTATTATTATTAGCACCGCGTCTTACTACCCGTTCGGGTTATACACTCTTAAGCTAATGTGTAATGGTGGGGTGATTGTGAGATGAAATGGAGGAGCTACAGTTTAACGTGGAATCCGAACCACGGTGGAGGCCTGACATTCCCATCATTCACAAGTTGTGATTAATACACGTCTTGTCAGAGGTGAAGGATGGGTTTGTTAATCAGATAAGTCTGTGCCAAGACCGAGGATTGAACCCCGGACCCCCAGCACAGAAATCTTGACACCTTATACTTAGACCATCAGGTCACCGTTTTTATAGTAAAACCTATAATTTGTCCAAAATAAATACAATACTGCTCTAGTACAATCATAGAGCTAAATTTTATTCCTGTGTTTATATCAACAGTTGTTAAATATCTGTAATGAGCGTAGCGGTATTAAATGATAATTTTTTTTAAATAAATAAATGAAAGGACGCTCCTATAAAATTCCAGGACACACTTGACAGATATTCAAGAAATTTTAAAGTCACCATGTAAAGAAAATTAAACATTATATTTTTACTGTAGAGTTATTTAATTTCATTTGACTAAAAACCCGCCTAGATGGCGTAGTTAGCTATAGCGCTAGTTTCGTGTGGAGCTATACTGCCGAGGACGGTGAGATCAAGGTTCAAATCTCGCCCGGGTAAACCGGTGTGTTTTCCACTCTCCCTCCACGCTATTTTGTGGGTTCACTTCCTTTGTGTTCAACCGTCTCAATTTCTAGCCCGTTAGCGTAATTATGTTCCTTATACTCCCCAAATTAAAATGTATTAGCTACAAGAGTAAAAACTGGAATGTCCACTTTATTATTATTATTATTATTATTATTATTATTATTATTATTATTATTATTATTATTATTATTATTATTATTATTATTATTATTAGCACCGTGTCTTACTACCCATTCGGGTTATACGCTCTTACGCTAATGTGTAATGGTAGGGTGAATGTGAGATGAAATGAAGGACCTACAGTTTAACGTGGAATCCGAACCACGGTGGAGGCCTGGAATTCCCCACATTCACAAGATGTCTTGTCAGAGGTGAAGGAAGGGTTTGGAAAGCAGATAAATCTGTGCCGGGACCGAGGATTGAACCCCGGCCGCCAGCACAGAAGTCCGACACCTTACCCCTAGACCACCAGGTCACTGTTTTTATAATTGTTTTTAGAATATTCGATACAACC
Source organism: Timema cristinae (assembly GCA_039000515.1). NCBI lineage: Eukaryota > Metazoa > Arthropoda > Insecta > Phasmatodea > Timematidae > Timema > Timema cristinae. The sequence continues at coordinate 21,039,918 of JBCFYV010002255.1, read as the reverse complement.
AAACAAAAATAAAATTGCATCAGAAAATGGTTTGTGTGTGTGATTATTAAAAGTTTAATATCCGCTCCGTTTACCCTGGATGGTAGCAATCTCTCCTCGACGGATTATACTATGGCCCTACCTTATAAGCAGTAAACTATACTAGGGTGGCTCTTATTTACTCTTGGTGGAAAAAAATTTAACCATTTTTTTTCGCACCAACCCCTAGATCGTTTCCAATTATTAAAAAAATCAATATTTGAAAATTTTTATTTCAATTGGAGAGAGAGAAAGGGGGTGTCCCTGGGCTCTTAAAAATTTAAATATCACTTTAGTGCAAAAAAAAGTAGATTTTATTGTATAATCTCTCAAGTTATTGATTATATTAAAATATATGTCAAACAAAAAGATATAGCTCTAAACAAGTGGCATACATTATTATTTATTACTTTTTTTCCTACGATAAACTATATTAAAAATAAATCCAAAAAAGTAACGCTACAAATACCGCTGAGACATTCTCTGCTACTACCACAAACACAAACATCCTTGCCATCAACTTACACAAAACATTAAGAATAGATTTTTTTTTTTAATTACGCACCGTGGGGTTGATCATAATTCTCCTAAATAACTGACAGCTTTCGCTTGTCCTTGAACTAGTGTGCGCATGCGTACAGATTGTTTGCCACTATGTAGTATTCAGACCCAACAGTTCAAGGTTAAACTCAACAACTGTATGTGAGCAGATATTATTTTCAAAGACCGCAGTTCTCTTTCTGAATGTGTACGGTTGAAAGAGAATTTTAATTTCACAATGTCTTCCGTTCATTTACGTGAACAAATATATTTACTTGGATACTATTCAAATGAAATAACGGGAAGCAAACTACCTACCATCAAATAAACAAGTGTTAGGTGTTCTATTTTTTAAACTTAGTGTGGTAAAGTTAACGTTACGTGAAAGTGTAGGATTAACTTTGCAGGAAGTGATAATTTTCTGGGAAAAAGCAAGAATTCCGACTAAGGCTGTGAAACACTACATTCCAAAATTAGAAGCTTTGTACCAAAAATGGAGGCAATTATAAAAACACGCCGGAAGAACAACGGAAACTCATAAGGAAAAATGTATAACTTTTCAATCGAAACTCGATGATCTTTTTGACATAGCACATGCAAACGCTTTGGAAATAATAATTATTGAAGAATATAAGCCGTTTTTAATTAATCAAAAGTTAAAAGGACAGCCAGGCTTCATGCATGAAATTGATTATGTTGCACCTAATATATAAAGAAGAGATAAAGAACGAGAAGAGAGAGGCTTGATGAGAAAAAAGCGTAGCAATCGTGATATTGAACAAATAAGTAAGTAATATGCAAGTTTTTCAAATTTAAATACTCTAAAAGTGTAATACTCTATAGTACTATAATATGGACAACATTGATTTAAACAATTTTTAATACTGATTGAGTCAATTTGTGTACACTCTGATATGGCTAAAAATAATCCATGTTAACAAATTTCTTGGTTTTTTATTTAAGAAAAAACTGCTGAATTGATGTCATCAACTTCAGACAGCAGCTTAAGAATTGTTAAATTCAGTACTATTTGCCGGAATATCCACCGATGATATTTCCTGAAGAAGAACACCCTGTTCCAGTAGATATGTAACTTGCATCACCAGTGGCAAAAACGAAAAAGGGACGCCGTGAGATAATGAGTTCGAATCTTGCCGTGACCTTAGATTAATGCAAGGTCAGTGACATAGATGCAGTTCGTACCATAATTGCTGTTGCAGAGGAATTGGAGCATGATGTCCAAGATTTGGTCATCAACAGGTCATCTATTCACAATTCAAGAGAAAGAATACGCAAAGAAAGAGCAGCTGTACTTAAAAAGCAATTTAAGGAGACTGAATTGCAAGCTGTTGCCGTGCACTGGGACGGTAAACTGATTCCAAAGTTAACAGGTGGAGACGCTATTGACATACTTCCTGTAATCGTGTCTAGTGGCGATACTGAACAACCCTTTGGAGCACCTGGATTTGAATCCGGGATCAGAAGAGAACAAGCATCTGCTGTTTGCGAATCAATTTTTGAATGGGGTCTTCAAGATTGTGTAAAGGCGTTAGTTTTCGATACGACAGCAACAAATATTGGGCATTTGAAAGGTGCGTGCGTTTTAATAGAAAATATGTTAGAAAGAGATCTTCTGTTTTTACCTCGCAGGCATCATAAATATGAGATTGTTCTTGGAAGCGTTGTCTAAGAAAAGATGGGTAAATCCACAAGTCCAAATGTGATTTTTTTTTTTAAAGATTTCAAAACTCTTGGTCCTGAATTAATGTTAATAATTTTCAATTCGGAATTGAAAACGAAAATGTCAGGAAACATTTAAAAAAAGGATGATGTATCACGAACTCTTGATTTTGTTAAAAGTACTCTAAATAAACAATCTTGAGAAGGATTAAGATAATTTCTTGAATCAACAGTGATATTTCTTGTAAAAGCACCACCTCGTTGAATATCTTTTGCATTTCAGTGGCAAGATGGATGCAAAAGCTATTTATTGCTTAAAAAATGTTATATTCCGTAATGAATGTGTACTATCAGTGGAAGAAGAAAATGCGATCTGCAATATTATTATTTTTCTGGTCAGCATATACGTTGAAACTTGGTTTTTTGAGTCTTCTGCTGCTGCTGGATTTAAGGGTTCTGTCTAAGCTTTCTCAATACCAAACTGTCGTTCGTGATATATCTCGTGTTGAATTAAGAAAAATAAGTAATCATTTATGGTATTCAAGCCCTGAAGCTGTCGCTTTGTCTTTTCTGATTCAAGTTTGCCATTTGAGTCCAAACAGAGAATGGTTGATGCTCTTAATCGTGAATCAGAATCATTGAACAAATAGTAAAGCGAGTACAAATACAAGTCGACAGAATTCTGGAAATTGTTAAAAGAGGAATTGAACAATTCTTTTTCACCAAAACTAGAAATTTTTATCAAAAGATTTGCCTTAGATGATCAACTTCTACAGACAAAACCAACAAAATGGCTTAAAAATGAAAGTTTCATTAAAGGGCAGGAAATAGTAGTAAGCTGCGAGTTGTCAATGATGCGGCAGAAAGGGGGGTTAAATTAATGGAAGATTATAATAGATTGTTTAAGAAAAATGAGGATCAAAAGCAGTATGTTCTTCAAATTGTAAACGATTACCAACGATTCTTTCCTGGTATAAGAAAGAAACTTTGTCTCAGCGTCAATTATTGTAACTATAATAATTGATTTATCAGTTTTTGGTTTATTTTTCAAAAACCATTGGTTATACGAAAAAAGTAATAGATAATAATGTGTGCTTCTTGTCTATATCTACAATCTTTGTTTGACATATTTTTTGATATAATCAATAACTTGAAAGATAATCAAATAAAATGAGGTCAATTTTTATTATTAATTGGAACTGATTTGGGAGTAGGTGCAAAAAATAAATAAATCAAAAGTTGAAAATAAGAGCCACCCTAAAGCTATAACATAATGGAATAATACAAGGTAAGCTTGATAGCTTTCAGGGTAAATGAGTGTGTCCTTCGTCACTTTGTAAGGCAGCTTACCTTGCATTATTCCACTATGGTAAGCTTATAATATAGGGACATAGTGTAATCCATTAGATAAGACCGTTTGTTACCTTTTAGGGTGACAAGATGTACATAATGAGATAGTCTGAATTTTTTTAAAAATTACTATAATACATCTAATTAAAACCACTTCCTTCAAAAAAAATTTCAAGACAAAGATATTTATTTTTGTTTAGTTTGACGGATGAGGAAATCACAGTTCAATTTGCTAATGTAAAACAAATTGTATCTAGACTTAACATGCGTTTCTACTAAAACATCACTGAAAACTAAGAGCTGCGATACTACCAAACTACGCACAAGTGTCCCTGATAGTTTACCTTTCTTTCCAAAAGTCATAATTGAATACTAACAGGCAGGATGCCAATCATTGTATCGCGGCACTGTCGGCAACGAGGAGATCTCAATTAAATTAATTTAAATTAGTTGAAAAATTACATCTGAACAAAAGAATCAAGCGTATAACCCAAACGGGTAGTAAGACGCCGTGATAAATAATAATAAAATAAATAATATAAATAACAAGAAAATAAACCCAGGATCTTAGACTTAGTACGCAAATGCTCTTACTTCCAACTGAGCTATACATGAGTAATCCTGTGTTCAAGGTTATTTATTACCCACTCATATTTTATGGCAGAGTCTGTGATGGACGTGCAGAAATCTTCATATACATGTGAGCTATCAGTTAAGATCATGAGTTATTGAATAACGCAGCCAACTTTGACTCATGAGGGCTTTTTGCATACAACTGCACAATTACTTTACAAATGAGCATACAAATGAGGGATTAAATAGCAAAGCTATTATATTGGTTGGTTACGAACACAGCCTCATCTAAATATTATATTCTTTATATTGTAAAATGACACCTGTGACCTTTGAATTAGTACACTAAAGAAAACTTAAAAGTACTAACTGAAATGTCACTAAGCTGAAAGATATTCAAGAATCTGTTGCTACAAGTTTGTTTAGAAAATTAATCTAAATACCTACTTCTACTAAAGCAACATATAATTTTATTTATACAAAAAGGTGACCTAGTGGTCTAGGGGTAAGCTGTCAGACTTCTGTACTTGGGGGTCCGGGGTTCAATCCTCGGTCCCGACACAGATTTATCTGATTGCCAAACCATTCCTTCACCTCTGACAAGACGTGTATTAATCACAACTTGTGAATGTGTGGAATGCCAGGCCTCCACCGTGGTTCGGATCACAAGTTAAACGGTAGGTCCTCCATTTCTTCTCACAATCACCCTACCATTACACAGTAGTGTAAGTGCGTTTAACACGAATGGGTAGTAAGACGAGGTTCTAATATTAATCTAATTCCATCCCAACACATCTTATTTATAATATGAAATCTATTCCTTGAACCTAGTATGTTTAAGATCATTCCCATTTTCGTTTTAAATAGTGTAAATATTATAGGGTCTGAAACTCAAGGTTAGTAAGTATTTTAAATGAGTTATGTAACCAACCTAAATAAGCGTGGTAGAAATATTGGCCTAATCAAAATTCTTGGAAGGTGTTGAATGTGTAGTTGCGTGTTTGAAGTTGGGTTTGCTTTCTTGTGCGTTGGAAGGATTTTAATTTTTCATCGTCTGTTCGGGATATGCGCATCTAATAGTACTATTTGTCCCATATTTGCTTGGAGGGATGGTGGGAAGCTAATTTAAAAAAAACTCCCTAAGTACACACGGAAGGTAATCAAACCCCCAACCTTACTTTAACCGGCAAACAATATCAGACGAGCTTGACGCCTCAGCCAGCGGTATCATCGATGCGTGTGTTGGTAGACAAATAGCTATTGTCTTCGGATGCCCTTCTTCCAATTCGGATAAGCGCGTTTGCCTTCAGATCTAAGGATCCTATTTACGAACCTTGAAATTACCAAAAAATGCAACATTTATGAAATTGTATCATTTATTGTGACGATATATATGACATGGCTCCGATGGCTTTTCTTCCCATCCGAAGTAAGTTATGCTACGGGATTGTATTCCTCAATAAAAATCTGTCGACACCAGCTGGGTTTTAACCTGGGCATTGAATCTTGAGGCGAGAACTTTACCACAAGACACCCAAGTTCGACATTAAAAAAAGAAGAAGAACCTTATCTGACTACTAGAAAAGCTACTAGATCTACTTTCACATATTCATGCGTCAAATCGTGCGATCTGAAGGTCGGTAACTCTTGGTGGATATTATAAATACCTGTAACAGTGTTTTACAAAGTTTTGACGGTGGAGGACCATCAAAAGAAAATTGTGTGCACTGGGGGGGATCATCGGGGTCCTTGTAATAGAGAATTGGGGAAGGGGGGCTCTTGTTATAGTTGTTAGAATTCCTAGCTACTATTCTAAAGGTCCCGGGTTCGTTTCCAGCACCTAAAGTGTGCCTCTACCTCACAAGACGGTTACATATCCGCCACTGCTAATAGTGGACCAATAAATGTCCAGCCGACAAATCCTGGTGGCATATGATTGAAAAAAAAACCCTTAGTGTTTAATCTTAGTCCACCCCTCCTTCCCCCCGTGCTGGCCGTGTTACCTAAAGGCTGGCGCACATTATGATGTATAGCATCGGTTCGTAGAACTCAACACAGACTTGAATGATATGCTCGATTTGAATTTTTACACATTTTCATACAAAATAATGAAGAAATGAGCCAATTAGACCTGATATGCACAGGTCAGACAAAATAAAAGTACTGAATCGATACGATGAAGTATGGATTAGTGTGCACCCACATAAAAAATAAACTTACTGAGCCGATAAGATGAAGTACGGATTAGTGTGTACTTACATAAAAAAAAGAAACGTACAGTGCCGATACGATGAAGTACGGATTAGTGTGTGCCAACATAAAAATAATGCATATAGAGCCAATAAGATGCAATACGGCAAATGTGCTCCAACATAAAAAAACTTAAAGAGCCGAAACTATGCAATACGGACAACCTATAGCTGCAATACGGACAACCTATATGCTGCAATACGGACAAGTGTGAACCAATCTTAAGTCAAAATTGTAGTCTGAAGTGGTGCACTATCTTCCATCTGGGTGTTAACTCTTGAGACCCTTCTTTGCATAATACATAATAAACCATTCCAGATCGCCTGCTTTTCACAACCTTACCGGTTTGGAAGGACCACAAATAATTGGCCCAAAGAGAGGAGTTTCTGGAATTATTGCTGACCAAAACGTTACTTTATTTGGTGGTCTCGAATGTTTATTTTTTGAAGATATACTAACCTGCTTTTATTCCTTTAAGGTTTTTTTTTCCTGACTTTGACATCGAAGGTATCTCTCGTGATGTTCCACAGAAGTTATCAGAACATTTTTCTTAAAGACGTTGCTTAGCTGTGACGTAACAGCAAGTCAAGATAGGATTTCATAAGTTAGTGAAATTACGTTTTACTCAGCGAGTTTTAAAGATATAACGTTGAAACTAAAACCATACATTCTTAAATAATTTTGAAAAAATAGTCTTACGTTGTCACTAAACTATTTTTTTTTATATTTTAGTAGCTTTTTTATTATAAACGTATTTTTCTCAGATCGTCTGCAACTCAAGATTTATTCAACTTTTTTTTTTCTAAACTGTCCAATAGGAATCTTCCTGCCAGCATGTTAATTAAAAAAAGTCCTTATTAGCATATATCTATCTAGAATAAGAAACAAGGAAAAGTTAATTATGAAATGCAAGCCAATTTATCCTAGAGTCCAACACCTTAGCTCAGTCGGTAGCGTGTCTTTATACCGAGCTAAGGGTCCCGGGTTCGATTCCCTGCATGACCAAAAATATATAATTGATGAAAATATGGGTTTAAACTTTTACATTGATAAATTAACGACCGGGGACTGGATGTTGTGCCTGTCCTAGTCTTAAGCGATAGGACTATCAAGCTTGTGGCGGAAACTACATGGCTTGAATAAATAAGTGACCCAGGTCAAAGGCTGGAAACAGTAATGGATGTAAAGGAAAGTCAACCCTGCCCAGACCCAGATAGTAGAGTGAGTGTGTGTATTCATCAGAGGAAGAGGGCAACAACAGCACATAATAAGAAGCTTTGCAGGGTGACATGTTTATTTTATCCCATCTCTTTCTGTTTCGTAAATTGGTTCCTAAGTGTGTTAGTGGTTAGACTGCTTAGGTGCGTCAAGTAAAACCGCAACCCGCTTCGCAAAATTGATTTGAAATCCCAAATTGCCAATATCTTTAACAACATAGGTTTATAATGACAGACAGACAGTTAGGACAACCATTTAGAGCAGTGATTGGCAAACCTTTTCGGAGAGTGCCACCCCACCCCCTAAAAAAAAGTCAGATGGACCAACACAATTTACTAAAAAGTTACAATGGTAGGTTTACATTTTACAAAACTATTGTACAATTAAGTCTTATTGATTATTAAATGGATTTTTACTATGGGAAAAACCACATTCAGTAATAATACTTAATATAATAATAATACTTAGCAACGCGTCTTACTACCCGTTCGGGTTATACGCTTCAAGTACTAATTACTCTAATGGATTAGGAATTGGGAAGGTTGAATTAGAGGAAGTGAACCCGCATTTTGCGTGGAGGAAGAGTGGAAAACCATTTAGGAAAAACCACCCCCAGTTCACCCGACCGAGATTCGAACCTCAATCTCCCCGTCCTCAGTAGTCGGGCTCAACACGAAAAGCGCGTTAGCCAACTACGCCACTGAGGCGGGTTCACCCTCAGTAAACTACCAGAATTTGAACCCCTATCTCCAAGTTATCGTCAAGCCAAAATAACACAAGAATGACTCCTTAAACCGTTTAGCCACAGAAGCAGGTTTTTCTTAGTTTGCATGAAAAGACGGAATTCCTGTATCGACATTTTTATTTTTTTTAATAGCCAGAAAACTTCTTTGGGTGGCAGTTTTTGTATCGTCCGATCATAGCTTCACATGATTGGTCAAAGAAATATGATCAGGTCAGACAAGTTTTAAGGAGTACAGCTTGCCTCTGGGCACTTTACCTGCCTTTATTCAGGGAAGGCGTGTTTTTCACTCAAACGCATATGTTTTGTATTTTTATTTTATCGTTGCAAACATTTATAAATAAATGTTACGACACAATCGTACAAACTTTCTCTCATAATGTGTTAAAGTACGGAACAAATTTTTTTAAATAAGTTTTTTTTATGCAAACTAACCCAAATGATTTATATTTGTAAAAATATAAATATATTCTTACTTATAACGAAAAACTATTCCCAAATATCTATTTTAAATTCAAAATTAAATAACATTTTTTAAATATTTCACGTTCTCTAAATTTGTCACAAGTAAACTATCGTTAGATTAATTTAATTTAGAAAAAACAAACAAAAAACATGTATTATCATGTAAAATAATCTCCAAATATCAAATTTGAACAAAATTGTTAGATATATCTTTAAAATATTTCAATTTTCTCAAAAATCACTCATAAGTTAATAACATTTAGTCAATTTTTCTATAAATACAAGTATATATTGTTATTTGTCAGCTGAGTACACACTCTCTCTCTCTCTCTCTCTCTTCTCTTATATATATATATATATATATATATATATAAATTTCAATCAAAATAGTTGAAGCCATTTTTGAAAAAATTGTAACTAAAAGAAATCATTCATCTGTAAACTACTCTTAAATTAAGTTTAGGGTCCAAATAAAAAAGTCCAAGGTATTGTCCTCTATTATTTAAAAAACAAATTATAGCGCCACGTCTTACTAACCGTTCGGGCTATACGCTTAAGTACTAATTATGCTAATTTGTTAGGAATTGAAAAGGTTGAATTTAGTGAAACTGAACCCACATTTGTGTGGAGGAAGAATGGAAAACCATTTAGGAAAAACCACCCCAGTTCACCTGAGCAAGATTTGAACCTTGATCTCCCCGTCCTCGGCAGTCCAGATCAACACGAAACTCACGCGTTAGCTAACTATGCCACCGAGATTGGTCCTATATTATTTAAATATTAAGTTTGAGCAAAAGCCTTCAAACCGTTTAAAATCTGTAGCCTAGGACAGACAGATATACAGACAGAAATAACAGTAAAACTTTTTTTTTTTAGAGAATGTTAGAATGTTTATGATTACAAGACTTTCTCTTGATACTAGAAAGTAAAAATCAATGCGGTACGCTCATTATTTCTGATAGCATGTTCATACACTATAAGATAAATATCTAACTATGGTGCCAATATCACAATTATTATTAAACCTGCATATACGAGAAATACTTTAAACCAATTTACGAAATATGAAAAGAAAGAATGGATTGAATAGTTCACCCTATGAGATCTCTTTTTTTTTATCTACTGATAAAACCTCCCCTTTTCCTCTAACTAGATTACACACTTACTCTAATATTTGAGCCTTAAAACACATTTGACTTGCTTTTTAATTTTATCTCTTTATTGTTTCTTATTCTAGATAAACATATGCTATCACGGACTTTTTTTTAATCTACATTCTGGCAGGAAGACTCTACAAGCCATTTTCATGATTAACTCAAATAGTTTTAAGTTGTAGAGAATTTATATTAAAAAAAAATACGTTTTCAAAAAACTACTTCAAGATAAAAATAATAATTTTATGACACTGTAAGACTATTTTAGATATTTTTTTTCTTTCGTTTCAAGGTTATGTCATTAAAACTGTCTGAATAAAACTTAAATTTACTAATATGGTAAACTCTATCTTGACCTTCCATGACATCACAGATAGGCAACGTCCTTCAATAAAAATATCAGATTTAAATCCGTTACTAGAAAGTTTAAATGTAAAAATCACATAATCAGAACCACCAACGAGTTTTTCCATACTAAATCAGACTCTTTTTCTTAGCTTTTAACTTTATCTGTACATTAAGTTATTTTTATATTTTATTAATTTTCTTTATTTAACACCACGTCTTACTAACAGTTCGAGTTATACGCTTAAGTACTAATTAAGCTAATGGGTTTGGAATTGGGTAAGTTGAATACAGAGTAAGTTAACACGCACTTGCGTGGAAGGAGAGTGGAAAACCATTTAGGATAAACCACTCCCAGTTCACCCTAGCGTGATTCGAACCTCGATATCTCCATTCTCAGCAGTATAGCTCAACACGAAACTAGCTCGATAGCCAACTATGCCACCGAGCCAGGTTTCTGGTTATAAAATGGTCACATCCTTCAAACAGCACAACTCTTTTAATTACACTGCCCAATAACATGAATATAAAAAAAACATTAACTTACTATGAATAGACCAACTACATAAATAATTACCACCTTGTTTGGCTCCAACAAGCGACTTTAAAATGTCTGTCCCACAAAAAAAGTATATATATTTAAGTCACGTTAATCTTGAGCCCATTTTCTAAGAGTGAAACCTGGGGTGTCAAAAGGAATATATTTTTGGGGATATAGAAAGGTGAGACAGTGAATTTACCAACCATAGGTGTTCTGAAATTAGAAAAAATTCCCAGTTGATCAAAGGATAGTAAAAGGAAAACTTGGTTTAGGGACATAGAAAATAGGAGAAGGGGTTTCTCCCCCATAAAATTATAAAATTTATTGTGATAATGGGTCCTTGAATAGGGATTTTAGTCAACTGTGGTTTTAAAGTGTTTTTTTAAGCACTGAGTTTTACTAATCTTCAGATTACACGCTTTGTTCGAACCTCGGTCTCTCTGTGATCGGTGTTCGAGTCTACCACGAAATTAGCGCGTTAGACCACGTGGCTACCGAATCGGGTAAAGTCATGTTAATGGTTGATATTTCAAGTTATAGGTGCTTATTTTTTGACGTTCACCATCATTGCATTTGATAAAACTAACAAGCTTTGGCTAATAAAAACTCCAGGCTTATCAACTACGTTAAAGAACGTTCATAATTTAAAGTACTGTGGTGCAGAATAATCCTAGAATTTTTCAACTCAACATCTCGGACTCTCAGCAAAATTCTCAAAGTTTTTCCCAACATTGAAGGAATGCCCCACCTTAAACCCCCAATCCCCACAGCGCAATGCCCCTGCTGGGACGCTTATATAAGTAGACAGACGCAGCTAAGATATTGGCAACATTTTGAAAAAAAAAAAAACTTTTGTTTTTAATATACCCAGAAAACATAAATTAAATTAATATTAATTTGGGTTTTGTGTGGAATGCCAGGCCACCACCGTGGTTCGGATTCCACGCTAAACTGTAGGTCCTTCATTTCATCTCACAATCACCCTACCATTACACATTAGCGTAAGTGCGTATAACCCGAACGGGTAGTAAGACGCGGTGTCTAATAATAATAATAATAATAATAATAATAATAATAATAATATAATTTATTTGTTGTTTCTTTCCAGGTCGGTTCTTTGGCGGCCTGTTACTTCGCTAAGCGAGGTCACACTGTCCATCTGTACGAATCAAGAGAAGGTAAGTTACAGTCCAATTGTTATAGGAACAAACTTATCCGACAATTAGACATAGTTACTAGATCTACTATAACGTGTCCATAATTCAAGCCCTGTAATCTTCAGCTGTCAGTTTTGATCACCATTACCAACATGCCTAGCCATAAAATAAAATTAATAACTAGGAAGTGGATTTTGATTAACTAAATGATGTCAAACAATGAGCATTTTAATTAGACCAAAACTTCTAAAAAATTACTTAACATTTACCAAAATTTATAAAAAAAATGTAAACAAACATTTGCAATGAAAACGCAAAAAATAAATAAAATACGTGGTTTTCAAATGGAAACTAAATTATATGGATTATCTATGCAAAGAAAAAACTTTAACAACTCAGCTTTGAATACAGTAAAAAAAAATCGATTTACAAATTTCTGCTTTAGAAGCTTCACCTTTACAGCTTAGAATAGGTTACTTGGTGACCTGGTGGTCTAGGGGTAACGTGTCAGACTTCTGTGCTGGGGGCCGGGGTTCAATCCTCGGTCCCGGCACAGATTTATCTGATTACCAAACCCTTCCTTCACCTCTGACAAGACATCTTATGAATGTGGGGAATGCCAGGCCTCCACCGTGGTTCGGATCCCACGTTAAACTGTAGGTCCTACATTTCATCTCACAATCACCCTACCATTACACATTAGCGTAAGTGCCTATAACCCGAACGGGTAGTAAGACGCGGTGCTAATAGTAGTAATAGGTGACTTTCAAGGAAATTTGATTTTACGAACACGCAAGTAAAGAAAGTACAAATTCATTAGAAGGCTACGTTATATTCTCATTCTGACAACTATGTGAAAAAAAAATCACGTGTTTGAGTATTAATGTATTTACAAAATATTATATATGTCAATATTTGGGCCTGTAGTAGACATAAATATCCACAAAACCAGGAACCAAAGTAAGACAAAATGAGCTGAAATTACAAAATGACAAAAAAATTACCTAAAAAATGTTCTATTATAAAACCAAGTATTAATTACCAAATTGTTATGTCATCAAAATCCAGTTCCTGATTAATTAGATATTAATTTATTTTTTATGTTGATCGTAAAAAAAGTTTATATATATATTTTTTAAATTTCCCTGCCAAAATCCTGAGAGGTTAGTTGCTAAGGCAGGATAATAGGTCCACATAAGTGGCATAATTATAGGGTAGAGGGACAACTGGGGGTGATATGAGGTTTGAACCCCACTACCCCCTCCCTCAACACAGGCGCTAGAAATTATATTTTATTATTTATTTTGCCATACTAAAATTTATTTCAGCACCACGCCTTATAATATGGTATGGTTATTTTCCTACGTAATAATTACACTAATGATTTTAAAGGATAAGGAAGGTAGTATTTTAGAGACATTGTACCCGTATTTGCATAGGATGAGAGTGGAAAACAATTAAAAAACCTTAGCACACCTCACCACGATTCGAACCTTTATCTTTCCGTTATCGGAATACTAATCTATTGCGAGATTATCGCCTTAGATCATGCGGGCATCTAAGCGGGACATAAAAAAAACTGATTTTGATTTATATAAGTAAGATATTATTTTGTTATATTTGTTTGAAAAATTAAAATAATATTTACATAGCAACGGTAATTAATTATAATGGCGCTCACAATGAGCTATTCTTGTTTCGTGACAGATGTGCGCCAATCGGAGCAATTCCGTGGCCGCAGCATTAACCTGGCGATGTCTGTGCGCGGCCGGACCGCGCTGAAGGAGGTTGGCCTCGAAAAGGTCATCGTGAAGCACGGCATCCCTATGAAAGGACGTATGGTGCATGCCGTCACTGGAGAAAGGAGGCCAATTCTGTACGACCCTAACAACAACCAGGTAGAACTAGAGTACCCCGGCAACAAACTTGTAGAGATAGAGGACCCTGGCAACAAACTTGTAGAGCTAGAGGACCCTGGTAACAAACAGGTAGAACTAGAGTACCCCGGCAACAAACTTGTAGAGCTAGAGGACCCTGACAACAAACTTGTAGAGCTAGAGGACCCTGGCAACAAACAGGTAGAACTAGAGGACTCTGGCAACAAACTTGTAGCGCTAGAGGACCCTGGCAACAAACAGGTAGAACTAGAGGACCCTAGCAACAAACTTGTAGAGCTAGAGGACCCTGGCAACAAACTTGTAGAGCTAGAGGACCCTGGTAACAAACAGGTAGAACTAGAGTACCCCGGCAACAAACTTGTAGAGCTAGAGGACCCTGACAACAAACTTGTAGAGCTAGAGGACCCTGGCAACAAACAGGTAGAACTAGAGGACCATGGCAACAAACAGGTAGAACTAGAGGACCCTAGCAACAAACTTGTAGAGCTAGAGGACCCTGACAACAAACTTGTAGAGCTAGAGGACCCTGACAACAAACTTGTAGAGCTAGAGGACCCTGGCAACAAACAGGTAGAACTAGAGGACCCTGGCAACAAACTTGTAGAGCTAGAGGACCCTGGTAACAAACAGGTAGAACTAGAGGACCCTAGCAACAAACTTGTAGAGCTAGAGGACCCTGGCAACAAACTTGTAGAGCTAGAGGACCCTGGCAACAAACAGGTAGAACTAGAGGACCCTAGCAACAAACTTGTAGAGCTAGAGGACCCTGGCAACAAACTTGTAGAGCTAGAGGACCTTAACAACAAACAGGTAGAACTAGAGGACCCTAGCAACAAACAGGTAGAACTAGAGGACCCTGGCAACAAACAGGTAGAACTAGAGGACCCTAGCAACAAACTTGTAGAGCTAGAGGACCCTGGCAACAAACTTGTAGAGCTAGAGGACCTTAACAACAAACAGGTAGAACTAGAGGACCCTAGCAACAAACTTGTAGAGCTAGAGGACCTTAACAACAAACAGGTAGAACTAGAGGACCCTGGCAACAAACAGTAGAACTAGAGGACCTTAACAACAAACAGGTAGAACTAGAGGACCCTAGCAACAAACTTGTAGAGCTAGAGGACCTTAACAACAAACAGGTAGAACTAGAGGACCCTAGCAACAAACTTGTAGAGCTAGAGGACCTTAACAACAAACAGGTAGAACTAGAGGACCCTGGCAACAAACAGGTAGAACTAGAGGACCCTAGCAACAAACTTGTAGAGCTAGAGTACCCTGGCAACAAACTTGTAGAGCTAGAGGACCTTAACAACAAACAGGTAGAACTAGAGGACCCTGGCAACAAACTTGTAGAGCTAGAGGACCTTAACAACAAACAGTAGAACTAGAGGACCCTGGCAACAAACTTGTAGAGCTAGAGTACCCTGGCAACAAACTTGTAGAACTAGAGGACCCTGGCAACAAACTTGTAGAGCTAGAGGACCTTAACAACAAACAGGTAGAACTAGAGGACCCTGGCAACAAACTTGTAGAGCTAGAGGACCTTAACAACAAAAAGGTAGAACTAGAGGACCCTGGCAACAAACTTGTAGAGTTAGAGGACCCTGACAACAAACTTGTAAAGCTAGAGGACCCTGGAAACAAACATTTAAAGCTAGAGTACCCTGGCAACAAAAAGGTAGAACCGGAACACTCTAACAACAAAGAGGTAGAACTATATAACTCATGTTATACTGTTCATTACAGAAAGGAGCTCTATCGTGCTCGAACTTCAGAATTTGCTTCCCTGTATACTACCTTTGCGCTACGTGTGGCTATAGCTTATGGTAAAACATTTGTTCAATTAGTGCAATGCAATCAACTTATGACCTTAACCATTCTTATAAATAATCCCAAATTCCCAACCATACCAAACTTCCCTAAAAAAAACCTCCCATAAATAACAAGACGAGCTTCCTAAGCAATAAGACAAATTTATAAGCAAACCAAAAAAACAACTTCCCTATCAATAAAAATACAAACTTCCCTGACAAACAAAAATCTCCTCGGATTATAAAAACAATTTCTATCAAACAAAACAAACATCCCTAACAAATGGAATAGACTTTCCCTAATAAAGGAGCCAATACTTCATAACACACAAATTAAACTTATCTAACAAAGAGACAATATTTCTTAGCAAACTAAACTCCCGTGACAAACCAAATAGACTTATCTAAATAGCGAGATAAACTTTTCAATGTGTATATTAATATTTATTAATATTTATATTTTCCAGTCTATCTACTCTGTGAGCAGAAAATTTCTGAACGAGTTACTTTTAACCGGTAATTATTATTATTATTATTATTATTATTATTATTATTATTATTATTATTATTATTATTATTACAACTTCCAACAGCCATGCTAGTGCACTAGTGAACACAAGGTCTAAAGAGTCAGTCTCTCAACAGAATGGATTACCGTAGCAAAGAAATCAAGGTTATAATTTCAACTGGGTATAATGGTTGATTCTTTTCCTCAAGTGAGGTTTTATACTTCTTTCATACAAATGGGGTTTCATTTAGCCTAAAATAAATCTTTCTCATACCTACCGCTTTTATCATTCCGTTCATAGTCATTGGTGTTAAGCGATATAGCTGCTTAAAAAAATATTAGCTGGAAAAAAAGTATGGTAGGTTTTTAAAGGAATATGTTAACCTAGGTCATAGACAAATAATATGCCCAGACACTCAACCTCCAGGTTAAAGGGTTGCGCTCCTTTTGGAAGCTTGAGTCCTTCACCACTAGGATCGCTGTGGTTAGTCCTATCATCTCCCAGCAGCGACACTAGCGAATCCCAGTGTTGAAGGACTCAAGCTGCCAAAAGGAGCGCAGCGAAACCCCTGTAAGGTGGAGAGTCTGTTTCTTACTTGTCTGTGGGCTAGGTCAATACTTAGGAGCCTATTTAACAACAGATTAGCCGGGTATTTGATAAAAGATTAATCTCAATCAAACCAAAAACATACTGAAGTGTTATTTTTTTGTATTTGTGAAATTAGGATCAGAGAAATAGTTTTTTATATAAAATAGCTAGTATTTCTGTAAGAAATATACCTCGCTTCTTCTATTAAAAAAACGCTGAGTGCCTCAGCATCGTGGCAGTAAAAAAATACATTATATATTATAATACATACTATATATATAGGCTATTTATATAATTTGTTTTATCATCACATCTCACTACTTGTTCAGATTATACGCATTTAATATATTCAAAAGTACGTTAGATCCATAGAGAATAACCTGCCCCGGTGGCGTAGTTAGCTAACGTACTAGATTCATGTTGAACTAGACTGTCAAGGACGGGGAGATTGAGATTTGAATCTCGCTCGGGTGAACTAGGGGTGGTTTTCCATAAATGGTTTTTCACTCTCCCTTCACGAAAATGCGGGTTCACTTTCACCATATTCAACCTTCCCAATTCCTAACCCATTAGATTAATTATTACTTAAGTGTATAACCCGAACGGGTAGTAAGAAGTGATGCTAAGAATAATTAGTATACCATTAGAGAATAACCATTGTTCACGTGTTTGAAGAAGTAAACCTTATTATAAACGGTCAAAATTTCAAAAAAATACTTCCTAGATATTCGATCGAATTCTTATAGTTAATTTTAAATTCAAATCACGTGATATGAGCTATTAAGGTAAGCGGCTACTGGGTCGGTACCACAAGTACCACATATTTTAAGGGGTTTGCGTCAACTATTCTCACTGACGGCATGAACAGATACGCAGTTTGTTCAGCTGCTCTCAAGACATAATGTGAGCTTCTCGTTTGCGTGCTCAAGGAAGTAATGTCTGCATTTCTGTTATTGTTGGATTTGTTTGATGTTTATAATTGTCCTTTTGTCAGTGATAAGTAAACGTATTATTTTAAATATGGAAAGCGATGAAGAATTTTTAGCTATTATTTGCCTTTTAATTGCTGATGAGAGAATAAAATATAAGAAACGACGATACTGGGCTCACAACATCAACAGGAAAATACTTATGTTTGGTGAATACCACACATTATTTCCTGATCTGGTTGAAGATGACATCAAAAATTCTGGATCGCACTTGATTTTAATTCCCTCGCCCGAACTTTCTGTCGATTGGCGGAACGGTGAAGAGTCCGTTGCAGGTGGTACCGACGTAGTGGGTGCATCTTGGTAGCAAATAATGCTACAAATTAGTTGTCTTGTGAATGTGAGGAATGCCAGGCCTCCACCGTGGTTTGGATTCCACGTTAAACTGTAGGTCCTTCATTTCATCTCACAATCACCCTACCATTACACATTAGCGTAAGTGCGTATGACCCGAATGGGTAGTAAGACGCGGTGCTAATAATAATAATAGAATTAGTTGTCATTTCCATTCCGTCCTTGTGGTCCGTGCGGTACCGACCAGTGGGCGCTTACTTTTAAACAAAAAACCTTTTGAGTGGCCGCCATATGGAAAAGGATAACCAGATTGAAATAACATGTATAGTACATACATATTTCGGCCTAGCTTCAAAGAACGTCTTTGCCAAATTTATTTCAAATTAGGCAATGAATTTTCAGTTATCGTATATACATACAGAGTTTTTAGTGGCCGCCATATTGAAATTTATAATAAGATGGTAAAGCCATGCATATACGTTGCTAGGCCTTGTATTAAAGAATATTCCTGCCAAATTTCGTTAAATTTGGTCCAAAAGTTTGACATTTATCGTGGAGCAAATATCCGAACAGACAGACAAAATGCCAAATGAATCAAGTCAAAACAGACATTCGCTTCCTTGGGTCAAATATCACCTTTTTTTTTTCAAAACCATCGTTAAATGGTTTCTATGGTCCAACTACACTTAAAAATAGTAGAGAACAGAAAACCACAATTTGATGCGACATCTGATATGAGTTATATCATATATCTAAGCTAGGTGCTATCCATGGGTGAGACTGTCATGTGATTATTTTATATGTTCATTTAGCGGCTGAGAAAGATCCAAACGTACATTTCCACTTCCAATCACAAGTTAGTGGCTGCCGACCTTGAAACTGGAAGTACAACATTTCACAGGTAGATAATTTATTAATTTATTTATTATAGGCAAGGCCGTAGCCAGCCGATAATTTCACGAGGGGTTTGGTGAGCACATCTCCCAATTGCCAGACGCTAGAAAAAAAAAATTATAAATGATAGACAGCTCTAGAAGCTATCTGATGTGTTTATTTTAAGGCAACATAACGCTTTAACTGCTGAAGGCTAGGAAAATTTTCCAATATTAAACACCTCTAGAAGCTTTCTGAAGTGTTTTTTTTTATGGTAACACAGCTCCATAATTTGTAATTGTATCTTAATTTTGATATTGTTTAAACCATAAATAAAGCCCTTTATATTTTTTTTCATAATTTTTTGTGGGGGGGAGAGGGGGCGGGGTTGAACCTCCCAAAAATAATCTGGCTACGGCCTTGTTTTTATAGGCTATATATATAATGATAATGAATGTATAGAAAACAATTATATACCCAAATATATGGTTGGACCAGGATTAAAAAACTTGTTATAAGATGGCAAATGGCTAACAAGCAATAATTTAAAGTAAATAAGTTATGAGTTTATGAGATATACGGGTTTTCGCGTACTAACAAATTTCAGCTAGGGTGGTTTTAGAGTTATTAGATTTTCCCTAAATTTATTATTATTATTATTAGCACCGCGTCTTACTACCCATTCTGGTTATACGCATTTACGCTAATGTGTAATGGTAGGGTGATTGTGAGATGAAATGAAGGACCTACAGTTTAACGTGGAATCCGAACCACGGTGGAGGCCTGGTATTCCACACATTCACAAGATGTGATTAATACACGTCTTGTCAGAGGTGAAGGAAGGGTTTGGCAATCAGATAAATCTGTGCCGGGACCGAGGATTGAACTCCGGATCCCCAGCACAGAAGTCTGACACCTTACCCCTAGACCCAGATCACCTGAAACTATAAAAACCACCCACGTTTCCAGAGCAGGCCAATCTGAGGAGGTGTCTGAAACAGCGGATCTGGTAGTGGGGGCCGACGGGGCCTTCTCGACCATCAGGAGACAGCTCATGAAGAGACCTGGGTTCGATTACAGTCAGCGCTACATCGAGCACGGATACCTGGAACTCTGCATACCACCCACCGAGGATGGAGAGGTGAGCCATTTAGTGAGGAAACACGATTTAGGACGGAGCCCACAGGAGCCATTTTTGTGTGTCCGCGACTGTCCGTTCAAACTTGCTATTTACGTTAGGATGGAATAGAACACGAGTTAAGGACAGTTTTTTTTAAACAATTTATTTGGACACAAATAAAATATTGCTTCTGTAAATAAAGGTTAATTTTAATATTGTTACAAATAATGATCTCAACAATTCTTGAATATTTGTTATTAAAATAAAGTAATCTTTTAACCTAATAAAATAAAAAATTCCAAGATAGTTAACGGTGTTGTCTACTTAGAGATTTCGAAGCTATTTGGCGAAGCAGGTGTCTTCTTAACTTGACACACCCAAGCAGTCTAATCACTATCACACTTAGACATCAATATACTAAATATATAGAGGAAAGAAAATGAGCAGTTCACCTTGCTAGGTCTTTGTTTAACTACTGATAGCACTTCCCCTTTTCCATGAAGAATTTACAAAATTACTCCACTATTTGTGGCTTGAAAACATTAAAATTACCTTTTTCTTGTTTCCTTTTCTAGATAGATATATTCTTTCACGGACTTGTTTAATCTACATCCAGGCAGGAAGATTCCTACTGGCAATTTTCATGAAAATAGAAAATAGTCTTAAGTTATAGACAATAAAAAAAAATATACGAAAAAAAACTTATAAGCCCAAAATATTATTTTTTAGACAATATATGGATATTTTTAGAGTTATGCAAGAACTTCTGTTTTTGTATTAATGTTATATCTTTAAAATTAGCAAATTTAAATGTAAATGCACTAATATAATAAATACTATCTTGACTTTCCATTACGTCACAGGTAGGCAACGTCCTTAAGTGTTAACTTAATGGTTTTGAATCTTCAGAAAAGGCATTTCCGTATAAAAATATCGCGGTAAGGGTCTCTTGAAGCAGACTATGGGTTGTCGATTGCCCACAGTTCGCGATGGAGCATAACTACCTCCACATCTGGCCCAGAGGGACCTTCATGATGATCGCCCTACCCAACCAGGACCGGTCTTGGACGGTCACCCTCTTCATGCCCTTTCACAAGTTCGACAGTTTGGACACCCCGGAGAAACTGGTTGAGTTCTTCAAAGAGTGCTTCCCAGATGCCGTGGCACTCATCGGCCAGGATCAGCTCGTTAGGGACTTCTTCGCGACCAGACCGTCATCACTGGTCTCCGTCAAGGTCAGAGACATTAAAAGCCGGGGGGAGGAAGAGGTGAAAGGGGTATCAAGGTCTTAAGGTGGGAGTGTAAGAAACGTGAGCTAAGAGAAGTATTTTTGCGGTTTTTTTACATAAAAAGTTATAAAATAATATTCCAGTGACCTCATCAGAAAGTGATCTGTAATTTTTCTTGAATAAGATGTTGAAATTTTTGAGCAGTCTTTGACAGTGCAACGCATAGGCCATCGTTGACACACAGTAAATTTTTAATTTGGTTTTGATGGTAACAAGTGCTGAAAACTATGCCTGTTGAATAAACAGGAAACTTAATTATTTAATTCAAGCTTTGTTATACCCTGACCCACTGAAACACATTCATATCCCTCCTAGGGGCTCATGAACCCCAGTTTAAGAACCCATCAAATACCTCACCAGTTATCTTCTTAATCAACTAAATATAAGCTATATATTTATAAATACAGTAGACCCATGGCTTCTTTGGTGCTGACTGACAGCTCACAGCTGATTCTGACAATCAACATTTAGGTATATACCTAAATTTTGACTGTCAGAAGTGACAGATGCTAAACCCATGTTTTTGCAGATCATATAGTTCGGCGTAGGGATACATAATTTGTTCTGGTAACTTTTCAAAGCCGTCAGCTGTCAGTCAGCACCAAAGAAGCCATGGGGCTACTGTATATAGTGTTAGGATGGTAGTTCATATACTGAGACATGATAGCTTGAAGAAGATATTTTTCCAGCACCTCTTCTTACTACCCGTTCAAATTATAGGCTCATGTCCAAATTACGCTAATGTGTTAGGGATTAGGAAGGTTATATTTATAAGAAATTTACCCACATTTGCATGGACAGAGACTGGAATACAATTTTAGAAAATCGTCCTCATTACCTCCTACTGAGGTTTGAACCTTGATCTCTCTGTCATCGAAAGTCTAGTCCTGCTGCGAGAGTAGCGCGTTAGACCACCTGGCCACTGAAGTGGGTTTGAGTATCTATTAACACTAGTTTTGCCCAGGGTAAAAATCTAAAGTCAGCTTTCTTTCTTGTTCAAAGCACAGGTTTTGCAGTAAATCCAATCTAATTTTTAACTTTCTGTGATTTTTGGGAAAATCTACATCTCAAGGCTTTTTTATTTAAAGACCTAAAATACATTTTGGTATGACATCGGGAACTTTGTCTTAAGATGGGGATATAGGGGACGTGAGAAAAGGCAAGTGTTTTTTGCAGTTTTTATAGCAAAACTTTTTTATTTGTCAAAATAAAATCTAGTATTTCTCTAATATAGACGTTGAGTTTAATTTTATTCACATAGTGACATCAAAAGTTGAATATTGTCAAGAAAGGGTGTCTTAAAATTTAATAACAACTTTTTTCTTCATTTAAATAGTTTCTCATTTAATGCCGTTATGTTCGTGACAGATATTCAACAACTGTTGATATCACCAGGTGAAGAAAATTAAACTCTTGTCCTACTGGAGCAACATTTTGTTTATTTTGGCCAAAAAGGTTTTGCTATAAAAACTGCAAAAATACTGACATTTTCTCGCGTTTCAAGCATCAATATATTCACCGACTAATATAAATTATATATAAAGATACTTTACGATTTTGGAAGAGGAGAGAGAGTGTCAAGATGTCGGATTAACTCTTATTTACCTCCTTCTTACCTTTCCTAATCATACGATCTAATCTCATTTAATTTGACCTTATCCTTATTTCCTGTTTAGTCTTCCATGAAGGCTGTTTATAATAGAAAGAAATTTTAACATAATATTTTATTAAAAAAAAATTTTCATTGCCAAACTTTTATTACATTTTGTATGTGATATGATTATTATATTCCATAATGATGAAACATTCTAAATCCGACGTATTCATTTTGTTTGCAGTGTAAGCCATACCACATTGGGTGTACAGCGCTCATCATAGGAGATGCAGCACACGCGATGGTGCCTTTCTACGGACAGGGGATGAATGCTGTATGTTAACAAATAGTATAACATTAACTAATACTAATTGTTTTGTTCTCACGTTCAAAATATACTAAGTACTGAACATTATGTTTATAATTATATTATCGTGTTATTATTTTTTTATCAGAGTCTTAAAATTGATTTTTGGATTTCAAGCTGAAATATCACCTATAATTTCTTCTTGGATTTCAAATTAAATTATCACCCATAATTTATTTCTGAATTTCATGTTGAAATATTTACTAAAATTTATTTTTAGATTTCAAGTTTAATTATAATCCATAATCTCTCTATGAATTTTGAGAATCATTTACCATAGTTTTGCATTTTTTTTAGTAAGGAATTGTGAAATAGAACGTGCAACTATGACAAATTATCGCTATACAGTAAGTCGGGTGAACGAAACTAGTGGGGGCACGCGTGCATCTTTTATTTATAATTTACAGTTGATTATTTTGTGTGTGTATATGTGTGTGTATGCTGTTTAAGTGTTCTACGTTAATCTAATATTTTTTTTTTTGTCAGGTTATCATTTTTTTATGTACTCTAAACCATTATCATCAGAGAAAACATTTTTTGGTGTTTGTTTGATGAGTTTATATGTAAAATACAACATAAATAATGACGCCATTTTATAGTTCAGATTACAATAAATCATTGTAGTACTAGTTGAAACGCGCGTACTAATTTAACCCACAGACGTGAGAATAGTTAAGCATTATTTATATATTAATCTTAAATAAAATAAATTTAAATATTAACAACCTACATATAAATATAATTAGAAGTACCTAATTGCTAACATATATGAATACTATAAACAATTTATTATAATGATGAGGTAGACCTGTGGAAGGTACAATTTAAAGGAAATGTACCAGCTTTTGTTTGAAGGTTAATTGGGAAACAATTTAGGGAAATCACACTTAGTACACCCTTAGTACCAGGCTAGGATTCAAACGCTGACACCTACATCCCAAGAAAACAAGACTAGATGACATTTAGTCAGTGCTCCCACACCTCCGGGTGGTTTATTTCCATTCCCCTTCAACCTGATTTAAACAAAAAATATGGTGAATTGGCGGTCTAGGGGTAAGGTGTCAGACTTCTGTGCTGGCGTCCGGGGTTCAATCCTTGGTCCCGGCAAAGATTTATCTGACTACCAAACCCTTCCTTCACCTCTGGCAAGACATCTTGTAAATGTGGGGAAAGCCAGGCCTCCACCGTGGTTCGGATTCCACGTTAAGCTGTAGGTCCTTCATTTCATCTCACAATCACCCTACCATTACACATTAGCGTAAGTGCGTATAACCTGAACGGGTAGTAATACGCGGTGCTAATAATAATAATAAACAAAAAATACATTTTCAATTATTAAAATTTGTTTAAATTGAAGGGGTTTGAAGATTGTCGTATTCTAGACGAGCTGATGGAAAGACACCACGATGATCTCTCGTTAGTCCTTCCAGAGTTCTCCCAGACGAGGAACGAAGATGCTGAGGCCATATGTGACCTCGCAATGTACAACTATATCGAGGTAACTAACCGATACAAGGGTGGTGGAAACTTATTCATGTCGGGGTGAGGTAACATCTATTTATTAAAAATTAATGGTATGGGTTCTCACACAGGCTTTCTCTCTCTTTTATCTTAATAATTTACTAAAAAAAACTCTTAATATTATTGAAACAATATCATATACAGTCAACTATCGATTCTACGACCCCGGGAATAGCGTTCCTCTCGAAGTAACGACCCTTTTTTTTGGGGGGGGGGGGGGGAACCGTGAAAAATGTGGGAAAAAAAGGTTTAAAAGTTTAAGGAAATCGGCTGTGAAATGTGTTTGTTGCATTTATTTAGGTCGCTGCGTTGCAATTATCTTTGTGAGCGCTGTATTACTAGTAACTGGTGTGGGTCAGGTATAAAAATCGATACCACCTCATCAATGCCAGCCAATAGCACTTGACTCTGTCCACCCCCTCCCACAAGCAAGACAATGTTTCCCCGCGTGCAACTGCCGCTACATCACGCGCCAGGCTTGCTTTTGCCATTGTTATTTCGATTCTCGATTTGGTTACTATTTTGGTTTGATTTTGTGAACAATTTTTGACGACCCTTGCTATTGTTTAACATTGTTATTTTGATTTGGTTACGTTTTTGGTTGGATTTTGTGAACGATTTTTGATGACCCACGCTATTTGTTGTCTAAAAAATGCAATTTTTTTCGTATGAAGGTCAGGGGTGGAACAAAATCTGTTAAAATTTCAATAACGACACCTTCGAAATAAAGACCCTTTTCCAGGGAACCGTGAAAGGTCGAAGAATCGAGAGTTGACTGATTATTGTTGCTGAAACACTCCACCAAAAAAAAGTATACATGATATAATATACTCTTTTACAGAAACATTGAGAAAAGAGGAACAAATTTTTCTACCAAAGAACATAATCAATTACATTTGTCAAGGCGCTCCATAAAAATATTGTTTGCTTATAGTTAAGAAATTATTTATTTTATAAAATTGTATTCCAAATAAAAGATTTTAACTCTAACAGTACTAAAATAGATACTCCACCCTGAGATGTCCAAGAAATAAGGTTCAGAAGCTACTGACGAAGGGATGTCCCCAGGGATCGGTATGTGGCCCGATATTTTGGGATGTCAGCCTGGAACCAGTGTTGTACTTGTTGGAGGGGATGCCAGAGACGCAGGGTGTGGTTGCCTTCGCAGACGACCTTCTAATAGTAATAGAAGGGTACTCGAGAAGGAACTTAGAGGAAAAAAGTAACCAGGTGCTTGAAGAACTTGACACCTGGTGTAAAAGTGTCAAGTTAAAAATGGCACCGGCGAAGACGACCTTCATGCTGTTTAAGGGTAGATTGGCTAGGGATCCGACCATAAAGTTAGGTACGAAATCTATAAGAAGAAGCCATACGGTCAGATACCTGGGAGTTACCCTAGATGAAAAGAGGAACTTCACAGCGCACATGGAGGGAGTGATGGGGAAAACTCTGTCGGTGATGAATAAAATTATAAGCATGGGACAGAGGCGGTTTTATCTGCCTATGCGGATAATAAGGACATACCATCAGATGATCCTTCTCTCCATTGTGAGCTATGGGGCGTGCATCTGGGCTCACAGACTAACCAATGTCGCTCCGGCTAAGGCGATTCAGGGTCTGCAGAGGAACATCTTATTGAGGCTGACGGGAGCCTACCGGACTGTAGCAACGGATGCATTGAGTGTGGCCCTAGGTGTATGGCCGTTGGACCTCCTCATAAGGAAGAAAGCTGTGGCGTACTGGCTAAAAAAGAGAAACTTGGAGAAGGTGAGACTCCTCACCACACACGATGCGAGAACTTTTGGAGAGGCGGAAATAGTCCTGTTGGAGGAGTGGCAGAGACGTTGGGAGAGAAGTGGGACAGGTAGGAGGACTTATCAATTGTTCCCAAATGTGGTTGAGAGACTAGAGAATAAGCACCTCCAGCCATCTCGGGGTCTTGTCCACTTCATCACGGGGAAGGGACCGTACCCGGCATCTCTAAGGAAGCTGGGATTGATAGAGTCGGGGAATTGTCAATGTGGTGAGGAGGGAACCCCTGGACATGTGGTGCTTGAGTGTGTCATTACACTAGAAGCAAGAAGGAACTACCAGAGAGAGATCCAGGGAAGATTAGTAGGCGAAGTACTGAGGGACCCAGTCTATTGGAAATTCTTAGACCAGATTGCACTGGAAGCGTCAGATAGAGCAAAGACAGCCTACATAGACAGACTTAAAGAGGCACAGGGACGAATAAGACGGGACGTTGACACTGACAATGACGAAGAAGATGACAGCGACACGGAGGGCGGGACTGACACGGACACTAGTGCGGTCTCAGCGGGGAGTGAGTAGGGAAAAAAGGATTGTTAAAAGGGGATAAGTGGTAACAATCCTTGCCGGGAAAAAAAAATGTGTATGTGCTGGGAGGAGCAAGCGCGAGCCCTGGGAACTGGATTCCAGTACGACTGAGTGTCTGAAGGAACACGGGGGATGCCCTTGAGATCCAGAAGACAGTTTTCCAGTCGTATGAACAAAAGTTAGTGGAATGATTATGAACTCTGAGGGGTTCCCTGCACCGTATGACCCACCACCTTGGAAACAAGAGAGGTGGGTTATGGTTGATGGGCTCTCAGAGTCAAGATGGAGAAAGGCGGCTGCCCTGCAGCCCTCTGGGTGATGGTGTTCCCCGGCAGTAATGGGAATAGAATAGTTTAGTATTTTAGTTAGCTTAGTTAGTAGTTAATATATATAATTAGGGACGGGGGAACTAGATAGGGGGTAGATTAGGAAATTCAGCTGCCAAGGGTAGAAAGTAGGCGGGGCACCAACTCTGATAGGGCGCCTCCCCAGGTGGTTATTATGGGATGCCCACCTCTGCTGAGCGCTTGGCGGACTCGGGAGTGAAATCCCGAGCATTGTGAAGGGCCTAGCGGGGGAGGGTACCGGAGGCGTAATATACCCGGGGTGGATCAAATTGAGCTAAGGGTAGTTGAATTTCATTTAAGTTAAGAGCCAAAATATGTGTTGTAATGATAAAAAGGAAATTCATATTAAAATTGTGTAAATTAAGTAAAAGTTGTGGAAAAAACGGCCCGGATTTAAAGATTGTAAGATACCGGGCCTGTAAACACTGAATAAATAAATAAAAAGTACTAAAACTGTACAATGATAAGTTATTTGGTAACTCAAATAGTTACTCAGATATCAGAATTTGACATTTTTGCTGATTTGAGTTACCCTTTAAGTAATTTTCTTGGAAAAATTAAAATTGTCATTTTGTTTGTAATGTTAAACAATACCTAGATACAAAATTAATCAGAACCGTTTGAAAAGATTTGGAGATTTTTTTGTTTGTTTTTCCCTCAGTAAACTAACCCTACTTTTAGGGTTAAATATTATGTAATTCCAAAAAGCTCTAGAACGAACCCTGTGAAAACCTTAGATATCTAGGTTCAGCCCTATCGGTAAAATGGTTTAGGCTCTAGGCATAGATATAGACGACATCATGTAAACCACTTTTTCTGTTGTTTTTCTTTATTGTTTTAAAAAGCTATTATTTTCAGAAATCACGGCTTCCTATTTGATTACCAGTGTTTTTGAAATTTAAGATTTTGGGGCATATCTTCTTATAGTATTTTTTTAAAATATAAAAATGGTTGAGTCTAACTTCGGAAATAATTGTTAAAAGGAATCGCTCAACGTTTTAACTATACAGGATATTTATAAACTCTTTGCCTGAAATTAAACGACAGCATCTTTGGTCAGAAATGAAGAGAACGTACTAGTAATATTTTTTTTTAGAAAAGCCATCATCTATTATTAATTAAGGATGAAGCTAGACGCAACAACGCCGGAAACAAGCAGCTGTAAGTACGTACGCGTACAGCAAGGGGCTGTAGTGGGCTAGCCAGTCCCGGCCCGTACAAACTAAATCTGCTACAGAAAATCATTTCACAAAATAAAATATAAATGTATAAATATATATATATCATAATTTGTTACATACCACGCCTCGGGAACATCGCTGTGTACGAACGGTTCCATCGGAAGAGTTACACACACTAGCCTCCATTCAACCCTGGACTGGACTCAACCAAACTATCTAACTAGCTGAGTGGATTTTTGCGTGGCTCCTGAGGGCTTGTGTGATATGTCCAGGTGCCTACGTGCTGTTCTCAACATCGAAGGCTGTTTATACCCTCCCCTCGTATTCCCGTTGTTCATCTGTTCAACCAGTATAAAATTCCTCTGCCCACTGGGAACAAATCACATTTCCAATCTAATATTCGATGACCGACGTATTTCCGATCCACTCTACTCCAAACCATAGTGGTCACGATGATGGTGCCGTCAGACTCGCTGGACAGATGGAAATTACTCGCCGTAAACTAGAAAACTTTAACTAGAAGGGAACAAATAGTCGATTCTCTGAAACTATTATAACTAATTCAATTAGGTCAAGCTAGCTTCACTAGCTTATATCGTTCTCTCCCCTCTTAAAATAGGGTTATTTGTATTAGATGTTGAGCAGATTATGTCTCGGCCCTGCTCGCCTGTTATAGCCCGTAAGATATTTGTTGCAACAAATTTACTATCACTATTGTACTATGTTTGTAGTCTGTGTCTCCCGTCGGGGAGTAACTTAAAATTACTTCACAATTGTGTTTCTTCCTAGGAAGTATAACGATAATCTTTTAAGAGTTGGGCGAGATTATTCATTGCACTAGCGTAGTTTTAATTATTGTGTTAAACCACTGGCGCTTCACGCCTAGTTCACTCTATGAGTGTGAGATTTTTTTTTCTTCTTACTGTTATGTTAGTTATCTTGATCAACTCTATTATAGGTCATCTTTGAAAATATTGTATTGTGCTCTGATGTTTACCTTGCTTGTTTTGTTTCCTTTATTAAACTCTTATGTCAACATGAATTTGAATCTTATGCTTTCAGTGTTAACCTATCATGTTTATTTCCCTTGTTCATGTTGTCGGCGTATTTAGTGTTAACTAGAGCGCCGCTACATTGCATATTATTAGGCAGGCAATACAAAGACTGATTGTCAGACAGCAAAACAAATGACTGCTAATGTTAGTGTCTTGTGGACGTGAGTGTGACGTATGTGTTGACTTGGTCACAACAGTATCCGTTGGTTGTATTTGACGTGGGATCACCCTTCGTGTACGTTGTTCGAGGCTGGGTATTTCTACCCGCCTAATGATATGCAACTTGCTGCACACATATGTACTTACAGCTGCGTACTCCCGGCGTTAATGCGTATATTATTATTATTATAATTAGCACCACGTCTTACTACCCGTTCGGGTTGTATGCACTTACGTTAATGTGTAATGGGTAGGGTGATTGTGAGATGAAATGGAGGACCTACAGTTTAACATGAGATCCGAACCACGGTGGAGGCCTGACATTCACACATTCATAAGTTATGATTAATACACCTAATGCCAGAGGTTAAGGATGAGTTTGGCGATCAGATAAGTCTGTGCTGGGACCGAGGATTGAGCCCGGACCCTCAGCACAGAGGTCTGACACCTTACTGCTGCGTATAACTTCAACTTACATTTGTTTATTGTAAGATGATTTTTCTGGACAATCTTTTACTTCGATTTTCAGTTTATTTCTGCCAGCAGATGCTCTGGTTCGAGTTAAGGGAGTAATTTTAGAAACACCTTGTATAAATATAATTAAACTACTTAGAATAACGTTTCTTATTATATGAATTAAACCCATTTATTTTTGTTATTCAGATGCGTGACTTGGTGAACAAAAGGTCTTTCTTGTTGAGGAAGAAATTGGACGAAATATTGTTTTGGCTGTTTCCTAGACAGTGGGTGCCCCTGTACACTTCTGTGACGTTTAGCAACATGAGCTACACACAGTGTCTGAGCAACAAACAATGGCAGGGCAAGGTACGGCTGCATTGTTTGACTTCTGTATATTTCATAGAAACCTTAAAATTTAATGTGTACAGATGGTGTTTTTTTAAAAATATTTATTCCCCAATTTTCACACAAATTCGGGAACATTTTCCTCTAAAAACTCTCTCTTTTTTTATCCTTGCCTAGTTAGAGTAATTAAATGGGGTTGGCATGGACATGTAGGTAGTGGTGGTGGTGTTGGTAGTGGTGGTAGTGGTGGCAAAATTGGTGGACTAAACATAAAGCTCATCTAGTTTGGTTTGCCTTTGAAGGGAAGTTCAGGTTTTGGTGGGTGTATTGAGGGCGTATTTTTCTAACTTATTTCCCACTTTCTCTTCACGTAAATGTGGGTTTATTTCTTCTCAAATTTCTACCTTTATCTCTCTTATCTCATTAGTTTAATTAAATATGTGTAACCTGAACGGTGAAAAAAAAAACTGTTATTTTTGTCAATGAGGTAAAATTCAGATAAAAATGTTTATGGCGCATTGTGTCAGTTCGGAAAATATTCCCGATTTGAGTTTTTCCTCATTTTGATTTTCATATAAAATAATGTATAAATGAACGGATTAGACGTGATAAGGAATAAGTGTTCGTTAACTCTCACACGTATGCATCTAGGATTAAATTTATGTTGGAGGGTAGCGGATAAGGAACTGTCGTGTGGGAAAGAGGGGGCTTTTGTGCATTTGAGATTACTAGATGAGCTTGTCATTTAGTCCGCCTGTCCACCAATGCACCGGGTCCCATTATAAATTATTAGTTGAACACTCCCGCCTTTGCTGGTTAAGTGAGTGCTCAGTTATTTATATAAATCAATTAATTTTTTTGGGAAGACATTTATACTAGCTTTAATTAACAAATTTTTGTGCTAAAACTAAAAATTGGGTGGCACCTCCTTTAATATGGGCATTATTATATAAACATATTATTGGTTATTTGAACAGTAAACCTCACTCCCTTGGTGTTATTATCGTTACTACAATCTTACAAGTAGTTCTGTGAACAGTAAACCTCACTCCCTTGGTGTTATTATCGTTACTATAGTCTTACTAGTAGTTTTATGAACAGTAGACCTCCCTCCATGTTATTATCGTTACTACAGTCTTACTAGTAGTTCTGTGAACAGTAAACCTCACTCCCTTGGTGTTATTATCGTTACTACAGTCTTACTAGAAGTTCTGTGAACAGTAGACCTCACTCTCTTAGTGTTATTATCGTTACTACAGTCTTACTAGAAGTTCTGTTGAACAGTAGACCTCCCTCCATGTTGTTATCGTTACTACAGTCTTACTAGTAGTTCTGTGAACAGTAGACCTCCCTCCATGTTATTATCATTACTACAGTCTTACAATAGTTTCTGTGAACAGTAAACCTCACTCCCTTGGTGTTATTATCGTTACTACAGTCTTACTAGTAGTTCTGTGAACAGTAGACCTCTCTCCCTCCATGTTATTATCATTACTACAGTCTTACTAGAAGTTCTGTGAACAGTAGACCTCCCTCCATGTTATTATCATTACTACAGTCTTACAAGTAGTTCTGTGAACAGTAAACCTCACTCCCTTGGTGTTATTATCGTTACTATAGTCTTACTAGTAGTTCTATGAACAGTAGACCTCTCTCATGTTATTATCGTTACTACAGTCTTACTAGTAGTTCTGTGAACAGTAGAACTCGCTTCCTTCATATTACTATCGTTACTAGTCTTATTAGTAGTTTTGTGAACAGTAGACATCACTACCTTCATTTTCTTATCGTCACTACATATTGAAAAGAATGTTCCAATTAAAAAAAAAAAGTAGAACATACATCGTTCGGCCTAGGTTCAAAGAATGTCTCTACCAAATTTTGTTTTATCGGTTCATGCATTTGGTAATAATCGTGGAACAAAGATCTGGGTATACAGACATAAGGACAGATGAAATGGCGTATAGTAAAGTTAAAACAAATAAATCGTTTATATTTTTTAAAGCCTTAATGATATGTCAGTGAAAACTCAATAACTTCAATAAATGCGTTATAGTTGTCTGACTAACAAAACTAACATACTGGACAAGCTCATCAAAAATAATTTTTGTTAACAATAGTTTGCTAACCAGGATAATACAAATTATTTCCCTCCTACTTTTCCTCTCTGCTCCTACACCAAAAATAAAAATAAATGTGAGAATAATTCAAAACTCGTTTGAAGACGTTTAAACGAACCTTTCCAAACTTGTTTCCAGATTATCGAGGGAACTGTCATCTTGATGGTTACTGTACTTCTATTGGTTTTCTTCGTCTACCTGACAGTTTGGATGTCGAGTCCAGACGCGCGAGTTACATTGAGGAGTCCACAAGTTACCGAACTGTAACTTTATTCATCTACAGATTTATATCTCAAACATTTGAAGAAGAAGAAAAAAAAAAAATGCACGATTAGATCTTTAACATCTTTGATTATAATTTAAATTTTAAATAAATTGTACCGAATACGTTTAGCACACTTTTTATACTTAATAATATTTCCCACTCGTGATTCACGTCTTCCTCTACTTCTACCATCATTTTGATAAGAGGTTCGTTCTAGAAGGTCTTATTTATTGACATAATCCTACTGTATAGTAGTATGTTGGTGGCATAAAAGGTCTTAAAGAATGGACTTCCTACAAAAATCAGGGAAAATTTATCTTTAAGGTAAGTATTAATATTATTATTATTATTATTATTATCACCGTGTCTTACTACTCGTTCGGGTTATACGCACTTACGCTAATGTGTAATGGTAGGGTGATTGTGAGATGAAATGGAGGACCTACAGTTTAACGTGGAATCCGAACCACGGTGGAGGCCTGGCATTCCCCACATTCACAAGATGTCTTGTCAGAGGTGAAGGAAGGGTTTGGTAATCAGATAAATCTGTGCCGGGACCGAGGATTGAACCCCGGCCGCCAGCACAGAAGTCTGACACTTTACCCCTAGACCGCCAGGTCACCTTTTAAGGTAAGTAGAATGTAAGATAAATGTACCCGTATTTTTGGTGGAGGAGGAGTGGGAGACTATGTAGGAAAAAACCATAATACACTCAGCCAGAATTCAAACCCCAACCTTCTAATGACTAGCAAATTTGGCAATATGAGACTGACTCCTTAACCCATGTGCTCACATATGTGGTTTTTCTTTTTGAACCGTCCTTAGCAACATCATAACATAATAAGAGGTCCAAATCACAAAATTAAAAAAGGCAATAGGAGGGAGCGGCTGGAGTTCTTGTTTTTTGAATATCTTAGATTGACCTTCAAAATCCAGAGCACGCAACTCACATCAGTTGCGGGAATAATATAATGACGGTTGCCCTCAAGGAAAATTAAATATATAAATATGTACCCAAACTGAAGTTATATCAAAAAACAAAAAAACCTAAGGGTATTATTTCTATTTTTAGCATTGAAAAGACTTGGAGTAACGTTGTTATTATTATTATTATTATTATTATTATTAGCACCACGTCTTACTACCCGTTAGGGCTATACGCACTTACGCTAATGTGTAATGGTAGGATGATTGTGAGATGAAATGAAGGACCTACAGTTTAACGTGGAATCCGAACCACGGTGGAGAGTAACGTTGTTGATATTTATTTAAAAGTATCATAATTAAATATATAAGTATAAGCATTATAATTTGAATAAGTTTGAACAATATATAGAGATCTTAAAAATTATTAAGATAGACATAGAGTTGGTGAAAATATTTTAATTATGAATTAGAATGCTTGAAGCAAAAAACAATATACTATAAGTATTATTCTAATAAGGGAAATAGAGAGTATAAGCCTAGGCCTGATTGAGAAGTAGTTCCAGAAAACTACACAGACCATTGTATCTTAAATCACGTGACCTGACAGCGATTGACATTTTCTCGCGGACTCAAGGCGGCCGTCTTAGGTCTCATTCATACATGCGTTTCGTATCGTTCAGCTGTCAACGATAATCTATCGTCCGATCTATAACGAAATGAATACAATAGGTCCATCTATGGAATATCATCCGATAATGTTGTCGTTGCGATCTGAAAGGCTTACCGCCGTACCCTAGAGAACGCAACAATAATGTATCGTTGGATGATTCTTGGGACCATTACGGTATATAGACGCATTTATACAAACGGACGATGGTGACAGGTTTGCCAACCTGTGTTCCCCCTGTGGTATCATGTTCTACGTCATAATCACCACAGGAAGTTTATTCACTCTGTAGTCACCACGTGTTTTGAGGTTAGGTTTGTTTATTGAGGTAAAGTGTCATATATTTATAATGTTAACTGTGTGGTAAATTTCAAAATTGACAAACTAAACACATGACTGTTTATTGAAGATATATTCAACACAACTGGATCCCTCGGGGATCAACAAACGCATGGCTGAGGTGGCATTACTGGAATTCTTTACAGCAACTGACGATACGACCACAGTGCATAAATATACATAAAAAACGGAAGATAAATTACTATCGTCGACAACCGGACGATACGAAACGCATGCGTATAAATGAGGCCTTAGACCTAATAATTTTTTCGCCGTGTATAGTTCTAATGACTGACCCCTTGATCGAGCGCTAGTGAGGCACAGTGGAGCGATCTAGCGGGCGTCGCACGAACCCCCACCTCGCTTGTGGGTACACCGCCAGGACATGTGAGGCGGGGTGTGAGAGGGACGACGTCTCTTTCGTTTCCTCTCACACACACACACTTCGCCGAGAGTCGTGTGGAAGAACTAGTCGTGCCGCGCGCGTGTGTGTGTGTGTGCGTGTGCGTGCGTTGAGGGCGTCTCTGGAGGCGGCGGGTGTGGAGGAGGGAGAAGGGCCATGGCGGCGGCACAGTGGCCAAAACTCCCGGGTTCGAACTCTAGTAGTCACACCAAATCGTTTTTCTCCTTCTTATCCGTATCGTTCTCGACGGTGCGTTCGCCGTTTTTGTTCCTATTGTTGCTTCTGTTGTTATGTGGCGGCGGCGGCGTTTCCGCGGCGAAAAAACAGCCTCCAGCGTCCGGGGGTGGGGCGGCGGGTGGGAAAGAGGTCGAATCGGTGATCGAAGAAGTCACCTCGAAACAGTTGGAAAAAGTTTTAAACGAGAAGGATTTTGTGGCTGTGTTTTGGTGTAAGTGATTATTTCTATTGTTTATATCTTCTCATTAAAAAAAAAAATCCCACAGATTTTAAAAGAATGCCCCCTCTCCCTTTGTTTTGTTTTAACTCCGTAAACCAAACGTATGTGTGTGTGTGTGTTTTATTTTAATCGTGTCCGCAATAATGAATTAACCTCTTGAATGTGTGTTCCTACTCGTCCCCTAGAAAGTGTTAAGTGAAAGGAAACAAGGATGCCAGTTTGTCATCTTCGACAGGAAGTGTGCCCACACCTTGGATTTATTTGACACGGGATGCGTTGAGTACTGAAAAATAAGTAGCTAGCACACATTTTCTCTGTGTTGTTCTAAATCAATACATATATATTTTATTTTAAATATAGATATTAATTTAGGACGATTAGAATGTTATACTTATTGATGGAGAATGTATTAATGTGTGCATCTGGGATTATTTTTGTTCATTTTAATGTTTCGACTATGTATGAACTATTCCGAGAAAATCGAGGTGTCCCATATGATATTTGTTTGCCTTGGAGTCTTGACAAATATCACGAATTTTTTCTTCATATAAATGAATTTGTTTTAATAATGAGATGTTAATTTGGGATGCGTTGGTAAATTCCATTTGCTTATAAATATGACTATCCTGGTTTAACGTTTATCTTTTCATCCAACCGGATAATTGAGAATCTATTATAGCTTAAAGTGATAGTATTAATAAAAAGCAAGTATTAGTATTGTATATCAAGGCAAAGTAAACTTTCAAAATAAGTATTTCTCCTAAACCTATCGGTTCTCACTGTGGTGTTTCATTAAACGAAACTTTTTAAAATAACTCTAATCAAATTATAAAATAAGTATATAAAAAACCATATAATATTTCGGGACGCCATAAACAGAATTAAACTATTTCAGTTTATATATATATATATATATATAATTTTTTTTTTTTTTGCGAACGTCAGCTTGAGAGCTGTTTTAGAGATTTCCTACATCTTATTGTCTAAATAAAAACAGCTATACGTAAAATGTTTTTTTGTTTCCCCTTACCTTTCTTTCTCTCTTAAAAAAAATAATCGGATATCTAATTTCAACGAGAAAGAAAAAGAGAGAGAGAATTCTCGACCCCTGGTGGACCATTGCAGCTTTTTCACCGGGTCCAAAATAGTTTCCCCAATCCGACTGGCCGGTCGGTCACGTGACCACGAAGACGACTTGTCATTGGTCAGCCGTGACGTAGACGTGTCAGGAGATATTATAAAAGGGAAGAAGTGGGCCTTCTTCCACTGTCGGCAAAGTATCTGTCGCGGATATATATCGTCCCTATCCGTTCCGGCCCGTCTGCCTTTAGCAAATATGTAATTGGTTTTTTTTAAGGATATGCCAACCACTTTTGAATTATTTCGAATATTTAAATTTTGTAAGAAAATTACAGTGTTTTCTGAAATTAGCCGTTGATTTGTTGTAAAAACCAACATTTTTGGGAGCCTTCCTCAACATTTTCATTGTTTCATTTGATATATCAGTTTGTAGAGTGGTCGGAACGTAAAGCTTGATGGTCAAGGTTCTGATCTTTGTCTGAGTATCAGTTTTTTCATATTTTCAAAAAAATACTCCAGCAGAATTTCGTCTGAAAAAAAGTGTTTGTGTAAATTTTCATCTTTACTTGAATTAAAGCTTATATTGTTGTTATTTGTTTACCGCACTTTTATGGTACCATCCGGGTACCGGGGTTAAAGATGGAAGAGGTAGAATCTAGAGGATATGTAGCACCATTAGTGGGGAGGGAAAAGGTGGAAACTACTTTAGGTTGAAACTTCACTCTCTCCGCTAAAATAAAAATCAGGCAAGAAGGGACTGACGCCTTTGTCTACGTGACCACAATGCTATTACAGTTTTAGAGATTGTGGAAGTAACACTTAAATAAATGTTCTAAAGTTGTATGGATAGAAATTAAAATAGAGCGAAAGATTCCCCGACAATATTTGTTCTATAATCATGACCTGTTATCTACGAACCCACTTCAGTAGCCGCATGGCCTAGGGCGTCACTCTTACAATAAACTAGACTGCATATGACGGGGTGATCGGAATTTGAATCCCAGTTGGGTGTGCAAAGGGTGGTTTTCCCTAACTCTACGTAAATACTGGAAGACATGTCCTCTAAATTTAACCTTCTACATCCTTAACTCATTATGGTAATTAGTAAATATGCGGATAACCTGAACAGGTAATAAGACACGGTGCAAATAAATTAATTAATTAATAAATGTTATTAAAGAAAATCCTAGTATCTTAATTTTAAAACAAAAATTAAATAAAATGTTAAAATCAAATCAATAGTGGTAGAATAGGTGACCTGGTGGTCTAGGGGAAAGGTGTCGGACTTCTGTATTGGGGGGTCCGGGGTTCAATCCTCGATCCCGACACAGATTTATCTGATTGTCAAACCCTTCCTTCACCTCTGACAAGACGGGTATTAATCACAACTTGTGAATGTGTGGAGTGACAGGCCTCCACCGTGGTTCGGATTCCACGTTAAACTGTAGGTCCTCCATTTCATCTCACAATCATCCTACCATTACACATTAGCGTAAGTACGTATAACCCGAACGGGTAGTAAGACGTGATGCTAATAATAATAATAATAATAATAATAATAATTAATAATAATAATAATAATAATAATAATAGTGGTAGGCGACCACTTCTCTTGAGTATTTACTCGCATTTGAACCGTAATAATGGTATATGTAAGGTGAAGTTAGATCAGTGCCAGCGTGTTATACTGGCGTAATGAAACCTCTGAGTCAGGAACTCGGGACTATAATTCTTATAGCCAGGTGAATTGGTGATTATATTTTCCTCCAAACATTACTTTCCTTCCTAGCTACCGACAAATACCGCTGATTTTTTTCTTAAGGTGCTGATCTAAGAAACATGAGTTAAAGATCTGTGTTTTTGCACTCATTATAGCAAAACATATTTTTCGCGAAAAAAAAATAAAAAAATATTGCTCTAGTAGAACCAATAAAGTTTAATTTTCTTCACGCGATGATATCAGCAGTTTTGGAATACGATCAAGAGCATAGCAGTATTAGATGACAACTTTTTTAATGCGTTGAACAAGTTTTCATCAAATTCCAGTACACCCTTGTAAGATATTCAACAACTTTTGATATCACCATATAAAGGAAATTAAAACTCTATGTTTCTACTGGAGAATTATTTTGATTTCCTTTGACCAAATAAAAAAAAATGTTGACCTCAAATATATAAAAATGCTGCCCTCAGTTCGGTTTCCCTAAGCTCCCACCTTAAGTTACAGTTAGACACATCCTCAATGTTTAATCAATACTGGCTGAGATTTGGATCCATTAAATGAAAAAAAAGACACGATTTTACGATTACTAAATAAACAAAGTAAATAAAGTGTAGATTATAAACATAAATACTTTATTAGGTAAACTATTTAATTTTTCTTACAATCTTATATTTCATTTTAAAATAAAATAATAGTAATACTTACATAACCTCAAACCAATGAAATAACACGTTGAAAATATGCCATAATTAGTCAATAATTATTTGAAATAAGGCCCAGGTGAAGCTAAAACAACCTATTATATCTACTTTCACGAGTCCATACGTCAAGTCTGTGATCTATAACTGTCACTTTTGATAGATAACAGTGGCGGCTCGTAGCTAAAATTAGTGAGAGTGCTGATCCAGAAAAATTTTAGCCTTTATTTTAAAATTGTGTAAAAGGAAAAAAAAAAATGTATAAAAAGAAAATTTATTCTAGAAATCGTTAAAATCTTAGCAAAAAAAAAATTTTTTTAGTTACTTTAACTTAAATTGTTACAATTCAAACTTGATCTATTCATTTAAAAATGAAATCCATTTTTCTTGTTTTAATTTGCCCAAAAAGTTCAATAATTTTCTTCTTGATCTCTGGATGACAATTGAGGAAATTTTTCTTCATTGAAAGTACTGAAAGTGCATTTATTCTTTCTATTAAATAAAAGAACCGAAAAAAAACGAATCAAATATAATAGCTGGAAGCAAAATAATAATCTAATGATACACTTTTTTTCACTTTATCACATTCAAGAATATGGTACATGGTTTTTAAGCACAACACACGCTGAGTAAAAAAAAAACCTTCCTTCCACCATCACGCCAGAGACGGCACTGCGAGAGCAACAGTGCTCTTTCTACCTGGCAGTCCCATCTTCCTCCCCACCCCCTCTTATGTGCGCATGCGCACAATAGTCAAACCCCACGTCACTGGCACTGTGAAGCGCACAGTTTCATACAAAGATTTTTGTATCATTTTCATAAAATGGGGGATGGCTACTGAAGTACTAACATGAAGCTTAAGGAATATATATTGTACTACAAAAATAAATAAAGAATTAAAGAAGAAAGGACTCATTATACTAAATGTTATCGATAATTTCAAGTGAAAATAGGGCGTGCTGCAGTTCCGCAGTGCCTATACACGAGCTGCCACTGATAGATAGTATTAACATTATACAATTACACTAACAATAGAGTAAAATGTTATCAATGTTGACCACAAAAAATGGTGTATTTTCCAAAAGTTTATTCTAGCCAAAGTCCTATTATAGATACGCTTAAACACTCACGATTGAGCCAACATCCATTAGTAAGGTCCTCTTTCCCTCTTCTTATTTCTTGTATGTTCTCCTCCTACACCCATTCCTCTCTCTCCACCGCCGTGAAACATCCCACTGATCCACTCGGTTCACGCCAATCCATTACAGTTTTGTTGATAAACGAAAACTTCCCGATGCATCTGCTGCATCCCATCTTTCTTAAATTTATCACGCTATGTACCCACGCATGAAGTAGGTTCCAGTGGGTTTTTTTTCAACCAAACCCATCTCCCACCTTCTGCCCCCTTACATTTCTCACCGTAAACCATCAACTTGAACACATTGCACAATCTATTCCTGGAGTCTTTTGTTTATTTCGTGTTCCACGTCTTACTATCCGTTCAGGATATCCGCATAGTTATGTCAAACCTCCAAAGTGAAATTGACAATTTTATGAATTGGACAAATTTATTCTCATCAGGGGAACTGGCTTCTTTGCTTATCCATTTCGCTGACTGGCAAAAAAAAATATTGTGAATTGGGTAGCGCTATTTTATGAACCAGGCAGCTCCAATCGTTAATCAAGTCATGAGTTGGACGAATTTTTGTCCGGTCCTAGGAATGGACAATAGAAGAACGGGTTTGATCTTTAGTTTAAATTAACATTTAATCATTTTTGGCATGGAAGGTTAGGTTAAGCTAGGTTTGGTTAGTTTAAATAGCACATTAAGTTTTAGTTTTTGATAATCGTGAGGCCTGAACTGTAGGTTCTGAAGAATCAAATGAAGTACTATATATCAATGATGACGATGCTTGCAACAATTTTGGCCTGTGGGAGTACGTGTGGTAAACCTTACGTAGCATGACGTAAAATTTCTCCACCGGACTACTTACTCTTACGTTAACGTTATATTAAGATTTATCGTTTTGGCTTACCCTTAGACACACTAGAAGAATATTTAAGGTGTCATCCTTATGTTAAATAAAGTTACGACGTTAAGCTAAATTGACCATCTCGACGTGCATCATTGTGAGGGGGGGGGGGGGCGCCTCTATAGTCGTTTAATGGTCTTAAGGAAGATACACACAAACTGCTAAGCTAGCTATGCTGTGTTGTGCTGTGCTAAGACTTTGTCGGTTTGGTTTCACACTCATTGTTAAGCTAAGTTAAGCAATGGTCCCCCCTTCCCGAATTCAGTGTTGTTTCTTTCTGGTCTACCCCAGTCAAGTTTAATTATGATGTTCTTCAAAATATCATGTTTGAGCTCAGATGGTAGTACTGACTACTGAGGAAGGAAGAGAAGATGTTGCTGTTAGCAGCTGTTTTAGAAGATGAAGAAAATCTAGGAGGTGACGGTTTGACTTGTTCAATTAACGCTTCCATTTTAATATACAAACATTTATTAAATATAAATCCTAAATAGATTATTACTTAAATACACGTGAAACAAACTAAAAACCAAACTTCAACACTTCTTTGGTTGTTTTCACCAAACCAGCACTGCGTCAGTTCAACACGGATCCCAAGCTGCGCTATGCACATGCGCAACGTACTCCTGGATTCACATATAAAGCTACGCTACGCTATGCTATGTTACGCGCTGTGCAACTTTTTTTTTCCCCCGTTTATTTCACACAGTAAGCTGTTCTACGCTATACTTTGGAAGGTTCAGTAGAGTATTTGAAGTCTTCAAGACAACATGGCCTTTTGTGGTGTCTGTCCATTGTGCGCATGCGCAGCACAAAACGTAGCGCGAGTGAGATGTAAAAATCTCCCGGTCCACGATTTCGCTCGCATAACGTAGCTTAGCACGGCATAGCATAGCACAGCATAGCATGATGTGTGAACGTGATCGTTTAAATACTTTGTTAGCAATCTTAAAACATAGTATAGCTCAGCAAAGCATAGTGTAGCTTCATATGCGAATCCGGCATAAGATGGCTCAAGATGGGAGATGGAAAAATTGTCCGGCCAGTAATCGGAAAAAATATTGAATTGAATAATTGTAAGTCAAAATATCAGTCAAAAGTTATGAAATTAAATCAAATCTATGGTGAGGGGTGGTGCAGTTTTTTTCTCTATATATATTTGACCTTAAGAGAATTATTTCAATTTCAAACATAAGAAATAAGTTTTTATAATCATTAATAAATTAATAAATAAGTTAAAATTGTTTTAATTATAAGTGTTGCATTTTTAATGTAAAAATATATTTCACCTTATTAATACATTGACTTTCAGTTGCAACAAATAAATTAGAAATAATTACTACTGTAGTAACTAAACATTTTGATAAAATTAAGGGCATAATATATGGAAATGGTCTTCTAAAGGGTATACAAGCGAAAAAAGGTTGTGAGCCACTGGTTCAAGGCGTTACTCTCACATTAGACTGAACTGCCAATAATTGGAGGAATCATGGCCGGGTGTTTTGGTTTTCCACTCTGCCTCCAATCAAATTCGAATACACTGGCTATGCTAAAAAAAAAAAAAAAGTGTGAGGGGGTGAATAGTCATTTGACTAGCGCTAACATTGAGAGCCATGCTTTAAATTCGAAGTCTAAGGGTAATAAATCGAAGTAAAAATTTAATGTTGAAAATTCCTAATGTGTAAGAACATTAAGGGCGACGCCTCGGCCAGTAAGAAACTACCAAGCAGACGTTAAGCTCTGACACTATATTTAATTCTACGTTGCGTTATTTCAAAATATGGTTCAAACAAAAATGAAATTGAAAGATTCAAAAATGGTTCTTTACCCTTAACAACCCTATAGTTTGAGTAATTCTTTTTATTTTTAGATAAATGTGTAAAAATGGGTCATTAGCTCTTTTCCCACGACACTTAAAGCATATTTGTGAAGCTAAGATACTAGGTTTGATGAAAAAGGGGCTCTAGATTTTACCTTCATCTAACAAATATAATAATTTTTTGTATAGGCTCACAATAGAAGATTTTTAAGATATTTAATTAGTAGCAGCGAGCTTTAGTCTTTACCTTGAGATAAAAAGTTTTGTAGTTTTTTTTCCCCTCTTTCTTATTGAAATGACAAAGTGTGGTTCAAGGTGAAGGTCGAAAGGGAGTATAAACTTAGATATAAAAGAGAAGTAGTTTCAGTATACGACCTAAAACATTGTATTTTAAGCCCTGTGGCCTGCAAATGATCGATGCTTTCTGGCTGACCGAGGCGGTCACCTTAAGTTCCATCCTTCGATCTTCTAATGTTGTTTATCGGTTATCAGCGATAATGAGGAAATTGGTGATTTCATACGAGTGTTGACAACTTTCTGGCCGTAGCTGTGTTTCGATGGAGGATATTACGAAACTTCGGTGCGGGCAGCGAAAATAAACACCAGAAATAAAACTCTACTGCTTAAAAATAAATAAAAAGTGTGCTTTGCTCGTGTGTGACGTCTTTGAACATTTGTAATGGCATTCATAGAAATACAACTTGAAGATTGCAAGATTTGAGTTCTTGGTTATGAATGAAAGTTTTGTATTGAGTTTTACATTTGATGAGATTAAAATTATTCGTAATACAAAGTTTACATTTCTTCCTTATAACATTTTAAAACACATTAAAGCTGCACAAAGAGATTAAGTTATCTAAATTGTGTTTATAATATTTCTGAACAAAACAAAATTGTAAGTTACCGATATTTTAAAATGTATTTATATTTTTTTTATATAAAAGACAACAAATTTTGAAGGGATATTTGGTTTCAAATATTCAAAAATGGATTCAATATCAAGATGTATTCTTTTCTATCATCAAGCATGTATCTACACTCAACGTGTTTGCAGACATGGTGACGTGGGATCCTCAAGGACGTCACATACGCTAGTCTTCTGAAACAATCAAACAAAAACAAAAATATATTATATAATAGTTTTAAGTCAAACTGTCGCACACCATCTAAAGATAAATATATTTTATAACATGAAGTCGTTCCTTTAGGCAATGCTTTTCAGAGTTTTGTAGATCAAGTTCCCTTCCTTAAAAAAAAGAAATTTTATGCTTAAAGGATGTGCCTAAACACTTTAACTTTCAAATATATTTAAAGGGGAAACCACAATTTCGTAAAACGACAAAAATTTATTTTGACAACTATTTCTCGTGTTCTGCCAAACCATTTTTTTAAATTTTATTATAATTAAGGCATCTATTTAGAAGATTTTAGAAAACTCGATATTTAAAATTTATTATTATTAAATACTGTATTTGTAAATACATTTCAGTTGGAAATATATTCAAAATGAGTAGTTTTGTACGTTTATTTTTGTCTGCCCCCAAATGTTGCATCTCGAGAAAATATTTCTGAAATTATATTTACAGTCCAATT
Organism: Timema cristinae; assembly: GCA_039000515.1. Classification (NCBI taxonomy): domain Eukaryota; kingdom Metazoa; phylum Arthropoda; class Insecta; order Phasmatodea; family Timematidae; genus Timema; species Timema cristinae. The sequence continues at coordinate 20,995,025 of JBCFYV010002255.1, read as the reverse complement.
TTCATAGAAAGGGCAAATTATAAAATATAAAAAAAAAAATTTTGTGATCAAAATTGATATCATTTTACTATTTTATTAGTGTTTCAGATCACATTACCTTATGTATGAATACGAGAACGTAAATCAAGTGAATTTTTTTATCTGTAAAATAAAGGCCCTTTCTAAGAAAACTGGGCTGTGCGAGGTTATTAATGATTGATAATCTAAACCATTTGTACAACGTTTATCATTCCCCAAAGGACCCTGAATCAGAAACTCGGAAACAATTTCAAACTAAAAGATGTCAATGTCAAAGCAGTTTTTTTTTTCATTTGCTCTATATTCATGTCGCTAGCAGCCATTACATTGAGGCCAGTTGAAGAATAACACTCGTCAAGAGAGTGTATATACAATACTTACCACTTGTACAGTCATTTAGTTACAAAAGATACATAAAGAGAAGGTTGACAATTCATTCCACGTTCTTTGTAAGGGTACGGCCAGACTGAGCGCGCGAGCGAGCGAGCGAGCGCGCGAGCGACTAAAATATAAAATAGAACACATTGGTTGTAATGGGGGGTGGCCACACTGGAGCGAGCGAGCGAGCGAGCGCGCGAGCGACTGAGCGCGCGCGCTTGAAAGATAGAACTGGTTCTATTTTTCAAGCGCGCGCGCTCGACCCGGTACAGTCTAGTTTACAGGCGCTAGGCAATATTATTGTATGTTGGTTCATTGAGTGCTGGGGAAACTTCTCATTTTGACATGATATTTGACTTTTTTCTATCAGTGATAGGTTTAACACACTTGCTATTAATGGCCCGGTGACCTGGCGGTCTAGGGGTAAGGTGTCAGACTTCTGTGCTGGAGGTCTGGGGCTCAATCCTCGGTCCCGGCACAGATTTATCTGATTACCAAACCCTTCCTTCACCTCTGGCAAGACATCTTGTGAATGTGGGGAAAGCCAGGCCTCCACCGTGGTTCGGATTCCACGTTAAACTGTAGGTCCTTCATTTCATCTCACAATCACCCTACCATTACACATTAGCGTAAGTGCATATAACCCGAACGGGAAGTAAGATGCGGTGCTAATAATAATAATAATAATAATAATAATAAATAATAATAATAATAATAATAATAATAATAATAATATAATGGCCTAATTTAATTGGTAAGACCATAAATAATATAATGTATATATGTAAACCCGATATGTTAAAATACTTCAATATTATAATCAAAGTAGGCCTTTACAAATAAGAATCACCATTAGTTTGGAGAGAGTATGAAAAACCACAACAATAAATAAGTTTTAAAAATCACCTTCAGTTCACTGGGCCAAGATTCGAACCTTTGCCTCCTAGTCAAAAGTTATCGAGTGCAACGCACCATTCTGCCACTGGTGCGGCAAATCTGATTTTAAAACACTTCAGTAGAGTACCATACGCATTTCTCAATTTATTAATTGGATGCACTTCTACTTTTTTCTTTTTTATAAATACACAATATTTTCTGTAAGAATTTTCGAGGATCAGAGATGTACTAAGTGTGTTTGACAGAGACATCTTCTCTAACTAGGGGGGAGGGGGGGGGCGGTGACCTAGTGGTCTAGGTCTAGGGGTAAGGTGTCAGACTTCTGTGCTGGCAGCCGGGGTTCAATCCTCGGTCCCGGCACAGATTTATCTTATTTCCAAACCCTTCCTTCACCTCTGACAAGACATCTTGTGAATATAGGGAATGCCAGGCCACCACCGTGGTTCGGATTCCACGTTAAACTGTAGGTCCTTCATTTCATCTCACAATAACCCTACCATTACACATTAGCGTAAGTGCGTATAACCCGAACGGGTAGTAAGACGCGGTGCTAATAATAATCTAACTAGGGTCCGCTAATTACGCGCTCGCTCGCTCGCGCGCTCGCCAGTTTGGCCACCCAGTCGCTTGCGCGCTCGCTCGCTCGCACGCTTGGCAGTCTGGCCGAACCCTAAGGGTACGGCCAGACTGAGCGCGCGAGCGAGCGAGCGCGCGAGCGACTAAAATATAAAATAGAACACATTGGTTGTAATGGGGGGTGGCCACACTGGAGCGAGCGAGCGAGCGAGCGCGTGAGCTACTGAGCGCGCGCGCTTGAAAGATAGAACTGGTTCTATTTTTCAAGCGCGCGCGCTCGACCCGGTACAGTCTAGTTTACAGGCGCTAGGCAATATTATTGTATGTTGGTTCATTGAGTGCTGGGGAAACTTCTCATTTTGACATGATATTTGACTTTTTTCTATCAGTGATAGGTTTAACACACTTGCTATTAATGGCCCGGTGACCTGGCGGTCTAGGGGTAAGGTGTCAGACTTCTGTGCTGGAGGTCTGGGGCTCAATCCTCGGTCCCGGCACAGATTTATCTGATTACCAAACCCTTCCTTCACCTCTGGCAAGACATCTTGTGAATGTGGGGAAAGCCAGGCCTCCACCGTGGTTCGGATTCCACGTTAAACTGTAGGTCCTTCATTTCATCTCACAATCACCCTACCATTACACATTAGCGTAAGTGCATATAACCCGAACGGGAAGTAAGATGCGGTGCTAATAATAATAATAATAAATAATAATATGGCCTAATTTAATGGGTAAGACCATAAATAATATAATGTATATATGTAAACCCGATATGTTAAAATACTTCAATATTATAATCAAAGTAGGCCTTTACAAATAAGAATCACCATTAGTTTGGAGAGAGTATGAAAAAACCACAACAATAAATAAGTTTTAAAAATCACCTTCAGTTCACTGAGCCAAGATTCGAACCTTTGCCTCCTAGTCAAAAGTTATCGAGTGCAACGCACCATTCTGCCACTGGTGCGGCAAATCTGATTTTAAAACACTTCAGTACAGTACCATACGCATTTCTCAATTTATTAATTGGATGCACTTCTACTTTTTTCTTTTTTATAATACACAATATTTTCTGTAAGAATTTTCGAGGAGCAGAGATGTACTAAGTGTGTTTGACAGAGACATCTTCTCTAACTAGGGGGGAGGGGGGGGGGGCGGTGACCTAGTGGTCTAGGGGTAAGGTGTCAGACTTCTGTGCTGGCAGCCGGGGTTCAATCCTCGGTCCCGGCACAGATTTATCTTATTTCCAAACCCTTCCTTCACCTCTGACAAGACATCTTGTGAATGTAGGGAATGCCAGGCCACCACCGTGGTTCGGATTCCACGTTAAACTGTAGGTCCTTCATTTCATCTCACAATAACCCTACCATTACACATTAGAGTAAGTGCGTATAACCCGAACGGGTAGTAAGACGCGGTGCTAATAATAATCTAACTAGGGTCCGCTAATTACGCGCTCGCTCGCTCGCTCGCACGCTTGGCAGTCTGGCCGAACCCTAAGCCGACAAGACATTGAAGAACAAAGACTACCAATTAAAATGCTAAATGTGCGGTTATTGAAGACAACTTGCTTTCTGTGAAAAATAGTTTTGCAACAATTGTATATTTAAAAAAAATTAGTATATGATAGATTTATTAATTTTTTTTATTTATATGAGCTATTTAACGTGCACTTTCTGAAATGACTGATTATACAATCACTCAAGAATTTCTATGAGTGAGAGTGAAAGGGCCTACTAATTTGCTGGGAAAGGTATTTTCACATAACTTCAAGGGTTCTTTACATACAACAATTGACATGGGACCGACGGCTTTACTTCTCTTCCAACGGAAGTTGTGCTACGGATTTATGTCGTTCAAAAATATCCATCGACTCAGGTTTGGTTTGAACCCACGAACATCAGGTCCTGAAGTGAGCACTTTAATCCAAGACCACCGAGGTTGGCAGTATTTGATAGAGAAGTATTTTGAAAATTGTAAAGCGATTTATTTGATGCAAGACTTTATTATTTTATCATATAAAGAAAGTATTGTGATCGTGAACTTTTCTTTTTTTTACTCCTAGATTATGAGGGTACTTGATATTGTATATGCCATCGAGCTAGTAAAAAGTGGGTTCTTCCATTCTGTTTGTATTTTTTTATCCAAAACACCTTGCTTTATTTAGTTCAAAGTTGATATTTTGATATTTAATAGTCATATCTTGACGTGAAATTGTGATTGTAATTCTTACTTTGAATATAAGAGTATTTTACTAATAAATGCTGTTTGAAATTTGAAAATTATTGAAAATTACTCTGGAACTTTTGTTCAAAATGGATATCTGTTGACTGCTTTACTTAAGAAATAACTCTGAATATTTTTTTATGAAATATCTTATGAGAGAATGTAGCTCACAGATGAGCGATTAATTGGAAACATTTTTCCAAGCTATAATAAATTAAATGAGTAAGTGTGTACAGTTGTGACGTAGCATTAATTATTATTAGAAGGATTCGGCGAAAAAAGAAAACATCTTTATACAGGATATTTATAAAAGAACTCCAGGGTTTCAAAGCAAATTTTATCAATTAAAAATACAAAATTTCACTTAAATGATTTTATATATAATGAAAGGTCATATCTTTCTAGGTTTTTTTTGGTGACTGGTACACTTTGATGTATGCCCTATTCTACCACGCTTGATAAATTTAATAAACACCCCATACATAAAATGTTATATTATTATTATTATTATTATTATCACTGCATCTTACTACCCGTTCGAGTTTTACATTTAACGTGGGATCCTAATCACGGTGGAGGCCTGGCATATATAAAAATGTTTATACGTTTTACATGAATGTTATTTAAGAGTTTAATCTACTGAGACGATATGATGATGAATGTTTAAGAAGAAGTAAACTGGTGATAGAGGAGAAAGGATATGAAAAACTTTGTGATGGATCACATGCTGATTACCATTGCACCCTGTTGAGATTCGAACCGTTACTTCACCATCACCTTCCAACCAATATATGTTTTTTTTAAATTAGTTAGGGGAGGTGCTGAGGGAAGTACAGTGGGCACCACTTATTGTGATCACGGATAATGTTATCAATCACTTATTGCTATCACGGGAAATGTTATCAATCACTTATTGTAAGTGTAACCACGGATAATGAACTTATCGATAATCACTTATTGCTATCACGGGAAATGTTATCAATCACTTATTGTGACCACGGATAATGTTATCAATCACTTATTGCTATCACGGAAATGTTATCAATCACTTATTGTGACCACGGATAATGTTATCAATTACTTATGTGATCACGGATAATGTTATCAATCCTTATTGTGATCACGGATAATGTTACCAATCACTTAATGTGATCACGGATAATGTTATTAATCACTTATTGAGATAACGGATAATGTTATCAATCACTTATTGCTATCACGGAAATGTTATCAATCACTTATTGTGATCACGGATAATGTTATCAATCACTTATTGTTATCACGGATAATGTTATCAATCACTAATGAATCACGATAATGTTATCAATCACTTATTGTGATCACGGATAATGTTATCAATCACCTATTGCTTTCACTGATAATATTATCAATCACTTATTGTGATCACGGATAATGTTATAAATCACTTATTGTTATCTTGGATAATATTATCAATCACTTATGTGATCAGGATAATGTTATAAATCACTATTGATCAGGATAATGTTATCAATCACGTATTATGATCACGGATAATGTTATAATACACTTATTGTGATCACGGATAATGTTATCAATCAGTTATTGTTATCAGTTTTTTGTAGACCAGACCATTAGTATGCTCAAACATATGAAACTCTTCGTATATTGTAATCAAAGCTTTGGTTATTGTTATCATTTTTTAATAATTTAGGGCTACCAACATAAACATATATAAAAGCTTAACATTAGAAAAACCCCAAAATCCCCATAAGACTTGTAGTATTTCTGCAAATAAATTTCTGTTTTTTTTTTTTTTTTTTCAAATCTGTACAGTGAAAATACTAAGATAATAATTTTAGATAACTCGTTTAGTTTTATCTTCAATTGTTTTCTTCAATTTATGAACATTACGTATGTGCATTTTTGCATTATAACTAATGCGGTGCATTACTATATGACCTCATTTTAACAGATAAAGCACTTTTGTTATAGTTAGTATTTTTTTTAAACGTAAGAATGTATGTAGGGTACTTTAATATAATTTCTCTCGTATTTTTTTTAAATGTAAATACAGTAAAAGTTTATACAGTGAATATTCATATGTAATTTGTCTTAACATGCACAAATTAAATGAAGAACACGGTAGAATTAATACTGTAGTTTCTGATTGTTATCGTTTATAACAAAGCATCTGTATTTAATGTAGCATCGTTTATTATTATCAATCGGTTATTGTTATCAATTCCTCTCAGCCCCGATACAATCACATTAATAGGCGCTAACTGTATTTCAACTTTATAATTTGAGTGACATTTTCGAAACGAATGATTTTAATGTGCTACCACCTGATTTCAAGAGATTTTTTTAAATCACTACGACTTACTACCTGTTCATATTATACTCATATATGATGATTGCTTCAATCGGTTAATAATTAGGAAGGAAGCATTTTAGTTGTAATCTACCCACATTTGCGTGGTAGGAGAGTGGGAAACCATTTAGGAAAAACCACCCTCAGTAGACCCTACTAAGATTCGAACTCCAATCCCCCCATCATCAGAAGGCCAGTCTAACATGAGGGTGACACCTTAGACCGTTCTACCATTGATTAAGCGGTCAATTCAAATGAATGTACACTTCATCTACCTTGTAGGGTAACATACCTACCGTACATTATTCCACTATGGTATAACTTAAAATATAGTACCATAATGTGTGATTGGTCAAGGTAAGACTGCTAACCATTCATGGTAAACGAAGTGTACACTTCATTACAAGAACATCGACCATTAGGATAATTACTTTAATGAAATTTTTTTAAGTGCAGTCTTAGACATTAATAACGTTCCGGGGTTTAAAGCAGTGATACTCAACCTGTGGTTCAAGTAACCACAGGAGTACGTGAATACATTCTGGGGGTACGTACAATTTAAATAGATGTATATGTGTACATCTATTATTAGTTAAAAACTTGTATATTATTTTTAATTTAATATATTATATATATTATATAATATGTATAACTTACATTATGCACCAACAATTTGGGGGTACAAAGTTGAAGATAAATTATATCTGGGCGTATGCAAACAAATAAAGTTGAATATCGCTGGTTTAAATAGTATAAATAATAATAATAATAATATAATAATAATTTTAATTCCATTTTAATCTCACTTTCTTTTATCATAGGGCTGGCATACACTAATAGGACCTAAGACAGGCCGAAACTGAAAAATACAAAATAAGATGAGCATAAAGAATAATTACATGGGATTGAAATAATTTTAACTAAACAAAACAAAAATAAATTAACTTAAAAGTAGTTTCAGTAAGTTGATACAAACAAGTATATTGGCTACACAAATATAAAAACGTTGAAATTATAAAACTAATCAAAAATAAAAGTTTTTTAAAATATTTTAATGAATGACATACAGTAAAGTTCTTAGTTATAAAGAAGTTCCTTAAATACTACTATTATTACTACACCAACATCTACTACTACTACTACTACTACTACTACTAATAATAATAATAATAATAATAATAATGTATACTGGCACGCGTAGTAAATACAGCCTTTCCAAAAAACTTTACAATTAAAATATAGTTCTCTCATATATATATATATATATATATATATATATATTACAAACATATATATATATTACAAACATATATATATATATTTTACAAACCTGTTACAACTACGTGCATGAACTGTACATGTGTTTCTATAAAGAGGTTGAAAAATGCAGTCTAATTTTTATTGGCGGTGTCATTTAGAAAATATGAACAAATTTTTTCGAGGTCAAGTTTAAGAAAAATGCTACAATTTTATTAGTACTATTTTATAGGTATTTAAAATATTTATCAAAAATGAAAGCTGCAGATAACATTACTTGTCTAATGACTACATGAAAAATAGTTCTAGTGACTTTTTTTTTTTTAGTCTTCCTTTGCACGTAGATATATTTCTAAAAAAAGGGCGCATACACCCGCTTCGATGGCCTCATGGTCTAAGGCGCTTCTCTCGCAAAAGACTAGATTGCCAATGACGGGAAAATCAAGGTCCAAATATTGGTCGGGTGTACTGAGGGTGGTTTTTCCAAAATTGTTTTCTACTCTTCCTCAACAAAAATGCGGGTATGCTTCCTATAAATATAAACTTCCTTATGTTGAAATTATTAGTGTGATTAGTACATAATGGTATAACCCGAACGGGTAGTAGGACGAGGTGCTAAATAAAAAGAAGAAGAAAAAGTGCAAAAAATGTGCTAGTTGTCATAGTGAACATTATTCCTCTGGCCTGTTTTAATGGCACCTATCCACCCCTAGATTTTGAAAGAGAAAACCAAATTGCTTAAACAGTATACAGTTGTAAAAAAAAGGAAGGGTGGCGGGGGGACTTTGGTGGGAGGAAGGAGGTATTGAGTAGGAGAAGATAGAATCTGTTTTGGAACGCGGGCCAAATAAATTTAATAGCTGTGGAAACTTTGAACTGAAAAAATAAATAGAAGAACTACTTTTGTTTTACTTTTTGTTTGTATTTTTTTTTTATGGCTCTTAGTGGTGGCGGGAGAAATTATTCGGAAACTTATCAGAGAGGAACAGAAATAAGAATAAACCTGGCCGGTACCATAATTTATTTACGTGTAGGCGGTCAGTGTATTGAAGAACACGTAATGTATTTGGACAACAGAGCAGATGTTGTTGTTTTTTGCTGTTGTTGGAGGGATTAAAAATAAAATTTATTTTCTGTTCAAACTCACACACGTATTTAACTATTTGCGTCAGCTCTTCAGCTCCACTTACTAATATACTTTGAAAATAGTTTTGTAAGAAACTGAACTAATATATATATATATATATATATAGAGAGAGAGAGAGAGAGAGAGAGAAGGAGAGCATATTACTACCTGTTCAGGCTATATGCGTATATAATAGTTACGCTAATGAACTAGGAATGTGGAAGGTTGGATTTTGAGGAAGTAATAACCGCATTTACGTTGAGGTAAAGTAGAAAATCATTTAGAATAGACCAATTTTAGTACATGCGACATGGATTCGAACCACGATTTCCCCGTAATCGGCAGTCTTGCTTATTGCGAGAGTGACGCCTTAAACTATGTGGTTCCCGTAGCGGCTAAACTAGAGAAATAGTCGTATTGATTTATTGTTAGAGCGAATCGTTTGCTTGTGTCAAAATGTAGGTGTGTTATTTATTTTGATTTTTCGACGTGCATTTTATAAACAGAGGGATATTCTTTTTAAAAAAAACTAGTTATATTCGAAAAAGAAGCGTATATTCGAGGTGGGAATGCCAATTAAGGTCCGTGTATTTTTCAGTTTTCAAAATAAAACACATTTTTTAGACATGAATAAATAAAATAATGCTTAGGTAGATATGTTCAGTTTCTAAATAAAATAATGTCAACATCTCTTAAATAATATTTGTCATGGGTATTATTTAATTCGACTAGGACTTTATCTCTTAATTTAAAAACGTTATGTTACCCACGTCAATGGCCACATAGTTTAAGGAGTCACCCTCGCAATAGACTAGACTGCTGATGACGGGGAAACAAAGGTTCGAATTCCAATCGGGTGTACAAAGGGTGTTTTTTCTTAAATGTTTTCCCACTCTGCCTCCATGCGAATGCAGGTACACTTTATATAAATATAACCTTCTTAATCCCTAAAAATATTAGCGTAATTAATACATAGACGTATAGCACGCGAACAGGTAATAGGACGCGGTGCTAAAAAATAAAGGCCTGGCCTGTTTAAATGCAACTATGTTAAAGACAGATATTCAAGGACTGTTGATTCTGTGTATAAAATTAAACTAAACGGATTTACTCATACGATATTTTATATTGTGTTCAAAAATGTATTTAATCATAAAAACTTAAATAAAGGGCACGATGCACAGGTCAAGCTTTCTATTTTATTCTAAAATGAAGGCATTTACTAAAAACTTGTAAGGATTGTGAAACTTAATAATTTACACTGTTGCAGAAGCACTACATCAAAAAGAATACATGAAATAATATACACTGTTACAGAAACATTGAGAAAAAATAACATTTCTGTCTACCAAAGAGTATAAAAATCAATGTTGTGTTTATTTTCTTGAGGTTTGGAAACTGTTGGATTTAAATAAATTTACTTCAAATAAAGGATTGATATATTTAAAACTTTATAAAGCAAATATAGTTTCAGAGATATAATTAAAATTGGATATTTCCGCTCATGTAAATTACCCTCAAAATCATTTTCGTGGGAAAATGAGAGTTGCCTTTTTTTTTGGTCATGTTAATCAGTACCTAGATACAAAATGTAATCAAAATTCCTATCGCATATTTCGAGAAAATAGTTTTTTTCTCTTTTTTTTCCCGTCAGTAAGCTACCCTTAATTTTAGGGCTAGATATCTAATCCAAAAATTACTCAGGGGCACCTTATGAAAGCCCTAGATATTCAATTTTAGCCCGATCGGTAAAAATATTTTCTGCTCTAGTTCAAGATACCGACACACGGAGTGACAGACATCTCAAAAAGCAAATTTTGGTTTCCGGTTGGTCAGGAACTTTTGGCATTTTTCAAAATCTCGAGTTAGATTTTTTTAATTTTTTCAATCACATTAACTTCTCTCTTCAAGGGTCAAAAGTAAATAAAAAAATCGGACATATATTCACGCTCTCCTTCACCCCAACTTAAGGAGGCCAGGGTTCGTTCCCAACCAATATAAAATAGGGTTTTTATTCCTACATCAGGTGTGGGGGCGACTAGTGGACCACGCGGAAAAACACCTCACCTTTTAAAAGAGATATTAGCTCTTTTTAACTCGCAAAAGTATCAAACCTTTTCAAATAATAGTTGAGTGTGAATATAATAATAATGATCAGTTATAGTTGATAATGTTATAAGAAAATTAAAAAGTCTAATATAAAAAAATTAACTATACCATTTTTTATGACTTAATTTATTGAAGAAAGATTGAATTTAAGAGAAAAAACAAACAAAAACAAAGTAGAGTGGAGAAATGATATGCTTATAAACCGATCAGCGCCCAAAAAAGTCGCCAACCCCCTGTTCTAAGGCATTATTTTCTATGCTCTGGTGATCTTTTTTTTTGTTACGCAACAGTGTGGATGGATTCATATGTTTACTCCGTTTTATAAGCCAGGCTAGTCTCTTTAATTATATTTGAGTCTCACTTTTATAGAGTCACTCATCCGATGATTGTTTCATATATATTTTGTTTTAACAATTTTAGTACGTTTTTATAAATCTGTATTTCCCTTTTAATGTATTGTATGCACCTGCTGTTTTTAGCAGGTTTTTATGTATGTATTCTCATAATGTGACCCATGTAACATTTGCCCTTTGTATTTAAAGCGAAGCTCTATATGTAACATTTGCCCTTCATATATAAAGCGAAACTCCATATGTAACATTTGCCCTTCATATGTAAAGCGAAGCTCCATATGTAACAATTGCCCCTCATATGAAAAGCAAAGCTCCATATGTAACATTTGCCCTTCATATGTGAAGCGAGGCTCCATATGTAACATTTGCCCTTCATATGTGAAGCGAAGCTCTATATGTAACATTGCCCTTTATATATAAAGCGAAGCTCCATATGTAACATTTGCCCTTCATATGTGAAGCGAAGCTCTATATGTAACATTTGCCCTTATATATAAAGCGAAGCTCCATATGTAACATTTGCCCTTCATATGTGAAGCGAAGCTCTATATGTAACATTTGCCCTTTGTATTTAAACTGAAGCTCCATATGTAACAATTTCCCTTCATATGTGAAGCGAGGCTCCATATGTAACATTTGCCCTTCATATGTGAAGCGAGGCTCCATATGTAACATTTGCCCTTCATATGTGAAGCGAAGCTCTATATGTAACATTGCCCTTTATATATAAAGCGAAGCTCCATATGTAACATTTGCCCTTCATATGTGAAGCGAAGCTCTATATGTAACATTTGCCCTTTGTATTTAAACTGAAGCTCCATATGTAACAATTTCCCTTCATATGTAAAGCGATGCTCCATATGTAAGCCTTCAGCAGTTTCTCCCTCGTCACCAAGAGTTTGATAGTTAGTAGCGTCTTGTTCTTGTTTAATTAGAGTAATACTTGAATCACACGTTCTCCTAAAATAAAGAGCAGAATCTGCTTGATTGGCGCAGCAATTCAAACGCTGTGTGTTGACCCACGATGCATTGCAAAGCTAAATTTAAACCAACCAACTATCAACATATTTTATTTTCTAGTGAATAAACATATATTTTAAATCATTCTATCGATGAATGTTTTCAAATTAGAACGCTATGTCCTGGCACAATCCAATACACAGGCTTTCCATTAAAGGGTTATTTTAAATCTTCTAACAACAACCAATGAAGCTGTCTGCTTTCTTCTAGCTCTACAGCGCATGCGCATTGAATTGAGATGGTTGATTTTGAGATTTTATTGGTTCCCCTGTGCCGAAGATCTCAGGCAGAGCGGACAAAGTAAAAGATGAGTTGAACGTTAGCAGAACAGCTCACGCCGATGAGGCGGAAATCTTAGTGCTACAGTAGCTCCATGGCTTCTTTGGTGCTGACTGACAGTTCACAGCTGACTTCTGACAGTCAATATTTAGGTATATACTTAAATGTTGACTCTCAGAAGTGACAGCTGCTAAACACATGTTTTTGCGGATTATATGGTTTGGTGTAGGGATACATAATTTGGTCTGGTAACTTTTCAAAGCCGTCAGCTGTCAGTTAGCACCTAAGAAGCCATGGGCTACTGTAGTCACGTGGACGTTTCTGTTATGCGCTTGTTTTCAGCAGAACGTGTGAATATTTAGTAAACCTTTAATAACCTTTGTGTTGAAGGTATCTATTTTTTTATAAATTCACGAATGTTGTAAAGCAGCTCATTTGTTACCCGCTGTTCTCAAAGATCTGATATTTTACCAAGCCAATGTGAACTTTAAAAACAAATATACATCATAGATCAACTATTACTGGAAAAAACTTATATGATAGCGATAAAATTACTTGATCTATTTTCACGTATTGATAAACCAGTTCATGTGTGTATGTCACTTTTTATATGTTTTATCAATGTTCATAAAATATTACAGTACTAACATTATAGTAAATATTATCAATGTGGGCCGGAAAATATAGGTTTGTATTGTATAAAAGGCCTTTCTACGAAAATTAGGCTGTATCAGACTGAGAGGTTATAGAATATGAACTTATAGAATAGAGATTGAAATTGTATGCTTTTAAATGATTTAGGACCTACCGAAAGAGGGTCAACATCGCAATCCAGAGATATTCTGGTGGGTATTTTTGTGATTTCCAAGTTTTGTTAACATTTGACAGTCAGTTCAAAAGTTAATATTAAAATCACACACACACGTCCAAGAAAAGTAGATATTTTTGAGAAAAAAAAAATGTCAAACAATTCTTGAGGAAAATTTACCAACTAAATAAATTTGGACAATATCACATATGGGGGTATGTATGAGGAAGGTAGAATTCAAAGAAATGTACTTGTATTCGTGCGGTGGAAGAATGGTAAACCATTTAGTAAATAAATGGTACAATGCACCGCAAAGATTTATCTATCTTTTTTCTTAATTTAAAGACATTTACTAAAAATGTGTAAGATTTGTGAAACAAAATCATCTACATTGATACAAAAGCACGCCACCAAAAATTTCAAATGAAATAATATACTCTTTTACAAAAACATTGAGAAAATAGGAATACCTCTGTCCAACAAAGAGGATAAAGATCTATTTCACTAATAATTTTTTTTAATAATTGTAATAATAATAATAATAATAATATAGTAGTAGTAGTAGTAATAAAGAGCTCAATAAAAATATATAAACTTTCTTATATCTCAAAACTATTCTATTTATTAAAATGTAATCCAAATAAAAGATTTTAATTTTTAAACTACTACTTTACAACCAGTCGCAGAATTGGAAATTTCCACTGATTCAAAGTAGACATAGCCTCAAATTCATTTTAGTATAAAAATGATACTTACTGTTTTGTTTGTAATACTAAACAATGCCTAGATATAAAATATAATCAAAATCGTTACAGTGGATATTGAGAAAATCGATTTTTTTTCTCTCTTTGCTCTTCAGTGGACTACCCTTTATTTTAAGGCTAGATATCTAATCCTAAGAACTTCTTAGAGGAAGCTTATTAAAACTGTAGATACCATATTTCAGCCTGATTGGTAAAATGGTTTCGACTCTAGGCTGAGGTCCACACAGAAAGACAGACAGACATACAGAATCACGAAAACAATTTTTTTCAGTTTAAGTAGGTCATGAAATGTCGATATTTATCGAAATCTCTAAAGGTATTTGTTTGACGATCTCAATACTTCTTTCTCCGAGGGGTTAAGTTGGAGTAAAAATACGTTTAGTATACCTGGCTGGAATAATAGCCATGATCTCACATTGCTAGTAAAATAGATTAGACGAGAAAGATGTTTAGTCTGGGCAACCACATATGCAGCTAATTTTAAAACTTTTATACCTTAACTTAGGTGTATGAGCTCAATTTATAATTAATTGGTTTATACTTGGATAGTCAATCTCTTTTTTAATTTTATTCTTTTAAATTATTTTAAAATATCATCAACGTAAAACAAAATAAATGGTATTTTTTCGTATTTTTAAGTTTCAAATATACGGCCTATCCTTAAACACCCTATTTAATCAAAACTTTGCCATGCGGTCAGTTTTCTCTAATCAATACTATTTCGAGGTAGTAACTTAATAAAAATTACTTCACGTCTTACTATCTGTCCAGATTATCACAGTAATGAAGTAGATATGAGAAAGCAAAAACTTTGAGGAAATGTACCCGAATGTTTATCAGGAAGGGTTGAAAACCACTAATTGAGAGCCACCTTCAGTACACCCAAACAGGATTCAAACCCAACCCCTTCCTCTTATATCATTGGCAAGCCATATCAGACGAGGTTAGCGCCTTAGCCCACATGGTCATGAAGGGGAGAAGCTGGTACTTAGATATTTTAGCTCGAACCCGTTGTTATTTCTTTCTTATATAGAGAAAGTAATCAAACGGCGACCATTTGTAAACTCAAGATTATTACGAATTTTAATAATGATATGTGGTTTCAAACACCCCTCTCCCCCAAAATGGATCTTAAAATTCTGTATGTCTGTCTGTCTTGTAACTATAGCCCACACAGTTTTATGGATAGTATTTTTAAATTTATAATATTTATATGTTATATAATAAATATATAGTCATATCTCAGAAATTAAAAATCAAATTAGTCCTCAAATTAATTTAATTATTTATTTAAAATTCAAAATTTTTCAAAAATTACCTTAAAAATTATTTAAAATAATATATACCTTGGGAGTGTTTTATATAAAAAACTAACGCTGTATACATTTTTTGGGAGGGAAATTCGTTAAGGGGTAGTGTATTGAATAACAATATTTTTTAATGATAACATTTTTAAATGAAGAGAATAAGTTGACATTAAATTCCAGGACACACTTGACAGATATTCAACAATTGTTGGTTGATATCACCATAGGGATAAAATTAAACTATTTGTTACTACTGAAACAATATTTTATATATTTTGGCGAAATAAAAAAAATTGCAATAAAAACTGCAAAAAAAAGGCCTTTTCTCGCGTTCCTGACACTCCCACCTTAAATAAATATTTCATTTTGTTTTTAATCATAGACTGATTATATCAGCACACGGTGTATGAATTAACATAAATCTAAAATAGTTATAACACCCAATACCCTGACCCGTAATTCATCACTTTGAAAGGGGAAACCAACATTTAACCAACGATAAATTTCGCAGCCTATACCGGGAATCGAACCGGAAGACATTAGCTCAGTAGGCAGATACGCTACCGCCTGAACTAAGCTGTGGTAGAGTAATACCATAAACTTTTTTTTGTTGTGTGTGTTTATAGTAAAATAGGTGATCTGATGGTCTAGAGAGATAAGGTGTCGGACATCTGTGCTGGGGTCCGGTGTTCAATCCTCGGTCCCGGCAAATATTTTTCTGATTACCAAATCTTTCCTTCACCTCTGACAAGACGTGTATTAATCACAACTTGTGAATGTGTGTGAATGCCAAGCCTCCACCGTGGTTCGGATCCCACGTTAAACTATAGGTCCTCCATTTCATCTCACAATCACCATACCATTAAACAATAGTGTAAGTGCGGGTAGTAAGACGTGATAAAATAATAATAATAATAATAATAATAATAATAATATATGTGAAGTATCCGTGAATATTAAGAAACCGGCCACAGAAATATGCCAGCCACTCCGATCAAAGCTTGATGTTGCCGGTGTTGTCGAGATATTTTCGCGGGGGTGGGGCTGGGCCCGGCCAGACTTTATCCCGGGGACACTTGACGGCCACGTCGCTGGTTTTAGACGGCTTCTTACCACAGGCGCTGTTTCTTTCTCTCTCTCTTCTTTTTTTTTTATCTATTCTTCTTCTTCTCTCTCGCTCTCTTTAGTTTGGGCAGAAGGACCGTCCGTTTCTTCACGCTACTACCAAACAGATCGCTCTCGGACTCTTTTGCGACATGGTCTGTTTGTAGTTCACCATTGTGTTTGAGAGAAAGAGAGAGAGGTTGAGGGAAAAAGAGAGAGCGAGAGATGGAAAACCAAAAGAGAATGAGAAGAACGACACACACACAAAAAAAATCTTCTCATTCTATAAATAAAAATGGCCAACGAGAAACCTGGAAACATTTACAATTTGCGAAGGTGAATCTTTACGTATTTTATACATTTACAACTTTTTTTATTCTTAAGCACTTTATTTTAATTTATTTGAGGTGTTTAACGTACAATTTCACGACTTATAAATTAACTTAAATCTATAACCGACACAACACCCAAACCCTTTGCCGTTAAATCATCACTGTGAAAGGAGGAAACTCACATTTTACTAATGATAAATTTTTCGACCGACCGTTCCAGGAATCGGACCCATGACCCTTAGCTCACGGTAGACAGACACGCTACCGACTGAGTTAAGGTGTCAAGACTATATGTTTGCATCGCGACTTACTATCCCGTTGGGCCATACACATTAGGGTGGTCCTTATTTTTCGACTTTTTTTGCCCCCGCCCCAGGTTTTTCTAACTGATCTAAAACTAACGCTAAAAAAAATATTATTTTTTTTTGGTCATCCGCATAATTCTAATTGGTGCCCCAAAGGCTGTGAATGTCATCATGTATATAAAAATTAAAACTATTTTCCCACAAATTTATTGAAAAAATTACATGCGATATTATGCACGTAAATAAACTAAATAAAACCAAATAAACTAAATATAACTAAATATATAGCAAATCAGTGTTTCAAATAACCCGCCAACACGTAAGAGTCACGATAGGATGCGCAGTGCACGTGATCGGAGAAAGTTCTAGTGGTCAGGAATACTGACTGCGGGACCGCGACACTAACGCAGAGTGTTAAATAAGGCCAGAAGAGGATTTACACTATAGGTCCACTAGATACTGGCCTAGGGGCGGCGGCTTTAGGGGGCGGAACATTTTGGATAGCATTTTTTTTAATTAGGATTACGTTTAAAAAATATTGACAAAATATCGAAATAGTTCAAGTAAAAGTAAAATCGACAATATTTATTTTTTAAATAACTGTACTTTGCAATCGCTTTGTAAATGACGTCATTATCCCCTTCTTCTTCATGTAAGCTCATGTTACTGTAGAGCATGAGTGAAAAAATGTTATAGTCTTCATGTTTTAGCACATAGAATAATTATTAAATAGCTCAAAAGTTATTTAATATGTTGTGAAAAGTCCAAAACATTTCCAATAAGGTAAAGGTACTACACTTTTGAAATTTGTATCTTTTGTACAATTATTATATTTTTAAAGCAGTATTTTGTATTATGCATACAAAATGTTTTTTGTTTTAGTGTCAGATTTGTTTGAAAATGAGATTTTATCCGGAGATAAAACTGAAGATCTATTCTGTCTCAAAAATCAACCTGTTACATCTGAACCACTGAAACGTGGCAACATTAATTTTATTAAGTTGGTAACAGCTCTTGATAAATGTAAGTTAAGTGACAGAAATTGTCCAAATTTCAATGGTTACTGCAGAAGTTTTGGGACACAACACTGAAGTTAGAGAGATAAATTGAACCTCAATCCGTTGATGTCGTCAAAAGCTTCGTGCCAAGTGTGCTTATGTATTAAAAATTAAACATCTGACGTTACAGCTGGAGTTTGTTGTCGTCCATTGTGATATGAAAAGCTGCGTCCAACAATAATTAGAAACTACAAGGTTGACAGGCTTCCAGTAATTGTCTCTGTTAACGGACAAGAGCATCTTTTGGGAATACCTCAATTGGCTTCTAGGAGTGATGGCAACATGGCAGTAGCTATTTACAACTTGCTTTCCGAAAATCAACTTTTGGATACAGTCGAAGCCTTGTATTTGTTTTTAAAGGTATTTTATTTTTACAATTTAATAAGGGAAAATAATTATTATCTTAATGATTATCAACATGGGCTTACAGAAGTCAGAATCCTTACAGTTGTCAATGACACCGCAGAAAGAGGTGTAAAGCTTATGGAAAAAATACAATAATCTTACAACCAAAGATGAAAAGCAAAAACAATACCTATTATAAGTCGTACAAGACTATCGGAGCCATTTTATATCTTGCTCGAAGCTATCAAATAAATATTAAACCTTTTATTACTATAATTTAATGTAATAACAACTTGTTTTTAGTAGTTAAGCAGCCCTAGGCCTTATTTTAGTTGTTCTTACTACAAAATATGTGTTTTAAATTTAAAACAAAATTAATAAAGGTGTTATCGTGAAAATTTAGGAATTAACAAATTTATGTAAATGTTCATCCTCCTTGGGGTACGTGTTAGTGTTGAATAAAATTTTCCAAATTTTTACCAGAAACCCAAAAGGAAACGAAATAGGGGTGAGATTTAATTAATTAAAAAAATATATATATTTTTGACAAGTATAGCTAAGGACCATCCTAATACGCATATGTTACTTTACGCTAATGTGTTAGGAATATCAAAGGTGGAATTTAGAGGAAATATACCCTCATTTGGGTGGATGTATGGCAAAAAGAGTTTAGGGCAAACTACCCTCAGTACACCCGACCGGGATTCTAAGTCCGATAATCCCACCATCGGTAGTCCGGTCAATTCCAAATAGGTGATGATTTATTTTAGTAATATTTATCGTTGATTACCTCTGTGGTCTAGTGGTCAGACTTCCTGGCTACAGGTACAAATGTCCCGGGTTCAATTCCCTACTGTTACCGGGGGATTTTTCTCGAAAGAGGATTAATTCCCATGGTCACCAGTGCATCGTTAGTTATGCTTTTAGTTAGGTAAAGATCTTCATCGGCTCCGTCCCGTAATATTCACTATTCACTACCATCATCCACTCATATCATTGTTACATGAAAAGATCCTCCACGGAAAGGATGTACAATTAGGCGTCTCATTGGCAATGTTACGTTGGTAATGGCTAATTTCCACCACCGGTCTACAAAATACATTTCATAGTGACACAATTTTTAACACTTGCAGAGAAAAACCCAGCCCTCTTAACAGGAAACAGATGACACACCTACCAAGCTAAGTTGTAAAAAAAAGTTCGCGGTGAAACCCTATGAACAATTTTAAATCGAAATAGATTTTTTCTCCCTCCTTAGCTACGTCATGAATCATGATAAAGGTTGGCTCCAACCTCCCTCAGAATACTTCGTGATCTTAAGTGGTTCCATGTGTTGCCGTGGCTTCACTCATATAATCTTCACACTCACTCCACACACACACACACGCACATACACTGCAACTTATATTGGTACCATTGCTCCCCTCGTAACCAAACCCTGTTTTTTTATAGGAAGCCCACTTTCGATCACCAACAATGATTAAAAATCACTAAAATTTGACATCTTAGAGATATGTTTTAGTTTTCGTGATTAAGAAAGTTCATCTAAAACGTTATCAAAAGCTATCAATAATAAGTATTAATGCTATTTTCGGTGCCCTCATAGTCTAACGTGCTACTCTCACAATAGACTTGACTGCCGATGACGGGGAGATCAAGGTTCGAATCTCAGTCGGGTTTACTGAGGAGGGTTTTCCCTAAATGGTTTTCCACTATCTCTCTCCATGCAAATACGGGTAAACTTTATATGCATATGATTTTCCTAATCCCTAAAGCCATTAGCGGAATTAGTACATAAGTGTGTAACCCGAACGGGTAGTAAGACGCGGTGCTAAATAAAGTATGTGAGCATGACTAATTACCTTTACACTATTAACTAAACAGACTAAGAATATAAATAATATTGTAATATTTTTTTCACTACTGTGGTAACATGAGTTTATAGCTTTCAAATAACGGTCTTCCTATAAACATCAGACTGTAGATATGTTATTCTATAACATCAGACGCACACTGTAGCTTCTATTGCTGACTGCTTCACTCATTGTGAAATATGTTCTTCACGCACACTGTAGCTTCTATTGCTGACTGCTTCACTCATTGTGAAATATGTTCTACACGCATACTGTAGCTTCTATTGCTGACTGCTTCACTCATTGTGAAATATGTTCTACACGCACACTGTAGCTTCTATTGCTGACTGCTTCACTCATTGTGAAATATGTTCTACACGCACACTGTAACTTCTATTGCTGACTGCTTCACTCATTGTGAAATATGTTCTTCACGCACACTGTGGCTTCTATTGCTGACTGCTTCACTCATTGTGAAATATGTTCTTCACGCACACTGTGACTACTATTGCTGACTGCTTCACTCATTGTGAAATATGTTCTTCACGCACACTGTAGCTTCTATTGCTGACTGCTTCACTCATTGTGAAATATGTTCTACACGCACATTGTAGCTTCTATTGCTGACTGCTTCACTCATTGTGAAATATGTTCTACACGCACACTGTAGCTTCTATTGCTGACTGCTTCACTCATTGTGAAATATGTTCTACACGCACACTGTAGCTTCTATTGCTGACTGCTTCACTCATTGTGAAATATGTTCTACACGCACACTGTAGCTTCTATTGCTGACTGCTTCACTCATTGTGAAATATGTTCTTCACGCACACTGTGGCTTCTATTGCTGACTGCTTCACTCATTGTGAAATATGTTCTTCACGCACACTGTGACTACTATTGCTGACTGCTTCACTCATTGTGAAATATGTTCTTCACGCACACTGTAGCTTCTATTGCTGACTGCTTCACTCATTGTGAAATATGTTCTACACGCACATTGTAGCTTCTATTGCTGACTGCTTCACTCATTGTGAAATATGTTCTACACGCACACTGTAGCTTCTATTGCTGACTGCTTCACTCATTGTGAAATATGTTCTTCACGCACACTGTGGCTTCTATTGCTGACTGCTTCACTCATTGTGAAATATGTTCTTCACGCACACTGTAGCTTCTATTGCTGACTGCTTCACTCATTGTGAAATATGTTCTACACGCACACTGTAGCTTCTATTGCTGACTGCTTCACTCATTGTGAAATATGTTCTTCACACATACTGTGGCTTCTATTGCTGACTGCTTCACTCATTGTGAAATATGTTCTTCACGCACACTGTGGCTTCTATTGCTGACTGCTTCACTCATTGTGAAATATGTTCTTCACGCACACTGTGGCTTCTATTGCTGACTGCTTCACTCATTGTGAAATATGTTCTTCACGCACACTGTGGCTTCTATTGCTGACTGCTTCACTCATTGTGAAATATGTTCTTCACGCACATTGTGGCTTCTATTGCTGACTGCTTCACTCATAGTGAAATATGTTCTCCACACACACTGTGGCTTCAATTGCTGACTGCTTCACTCATTGTGAAATATGTTCTTCACGCACACTGTGGCTTCTATTGCTGACTGCTTCACTCATTGTGAAATATGTTCTTCATGCACACTGTGGCTTCTATTGTTGACTGCTTCACTCATTGTGAAATATGTTCTTCCCACACACTGTGGCTTCTATTGCTTACTTTGCTTTACTAATTGTGAAATATGTTCTTCACGCATAGTGTGGCTTTTGTTTCTGATCTTACTTCACTCATTATGAAATATGTTCTTCACGCATACTGTGGCTTCTATTGCTGACTGCTTCACTCATCGTGAAATATGTTCTCCACACACACTGTGGCTTCTATTGCTGACTGCTTCACTCATTGTGAAATATGTTCTTCACACACACTGTGGCTTCTATTGCTTACTTTGCTTCACTCATTGTGAAATATGTTCTTCACGCATAGTGTGGCTTTTTTCTGATCTTACTTCACTCATTGTGAAATATGTTCCTCACACATACTGCGGCTTCTATTGCTGATCTTACTTCACTAATTGTTAGATACGTTCCTCACACATACTATAGTTTCTATTTGTTGGTATTGCTTCATTCATAAATAGAGACCAGATTAATTAATTACTAAATCGTGTGTTAAGCGTACTAATGAAAAAAACGGAACTACCTCATGGATAAGTGGATATAATGAAAATGTGTGTTGGTTTAAAGTGCTCTTTATCTTTAAATTATGGTCATATAGCTCATTTTTTTCCCCTCTCACAATCCTTATACCATAGAAATCATAACATTTTTGTACTTTAAAAGAAAATAAACAAGTTTCTCAACATGCCACCCTTTGTTTTTTGCTCTCGCAACTCACAAATATGGTAGCCCTGCGTCCGGCCTGTACACACATCTGTATTAATTACAATTTAAAAGAGATGCACCTGCATTTATGGAGAGGGTGAGTGGGAAACCATTTAATAAAAAGCCGACCTTAGTGCACCCTTTGAGGATTCGAATTCCGACCTCCTCATCATCATAAAACAAACTAAATTATCTTGGCATTTAGGCCACGTGCTCACGATTGCTAGTTGCTTTAGTATAATCTATGTGCTTAGAAAGAGTATGATAAAAACTATAAGGAGAGGATTTTATCGAGAAGGACGATGGATGATGGACAGATGGACGATGGACGTAGGATGATGGTCAGTAGATGATGAACGATGGGCAAATGGACGATGGACGATGGACGATGGCCAATGGACAGATGGACGATGGACGTAGGATGATGGTCAGTAGATGATGGGCGATGGGCAGATGGACGATGGGCAGATGGACGATGGCCGATGGATGATGGACAATGACGATGGACGATGGACAATGACGATGGACGATGGACAATGACGATGGACGATGGACGATGGTCGATGGATGATGGACGATGGGCTATGGACAGACGGATGATAAAATACCACCCCTGTTAGCAAAAGTTAGTTGCGCTTTGAACCCAACCGCTTCGGTGGCCGCACGGTTTAAAAAGACGTCACCATCTTAATAGACTCGACTTACGATGACGGGTAGATCGAAGTTTGAATCCAGGTCGGGTGTACTGAGGATATTTTATTTATGAAGGAGATCTCACATTACATCCATGCAAATGTTGGTTCATTTCTAATACTTTCTATCACCCTCATTCCTTGACCATTAGTGCGAATAGGCGGATAAACAGAACACGTAGTAAGATGCGGTGAAAAGACTGAAAGGTTAGATTTTTAAATCAGGATTAGAAAACTTTTTAACCAAAATATTTTCGAGACTTTGCATTCACTAAAATGCTCACTTTCTCTAACCCCCCCATGGGAAAATATTCGTCTTACATTAACACAATCTACAAAGAATAATAGTGATAATAATCGTGTCGTAAATAAGGGTTAGTTTCCAGGTGTTAAGGAATGTAAGTGCTCAAGTGCTTGTAAAGGGATAGTAGTGTTCCAGTACTTACAAAGGTGTGTTTATATTTCAGTGCGTTATAAAGGGTATTAGTGTCCCAATGTTTATAAAGGGGTGTTAGTGTCAAGTGCTTATAAAGTAATGTTAATGTTTCAATACTTATAAAGGGTTTTAGTACCCAAGTGTTTATGAAAGGGTATTATTTCCAAGTTTTTATGAAGGAATGTTATTGTCTGAGGGCTTTTGAAAGCGTTTTAGTGTCCAGGTGCTTTTAAAGGAACACTAGTGTTTCAGTGTTTATGAAGTGATATTAGTGTTCCAGTTGTTATGAAGATGTGCTTATTACAAAGGGTTTT
This sequence comes from Timema cristinae, assembly GCA_039000515.1. NCBI lineage: Eukaryota > Metazoa > Arthropoda > Insecta > Phasmatodea > Timematidae > Timema > Timema cristinae. Next base: position 20,970,702 of record JBCFYV010002255.1, on the reverse strand, counting down.
CCAGTTCTAATAATTGTGTTTTAGTGATCTACTGTAGAATTTCCAGTGTCTAAAAAGGAGATTTAATTGTCACTCGTATTTTAATGATTGCTTGTTTACTCATTTATTAGAGCTATTTAACGTACACGACTTACAGTAATTCTAGAACAAATAACACATCCCGATCTCAGATGTGAGTTCATTACTTTGATAGGGGAAGCCTAAATTTAATCAAAGGTAGGTGTTAAGGTCGAATGGGGAATTTAGACCCAGAACCTTAGTTAAGTATTCATACGCGCGATAAAGTGTCAGAATACTAAGAGCTATCGTCACATGTATATTTGACATGTGTTGGTACTTTTTTAAACGCTTAGAATGTGAAAAAGGTTTATTAGTATATTGGGCTACATTCATTAAATTTTGGGGCATCGTTTGACGCGCAACGTCTTGCCATTCTTGCCCACGGTGTGAGGCCTGCTGAAATTGTCATTTGTTAAGAACGTACTTGATTTATTTTAATCACCACGTCTTACTAACTGTTCGGGTATTATGCAAATCTGATAATTTCTTTAATGAGGTATGGATGAGGAAGGAATCAGCGTAGAGTTAATATACACGCATTTGCGTGGAAGGAGATTGGGAAACTATTTAGGAGAAACCATCCTCCATAAATTCTACCACGAATTGAACCTCAATGTCTTCAATAACATAAGGCCAGTCTCCCCCGAGAGTGACAACTAAAGACTGTATGACTACTGATATTGGATGAACTGTGGGGTAAAAAGCACAGTGGACGCCCAAGAGTATAGTGTCCCCTTGCCCCCCCAAACCTTAACCGAAGGCGAAACAACGTTACACCGACACTGGTTAGGGAAGATATGAGACGCCTCGTATAAACCCCGGGTATTCAAAGTCCATCGTCCGCCAGGTCAGTATTTATAGTGGCGCGGGCCACACAGCCTTGCTTGCCAGTTCCCAGTTAGCAACCGTCCCGAAAACATCTCCCCTTAAAACGCCTGGATACTGCGCTGTTTCACTCACAAGAAGGGAGGCAAAAAAAAAATATCTTTTGAAATCTCTTATACTTCACTGAGCATCTGACCCAAAGCGTACATCCTTTTCCTGTTCAAAGTCGTACCTTATTTGTTTTTACACTTTCGAACAAGGAAAACTTTTTGAAGCGAGTAGTAAAATAAAATAAAAAAGTTAAAAAGCTTAGACTCATCGTTAGAGCTCCCAGGACATCGTCCCAGTTCGTTTTGCTATTCTCGGGGTACCCATCTCCTAAAATGGTTGGACGGAATGAGATTTCAAGATGGCGATTGAGCGCTTCATAAAGAGTTCGGTCCAGTGTGACCAACAAACAATAACATCCCTTTCTTGTTCCCATGCTTCTTGTAGGTGTTTTTTTAAAGGGTGCTAAGTAGAGGCACATATTTTCTTTTATATAGAAAGATTCGTTGATTGTCATACAAAGTTCCACTCCTTCGTATCTTTATTTCGTATCTTCCTTTCTTTGTATATTCTCTTTTGCTTTATTCTAGTTTCGAATAAATAATAGTAGTTATATAAAAAAAAAGATCAAATTAATGGAAACACTTTAAATGTTTTCACTAAATAAAAGGTATGGATATTTTTTTGTCAACGCATCTTATTACCCGTTTGGGTTGTATACATATAAACTAATTACACCAATGTAGTAGAGATGAGGAAGGTTTAATTTATACTAAGTGTACTCGAATTTTCGTTGAGGTAGAGTATAAAACCATCTAGGAAAAAAAAACTCAGCATACCGAACCGGGATTTGATCCCTGATATCCCCGTCATCGGCAGTCTATTCTACTGCATGAAAGAAGCCTTAGACCATGAATGGGGGAAAAGCTGCAACTCTAAAGCCTTTGCGGCCTTTTGACATATTTTATCAATATTATGTTTCTCCATCGCTTTAAATTATTTATTCTCGAATGGCATGTATTTTATTAATTAAAATATTTAAAGTATTTAAGACACATTTACTATACTTGAATGACCCCACCGGTGACGTTAGTTTGCTAACGCGCTAAATTCGTGTTGAGCTGGTCTGCTGAGGACGGGGAGATCAAGGTTAGAATCTCGCTCGGGTAAACTGGGGAGCTCCTAAATGGTTTTCCACTCTCTTTCCACGCAAATGCGGGTTCACTTCCTTTATATTCAACTTTCCCAATTCCTAACCCATTATCGTAACTAGTACTTAAGCGTATAGACTAAACGGGTAGTAAGACGTGGTGCATAGACCGAACGGGTAGTAAGACGTGGTGCTAAATATAAGTATACTATACTCGAAGTTTACGACCTTATGAGGAATCCGTCAAGTGACATATTACCTTCCAATCACAAATGGTTATCCACCCTTGCCTTAAACTACCGAAGCAGTTATGAATATTAATAAAATGAAAAAAACTTTTTTTTTAAATTAGTAGAATAGAGTTTGTTTTTAAATTATTAGGTAAAACATAAGGGTTATTTATTAATGACTTATATAAAAGACAAGGACTATAAATATTATTTAGATGAAGTTCATCCACGTGAAGGGAGGATTTAAAAACCACAATCATTAATTAAATGTTTAAAAGCACTTTTAGTTCAACCAGCCTATATTCGAACCTTGACCACTCCTTAAACAATTCAACCTATTGTGAATATGTCACGTGATCGCCTATGCAAGTCATAAAACATTTGAATCAGTTATACTTTAATAAAATATGATAGTACTATCTATAAATATAGATAGCAAAAATGTGTCACTTGATGTATAGACCACAAAATTACTTTTAAACCGATTATTTAATATATTACAAATTATCTTACAAATAAACATATCTTAGAAGTAAAACGTCTCGTGGTATGGTGGTTAGAGCCCTGGTTGCTGACATAGAGGTCTCAGGTTCTATTCCGACTGATATCTGGTTATTTTCATTTTATCGAAAGAGAATAATTCCCATGGTCACCAAGGTTTGGATAAATGGGCTTAAGTTAGGTTAAGATCTTCATTTTCTCCACACCTTCATACTCACTATCATCATCGCCTCATGTCTTAGGGGCATGCAAAGAGCCTCCACGGAAAGGATGTAAGATTAGTACATTCGGGCATCCCCTGGGCAACAGCTAATCTTTCCACAAACTGAGTACATATCGATGTAGTACATATAATTACCGGTAGGAAAAGTTACTAGATCTACTTTCACGTACTCGTACGTTAAGTCATGTGATCTGTAACTTTCACTATTATATATATTATCAACAGCTATAAAACAACACTAATAATATAGTAAAATGTTATCAATGTTGACTGTAAATAAATGTTCTTGTTTTTTTTTTCTAAACTGTTCTCTCTACCAAAATTCTACTAAAGTAAAAACGTGGAAGATATTAAACCAGGATGAAAGGAAACTATAATCAAAACATATCTCCGAGCTTTATACTCGCCATGACAGGTTTTGAGGCCTGTGTATCTGTTTACTAAGATGAACCCTATATTGACTTCCTGTGTCTCTCATATCTTCAACCGCGTGTTTAAGGCACGTTCTTTTAGATCTGGAACTTTTATCCTAAATATAAACCGCGTAATGTTTAACGATCCATCAGTAGGAACACGGCTGTGAGCAATGGTGATAATTCATGGTATCAGGATTAGATTCAGATAGGTTCGTTTAAATGAAATATTTCGCAAATCCGTAACACATATTAATAAAAAAAAATAGCAAATTTCCCTAAAGACCTGATTTTTTGGCTGTATGGTCTAAGGCGTAACACCCACAATATAATTAATAGACTACCGATGGCAGGGTGATCAGGATTTGAATCCCGGAGTAGGGTCAATTGAGGGTGGTTTTCCATGAATGTAGCGCAAGATTTTTTTACCATCCATATTTTTTAGTGACAATGTCCTGCAATATCCAGTCAAGAATTATTGCTGGGGTAAGTGGAATTAGTTAATAAACTGTACCTATGAAGTTATTTGATTTAATCTCTTTCAGATCAATAAAGAGGTCGATTTTGGCGTGAACGATTATAAAGTACTCATTTTACTTGAAGATGCTCGTTTCCTATAACCAATTTACTACAAGTTCAACCATATTTGACAGAGATGAAAGACAATAAATGAACTAAATATCATTTCTCTACTCACTTCACACGAAACCTAGCGAGTATTTAAAAAAATTAAACTTACATTATACATCCCATTTTATAAAACAGAAAAAAATAATAACCATTCAAATCAATAATTAAAGATAACGTTTTATTTTATTATAAAATATTTCTCGCACCTTGTGTTAGGAGGATACACGCATTAGTCTCGTCTAGTCTGGATTTCCGGTGACCCGAATGTCGGGGTTAAAATCACGAACAAGTTGATGCATGCATGCCCCTTTTGAGGTCATAACCTAACCAACATTCTCCTACCAGTTTTTTTTTTCATAAAATAAATAAAAAGAATGTTTGCTTTTTTATAAATGGAAAGCGTATCACACCTCCAGAACAAATCTTAAAAAAGTTCTTTCCGGACTTGACTAAACAACGACCGTCATAATTCACTCAAAAGTACCATCATACCTTAGACACACCTGTACAAAAACTAGGGAAAAAAATCATGCCGGTACCCGAAACCTAACGCTATCATTCACATACATTATTATTATTATTATTATTATTATTATTATATTATTTATTATTATTATTAGCACCGCGTCTTACTACCCGTTCGGGTTATACGCAATTACGCTAATGTGTAATGGTAGGGTGATTGTGAGATGAAATGAAGGACCTACAGTTTAACGTGGAATCCGAACCACGGTGGAGGCCTGGCATTCCACACATTCACAAGTTGTGATTAATACACGTCTTGTCAGAGGTTGAAGGAAGGATTTGGTAATCGGATAAATCTGTGCTGGGACCAAGTATTGAACCCTGGATACCAGAACAGAAGTCTGACACCTTACCCCTAGACCACCAGGTAATCCTATATTAATGTTCACCATCTTATCAACATGATTACTATTAAAAATAAAGGTATTTGGTTACAGCTGCATTTTACTGGTTCCATCCCATAAGGTTTAATAAATTAGATCAAAAGGTTAAGAGTTAGGACTGTGACTAGGTACTCGAACATAAAACCTGCCCCGTAATCCTTTACAAACCAGACGGCGTTACTGTATCTGGTAGGTTTGGAATGGGCAACAGCAGGAAATAAGTTATCTGTTACTATGTAAATTATAAACGATCATTACAAATTTTAGCAAATATTTGTTGGTAAGTTAAACCAAGCTGTGAAAGAAGGAAATAAAGGTTTATAAAATCTATGGTATCACGTCCAAAGCTGTATCTCTTTATTTAGCAGAACTATGTCATCCGAAAATACTGTTATGGTTTACTAAACAATTTGGGAAACCCTACTCTAAACTGTCCTTCTTATATAATATACACTTCCCTGCCTCCACCCAATAAATTAAGCGTTAATTAAACATTGTGTTAAAACACATGAACTAAAAAAAAACGCTGATATTTAAAGAATAGAGAGCTGTAGTGTGTATGGGCACATAACACCTAATTTTAAATTAAAAGTAAATAACCCCATATTTTATTGAAATTAATTCAGGATGTATCCACTTTTTTTACTAATATGTTGTCATATTTTAGTAAGTATTTTATTTTATTAATTAGTTAATTTAATATTAAAATATGATATGGGAGCAAACATATAGGCCTATACCAAGAGAAATAAATTTGAGTCGTGGTGTAAATGAACCGCGCCTTAGACGCACAAGGAAATATACCTTGATTTTATTACGTATGTACATTTGGAATTAACTTAGAGAAAATACAAACTTTTTTTGTGGTCAATATTTATAATACTTTACTGTATCATTACTGTTATTTTAGATTATTTTATTATTATTTAGCACCGCGTCTTACTACCCGTTCGAGTTATACTCTTAAGTACTAATTACGCTGATGGTTTAGGAATTGGGAAGGTTGAATTTAGAGGAAGTGAACCCTCATTTTCGTGAAGGGAAAGTGGAAAACTATTTAGGAAAAAAGTTCGCCTGACCAAGATTTGAACCTCGATCTCCCCATCTTCAGCAGTCAGCAGCCTTTTTCAGTGGCCGCATGATCTAAGGCGTCACTCTTGCAACAGACTATACTAACGATGACAGGTAATTCGGAGTTAAAATCCCGGTCGGGTGTATTGAGAGTTGTTTTCCCTTAATAGTTTTCCACACTCAATCCATGCATATGTAGGTACACATATTTATAATTCAACCTTCTTGATCCCTAAAACATTCGCGTACTTATGTTGTGTATAAATCGAAATATTAATAAAACATGATATTTAAAAAAAACTCCAAAAGTTCTAGCGGGATTCAAACCTCAACCTTCAATCACTGGAATCCAGGCTGGTAACGTAGACAGTTTTACCACCACTGCAGGTTTTGAATGTTTTGAAAACAATTTTATTTAGACCCACCTCTGTGACATAACGCGCTGGTTTTGTGTTAAGATAGACTGCTGAAGACATGGAGATCAAGGTTCGAGTCTCGGTCGGATGTACTGAGGATGGTTTTCCTAAATGGTTTTCCACTCTCCCTCCAGCAAATGTGTTCACGTCCTCTAATTCAACCTTCCAAATTCCTAACCCATTAGCGTAATTAGTACTTACGCGTATAACCCGAATGGATAGTAAGGCGTGGTGCTAAATAAATATAAAAATAATTTATCCAGATATACTTTAAACTCCCCTTTTACCAAATTGTCATTTTAAGGCGAGTGACTACCCTCATGAACAAACAACAGTACTCTTAAAGCAATTAGCAGGGAAACTCAAGATTCTAGTAAAAAAGGTGGTTCTAAATAAGAACAGGCTGCCTCATAACAAAAACTTGTTTTACCTACACAATTTATACAACTCTTTTACTTATTTACCCCCCTCCCCTCCTGTTGCCGGTATGTTAGTGTAGCTGTCTGTCTTGCTCCTCCTCAATCCTATTTTGGCACCTCTACAAGAAAAGGCACAATTGTAAACTGGGGTACAAGAGAGGTATATGTCACACTTTTTCGTCACACGATTGCATTCATCTGAGAATTCAAGCTTATGGGTTTTCTGCGCCATATTTGGAGCTTTATAGATTCTTTATCATCTGGGCAAAAAGTTTTGATCATTTATTCAACGAAACAGAAGCCATACTGGATTTAAATCTATCCTAAGCTTGGTATTGAGGTATTTTTCGTCAGATTATGGAGTTAGATCACTCTTGCTCTGAGTTACAACATTGTGTAATACTTGGCAAAGGAATGGTTGCCCCATCCTCAATGTATCTTGATACACGATGGTGAACTTTAAGCCCAATTTTACAATGTCCGCTAAAATGCTCGTAATTTAACTGTTGTAAATACGATCCATTTGCGGTTACTTTTATCAATAATATCTTGGCGTTTTTTTTGTTTTTTTTAATTTTATTTTCCTTTTCACGATTTCTTACTACCTATCTACGCTATTCGAGTGGTATACTTCAGAGAAAGTGTGGCAGAATTTGTATGGAGAGAGAAAGAAAAAAGCAATACTGGGAAAAACATCTTAATACACACCAAGCCAGAATTTGAACACCCAATCTACCCGTAACCAGCAAATCAACCAAAGTGAGACTGACATATTTATCTACATGACCACCTGTAAGGACTGATTTATGTTGACTATAGAGATAATAAAACAGATATCTCGGTATATTTGTAAACAAAACGGATAATAAATATAATAATCCTAGCCCCGTGAGATAGATATTTGGGCAAACTTTTATACTCATCTGTTATGCAAGAAGTGTTTCTTACTATTGAAGGCGTCGGTCATGCCTCCCCTGCGTAGAACACTACTTGCGATGCAATTCAGTATAAGCTATTGTTACAGACTTGGTTGTTTGAAACGTCAGAATTAAATGTTATATACTGCTTAGATGCAATGTTGTCTAGGTTACGTCTGGGACCTAACGCTCAAACAATTCAGACTAGTGTTTCTCAATCTGGGAGGCACCACCCTCCAGGGCGCGTTTTAATTTAAATTATGGTAAGGGTGTTTTAAGGAAGCACTTAAATTTTTTTTATGGATATTAAAGCAATAATTGTATGCTATTGATAACAGGCAACAAAATATTTAATAAAAATGTATAACACTTATATTTTCTCAAGGATGTCTTGAAGGAAATTAATCGAAAATACATAAAACAAATAGAATAATTCAATATAAAAACACTAATTACTATAGTTAAACAAAAAATTTAATTAGGAAATGGAGACACTAAGTTATTGATACTGTGACGTATAGTAATTAAATTAAAAAACATGGAATTATTTATTTAAAATTAATCAAAAAGAACACTTATTTTTGTTTAAATATTTTAATGAAAAGAATATAGTTAAACTGATTAATTGGAAGGGAATTAATTAAATAGCTCTCCGATTTTGAGTCTTCTTTTATGATATAAGTAAAATTTGTCAAATTTCGAGAAGACAATGGCCAATAAGAGTGAGCTTGTAAGAATTACCAAGTGTAAATTAGTTTGGATTTCGTGAGGCCCTAGAATGGACAGGAATAATAATAAAACAAATAAATAATAACAGTTATATTAAGAGAATGGTCTTAAAAAAACAACTGGTGGTTGTTAATAATTCTTAAAGGTGAAGACGCGTGTCAAACAAAGATGACAGCGGTAGTAAGCAAAGGTAGACATTTACAACTCAAATAGTGTGTATCGCTATTGGACTGTTAATCACTTTGAGATTTGCATGCACCGGAGAGTTACTTTACTGTCATAATTCATCACGGTAGTGACATTCACTTCCTCTGATGGATTTTACGATAGGTTTAAAACCTATTTTTCCATAGTTAAGTGGCCATTAAATGGGAGAGGAAAGTGAAAGAAAATGCGAGTTAAGGATATATTTTTCTTGCAAGTTTTTTTTCCCTCACAAAAGAATGTTGTTGGTTAAATTAACTAAACTACTGTTTCAATATCCACATTTAGATTAATTGTATCCGTGTTACAATCTCAAAATTTATGAATATTTGTCAAAATAATCGTGGAATTTGACAGGAATTAAATTAATGTTGCTCTCATAATAAATACCTGTAGAGTAACCAAAGTTAATAGATTGTCCTTCACCTCTGACAAGACATCTTGTGAATGTGGGGAATGCCAGGTTGCCACTGTGGTTCGGATTCCACGTTAAACTGTAGGTCCTTCATTTCATCTCACAATCACCCTACCATTACACATTAGCGTAAGTGCGTATAACCCGAACGGGCAGTAAGACGCGGTGCTAATAATAATAATAATAGATTGTCACTATATATTTTATATTACAACAATCCAAATTGACACTATTTGTCAAAATTGACAGCAGAACACAGGGTTTGACATATGAATATTTTATGGGAGTAACTATATTCACTCGCTTTTGGGCCGTGTGGTCTAACGCGCTACTCTCGCAGTAGACTAGACTACCGATGATTTTTCGAAAGTAGCTTCAACAATTTAGTTTATAATGGTGTATCTGGGAGAGAAAGGTTTGTTTATTTTTATTTTTAATAATTTTTTAGAGGATGTTTACAAATAAAATATTTTTTAAAATTTTATTTTTGGCACCAATAAGCAGGTATGTACAGTAAAATGTGATTGAATAGTACAATTTTTTTATTTTTTTCACATCAAGAGAAAATATTGTAATCATGAAAATTTTAGACCTCAAGACAGGATGGTTATTTACGTTTTGTGTATGTTCGAACCCAAAAAAAGGGGATTTCACGTATTCTTCTTATCTCCAAGTCTGTCGTTCGGTTTGTCCTTGGCCTCAGATCTAAAACGATTTAATGTATTTTGTTCAAACTTGATATTTAAATTTTATGAGGCAATAACTTAGGAGATTTTATTTAAAATTTATATCTAGAAATTGTTTTAGCTGACAAAGAGCATCGTATACAAGTATTTTAGATTTTAAAAATCATCATATGATAGTTTAGTGATAATTTTTTTTTTAATTCAAAATAGTTTGAAAATCTCTCTAGCGGTTTTGTTTAAAATATATGTTTATGTCATCTTTGACATGACAAACAAAAATGTATACTTATTTTTGAGAGGTAATCCGTTGAAGAGTAATTTACTAACTAATGATTTTTTTAAAGAATTTAATATTGAAACGGTTGCTTCAAAATGAACAGTTGTTAAGATTTTAAATTAGGAATAATGATGTATTCATTTTTATTTTTAAAATAATTTAATATTAATTTACTGATGACTTATTTTTAAAAAAATTAAAAACTGCTCTAAATTTTTGTTTGAAAATTGGTATTTGAATTGGTTATTTTACGTGATAATAACTAAGTTTTTTTCTAGACTAAATTAATTTAAGGGTTGTTTTTCTTATTATAAACGTTAGAAAATTTTAAATCTTTTGAAAATTGCTTTTAATGTTGAGCTCAAAATGGGAATTTTGGGAATAATTTTTAATTATAAATATTAATAGATATTTTATTCCTAGCGATATAGAAAATATTTTTAGGGTAGCTTAAAATAACTCATTTTTGAAAATTTTGTTCCAATCTTTAATACAATAGATAAGAAAGTTTTGATGATTGGGTCGTACGTTCGTACCATTTATTTCCACTTTCTACTTCACAATAAAGAGTATCGAAACAAAACTTCAGTTTATATTACGGCTACTTTAGCTCAGCTGCTTTATGAAGTCAATAGAAAGGTGAAGGAGCAGGCCAGTAAAGCGAACGTACTAACTAGGTCATTCTCTTTGGCTAGGAAATGTTGTAATGTACGTTCAGTTCGAAAAACATTTACTTGTACACTAAGTTGAAAAAAAAAACCTTTTTGTTTAGTTTATTTTCATTCTCTAGGAAGCATTAGAACTTACTTTAATTAATAATTATAAAAATACACTTAAACAAATAAATACAATAAATAATTAACTTTCAACATGGCTGAATGGTAAGAGAAATAAGTTATATTCCAATTTTAATATGAGTAAACAGTCATAAAATACAATTTTTTTGTCAATATTGATAACATTTATTATACTATTATTTTAATTTAATAGGTATCAATGAAACAACAATTACAGCTAAAGATAAACTAAATGAAATATTATTGTCAGTTATATTTCCCACTGGGCCTTCACATACATTTCATTTATATATATAAAGGCACGGCGAACAAATTTTCTGACAGTAATATTTTATTTATTTACTTTTTAAATTTTTACAACTTTTTTTAAGGTAAACAATTTTGATTTTCTTAAATTTACATGTCTTTTAAAGCTTTTTAAACCTTATAAATCTTTTAATCCTTTTTGCTATTTACTTTTATAATATTGATGACAGCTTTGTGGTTACTAACTAGCCCACCTCGGTGGCGTAGTTAGCCGTGTTGAGCTAGACTGCCAAAAATGGAGAGATCGAGGTTCGAATCTCAGTTGGATAAACTGGGGTGGTTTTCTTAAATGGTTTTCCACTCTAACTTTATGCAATATGGGTAATATTCCTCTAAATATAACCTTCCTAATCCCTAAAACCATTAGCGTAATTAGTACTTAAGTGTATAACCAAACGGGTAGTAAGACGTGGTACTAAAAATAAAAAAATGTTTGTGTTTATGATTTAAAATGTCAATTGTTCTTGGTCTAAATATATATTTATTAATTTGGCCCATTCAATTTATCATACGTTTGCTCTTTTAATTTTCACTAAGGTCAAACGTCATTTAAACGAGGGTACGTTTACTAGAAATCTTACCTTCCCAGACTCTACCCCAATGTTTGGATAGTTTGGACTTGTAATAAGACGAATGTGCACGTAAATTAAAATACGAAGTAGTAAAATGGGGTGCGTGCCTTTTATGTTCCAGACGCGCGCAGTTGCTTGACTTGTGACAAGGTCCTCGCGGAACTGGAGAAGATCGACGATGACACGGATACGTTCGGCGTTGACTTCGTCAAGATCAACGACAAGCGATTGGCCAAACACTACGGCATTAAGACCTTCCCCGCGCTGACGTACTTCAGGGAGAGGGAACCAATCATATACGAAGGTAAGAGTTAAGGCTCATGTTGGGGTATGAAGTAGGAGTTATGAATCATGGTAGCATACGAAGGTAAGATTTATAACTCATATGAGTACAAGGGTAAGAGTTATGACTCATAGAGGTACAAGGTAAGAGTTATGACTCATGGTGGGATACGAATGTAAGAGTTAAGAATCATGGTGGGATACGAAGGTAAAATATATTACTAATGTTGGGGTGGAATAGAAAGTGGTTTAATATGGGGTGGGGTGGGGTGGAAGGGAACGCGAGAAAAGGCCAGTGTGGTTTGCAGTTTTAAAGAAAAGCATAATTTTTGGTCAAAACTAATTAAGTATTTATTCAGTATATACCAGTTGTTGAAAATCTGTCAAGAATGTTCTGAAATTTAATGACAACATTTTCGCTTCATTTAAAAAGTTTGTCATCTAACGCCACTATGTTCATGACAGATATTTAAGAATCACTTATATCACCATTTGAAGAAAATTAAACTATGTTTCTACTGAAGTAATTTTTGATTTATTTTGCAAAAAAAAAAAAAATATTTACAACTAAAACTGAAAAAACGCTTATCTTTTCTCACTTACCGTACACCCCATATTAAGGGTTCTACATAGTAAAGCACTGAAACGCGTTATAAATCTTCAGAAATCTCACATTATTTAATAATTCGTTTGATATTTTATAATATCGTTTAAACAAAATCCGAACGAAAATTATCAACAAGTTTTTATGACCATTTAAAAATTCTAAATTTTAAATTTAAGAGTTAGTAGTATAATAAAAATGTATATAAATAAATGCTTTGACTCGTCTTCTTTTCAATTCCAACTCATGTGGACCAACAACTGAGGAAAAGAGACATGTAGTAAAGGTTCAGAAATCCAGCGTTTTTTTAAAGTGTTTTGTTATTTAAAAATAGGTTTTAGACTAAAATTGAGGTAAAATACACCCAAACATATCCCTATAATATTAAACATTTTTAATTTTAAGCAGTTTATTATTATTATTATATATTATTATTATTATTATTATTTAGCACCGCGTCTTACTACCCGTTCGGGTTATATGCACTTACGCTAATGTGTAATGGTAGGGTGATTGTGAGATGAAATGAAGGACCTACAGTTTAAACGTGGAATCCAAACCACGGTGGAGGCCTGGCATTCCCCACATTCACAAGAAGTCTTGTCAGAGGTGAAAGAAGGGTTTGGAAATCAGATAAATCTGTGCCGGGACCAAGGATTGAACCCCTGCCGCCAGCATAAAGTCTGACACCTTACCCCTAGACCACCAGGTCACCCTTCAGTTTATATAAAAAAGATAAAATGTTAATAGCTAATTTCTAACGAAATTTCATGTGAAATGACGCAATTCAGAGATCAAAGTAGATTAATAAAAACATAGATAAAGTAAACATGGGTTAAATCCTGTTATTCTCAAATCTGAATCTTAAATTTTCTTTCGAATCTAGAAATTAATTTCATAGTAGAGTATGATAAAAAGTATTTTAATTTGAATCTTGAAAATATTATTTAAGGCTTGGTATCATTGACAAAATCTACTTTTGTTTGTCATAGGCCTATATTTTACGTCATAAAAGAGAAAGATACCTCCTTTTTTAGTTAACTAATGATATTAAAACAATTTTGTCTTTATTTGTGAATTCAAGTCAAGGCCTTCATAATTGTGTTCGAATAACTGGACCCATGGTTTAGTGATTGGTGCACTTGGTTGTTGAGATAGAAGTCCTGGTTTCAAGTCCCGACTGGTACCTTCGGTATTTTTCCCGAAAGGGGAACTACCCCAACGGTAATCAGGATTTGGTTTGCTAGACTTAAGTTGAATTTAATTGTTTCCAATGGTTCCACACCCTCATACTTACTATCACCCTCACACTCACTATCAATCTCATACTCATTATTACACTTACACTATCACCCTCACACTCGCTATCACCCCATACTCACTATCAATCTCATACCCATTATTACCCTCACACTCACTAACACCATGCCATATAGTAAACGAAGAGTATAATATGTATATTCCACAACACCATTTGCTGAATTAAGTAAAGATATTTTAGGAAACATACAAATGAAAGCGACTGTATTTTTGTTACCTCAATAGTAGATCTGAGCGAAAGTTGTTAACGCGGGGAATATTTGAGAACTCTGCTTATTGCCACAACCTTACAACGTTTAAGAAACATCCAACCACGACTGCCAGAACTCCTTTGTCACGGGATGTTTTAATTTCGGGAGAAGGACGAGCAAGAGAATGGCCTAAATATGTGGAACGTATAAATATACCTTCCTTGGCGGCCACATCACTCAAACGCAGTCCCAGTACAGCCTCAGCTGATAGCATGGCGTCCGTACAGTCATGGTGGATAATATTTATTAGTATTATTATTAACACCGTTCGTGTTATACGCACTTACACTAATGTGTATGGTAGGGTGATTGTGAGATGAAATGGAGGACCTACAGTTAACGTGGAATCCGAACAACCATGGAGGCCTGGCATTCCACACATTCACAAGTTGTTATACACGTCTTGTCAGAGGTGAAGGAGGGTTTTGGCAATCAGATAAATCTGTACCAGTACTGAGGATTGAACCCCGGACTCCCAACTAGATCTGACACTTATATATTATTATTATAGCACGGTTTATACCGTTCGTTATACGCACTTACCTAATGTTAATGGGTGTGTGAGATAATGAGACCTACATTAGTGATCCGAACCAGGTGAGACCTGGATCCTCCATCAACACCTATCTTAACAACAGTCACTCAAAAATTATTAATATTGTTCATAAGATATGAATAAAGATATAAACAAGTGTTAAACATCTTCACAAAATTATTATAGGTGAAAACTTAAATCAGAATTGAAACGACCCAAATAGCCCCACCCTACCATATAGTTAATAAAGAAAATATGGGGCGAATAAAATGCTCCCTCTAAGTCATGTCAGTTGTATAGTCAATGTAGATAATATGATACCTTTGAGCGTACAACCCAAACGGGTAGTAAGACGTGGTGCTTAATAATAATAATAATATACCTCCACAGTCAAGTTGTATAATATGGTACCTGTACAGCTAACGTGGATAGTATACAACAAGTAAGTCAAGGTGGATTGTAAGTTAGACCTACCTGTACAGTCAAGGTGGATAGTATAGTACCTGTACAGTCAAGGTAGATAATATGATACATCTTCAATCAAGGTGAATAAAATGCTACCTGGAACTTGTCTAATCACAATGAATAGTAAAACAGCTTTTCAGTCAAGGTGGATAGTAAACGAATAATGTACAGCCTTGGTAAATAATATACACCTTTAGAGGTATTAAAATGTTAACATGTTCCCTTTAAACTCTACCTAACTCATTACTACCCAAAATGTGTGGGTATTTGGACAGCTTAGACTGGGTAGTAAGACGTGGAAAAATGAAGAATAATTGTTAAACGTACGAAAAAGAGATAATACTAATGTTAGCCGTTTAGATGGATGGCCGTGTGCTTTAAGCCTCTAAGGCGGTGTTTTTTAACCGGTGTGCCACGAAGGGCACCAGGTGTGCCACTAAGGGCCACCAAGTGTGCCACAAAGGGTCAACAGGTGTGCCATTAAGGGTCAGCCTGTGTGCCATGAAGGGCCACCTGGTGTGCCGTAAAGGGTCAACAGGTGTGCCATGAAGGGTCAACAGGTGTGCCGTGAAGGTCAACAGGGGTGCCGTGAAGGGTCAACAGGGGTGCCATGAAGGATCAACAGGTGTGCCGTAAGGGGTCAACAGATGTGCCATGAAGGATCAACAGGGGTGCCGTAAAGGGTCAACAGATTGCCATGAAGGGTCACATGTTGACTGAAGGGCCAGTGTGTGCCGTGAAGGGTTAGCCAGTGTTGACCCTGAAGGGCACAGTGGTGCCATGAAGGCCAACAGGGTGCCGTAAGGGGTAACAACAGGTGTGCCATGAAGGAAACACAGGTGTGCCGTGAAGGTCAACAGGGTGCCGTAAAGGGTCAACAGGTATGCCGTGAAGGGTAGCAGTTTGACATGAAGGGCCAGCTGTGTGCCGTGAAGGGTCAACAGGTGTGCCTGAAGGATTCAACAGGTGTGCCTGAAGGATCAACAGGTATGCCATTTAAGGGTCAACCGGTGTGCCGCGTAAGGTCAGTAGGTATGCCGTTGGAGTACGAGTAAATATTAAAACCAAGTGAGCAAAAATATTAGGAATGAATAAATCTTTTAAAATCCACGACTAACTTTTTTTTAAACACTGCTATTAGAATTGTTTAGCTTCCAAACACAATATTAACACTCGTTATTTTAACTATCAACGCCCCACTTAAAAAAACTACAATTTTAGCGGCTTGTTCAGTGTGGCCGTGATTTTTTTTAAAAAGGTACAATATCACTTGTATAAGGCGCCAATCTTGCGGTAGCTTGACTCCCGATGACGAGGAGAGAACGGGGTTCGAATCCCGATCAGCTATACAGAGATTAATTTTTCTTGAATGGTGGTTCACTCTCCCTCGACGCAAATGCTAGTACATTTCCTCTTAATTTAACCGTAATAATCCAGCGTGTTTCACTGGTGGAAGGATAAAAGGAAAATATGGGGGAAAATCACATCACACATATTTCCAGGACAATTTTAATATCTCATACTTCATAAGGATACAAGTAAATATTTTTTAAATTAATTTGGATATGACAGATTCCTCTTTTAACCATAATCTAAAGTGTATTCGAAAGGTCTCATGATTGTATAACAGATGGCACCACTAATTAAATATTAATTAAAATTAAACTCTACCCCCTTTTCCTCTGTACCCACCACATTAGAGAGATTTTTAGCCGCTTCAGTGGAAGAACGGTCTAAGTATGTTCTTGTTGTTTTTTCTTATTTTTAGATATTTCAAGGCGGATGGTGGCACAATTTGTCTTGTCTACTAACGTTGCCATTTTCTGGTTCAAAGTACACTAATGTTAAAACGAAAAACTTTTCTTCACACAAAAAGAAAACGATCGTTTACGAAATAACGTAAAGGGTGACCTGGTGGTCTAGGGGTAAGGTGTCGGACCTCCGTGCTGGGGGTCCGGGGTTCAATCCTCGGTACCGGCACAGATTTAACTGATTACCAAACCCTTCCTTCACCTCTGACAAGACAAGACATCTTGTGAATGTGTGGAGAATGCCAGGCCTCCACCGTGGTTCGGATTCCACGTTAAACTGTAGGTCCTCCATTTCATCTCACAATCACCCTACCATTGCAATTAGCGTAAGTGCGTATAACCCAAACGGGTAGTAAGACGCGGTGCTAATAATAATAATAAATAATAATAAATAATAACGTAAAGTACGTATTTAATTTACTAGTTGATTATGTAAATTGTGAAATATTTATCTGTATATGTAATTTTGTTTCTTGAAATAATTTTATATTTTTCATGAGCTAGTGGGCCACAAAAATGTTACCACGGCCGGAAAATGGCCCACGGGCCACGGGTTGAGGAATCCTGGTCTAAGGGTCACTTTGGTGTTAGACTGGCCTTTTGATGGTGGAGATAACGGGGTCAAATCCGGGTCGGGACTAACGAAGGTTTTTTTTTCCCTAAAAGGTTTCCCACTCTCCTTCCAAGCAAATGCTGGTAGATTACCTCTAAAATGCTTCCTTCCTCGTCCCTACACCATATGAGTAGTTATCATGTATGCGTATAACCTGAACGGGTAGTAAGACGCTGTGATTAGAAGTGAATTAGTATGTGTGCTTCACGCTACACCATGGTCGGTGATTGTGAGCGGAACATCAGTCGTGTGTTGAGGAAGAATGGTTCTGCTAAACTTAGACCCGGGTAAAATCTATTTCTCCATTCGCAGCTGGCGGTTAAGTCGCGTCACATAGAATACTTGCACGAAAGGTCCTATCATCTGGGAGCATAATAATAATAATAATATAATAATAATTAGCACCGCATCTTACTACCTGTTCGGGTTATACGCTTAAGTACTAATTACGCTAATGGATTAGGAATTGGGAAGGTTGAATTAAAGGAAGTGAACCCGCATTTGCGTGGAGGGAGAGTGGAAAACCATTTAGGAAAAACCACCCCAGTTCACCCGACCGAGATTCGAACCTCAATCTCCCCGTCCTCAGCAGTCGAGCTCAACACGACAAGCGCGTTAGCCAACTACGCCACCGAGGCGGGTACTTGGGAGCAGCCAATGGTTTTTAGGATTAGGAAGGTTATATTTAAATAAATTTTATCGGCATTTGTGTTGAGGGAGTATGAGAAAATCACCCTCATTACACCCGACCGGTATTCGAACCTAAATCTCACCGTCCTCCTCACTCTATTCTACTGCGAGAGTAGTGCCTTAACCATGCTGCCACCGAGGCGGGTAACATACAAACGAAACATTTACTGTGTCAAATTCAAAAATTTAAAAAAATATATGGTGGTTATATTTGGTTAGATCTTATCAGGCCCATTCGACGATCCTTTAATTTAAATTTATCTTATTTTCATACAGAAGTGTAATTATATTTATACATGTACGCATTGGTGGACACGTAGATAAAGGCGTCATGCACGTATAGTCTGATTTGGTGGCGACGGAGGAGTTTTCGGTTATAATTTCTGTGGTTGATTTTACAGATGTGATTTATATTCTCGAATCTTCGATTCCTCTAATCCTATGGTATTGCAGAGAATCGAGATTCATAAAGCTTTCTAAAAATATATTTCGAATACAATAATGAAGACCTTGACTTGATATAAAAAATCTAATCAATTGGTAAAATGAGTTATATAGAATCGGGAAGTTGGAAGAATACAAAATCTCAAAAAAGGGCAAAATTGTATTAATATAATTAATTTATTAAAAAAGTGTAATATGTTGTTGTTTATGAGATATGACAAACAAAATATCACTTTTCAGTGGCACCAAGACAAACACATTTTTTTTAAATTAAATTTTAAATATTTTCAATTTGAAATTAAACATTTCTAAATGTTAGAGGGAGGGGGGTCCTGGTGGTCTAGAGGTAAGGTGTCAAGACTTCTGTGTTAGGGGTCCAGAGTTAAAATCCCGGTACCGGCACAAACCTATATGGATACCAAACCCTTCCTTCACTCTTGGCAAAGTGTGTGCTTTCACGCTTCGAAAATGTGTGGTATTCCATGCCCCTACCATGATTCGGAACCCACATTAAACTATGGGTCCCCTTCGTTCTGTTACAGTGTTATCTTTTTAACAATTATGATAAACAGGCAATGGGGCTAATTGAATGCACCTTAATGGTGCCCCTACCTCAAAAATTAATTCCGCCATACACCAGGAAAATATATTCAAGATAAGGTGAAATGGCCAAGGTCTAGAGCATTAGCCCCACAATATATTAGAAGATTCTAATTTAGATTCGAGGTTCGAAAGAAAATTTAAGAATCGTATTTGAGATTAATAATCTTAATGTTATATAGCCAAGGAAGCTTTCAACAAGAGCAGTTACTGCTGAACAGCAAAATAAGTTTTAGGCAAATACTTTACCTTTATACCAGCGAGCTCAACTATATTTATGTGATAATCAATTCTAGCTTCAAAATATTAAGGCGACTGGCCCTTTTCATTTGGCGTGGAAATGCAGAGCCGTGGGAACAAACGGTTATCTTCAATAATTTTTATTATTTTGCAATTTTCATTTTGGAAATGGAATGTTCAAAAATAAAAGTATGTTGATTAAGTATTAAGTATATACACACCTTCTCTATAATTTTAGCAGTGATCAGATATGATAAAAATTAAAATTTTTCAATAGAAAACTGTCGGCTTCATAACAAAAGAAAGAATATGTAACAATTAATAAACATAGATACATTATCTTATAAGGGTATTGAAAGTATTAACATAAAAATTCCATTCGTTCTTGAAAAAACTGGTATTTCCAAACGTATGGTTTTTCCGCAAGACCTGTCTGGTAGCTATCAACATCTACGGTTTCCGTGATCCATCTGTTCTTGTTGGTGCGGAAGGATACTTTGGTTGGTTGTGAAGCCACGACACACATTTCACCCCTCCAGCCACCATCCCACAAAATAGGTTTTAGACTTGCGCTGACAAGGCCAAGGGCCTTAAGAATCTATTTTACATTTTTTAATTAATCCATCACAATAGAACTTTGTTATGAATTTGACAACATGAGTTCAAGTAGCTAGTCAACCAAACAACAGGTGACTTAGCCACTCAGTGTCTGAATGGTATAAGGCTCACTCTAGTGTTAGACTCGACTATTGATGATGGGGAGATTGGGGTTCGAATCCCGGTCGGGTCTATTTGAGTGTGATTTTTCCTAAAATGGTCTCCCATACTCTTTCCACGTGAATGCAGGTAGATTATCTCTAAATATTCCCTTCCTCATCTCTACCCCATTAGAATAATTATTATCATATATGCGTATAACCTA
The DNA here is from genome assembly GCA_039000515.1 of Timema cristinae. Classification (NCBI taxonomy): domain Eukaryota; kingdom Metazoa; phylum Arthropoda; class Insecta; order Phasmatodea; family Timematidae; genus Timema; species Timema cristinae. The sequence goes on along the minus strand of JBCFYV010002255.1, from coordinate 20,950,128 downwards.
AACAGGTATAAGACAAAGGAGATAAAAAAAAGTTTTTTTTTATTTTTAGCACCGCGTCTTACACGCCTTTAGAGTTACACGTGTATATACTTACCACACTAATGGGTTATGAAGGTTTAATTTAGATTAAATTCCCCCACATTCACGTGGAGGGAGAGTGTAAAACCATTTTATCACTGTACATTCTTTCTTATCATTATTAATTATTATTCTCACTACTAAGCTAATAAAATGTATTTTAGATCGATGATTTATTTTAGTGGTTTTGAAGCTTCATAAGAATTACAACAGTGTGACGGTGATTCCCCTTCTCAAGTATACGGCGCCCTTAAAGCCTCCTTCCTGTCTTGTGTGCGCAGGTGATCTCATGGACGAGGAGAACGTCCTAGACTTCTTGACGAGTCTTGAGGCGATGGATCTTCCCGACAGGATTGAAGAAGTCAACGCCAAGATTCTGTCCAAGATAGTTGAGGATACCGATTACGTGGCCGTGCTGTTCTGTGAGTTTTCACCCAACACGTGTAACCTTAGGGGGCATACATAAACCACGTAACTATTTTTATTAGCTCTTTTTTTTACCTCCTTCTCAGGTAGAACCGAGTAGATATACATCCCAACTCCTCCTCTGTGTTACGTAATTTTTCACATCAAGAGTGAATCTCATTATTTCATAGGGAAGTTTTTGTAAAACTAAAAGAGGGGCTGATGTATGATACTATTCAGATTGCATTTTAAATCTTGATTACAAATTATTTTTTTAACATTATAATTTAACAACATTTTAGAAGACATTCTAAAATACGAAATAAAGTAAGGAGCGAATATAATAATAGATAAGTCTTGCATGTATAATATTGTTGTATTTAATGGATATAGATAATTAAAAAGAATTAATACCTTGAAGTAATATTGGATAAATTAAATGATAACAGAACGCGTCTGGCAAAGAACATAATAAATAACATTACATAATTACAATGGATACTGTACAAAAGTGACTAATTAATGGTTATAAGATGCTTAAAATAAGATTACTAACCATATAAATTCAACCCACTTCATTGGCCGCATGATCTAACGCGCTACTCTCGCAGTAGACTAAACTGCCGATGACGAGGAGATCGAGGTTCTAAACTCAGTGGGTGAACTGAGGGTGGTTTCAACTCTCACTCCACGCAAATTCATGTGCACTTCCTTTAAAATATAACATTCCTAATCCATAAAACCATTAATGTAATTAGTACCTAAGTGTATAACTCGATCGAATGTTAAGAGGTGGTGTATAACGAATAAATATACCTGGAAATATAAATTTAAACACATTAAAATGGATATTCATTAAATTTATATTGTTAATAATCCTAATATAAGCATCTTATAACTATTAAATCTAAACACATAATAATCTTATACCAGTCACGTTCATACAGTATCCATTGTAATTATTTCAGGTTATTTATTGTGTACTTTCCAGGTAAGTTCTGTTTTCACCTTATTTATCCAATATAAATTCACGGTATTGATTATTTATCTTGGTCATATATATTCATTAAATCTAACAATTATATATTTTAGTTCTATCTATCACTATAATTTCAATTTCAGATCTGTATTACGTAGCACTGTGAACTGTGATATAGCCCCCTCCCCCCACCCCACCTTCGCCCTCATATAACAACAAGTGGACATTAGAGCTCCCTCCCACCCCCCTCTCAAGAGTATCACGTGGTTTATGGATGACCCATTAAGATGAAAAGGAAGGGAGAAAAAAAGTTGAGGTCAGTATTTTTTGTAGTTTTTATATAAAAATAATTTTTCACACGATAAATAAAATATTGCTTCAGTGGATACATTTAGTTTAATTTTCTACATTCTCAATCATCCTTGAATATTTGTCACGGACTATCGCAAAATTTTAACAAGACATTATATTATTTTAATTTAAAAAGTTTCTCATCAAACACCGCAATGCCTACGACAAATATTCAAGCACGTCTAAAATTAAATTAAGTCTTTCTACTAGTAAAATATTTGATTTCTTTTACCCCAAAATATTTCAAAAATACTGACCCTATTTCACGTCCCCTTACATCGAACCTTATATTATTATGTTCTACCCTCATATCCCCCATTTTTACCTTCCCCCCTCCCGTAGGCCTAATCCGCGTATTACTATAATTTGTTTACGGTTAATTTGAATCTTTCTGACACTTGAAACGTTATTTAAAAATGTGTTGTGACAATACTTCTCAAAAATATGTTTTGTTTCTCAATGAAAAGTAACTTCAATTGACATCTCATTTAAAGGAAACAAAAAATATATTGGAAGATGTTGATGTAGATTTGAGATTCGGTTACAAAATTGGATGGCATTATTGACGAGTTAAAAAAATAAGTTGTATTTTTCAGTCAGCGGATGACATTGCTTATTAATAAAGTTTGTTTTTCAAATAATAATCATATAAAATAAAACATTGATTCTTTCTGGTTTTTAATTAATTGTAATTGTCTAAACAAAATCCAAAATGATTCTCCTGGAAGAGGGAGGGGCGTCTCTCCCTTCCCTTTTATCTTCCAGCTGGCACCCCCATCAGTCACACCCTATGTATAGGGTCATATAAATTAGTTTTGGGTTAGTTCCAGTAAACATTAAACCAGTTAAACTGTTAAAGATTTTTGTCAATATTTAACCTAATCGCAACGTCTAATTGTAAATACCTCAGCTGCCTTTGCAGCCCCAATTTTTCAACTGTCAGAAAGAACCAAATTACCATTAATTGACTTTATCTGTTCGTGCTAGCCACGTCAACTATTTACCTATGAGATCAGGTTTGAAGAAGGTACTGTTTCAGAGGAAGTGTACCCGCATTTGTACGAGAGATATCGTTGGATAACTTTACTACATCAGCCGGATTCAAGCCTAGACTTTCCTCGTGCCCAATGGTCCAAGCCTAATTACAATATTAATCCTTGCTTCACACACACCCATACAAAAACGGGTTGGCTCAACCATGACACGAGGAGGTCTGGCTAGACTAGGTTCGAGTCTCAGTCGAGTACACTTTGAGATTTTCCTTCTGCTTTTCTCAGCAATCTCTCCAGACAAATGTTGGTGCATTCCTTTAAAACTCAGCTCCTTAATCTTTTATTCTTGATATCGCGAACATGTGCACATATATCTGTATATACAGGGTGTACTGTAACATGTAACATTTCAGTAGTGTTTAAGAGAGAGAAAATTTAAATAATTAATTTAAACATGTGCTCCATTTGACCTTATTTCTAAGCTACAGTTATGTTTGTACTCCAATAATTTGGAGCTGCTTAACATTATGAAGTGCTAAAAATGGACATCTGAATGTAAGCCTGAAGTCATGTCGTAAAATACCACACATTTTCAAAAATACCAGATATTTGGAATAACCAAGAATAATCCATAGAACATACCTATTCTACAGGTCGAGAAATATCGAGTGTGGTATATAAAATATTTAGTGGAATCACTTGGTTGTGACTTGGAAACAAGGTCAAATGGGACACATGTTATAAATGTTTCTAATTATTTTTATGACTCCTGTCCACCATTGATGGGGTCCCACGTGTTATGGTGCACCCTATATACACAAACACACACATACATACATACATAATGCAGGGGTGAATATAAAAATGCACTAATTAAGTCAATTAACACTCTAATACACCTTTTATCAGGAAACTTTAAACAAAATAGGTAGATTACATTTAAACAAACACATCTTTTCAGATGACACTCGGTAGGAGTGATTGTGTGAATATAGAAAAATAACACCTGGATAGATATTTGAAACCTGGGCGTTCGGCCATATATATATATATATATATATATATATATATATATATATATATATATATATAAATTGAATGGCTTGCTACCAACCAATAAATATTGAAGAGCTTAGCTGCACATACTTAGGTGGTGGAGCGGTTGACGTGTGAGGTCAAAAAACCACGTATCAAATCCCTGTATATGTGTGATTTTTTTATATTTATGTATGCATTTTTGTAGCTCCCCCCCCCCCCCCCCCACACACACACCCCTGATGACAATCACCCTCTCTATGTGCCAATTAAATGTGTTGATTTATTTGTAGCCAAAGATACTAGTTTTAATTTACCACCCCCAATATGATGACTTATTTTAAGCATCTCTAGCATGGTAGACCCTTAATATATTTGGTTCGCCTTTGTAAAACCTTTTATAGTAAACAAAAAAATAAATGTAGAATTACAAATTATATAAATCTAGCTTACGTTTGTAAAATCTGACGAAAACTCGTAGTATTTATATAATCCAAACATATAGTTTGGCGTATGGATACATGAAAGTAAATTAACTAGCTTATTGAATTGTAAAATAAGGAATGCCCTATGTAAACCGAACTATATAATATTTGATATTATAAAACAATTTTTTTATTACACCAAAATTACATAATAGAGCTCTTTTGGAGCTCTCTCAATAAAATAAAATGATATATTTGAAAATTATAACTATTTAACACACATAAATAGCACTTTAAAAACAACTCATGGCACTCAATATATAGCACATAGTAAAACCGCCAACTTTTATAATTTAATTTGACAAATATATCTTAACAAATTCTTGAAAATTTGACGATATGAATAACATTTTGTGTGTAGAATTTAATAAATATTAAAGCCTCTTATAAAATAATAATCATCGACATGAAAAGGTCTAAAAGTAATTTATCGACCCAATCAATAACATACCTAGTCTGTGTTTCTAGTTTGTCACCTTTATGAAAGTGTTCGTGTTTTTTTTTTACCCCCCTTTGTGATATGTGACGTCATGTGTTCTTGTCATTTGTTAGGTCCAGACACGAAGGCATGCCCGCCAACCGGCTCCAGTAAGTAAAAACAAAATTAAGCACTAATTTCAACAAATTAAAATAATAAATATATCTATTCTTCGTTTTTCTGTTAATCACTTTTCACTCACTTTTTTTTTGTCTCTTTACTATAATTAGATACATTCCTTCACTATCTTGTAACAATCATTCATACTCGTACAAGCCATAGTCATATTGTATGTATCTGTGTAATTTTAACCCACACTACCCATCAAACTAATATTGTTTTTATTTGTGTACCCAACTTTCCAACCATATTTTCCAAATTTAATCGTTTTTATTAACATTTTATTATTTTTAATTCATTTATTTTATTTTCAGCTTGGTATCTTGGCTATTTATAGATTAGTTATTAATGCATTCGTATTTAATAAATAATAATTAACTATTAGAAACAGTTAAAAGCACAGTAACTAAGATATAATAATCAACTTAGTAATTAATAATAATTAAAAATACTGTTTATTCCCTCAGATAAAATTGTATCTATTCTTACTTTCAACAAAAATTAATTTTACCATCACATTTTATTTGAAGCTTTGAGTAATTGTACAAATTAATATTTAACAGTTCAATAGATGTCTAGAATTTCAAACACATTCACGAATTTTAGTCATTCATAAAGAATTATGAATTCTTAAATATTTAGGAAATTTTCTTTAAAAAGCGCTTTAATTTTAGGATGATATTTTTATATTTACTCAGGGGAAATACTCTTTATTAAATAGGGATCACGTCAATCATTTTAGTTTCTATTCACTGCTCTAATTTGATAATAATTTTCACCATGACTTTGTACCCGTCCAGGTTATACACAGTTTTAACTGCGCTAATGTGATAGAGATAATAAAGGTAGAATTTAGATCAAATGTACCCCCATTTGTGTGGAATAACATTAGGAAACAATTTAGGAGGAAAAATTCAGTAGGCCCATTAATTATTTGATTCTTAACCTCCATGTTACCGGCAATTATGTCTGTATGCGCCTCAAATTTAGTTCGAAGCCCCACCGATGCTGGTAAAAAATGAAGGATACTTATCTTAAAACATTTGTGATGTAACTAACCGATTTGGAACAAAAATACACGTAGCCTTGGCATTCTATTACACAACTTGGCAAATGCAAAGAAGTACAGTCATCTTCATAAAAAAAAAGTGGGTTGCTTCATACAGGGAAAACTTTACTGTAGTAACAAACAGAATAAATACATATATTTAAATTGGTGAGTGTTAGTTCAAAAATAATTACAGTATAATAGCTAGTCTGTGAAAAAAATTGCTACAAAAATAAGAACAAATATGTGATTTATCTATTATTGTAAATTTTAGTTAAACTTTATCAAATAAATGGCACAACACACCGCACAGACTGTTGCCTAAAAGTAGAGATATTTTATTAAAACCTGTGCCTGTGAGATATATGAAACGGAATAATAAATATTGTCGCAGAAAAAATAGTGGAGGAAAAAAGACTCGCATTTCATCAAGCAGAGTAAATGAAATAATATACACTGTCACAGAAACATATCGAGATAAAAAGAACCTCACTGTCCCAAAAATATCATAACAAAAAACTCCTCATCGTCCAAGGCTCCATTTAAAATATGAATTTCCTTAAGGTCCGAAAACTATTTATTTTATTTCCAATAAATGTTTTATTTTAATTTTATAGCCCTACAATGCAATGTTAATATATTTCTTATCTCAAAAGAGGTGCTGAAATATGAATCAAATTTGAGAATATCTAAATAGTTTTATCGGAAAAACGAGACGCACTTTTTTTTTTTTTTTTTTTTTAATTTTAAACAGTGTCTAAATATGAAATTTAAACAAACTCGTTAGAGCTGATTTTGAGAAAATGGATTTTTTCTCTTCTCGCCTTTAATTAAACCACCCTTAATCGCAAGTTTGGACATCTAGTTCCAAAAACATCTCTGAGTAACTTTATGAAAACCCTAGAAAACCAGTTTTAACCTGATCGGTAAAATGTATTCGGCTCTAGTTTGAGATACAGACGAATGGTATTGCGGAAACCATTTTTTGGGGGGTTAGGGGCTTATAAAACATTGACATCAATAAAAATCGATTCATTTTTAAAATCACAATACTTTATTTCTCCAAGGAGTCAAGATAAAATTTAAAATGTTATTAAACAAACAAGATTGAAATTATCAAAACCATTTTATATAAGTACTTTGATAAATGTTTAGGAGTACTCATATTATTTTGTAATTTTTAATTTTAGTTAAGTGAAAACTATTCTTAAGAATGTACCCACCTCAGTGGCGTAGTTAGCTAACGCGCTACTCATGTTGAGCTAGACGGCCGAGGATGGGGAGATCGAGGTACGAATCTCGATTGAGTGAACTTGGGGTGATTTTTCCTAAATGGTTTTCCACTCTCCCTCAAAGCAAATGTGGGTTCACATCCTCTAAATTCAACCTTTTATTTTCTAATCCATTATCGTAATTATTAATTAAGCGTACAAACTGAACGGGTAGTAAGACGTGGTGCTAAATAAAAAAAATATTCTTTATTATTTTTAAATTTTTATTTAATTAGGTTTGAAAATTAAGTAAGCACAAAAAATATTAGCTATCTTATATTTAATAGGCTAGTAAACTTTAACTTACTAACGCTTTCTTGACATATAAAAAATAACTCATATGTGAACAGGTTTGGTTGTAAATTACTCGTAACAAAGTTAGTTTAATTATTATATACAGTAGGCCTACATGAAATAAGATATTAATTAATGTGTTAGTGTTAATTTTAATGTGTTGAATTTTTTTGTAATCTGTATGATTTGTAAAATTAACATAATTTATAACTTAACAAACAGTTTAGTATATTTTTCCTTCTCAAAACCTTGAGCTAAATTTTATGATAAACATTTAAGCTATTGGTGAAGATAAATTCACTATTATATTCTTGGTTAGTTTTCTTATTTTGGTATTTAGAAACATTTGACATCATTAAAATGTTATGTTATGGTGACACAACCAAGTTTCTCTAGATATTTAATGGTATAAATTATTTATAATATAAATAGGTGAATTTTTTTATTACATATGTACAGTATTTCTAACGTCAGCCATTTTGTTTACTAGTTCTAAGGTCTATTTCAAAATGATTAAACAAAATAAAATAAAATAATTAATTTCATTAAGTTTATTTTTAGCAAAATATTTAACTATTAATATCAATCGTTTACTAGTTAAAACTGGAAATAAATCTACAATTATTATAATTTTAGCTATTTAACTACAATCCGATTTAGATAGAAAATAATATTTGGGACAGTTACGAAAGTTGTTAAAACTATTATCATATTTGTATACGTCAAGTCCTGTGATATTCGATTGTCACTTTTCATAGTTAATATTAATAGCTATGAAATAATACTAACAATAAAGTAAAAAAAAAATTGATGTTGACGGCAATAAAAAAGTTTGTATTTTCATAAAAGAATCTTTCTAACAAAGCCCCCTACTTTTAGTCTACATTATGTTTTCATAATATAAATAAACATGTCCGTTGAAAACATCAGAAATTCACTTGTCAGGAATAAACAAGTTGGGCAAGTTGCGGCAACAATATGTGTGAGTGCTGGATTAGACAACTCCGCAATAACCCATGTCTCAAGTGTTGACTAAGAACTAAGGCGCATAAAATACTTAAAGATTTATCGATACATTCATGAACTTTATTTTACGAATTGAACTTCATTAAAATAAAATATAAAGGAGTTTAATTTATCACCAACGTCACAAATCTTTACTCCTACATAACAGTTATAATTTTTAGAAGACGTTAATTACCCCCTAGCATAATTATTTATAAATGAATGTTTTATTAACACTTAATATACATTAATATCAAGCGATTAGTAGTTGAAAGACACAGATGGCTGCATGGTCTAAGGCGCTACTCTCGAAATAGATTAGACTGCCGAATACGGAGAGATTGAGGTTTCGATCACGATCGTGTGCATTGAGAGTGGTTTTTCCCTAAAGAGTTTTCCACTCTCCCTCCACGCAAATTCAGGTGCACTTTCTCTAAGTTAAACCTTAATAATTCCTAACACACCAGAGTAATTAGCACACAGGCGTACGAACCAAACGTGTAGCAAGATATGGTGCTAAAAAGAGGTGGGAAAGTACAATTTTAGCTCAAATTTAGTTAGTGCTGATATCTATTAGACAATCATGACCTTATAATGCATTTTAAAATTATGGTTAAAAGAGGTATCTGATGATCTAAATAGATCAATATTGATTCATTTTTAATATTAGTTTAAATAAATATGTTTGGTTTTTATTATCCAAAATACACGCTGTTTGAGAATATATAGTTTATAAAAGATTAAGAGACAAAATTAATTGACAAAATATGCGGAAAGGCCATAAAGAGCACCTCAAAAGGCCAAAGGTTCAACATCCCTGCCTACCATAAACCATGCGACCACCAAAGATGATCAAACCATTTACTAAAAATGTTAATGAACCCAACACATCCTTTTTAAGAAACGAGTTTTACACCGTTGATACCAGAGAACCAAATTTTGATATATCTGCTCACTGCACAAAATTATAAGTGTAACGAAAGCCAGCCCAGAATATCAATATTGTTTTTTTAAGTTGGTAACACATCTGGCGACACGAGTAAGAGGACAAGTATTCGCGAGAGTTGGCAGCATCGCCTCATCGAAATGGGCTGGTATCATACCGGCTATTTTGAAAGATGTTCAGCGCAGCATAGAAATGCGGGTTGAAGAAAGTAAAACAATTGAAAGTCGCAGCCTACTATATTGAAACCGAAGGAGGAAATAATAACAATAATAGAAATAATAGATTGAGCTTGCAATATTATATTATTATTATTATTATTATTATATTATTATTATTATTATTATTATTATTAGCACCGCGTCTTACTACCCGTTCGGGTTGTACGCGTTTACGCTAATGTGTAATGGTAGGGTGATTGTGAGATGAAATGAAGGACATACAGTTTAACGTGGGATCCGAACCACGTGGAGGTCTGGTAGCTTGAGTTAAAATGCTGCTGTTAAAAATCTTTGTAAAGTTAGGCTTACACCGAAAAGAAAACAACCGGGCCGAATGTACACATATGTTCTGTAACATTTACATTATACTCAAGGTCGGTACTGATCAGGTGCAGTTACAATAGATAGGAAAAAAAAAGTGAAAATAGGCCCAAATCAGACCACACTCGTTAATTGTTTTTTTTTAGCACGCATCTTACTATCGTTCTGTCCATACGCTTATGTACTAATTACGCCAACGGTTTTAGGGATTAGGAAGGCTATATTTATAGGAAGTGTACCCACATTAGTGAACAGAATATGATGGGGAAATCAAATAGGATAAACAGCCTTCAGTGCATCCTGTTTGACCCAAACTTCACGTTAGTGATGGACAATTTTTTCATCCAAAACCTTTAGCTGACTTTGTCTTTTTATCACTATTCTAGCTAGATGGGTTAGTAAGTAACACACGGAAAACACACGTTTTTTAAAAATAATGTCATTTGTAGTCATTTAAAAAACAAACAAATAAGTCACTTAACAAATTTTTATGAATAATCTCGGCTCTATGATATTGTTTCAGACATTATTTTTGCACTAAACATACTCAACTGAACTAATTTTAACGGTGACCTGATGGTCTAGGGTTAAGGTGTCGGACGTTAGTGCTGGGGGTCCGGGGTTCAATCCTCGGTCCCGGCACAGATCTATCTGATTGCCAAACCCTTCTTTCACCTCTGACAATAAGTGTATTAACCACAACTTGTGATTTTGGGGAATGCCAAGCCTCCAACGTGGTTCGGATTCCACGTTAAGCTGTAAGTCTTCCATTTAATCTCACAATCACTCAACCATTACACATTAGCGTAAGTGCGTATAGCCCGAACGGGTAGTAAGACGTGGTGCTAATAATAATAATAATAATAATAATAATAATAATAAACTATTTTTTAAGGATGGTAAGTTATCATAATTAATAATTATATATGTATAGTATATACATTCTAATTTTGATATGAAGTCCCTAGTATGACAGCAGCTATAAAAGTTTATAGTTCTACTCATTAATACTTCAATTCATTTGATTTGCAGCCATCACTTTTGATAGATATTACCAACACCAATTAAATAACAATACCTATTTAACAATTAGCACCAATCTTACTACCTGTTCAGGTTATACGAATATATACTAATTGCACAAGTGATTTAGATATGTGGAAGGTTGAATTTAGAGGAAGTGTACTCACATTTTCGTGGAGAATTATTGGAAAATTATTTTGTAAAAAAAGACAACTTAATACGTCTGACAGTGATTCGAACCCCGATTTCCCTGTCATAGAGAGTATAGTTTGACACGAAAGTGACGGCTTGGACCTTTTAGACACTGAAGTAGGTAATAGTATATTAAAATGTCATCAATTTTAGTCATGAAAAATGACCTATTTTTATAATAAAGCTACAATTTAGGTCGGACATGTTTGGTGACCAGGAGTATAAAGCGTTAAGTAGCTACGTTTGAAAAAAAAAATGTTAAAAAGGACAGTAATAGTTAACATTTTTGCATTTATTATTAGTTACTCTACTAAAAGGGATTTATATATTTAGAAACAAACTATATTAGGCCTAAATATATGGCACGTTAATGTTATCATTTTCTGACATTTGAAAATTTACTTAAAAAATAGTTACATAAATATCCGCCTTTAAATTGTTTTGTCCCTTTTTCAACGAGATATCTTCAAGGTGAATCAATAAGTACCTACTGTTTGAATAATTTTTTAATTAATGTAAAATCCCTATCATACGGACTAATTATTTCCTAGGTTAGTCCATATGATCGAAAATCAGGATAATTAATGTTTTGAAAAAAAAAAAAAAGGATGTCACACTAAAATATTTTATTTAAAATATTGTATTAAAAAATCATTTAATGTATGTACCGTAGTGTAATACATCTCTTAAAATGTTGATCTTTCTATAATAAAATTTATCTCTAAAAACACTTATTTTATTTCCCCAAAATTTAGCGACAGATCCGATAAATTGGCGACACTGTTTGGTTCTTCGCGAACCAGAAAAAAAAAAGAAAGGAAAAACCCTAGTCCGAAAGAGCTATTTTAGAACGCGAGACAGGTTAAGTTCAAAGGACGTAATGAGACTTGAGAAGAGGGGAAAAGGCGGGGAGGTGTTTGAGGGTAGGAGGAAGGGGGCTAGACTAGAGAGAGAAGAAAGACATAGAAAAAATATATAAAAACAATCAAGAAATAGAACATCACATTCTGATTTGGCAGAGAGAAAGAAGATTCCATTGTTTCAGTCGAGGGGGGAGAAGATCGGATAATTAAATGACACAGGTTTTTTTTTGTGTAAGTCATCGACTAGTGAAACCCAGTGCTCGAAAATAAATAGGTTTATATATATATATAATTAATCCTTAGACTAGTTCATTGAGTAAAATCCCTTTTCGTGGGGATTTGAAAAATTAAAGGAGTTAATAACTTAATTATTCAATGAAACGGTTTTGATTGAATTTTAATTACCGATCCATTTCAACGTCAGTATTACCGATATTTCTTGAAATTAATCTTGCATTTATTGTAAGATAACAAAAATAGACTACGCATAGCTATTTTTTTTTAATAGAGTTACAATCCAAATTTCAAAAAAAGAGAACTAGAAAAATACTAGATCTACTTTCACATATTCAAACATCAAATCATGTTATCAATAGCCGTCAATTTTGATAGATATTATCAAAAAAATATAATAAAACCGATAATATAGATTTTGTTAACAATTTGGGTGGCGAATAAGGTTTGTTATTTTCTTAAAGACCCTTTCCAAGAAAATTGGACCGTAGCAGTATGTATTAAAAAAAGATATAAACAGAACGTTTCATCTTAAAGAATATAACCAGAATAATGTTTTATAAGAAATTATTTTATCTCGGTATTTTTTTTTTTAAATCTTCAATACTAACTTGATATATTTCAAAGACATTTTATAAACAATAATAATTCATACTGATTTGCCACGTCATTAAAAAAGTTTTAAAATTAAATTTTATTAAAATCAAATTTTAAAATTAATTTCGCCTGATGAAGTTCACCCTTAAGAAAAATTAAATACATATAATTTATTGATGGATGGGTGATATACAAATAATAACTGATTAAATTATAATTTTTACGTATTTATGTTTTATCTTGGTCCTCTCTCTCTCAAAGTCGCCATTACACTTCAGTTTTCCCTGCGTGACCTGCATACCAAGAAGCAAGAAATAATACTAGCGCACTAAGCGCAGCAGCCATTTTGATTATTTCTTCCAAATTACCAACACAAAAAAGGTCTTGCTAGTGGCCGATATAGCAAAACCTGCATTTTAGCAAGAAATAATACTGGTGCAGCCGCCATTTTGGTTATTTCTTTCAAAATTACCAACACAAGAAAGTTTTCTCTGGTAGCTGGTATACCAAAACCTGTCTTTTAGTAAGAAATAATACTGGTGCAGCCGCCATTTTGGTTATTTCCTTCAAAGTTCCAACAAAAGAAAGTTTTCTCTGGTAGGTATACGAAGACCTGTCTATTAGCAATAAATAATACTAACGCAGCAGCCATTGTGGTTATTTCTTTCAAAGTTCCCAACACAAGAAAGTTTTCTCTGGTAGCTGGTATACCAAGACCTGTCTATTAGCAATAAATAATACTAGCGCAGCAGCCATTTTGGTTATTTCTTTCAAAATTACCAACCTAGGAAAGTTCTCCCTAGTTGCCGATATGTCAAAATCTGTCTTTTAGTAAGAAATAATACTAGCACCGCAGAAATTTTGGTTATTTCTTCCAAAGTTGTCGACAAAAGTCAGTGTATAATTTCTTATAGTGGTGCAAAACTTATGTAAAACGCGTCGTTGCAGACAAACCGGAGTGCAAGAAGTGTTCAAAGGCGCTGCAAGAATTGGAGAACATCGACGACGAGGCCGACCAGCTGGGTATAGGTTTCGTCAAGATCGCCGACGAGAGTCTAGCCGAGGAGTACAACTTGGGCAGCCTGCCCGCTCTAGTCTACTACCGTCATCAGATACCGATAATCTACGAGGGTGAGTACTCCCGTTGATCCACCCTTTCTTCAATATCCCTATCCTCTTCACACACATCTTGTCTTCATTTTGCCACATAAAGATGATTGGTTTAACTTACAAGTTCTAAGTCAGTCTTCAAAACATTAGGTGTAAGTAACGTTTGTGATTATTCTAAGTTTATCTCTTGAATTAAATAGATATTTTGTTTGTTTCTAAGATAGATAAAATGGCTTTAGTATTTTTTTTTAGAAATATAAACTATTTTGTTGTACAGTTCACACTGGTACGTTATTATTTGTGTTACAAGGGATGTACACTCGATTATCCCTGAAAGGTAGGAAGAAGTATTGTTGGAAAGGTGTTCACACTTATTGAGAAACTTATAATTATGTCATTGAGGGGTACTTTTGTTGATAACGTGATAATATTGTTGAGGTGTACACACCCGTTGGTTACATAATAACTTTGGGGTGGTGTGCACCTTTGTTTATATCATAGTAATGTCCGTGAGGTGTGCACCTCTGTTGATAACGCAATAATATTGGTGAGGTGTACACACTGGTCTATAACAGAATAAAGTTGGTGAGCTGTACACACAGATTGATAACATAATAAATTTGGTGAGTTGTACACACTGATTGATAACATAATAAAGTTGGTGAGGTGTACACACAGATTGATAACATAATAAAGTTGGTGAGTTGTACACACAGATTGATAACATAATAAAGTTGGTGAGTTGTACACACAGATTGATAATATAATAAAGTTGGTGAGTTGTACACACAGATTGATAACATAATAAAGTTGGTGAGTTGTAAACACTACTTGATAACATAATAAAGTCGGTGAGGTGTACACACAGATTGATATCATAATAAAGTTGGTGAGTTGTACACACAGATTGATAACATAATAAAGTTGGTGAGTTGTACACACAGATTGATAACATAATAAAGTCGGTGAGGTGTACACACAGATTGATAACATAATAAAGTTGGTGAGGTGTACACACAGATTGATAACATAATAAAGTTGGTGAGGTGTACACACAGATTGATAACATAATAAAGTTGGTGAGTTGTACACACAGATTGATAACATAATAAAGTTGGTGAGTTGTACACAAAGATTGATAACATAATAAAGTTGGTGAGTTGTACACACATATTGATAACATAATAAAGTTGGTGAGGTGTACACACAGATTGATAACATAATAAAGTTGGTGAGGTGTACACACTGATTGATAACATAATAAAGTCGGTGAGGTGTACACACAGATTGATAACATAATAAAGTTGGTGAGGTGTACACACATATTGATAACATAATAAAGTTGGTGAGGTGTACACACAGATTGATAACATAATAAAGTTGGTGAGGTGTACACACTGATTGATAACATAATAAAGTCGGTGAGGTGTACACACAGATTGATAACATAATAAAGTTGGTGAGTTGTACACACTGATTGATAACATAGTAAAGTTGGTGAGGTGTACACACAGATTGATAACATAGTAAAGTTGGTGAGGTGTACACACTGATTGATAACATAATAAAATTGTTGAGATGTAAAACTTTGTCGATAGTATATTAATGTACATAAGGTGTACACTTCTGTTGATAACGTAATAATATTGGTGAGATGTACAAGTGGTTGATAACATAATAAATATTGTGAGGTGTACAACCTTATTGAAGAGGTATCTAATGACAGCTAAGATACTGTGTGTTGCACGCAGGTGAGCTGACACGCGAGGAAGACGTCTTGGAATGGCTGGTCCAGAACAAATCCACAGGAGACGAGGATGACGTCATCGAGGATGTCACAGCTAAGACACTGGAGACACTCATCCAATCCATCGACAACCTGGTCGTCCTCTTCTGTGAGTACCGCCATTGTTAGGCTAGTTCAGTCACTGCGAACTGTGTGACCTGAGCTTTCCTTTACCTTAGTATAGAAATAATGTTCCCCACTTATTGATATTTTCCCTATACTAACGATTGGAACATTAGCGCTCTCTTTTCTAACTACAACCATTCGATGAATAGTAGCCGTCACTGTTAGTATTTTTGTTTATACCATTACTTCTTCCGTTTCTCCAAACATTCAACATTTATGTATTCAAACTATTGTTTCAGTCTATACAGAATTGATTCAAATATAAAATGTCCTTTTATTTTCCCTGTTTTAGATAGAAGTATTATGATTATAGGGACTTACTTTTATATCTTAGCTCCGAGTAAATACTCATCCTTGTTTTGAAAATAAATTGCACTAATACTACACTAAGACTCAAGTTACACTATTCCTTGTTCTTGCACACCACCTTAAAACTACAATAACGATACAATAGCATTATAACTACACTTACACTAAAACTACACTCACATTAAAACGAACTTACGTTAAAATTACACTCACACTAAAACTACACCCACACTTAAACGAACTCACACTGAAATTATATTCACACTAAAACTATACTTACACTAAGACTATACTCACACTAAAACCACATTAATAACCAAACAAACTTACACTAAAACTACACTAACAGTAAAACTACACTCACACAAAAACCACATCACAACACTCAGCCTCGTTCTTATATACAGCTCGAAAACTCCACTAACACTACATTAGCACACTCAGTCTAGTTCCTGAATACCACCCTAAAACTGCACTAACTCTATACTAGCGCTCAGACAACACTCAACCCTAAAACTACACTAACCCTACACTAGCGTTCAGACAATACTCGACCTAATTCTTGCATACCACTCTAAAAAGCTCCGTTAAGATAGTTTTACTTTATTTCAATACAATCGATCATATGACTGAAAGCGAGTGTGGTCGATTGTCCGCAGACGACAATGATGACGAGGACTCGATGCAGGTGTTGGGTGAACTGGAGAACATAGACGATGATTGCGACAAGCACGGAATCCAGTTCGTCAAGATCGACGACAGCGCCACGGCGGAGGAGTTCGGCATCGACGGCATCCCTTCCCTTGTCTACTTTGAGAAGGCCATCCCTAACGTGTACGACGGTAAGCCGCGTCCCGACAGGCTAGTAGCCCCAATGTTCTTAGAGGCCTTCCCTACGATGGTGATGAAACGCGTTGCAGACATCTAGAAATCTGTGTGTTATTTCAAAATATGTTTCTTATCAAAATGACCCGCCTCGGTGGCGTAGTTGGCTAACGCGCTAGTTTCTTGTTGAGCTCAACTGCTGAGGACGGGGAGATCGAGGTTCGAATCTCGGTCGGGTGAACTGGGGGGTGGTTTTTCCTAAATATTTTTCCACTCTCCCTCCATGCAAAAGCGGGTTCACTTCCTCTAATTCAACCTTCCCAATTCCTAGTCTATTAGCGTGATTAGTACTTAAAGCGTATAACCTGAACGGGTAGTAAGACGTGGTGCTAAATAATAATCAAAATAATCAAAATAAAGGTGCAAAGTTTCAGCAGGTCCCTATAGGATTGAAAGCCTCCAAAATGGAGGTGAAAAGTCCTAACAAGGTTAAAAGCTTTCCATTTTTAGTATTACAATTTTAAATATAATCAAGAAAAGATCAAATTAACTCATTTTCAACGATGTTTCACACGAAATATCGCAGTTCAGATATCAAAGTAAAATGTTTAAAAACCAATATTCAGCCTTCCTCAAACCAATAAATTCACAATTTAACAGGGTCACATAAAAAACAAATTCTTAGATAAAAGGAGTATCTTATTAGTTTCAAAGTTATAAAGCTGCCATTATCATAAGTAAAAAGACAATATGATGATATTCTCTTTTTAGTAGGTGTCACCCTTAACCTAACGTGGTTCTTAAAGTCCCTCCCAATGAGCTCTTTGTACTAGCGGAGAAGCATGAACACACAATTTGCAACTGACCAAAACGTGACGTGCAATCTTGCCGTTTGTTAGGGGCAGATGGGACAAGCCCTGGCTATGATCTCGTTATTCTTATAACGCCAGGATGAAAAGGCAATTGTTATAAATTACTAGGAATATATTATTTTGTCCATAACGTCATAGGTATTGCACATATGTATAATATTTAGGCCGAGGCCGTAGCCAGCCAATAATTTGTGTGTGTGTGGGGGGGGGGGGGGGCGGAGGAGTCTGATGGGCCTATCCCCAATTACCGGAAGCTAGAAAAAATTATAAATGATAAACAGTTCTAGAAGCTCTCTGAAATGTTTTTTTATGGCAACACTACTCCCTAATTGCCGAAGGCTAGGAAAATTTATAAATACTAAACCCCTCTAGAAGCTATCTGAAATGTTTTTTTATGGTAACATGACCCTCTAACTGCTGAAGGATAGGAAAGTTTCTAAATACGAGTACAAAGCACGTCTAGAAGCTATCTGAAATGTTTTTAGGGCGACATGACCCTCTAACTGCTGAAGGCTAGGCAAGTTTCTAAATACTAAACACGTCTAAAAGCTATCTGAAGTGCTTTTTATGGTAACACAGCCCCCTAATTTGTACTTGTATCTTAATTTCGATATTGTTTGAATCATAAATAAAGCCATATATATTTTGTTCATAAAATTTCGGTGGAGTTTGAACCCCCAAAGCCCCCCACTGGCTACGGCCTTGATTTAGGCATTTTAATAACCCATTTATAACATTAAACAAAATATGCATTGATAGATAAGCTAATATACATTTGTATAAAATAGAGAGGTATATTCATAAGAAATGACAGGGCCCTCCCCACAAAAACGTGATAGTTTGACCCTGTTTTGAGTGGATGTACCTCTAGCATGAGCCTTGAATCCAGGTGACCTGGAGAATGAGGACGAGATCCTGGAATGGCTGGTGGACCAACTGGAGAAGGATGAGATTGAGGATGTGACGGATGAGATGCTAGACAGACTCATCAAGGACGGAAAGAACATGGCGGTGCTTTTCTGTGAGTCTTATCTGTATTCCGGCATAGATCTGCTCTTCATCAAGTTGTGATAAGTTACCCTTCTTCCCTCCTACCATTCCATCAAACTATTTATAATCCCTTCCTTCCTCATCACTATTAAAATTAGTACCTTCCCTCCCATTACAATATTTACCTTCCCCCCTTAAACAAACTCTCCCCCTTCACCAGCTAAAATCAGTACTCTACCTTCTCTCTCCCATTATATCATCCTCCTATACCTCTTCCTTCAATCAAATCCTCCTCTTCACCTATTAAAATCAGGAATATCTCTACCTTCCTCACTCCCTCACCCTTCAATCAAATCCTCCTTTTTACCTATTAAAATCAGGAATATCTCTACCTTCCTCACTCCCTCACCCTTCAATCAAATCCTCCTCTTTACTTATTAAAATCAGGAATATCTCTACCTTCCTCACTCCCTCACCCTTCAATCAAATCCTCCTCTTTACTTATTAAAATCAGGAATATCTCTACCTTCCTCACTCCCTCACCCTTCAATCAAATCCTCCTTTTTACCTATTAAAATCAGGAATATCTCTACCTTCCTCACTCCCTCACCCTTCAATCAAATCCTCCTCTTTACTTATTAAAATCAGGAATATCTCTACCTTCCTCACTCCCTCACCCTTCAATCAAATCCTCCTTTTTACCTATTAAAATCAGGAATATCTCTACCTTCCTCACTCCCTCACCCTTCAATCAAATCCTCCTCTTTACTTATTAAAATCAGGAATATCTCTACCTTCCTCACTCCCTCACCCTTCAATCAAATCCTCCTCTTTACCTATTAAAATCAGGAATATCTCTACCTTCCTCACTCCCTCACCCTTCAATCAAATCCTCCTCTTTACCTATTAAAATCAGGAATATCTCTACCTTCCTCACTCCCTCACCCTTCAATCAAATCCTCCTCTTTACTTATTAAAATCAGGAATATCTCTACCTTCCTCACTCCCTCACCCTTCAATCAAATCCTCCTCTTTACTTATTAAAATCAGGAATATCTCTACCTTCCTCACTCCCTCACCCTTCAATCAAATCCTCCTTTTTACCTATTAAAATCAGGAATATCTCTACCTTCCTCACTCCCTCACCCTTCAATCAAATCCTCCTCTTTACTTATTAAAATCAGGAATATCTCTACCTTCCTCACTCCCTCACCCTTCAATCAAATCCTCCTCTTTACCTATTAAAATCAGGAATATCTCTACCTTCCTCACTCCCTCACCCTTCAATCAAATCCTCCTCTTTACTTATTAAAATCAGGAATATCTCTACCTTCCTCACTCCCTCACCCTTCAATCAAATCCTCCTCTTTACCTATTAAAATCAGGAATATCTCTACCTTCCTCACTCCCTCACCCTTCAATCAAATCCTCCTCTTTACTTATTAAAATCAGGAATATCTCTACCTTCCTCACTCCCTCACCCTTCAATCAAATCCTCCTCTTTACCTATTAAAATCAGGAATATCTCTACCTTCCTCACTCCCTCACCCTTCAATCAAATCCTCCTCTTTACTTATTAAAATCAAGAATATCTCTACCTTCCTCACTCCCTCACCCTTCAATCAAATCCTCCTCTTTACTTATTAAAATCAGGAATATCTCTACCTTCCTCACTCGCTCACCCTTCAATCAAATCCTCCTCTTTACCTATTAAAATCAGGAATATCTCTACCTTCCTCACTCCCTCACCCTTCAATCAAATCCTCCTCTTTACCTATTAAAATCAATATCTGACAGGAAATTGAGCTCTAGTCTCCTTGTTCATGTATAAGCCGGTTATTATTTTTAACTTATTTGAACGTGCGACCTTTTTTAAAAATAATAATAATAGATTCCGGCCCGTCAAACGCTACTCTAAAGCCATTCATTGTTGTTATTTCCCCTCGTAGACGACAACAACGACCGCAAGTCCCAGAGGGTGTTGAACGAGCTGGAGAACATCGACGACGAGTGTGACGCGCTGGGGATCGTGTTCGTCAAGATCGACAACAAGGAGGAGGCCGAAGAGTACGGCATAGAGAAGATACCGGCGCTCATCTACTTCGAAGGGGGTATACCCACCACGTATGAAGGTGAGATACTTCTTCTGTCGCGATCCTTGGGGGCCTAGACGGGGCTGAGACTACTGACTTGAATTATCTGGTTCCAATAAACTTTTGTTGTACTAAATAATGAGTAATATGTATTTATTCTAGAATATAGTACATATCTTGTAATGATGAGAAGGTATAATACAAATTCCATTCTTTGGATAATAGAAATAAGCGAAGGAAAAAACACACACATATAGTTGCAAAAAAGACTTTTAAAAGCGTTTGTAAAGTCTATTACATCAAATAATCAGACCCTTGAATTTGAAATTAATCTACCAATCTAACGTTAAGGTGGGGATATAGGAAAGATAGTTAAGGACAATGTTTTTTTCAATTTTTATGATAAAACATTTTTTGACCAAAATGATATTTTTTAAAAAATATTGCTCCAGTACAAACATAGAGTTTAATTTTCTTAACACAGTGATATCAACAATTGTTGGATATCTGCCATGATCATAGCGGCATTAGACGAGAAACTTTTTTTTTAAATTAAGAGAAAAAGTTGTCATTAAATTTCAGGACACTCTTGATATATATTCAACAACTGTTGATATCACCACGTGAATACAATTAAAATATACGTTTGTACTGAAGCAATAGTCGATTTATTTTGACTAAAAATGTTTTGATATAAATACCGCCAAAACACAGGCCTTTTCTCGTGTTTCTTACATACTCACCTTACTCCCTTATTTATCTCTTTAGCCATAAGATTTTTTTTATAAATATTTAAATTAAAATAGATACAAACCTAAGGTTCATTTGGCAAAGGCATCCTCAAAGTTGAAGGTGCAGGGCTCTAGTCTATATCACGTTGACCTCTGGTTGCAGGTAACCTAGAGGAGGAAGAGAAGGTGCTAGCCTGGCTGGAACATCAGTCTAAGAGTGATGAGATAGAAGACATTACGGATGAGATGTTGGACCTTCTCATTTCTAGGATGCCGCACGTTGCTGTTCTCTTCTGTTAGTACCAATTAAAGATAAGCCAACGTAACTGACATTTTATTTGTGACATGACTTTTGTTTGACACCCGCTGGTTAATCTTAAAGAGTTCTATAGGGTAGTAACTAGTAAAATGAACAGCCTGAAATATCAATTAAAGCGTTAAAAAAAACCTACACGTTATCATATTTTATAGATATTTTTAATTTCACCTCCTGTATCCTGGGTCAGTTTTTTATACTCAAGCCATATATTTTCCACTACCGGCCTGATAGGCCTGTCGTAGTCTTTTAGAGTTCCATTTTAAAATTTAAAATTTTCTACTTTTACCGTATGTTTATTTTGAGTGCATCCTATACCCGCTTGCTGAATTTCAGTTCTCTACCACAGAGAGAAGTAGTTTCTTACATTAGTTTTTTTTTTAAATATTTTGAGCTCTCCTACCCACCCCCTCTCCACCATTTATTCAACTCTCCGGTAATACAGATGGATCACGGAACCCATAGATGGCGCTAGCTACCGGACAGGTCTTGCGGAAAAATCATACGTTTGGAAATATCAGTTTTCTCGAGAACGAATGAAATTTTAATGTTATTATTTTCAACACCCCATCTAAGATAATTATCGATGTTTATTAATTGTTACATTTTCTTATTTTTTTGTTACTAAGCCGGCAGTTTTCTATTGGAAAAAAGTCATTCTTATCGATATTTGATCACTGTTAAAATTATAGAGGAGGTGTGTATATAAAAAAGTATAACTTAATCAACATGCTTCTATTCTTGAACAAAGCGTTTCCGAAAAGAAAAATGCAAAACAATAAGAATTCTTGAAGATAACCGTTTGTTCTCATGGCTCTGCATTTCCACGCCAAATAAAAAAGGCCATTCCCCTTACCTTGAAGTATTCCCAAAATGTTTTAGAGATGAAGTAGAATACATGTGTTATTTGGTGAAAGGGACGCTGCAATACTTGAATATTCAAGGCCGATAATGATGATGATGATTTAGATTTGAATCGAAGATAATGCGTTTCTCTTAAGGCGGGGTGCTAGTGAGCGCGTGTTTAGGGCAGTATTTTTGCAGTTTTTATAGCACAAACATCTTTTGGCCAAAATAAATCAAATATTTCTTCTATAGAAACATAGAGTTTTGTTTTCTGCATACGGTGATATCAACAGTTGTTGAATATTGTCATGAGCATGGCGGCATTTGGTGACAAACTTTTCTCTTTATTTAAAAAATTTGTCACCAAATGCCGCCATGCTCATGACAGATATTCAACAACTGTTGAGATTGGCATGTGCATAAAACTAGACTCTATGATTCTATAGAAGAAATATTTGATTTATTTTGGCCAAAAGATGTTTGCACTATAAAAACGGCAAAATTAATGCACTAAACTCGCATTCACTAGCACCCCGCCTTAAGACCTGCAGCTCCCTCAAAGGTGATATTAGATGTAGTGTCACACCTATTATGAATTCATGTGTGATGAGTGCCACGGCTATTTCACCAAGCATGCACAAGAAAGATCGCCGAAACTGTTATTTATGAAGCGATATTTCATCTTGTTTCTATAATTTTTTATCTTCGTATACTGTTCTATAATAGATGGTAATAATTCTAGTTTGAGTGAAATAATAGTCTTCAACCTTATAAAACGGGTAATCACAGGACTAGCGCAATTATGGGAAGCCGATAGGATCGGCTCGTGCGGATCCAGACCACTAGGCGCGGCCAAATGGGCGCTTGCGAACTGGGCACTGGAAAGAGTGAGCACTAAGACAATTGGCACTGGAAGAGTGGGCACCAAGACAATTGGGACTGGGAAGAGTGGCACCAAGACAATTGGGCACCAGACAATCATAATGGGCACCATTGCTGGAAGAGTGGGCATTGCACTTCAAAGACAATTACGGGGTGGCACCAAGATTTTATTTTATTTATATTTTGCACCGGTCTTACTACCCGTTCGGGTCATATGCTTTAAGTACTAATTACGTTAAAGATTTAGGAATTAGAGGAAGTGAACCCGCATTTGCGTGGAGGGAGAGTGGAAAACCATTTAGGAACCCCCCCCCCCCCCCCCCAGTTCACCTGACCGAGATTCGAACCTTGATCTCCCAGTCCTCAACAGTCGAGCTCAACACGACAAGCGCGTTAGCCAACTACGCCACCGAGGCGGGTAGCAATTTTTTTTAAATGTTATAGTTGTAACAAATTAAAACAACAACTAGGCTTAAGTTAGGTTAGGTTAGGTTAATTCATCTTTAAGTGGTTTATTTCACACCAAATTCTTACTTTTCATACTTTTTTGTGTTATACATTTTTCAAATATTATAATATCAAGTAGTCTAATTTTATAAATATACACAAATTTAATTACCTGTGTGTTTTTTTCGAACAAATCCAAAAAGGAATATTTAGCAAAAAAAAACCATTTTTACGGTTTTTACACTGGAACCCAGTTTTACAAGCACCCAGTTCGCGAGCGCCGAGTTGGTCACGCCTGGTCGGCGGAGCCCGGTTTCCCTAGAACGCGGCTCGTGTTGATAAAAGTTTGCATTAATCGATGATCTAAAAACTTGATCCAAAATACAACAGCCATGACAGTTGATCGTCTTACCCCTAATTACATTTTTTCCCTACGTCTGTTTCAGACGACAAGGACCAGAAGAAGAGCCAGAAGGTCTTGTCTGAGCTGGAGAACATAGATGACGAGTGCGATCAAAACGGGATAGCCTTCGTGAAGATCGACAACGACGAGGAGGCCAAAGAGTACGGTATCGACAACTTACCGACGCTCGTACTCTTCGAGAAGAGGATACCACACATCTACGAGGGTGAGGATTCTTTCAGTATCTGTTATACATACAGTCCATTTTTCAGAAGAAGACCTTATATCACAGTTAGAAATGTCACTAGATATACTTTCAATCAAGGTGACCTGGACTTCTGTGCTGGGGGGTCCGGGGTTCTATCCTCGGTCCCGGCATAGATTTATCTGATTACCAAATCCTTCCTTCACCTCTGACAAGACGTGTATTAATCACAACTTGGGAATGTGGGGAATGCCAGGCCTCTACCGTGGTTCGGATTCCACGTTAAACTGTAGATCCTCCATTTCATCTCACAATCACCCCACCATTACACATTAGCGTAAGTGTGTATAACCCGAACGGGTAGTAAGACGTGGTGCTAATAATAATAATAATAATAATAATAATAATAATAATAATAATAATAATAATAATAATAGGAAGAAGAAAAGTGACATATAGTGGTCACTTTTGATCAATATCTATAGAATTAACAATATCAAAATAGTATCAATTTTGGCTGCAAAAATATGTTTTCATTTCCTGAAAGGCCCTTTTTTTTAAAATTAAAATTTGACTTTAGTAGCAGCCAAAATTGACAAAAGTTCGATATATTTATCTTAGAAATGTCGAAATTGCCACCACCTATCAAAGACGATAGTTGCGAAATACATGACTTGGCATTTGAGTTTATATACGCCCTTGTACGTAACATCATTATGAACTGCTCTCTAATTTAGTTTGGCTTTGTGAAATGACTGTGTGTGTGTCCCCAGGAGACCTGACCAAGGAGGAAGAACTGCTGGCCTGGCTGATCCACCAGAAGAGGCACAGCGAGATACCTGATATCACAGACGAGATGATGGAGAAGCTTATTGAGACCACTGAGTTCTTGGCGGTGCTTTTCTGTGAGTAACAACTAACAACCACGACGTTCAATCCTCGACCACAGGCAAGGTTAGGCGAGCGATTAGTACGCTTGACTCGTGGCCTGAGAAACCGGGCCTCAGTTCTACCCTCCTGTTTTGACGGATGTAATTTTTCTCCTTTACTCGTATGTTTTTCTATTTCCCTTGCAAAGTGTCTCTTAAGTAGTCTGTTAGACTCTCTTAAGTTACCTGCATAGCAGCTCTCCAGTAGTTAGTCCTTTCCTAACCCGTCTTCCCAACAGCTCTCTAATAACCTGTTAGTCCTCTCTTAACCTGTCTTCCCAACAGCTCTCCAGTAGCCTGTTAGTCCCTTCTTAACCTGTCTTTCCAACAGCTCTCCAGTAGCCTGTTAGTCCTTTCTTAACATGTCTTCCCAACAGCTCTCTAGTAGTTAGTCCTTTCTTAACCTGTCTTCCCAATAACTCTCCAGTAGCCTGTTAGTCCTCTCTTACCTGTCTTCCCAATAGCTCTCCAGTAGCCTATTAGTCCTTTCTTAACATGTCTTCCCACAGCTCTCCAGTAGCCTATTAGTCCTTCTTAACCTGTCTTCCAACAGCTCTCCAGTAACCTGTTAGTCCTCTATTGAGATTCCCTCACAATCTCTCTTCAATAGCTTGTTAGTCTTCTATTAAGATGTAATTCTCTCTAGTGGCCTGTTAGTCTTGTCTTAAAGAACCCGATAGTGCAACATTATGATATTTCCTCAGATGACAAGGACGGTAAGCAGGACATAAGGATCTTGAACGAGCTGGAGAACATCGACGATGACTTGGAGAGAGAGGGTATAGTCATCGTGCGCATGGACAACGAAGCTGAGGCCAAGGACTTTGGTATCGACCACCTTCCCGCACTCATCTACTTCGAGGACAAGATTCCGGCTCTCTATGAAGGTGCGACTAGGGCTGTGCTCTTCGATTGAGGTCAAGAGCAGTTAAGTTAGTGGTGAATAACACCTTATGTGAGTCTATAGTGTGTCTATCTACTGGATAAATTGTCCTGGGCTTACTTCCTATCATTTCAGATTTTTTTTTAAATATATATAAATCGGGGGTTTCGGTTTCACAGTGATGAACTGAAGAGTGTTTCTATTATAGAGTTAAGTTTGTTTGTAAGTCTTGTTGTGCTGATATGACCAGTTGGTTTTAAAACTGCGCATTAGATTATCTTAATTAAAAAAGGGAGTAATTATTACTTTTGACTTTGGATAAAAACCTGCAACGGTGTTTTTCTTTTCTATATCAACGTTATTAATACTCTTTTCAGATTAATGCTTTTGCATTTCCTTCAAATTCAACCTATACATCTTGTTGTATGTTGCTGATATCCAATACTTAAATTACAACGTATAAAAAAGTTAATAACAACTCTATGTATACAAACGTTATTAATATTTCCATTGGTGACCTGGTGGTCTAGGGGTAAGGTGTCAGACTTCTATGCTGGCGGCCGGGGTTCAATCCTCGGTCCCGGCAAAGATTTATCTGATTACCAAACCCTTTCTTCACCTTTGACAAGACATCTTGTGAATGTGGGGAATGCCAGGCCACCACCGTGGTTCGGATTCCACGTTAAACTGTAGGTCCTTCATTTCATCTCACACTCACCCTACCACTACACATTAGCGTAAGTGCGTATAACCCGAACGGGTAGTAAGACGCGGTGCTAATAATATATAATAATAATAAAAATAATAATAATTAATAATAATAATAATAATATAATAATAATAATAATAATAATAATAATAATAATAATATAATAATAATAATATATAATAATAAATAATAATAATAATAATAAATAATAATAAATAAAAATTTAATAATAATAATAATAATAATAATAATTTCCGTTATGCTTATGACAATTTTTATTTAATTGAGGAATTTAACATGCACTTTCTGAACTCACTGATTATATCAGCACATGGAAATTTCTATGAGCAAGAGTGAAAGGGTATACTAATTTTTCCGGGAAGGCTATTTTCACATACCTTTCAGGGTTATTTTACACCCACAATTTACATGAGACCGACGGCTTTACTTCCCCTCAAAAGGAAGTCATTTTACCGATTTTTATCGCTCAAGAAAAATCTGCCGGCCCCAACTAGGTTTGAATCCACTATCATTGTGTCCTGAGGCGAACACTCTACCTCAAGACCATCGAGGTCGACAGACGAAAAATTTAATAAATTCGAGTATCACTATGTGTAGAAAATTAAACCAAACATATCCAATGAATGACGATATTTTATTTATTTTGACCAAACAGGCTTTTTTTTCTATATAAACTATAAATAATATCTTTTGTTTCTTTCCATCACACCTTAATTCTGATGTGGTGACGTGGTTGTGTCTCAGGTGACCTTCTGAACGAGGATGAGGTCCTCAGCTGGCTCATCGAGCAGAAGAACACGGCGACCATTGAGGAGGTCACCGATGAAATACTCACCGACCTTATAGACGAACACGAGTATGTGGTCGTATACTTTAGTAAGTATCACGTGGTAGAAATAGAAAGATAAGGGTATTTATTTTCCTTCTTCCTCGTTTTCTTTATTTGTTGGTCAGATCATTAGTCATTTTGTCAGGTTGAATGGGGAGATATTTCCTTTATATAGGCCTACACCCTCATCATCTTAATCCCTTGGTATATATACCTAGTTACTGTTAGCTAGTAACAGAAATTAAGTTTACTACAAAATATATTTAGTATGGTAATTTCTAAATTAATGCTAACAACATATCATTTGGTATTGTTAAAGTGTTCAAATATTTTGGAGCTATTTTAACAGATAATAACGATATTAGAGTGCAAACTAAGAAAATAATGTAATCAATAAATTAATGCTATTATTTTGTCAGTAAGCTAACTTCTCGCCCGTTGAAAAGAAATGTAAAACTCTGAATATACAATACAATAATTTTACCTATGTTTTTCTGTGGGTGCGAAACATAGACTCTTTATCTTACATGACGAAGAGGAATACAAGGTGTTAAAAAACAAATTACTTAGGAAACTATTTGGCCCAAAAAGAGATAAAGATAACGGTGAGATGGTTATATTACCACCTGTTTATCACCAGACATCATTAGGTTAATCAAACCATGCAGACTGTTGGGTAGGACATGCAGAGCGAATGGAAGGATCTAGGACCTTGTTCAGGGTATTGACTGGTAAACCCAATGGGAAGATATATTTGGGAAGACCTAGATGCAGATGGGAGGTTAACATTATAATGTTCTTGAAAGAGATAGTGTGTATTGAGGTGGACTGAATAGAACTAGCGCAATATATGGATAGGATGTAGTGAGGTGGACTAGATAGAACTAGCTCAAGATAGAGATAGGGTGTAATGAGGTGGACTGGATAGAATTCAAAATAAGGAAATGGTGTAACGAGGTGGACTATATAGAACTAGATCAAAACAAATGATAGGTGGCCTACTTTTTTAGGTGCATCAATAAACTTTCAAGCTACTATTGCCATAGATTTGATTTTATTTACTAGTGTTATTTTCAAGTTTTATAGCTGATTGCCATACATTTGTGGCAGTTCATCCACAAAATACTAAACTCAAGAGAGTGCTCAGATATATAGTTATTTTGTATTGATATTTTAAAAGGAAAAACTATTTATAGTTGAATAAAGCAATAAAGAGGTCATACACTACAATAAAAACTAAACATCTACAAGGTATAATTTCCAAAACCCAAAATTCTCATTTTAAATTTTTATCAAAGCATCATTCTTTTGGAACATATACAATCCATATGTATAATAATAATAGGCCTATGGATGCTAAAATTAGATTCACAGTTTTACTTTTCTTTCAAAACAGTGTGAAAAAACATAATCATGGATTTTATATTTTCTGTAAAATTGTTTAACTTGGCTATGTCTGAATTTGAATCATTTGCTACCATGATGCAACCAAGGTACTTTAGCTACCATCTAATATCAAATAAGATCTCTAATCAATATACCAAAATACTGTCCTTCAAGAGGATTTTAGTATAAAGGACTTTAAGAAAACGCAAACTATTTTGCGGTCAGCAATGATAATATTTTACTAAATATTATTAGTGTTATTCTATAGGTATTGATAATATTTATCACAAGTGAATGCTGCAAGTAGCTTTACTTGATGTAGCCTATTAATGTGTGAAAGTTGTTTGTGCATTAACAGGGCCACCCTTATTAGACGTGAGGCTTTGGGTGAACTTCTTTTGCAAGGCTCCCAGTCCTTTATCTTACCTCCAACACCCTCTTCCCACAAAAATAAATTAATAACTTAAATTTGGTTCAAGTTTGAATTAAATCGTTTAATGCGTTCAAAATTTATCGTGAGCCGTATCCACCACAGACAGACTGACAAATGCAAATCAGTGGAGTTGAAATGAAAAACTTGCTTCACTCGTTCAATATATCAGACCACACGACTACCAGCAACAATCCCCCCCCCCATCCCGCCCCCCTGCCCATTGTCACCTAAACAAGCGTAGGGCCCTTGAAATTGTGGGGCCCTGTGTGGTAGCACCTTTTGCACACCCCTAAGTGTGGCCCTGTCTATCAACAATTATAGTGGTCATAAAAACGATATTCCTATAAAAATTGTATTGTAGTTTATTTTTCACTCCCTGTTATTAACAATTTTTGATTTTTTTTTTCCCACTCAAAATTTGTTCATCCCTGGTGGCCTAGTAGTAATCAACGAGTTGGTTCATTTATTCACAGAGTGAGACAGAGTGATAACCTTGAACAGAAGCCAACATTTGAATAACAAAACAACACTTGTGAAGGGTACCTAAATTGGCTCCAAGAAAGATTGAGAGAAGTAGAAAGAGGGAAATTAATTACTGGGCTTCAGCTCAAAAGGGGCTATTATTGAAATAGTCAGAGCCTGATTGTGTGTAACAAGGCCACCTGTAAAGACTCTCAAAAAGAGGAAATCAACATGGTTTAGTCTATGTATCTCCCTCCCTTATTTTGTTTTACAACCACAGTGGAGAATTATTGTAAAGGTAGGATCATTTCAAATCAAATTATAATAGAGTTTGCTACTTTAAACAGCAGCTGTCAGTTATTTTAAAACATTTGTTGATTGAATATGCAACAGAGTGAATAAAAAGACATAACTACTACCTACCTATTCTTCTTTAATCAGATGTATTAATAAATTCATACATTTAAACTATACCATAAGTCACAGGTTATAAACTGTGGGTCGCTACTTCTGGAGGGATCATAAAAATAATTCTGGGGGTCGCAGCAAACATTGACAAATGTGAATAAATTCCATATTCACTATAGAACAATTGAAATGTTAATGCACTACAACATTTCATTTTATATCAGTAAGTTAATTTCAGTAATATTATTATTATTATTATTATTAGCACCGCGTCTTACTACCCGTTCGGGTTATACGCACTTACGCTAATGTGTAATGGTAGGGTGATTGTGAGATGAAATGAAGGACCTACAGTTTAACGTGGAATCCGAACCATGGTGGCGGCCTGGCATTCCACACATTCACAAGATGTCTTGTCAGAGGTGTAGGAAGGGTTTGGAAATCAGATAAATCTGTGCTGGGACCGAGGATTGAACCCCGGCGCCAGCACAGAAGTCTGACACCTTACCCCTAGACCACCAGGTCACCCTATTTTCAGTAATAAACATTGCCTGGCGTGATTAAACTAACACCATTTTAAGAATCATTTGTATGATTACTAAGATAAACTAATAGTTTCCAACGGTTATCTGAATAATATATAAAGTTTGTAAATTTTAAAAAATGACATTAATCTTATTAATGTATTATATATGAAAAAATGTACAGGAAAGGTGTATAGAAACATATTAAAGGAATGAACACAATATGGCTTTTACAACTAAACGAAGAACACAGTTCACACTTTACAATGCGGACAAAGAGGTAATGGCTGTCTCTTCGATAAAATCGATCATTACTGCCAAATCCTCCGACCTAAGTTTCATTCTATTGGAACTTATCAGGAGGGAACATTAAATATGTAACGCAACTTTCTAAAACTGTGAACTGTGTTGTTCTTTTCATTGTAAAAGCCATATTGTTTTCATTCCTTTTATATGTTTCTATACATATTTCCTGTGCCTTCTTCCAAATATAATACAATGAAAATAAAAATAGGTTTTCCTATATAATTTACACCTATATTATTAATGTAGGCCTATATAATTTTTGCAGTAAATATTTTAATTATTTCTAGTTCTCATTTGATACAAAACCGCTATTAAAACTGACAGAGTAAATAAAACTCAATCATTAAATCCTGGGATCACTAACCATATTGTCTTATGAAAAGTGGTGGCTAAAGAAAAAATTTAAGAACCTGTTTTTTTTTAACAAGAACATAGATATAGAGACAGTAGTGTTAAAATTAGAAAAATCTTTGACCAAATCTGACCAAAAATCATTATTTGTGTGTTTGCAAGTAGTCTGTTAGTAGTCTGGTTATTAGCTAGAGTTATTAAAGGTTTATCACTAAGGACTTAAAGTAATAAATATAATTAAAATAACTCAAACAATCATCTATGTGTGGGATTAAATAAAACAAAACTATTTTAAAATTAATTTTAAATTAACTTTTCAGTTTCTGACATTTAACAAAAGTGAAATTATTCAATTTTAAGAAGAAAATCTTTATCTTTTTTTCTTTCTTTTTTTAAACTATAATTAAAGCTTTAGTGAAATTTTGGTAAGAAAACTATTTTTATAAAATATAAACTTTTT
The DNA here is from genome assembly GCA_039000515.1 of Timema cristinae. Taxonomy (NCBI): domain Eukaryota; kingdom Metazoa; phylum Arthropoda; class Insecta; order Phasmatodea; family Timematidae; genus Timema; species Timema cristinae. The sequence continues at coordinate 20,917,551 of JBCFYV010002255.1, read as the reverse complement.
TTGATAGCATTTTAATATATTAAAAAGGTTATTTTATATATATTTATACTTTTTTTAATCAAAAGTGACAACTGTATACCACACAATTGGGCATATGAATATGTGAAAGTAGATATAGTAGCTTTTATAGCTGTAAATATGGTCTTTCCTTAATATGGTCTAAACAAAACATGAATACGCGATGCCAACATCCATTCTCAAGCCATACAGAAAATGCAAATAAGGCTAATCCTCCCCTTTTTCTCCTCCCTTATAAATATTATCAATTTCTGTTAAGAAACCCAATTCTGACCTAAATATGTGTCAGGTGGCAGCTGTGAAGAAGGAGAGGAGTGTGACGAGACTTTGGACGAGCTAGAGAACATTGATGATGAACTCGACGAGGCTGGTATCATCTTCGTCACAACCGAGGACCTAGGACTGGCGAAGAAACATGGCATCAAGACATTCCCCACCCTGGTCTTCTTTAGGAACAAAGACCCACTCATCTATAAAGGTAATCCACTGGCTCAGGGGTATGGAGAGTACAGCCAAGAGGCCGTGTGTGGCACAAGTTCGAGGTTGTACGCCTATGTACTAACTATATTAATGGGTTAGGGATGGGTAAGGTTGAATTCAGAGGAAGTGTACACACATTTACTTGGAGGAAGAGTTGAAAGCAATTTTGGAAAAAACCATCCATAGTACACCCGATCGAGATTTGAACTTTGATCTCTCAGTAATTGGTAGTCTAGTCTATTACGAAAGTGACACCTTAGAGTAGACCATGTGGCCACCGAAGTGAGTGTGTCTCTTTATAATTTATAATATAATATGTCTTGGAACTTTTTTTAAACAATGAATTAATATTAACAGTAAAGTATCGAAAACTTAAACAATGAATTAATATTAACAGTAAAGTATTGAAAACTTAAACTAGTGTGATAATTGGTTGGATTTATTACTGTGTGGTTAGCAGAGGTGTAATCAGTAAATGTGAAAGGGGGTTGGGGGGGGGGGGAATAGAGCTAGTGATGATGGGAAACTAGGTGTTCTAACCTCCACCCCTATTTTCTTTGCCAAAATTTAAAATTAACGTGTGTTTTTTTCTCATACTTTTACTTGAGTTTATCTACAAAAGTTTTGGATAGCTATGGTAACACAAATCCCCATCCTCCCTAAGAAAAGAAGATTAAGTCGTTAATAACCCTTGTGTTAGAATAAATAAATAAATATATATAAATTGTGACGGCTATATTAGTAAGCAGAGATGCCACAGAATGAGCCAAGGTGTTGGTTGGACTGAAGTACAGAAGCAGGTGTGTGTTTGCAGGTGACCTTGATGACGAAGATGAAGTCTTGGGCTGGCTGACAGATGAGGACACCTTGGAGATTCCAGGTCGAATCGAGGAGGTCAACACTCGTATGCTGGAGCACGTGTTACAGGACAATAGCCACGTGGTTGTCTTCTTCTGTGAGCACCGATACTTTTTATATTAACACCGAGTCTTACTACCCGTTCGGGTTATACGCCTATGTACTAATTACGCTGATGGTTTTAGGGATTAGGAAATTTATAGCTAAAGGAAGCTTAGCCGAATTGGAGAGGAGGGAGAGTGGAAAACCATTTTGGAAAAAAAAAAACTCTTACTGCACCCGACCGAGATTCGAACTCCAATATATCCACTGTTGGCAGTTTAGTCTACTGCGAGAGTAGCAGATTAAACTATGCGGCCACCGAAGCGGGTTGGTAATATCGATACTGTATGGGTTGTTGGCTTGGCTACACTTTTTATTATTATTATTATTATTATTATTATTATTATTATTATTATTATTAAGAGTGTTTAACGTCTGGACACACTAATTATATCAGCTTACTATTCACAAACTATCCCAGTTCTAGAACAAATATAACATAACCAGTTCCCTAGCTGAAAATTCAACATGACCATTTTTTGGCTGCACAGGTATTCAAACTCTGGGCCTGTTATTCAGTAGAAAGACATGCCACAGAACTAGATGAGGTGTCGGTCTTCATTTATTTTTAGAATTTATGATAAGATGGCTACAAAACATACCTATAGGTTCATATTCTTACACAAGTAATCTACCATTACACATGTTTTTGTACTCAGTATTAATTAGACAGTTCAAAACGCTACTAATATAATTTTATTTATTAAAGCTCTAACCACATATTGTACATTTGTCAACTTGAACAAATGGAGTCAATTTTGATCACTTTAAGATATAATATTGTGTCTCTTTATGTCATTGTGTTCTATTCTATATTTATTTTGTATATTCTAAAAGACTACCAATTTGTTAACATATCCAACTTCCAGAATACCTTCCAGTTAAAAGTTTAGCAAGTCAAAATAGAGAGAGAGAAAAAAAAGGGGAGAGAGGCAGTGAGAGGGAGGGAAAGAGAGAGATAGTGTGTGTGTGTGTATAAAATATACATTAAAACATAAATTTAATATACTGTAATCTAGAAAATAAATTCAGGTTCTAAACGGAAATCAAGCTAATGTTGAAAAATCTTTTCAATATTTAAAGTACGATATCTATAGGTTTTTTGTTTAGCATTTTTATGTGGCAGCATAATGTGCCAAATTAAACATGCATACATTTTTCCAAAAGAGGTGTACATATGTAGAATATTACACACTTAATATAATTATCCAATATTCAAACCCTCCCATGATTACATATTTCCAAACACAATTAAAAAATATAAACATAATCAATGCTTAAAGCTTAAATTTTGGTTCTTAAAAATATTTTTTAAGTTTATATCCTGTAAATATATGTTTTTTCTAACCAAGCAATTATATATCACTTTATATCTTTTATATAATTAATAGACACCCCTTAAAACAACCCTAAAAATATCACAAATTTGTGATAGACCAATAAATTATGTTATTAAAATATGTGTGCAAGCCCAGACAATCTAAATGATGGTGATGAATAATTTTAGAATTTAGAATTTTAAGATGTTTTTATAAAATCTAAAGATAACACTAGTAAAATCATAGTCAAACTTTAAGATCTACTGATAGACTCAGTTAACTTACTCATAAAGTTCCTAATGGGAAAGGTTGGCTGATAGGTTAAAATCAGACTTTGAGAACAGGTTTTGATATTAAGTGTTTGGTGTAACAGATAAGGAAGGTGACAAGAAGAGCCAGAAGATAATCAGCGAGTTGGAGAACATCGACGACGAGTGTGAGGAGAAGGACATCTCTTTTGTGAAGACGTCCGATGAGGGGATCCAGAAAGAGTACGACCTGCCCAACCTACCTGCCCTCGCCTTCTACAGGCACAAGTTCCGACAAATCTATACAGGTATGTTAGAAATTAGAGATTAAGGGAAAGGGATAGCAGTGAGTGGTGGGGGAAAAAAAATGCTTAGCCCAATCAGGGCCATTAGGGTTTGATGCCACATTCCTACTTTCGTACCAAGTGGAAGGTAAGAAATGTTGAGCTCATTTCAATGAGCTTTGATTCATTTCAGTGTTTTTCTCATAGGTTACTAGACAATAGTTTAATCATCTTGTCCCAAACACTGTGAACGACTTATATACAGAGACTGAACTAAAATATAGCACCGAGTCGATTGAAAGAGAAAGCAGCCCGTGGTCGTAGAAGTGTGTGGAAGGTTGTGGAAACATGAGAAAATAGGTCAAAAGAACCGACCACGCGTCCAATTTATAGGTTCTGGTTATGACTGAAAAGGGTCGACGGAGCAAGTGGATCATTAAAAATCAGTCCGTTGAAAAGTGTAGAACTATAGTTACTACAAATAAGGCAAGACGTGGTTTCAAGTTTTTCTATCAACCACTATCGCTTAGTGTTTGGCCAACCATGGTAGGTCACTAAAGAGCTCATATTAAAGGTGTGATGTCCAAGCTGTGACAGTTACCTTAGACTGCGTCTGGAGTCACACGGTCACGGCCACAATAGACTGTGGCGACACTAGCCGCATGCGACCATCGCAAGGGATGTTTTCCAAGCCGGAATTACAACCACACTCACCAGTAGATGGATGAAAGTACATGTGATCTGAGTGACATAACCTTTTTGGATATTTTGAGGGAGGAAGAAGATGACAACGAAAACGAAATAATTTTAATGTGGCTGTACAGCAGAAATAAAAGAAAGATATGGTAAACATAAATGCCCTTCTAACTCAGAGGTTTTAAATCATCTAAGCATGGAAGTTGGGCTACACAGCACCACATCCTCTAAGTTGGTCATTAGAACCTAATTTTTTTTATAACATTCTTTAAATATATTAACACACAAAATTCAATAACATATACGTAATGTCATTACAACCCTAGCACTGTCTTCGCAACTAGAGCTGAAAGCACTCCTCACCCCACCAGTGCTGCAACATGTCCAAGCATCGCCTCGTGTTGCAGACCAAACTCAAACTGCGAATGCAAGAAGACTGTAACTCAAGCCACAGTTACAGGTAGCTGTCATACCTTGGGCAGTCTGAAAACAAGTGGTAGTTAGTCAATAGAATTGATAATAATGAAGTGATTACATCTTTCATCGCGTTTATTACCCCTTTCGTCTCTGAACTTGTCCTGTTTCCACTCTGTGTCACAAGGAAGCAGGATTGTTTTAATATGTGATATGAGATAAACAAGTCTGGTGCTGACTGCTGAGAGAAACCAACCAGGTAAATCATGTTGTCGGTAGTTTACAGCCAATAGTTTGATTTCAATTCAAACATTCAAACTATCAGCAAAAAAGAATAATTACAACTAAGTCTGCACGCTCACTGGTGCAAGTTTCTAAAAATTTAAATGATTACTCATTGGAAGGAACATTAATTTATTTAGGTAGGTCTAGATATATTTAGCATTCACTTTATGACCCAAATGATTATATAATAACATAACTTACAAACAAGCTTAGTTTTAGAACTTAATGCAAAACCTAGTTCCTCAACCTTTAATCAATTACTGTTACAAGGATAACCTCAATTTTGTGGTAATATAGGAAATAAACAGGACTAAGAATTAAGCTATCAGGGAAAGAGTGTGGGTACAGGGAGTACATGAGATAGTAGAGGAAGCAAGACTGAGTTTGTATGATCATGTAATGAGGATAGAAAAGGAGAGAATAACAAAAAAAAATTATAGAGATGAAATATGTGAGAAAAAGACCGCAAGGAAGTGTCGGAAAGAAATGGGAGGAGCCGATAACAGAAAGCAAGCAAGTGAGAGGAGAAGAATGGAAGCAATTAAAGGAGGAAGAATGGTGAAAGGACAGAGGGAGATGAAGGCATTTTACCAAACTGAACCAAAAACAAGCTGGAAGCAGTTTATGATGATGATGATGATGATGATGAGAAGGAGGAAGTGGAGGAAACAAATCTGGGACAGTCAACTCAGCAGATAATCGTGGTAATGACTGAGCTAATGAGTTGAACTAGGATTAGAACAATTTAGCCCACAAGTACCAGACCGTCTAAATGTGCTGAGCTTGCCAATCAACCCCAAACTGCCAAAAGTTAGAAAATAGGATTTAGTGTTCTACAATAATATATTGTCTGGAGCTTATTGAGAATAATCGTGGATATATTACCAGTTGAATCATTTGATAAAGCTAATTTCCATTAACAGTTAAATATTATTCGCAGTCGCTGTGTGGTTTAAGCCGTCAAGCTTGCAATAAATTCTACAGTCAGCGACAAAGAGATCGGGATTTGAATTGGTCGGGTGTTATGAGAGTGACTTCTCATGATTTAATTCCCCCCCATCCACGAAAATATGGGTATATTTACTCTAAATTCTACCTTCCTCGTCCATACTCCATTAGAGTAAATAAGTGGATAGACTCGAAAGGTAATAAGACAGGGTGCACCAAAAAAAGTAAAATGTTTCTATAAGTAGGGGGTTCAAATAATTTAAAAAATTTTATTTGAGGTATATAATGTGCACTTTCTGAATTGACTTATTATATAAGCATACCTTCCAGGGTTCTCTTACATGCCACTGTTGACATGGAACCAATGGCTTTACTTACCCTCTGAAAAAATGCTGTGCTACAGATTTTTATTGCTAAAAAAAACCTGTCGATTCTGGCTGGGCTTGAACCCATTAAAATTTAATTTTAAGGCGAGAACTTTACCCCAAGACCAGTGAGGTCAACTTACAATAAATGAATAGTCACAACTTGTTCAATTCATATAATAGTATAGTTTATAGTGTGCAATAGTATAAGTTCTCATGACCATCATGGGATGAATTTTGGTGCAACTAGTAACCAAACCTGCAGAGGTGGTACCTTGGACTAAGACATCATTCTCACAATGTGCTGGACAACTGGTGTCCGGAGCTCGGGTTTCGAATCCGGGTCAGGTGTACTTGTGATGGTTTTCCTAAATGGTTTAACATTCTCAATCCACACAAATGTGAGTACATTTTCTCAAAAGTTATATCTTTCTAAACCTTATCCCTTAAATTAAATTGTTTGTATCCATATTGGTAAACATGATAATTTAAGAAATATATAATAAATTAGATCACGCTATATATACGAGTAGATATAATTGTTTAAATTATATGTCTTCAAACATTTTGTGAAATGTGTTGCGTAATTCGCAGGTGACCTGATGCACGAGGAAGCCATCTTAGAATGGGTGTTGGACTTGCACGACTCCACACCAGATATTATCGAAAGTGTTGACAGAAAAACACTTCAAGTTCTCATCAACGATGTGGAGCATCTGGCAGTTTTCTTTTGTAAGACAAGATTGGTTTTATTTCACTCGAATATTTCTATTTCTTACATATACTTTTATCATACCAATTAAAGACTTATATTAGTCTTATTGACATTTAGAAAGATGAGTCAAATTTATTTTAAGATATTTCATAAGTGCTGCAGGTGAGTATCCTGGTTTAATATGTCTTAAGATTATATTCACGATTTGTATTTTGAAGAGATTATTTTTAACAAAAGGAGACTAAGACAAACATCCATATTTGTTTAATAGTTTAATGGGAACACTATAAGAATGAAGGGAGCAGGTGGAATATGTGGTAAACAGATCTGCAAAAACAAACCATTTATAAAATAATACCTGCCTCGGTGGCGTAGTTGGCTAACGCGCTAGTCGTGTTGAGCCCGACTGCTGAGGACGGGGAGATCGTGGGTCGAATCTCGGTCGGGTGAACTGGGGGAGGTTTTTCCTAAATGGTTTTCCACTCTCCCTCCACGCAAATGCGGGTTCACTTCCTTTAATTCAACCTTCCCAATTCCTAATCCATTAGCGTAATTAGTACTTAAGCGTATAACCCGAACGGGTAGTAAGACGCGGTGCTAAATAATAATAAATAAATAAATAAATATAAAATAATGGAAATTTACTTCTGTGGTAGAATTGTCTAAGACATTACTTTCGCAATAAATTGGAGTGCCGATAACAGGGAGCTCAGGGTTTGAATTCTGGTTGGGTGTATTCAGCGAGGTTTTCCTTAAATGGTTTTCCACTCTCCCTCCATACAAATGCAGTATACTGCCTCTAAATTCAACCTTCTTCATCCCTAGCACATTAGCCTAGTTAGTACACTTGTGAGTATACCCAAAAGGGTAGTGAGACAAGGCGCTTGGAAAAACAAAATATTAAACAAACTAAACAGCAATACTGTGAATCAAGGATTGTGTGTGTGTGTGTGTGAAAGTAAATACATGAGATTGTATGTTCTAGATGACGACAAGTGTGAGACATGCCCAGCCATCTTGGAGGAACTTGAGACCATCGACGATGATACGGATAAGCAGGGCATCCAGTTTGTCAAAGCCAAGGACTCTAAACTGGCCGCAGAGATTGGTATCTTCAGTTTCCCTGCCTTGGTCTACTACGAGACGGGGGTGCCCATAATGTACAATGGTAGGAAACTGCCACATTTTGTTACACGATTCTTTTATTTTTTACCAAGGCCTCAATATATTATACAGCTTAGACTAGCATTTCGGAGGTTCACTCAAATGCATAAAAGTTAATAAAATATATTGTCACTAATTTTCTGTCCCAAGTTCTAGTCTTTGCATCTTATTAAGGACGCTGCCTATCTGTGACACCATGTCAAGTAAAGATAGGGTTTACATGTTAATATAATAATAATCTATTTGACATGTTTAAAAAAAAAATATTAAACAAAAAACATTAAATATTAAGTAATTCTAAAATTAATCTTACATTGACACAATTTTTTAATTATTGTATTCAAATAGTTTGTTTTTTTGTAAACGTAGTTTTTGTTTAATCATCTGCACCTTAAGCTATTTTATCTATTCATAAAAATGGCCAGTAGTAGTCTTCCTGCCAGTATATGGATTAAAAAAGTTCATGGAAGTATTTGTCTATCTCGAATAGGAAATAATAAAAAGGTAATTTTGAAATGCAGGTCAATGCTGTCCAAGCACAAATAGTAAGGTGAAGAGGGGAAGTATTATCAGCACATAAACTTGAGGCCTCTTAGGGTTAATTACTGATTTTATTCTGAATCTTTTTATTCTGTAAATTAGTCTCTAAGTGTAATAGTACTTAGAGTGATTTGGTGCGTCAAGTTAAGATGCAACCCACTTTACAAAATAGCTTGGAAATGACCACATAGTCAATGTCATTAAATATATGTAGCATTATTATTTCAAAAATGCTTTAATATAGATGTAACAGACAATACAATAACAGATGTACCGACAATAATTACAATCTGTGAAGGAAAATAACACAGTTACCAGTCTAAGTCATAAAGGTTTATTATTTCTAGCACCAATGAGTGAACAGCAATCGTGTTTTTAAAAAGAGTTTAATAAAACATCAACACCTATTATATGGCATAATGATGTTCATTGTTAGATGTTTTTTATTTGAAGAATAATTAGTTTATTTTTTTATGTTTGTTTTCACTTTAACAGAATTAAAAATTCTTACCTGTTTGACCTGTTTGATCGCGAAACAATCCTTATTAGAGCATAGTGTTTGCTTGTGAACCTTAGTATTGATTATTTAAAAAAAAAGGATTGATTAGTTCTAAAATTATAATTTTAAATTTATTTTATTATGAATAGTGACTATTGCATAGTATCTATGTTATATATTATATATTGCAACTAAACTTGTGTCTAGTAGGAGATGTTTATTATAACTCTACAAATAAAAATAAATGTTGATTTAAGGAAAGCATCATTTCAGTTTTTAAAGTATCTCCATAAAAGAAGATATCAGAATGAAAGGTAATTACAAATAAAAGACACAAAGATGATATGGCTTTTACAATAAAAAGAACACAGTTCACGCGTTACTTTGTTGCCACTGAACAAAGCGGTAATGGCTGCTTATTGAATAAAATCATTCCTTACTGCTCACTGCTTTGAACAAGGTTTCATTCTAATATTTTTTGTATTATATTATATTATATTTTTCTATTTATGTGCCCTATCATCCATTAATAATTAATTTCACTTTTCTCCACTCCCTCTTTTATTGTGTTGTGTGTTTCAAACTAAGTCAGGAAGTATATGTCTAGTGGCAACAATAATATGGCCATCTTTATATTGTAAAAACCATATTGATTTTGTTTCTTTAATTTGCTACGTTCTCTCTTTCCTGTGCCTTCTTATTATGTAACCTTAAAAAATTAAATAAGTACACTATAAAGTGGTTTTAATTGGATTCTAAAATTATCATATACAAGCATCAATGTTTTAATTAAATCAATCTTTTCTCAGAATGCTTTCTTTTAGTAATTTTTTTTACAATGATGTTAACATTTATATGTTTACTTCCAATTGGACTCAACTGACAAACTTGCATTTAAAATACCTAGTACCTGTAAAATAATTATAGTTTGTAAAGTTTATTTTAATTGTACATTTCAAATATCTTGTTTCATGCTTTACATTGATTACATTTAGGATTAGCTACCTATATTTATGATCAGGTAAGAGTTAAATATTAGATTATTAATGTATTAGTATTTTGGGATATTTAATTTACACTTTCTATACAAACAAGTTACAAACTATAATATACTAAGATCGCCTTAGGAGGGACATTTTAGAGTTTGTAACTTTCACAATTCTCAGGCGGTAGATGTAATGTTATTTAAATGAATTTTCTCATCCAAAATGATTTATTTTACTGCATTTAAGTTATTATATATGTTATTCTATCACCTGAGAAAAGAAAATAATATTTGCATACCCATGGTAATTGTGTTTACGCTCACTATCAAATGGGGTCTCAATTTCTCTATCACTTCTAGACTTCACCAGTACAAGTAACATACTTTTTGTAGCAGTGTGATTTTCACTGATTAAAAAAAATATACACAGAGTAGCACATGACATGCTGAAGGATAGAATTTATGGCAGCTTGTGGGACTATCACAGAGTAATATGTCTTCTAAACTAGGGTTGACACCTTTCCCATATTTTACAAGATTGTTCCGTATTGCTTGTAGTTGACCTAGACATAAATATTGGGAATGCAAAATAAAAAATAAAAAACTTGAATGACAATCATAATTAAATAATTGACAGAATTGGTCACCATTAGATTAGATTTTAACACAAATTTTGACCAAAATTCAATTTGTAAATAGAGCTTTTTTTTCACCTTAATCCCTCCAAAAATATATCCTGTCCACGCCACTGACCGACTATACATATATTTTTAAGGCTGCCAACATTGATACCACCTTTTAACGTTATAAGCTACAGAGCACTTATGTTAATCTATGCTTGCATGAAAGTAGATTTTGCGATCTTTTGAGCTCCCTCCTAAGGTTTATTTTATGTAATTCCTACGATAGATAAACCTAAGGCAGCGCTGTTTATCTAATAGAATATACCAAGCACTGAGATATTTACTAATTGGATAGCTAGATGAATACATATACAAATATTAAAAGTCCTCTTCAGCACCACCTGGAATTAAACCAGTGTCTTCAAGACTAGGGTTTGACCATTTAATCATGGGAGTGTTCCATTTGTATTGTCAATATAAGGAAAATTATGAAATATTGGCTTGGTATGTCATTGTTAGTCCTACTAGGAATAACTATTCAAATTTATATGCTAGAAAAATGTTATAAATAAATAAATCATCATATAGTAAAAAAAAAATATAATCTTAGTTCAAAACTTAATTAAAATAGATATTAAAAATCAATATTTACTATCATATGATTCAGTAAGATATTTTCCAAGAAGTTTTTATTTCATTAATGTGACAGCTTGATATTAAACATGCTCTTATGTTTTTAGGTAATCTTAAGAATGAAGAAAAAGTCCTGAAATGGCTAATTGAACAGAAAAGTAAGATTTAATTTTTAGCTTTTATGTTGCTATAATAATAATAATAATGTGTATAGTAATTATATTGTGGGTGCTACACACAGTTTGATTAATTCTTAATAAGTGAAAATTTCAGAAAAATATTTTGAAGTATGGCATAGTACACAATATGGTATATTTATTGTTGCTTTATAAATAATTGTATATTAAACTTTCCTGAATAACTTTTATCTTTTATGAGTTGTTACATCTTTTCAAACAATTTTAAATTCCATTTAATATAGTTAATTTGTCCTCTTGACAAGATTTATATTAATTTTTATTAAAAACAAAATGTTACCATAATAATAAGTATTTATATAAAATTAAGCATTTATTAGAACAGTTAATCAATTTAATCAACAACATATGTACTAATATTATTATAGAAATATTGTATCAAAATAAAAATGTTTACATTTTTATCAAATTCTTCCACAAAAAATAGAACATCACTATATATATATATATATTTTGGTGACTAGAATTTTTAAATAATATTTATTAAACTATAATTAGGCTCCTACAATATTGTTTCTTAAATTACCATAATAGCCTATTTAGAAGTTTTAGACGGACAGTTATAGTTTGATATTTTAGTTAATTGAACTTCCTACAAATAATTTTTGCCCGAGAACAAAGTTTTTCATTAATAATATATATACATATATATGTATGTATGTATGTATACACAAAATATTTATCAAGAAGAAATAAATTTTAGTAAGGTTTTTCACCCTGATGGCATTTCTGACAAATCAGTTGCACATGCTTGTTGAATATGAACTTACACTATAGTTTGTTTAAAACAGCTTATGTAAGTGTAGTTTCTTGCCAAGCCATTGCTTTACTTATGTATATGTATATTAGTTATTAGTTATTAGTGTTATTAGTGTTCCACTAATCAGAAACCAGTATGTGTGGACTGACATATTCACATATATTTACCTTAGTTCACATTACATTTTCTGATATTTCAATTTAGAAAGTTCCTTTGGAAATAGAAAACAAGCACATCACATTTTACAACAGTGCTTAGATCCAACAGGTGCAACTGATTGTAGATAAGCTATTAAAGAAGTAAATGATTAAAATTTAAAATTTATATTTTTACATAAATATCCTTCTAGGTTTGGTAATAAATTAGCGTATATTTATCTTCTTCTTTAACTTTTTGTTCTTCTGCATGAACTAAATTACAACTGAACACAGGTTGATAAGTTACTCTTATTAATGAACATAATTTATTTCTATAATATTTATATAAATAATCCTTTTATCAAATCTTGCATGATAACTGTTTCTATGCAAGTCTCCCAAATCTAGGAGTGATATGTTTCATAACAGCAACTACCAAGTAACCCAGCAATTGTTTATGATCAGCGAGTGCTTGAATTAAAAAACTTCAAATTTTTCTAAACACAAAATCATTATTAAATTAAACAATCAATATCACTGTCTAGCTTTTGAAATTGTTAGATTTCATTATTTTAATGCTATCATGATCTTACCAAAATATTTTACTACACATTTCAATATTTTATTATTGCATATAACTATATTTGAAATGCGATTTTGTTTATTATATTTCACTCAATATGGTTGTGTTTTATTTTAAAATGTTTTAAGAGCTTGATTCAAAGTTTAAAAGATTGAAATGTCTTCAAATATTCAACATTAATTCCAGTAGTCGTGTATCATTGACAATAACGCATTACTTATTAATTACTAATTTTATAAGATGATGATGATGATGATGATGACAATGACGACGATGATGATGACGACGATGATGATGATGATGATGATGATAATGATGATGATGATGATGACGATGATACACAAGTGAAAGCAATAACTCCAGGTAATTTATTGCAAACCCTAGAAAATGGTTGCACAGTAATGAACATGTAAAATGTACATGGACATATATATATCTGGAGGATCCAAGGCGTCACTTAGATATTTAGAAAAGTCGGATGAGTCGTCGAACTTTAGAACAGTATGATTTTGTCAAAAAGGTTACGAAGAAGTTGAAAGTTATCAACTTTCCTTGAAGTGGCTTTTCAAGTGATGAAGTACATGAACTACTTTGTCTCACAACCAAATCCTATCAAAAATCTCCAGTCTAGTCACTGCTCCATAAAACTTCTCCAAGAATTCTTCAAAAAAAAGATACACACTTTAAAAAAAAACTATCTTATTTTCAATTTAGCTTGTTTGAAACACTTTACTATAACTAAAATGTGTATCTTTTCTATTTGTGTATTTATTTATGATGGAATGTATAAAATGACTGTTGCTATTATTATTATATTTTTTAATTCAAACTGGATTAATTTATGTAACTGTTAGTAAGCTTATTATGTTCAAACAACTCTAAGTAAATTCTTCTATTTCAATTCACACTTATTATTTTATATATTTTATAAATAAAGTGTCCCATGATGGAATTTTATGTGAGTATCACAAACAAAATTAATCGTTCACACGTTCATGTATTTTGCAATGAATATTTAAGTATTAATTTGAAATAAAATATGCATTTGTCAGGATATTATCTAAAAATATAAATATCTTTAGGTGCAACTTGTTTTACAGAATATGTGCATATTCACACTAATGAGGTAGGGAGGGATGATGAAGGTAGCATTTAAAGTAATTCTAATCGTATTTGTGTGGAGGGAAATTAGAAAGCCTTTTCTGATATACCATCCTCAGTATGCCCAACTGGGATTCAAACATGGGCTTCCCAGCTAACGGCAATCAAAACGATTGTGGGCAAACGTCTTAGACCACGTGAGCACCTATTTGGGTGGTATCAACAATAATATCACCACAAGAACCATTAGGTTATGGTTATTGATCATTTTATCTTCCATTTTAATTTAATCGATAAGATATGGATATTTACATTGAACAACCATATGCAAGGTTACCTTTCCAGGTGTGTATTTTCTACATACAATTTTTTTTTAGCACCGTGTCTTACTATCCATTCAGGTTATACACTTATGTATAGTTTTTCAATCTCCCTACATGCAAATTCGGTTATACCCCCTCTCAAATTAAGCTTCGTATTCCTAGCACATTATCATAATTAATACATATGCATATAGACCAAATGGGTAGGGTGACATAGTGACAAAAACTATTAAAAATATATTTTGATTTATAAAGACAAAGAATCATAATCCAGACTAAAAAGCATCCATAAATAGTCAGATAAATGTTAAATGTTGATTTTAATAACATTATTAAACCTAAATTAACAAAACCTTCATTATAAAATTTTAAAGGTTAGTTTTGTTTAGCTTGGATTATGTTTATAATAAAAAAATATCAAATCTACTCTTTAGAAGATTTTTCTAGCACCGCGTCTTACTACCTATTTATGTTATGTGCTTATATACTAGTTACACTAATGTACAAGGGATTAGGAAAGTTGAATTTGGAGGAAGTGTACCTAAATTTGCATGGTGGGAGAGTGGAAAACCATTTAGGAAAAACTACTCTCAGTACACCTGATCTCCCCGTCTTTGGTAGTCTAGTCTATTGAAAGAGTAGTATATTAGACTATGAGACCACCAAAGCAGGTTTTAGAAGGTCTAAATGGGAGGATGAGTTAATCAACTATAAACAATTTGTATTTATAAATCAGACCCAATTAGCTTATGTTCTATTAAACTTTAAACAAAGCATAGATGCCAGTAGTTGTGATTAAATTTTCAATATATATTCACAAATTTATTTGTATTTATGTGATTGTTTAAAAGAAAGAATCTATCCATTATTTGACAGGAAGAGCAACAAATGTCAAGTAAAATTCAACTTTGCTTATGAAATTTTATTATTATGATTGGAATTCTTGGAGGGTTAATAATATACCTATCTCTTCCTACCAATCCTATTTGCATGGTCCTTTGATTCCTTTCTCTTAATTGGCATGCCAAAACAGGGGATTCACTCTTAACAGTGAGCGCCTGCAGCAATTTTAAGTAAAACATTGATAAAACCATCTCTACTTGGTTCATTACAAAAGTACACTCACATTTTCTTGTGTTTGCAGTCAATTCTTAATTGGCATTTACTTGTACAGTTTTTATTTTGTGTGAGAATGTTTTGTTTTTCTTCTACCTATAAAGATATTTTTTTTCAAAATAATAGGCCTACTAACACAAATGTTACTAGCATCTTACAATTTCTCTTTAGTTAACTTTGTCTTTCTTTTTATTTTGACTTTACAAATTTTGTTTGATTTTTCTGAAATTATAATGCCATAGTAACTATTTTTATCATATCTAATTATCAAATTGTATTAATTTATAGTCAAAGTTAAACACATATCACTTTTAATGAGAATATAGAAACTAGTTAAATATAGATACTATCATTTTTCTTTTGTGAAAAGGTATTTTAAAGAAAAAATTCATGACTGCAAAGTGAATGTACATAATAAATCGAATTTGGGGAATTGGTGACACTGACACAATTGTTTACTTAACTTTGCTGCAGGCGACGGCTGTTTCTACATTGGACTTGGAGGGAAAGCCAAGATCCCCCACCCTTCCTATGAGCCCTACCAGTGCTGTCCCACCAAGGCGAAGCGTGGAACCAAGGTAGCCAAAGCGACACCAACTCCTCCCACCAAAAAGCCTCCACCGGGCAAGCCCGCCAGCCCACCAGCTAAACCTGCGACGTCTGTGTCCAAAGACAAGACTCCAGCTAAGCCCAGCCCCAAGGACAACAAACCTTCTGTTGCCACCAAAGAGCCTAACCCTCCCAAAGGCAAGAAATCTGCTGATACTTATGAAAAAGAGGAGAAACCATCTAAGAAAGGGAAAAAAGGTGTATTTGACAGTGGTAAATATATATGGTGGTGGTAATTTTTCTTAGAACACTTTAAGGGATGAAATGGAGATGAAGAAAAAAATTGCAATCAAAAGGGTACCTAAAAATAAAAATACTGCCATCTCGGTTTGCAATTTACATATTTAAATAATAAAAATTGCTCATAATGATCTAATTTAGATCCTGCACCTCAATTAACAACTGCGGCAGTTAAAAGTGACATCAATCTAGAGTCACATGAACAAAACCAACTAAGGTTATAGCATCTAATGCAAGAATGTTAAGATGTTTCTTTGAAAAGAATTGAAATATCCATGTTTCATTTATTTGTTGACTGGTTTTTTTTGGGGCAAGATGTCTGAACTTTATCTTTTGTTCATTTTGTGGTGGACTCTTCTTGTGTTGAATAATCTCTGCGCTTCTATGAATTGAATTTAGGGCAAAAGAAATCCAAATGTTCCTATATTATTGATTTATTTTAAAATTATTTTATTCATTTTATCTTTTTTCTAAGAGCACCTTCATGTCATTTTGGACAAAAAAAAACAAGTATGTTTTTAATTTAAATATTAGAAATGTTTATAATACTTCACAGTTAAGAATAAAAAAACAACTAATATTTAAATAAGAAATAATCCATTTTATGTAACCCTAATAATGCCCGTGAATTAAACGATATACTTTTTAAAAAAAGAAAGTTTCTATGGGTTTCTCTTTTTCTTGTAATAATTTTTGTGTCATTTGGAATTATTAAACTGTCTCAACTTCTCTGGAAATAAAAAGCAATCTAATTTCCTGTTACTGACAAAGCATTTCCTCTAATTCTTTGCTTCCAGTATTTAATATATTTGTTGTTTAATGTGTTTATTAGGCCTTGTGTACGTTTTTGCTAGGTGTTTAACACTATAAATCTAGGTTTGCACTTAATTGTATTTTTAATAAACTTTAAAATACAGCTCATAATAAAACATTAAATAACCAGTTCTTTTTCAAGCTACACTAACATAATTTGTTATATGGTGACAGTAAATTATTTTACTCTTCAAATTTTTTTTTTTTTTTTCTATTTACGAAACCAACATAATTCCTTTTTCAAAAATTAAATAACTATAAAAATAAAAAGTTTGTTTGCTATGGCACAACAAACACTAAAACTCAAGTCAATGCTGTTTACAATACAATAATACAAATTTAATAGTTAAATTGTGTTTATAATAAGTTTTAAACAAGTGTACGGACTTCTATTAAGTTTCAAAATATAGCTAAACTTAATTATGAGCATGGTTTCACTGCCAAATTTAACTAAGAAAAGTTACTAAAATAAAGCCACTGTGTTTCTTTTCTTTTTGTGTGTTATGTATTAGCTACCATTGGATACAATATAAAGTATATACCATATATAGCTATATCTAAAAAATCTCCAATTTCAGCTGCAAACATTCATTTCGATTTATATCAAAGTAAAAAATCGTGTGCAAATATTTATTTTGATTCTATCAAAGGTATATAAATTGTGTTTATACCTGATTTAAAAAATATAATTATTTTTTCACAGATATAAGATAATTATATATTCTTTGAATGTGTGTGAGATATCTGATATGAATTTATGTGTAAGAAAATGCCCAATATTTGAGACTAGTATAAACATGTGCTATACCTAGTTAAACTAGTTATAGTTTAATACATTAGTTTTAAAAACCATGGTAAAATTAAATGTTAGTTCCCAATTCACTATTAATTACAAAATCTTAAGCATCAATTTTACTCAACATAGTCTTAACACATCTTATCAATAACTAAGTTAATTGTTACTGTAGAGAAAATGATATAAGGTATCTGAATGAATGTTGTAGCATTGGGGTATTTAACGTAAAGACTGCCATACTGAGTATACTTACAGTAGTTCATCCACTACATATCATTATTGTGTATATTAGTTTGAAGGATTAACACAAACTTAAACATACTTATTAAATGTAGACTAGAATATTACATTTAAGGATTCTTAGGCAAGCTGTATATTTTTAAAATGTTGAGGAAGGAATCAGTTTGTTTGGATTCAATCCATACCCATATCTCATTTGGGGAATGGAGCAGTTAGTTTGAATTTAATCTAAATCTCAGCTTAGGAATGAAGCAGTTAGTTTGGATTCAATAAATCTAAGTTGATAAATAGAGCAGTTAGTTTGGATTCAATCTAAATCTCAATTGAGAAATAAAGCAGTTAGTTTGGATTAAATCTAAATCTCAGTTGAGAAATAAAGCAGTTTGAATTTAATCTAAATCTCAGCTTAGGAATGGAGCAGTTAGTTTGGATTCAATAAATCTATGTTGATAAATAGAGCAGTTAGTTTGGATTCAATCTAAATCTCAGTTGAGGAATGGCTCAGTTAGTATGGATTAAATCCATGTCTCAGTTGAGGAATGGATCAGTTAGTTTGGATTAAATGCATATCTCAATTGATGAATGAAGCTGATAGTTTAAAATAATTACCTACTTATGTTGATGAATGTATTCTTTTGTTTAGTCAAATAATACCTCAGTGTTTGAACTTACCAATTAAAAGAATTCCCCAACTTCTACTAAATATGAATGCAACCAAAATTACATCTATTAATTTTAGGATTAATTATTTTGTATTTACATATATTCAGTAATATAAAAATGACAGATGTAATTAGTATGTTTTATTAAATAAATACAATCTTAATGATGATGTACATTATCTTAAATCCAAGCCAAATTTTTTATTTTGCTAAAATTATACATACATATTTTTTTTTAAATCTAGATAACTTAATATCATTTACAACACCAGCAGCAGAGCATATTCGGCCAACATATTATGTCACTCCCATTTATGCTAGTCAAAAGTTTTGAAGCACAAAGATTAACCATATTGTTAGTAAACACGGTGGAGGCTACATGTCTATGTTTGTCATAACGTGATAATATATTTCTTAATGGGTATGTATTTAATCTGAACATAAAGTTTTGTTTGTTGTAGGATATCATTTTTCTCATTATTGAATTTTTTTTAAGGGGGACTATATCCAAATGTACCTCTATGTTTTCAAATGTTATTAAATATATTAACTTATTAAAGTACTAAAATTATTTGATCATTAATATAAAATATATAACTGAATAGTCAACTAACTGCATCAATTTATGAAGCTTTATGCAAAAACATAAAATATTAATTTGTAGAAATAACAGCATCCATGATTTTGAAAGATTTGGTATAATCTACCACTTTGATAAAAACACACCTTAGCAAAAGAAAGTATGTAATTGTATGTTAGAAAAGCGATTCAATTGTAATTCTTTTGTAAAACCTGAATGGTTAGTGAGATGAGATGGATAAAACTAATTTTGTTTGTTAAGTTCAATGTTTGAATAATCATGGAAATTGATAAAAATTAAAAAAATTAAACTAATTAGTGCAAATTTATTTAAGAAAGTCCACATAGGGAAAGAGGAAAAATGTGGGAAGAATCCTATGCACAAATTTGACACCTTCTTTCTTTATTCAGTCATCTATAGTAGAAATAGTCACACACACATTTAAACACAAATTTAAACATAAATTGAGTAATGATTCGGCATTATTGCCTATCTCTTTTTGTCTGATAAAGGAAACAATACCAAAATATTAGTCTATTTATGTTTAAATGTGTGTGTGACCATTTCTTCTATAGGCGCAAGAAGAAAGAAAGAACATGTCACCTTTTGTGCATTGAATTCATACAACAATTTTCCTCTTTCCCAAGGTGGGCTTTCTTAATTAAATTAATTTTCAATTATTAGTGTATTTTTCCTCTTTATTTTTTATCAATTTCCATGATTATAAAATAAATGTATAGTTAGTCAGTGAATAATTTGTAATTCTTGAGAGTTATAAACAAAAATGTCCTATAGCACAGGTATTTTTAATAAATTAAATAATTTATAAAAGGTAAATCTTTAAAAATAAATGTTCTTAAATGATTTAGATAAGAGTATACGTATGGTACTTGAGAAATTTGAATCAAAACAGCAGATGATTTCTTTTTATCTACAAATTTTACTTTGCTAAGTTGTGAATTTAAAAAAAAATTGTGTTTCTATGTTGCATATGTGTGAAGCATGATTAAAGCATGATAAACCTCCAATTATTTAGTTTCATTCGTATAAAAATCTAGAAACAATTATTTTTGCACAGCATAAATGAAGAAATCTTCACTTTCTTTAGCAACAAAGCTAGTAAGTAAAGAATTATATTTAGTTTATCTTAACTATTCAAGGTGATTTGTTTTACATAAATAAGAATGTAAAAACTTTTTGAATGGCTTTTATTGTGAATTAATTATAGTTTAAAGTCTTATCTGTAATTTTTGTTTAGCTTCACAAAGAACTGTCATAAAATTTAGTGTTTTTTTTTTCAGTCACCAGAAAATTTGTGCAAACAAAAATGAAAAGACAATAAATTTTATATTTGCTAAGTAATGTTTAAGTGGTTTACTGAACATATCTAACATTAAAAAAACTGTAACCTTGTCCTATTGAAAAAAATATTAATAAACATTTAAAGAAAAATACAAACAATCCAACAAACATTTGATAGCCAATAAATTATACGCTACTACGCTATTAATTTGATAGCAAATTTAACTTCTCATAAACTATGACAAACAATATGGGTATATTTAGGTAAAATATAACCTTTTTTTAGTTGTATTTCATGACCATACAAATCTATATATATTTTTATTAAATACTGAATATAATAAAACATAATTTACCAGATAAAGCTTTATTCAGTCTATAATATATCTAAAAAGTAATGGCTTGTACAACAGGGCTTACAATCAATAATAGACTATATAAAATGATTCATCTTCAAGCATATGAAATCAGACAAGGTTTAAATTAAAGTTCATTGCAAATGAAGGCCCACTATATAATAGCCACATCCATGTTAAACTCTCGTGAATAAGTAATTAAATATAAACTACTTAAAGCATTTACACTTCAGTAGCAAAATTCACATAGCTTTAAAATTGTTACAAAGGTCACAATGATTTGTCTCATCCATCTAATGTGTGATTGTAGATAAATTAGTGGTTATGTTAATATAAAAAGGAAGAGGAAGGACAGGCAGAAAGTGAGTGAATGATTTGAACACATAAAAGAGTAAGGAAATAGCTTTCTTCTTATTCTACCTACTCCACAAATGACATAAGTATAGGGTAATAAATATTAAAATATCATTATAGCTGTCTTTAATGAATTTTTACACTTGTGAGCTATATTCTCTGAAATACAGTCAGTGATCGTGTGACTGAATCATCAACAGCTACAAACTACTCAGCAAGATATCAATGATAATTAACTAGGTTCAAAATCACAACTAAAATGTTCATGGTAAGTTAAAATTTTAACCATCTGTATCTATAATCGAATGTTTATTGCTTTTGTTAAAAACATATATTCATATTAACAGTTAAATATCCTGCCAAAATAATTTGGTTTATTTTGATACTGGTAATTTTTTTATAGTAGCTCTTAGTTTCAAGGATTCGGAACCTCTCGTAATTTACCACAGATACTTTAGCACAGATGCTGCAAAGTCTCTGAGTAGTGTTAAGCCAAGGGTTGAAACCAGAGGCGTGGCTATCAGGAAGGACCAATGGGACCCCTCCTGAGTCCATGGGGTTCCCCTAAGAAAGGAGACCTTACATAAAAAGTGCAATTAACACAATTAACTAATTAAATTCATTGATAGCAATGTATCAAAAGTACATATTTGTATGTGTTTTAATAAGTGAGACCTAAGTAGTACTGAGTCATTGAAAATCATAACAAAGACTCTTCTACCCTGCTCTCATACACAATATCCCGTGTCCATGTTAGTTTGGTCCTTCCCGGACATAAATTTGTAGATATGTCCTTGGTTCAGACGATTGACCTTAGGACAAGCTCTAATATTTAAAAAAATTATGTACGTGTTGGTGAGCAACCAAAATAAAATAGTAAGTACCAACTACTCCCACATAAATATCTTCACAATTTTTATAATACCAAGCTTATTTTATTCATGTTAATTCTAATTAAAGTGTAGCTATCACCTGTCAATATAATTACTATAAGTCTATGGCATTAAGTACAAGATTATTTGCATCTTGATAAATCAAATGTAATTTTAAAACAATTTGAAAAATAAAATATTTGACAAAAACATAACTAAAAATTGGCCCTTAAAATTATACTAGCTTGAAAATCTATTCTTGAAATTGATTTATTTTTGGATTAATTTAAGAATAAACAAAGAGATATTTTTTAAAACTCCTCCATTCATGAAATGGATTTCCTAAAGTGAAGAGTCACATATTAATTGCAATTTGTGAAACAATTTTAGTTATATGATAAAGTTTAAAATTAATCCAATGCATAGTTAAGTATATTATTTTTTGATCAAAGAATTTAATTAAATTGATGCATTAACACAAAAAATTTAGGTTTTATGTAAAAAAAAGTGACTAAAAACAATATGTTAAAATAATAATAAAGTAAGATTTGTTTTAAGCAAATTACACTATCATAGTTTTCATTAGATGCAAACAACAATTTTTTATTTAATGGTAAAACCTGGCAACATATTGTAAATTAGAATTGATAGCATTTGCAAATATAGATTGTCATTTATTAGGAAATTAATTTAGTTATTTTACAAGATATAAAATTATAATATTTTATTTGAAAATTTTACAAAACTTTGTTTAAAATACTAATTAAAAATCTAAAGTAATAAAATAATTTGAAAAATGAAAATACTGTGCTTAAGCAGCAGTTACTTTTATTATAGATTTTTAATCAATTTTAATTCATGAATACGATTTTTAGCTTTATTATGCCTCCATCAACAATAATTGCATTTTACTCAAAAGTCCTCAATATTTGTTTTTAATACAGTTTATTTTGTTCAGAAATTGTTACAGTGTAATCTTAAGTAAATAAAATGAATATAATATTTTGTTTGTTTTGTTTAGCCATTCCAGGACTTTAAACTCAAATAAGGTAAAAAAATTGTACATAATAAATTATTTGAAGCAGTTTTTGTTTTTGATTCAAAAATATGCTCTCTAACAATTCAATTTAATATTAATAATATTCATAGTTAAACGAAGTAAGGAGAGAATAAATTCCAAATATAAAGAAAGGAACTTAAAGTTGTATTAGGAAATGGTTTGATATTTAGCAAAAAAACTTTACGTCAAAAGATTAGATGACATATAAGTTGAATAAATTAGTCTATTAAAACAATTAATATATTTATTGTAGATAAATTAGTGAAATGGATAGAAGTTGATAATAAAACCTAAAAGGTTATATTAACAATTTGAAAACAAATTATATACATAAAAAAAATTAAACCACTGTTGGAAGTTGACGCATAGGTAACATAACAATTATATGGATGTGATTAATATATCGAAATTTAAGGTTAATTTGAGTTGTTGATTAAGTTTAATTCATTATTGAGGCTAAATACACAAGAAAGACAAAAATGTGTTAAGATATTGTTTCAAGCTGATAACTAAAATAATAACATAAAACACATTAAAAATGTAGCAATAGCAACAACAAGACATAATGAAATTGAATGAAACTTTCAGCAGAAGTTAAGTTAAAATACAATTGACTATGTGAATCTAGAACATTAATAGAAAAAACAGTAATCAAAAAATGGAAAGGTTAAGGTATATTAATTATGTAGAAGTTTTGAAGTTGTCAAGTATCAAGAATAAAGTATAAACAAGGTGATATTAGTTTGTAATAAAAAGTTTGACATTCCTAGTCTGATATAATTTTGATCTCTTCTACTTATTGACTGCAATGAAAATTCATCGATGGTCTTGGATGACTACATGTTTCCGCGTCTTGCCATCATCAGGTCTGAGGAAAACCATTGTACGTTAGCAATATGATAGGTTAACTAAGGTTAAACCATTGAGAAGTAATTATTGTTGGGTTGAATACAGTAATTGTTTTAATATACTAATTAATTCAACATTAAATATCATCTAATCTTTTGACGTTTTTTTTTTCTTTCAAATTTTTTCCTTATATCTGAAATTAAATATAGTTCAATTTTTTTCATAAATTATAATTGGAAAAAAGATGGTCAAATAGGTTTTATAATTACATAATGACTAATGCAACACTTTTGTCACATTAAGTTATTTTTTCATTGGTGTTTTTCTTCTCCATAATTAGTCAACATTTGCAAAATAGAAAAATAAATTCAATCTTTTTTTATTTTTTACATTTGCAAAGCCCTATTTGTTATGTTCACCAAGTCTTTCAAACTTTAATGACAGAATGTACCTATTCATACAATGGGAGTTTTGTGAAGATATATGTTTAAAAAAATTAGGTAGGGAAGGGGTAAGGTTTCAGACAGTTTAGTTCAATAGGCCTGAGCAAGAATGAAAAAGAATGTCCAAACATATATTAGAGAGAGAGAAATACACTGTATAACAAAAAACACACACAAAACATCAAGAAACTAAGATTGTTTCTAGTTGATTTTTATTCAGTAAAAAATGTAATCTAAAAGTAAGAACATTAATATATTAATAATGATAAATTAATTTTAAGTCATTCATTTTTTGATTATGAGTTTTAATTGGGAATCAATAAAGATTTATCTATAGTTTTATGGAGTATCTGCAATGTCAGTCATAGCCATTTAGTATTTGATCATTTGCTCCTCTTCGTGCCATTTGGGGAGCTTTCTACTGCACTTCCTGGTGTCCCTTAGGTAACCTTCTGGATGAAGGTAACGTTCTGGAGTGGATGATAAAACAGAAGAATGATGTGAGTATCGAAGAGATTGAACGAGATCAGCTGTTCAAATACATCGAGACTAAGGAGTTCCTCGCTGTCGTATTCTGTAAGTGTCATATTGTAATAATTTGTCAATAGTCATCTCCAGTTTGATGAAGTTTTAATTGTTATTTATTATTCAATTAGATTTATTTCATGTAAATTTAAAGCACACTACCCATGTCTAAGAAATTATCTCAGTTATAACATAGCCTGCAATCTGACAGAATGAAATTCCAATGGTTTGACTGCCAGATGAGTGCACTTGGGGCTATTTTCTTGCCCACAAAATATTTTTCCAAATCTATATCACTATAAGTTTGGTAAATTTCCTTTTGATTATCTTCCCTTAAATTAAATTGTTAATTAAAAGCCTTTGTGTTTTAAGTCTATATTTTAAATAACATTGTTCACAAATAATAATTTACATTTTCTTGTCTTTAACTTCCAAAATTTGGAGTGAATTCAAAAACTCAAGAAATATTATGAAGTTTTTTATTGAACTTCATAACTAAAATGTTTATTGCTTTGTGTAAATATGTCAATATGTCAATATAAAGTTTTATGGAAATTAAATTATAGTCTTGAACCAAACTACACAAAGCATAGGATATACAACACACATATGTAAAAAAAATATCTTAATACAGTAAATCACTTTAATTCTTGGACCTACAGACAGCGATGACAGTCCAGATTCTCCCAGAATACTTCGTCACATTGAACTGATCGACGACGAAGCTGCCGAGTATGGTATCAAGATTGTCAAGACAAGTGACCGTCTTATGGCCAAGAAGTTTGGATTCCGAAACCCTCCTGGCATTACATACTTTCGTAAAGGAAAGTACATCAATTATGATGGTTAGTGTTTTTATTTGAATGTGAAATTTTATGCAATACAAGCAAATGTATAAACAGCCAAATGCAAGATTTAGCTTTGTTATCAGAAATCACGTGTTTTTGTTTATATGATTTATACTTTTATAGGCTCAGAAATAATGTAAAATGTTAGTTTTTGTTTAGTTTGCGGAAATACAAATACCAGCTCACTCACTATGTATGGATTAAAAACACTTGTATACACAAACTTGGAAAAAAAACATACCTATAGTTAAGTCTCTAACAATATTGTATGAAGATTATAAAGCGTTTTGTACATAAAAAGAATTTATTTTGTTTTATTATTGTTCAAAAAAAATAAAAATGTGTTATTTTAATATTGAGTGAATAATTTCTAATTGTTATTCACCAAGAAAAATGTTGAGTTAGATTTCAAATTTGAACAACTTTCAGTTATGTGTGATTTTAATAACAATACCTACTCCAAGATTATTGCAAAAAATAATAAATTTCTCTCATTTGCTTGGAATTAATACGCTTTACTATTTTCTCTTAGATTACTTATTCTTTCACTAATAGCCAGTATTGACATCAAAACATACTAAAAAACATCTTGAGTAGATTTACATTAGAACAGGAGTATGTTAGACTTAATTAAAACAAAATATGTTTTTGTTCGTTTGTTTTATGTTCTTGTGTATATTTTGTTTAAGCATATGCTAAAGATTTTACACATTACACATTCCATTTTTGTTGAAATTATTCATTATCTAATTTAGATGCAAAGCCTTGCTAACATTTCAATTCTCAAAACAGTATTGTTGTTTTTTGTTTGATTGTTAATAACTTAACATATATTTTATACACTTTTGGCTAGATGTTAACAGTGTTATTTTTTTTTTAATTTCAAGTCAAAGTGATGTATGGAAGAACTAGGCTGAGTGATTTTTGAGTTATAGTGTAATGTTAGAGATGAAATGTACTTGTTAAGAGAAATGTGCATCCATTTTACCAAGAAATGATGTAAGAGCATGAGTGGAGCTTTACTGCTAAGGAGTGGAGGAACTAGGGTGAGACAAGTGGGGCATCTACTGTGGGTGCCAAATTTATTAGAAATATTAGTAACAGTATAACTTTCAGTTTTTAAACAATAAAGTATATTCATATTTATTATTTTGTAAATGGCATTAAATGAGTAAGAATTAATTATAATTTTAGCTAACAGTTTTCAAGGAGTTCCATGAACCCCCATCAAACCTAGTTACGCCTCTGCTGGTGATATAGGGCCGCCTTGGTAAGAGAGAAAGTGTTGTGCAGAGGTTCAGCTCTAAAACAATATTTAATTATATGATGTATTATTTCAAAATATGGTTCACGCCAAAATAAAATTGAAATATTTACACAGGTATCATTTTTCTTAACACTCTTATATGTTTAGTTTTATTAACATGAAAAATGTTTGAAAATGTAGCATCAAATCATTTTATACACAATTTTTTTAGGTATATTTATAGAGCTTTGAGACTAGGTTTGATGGAAAAGGGCTCTCGATTTAGCCTTCCTTAACAAGTACTGTAGTGTTTTTATTAGCTGACGACAGAAAATTTAAAGATATTTGGGAACTGGAAGAGCCTCTTTAACATCAGATAAGAAGTTTGGTTGTTTTCTTTCCCCTCTTTTTTAATGACATGACAAAGGGTGGTTATTGATGAAGACTGAAAGGGAGTTTAAGCTTAGCCAGAATAGATAAATAGTTCCAGAAAAGACACAGACCATGGTATTATAAGCCATGTGGCTCGACAGAGATTTAGATTTTCTCACTGACGTAAACAGTCTCCATAATGTAATACCTACTAACACCACGTGAACACTCAAACAGTACTCATTATTGTATTTACACACCACTTAAAATGTAGCACAATTCACTGTGTGGTTTCTTTCATTCTTTTCTTGACAACAGTGAGATTGGAATAGAAGTTGTTTAATTTAAAAATAATTATTTAAAAAAGTTGTGTATTTTTTTATGAATGGTAAAATAGTTCTATTTGCCTCAACTCTATTGTTGTATAATGAAATCTACATACAACTACAATATGTTCAAGTTATGACATATTATCTGTGGAATGAGTTAAACTCTTAAATTATAATATAAAAATGTTAAAAGTAGAATAAAAATGAATTCTTGTATCAAGAATATAGGCAAATATAGGAATTGCCTGGTAAATAATATTTCAATACTTTCAAAATATTTATTGTTACAATATCTAACAAAACTTAGATGACTATTTTGTACTAGGAGTAAAAGTGCAATGATGATGTAGAATGTAGATCTCTTGTATTAAAATAGATAAACATTTTTACTAAATAAATTAATGCGTTTAGCAATATTGTATTTCATATAGTATATTAGAAAAAAACCTAAACTGAACCATTCCTTGTTCATCATACTGGTACTATTTATAGTAGGTCCTTTCTACCAGCCACCGACATTCCTATCTTTGCATGCTGAGATTGTATGTCTTTTGTATGTCCAGTAGCTGTTTGGTCATAGAATATTTTGTTATGCCTGTCAGAAACTAATGCTCAAATTACATTTCTGGATTAACTAATTACATCGCTAGTTGGCTTTCACTATGTGACACCAAGTAGTATATTGAGTATCAAATTTGTTTGTAAGCATGTTAACTATAGTATAGACTTCTAGAATAGAAACAAAATTACATTTAACAGCTACACAGTATTTACAAACGTTTACTTACATTTTTTAAAATAATTTCCTAAAACATATTAATATAATTTAAGAGTGTTTGGAGTCGATTTGATTCGATTAAAGATTGGGAGTTGAATCAAAACTACAAAAAATTCCCAAAGTGCACTTTTTTTTTCTTTTTTCTGAAGGAAATTAAAGTTGAGAAATATTTGAAGCAAAGTGAAAGTTCTTGAAGTTTTGCACATCTCTAATTCAATGGTGTTTTATGGGTTGTTGCCAGGGTGATATAGGCTTGATGGGACTGTATTAGTAAACTGTTCACTCCCCTTCATTATCTATTTAACCAA
This sequence comes from Timema cristinae, assembly GCA_039000515.1. Lineage (NCBI taxonomy): Eukaryota > Metazoa > Arthropoda > Insecta > Phasmatodea > Timematidae > Timema > Timema cristinae. Next base: position 20,888,576 of record JBCFYV010002255.1, on the reverse strand, counting down.
CACACAACGGAGTGAATGTTTGTATATTGGCTTCAAAGATTCCACCTTAAAATATGAGTGAAGAATAACCTTTGACATGTAAAGACTCCTTGATAGCCAACTGGTCAGAGTATTGACATACTAAGCCAAAGGTCTCGGGTTTGAATCCTATGTCGAGGTGTACATTTTCAATTTAAAAATATGATATTTGGATGCGGCTATAGCTGTGATAAGCAACTATAATAACTTGGCTATTTAATTCTTCAAACGGTAAGCTTCATACTGAATGGAAGGAAACAAACTACCAGTACAGTCCCATCGAGCCTGTCTTGACCTGGAAATAACCCACAAATTCCCACTGTCCCAATATATAGTAAACAGAAACTATAGTAAATATTGCTATAACCAAAATCAAAATAAAAGTGCTCTATATCCTAACAGGCTAATTAATTAAACGAGGAAATAAGCTGTATCAATCTCTAATTAGTGTATCACAATATTTCCTTAGCAATATTATCACTTGATAGGATTTGTATCTATATAGAAATTATTGTTTATAAATGTGTATCTCAGGGTGGTAGTGTGATTTCATAAAGTTTTACAATAAGTATCTTGGCTTGATAAGATAGTGCTTGGAAACTTCACTAAAAGTTTTCACTCAGTTGCTATCCAACCATGATATTAATAGGGGGAATGTAGGCCTATAATATTAAACAAGTGAAGAGCAAATGGCAGTTGATGTAATTTTGGGAAGTACTTAAATACAGAATATTATTTGCAATTTTTTCTTCTGCTGCATAACACACTATTTTGTTATAATTATTTTCACCAATTAATCAAATTATGGAAACTAACACTTAAAAATATCATAAAAAGTGAGAAGAGTTTTAATATATTGATGAACACTGCTTATCTCAGTAAGGAACTCTTTTGTTATTACTGTGTCTTACTACCTGTTTAGATTATACACATATATGATAATTACTCTAATGAGGTAGAGTCGAGGACGGAAGCATTTTATAGATAGTTTACTTGCATTTTCATGGAAGAAGGGAAACCATTTAGGAAAAATCACCTTCATTTGAACCCTCCCGAGATTCGAACACCGATAACCCCATCATCAGCAGGCCAGTCTAATACGAGAGTAATGCCTTTGACCATTTGGCCACTGAAGTAGTTGAATAAGGAAATTCTCCTCTCAAGATATTTCATGAATGCCCATTAAGATCTTATTATAATTTCTTCGTAGATTTAACACTTTTTAAATTACTTGAGCCAGGATGAGAATTATTTGGCTTGGAGAAGACATAATTATATTTAGAGTATTTGAAAATTAGAAACATTCAATCATGTCAAATCCACAGATTTTGGAAACCAATGCTCAATTTTTAATATATAATACAAGACTTATTAACTGTATTTCAGGCGATATTGATGATGACGAGGAAATTCTTGATTGGTTGACCAATCCTGAGAATATGGAGCTTACTGATCACATCGAGAAGGTGAACAGGAAAATGTTCCAGAAAATTCGTCAAACATCAGACTATGTTGCTGTATTTTTTTGTAAGTACCTACTGCTGTGTCGAACTGTGGATAAATATTGTGGTGACATCTTTATAGATGAGTTAGAACAGGGATTTCCAAATTGTGGTACTCGTACCCACGTAACACTAAGTATTATTAATCATGAAATACTTGTTGATGATCATACGCCTAGTAAACAAATTAATCCAAATTTGGACATAATGTTGTGATCTTTTAGAAGCCCTTTTCTCCCTATATTATGATGTTGTTTCTAGTAAGATTCTGGCAAGTGAAACCGTTAGAAAATAAAATCTTTTTTTTGCAATCAACATTGATTTCACTTTATCATAATATGATTATTTTATTATTAATATTATTATTTCTATCAAAAGTGATGGTTGCATATCATATGACTAATGTAAAAATGCATTAAAATTGTTTTAATAACATTTGTAACTGTTAAATACTATTATTTATACCATAATACTGCTATGACTTACCACTTGAGCGTTGCTAAAATGTAGAACAACAACTTATGCTTTACAAAATAGCAGGTATTTCTTTAGTTTTGTTCATAAAAATTATTTTTTTAGCACAGTGTCTTACAACCCATTCGGGTTATAAGCCTACTCGTGTTAGGAATTAGAGAGGTTGAATTTTAAAGGAAGTGTACACACATTTGTATGGAGGGAGAGTGGAAAAACCATTAAGGGAAAAACAAACCTAGGTATGCCCAGCCAGGATCGAACCCTAATCACCTGTAATTGGCAGTCTAGTCTATTGCCTTTTAGACCATTTGGACATTGAAACAGATAAAATAAATTTAATCAAAGAAAAGTGTGCTTTCTGACTAAAAAATATAAATTTTTTTAAGTTGATAGTTGGGAACACTGCTACCAACAAAATTATGAATGTTAAAATTAGTTTATGTTTACCTGTGAATGATTATCCCCAGACAGCAACGACTGTAAACAATGTAGCCGGGTTCTGGCTGAGCTGGAGCACATTGATGACGAAGCTGATGGTGCAGGTATAAACTTCGTCAAGATCTCGGATAAGCAAATGGCCAAGGAGCTGGGAGTCTTCGCATTACCAGCCGTGCTATTCTTCAAGATGAGCAGCAAGGAGCCTGTCATATATGCAGGTGTGTCATTCAGGCTCATAACAAAACAGAGTTCAAAAACCCCTGTGAAAGTATTATTAATTATTAGGGGAGTGCAAAGGTAATTTTTAAAATATGAAGTGAAGCTTAAAACATGTGAAGCAATGTCATAGCTGAGGTCGAGGGTAAGTTTTCCGTTACTCTTAAAGTGAGGACAAATGAGGAGCTACTTGAAGAAAAAAGTAGTTGCTACGGTCTATAAAACTGAGATTAATGCCCGTAGGGTTCGTTGTGCTAACCACATGACATTCTCTATTTGCATAAGTTGGCGACTGCTCAATCGGTCTGGCTCAATTGGGATCTGACACTATGTAGTTTTTTTTACATAGCACTACTTTTAATTTTTAAATTACCCATTAAGTTATCTAGGTAAAAAGCAAGTTATAGAGACTATCTATTTTTATGCTGACATATATGATTTTATATGTGCTTATGTTAAAAGTTACTTAATCACTATTTGATGTTAAAAAAACTGTTTGGAATCTGTTTGAAACATATTAATTAATGTATATCACAAAGTGATATGTGATGACTATCCACAGGATTAGTCCTGATAGTGGAATTAAATTCAATTAAGTGAAAAATGACAACCTAGACTCGGGAATTGAAATCGGGACCTAGGCCAATGCACCACCATTGAGCCATTCTGGTTTGTCTCATATCCAAGGCCATCTTTCCCTAGTTGTTAGTGTATTGAGCCAGGAGGGAACGTAAGTCAAAGGCCCAGGGTTTGATTCCCATGTTCAAATTGTCATCTTTCACTTAAGTGAATGTTATAAACATGATTATATGTCATACATAATTAATGAGATATTTCAAAATCTGTGCATAGTATATCAAAGTTTTCATCCACCTTCAAAAGGTTTTTAAGATGTAAAGGTTATTGTGAGAATCAGAACCCCATTAATTATATATATTTGTATTCCTCCTAAATGCCTAGACAATTAGTTTATTGGAGTCTTATTAGATTCATAGAATTTACAACTACGAATATGAAAACAGAAACAATAGGAAATGACAAAGGATTAAGGAGCTATGAAGCAGACTATCTCTGTCCAGTTAAGCCTGGGTTATCGCTAAGCTTAGCTAAATAACAACATTTAAATGGTTTGAATAAATTGTAGACATAACTAACCAAAATATTAAAAATTCTTTACAAAATATAGTTTTCTTCTTGGTGTAATATTTTCTAGGCGATCTGTACAACGAGGAGAATCTATTAAACTGGCTCCTGACTCAGAAAGATCCTTCTGGTGAAGTGATAGAGGCTCTTGAAGGGGAGGAGCTGCTTAGTCTCATCAGGGAATCTGATTCGCTGGCTATTTATTTCTGTGAGTAGTGATAAACTTTGTCTGAAAAGACATGAGCACAAGCAATTGATAAGTTACCATCCAAACCCAATTCCAGGACAAACTAGAGCGGATATATTCTAAGAGGCTCAGTTTATTTTAGCCTAGTCTAAATTCGTTAATCCTGAAATTTTGACCTAGCTAATAGGATAAATTAGTATAGCCTACCATTTTATTAAGCTAAACCAGGGTTAGGTTAGCTGGCAACACTTGCGCGCAAACTGTGGATGATGAAACCTTTCCTAGGTCGAGTCATCATATGGGCTAAAAAGAATGAAAACTAGTACTGCCTAAAAACATCAGGCTATATCGGTTTATCCTACAAGCGGCAAGATGTATCAATTTGGCCTATTCCGATCAAGTTTGTCCTAGAAATCGGGTTTGGAAGATAACAGATATAAGACATACACAAAAGTGGACATTGACAGGAAACTAAATGAGGTTTAAATCTTTATCAAAAGTACAACACAAATAGTTATAGCGGAAAAGAAGGGAAGTGAGGGTGGTTATTAAAATAATATTTGAAAAAATAGGCAAAAATTATACTTAGATCCCATTTTATTGTGTCTTCGGTAGTGATCTATTAATGTTACATGTGCCTCTGTGTTCTCTAGTGAGAATATGATTAGAAGAACAGTATCTTAACAGTTGCAAATGCTATTAAAACTACTTTAATGTATTTGTTTGGTTCTATGTCGTGTGATCTTCAGCTGTGGATTTTTATAGATAATATAAATACCTATAAACTAACACTAGTAAAATGTTATCAATATTAGGCACAAAAATACTCTTAGTATTTTATTAAAGGTCCTTCCTACTGCATTATTACTGTTAATTATTACTGTTATAACAGGTTTTGCGCAAGTGAAATAGCTGGAGATGAGATAAGATTGTTGTTTTACTAGTAGAGTTAGCTCAAGGCTATTAGTCTAGAATTTAAATTGAAAAACTGAGGCTTAGAAATTTGGCTCAGTAAGGGGATGGGAGGAGTATTTTATCTTTAACGACGTGGTTTCCAATTTAGGATCCAGTTGAATGCTGGGGCATTTAAAAAAAAATCAACATTTCTCATCCTAATCCCTTAGATTGGTTAGTGCAAGCTGTGGGTAGACCAAAAATTAGCACCAAAATAGGAATAATTTAGTAACGTACACGTGTGACATGTGACCAAATGTGCGCATTTGTTCACCTCTTCTAAATCCTTGGTCGAAAAAAAAAATGTCCATTATATTTTTATAAATATACTTAAATATATTTTTCAGGGTAGACCATTTAAGGTTTAATTTTTCCCGTTGTGGTTTGATTGATAAGTTGAATTTATTGGGCTATAAGAGCTAATTAGAATTAATGTTTTCTCCTGCATTGTGTTTCTATTTAAATATATATATGGTTTGGGAGAACAGGTCATTCCCCAAAATTTTCTCAGCCTTTTCATTTCTATTCTAATGCCGGGATTAAAATAAACTTAACGTTCACATAACTTAACATAATGTAAATGTTCTCCTTGTTTTTTTTTTAAATGGAAGCTATAGTGATGAAGTTAACATTCACTCAACAGTTACTTAACTTAAGAGTTGTCTAGGGAAAACTTTCACACTAAGTGAATGTACCACTTGTTCTAGCAAGTAAATTATGTTGAGAGTGGCGTCAACAGGGCTATTTAGTACGTCATTTGTTTGTTTATGATAATATGCAGAGTAATTTTTTGGTACATCCAAACCCACCCTTACCCTTGCATTTCACAAATTCTTAAGAAATTGTAGCTTCTTGTTGCACTTCATTTTGTATATTTAGTTAGCTTCTATTGCAAGCACTTGCAGCATAATCAGCACTAAGTGATTGGGATACATTTTAGTGCACAATTTGTTTTCAAACAGTCCATATTCATTGTCTATGTTTTTCTTGAGTTGTTACGTTAAGTTATGTGAATCCTGATCACTCACTAGTTTCTTTACATTAAGTGAACGTTAAATTAAGTGATGGTTAGGTTGATCATGATCCTGCAACAGAGGGAGCGTTGGATGATAATGTATGAGAGTTATAATAATAAAAACAGTATAATAATAAAAACACTGCTGACGTCAAGATTATTTAACCTAAATGACTGAGAACAACAACATTTGACAAATTGTCTGAAGCATCCCTCACGTGTTAAACTGGCCTGCTGATGACGAGGAGAACAGGGTTCGAATGCCATTTAGGTCTTCTCAGGGTGTTTTTTCCTAAATAGTTTCCCTCTCTGTTTCCATGCAAATGTGAATATATTACCTCTAAAAATCTTCCTTCCTGGTGATCTGGTGGTCTAAAGGTAAGGTGTCAGACTTCTAGGCTGGGGGTTCGGGGTTCAATCCTTGGTCCCAAAACAGATTTATCTGATTGAGAAAACCTTTCTTCACCTCTGACAAGACGTGTAATTAATCAAATCTTGTGAATGTGTGGAATGCCAGGCCTTCACCGTGGTTCGGATCCCACGTTAAACTGTAGGTCCTCCATTTCATCTCATAACCACCCTACCATTACACATTAGCACAAATGCTTATAGCCTGAATGGGTAGTAAGACGCTGTGTTAATAATAATGGTCTTCTTTCCCCATCCCTAGCCATTAGAGTAATTATCATATACACGTATAACCTGAACAACTAGTAAGACATGGAGATGGAAAGAATATTCTAGAGTGAGACTGAAACTCACAATAGGGGTGTGGTTCACTTAATTTGAGGAGAAGTTTGTCTCTTGTAAACTGCTTATGTGGGACTGGGAGAGAGAGGTTTAATGAGATCTTCCTTGAGTTTGTCAAACTAAGAGGATTTTACAAATACATTTTAAAACTGGTCTCAATGTTTGTCAAATTTAAAGGATTAAATTTAATAGATGGGGAGGATGGTTTGATATAAATATATGTATAATTTTTTTTTGGCAACTACGATTATTTATATATGGCCATTAAATTAAATTCTAACACAATTCTCATCTTAAGAAACCTGTTTTCTTTTCCCTTACAAATAATTCCACGCTTACTTTTTTTTTAGCATAGCGTCTTACTACCCATTCGGGTTGTATACCAATGTATTAATTACTCTAATGTGTCAGGGATTATTAGTAAGGTTGCATTTAGAGGTAATGTACCCACTTTTGCCTGAGGGGAGAATGAAAAACAGTTTAGGAAAAAAACCACCCTCAGTACACCTGACCAGAACTGAACCCTAATCTCCCTGTCTCCGGCAGTCTAGTCTGTGAGTAATACATTAGACCATATGGCCACCAAAGCAGGTCACTTTCTATTGAACGTGTAATAAAGTTTACAGAGCTGTAAACATGAAACGTGTTGCTGACTTTTGACAAGGAAACCTGGGACCGAACTCAATTTATGAGTAACTTCTATACTCAGGTGGTTTTACACCCTCCCTTCAGACAAATTACTTTAATCAACCTCCTTAAATACCCATGTTAAGTCCACTAAGAAGCTAATAACAAAAAGAAATAAAATTGAATTCAAACTAGATACTCTGTGGACAAGTCAACTGTTTTTGTTTTTAGCTTTGCTTAGTTTTATTTCTCATTTGCAAAAAATTGATATGAGTTTTTTAAAACATATAGCTTGTTCCTTTTAATCAATACTGATGTTGTATGGTCATGTAATGAGGATGGAAAACGAGAGAACACCAAAGAGAATGACGGTGATGAAGTTTGAAGGAAAAATACCACAAAGGAAACCAAGAAAGAGATGGTAGGAACAGATAACAGAAAGTGTACAAGTGAGAAGAGAAGAATGGAAGAGATTAAATGAGGAAGAATGTTAGAAGGATAGAAGAAAATGGAGGCATATTACTAAACTGACCCAGACACAGACTGGAAACAGATGATAATGATGAAGATTAATTTGTCTCTTTTATTTGCTCACATTCTTCTTTCCTATACTTTCTTCCACATCAAATGCTATGTACAGTAGCCCCATGGCTTATTTGGTGCTATCTGACAACTTTAAAAAGTTACCAGACAAAATTATGTATCCCTACGCTGAGCCGTATGATCTACAAAAACATGTGTTTAGCAGCTGTCACTTCTGATGGTCAAAATTTAGTTATATACCTAAATGTTGACTGTCAGATGTCAGCTGTGAGCTGTCAGTCAGCACCAAAGAAGCCATGGAGCTACTGTAGAGATACTTTAAAGAGTGAAAAATGTTTCCTTAAATAAGTTTGTAAAGCCAATAGATGAAGTCATATAATAGCTTTGATGTGAGAAATTAATTTTCGAAAGAGTCCGAGACACCCTATACTACTGTGAGACGGCATAGTTAGCTATGTGGCTGTTAATCACGACTGACCGAAGAGTCCAGGCCAGGGTTCACATGCTGGCCGATGGGCCAGGGGATTATTTATTCAACACCTGCTTCAGTAGTTGCACGGTCTAAGATGTCACTCTCACATCAGACTAGACTGCTTATTATGTGGAGGGGTTCGAATCTTTGTTGGATGTACTAAGGTTTTATTTCCTAAATGGTTTTCTACTCTTCCTTCATGCAAATGCATCTGAATTTAACCTTCCTCATCCCTAGCACATTGTCATAATTAGTATGTGTGGGTATAACCCAAACAGGTTGTAAAACACGGTATTAAAAACAGAATTTCACGTCATTTTCTCTCACTCCAACTATAGGTTAATGATTACATACTTCTTTCAACTTCACTCTGTTTATCTTGTTTACTTAGTTAATAATAAATGTTAAAACCAGAACACTGGCAATAAGGTGTATTATTATTAGTATATTAGTGCCATGTGCTGGCAGATTTGAGCACAAACTAGAGAAGTACATTTAAATTAGTCCTATTTTGTCATGTTTTTGTAATAAACAGAACTTTTCTCTTTGGAGACAGTTATATTAATTCGTATTTATAGTGGTATAGTGGCAATTTATTACATTTATTTAACGACCAAAAGAAAACAAGAACATTATTATTGATTTGAAATTTTTTAATTTCTCTCATGGGAAATAAAAGCAACAAATTTTCAAAATGTTCAAACACTTATTTATTTAGAAGATTATCTTGTAATCCTGTAAAACTAACCTTATTTTGTTCTGCTATCATTATTTATTAGTTTTCATTAAACCTTCTTATTTTTACTGTTATTCTCATCTTTAACTAATACTATTAATGCAGATTTGAAGAAGCCCTTAGAAAAATTGGCCCTGTCGAGTTTATTAGTAAAATAATTAGAGGAACCCATGTTATGGCTTTGCCTGTCTAGGGAACAAGACGCTATGTGATCAGTGCAATTCGAAGCAATACCGCAAACTGCGTCAAAAGAAAGAGGGAGATCGCCACCAGCCCGAAGGGGATGAAGGAACCCAACCCCATGAGGGGAGCGTAGAGGGTATTTTCATTATATTGTCATTGTCAAGTCATTGCACCCTTTGTTGAATTGATCGTCTCTAGGAGGTCACACAAAGGATGGATTCACAAGTTATATAGATTCATAATTTGAACAAGAGATAAACTTGATAAATAATTTTGGTTAAAAATGCACAGTAAATTATTTTCAAAACATTATTTTGACAAAAATTTATGCTCTTGTGCTAACTAGACACATATTTTTAATTTCTTCTACCATTATTTTACATTTATTTACATTTTAAGCAAAGCTCAACAAACATATCTATAATTTATTTACTTTGCTGAATCCAATGTTCAATAGAAACAATAATATACATGCAACGTAAGAAAAATATAGTTATAATATTATAATATTGTACACATATCATAAACAGTGCAAAATTGAACTTAGATATTTAGGTATTAGTATTAAAATAATTAGCTAAATTTATTTGTAAGGTTTAGTTAGACTGGATTAATCAGGCTGAAACACACGAACATGATTAAAAATAAGAATCACTTAGAACATATTGTTTTATTTTGTTTTGAGAATGAATTTACATGAACTAGTGGTAGGAACACGAATTTATATCCACCATAGTGTTAAGGAAATATAATTTACATGCAGTAGGAAATAAAACAGGACCAAACCAAATTTTGCTTGCATTGGGAAAAGAGAAACATAATTCTTTCTCTAGATAATTGCTACCACTGGTTAAATAGGAAGTTTTGACCCATGTGTTGAACTGGCCTTTTTATATAAGATGTTCTGTCTTTCGACAGGTCCGTTGCCTTGTCAAAATTGAGTCCTCCATCATGTCGCATCAGCAGCATAAGTTTTTTATATCCTGAAAATTCATTTTATTTCCTTGTCTGAGGTCATCAATCAGTTACAATCGTGCTCTTTCACTTTACCTTCTACGACATCACTCAATAAGCTATTTATTCTCATAATGCAAACCATATAATTGGCCTTTCTTCATAGAATCATAGGAATAATGGTTTACTTTGCAAATACTCTTCTTATAAAGTCATATTTCATCTCCAATTAGATTATCTTAATGCAAAAAATTCCTAATATTGATCATGAAGGGAAATTAAAACTAAAACTAAATCATTGGCGGATGAACCAACTGGTTCTTTACTACAAGCCCTTCAAGGGAATAGTGTACTTGAAATTAAAAATTCAATCAATAATTTAAGTATTAGAATCCTGAATCAGCAATAAAATATGTAGTTTAAAATGTTGAATAAAAAACCATTTACAAATTCCATACTCTCTCCTGATGAGTTCCGGCATAGTGAAACCTAGGTCAGAGGATACAGGTGTGTTTATTTTTTAAGGGAAAACAATTACTTAGGTATTTGTCTGTTGCAAAAAATGTTCCCAATGAACAATGTGCAAGCCAAATTGTGTTTGTACAATTTCTATTATATTTTCTACACCTTTTGTTTTTATAAAAGTATAGTTTTGTTAAAAAAAGAGATTAATAAATCTATTTACTTTACTTAACGAGGTTAATAATCTGTGACTAGCACATACTTTTAAAGGTAATAATATGATTAAGGTTATTTTTACAGTAAGATTGAGCGGTTTTTGAATTGTTTAATGTTTCAAAAGCGTGATTATACACCTTTGGAAAATATATATTCTAAATATTATTTGAAATATATCACATCTTGTTCAAATTATTTTATCATCTAGTGTGATCCATCCTGTTTTGTTGATAGTTATTGTTCTCCAAAGGTATTCAAAAAACCTGGCATGGGCATCTATTTTAATACAAACTTAAAAAAGTAGTTGTACTTTATTTATTTTTTCAAAAACCTAGCATGGGAAAAGTCTTAGAATTCTTATTTAGAGTAGTTACTCATTTGTGTCGATGATTGGCGATGGAAGTAATTGGTTTTCATCCTAGCATGTTTTTTGTATTATGGTTTTTTTCAACCCCTTACAAATGTATATTTTTCTTTGACTCAATAGAACTTTTTAGAGATATGTGCCCTTTGTTTATTTTTTAAAATGAACTATTGTTTTCACAAGTTAATTTAATGAGACAGCATGAGATATTCTAAATCAATACCACTAGGCGTACATATTACCTAAATTGTCACCACGAGGAGGCTTTGTTGACTCCTTCTGAATTTAAAACTAAATCATGCCATGATAATTGTATATAATTTTAATCAAAAAACCTAAACATTAATGCCAGGAGCAAATCTTATCAATATAATCTAATTGATCCCACAAACGGACAGACAAAATCTTGTATCTACATTTTTGTTAAAACAAGACTTATTTTGGTGATATATTTTGTGTTTATTATTTTAATTTTTAAACCCGGGCGGAATTTATCTTTGTCTATTCTTAGGTTAAAAAAATCAAATTACAATAAAAAATTTAATATTTTACCCTAAAATATAATTTTATTCTGTACTGCTTTTTATTTTTGTGATCAGTTCGTTGCATTTACGTTTTGAATGAACCTCAATGTTTATGTATCTAGACTTTTATTAGTTTACAAATTGGTTTTATTAATATTTAGTAATAAGAAAATTAAAATGGTTATTTTGATGTTAAAATCAATGAGGTTGTATTAGGGGCTATTGGAACCAGAGTAGTGAATATTAATTTTAGGGTTAGCTTGGGCTTGCCTTTGGAAGGGCAGTGTTGTAATTCTTTGGATTCATCACTTGATAAATGTTAGGGTTTAAATGACGTATTCATTAGTCAAAAGTCTTAAATGCAAATAAAAGTATTTAATTTGATATAAATATCACAACTTGTTTTACATTTGACATTCGATATCACACTCACATCTGACAAGGGAAAAAGTATATTAATAAATAAAATAATAACATCATGAGTCATATCGTAACACTTCATAACAGATATTAAAAAAAAAAATATCTTTATTAAAATTATACTTAAATTAAATCCATGATCCGCACAGTGGTGAATCCTTAAGGCAAGATATAAGATAAAGGACTGTCATATTTTAATAAGGTGAGGTGGAAGGGTTTCTCGCGTCCCCTTCCACCCCCCCACCTTAAAGAAAAATCACGACTTGCTCAGTGGTACTTTCTAACAGTATGATGTTATAAAGAGGACTTGGCGGGACAATGTCAGTTATGACACCCTCTGGCCAAAATTCTCTGTTACTTGTTCTTCCAGAATGTTCCACAGTTTTGCAATAACCAGAAATTAACTTTTCATTGCAGACTATAGAAACATTAATGTATAACCTGTATCACATGATATTAACGCAACATATCGCATTAGACTATATTGTCAGAGAGAGAGATATCTTTTTGAATCATGGGAGGTGTACTTAGGGCGGCTTTTACTAAATGGTGGAGACCTGGGGTCTAGGGGTAAGGTGTCAGACTTCTATGCTGGCGGCCGGGGTTCAATCCTCGATCCCGGCACAGATTTATCTGATTACCAAACCCTTCCTTCACCTCTGACAAGACATCTTGTGAATGTGGGAATGCCAGGCCTCCACCGTGGTTCGGATTCCACGTTAAACTGTAGGTCCTTCATTTCATCTCACAATCACCCTACCATTACACATTAGCGTAAGTGTGTATAGCCCAATGGGTAGTAAGACGCGGTGCTAATAATAATAATAATACTAAATGGTTTCCCATGTTACCTAAAAAAAAAAGTGGCGAAATTTCCTCCAAAATGTTATCTTCCTCATGCCTAATATTTTAGCATAATTAATATGTAGACCAAACAGGTAGTGCTAATATGTGGTGGGGAAAAAACAAAACATGTTTATAAATTTCAAATTTAGATTCAGATACAAACTAATTAAAGGGTTTTATTGGTAGGATAGTATTACACTGTAAGCTAATTATTTAATAAATTCGTTTACATTACATCATATTAATTTGAGTCGGAAATTTTGTTTTATTAGTTGTTTTACCTTAACTTTATATGTCTAAGACCTGATTGCAGTAGACATTAAATAGCTATCATCCTTCTTGCTTAAGTATTTATTTTGTTATTCCAACTCATAAAAATTGTACTTAAGTATTCACTGTCAGAACAGGCTATTAGAGGCCTATCTCAATTAAAATTTAGGACAAAATAATTATCGTCCTGGTTAAATTCTTGACCTTCCTTGGCATTCATATCATTTAAGCTACCATAGTCTGCAGTAAATTCAAACTAATTTTAAGATCAAAATTTATTTTGCTATGTTTCTTTTATATTTATATAAAACCAAGCGTTATAAACTAAATAACGCCTTATACAACCTAGAATATACTAGATATCTTATTCACTCACATGATGTATAATCAAGAAAGATGGATCATTTCCAAATTTTGCCAGGCCTTCTATTTCAGTTCTTGTTCCAAATTACATTCACAAAAATTAATCAATATTTTTTGTCTTTAAATAATATGTTTGGCTACAAAATTTGTCACCTTGCAGGTGGTAGATGTAAAAGATGAAAATAATTTGAATATTAAAAATTAGAAAATATCTTTATGTCAGCTTTATTAACTTTTTTATATGTTAGATATGTACTATTTTAATAGAAATTAAATATATTTATAACTAGGAGCCAAGGAAATGGTATCAAATCTTATGAACTGAAACCAGTTATGATTCATTAGTAAAGAATTCAGAGGTACCAAAGAACCGAATTTTCCCACCCTTAACTATAGGCAAGATTTTTTAATCAAATAATGCAGGTTGAAAATGCTTCTGGAGCAATCAATCCTTTCTAATGTATGCAGTAATAAATTTGTATTTTTTAGTATACATAAATATTTAGACCAGAGGTCAGAGCCATCAATCGCTAACTATAACGCGCAGCAGAATTTTTGGTAGCTTGGGAAGGAATTAATTTGTGTATAGCAGTAATTTAAAACATAATATCAGAGTTGTTGTCTACTTTCCCTTCCTGTAGGTGGGGGGAGAGGGAAATACTGAACTAAGATCACAGATACACATCTTTATGACTGTATTAGAATGGAAATGACAAATTACTCAACAAACATAAAAATAGATTGCCTAAGAAAGTATAGTCCTTTGGTTATTGACACACCAAACTTAAAAAAAAAAAAAAAAAAAAAATTATACTCATTTTGTTCGATAAATCATGACAAAGACTAAATAAAAATACTATTCACCAGAGTGAATACTCAAATAGCGAACATTTCAGCATTTATTTCCATGGAATTGATTTTCTTTTTTTACAGACAACGTTGAAGAATGTGAACAATGCAAGGAAATTCTTGAAGAGTTAGAAAACATTGATGATGACTGCGATCGGCATGGAATTACATTTGTTAAAACACAGGTAACATGAGACTTTGAATCTACAAGTCATGATGGATTTTAAGAGTGTGATTGTATTTTGTTGAGATTTATATGAAATGTGTCCAAAGGGAATCAAACAATATTTGGTGAAATCATTAACAGAAAACTTATCAACACAACACTAAAAATAGTTGAAAAACGATCCTTAAATTAAACGCTTTACTTCTGCATTTTTTTTTCTTATTTTATTGTTTTTACATGAACTATTTGATGATGGTTTTAAGAAACCTTTCTCATATTCATAATTCTTTCTTGATAAGCGGTGGAAAATGGTTCAGTAAAACATTTATACTTAGGCCAAGTCGTTGTGATCAACTTTTAAGCATAGATTAAACCATCTTTGCTAAAGAAATAAGCTAGTAAGACTGTATTTAGATTAAATTCATTGTTATTTGCTAGGGAAGAAATGCAGAAATCACAAAATGGAAGAAAAAAAATCCAATCAAAACTTAACTTTGGACAAATGGTAAAATGGTTTTAGGGTTGAGGTTTATTATTGGGTTAATTAATGTTGAGGTTTATTATTGGATTATTTAATGTTCATTTTTAAATACAAGTTTATCTAAACACACATATAATTTCACTTTGTAGAAAATACTTAACACTAAGTTTCCATCCAATGTGTGTAGTAAACTTACTTACTCAATGGCATTAGGAATTTGAAAGTTCATTGCCACACTTATAAAAGTAAGCTACCTATACCTATCTTAAGTTAGTTCCATTCAGTTCAACTCATTACTCCCTATCTCTATCTTCATCTAGTTATATCCAGTCCACCTCATTATTCCTTATCCCTATCTTGAGCTAGTTCCATCAGTCCACCTCTTACACCCTGTCTCTATCTTGAGCTAGTTTTATCCAGTTCATCTCATTAACCCTACCCTATCTTGAGCTAGTTCTATCCAGTCAACCTCACTACATCCTACCTCTTTCAGGTCAATTCTAATATTATCCAGCCATCTGTGTATATGAATTTTTAAGAAACTACCTGAATTTAATCTAGGGTATTTTGCACCTGTAGTACATCTCCTCAAATACTCAGCAAGGGAGGTTTCAGGTTGCTTACTTCAAAGTTGTATTAAAAGAACTGTGTGCTAAAAAAAATCACATTAAATCTTCAAAGAGAAAATAAAACATTGGGAAATGCTTTTATGTTATATATATTTGTTTTATTTCAGGATACCAAAGTGGCCGAAATCTATGGTGTCTCAGAGTTCCCGTCTTTGGTCTATTTTGAAGATCAAGTACCAAATGTGTTTGAAGGTAGTAATATTCTGTTCAAAATATTAGATTAGTATAAATTGACATATAATCATCTTCCTCTGGAACTGCCTGTTAAGTCATAAATAAATATAGAAAACCTTCTGAATGGTTTTGATAAACTCAATTAGTTTCAACCTGTCAATTTTGTTACAAAAATGATGAAACTATAAAAGTAAGTACATTTTTAAATAATAAAAATCTTTTAAGAACATTATCGCTTGTTATAATAACTATGATAATGTAAAATGTGTAAAGACAGATAAAGGAAGGCATAAGTGGTTAAAAATAAAAAGTTGAGTCTAGCAGGGCATAAATAGAGTGACAAGGAAAACGAAGGAGGAAAGAATGAAAATAATGGTGTTTGCTGATGACATGATGGTATAGGATCAAAAGGGAGATAAATAATAACAGGAACAGGTACAGGAATGAAATGAGGAAGGGAAAGAGCATAGGATGAAACTTGGACTGGGGAAATGATAGTCATGACAAGGAAGAGGACAAGGGCTAGGAAATCTATAAGGCTTGATGAAGCTAAGAAATATAGACAATTTAAAGTATTTTGGAAGAATGATTGAGGCAAAGGGGGAAAATACTTAATCAGAAGAGGACAACAGGGGTAGATGGTGTGTAAGAGACACTTCAGGACTTACCGCACTTCTTGTATATTATTACAAAAGTATTATGTTACATATTATATTGGGATAATTATTATGACATACTAAGTTGAGGCCCTTAAAACTTGTTACTTAGTGCCGATGGTGTTGACACGGTAGAATTAATGGGTTATTTTGTTGAGAAAGTTGTGGTTTTGTTTTATAATAGTGTAATTACGTTTGATAATGTATAGGTGAGCTAAGTGAGGAAGAGGAGGTGCTACAGTGGCTCATCACGCAGAAGACCGAGGATCGCATCGAGCTCATAACAAGGGTCATGCTGGAGAGCATGGTGGAGGGCACCCAATATCTGGCCGTCTACTTCTGTAAGCTGAAGATATTTGACAACATTTATGAGAAATAGGGGTTTTCGAGTACTAAGAAATTTCAGCTAAGGTAGTTTTAGTATTTACTAGATTTTTCCTAAACTTGAAAAGTTCTAAGTGCCTACTCGTATTATTTTAGATTTTATCCCAACTATTTTTAGGTATTGATTTTATTCAATTTTAATACATTATATTAATTCATAGCAAACGGAATGTCCCTCTTTCTTTTTTTTTGTATGAAAAAAAACTTCTGACAACTTTATGCAATTTATTTAAAAATTTGAATTTGTATAATCGTGACTTTTTTTTTCACAAAAAGTGTTCATTGCTAAAAATAAAATTTGTGGTAATGGTTTAAGTATATATTTATAAATAAATTCAAGATGAAATATTTGTAAACAAATATTGATCTATAGTATGCAAGCTAAAAAATTTTTTTTTATTCAAACTCAACTTAAATGAAACCTGTAAATAAAACTATAATAATAAAATGATAGAAAGAACATTTGGCATAGCTGAAGGTTTGACTAGATCAACATTTACACTCTCCTACGTCAAATCATGTGATCTGCAGCTGTCACTTTTAATAAATATACTATAAATACTTATAAGCTAATACCATTAATACAGTAAAATTCAATAAATATAAAAATAACAACTTGTACACGTGAATCAAACTTGAGACCTTTGGCTTTGCGTGTCAATGCTATACCAGTGAGCCATCCTCATTTGTCTCGCATCTAGGTTGTCTTTTTTGCTTGGTTGAATTTTATTCAGCTATCAGAACTGATCCTGTAGAAAGCCATTGCATACCAGTTTGTGATAAACATTAATTAATAATAGGGCCTATAGTCAATTGTTATCATTGTCAATATGAAAATAATATATCTCAATGCAAATCAACAATTAATTTTATTAAAAGTTATATTTAGATTTTTTAAAAGGTACTTCCAGTTATCAGTGACCTACCAAGATATATTTGTGTCCGGGCCAGATACTATTTGTGTTATCCTTTATATAATCCACAAAGTATGTCAGTTTGCCTTTAGGTAGTCAAAGCAGGGTAATACAGCCCACTATTACAGTCTTAAGTCTAATGACATAAAAAATACTAACATTATATTATATTAGATAGGAACTTCACTTTAACGTTATGGTAGTAAGTGTGAGAGTAAAATGTATAATTTTGAATAAAGTTGATGATACTAAATCAGGCATATCCAACCAGCGTCCCAAACATTCTGTGTAGCCCGCGAGCTCAATTTGAAACACTTAAAAGTTCAAATTGCAGAAATAAACAACAAATTAGGCTATTTAAAGTTAATTAAATGCTTGCTAACTAATATGTAGTTTTTCAGACTCGTAAGTATAATATTACTAGTGTAATGTATGGATGGGTATGAGAGTGTGTTCATGGGTATGGGTATGTATGTATATATTCATGAAAAACATGGTGTAATGTAGTAAGGAAACGAATTATCAATACAAGAGTTGAATTCAATATAAAAATATAATATACAACCAATGAATATTGAAACTTTGATGTTTAACAAATATAGTGTGACAATTTGAGTATGGAAGACTTATATATATATATATATATATATATATATATATATATATATATATATATATATATATATATATATATATGACTAGATTGAGATAAAATAAAATAAAAATGTTATGACATTATAAAAGTAAGACTATCTTACATAAAATACATATAACAAATAACATTTTAAAATAATAAATTAAAACAAATAGTTTAAGTCAATAGAACAGTACGAAATATAAATTGATAATATTATGGTTGCTAAATTGTAAGATTGAAGAATAAAATGTAAAATTGAAGTTATATTTTTTATTAATTGAATTCTTATCTGATATGAGTGCCCTTGTTCCTTTTTCTCAAGCTGTCACACTATATTTGTTAAACATCAAAGTTTCAATATTCATTGGTTGTATATTATATTTTTATATTGAATTCAACTCTTGTATGTATATATGTTTGCATATTATAGTTGGACAATAAGTCCTATACATCTCATGCATGGCCCCTGACCAATTCCCCAAGAACTTATGCGACTCTCAGCCAGGGAAAGGTTAGATATGTCAGTTCTAAATAGAAGTGATTAATACTTTGGACACATAAACAATATCAGTTAACATTAATAATAGATAATTTTACTCAACTAGTGTGGGTGCCCCCTCTAATAACACTGTTTAATTCCAATTTAGCTAGCCCTGGATTTCATTAAATAAGGTTTTGTACATAAACATACATTATTATTATTATTATTTACTTATGTTTAGACAAGGAGAACTGCAACATCTGTGAAGAGATCCTGGAGTCTTTAGAGAATATTGACGACGAGTGTGATGTGTACGGTATCCACATGGTCAAGATAATGGACCCCAGTTGGCTAAACGTTACTCCATTAAGACATTCCCTGCTATGGTCTACTTCAGGAATGGGAATCCACTCTTGTTTGAAGGTAATATCAATCTTGTTTATGGCATATAAATGTTTATTTTGTGGTTAATCTTTATTCTGATAGACAAGTTTGATTAATGTGATATATATATATATATATATATATATATACACACACACACGTTTATTTGTGGAAATAATATTTACTTAAGTTCGTCTATATGTACTAAAATAAAACTACAGGTAATATCTATATATTAGTGTTTTATATATTTTTGCTTATTTTTATATTGATATATAAATCTAAATAAATATCTCCCAAAAGATAAGCATCGTTACTCACCATAGATGTTTCAGCTACTCAATACGAGTTAGGTATTCACACCTTGTAATGAAAACCAAAACATCAGTACACCTCTTGGTTTAAACAAACCAAAGTCCAAATTAAAATAATTTGAACCAAGCATGTTTAAATGACACTTAGTTTTATGTTAGCTACTCTAACATCCTGGCCATTAACAGTTTAGTTCAAGTTAAAGGTATAGAGAGTAGTTTAGAGGAAGTTCATTCACATGAGTGTGGAAAGAGGATGGAAAATCACATGTGCAGAACCACCTCTAGGGTAAATGACAAAGATTCAAACCTTGACCTCACTATAAGCAGCAAAATATACTATTGTGAGCTTGATACATAGATTGCATCATCCTGAGTTTTGGTGATTTTAATTTGAACAAAGCACTTTTGCCTGAAAGTGATCCAAATTGATTTAAAAAAAAAAGATTTTGTGTAAATATGTTAGAATAGTTTGTTTTAAAGTAAAAACTTTTTTTTTAGCAAATGATATATGCTTTGCTTAAATGGGACAAACTATTTTTCATACTAACCAAGATTGATTTATTTAAATATAGGAAAAATAATAAAGTAGTTTTTCTAAAAATGGCTTCATCAAATGTGATTAGATTCTATAATTTAATTTGTCATATATGATTATAGGTTAAATGTTTTAAAAATAACTGTATATCCTACACAATTTAATGTTATTTTCTCTAACTTAATCAACTGCAACCTTTTATTGATATTAACAAACTATATGCATGCTCATTGGTGCTTTTGTATGAATTATTCTTGTATAAATTATAATAAAGTTGGAAATGTGCACATTCAATCTATTATTCAAACTATATATGCAATTCAGAAAAAGGTATATATATTAGTAGTAATTTATATATATATATTACACACTTTATAAACTTTATTTTTGCATAAATTTTTGCTATAAAAATGAAAGATAGAGGTTAAAAGAAGTAAATGAAATGGCATGCTTCCATTTGAAAGAAATACACAAATTTACAACATTTCCTTAAACACAAAAGCACATGTTCATAAACTGGTTTGTCGTCTCCCCTTAGGTGACCTTCAGAACGAAGAGTCTGTCCTCGAATGGCTGATCGACGATGACAACCGTGAATTGGCGGACGAGATTGAGGAAGTTAATCAAAGAATGTTGGACAGACTGCTCAATGAATCACCATTCCTTGCCGTTTTCTTCTGTGAGTCACTGTGTTGGTGTTATTGGGTTTTCCCACTTTGAGCAAGAGTAAATGCTCAAAAAAAATTAACAGGGGGTGGGAAGGTAAATGGGTGTCTAGCTATCAGTGATTGATTAGGAGGAGAATAGATATAATGGATATCTGTCACGAACATGGTGGCATTTGATGACAAATTTTTTAAATTAAGAGAAAAAGTACTCATTAATTCTAGGACACCATTGAACGTTATTTTAAAAAAAAAAATGAGGTCATCATGTGAAGATAACTAAACTCTGTATTTCTACTTGAGCAATTTTTTTTTTATTTTGACCAAAAAATTGTTATAAAAATGGCAAAAACACTGCAATTTCTTCGCATCATATACATCCCCACTTTAACGGACTTAACTCTATTAATGGATCAAACTTATCTTTGTCTGAAAAACAACATAACGGTTTCAGATGATGATGACTGCCCAGACTGCAAAGATATTCTGGACTCTCTTGAAAAAATTGACGGAGATGCGGATCAGTTTGGTAAGATCAAAATGAAAAGAGTAACATATATTTTTATTATGTTGAATAAGAAACTTATTTATTGGCAGGTATTTATTGTTATATGCTAGTCTAATTTCGACAAAATAGAAAAGAGTTCAATCTTATCCTGCACACTGTTAAGGAGTAATTTTCCAATAAGTTGTTTCCCACACTCTCTCCAGTAGAGTACTCTTTTTAGCACCACATCTGACTACTGGTTTGGTTTATATACTTATTTACTAATTACGCTAATGGTTTTAGGGATTAGGAAGGTTATATTTAGAGGAATATTTTCCGCATTTGCATAAAGTGAGAATGGAAAACCATTTAGGAAAAACCACCCTTAGTACACCTGACCGAGATTCAAACCTCGATCTCCCCGTCATCCGCAGTCTAGTCTAACAAGAGAACAGCCCGTTAGACCACGCGGCCATCAAAGAGGGTCAGAATATTACCGATGACATTCCTCTCACCCCCCTTCCCTTTCGTAAGTATAATCTTTTATGATAGTGAGTTATTTGAACTATTCAAATTAACCTGACATTTTATATTAGGCCGTTTAATATTTACTCTCTTATGAAAGGGTTTTATTCCTGGGGGGACTAAATTTTGTTTATGCTTTTCACCGAGTGTCAAAATGGTGGGCTAGTGTCTAGTTGCTTGTTTTAGAACCAAATTGAGGGGTCAGAGTAAATACATGATAAACCTCATGGTTTTAAATTGAATATATTCACTATTTATTCTTCTATGAACTCATGAAATCTAGCTAAACAAAATAACTTAAATATTAGGTATCAGCTATCTTCAAGGTCTTGAATGACTAGAAAAATAACTTGTAGTTTCAAGAGGTCAGCTACCAAAAATCAATGTAAACTAATTTTTTTTTATAAAATGAGGGTTAACCTGTTTTTGCCTCAACCCCGCCCCCTCCCCCAATTAGAATACATTTCTAATAACTTGTTTACAGGAACTAAAGCATAATCATAATGTTTTGTAATAGTATAGAATTTAATCAATCAACAAATACACATTTCGGCTTAAATCTTCGTTTTTAACTTACAGGAATTGATATGGTTAAAATCAACGATCCAGAGGCTGCTGCACGCAACAATATCATCAACTCCCCGTCTTTCGTTTACTTCCGCAAGAGAGTGCCGCTGCTATATGATAGTAAGAATATAGTATTTATTAAACCTCTGAACACGGACAGTTGTCATTCAGTAGTCATGGCTAGTGTTAGGGTTGACTATGCAGTGAATGACGCAGAGTGTTGGTTCAATAAGCCGGGATTCAATCCTGGTTAGAGTCAACAAAGAGTGTTTACCTGTCAAGTTTTTGGTTTTTTCATTGACCCAAAAAGTAACTTACTATTAAAAAAATATATGTTTGAACCAAATGATTATGTAAGCACACGACTTTTATAAACTAATTTAAATCTAGAAAGACACAACATACAACCCCTGGTCATTAATTCGTCACTGTGAAAAGGGAAACCCACATTTCAACAATGATAATTTTTTAGCCTTGCCAGGAATTGAACCTGGGACTTTTAGATTGGTATACAGATTCACTACCAACTGAGCTAAGGTGTTGGACTACTCTAACTACTAGCTGGGCTGGGAATACACACTAGTATAACCTGAAAGAACGAGGTTCTATTCCCAAATGAGTTGATTGAAGACAATTTTTCCACAAAAAAAAAAAAAAAAAACCCTTCATAATCCTTTATTAACAGATAGAACTAAAAACCATCAAACTGCTTCTGAAACATACAAGTACAACAAATTACAGGATTGTATTAGTTATGAGATAATCATCAACCTCTTTTGACAGGTGATTTGTTGGACCATGAGAAGGTTTTTGGCATGGTTGACATCACAAGAGATATTTGAAATCAAGAATGAAATAGAAGAGGTCAATAGAAAAATGCTGGACAAACTACTGGATGAAAACGAGTTCCTTGCTGTGTATTTCTGTAAGTAGATTCTAAACCTAACTATACCTACATTCTGATTTTGATAGAAAGTTATACAAATTTACCAAAACTAGTTTCCTGCATTGAAACATGAAATCATGTGATCGCTTTTGATATACTTTATTAATATCTATAAAATAAAATTAATCATATAGTAAAAAAAATTAAGATGTAATCACTGTTGACTATACAAAAAAGTTTGTACTAGTAAAAGTTCCTTCCTATCAAAATGCTATTATACATGGCTCTAAAGGTCTCACCATCAAAGAAAATAACTGACGCCTGGCTTATCAGACATTTTTAATTTGTTTTGCATTAATGAAAATGGAGTTTTAGTGCATTCTTTTTTAGTCAAATTAAAAAAAAACTTCAAAAAATTAGATCTAGACACAGGAACCATGTTCAGGACCTTTGGTTTAGCACAACAAAGATAACTTACATCTATTTCCCAATGTAAATGACATAATTTTTTTAAATTGTGTGACTGTACAACTTCTTATCAAATTAATTGCACACAAGTTTTATTTATAGATTGTCTACACAATGCATACAATTTTTGCAAATTGAAATGGTTTCATTTATTACTTGCTCGAAATAAATACTTTTAGTTTATTGATTGTAGATAAACGTTAACTTTAAGGTTAGTGATTTTAACCCCTGCGTTGACCATGATATTTTTGCTTCCTACCTTATTTTAAATATATTAAAAAATAAAAAAATAATCAAAATTTTAAAATTCTGGCTTCGAGGTGTAAACATTCATGTACAGGGGCTAATAACTTTAAAATTTCAGACAGCTGCGTGCTGTATATATCACGCAATGGTCATGACAGACAAACTAACTTTTCATTTTATTAATATAGATGGATAACTGAGTACCGTTTTTAAATAGTTTTTTTAATAAATATTTACTGTTCCTATAAGAAAGTGAAATAGTCTTTAAAAATATTTTTTGTGAGTGCTTAATGACAATGTTGGAAACATGAAGAGGACTCCAAGAAAACCCTGGGTAGCAATAGAAATGCTTCAGAAAATAGAAGAAAGAAGGAAATGAAAAAAAATTCGATAAAGAAGGCTAAATGAGTTAAGAAGAGAAACAGACAAAGCGAGAAAAGACTATATAGAGAAGGCATGCAATAAGATTATCGAACTGCAAAGAAAAGGAAGGTCATGTTTCATAAAGCAAAGGAACCGGTAAGAAATGAAAACAAAGGTATGTGAACAATAGGTAAAGAAAACCTCAAAGGTCAGATGGTGGTGGATCATAAAAGAGGTTCTGGCGATTTGGGAAATATAAAGAGAAAAACTGCAAAGCAAGGAAAATTTATCAGAGCCCCTGGAGAATGAAGAAAAATATGAGGTAGAAGAAGATTAAAAAGGACCCAGCTTTACAAAGTGTGAAGTGTAGAGAGCCATCCAATAAAGAATATGGAAAGAAGGAAAGCTTGCTGCTGATGACAACATACTAGCTGACCTTCTGAAGGCACTGGGAACCAACAAATTAATGTATCTGGTAAAACTTATAAATATGATCTATGAAACAAGAGACTGGCCCAAGGACTTTCTAGACATAGCCATGGTGGTTTAAAGATTAAAAGCAAACCAAGAATGCACCACACAACCATCAGCCTCATATCTCATGTGGGGAAGATCTGGAAAGAATATTTAACAGAAGAATGGAACATAAAATAGAAAGTGTGATGGAAGAAGACCAATTTGGATTCAGAAAAGAAAAAGAAACAACAGATACCATCAGGATGCTGAGCATAATTTCGAAAGAACATTGGAAGCAAAGGAAGAGGTCTACATTAGTTTTAAAGACTGGCAAAAGGTTTTCGATAGAGAGAAATGGAAGAAACTGATCAAGAAGATTGGCATAAACTGAAGGGACCGAAGGCTGATTACAAATTTGTACCTGGGACAATGAGTGAGGGTGGGGTTGAACGAAAGAGACCAACAGAGACCGCAGGCCACAGAGATAGGAAGAGGAGTGAAACAGCAATGCTGTTTATCACCCAGTCTGTTCAACTTGTGTGGCGAGTGGCTGGCCAGAGAAGCCCTATAGGGGCGTGGCAATTTCAGGATAGGAGGATGCATCATATACACAGTAAAATACACATATGATCTTGCATTGCTGGCCAAAAATAAAGAAGAGTTGCAGGAAATGATGAACCTGCTGGAGACATGGAGAAGATATGTCATCGAAATCAGCATTGAAAAGTCAAAAGTGATGGTGATTTCAAAAGATGAAGAGCTGCCGAAAATTAAAACTGGAAGCCAGGAGTTGAAAAACATAAGAGCATTTCAAGTACCTGGGAAGTTTGCTGACAAAGCTTGCCTGTTGCACCAAGGAAATTAGGTCGAGGATTGCCATGGCCAAGGAAGCTTTCAATTAGATGCGGCTACTGCTGACCAACAAGATGAATTTGGAACTGATGAGGAAATGGATGCTTCATGTAGAGCATTAGGCTGTGTGGAGCAGAAACTTGGACTTCTTAGGAATATGGAAAATAATTACTTGGAGAGCTTTGAAAACTTGTGCTTGAGAAGACTTGAAAATATTAGGTGGACAGACAGGATGACAAATGAAGAGTGGGTGAGAAGCGAACCATTTTGGTAGTGATTATTTGGTACAAAGAAAGCTAGATCAGACACAGCCTTGGGAAGAACTGTCGTTTGTACGATGTCATAGAAGGAAAGGTTAAGGGAAAGAAGACCTTAGGAAGGAGGATTCAAATAATGGGTGATATGAAGGAAAGAAACAAATTCTAGGAGCTGATGGATGAGGCAGAGGATAGGGCGCACTAAAGGTCTAAGTTTACTGACAAATGGAATGGACCTGTCATAAGACAGAACACTCAATAATAATAATAATAATAATAATAATAATAAATAATAATAATAAATATAGAAAAGTGTTTCTTTTAAAGTAGTATTCTATATTTTTAAACAGCAAAAATCTCTATTTCGGGGTTTAGTTTCCTATTATTTTAAGCTAGGTTTAATTAAATGTATTAATTATTCCACTTTTTAGTAAATATGCTAATATACATTCAAAGTAAACATCTTTCAGACAGGGTTATCTATGTTTACAACTAAAATATTGGTGACCTCGCAATCTAGGGATAGGGTGTTAGACTTATGTGCTGGAGGTCCAGGGTTCAATCCTCGGTCCCGTTACAGATTTATCTGATATGCCAAACCCTTAATTCACCTCTGACAAGACGTGTATTAATCCCAACTTGTGAATGTGTGGAATGCCAGGCCTCCAAAGTGGTTCGGATTCCACGTTAAACTGTAGGTCCTCCATTTCATCTCACAATCACCCTACCATAACACATTAGCGCACGTGTGTATAACCCGAACAGGTAGTAAGACGCGGTAATAATAATAATAATAATAATAATAATAATAATAATAATAATAATAAAGATGTTTTACAGTAAAAATGGCCAGTATATGATGTGTTCTATTTCTCACAAGACACAAAGATACTGCACACAATAACTTGTGCAAGAAGATTTTGCACAATCTTTTGGTTTTCATACTTACATTGTCTTGTGACTTTAGCAGTTTGTACACTAAATGTGCCATGAGTTTTCAAGTTTTAGTTAGAATGCTAACACCATACAAAACACATGGAAAATGTTAGAGAAAAAGATGTTGTCAAGTGTATTTCTTGACAGCAAGTTTGCATTTAAGGCAGATGCTTTTTGATAATTCAATAAGAAAATTATATCAAATCAGTGTCATCTTGAAATATTGTTTACTCTTTCTCAATTTTCTTAATACATTAATTGGATATTTTAAAATGATTAAGCCAAAAGTTAAGGCTTAAGATATTTAATTGATAGAAGCATTTAACAATGGTATATTGAATTGGTTTTGTTTTATTTTATTTCCTTAAGATGTTGGACCAAGCCAAGCTTTATTTTTAAATAATGAGATAAGCAATGTTGCTTTATTATTGTTTCTGAGCATTAAAAGAGGAACATTTTCTTAAGATTTAAAGTGTAAAAATATTTACAAACAATTTATGTATTGTTAAAAATTTTTTATAACAGTTATTCAGAAGAGAAAGCAACATTAAATGCAATATTTAAATATATCTGGATGTACAAGATCGTTTTAATAGATCAGTTAGTCATAGTGTGAGAGTAATGCAAACTTCAGATATGAACAATTGAACTAATAACACATTTTACTTACTAAAACAAATTCCTCTGAGTCTATCTAATTTTCAGGTAAAAAAGAAAAAGATTATTATTATTACTTACAATAACTCTTTTTCCTCACATTTATCCAGATGAGTTTGACTCTGAAGAATGTTTGAAAGTGTTGGAAGAATTGGAAACCATCGATGGTGAGACAGACAACCTCGACATCACGTTTGTCAGGATGGCTGACCCACGCTATGCTAAAAAGTGGGGGGTAACCAAACTTCCAGCAGTTGTCTATTTTCGCAAACGTTTTCCCAGTATTTTTAGAGGTAAGGATAGTATAAATTATAATTTGCTTGTGTTGTGTGGGAAGTAGAGAATTAATAAGTATTAAAGTTGATTTATAAGCCATTACTTTGTTACGTTGTTAAATACAAACCTATTACTCATCCAGTATATGCAAAGTCTGTGCTTGGAGGAAAGATATATGTGGGATGAGAATATAAGTGCTTTATACCTGCTGTCCTAAGTATTTAGTAGCTCTTTAATATTAAGAGATATGGTAAATTGACGGATATAATAAAGGGTTCACTTCAAAATAATATATACATTCTTAGCCACCATCTTTTATTTTTAATGTGAAATATTGCAACAACAAGTGAGTTAAGACATAAGCAAATGATTGAAAAAATAATGTCGTGTTGATTTCATAAATGAAGGGGTCGGGGCAAAAACATAATAAACCTCACAAATTTAGATGGGATATTTTCACTATTTAAACGTCTATAAAATCTGTAAATCTAGCTATAAAAATAAATAAAATATTAATCAATATTAGCTATCCTCTAGGTCTTGAATTACTATAAAAACAACTTTTAATTCAAGAGTTAAACTACCAGAAATCCGTGCTACACATTTTTTTCATAAATTGAGGGTTAACGTGTTTTTACCTCAACCCCTCAATAGGATGTGAATATAAAATTTTTAAAAGTACAGGTCAGGGTGTGAAACGTGGTTTCTTACCTTACATGACCAAGCACATGGTCATCATTATATAATGGTTATTTAATATCTAACTAATATGAATGTTCGCAAATTTGAAAAATGACACCTGGAGCCTTGACTTAACGCCAATGCCCTACCACTGTGCTATCTAGGATTTGTGTCGTGCTTAGGGTCATTCTTCATTCGATGGATGTGTGTAACTCATCATCTTCTACGGGCTATCATTGATACTGGTGACTCGGGAGTGTGTTTATGTCGTTAAGTACAATGTAGCTTGGAAGATCGAAATAATCTTTAGGTCATGGATGTAGCCGCATAAACTATCATATTGTAAATTTTAAATGCAGCACTTGGACACAAGAATCGAACCTGGGAACCCTTGGCTTAGTGTTAGGGCATTGGTCCCTTATACCATAGATACCAAGTTTGATTCTTTTGTCTAGGTGTAATTTTTTAAATTTACAAATTTGATACTTGATGCGAAGATAGCCATAATCTAGGGATCTATCAAGCTTTGCTAGTCAGGTATAATTAATTATACAGGCATATGTTTTCTGTGAATGAGCTTGAGTGATGGCTCTGTTCACAGGTGATATTAAGAATGTGGGGGAAGTGCTAGAATGGCTTCGCAAGAACAGATTCCGTCAACCAGAGCTGAACATCTTCATGTACGCCGTGATAGCCCTCACAATCACGTTTATCCTGTACACCGCTTGGCTCGTGTCGTGCTTCCGACCACACGCCAAACAGGCGTGAGTATATACCAACAAACTTAATGAATGACTTTCATATAAGTGAAATCAATTTTATGATGGATTTTTTTTTAAGTTTTGTAAAAAAAAAGTGATTTTTTTTATAAACTAAAAAAGTTCAGGGGTGCCCAAATCAAAACTGTAAATGCACCTTTGAGGTGAAATTTATAAAACAATAATAATAAAAAATATGGTTACAAACTATTGAATAGCTTACCATGAAGTGTGACAATTTATGTTGACAAATATTTGTTAAGGACCAAATATTGTATATATTTTACAACAAAGAAAGTATAAGTAATAAACTATTCACAATAGACATGCATTTTTATTATTAGAGTCAATTTACTTGTTTTATTTACACCTTAAAACAACTAATCAAAAGATGATACTAAAATCTAGTAAAATGTACAAGCATATTTTAATATTATCTCCTAGTACTGCAATAATATAATATATATAGTAGGGCCCCATTTATATGGCGGGCTAGGTTTCAGTCTCCTTGCAAAAAGCGGAAATCGCCGAAAAGCAGAAATTGCTGAAAAGAGGAACATGACCTTTTTCAACCTTTTAAAAGCATATAAAATCCTATTAATATGTTTACACTATTACATATCAAGTTAGGCACTAAAGTTGTACACAGAATGAATTACTGACAGTAAAATGGCACCTGAAGCCATTCTTGAATACACTTGCTGAGCGCGTCATTTCGAAAAACAATGAGAGAGATGAACACATGCCGAATAAAATGAGCATATATGTAATTGAAAACCACTTAATTAGAAAAATGCCTAAAAGGAGGGTCCTACTCTATATGAAAAGTTAAAAATATTTTGACACAATTGTTTGTCCAAGGATCCCCATGTCACAAATAATGTAACTATTTAAAATTAAGTGAGAATAATTTAGCAAGAGTATGAAAACGACGTTTATGGTTGTCCTCCCCAACCAGAATACCATAGTCGCATCGTCTCCGTAGTGTGTGTCATTGTTTGGGCACCCCTGGGAGGGCTGAGAGGGGGATGGTGAAGGAAGGAGCACGCCAAGAGACGTGAGACACAATATTCCAGTAAGAAGATGATCCAGCGGACAAGACACTGTAATTGGCTAGATGCTCCGAGTATGCGAGTTGTTACAACAGACAATTTGTTTGAAAAAATATATATGATTAAAAAAAACACTATACCATATCCTGTCTTGTTATCATTTCTACAAAGTGTTTGTCAGATTTTACACTATCTGGAAATGTAATCATAATTACATTGAAATATCTAATTTGCAATAACTTGAATTTTATTATGTCACATAATTTACAAAAAATAGTATAAGCTTGGAGCTAAGATTAAATATATATAAGACATTAGAGGGTTATTCAGTGGATTCAGGAGGTCCGGGCTATGGAATTTCAAAATTCCTTTATACATAAAATGATTATAAAAATATATCTTCCAATATTAATCTACATTTTTATCTGTTACCATGATAACCACCTTTAAGATAGTGGAGGTTGTACAGTTTAGAACACATTACCTTTCTTGTACATATGTTGTAACTTCTGTAAAAAAGATGTTTAAGATATTGGGTGCCCGCAATTTGTAAGGGTCAAGGGCATGGGCCGGCCGACTTGTAAACCTATCAAAGGGTCCATTATCCATCATCAATCATCCATCGGTTCTCCACTGTACTTTTTCTTTTGTCTATATGTCTATATATATATTACATATTCCAAATTTAACCTCTTTCTCAAATATTTATAAACCCTCCTTTCTAAAAAAAATGAATAAAAAAGTGTATATTTTGATCTTGAATTAAGTTTTCTTGTCACATTATCGATTATGACGAATCAAACTTAAATATTATTTGAAAGTACTTAATAGATGTGCAGCTTTGAATATTCAAAAATCAACTTTTAATGCAGATGTAGTTTTCTTACACAATCGACTAAAATTGTCATTAGATCAACCATTCGATTGCAATCAACCAATTGCAAACTCCTGGTTTAGGGCAAATTTCCCCGTTTATACCATTCCCACCCTATTTTGGTCTATCCTCGGACACTCATTTAATTAATGGTGGAAGAAATGTAGTCAACAATCCAAGAAGTCCACATCATCATCACCATCAACATGTTTCCAGCCTGTGGCCGGGTCAGTTTAGTAAAATGCTTCCATCTTCCTCTATCCTTACACCATTCTTCTCCTTTCACTTGCGCCCTATATGTTTTCTTCCCCTCCCATCTCTTTTGTGATCTCCCTTCCGGCCTTTTTCCTACATACTACATCTCCATCATTCTCTTTGGTGTTGTCTCCTTCTCTATCCTCATTACACGCCCATATAATCTCAGTCTTGCTTCCTCTACTATCTCATGTACTCAAACATCCTCATTACACGCCCATACCATCTCAGTCTTGCTTCCTCTACTATCTCATGTACTCTCCCTACTACCACTTTTACCGGGTAACTTCATTTCAAATCTTGTTTCTCTTTGTGATATATAACATGCTCCTCACAACTCTATTCCCATGGTCTACACTTTCCTAGACTCTCTTAAATTTAATGTCCATGTTTCTGATGCATTTGTGACAATGGGTACAAAGTACGCCATATACAACACGTCCTTACACTTCAAGGGTACTTCTCTTCTACATAGAATGTCTCCCACACACCTATAGAACAACTCCCCCTGCTGTCCTCTTTTCATTGGACCCTCTCTACTATCACCTTTTAGCTCAATTCTGCTTCCAAGATATTATTACTTTTGTACTTTGCTCAGCTACACCACTCCATCCAACCTTATAGCTTTACTAAGCCTTACCCTCTTTCTTGTCACTACCATCACTTCACACTTTGCCATGCTATATTTCATTCCACACTATTTCACTTCATTTAATTCCTTTAACTGTTCCTATACTTCTTTTTCCTCCTTACCACATTCCATCAAGTCATCAGCAAACATCATGAATTCTATTTTCCCCCCTCCTTGAGTTTCCTTGCCACTTTATTCATGACCATTTCCATTACCATTACAAATAATACATTTCCTTCAATTTTTATTTGGAACCATTCCATCCACCTCTTCTCCATCTTAACACAACTCATATTATCTTCATACATGTTCTTCACTCTCATTACAACTCCTCTTTCCACTTCAGCCTGCTTTCCAAACTTTATTTATATCCGTACAATCATGTATCTTCTCCACATCCATAAATACCATCAGTAATTCCTTCCCAAATTGTACCTTCATTCCATCAATTGTCATGTAGCGAGGATTATAGATTCTATTGTATATCTGTTTCCTAGATCCATACTGTTCCTCAACTAATAAACAAGTCCAGTACTAGGACCATTTCTCATAGACTTAATCTTTAGTGAAAGATATTAAGTAAATAGTCTTTCATGTTAAAAAAAAAAAATACCAGTGACTTTGACTATAAGATCATGGATTGGTAAGATACAATTTTAATAATGTCAGAACACAATGAAATGATTAAATAAACATATTTTTACTGTAGAAAGTTTCTCTGAAATATATTATTTAAAAATATGATAATAATCGTTTTAAGATTTTAATAAGGATTTTATTTTAGTGCCACAGCTTTACAGAAGAAAGTCCCAAACAAAATAGTATCTGTACATTTGACGAACACTTTGATATCACTTCCACTTTCCAACTACAATAATCAATATTTTGTTTTACTTTCACTTTGTTATGTACATAATGTAAGTAGTTGTATTTATAAACATTTTTATGTTAAAAGTGTTACATGTGTGTGTGGTTTTGTTAACAAAGTCAATGTTAACAGAACCAAACTTGTGAACGGTTTTACAACTGCAGTATGAATTGTATTTATCTCTTTGAATGTAAATGCACTATTTGTGAAAAAAATATATAAATATATTTGTTTTACTGTAATTAAAATTAAAATTCGATGAATTAGATTTTAACCAAAACTATACACTAATGCAAACTTAAAAGAAGCATCACTCAGAGATGTAGCCAGATGTATAACAACTTCTAATTTTATTTTAGAATTGTTTATTTAAACACTTCTTTTGCTAAAAGTAAGAACTGAATGTAAATAATATTTCAATGTTTACTCACTTTTTACTTGGAAAAATAATACACATGCTTCCATCACACCATATAACCAGGTGCGTAATGTCAGCATGACTCCTCAAACATTCTACTAGAAAGTTGGGTAAAATAAATAGCAAAGCTGTAGTATGCTATTGCAAGTTTAAAAACAAATCCCAAAGCGATAAAACTGACATAATTGACATATTAACCAAGTTATTATTAATTTACAACACAAATTTCATATGCTTTCACTACTATAAAGCTAAAGACACAAGATTACAGTAGACCAAATCAACATTCTGAATTAGGACTATCATCTTCTTGAGATTCTTAAAAACTATGAAGTGATGTTTGCACTGGCTTCAACATTTAATGAGTTAAATCATGATTGCTTTTAAGAAGTTATAGATGGTTTTCGTCTATCAAAGGCAACCTACTAAAAGTAACGTAAATTGAAGGTGTACCAAAACCCATACACTCCACCTTCTACAGTTAATTTCAAAAATACATAAATAAACCAACACAATGTTTTTTAACTTAAAGCTTTGATGATCACAAATGATTTATAAGATTTGACACTGTGTGTAAGAAACATAAAAACTACTTGTTTTAATGTGTATTTAGTTTTATGAAAGTAATTTTAGCCAAGATCTACAGCAACAAAAGAAAACAACTTAAGATACTTTAGTTAGTAGTAAAGACTCAAATGAAACATTGAGATGAATACGACCATTTAATTTTGTCATCAAAACTTCTGACTGTAAATTTGAAAGCTATTAATTGGTGTTAGCCATTTAGATTAATTTATAATATCTGACCTTAAAGTTACTATCTTATGGGAATTATAAAGGTATGTCCCCACCAGAAGGAACATACAAGAACATTGTGCTGTTGTTGATTGTACTTGTAACTTTTTCCTGTATGAGCCTATAAGTTTTTCAATGTTCCTTATTTTTTTATGGCAGCAGAAACTAAAATTCCTATAAGTTGCTTTTTTCCATAAGTAGTGGTAAAGATCAAAGGAAATATAGGAACATGAGTAAACATTTTTGGTTCTCTGGAGTGTTGTTGGTTTTGTGTGAACAGCTTGTTTCCATAGTTGTTTGTTACTGCTCATTTAATAATGTCAATTTTTACATGAACCAATTAAAATTTGCAACTTTAAATGAACTACTGCAGACAAATATTCTGAGTGTTTGTGGAATCCACCGGATTTCAATATAAAGATTTAAAAAAGTAAAATTCATGGGTGAAGTTGAGTAATGCGAGTGGTACAGATATTAATGAAGTAATAAGAATTATAAAATAAATAAATTAAAACTAAATTATATGGTAAAATTTACTTTTGAAACTTCACGCATAAACACAACTGTTGATTCCGTGTGGAGAGTGTAGAACTGTTTATGGCAACACATTTAAAGTGTTTTTAAAATGAGTTGTTTTGGTGAAGATGGATCGTTTCATTAAGTTTGCCTTTTTTTTCTGTCTCTAGAAACAGGTTGCAAAAAATTAGCAAGAAAAAGTTCTCGTATGTTTCTTTTGGTGTGGACATACCCTAATGTTAGTGCTTGAAGTTTATCAGTTGTAGATATTGTGTTCTCCTCCAATATAATGGACCAACTTTCTACAAAATAATTAATATGCCCAAACATGATTGAATTAAGGTTTTGACCAAAAGTTGGAAACCAATAACCAATCTCTTCGGCCCACACCATAGAATAACTTTCAACTAGACACTGTGCATAAAAACCTATGTACACTCAGACTGTCCTGAAAGGTAGCAGGCTTACCTTACTTAATTCCACTATGGTGCAGCTTTATGGAAAAATTATAGTACATATTCTGACATAAAACATTAATTTATTGAAACGATTAAAGGCCACATCTTATGAATAATATTTTAAAATACAGCATAACAATATTTAGCTATATTTTATGTAAGCAATCATTGCTCTTTTAAAACTATGTCACTGTAGTTGTTTTTGTTTTTTATTTTCTTGAAAATAGATAGTCAAAATGAATATTTTGAAACCATAAAATTAATGTTAGTGTAATATTATACAAACATGTAATAAGATGTGAAGTTGTTTTTACATTGTTGAAAGTATGTCCTATTGTGATAATCATTCTTGTTCCCAGAATCAACTATAATATGAGACCTTTTCAACAAAGAGTGTTTTAAAAAAAATTCCTTGTAAAGTGTTAATTGTTTTATAAAATAATTTGTATGTATGTACTATTAAAACCTTACCAACATCTACCATGTTAATTTTTTTTCTTACTATAATGCTTATATGTTCTAGTGTACACTCTTTTGTTTTAGGACAGTTAACTAGGATATTTTTATCTTTAATTTATGCAATAGCGTACATTATAAGAAAACTATTTTGTATGTACAATTGTTCAAAAATAAAATAAAAAATAGGGTGTTTTTCAAACGTTGGTATTTTTTTAAAATATATAATTAATGATTTCTTATCTCAACTAATTTACACACAAAAAAGAGTTAAGGTTTTGTTACAGTTAACAAAAGTGTTGGGGGAAAAAAATAATTCTTTGATTTTAAGAGACACTATATTTTCCCATTTAAGCGTCTCCTAAAACAGGCTGAGTCTTAAAATCACACTTCTTTTTCAGCAGATGCTCTTGATGGGATAATAAAGATAAAGACAGCTCTGAAGACTCAGACTGATATTGATTCAGACAGAAAATATGAATAACACCCCCAATGATCAATTAGGTACTTTTGTTGTTAGTAGATTGAATTTTGTAATAAAAATATTTCTTATATAGAAGGTATTGTAGCTTTTTATTTTTTTTCTTAGAATAAAAGCAATTTTTTTCTCTTAGTGGTACTGAAAACTTATAATCATATAATCAATCACATCTTATAATTAAAGAAATACAGTACTTAATTTACATGAGCTGATTTTGAATAAAAACTTATGTAAATAAACCTCTTGTGTATTCATATATTTTGTAATGAAACTCTTAAATCGTAGGCACTATAGGTTTTTTAAAAATTAATAGGTATGGTACATTCAAAGGAGCTATAAAGAAATTATATTAAGATAAAAACATTATCTACTTTTTCATAAGTCACTAAGAATATTAATATTATGTATTAAACTACGTTTATTTAGTGTCTTTACATAACACTAAACATATAACAAGAATAAATTAACCTCCATTTAAGTGACCAAAACCATAATAAGGATCTTGAGAGGGGGAAATGAGGGGGTGAGAAAAGCTGTTCAGAAGAGGGAAAGTGCTAGTGTTTTGAGGGGTAAAGGAATTTTGCTAACATTAAATATTTTCTGAAAGCAACAATTTGTAGTGTTTTGTAAAAACAAACTAGGGTTGTAGGTGTTATGAATTTTATTAAAATTTTAATAAGTTTATTTATTATTATTATTTAGCACCGCGTCTTACTACCCGTTTGGGTTATACGCTTTAAGTACTAATTACACTATTGGATTAGGAATTGGGAAGGTCAAATTAGAGGAAGTGAACCAAAATTTGCGTGGAGGGAGAATGGAAAACCATTTTAGGAAAAACCACCCCCAGTTCACCCGACCGAGATTCGAACCTCGATCTCCCCATCGTCAGCAGTCGAGCTCAACACGACTAGTGAGTTAGCCAACTACGCCACCGAGGCGGGTTTCAATAAGTTATTAGACTAAGTATTGAGGAGTAATATGACTACTTTTTTTTTTAATCGCCACCTGTTAGGTTTTACTCATATATGATAATTATGAGGTGGGATGAAGAAGGAAGCATTTTAGAGGTAATCTACACGGTTTTGTATGGAAGGAGAGTGGGAAACCATTTATAAAACCACCCTCAGTAGACCCGAACAGGATTCGAACCCCGATACACTCGTCATAAGCAGGCCAATCTAACATAAGAGTGACACCTTTGACCCCTTTGACCACTGGAAAGGGTAATTACATGCCTAATGAAATTATAGAAGGGGGTGGGTGAGGGTGTGACCCCACATTGGTTAGAGGTATAATTTTCAGTAGTTTATGGTAAGTTTGCTTTTATTTGAAATTAATCATCGGTGTTAGTTTCTTTACCCCTCCACATTAAGCATTTTCGTATACATCACCTCTTAATTTTCATACCACCACATGAAACCTTACAATCTAACTTAAGACTAGGACAGGCACAACATCCAGTCCCCAACCATTAATGTATCAATGTGAAAGGGTAAGCCCATATTTCACCAATGATAGATCATTTTTATTTGCCACATTGGGAATTAAATTCGGGACCCTTAGCTCAGTAGACAAACACTCTACCGACTGAGCTAATGTGTCGGAACAGCAATGAATTATGTTTAGTTATCAAGTACAAAAATGAATATGTAAAAAATTTAACCATAATAAAATGTTAAAATTAGATTTATTTCTTAGTGGTTTCATCTTGTACAGGGTGGAGTTGAACATATAAAATGGGATTAAAATTAGTTGATTTCACTAGAGGAAAATATATATATTATTTTAAAAGTCACTAACACTAATAGTAGCACTTTGATGTTTGATGCGTAAATGTGTTCGTAGCGTATCGATGCGACTGTATGAAGCATGGCAATAAGGACAAATACACCGTTGAGATGAATGGAACTGAAAGTGATGCCATCTATTGGATACCACTTTAGAACAAACCTTACATTTGTACAAGCTGTTATCATTTCCTATAGCTTCAAATATTGTTGAGTAATTCAATGATGATATATCAATATCTGGAAACAAGAAAATTACATTATTACAAGACTTCATGTTAGTTTTTATTAATTCATTTTTGCAGTTGAGCAATTACAAACAATTTATTATTTTATCAAAATAAGTATACTTTAGGTATATATTTTGATAACCTTGTGTTTCAACATCATCAAGAAATAATTAGGCATAAATGTTGAAACAAGGAAAATATGGAAAGTGAAATCAACAGTTGTGGACAATAAGGTTTGTGGGACTCATATGAAAACAGGGCACTAATAGAGTACTATGAACTACCAAAGAAACCTTTCTGTTTTAATACCTTCATTACTTTATTACATCCTAGTATTAACATGGCTTCCCTACTCGAAATACATGTTCAGATCAAGCGCCTAACCCTCTTAACTCCCAGCCTTTCCATTTAATTGGTGAAATTAATTATATTTCTACACATCAAAGAAAAACTTGTTTCTAATAATCTTTATGTGTGACTTAATTATAATAATATTTTATTCATGAAGAACATATACACATGGTTATATCACACCTTCTAAGATCAGTTTCAGTTCTTCAATAATGACAAACTTATATTAAAGGCGTTAATTGCCTGATGATGGCGTCGTATTGACACGCTGAAACATGTAGCAACTTGGGCTGAAACTACACCAGCCATAAAGAAAAAAAGGAACAAGGGCATTAAAGCAGATAAGCCAGAATTCAGTATTAAAATATAAATTTTAAATCATCATTATCAATCCTCAACAATCAATAATTTAATAATATTATATTTTTTGATTCTTGCCATATTTACTTATCCATCTTAACCTAAAATATTATGTTTTTTAATTTTTAATTTATTTATTTATTTAATATGTTATATATTCATGTTTTATGTAAGATGGTCCTATTCTTGTAAAATCATATCCATTGTCAATATATTCTTTTATCTAATCAATTTATATCTAATTAATCCACATTCAGTTCTTTTTAGGTTACATTGTAATACATTAATATTGTTATTATAATCATTATTTCAACTTTAATTTCAACTACCATCATTAATTTTATATTGAATTCTACTTTTATAATATAATAATATTTTACTTTTTTTTACATCCATTACTGTTTCCAGCCTGTGGCCTGGATCAGTTTTTTTATTCAAGCCATATATTTTCCACTACCAGCTTTCTAGGCCTGCCGCAGCTTAATATGCCTTATAATCTAGGACAGGCACAACATCCAGACCCCGGCCGTTAATTCATCACTGAGAAAGGGTAAACTCACATTCCACTAATGATACATTTTTCGACCATGTCGGGAATCAAACCTGGGAACCTTAGCTCAGTAGACAGACACTATACTGAATGAGGTAAGGTGTTGAATAACTACCTTAATATAATCCATAGTATTAATGACTATTTTTGGCCGTACTACCTGTTTAGGTTTTATGCTTATGTACTAGTTATGCCAATGGTTTAAGAGATTAGGAAGGTATTGTTAATAAGAAGTGCACCTGGATTTGTGTAGAGGGAGTGTGGATAACAATAAAAAAAAAACTACCCTCAGCATATCTGATTGAGATTCGAACCTTGATCTCCCTGTTATCAGCAGACTAGTCTACTGCGAAAGTAGTGCGTTAGACCATGTGGCTACTGAAGTGGGAGTTATATGCCAGTGGGTGGTGCAAAGAGTTTTTGACAAATGTAAAAAGGAAGAGTCCTTTCATGATTTGACCTAGAATCATGCTTCTGTGTTTTATTTATATTTTTATTATGCAAATATACTAAAAAAATTACTAACTAGTAATAAAAGTTCTCCACCAAGTCAATAAATCAAGTTAAAAAAAATATATGCAAATATGTATATTCATTTATTTAATTTTTCATTTGTTGTAAAGTGTTTTAATAAACAATATGTAAGCCATTATAATTACTACAATATTATTTTTTTACATTTGTTAAAAAAATTACATGATCATAAAAAAATTATATATGGTTTTTAAAAAATGAGAGAATTACAGCTAAATACTAAGAAATCTAAATTTACATTTTTTAGAAGATATTTTCACTCTAAACAATTTGTATTACATATCATACAATTTTTTGAACTTATAATACACACTTATAAAGACAAAACAAACAAAACAACAACAAAAGATTTTCAAATAAGTACACTAAATTAAAACTATGTGGAATACAATTAAAATAGATAGGTATTTTAATTGGTTTAAAACTAATTACATTTACAATTATAAGAAGTAATTCATAATGTCATACTATTATCCTTGTACCATTAGAAAATTATTGATTATATTTTGAACCTCCCTGTATTGATTAAAGATAGCAAGTTAAATTGCATAGTATTAAATGTTGTAGTAAAAAAATTCTAATCTTTAAAATATGTGAGCATCAAAGTAAAAAATTGATATGTGTTTTATCGAAATAAAAAATGGAAAAATCAATGAAATAGCAGTAAATGTAATTTTTATTTAATTTAAAATTTATGGGAGAGAGTGGTTTAGTGAACATAGATTTATAAAGTGAGTGGTGACATGTATTGTTGGTAATTTCTCGCTTTCACTTCTTCCAAGTGGATTCTGGACTATAGTTGGTGGTTGATTGTTGAATTATATCATGATCTAGGGTACTGTATCTGAAGAGGGCACCCATGTTTTGTCTTGACATGTTGAAGCAAGGTATCACTTCGACTGTACGACAGATGACACAAGTCACATGAGTAGCACCCCGGAAAGTGTACAAAGTAGTGGTTCCTCAGGTGCATCACCATCTTCCCGCACAATGTGCAATTCCGTCGTCCGTCACTCATTATAGGCCCAAACATTTCAGACTTGCGCCAAGGCGGGATATAGTCTGAAAAATAAAAAAAAACTTCAACAATGTTGAATAAATCTTTGATTCGAGTGCAGGATATGAGCCAGAATAGACTTGGCAGTGAAGACATTGATACACGATTAGTCAAATAATTCAGGTATAGATTCACATATCTTATTGGCAGATTTATGAAGGGAGGCATGCATACATACCTTAAAACTATAAAATTAAAGGTGTTATTGAACTAATATGTTTCCATAGTTCAGCTCGAATTGTTTTAATTTTTTTAATATATAAAAAACATATCAAGGATGGGAGAGGAAATAGGGTGCACACTTCTACACCTTTGTGATGCACCCTGTCATATTTAGGCTAAATTTACCAACTGAATGGGATATTTAAAAAAATAGCACCCACATCTAATATCTACGGTTTAAAACATAAAAACAAAAGGGAGAAAAGGTAGGTCAAGGAACTGTTCCAGCATTAACAATCAGCTGTTACAGTCAGTCAGTGTCAAAGTAAGGCCATCTGAAGAGATAACGAGATATGCCTTATACACCACCTACTGGAACGGCACACCAACTTATTGCAAACCTGAACCCATCAGACCGAACAACAAATTCGATACTCGCTCTGGTGGACAAATGGTTTAAGACTCTAAGCCATCACTCTCACAATAGAGTGGACTGCCGATGAAAGGGAGTTCGGGTTTCAATCCCGGTCAGGTGTACTTAGTTTTTTTTTCCCTAAATGGTTTCCTAATCTTCCTCCACGCCAATACAAGTACATTCCCTATCAATTCAACCTTTCTCATTTCTGACAAATTAGAGTAATTTATAAATAAGTGTATAATTCTAATAGGTAGTAAGATAAAGTGATAAATAAAAGAATGTCGATCTATTCCAGCGTTGACCGAGCTTATGGAAGGAAGGGCAAGAAACAGTCAACTGATTGACAGATAGAGAAGTGAAACCACTTCCTTTTTATTAAGCCACTTTATGTTTACAACTACCCTCTGTCCCCCACATCACTTTCAGGCCTCCTAATAGTAAACCCCCTGACCATGGCAGTCATTCTTCATGAGTCAACTGTCGAGTCTTGTTCTCTCAGCTCAAGTGGTAGCCGCGGTTCTTCTAGTCTGGTTGATAACCTGGATCCAAAATAATGATCTACAACTAATGGGTATTCTTTTTTTCAAAGTTTTTACAATATATTTATTTATTTAAAAAATTAACCACTAAAAGCTCAATGTTAAAGATATTATTTAACTAAGGAACTATTGTTATGAATTAGATTTGTTTAAAACAAACAAAAATTTATATATTTTGATTGTTTTTAGTTATAAGGAGAGGTAATAATGACAAAAAATTGAAATTCCTTTTTTTTATTCATAAATTCATAAATAAGTTTGTAGAGACTCCCAGATTTGTGGAGAC
Source organism: Timema cristinae (assembly GCA_039000515.1). Taxonomy (NCBI): domain Eukaryota; kingdom Metazoa; phylum Arthropoda; class Insecta; order Phasmatodea; family Timematidae; genus Timema; species Timema cristinae. Next base: position 20,846,134 of record JBCFYV010002255.1, on the reverse strand, counting down.
CCTGGGATGTTGGCCCCTGTTACATCCACTTAAATCAAGACAAGTTTACATCCAAAGCTTTAGATTATTTTATGTAATAATTTTGACAAACTGTAACATTATAAATCTAGAAATATAAAATAAAAAATGTACATGTTCACATAGTAATAATAAACAACACACAACACATACTTATTTTAAATATATAATCTGAAGAAATTGTTCAATAAAATTATGAGTGCTATGACTTAAATACCATTTTGGTGGATGGTTTTCATGAAATTAAGCATTTTTCTTTAATGATAAGTACAAAAAGTGAAAAAAGTTAATAGCTAATTAAATATTCTTTGAAAATACAGTATGTAACTATAATTCAATAATTAAAAAACTTAAACTACTAACTATTTTAAAATACCACTTAATATATAATTAACTTAGTGCTACAAAGAACTGCACATTTTACATTGAACAAAATTAGTAACACTCATTTTTTATATCTGACAAGCTTTATATTTTATTTTTAAAAGTTACTATGATAAACATCTGATGCTTTTAATGATGGTTTTCACCCTGATGATTTGCAACCGAAGTTATCACTTCCAGATTTTATGTTATCTGTCTCTCCCATCTATTCCTTGACCTGTTTTGAGGTATTTTTCCTACATTGTACATCTCCATCATTCTCTTTGGTATTCTCTTCTTTTCTATTCCAATAAAATGACATACCATCTCAGCCTTGCTACCTTTACTATCTCATGTACTTCTTGCAATCCCATCCATTCCCAGATTGTTTCATTCCTAATCTGTTTCTCCTCTTGACAGCTAACAAGCTCCTCACAAACTTATTCCCAAAGCCTACCCTTTCCTAGTATTTGTTGCATTAAATGTACATATCTCTTCTATAAGGCCTATGTGACTATGGGTAGAAAAATTTATTTACACTTAAAGGCCAGTTCTCTTTTCCATAGCAAATCTCTTACACACCTATAGAACAGCTTCACCTGCGGCTCTCTTCTTATTTGATTCTCTCTACTCCCACCTTTCACCTTAATCATGCTTCCAAGATATTTTACACTTTGTATCTTTCTCAGATCTACTTCATCCACTTTTATAGCTTTACAGATTTCCTAGGCATTATCCTCTTCCTTGTCATTACCATATCCCTACTGCTAGATTTCATTTACCACTCCTTCACTTCCTCGTTCCATTCCTGAAACATTTCCTATACTTCCTTTTCCTTCTGACCCCCACCCCCATACCATAAGTCATCAGCAAACATCATGGATTTTATTCATTCCTGCCCGAGTTTACCTTCTATTTTATTCATGACCATTTCCATTACCATTACAAATAATAGTGATGGGAGAGCACTCCCCTGCTTCCCTCAATTTTTTTTTTCGAACCACTTCATCCATTACTTAATAAAACTTATGTTATCCTCAAACATAACCTTTGTTATCTATCATTACAACTGCTCTTTCCATTTCAGCCTACTCCCTCACGATCCAGACTTAATTTATATCCACACAATCCTATGCCTTCTTCACATCCATAAATATTATTACCAACTCTTTCTTATAAAAACATGAAAAAAGTAATTATTTAAACCCAATAACAAAATTATTAAAATAATTGGTGCAAGGTTCAAAAATCCAGACAAGTAAAAAGTATGTGCTTACAAAACTAAATTTACAGGTAGATACAATGTCAAATGTCATGCATGATGCAATATAATGTAGAGAATAGATTAAAAAAAAAAATGAATAATTGAGAGGTTAAACATGGTCATACAAAAAGTAAAATAATGACATTCAAGTTGTTATTAAATATTGTTTATGTATGTATTTTAAAGTTGATACAATAAATTTTATTAATATGTATAGAAATAATTATTTGAAAATTTAATTAGAATGTCTTGGTTGTAAGCCAGTGCTCCTTGGTCAGAAAGTGACAAATACCATTAGAAAAATCTTGATGTTTAGCAAGATGTGCACTTCACTACATGATTGAATAAAATTATACAGCCAGACAATTTAATTTAATTTTATATACTAGTAATTAATTGTATATTCCATATACTTTTTTCCTTGAATGGTTTTCTGAAATCTTTTACTATTATTTTAATATTTTTGTTACTAAACAATAACTTTTTTAATTTTTATACAACCACACAATTAAAATCTTATTTTCTTTAATACACAGCTTATATTGCCTAAGTGAAGAGCCACGAATGAGACTAGTCCTATGGATGTGATATGTAAAAATAGTTAATACACGGGCACACAAAATTTGTATAGGAATATTAAAAAAATAGAAAGCATATTTCAGCATTTAGCATGAATATGTGTTTTAGTTAACAGTTATTTGATTGGAACTAGGACTTATGAAATTTCTCTAATAATTTAACAATAACTCTTTTGTCCACCAAAGACTAAGAAAAAAGAATGAGTATCTGTAAATAAGTTTATAAACTTCAAGCACACATGTGAAAGAAAACTATGGCTATTCAACTTCTTAAAAATCATTTATCATAGAATGTTTGGTTTTCTCGTGGTGGCGGAGACTGTCACTTCGTGTGTATGACAGATTGCACAGCTTACACTGGTAACGGCCGGGGTAGTGAACATGGTAATGGTTATATAGGTTGGACACGACTTTACCACATAATCTACACCGGTAATGAGTGAAGCTATCTGGAAGACGATCGTACAAGTGTCGAGTACTCCACAATTTTTCCCCTGTAAAAGAAGAGAAAAATAAAGGATTATAAAGATTGATTTAGTTAGCTACCGTATAAAAACTTAAAGTATGCGAGATATTTTTTACCTTAAACATACCTACAATAATTTAGTATTTATGTAAAGTATCCCCCTTTTCTATTCAATTATTATCTATTTCTAGATCTAGCATAATGTGTTTATAACTAGGTGTTATATCCTAGATAAATAAGATTTTGTTATTGTTACATATAATAAAAGTGTTACTAGCTAAAGGACATAGGCACCAAAACTGGAGGTGTGAAGTACAAGGGTACAAGGGTACAAAGGGAGGGGGGGGGGGGTAAATGTCTTGGAAAAATTGTTTAGCAAATTACTTACAATTATTGTGACCAGTAACATCGAACGAGATTGATTAGATGCTACACAGAGTAAAATCATACCCCCAAACAACCATAAGATAAAAACATTTAAATAATCTGTGTTTTAACACTAATTCTTTCAGATGTTAAGTGTTTGGAAAAGTGGTTTGACTTTCTTTTTATGCATTCACAACACTGACTCTTTATTTTTGTGTGTTCAGTGAAACTCAAATATATAAATTGCATTGTTCTATATTATCTTATTTTCTGGTCATACCAACAAGAATATTTTATTTTTTCAAACTAACAAATCCTCTAAAGCATCACTTTTTTATATATATATACATGCACTTTGTTCTACTCCCCACCCCTTTTTTTCTTTCCACTACCTGTTTTTTTTTTTAATAAACCTAGCTTAGTCTAGACATAAAATCATTTTGCCCTCTTCCCCACTTATACCCATGTATTTACTCAAACTAGCCTAACCTGTAAAAGAGGTCATTTTGCCCTCCCCACCTTTGGACAAGAAACACTATGACATCACTACTAAGCGATATGAATGAGAAAGGTTATTTAGAAGAAGTGCACCCAGAATAGGGTGAGAGAAGATGGGAAAACCATCCTAACTACATCTGGTCGAAATGTATTTCAGCCTCTTTGTCACTGATAAGTAAGTGTATTGCGAGTTTAACATCTAAGAATGTGTCACTACCGATGTAGGTTTTAAATAAGTAACTATCCACTTCGGTGGCCACGTGGTCTAAAACACTGCTCTAGCAGTAGATTATATTGCAGATGATGGGGCGATCGAGGTTCAAATCTTGGACGGGTGTAATGAGGGTGGTTTTTTCAAAATGTTTTTCCACTCTCCTCCACACAAATTCGGGTGCATTTCCTATAAATATAACCTCCCTAATACAAAAACCATTAATGTAATTAGTGGATAAGCATATAACCTCAACAGTTGGTAAGACGCGGTGCTAAAAATAAAGTAATTTGCTGATGTAGCTGCTTTGATTAGAAAGTACATGTTTAGAAACTTCAAAGCAAAATTTATAATTAATTTAAATTAGTTGATTACTGTTTCTTGGTGTCATTTTTCAGCTAGTTTAAATTAATTGAATTGTGGCTTCCATTTGGACACTACCCTTACTTCAATGATTTGTACCCTGTGTGTTGATATAAATTAAGATATTTTCAACCACTAAAACATATAAACTTACTTTAAGCATGATAAAATTACATAGAGCTCAAAAAATGATATGGTGAACTAAATTTACTGAAACCGCTTACATACATCAATCAGTCCTAACACAATAATTTTGTAATATATAATAAATAAATGAAAAAAAATAAGAGAAAAAACTCACTGTTGAGAAGTTTTAGCAATCTTAGAATGAGAAGAATGTTGAAGAGTATGTTGGGACACTGATCCGCGTGATTTATTTCAGTTGTATAATATTTCACATATTTCAAATTGTTCTTCTTGACACATAGTTTCATAGCAGTTGAAATTCCAGAATCGCAAAGTTAAATTGTTTGAAATGGTATCAAGCACTTAAGGGTTACTTCACTGAGCCCTTGATATTCACTTGATAATCACAACCATAATTATTTTTCCTATAAAAAGGTGTTTGACTGGGCTACCTGATGAGATGCCCAAAATAATGTCCATCTCTTTTTACCTTTAAGTTTGACATCATTACTTTATACAGTCAAGCATTTCAAACCCAGTGGAAAGTCTTTTCTAGATAAAAGTATGTCTCTTTATTGTTTAAGACCCTTCAAGAGTCAATTAAGTGTTCGAATATCTTATTTTCTCCTTGTTCTCTTAATGAAAGAAGAAAATCGGCGAGTGTTTGAAAAATAATAAATTTATTTTATAATCCAGGTCGTTTAATTAGTCTAACATTAGTTTCACCTAATAAGATTACACTTTTATCAAAAACTCTTGTCTTCAACAAAATTGACTACCCTAAAAACCTCACTAACACCTGCTAAAGCAGCTATATCAGGAAATTAAATAAAATGTATGCACTTTTAAAAAAAAAAATTATTTACTTGACACCGTCCGAATTAGGATGAGTAAAAGTTTTTCCACTTCAAAATATTCATTTTGTTCATTTTATCAATATAGTAAAATGAGTGACTGCTTTGTGGTTTAGTGGTCGGAGTTCCAGGCAACAAATCCCGAGGTCTCGGGTTCAATTCACGGTGCTTCCAATTTTTCTACAAAGCAATGGGTCTGTAATGTGGTCAACTCAGCCTCGTGAGGACAAATGATTACTTGAATGGAAAAATAGCGGCTATGGTCGAGAAAATCGAGATTAACGACCGAAGGATTCATTGTGCTGACCACATGACAACCTCTACCCACATAATTTGGCACTACCTTTGCGACTACTAGCGGTGTAATAGCTTTAACAAAAAAAATAAGTCCTTTATTTTGTAATACCAGTGAACCCGGAACTATTAATTGTTGACAATAAAGTAATCAAGTTTTATTAACTGGGCTTTACAGTTGTGTTGGTTGACATGGTACAGGTAAAAATAAGCACATATACTCTGTCAGTTTTATCTCAGTGCCAGTAAGTTTGAGCGACATACTTAGCTATGACCTGGGAGGTCGGGGATTTGGTTTGAAACCTAGCCAGGTGCATTTGGAGTGATTTTATACATTATGATTTAAATAATTTTTTCATTCTATTGATAGGAAAATGCTGAGGTTTAAGTAAAATTCATTTTCTTAACCCTCAAGCTGGTCTATTTAAAACGAGCAGGTGTGCGGGGTATTTAATACCCGGTTAATTTTCAGTGAACTGTTGATACCATACTTATGTGAATGAAACAATTTTTTTGTATGTTTTGTTTTAATTAGAGTCACCATTTAATCACATTCCAATAGATATTTAGTCAAACTAATTGAAAGATAATCTTTATTGTGTTGGTAAATATAAAATGCCATAATTTAATGCATGGGACATGTTCTAACCAGGATATAACGTCCTAATAATATTTAAAAAAAATTATGTTTTTTTTATTAGTATTAAGACAAATACAACGAGAATACTTAAACAATACAAACATAATATGTACCAAAAACAAGTTTTTTCTAAAACTAGGAGCTAGAATCAACCTCAGTTTTCATCTAAAAATTCTATCAATATTTTAACAAATTCGGCAGGAGACATCATTCAAAGCCAATAACTTTTTTATCAAGTGGAACTTTGGTTAATGAAATCGCCTTTAAAAAAAAAGTTTAGATTATTTATTTATATATAGAAAAAAATTGAGACCTCCATTACTATTGAAGTGCTTATGACAGTAAGTCTGAACAATTTTAATCCATACTATAATTTGAAAAAACAATGTCGATGATTTACATCACACCGATTTACATATGAGTTACAAAGGTATTGTATACATTTTCAATAAATTTTACTACCATAAAATGTGTTTATTAATAAATTTTTACTTTTACCCCCACAACTCTATTTTACAAATTATCTGAAATTTTGGTTATCCGAAATCAGGTCCACCTCTCTTATTTCAGATAACTGGGGTTTTAGTGTATTACTATTCTTCTTCTTTTATTATTATTATTATTATTAGTTATTAACAGAATATGCACTTTCCAAAAAATTTTATCAACACACAACTTACAAACTAACTTATTACTAAGAAATACATAACACTCACTAGACTGTAAATTCACCAATGATAATTTTATAACCCAACTGTTAATCAAACCCAGGACCCTTGCTTCAATAGGTGAACAATGAAAAAGGGCGCTTTTAAAGATTAAGAGAATGTGATAAGCTTAAGAAGAAATAATTTGTTCAAAAATAAATTTAATAGTTAATAAAACTACCCGGTAATGACGAGTTTGTCGAGCAGCAGGGTAGGTGGGCCATAGCTTGCTGCGTGTGTTGCACCCCATGGAAGTTATAGGGGCCATGTGAGAGTGTGTTTGTTCGCTACCTTGATTTCCTGCCTTTCGGTTTCCTGTTCAGCCTTGAGTGGTGTCGCAGCCAAAAACTCTGCTCGATGCTATATAGCCAATTGCAGCTAATACATAAGTACACTTTCAGGTTAATATGGTTGAGTGACATAATTAACAAGGAGATCTAGGATAGTTCAGTTGGTAGAGCTGTTGCAAAAAAAAAAAAAAATCTGGATGACTAGGGTTCAAATCGCTGACCGGTTGTCATTGTTAACATTTGTTTATTGAGTGGACTTTATATTAAACTTTGTGCTAAGCATATCAATAAAAAATAAAGTTTAACAATCAGTAAATGTTTCCTGGACCTAAAGGATAACAAATGTGCATTAGCAATGAAGTGTTTAAAATCTTCAGCGGTCTTTTTAAGATGTAATTTATGGTGATCAATATTCATTGGATTTATTGTAAGAAATACTTTAAATACATAAAATTCCATGTCACCCGTCCACGATCGAGCCATACTGACCGAGCAGCCGCCATATTTTGGCGAATATAGTGACAATTGTGCACACGCGCGCGCGCGCACACACGCACACACACGCACACACACACACACACTTAAACTGCTGAAAGCATTGTTTGAAATTATTACTTGATGAACAAACAAGTTTAAATAAAATACATTTAACTCCTTTCATTTTAAGGAAAAACCACCTTCAGTATGGACAAAATAATATTTTTATTTTTCTATTATATCCCATTCTCTAGTGTTTCTAACTTAAGTTTTATTTTATGTTTTGAAAATGAGAAACTTACAAACATTTCTTGATGAAAGATCTTTATTAAAATTAGAGATCAACAGTATGGTACTAAATTTCTACTAAATCACTCAAGAAAATATAAATGATACATATAATATAGTTACATTAACCTTAATCATTTTAAAAATAACCCTACCTCATTCTTCTTTGCTATTAATAAAGTTTAATTACACCACTAAACATAACTATCCACTAAACTCATACAGTTATTAACTTAAAATTGTTTACAATATTATATTGCTTAACTGTTCTATAGTAACAATATTAAACAAGATGGATGAAATTCTTAGCACTATATGATAAGAGAACGAAGACCAGAGTGTTAATTTGCAGCAGAGACAACGAAACTAGGGGGGAAAGTTGTGGAGGAAATTACTGGGTTTACTTATTTGGGAAGCAGGATAACCACAGACGGTAGAAGTAAGAGAGAGATAGATTGTCGTATTAACCAATGCAAAAAGTGCTTTCAACTCCAAGAAGAGCCTGCTCATATAAACAGCATCAGTTAAAAGTTAGTAAGAGACCATTGAATGCTTTTTTCTCTATTGTGTTGGCGTATACAGGTGTGAGAAATTGATAGTGGGAGCTGAGGAGACTGGTGCTCGCAGAGGATGTTGAATATTAGTTGGACGGACAAAGTGACCAAGGAGGAGGTGTAAGTTAGGGAAAGGGATTCGAGAAGTCAGTGGCGTCAGCGTCAGCTTCAGCTGAGACATGATCAACCACTCACTGTGTCACAACGGCCTACTAACAACGACAGTAGGGAGGTGGGAGGGTGGCACTGAAAGTCGAAACAGGCAAGGAGGAAGATCATGTTGGGCGTAGGATGTGCAACCTACATGGAGATGTAAAGGTTAAGCAGTAAGAATAGAGGAATGGAGAACTACCATAAGCCTCGGGTTGAGAACAGAAAATAGAAGAATAACAACATTCTTACTTATAATTTAGTTTAAAAAAAATTATTATTTAAGATTTGACAAATCTGTTAAATTTGTTTAAAAATATTAATTCTTGATATTTTACACAACAATATTACTATTAAACTATTATCAATATGTTTTTACATGGTCCTTATGCAATATATACACATGGAAATATATATATATATATTTAAAGTAGCTCCTTTAATTTCCTGTCACCCAGTGTGAGTACATGTTCCAGTTATAAGCATGCCTTTGCATGGCCTTAAAGTGGAAAAGTATCTAGGCAAAAAACCCCTCTATACACCCAACCATAAATCAAACCCGGATCTCTCCGTCACCGGAAATCCAGTCTAACATAAGAGTTATGTATTATATCGTGCGACATATGATGCACATTCTATTAAAATGAATGAATGCTATATTTTAATAAAGTTGATCATCAACAACTTAGTGTCTCATATATCGGGAGTTTATTTTCAAGATAATCACTTATTGTGAACTGATTTAACATGAGCTAGAAGCATGGCTAAGTTCTGGTAATTAACAACACAATATTTGCAAAGCACAATTTCAGGGTAATGTGTTTGGAAGTGGTTGCATTTGTTACACACATTTTCTTTTACAGTGCTTGCAACGAAAGGCATTTTTTGACAGCCCAAAATATCTTGCCGTACAAGTATTTCCTTGGTGTTGTAAGCTCAAGGGCTGATGATAGTCCACGTTCTAAATTTTGGGTGCTCAAGCGTGAATTACGATTGCTTGATGACGGGTGCTGTGAGTAGTGCTTAGAATATGATTATTCATCTTGTGTTAAACATTCGGTGCTTGATGATGGCTTTGAAGCTAATGATCTATTTAATAATTGGATTCGTAACAAGCGTTTAATGTTTTGTGATGTCTTTTGTGATGAATGCTTTATAATGGATGTTATATGTTGGTCTGAACTCTTGAAATCTAGCTGCAACTCTGGAGTTGAACATTCAGGGCTTGATGATGATTCTCGTGTTAAAAGCTCATGATTTGATGGTGAAAATTGTGGTGATAGCTTTAACAATGTTGAGTATTCATGAATCGACCGCGACTCTTGTCCTGGACATTCAATGAATGATTCTGCGAATATTGAATGATCTACGTTTGATTGCGAACCATATGCATTGAATTCTGGGTCCAGTGTCAGACATTTGGAGCTTGTTGGTGCCAAAAATTCCATTAATGACGGTTCTGGTGTTGACAATTTATGACAAGGCCTTCCAGGGCCTAATACAAATTCTCCATCGCAAACATCTGAATATGATGATTGAATCCTCTCATATTCTCTTTGTTGATCTGGAACAAAGGAAAAATATTAGTTATGCTGTGTGAAAAAAAAAAATATCAAGATTTCACAAGATTTAAAAATTATAAACACTTTAAGTTTTAAACGTACCTTAAGGCTATTTAACGAAGAAAATACCAACATTAAGTGGTTTTTTTTGTCTGTGGTAGAAAAAAAAGACCCTGTGGTATCTCAAAATAGTAAAATTTTATTACAAAAATATGTCAAGTGCCCATGTACAAAACACAGTAAATTGCTGATAAAAATAATACAAACTAGATTGGGGGAACTGCTCTTATTATTTCTAATAAATTAATCAAGTAATTATAGCTAATAGTGGGTTATGTCAATGGTACAAAATGAAAAACATTTAATTTTCATTGATATAAAAATCTTTAGCAGCTTACACAGCATGGGCATTACTTTGCAGAAGACTCATTAATGAAAATTATCAACATAATTGGACTATGACAGTGATAATTAAACTGTGGTAAAAGTACCACCAACGATACACAAAATTATTATTGATAGTATGCTGTGAAAAGTTAAACAAAACGAGCAAATTAAAGTCAGAAAAAGATAGGATCTCATCAAATCTTAAAATATATTCGGACCAATTCTTGTATTATACAGCTTTATCTCGATGGTACTCCAAATTACGAAAATTGTTTGGGTGGTAGGTCATTCAAAAAGTTTGGGAACCGCTGATATAAACTTGATTTGGTTGTTTTTCCAAAACACACAAACACACACATTCATGGCAACAAAGACTAAATTATTATTATTTATATATATATATATATATATATATATATATATATATATTATATATATATATATATTATATTATTATAACTTATTATTTCACTTATTATAGACTAGACTATTATTTCATTGGACTTAACCATTATTGAATTTGAACTTGAAAAAAACAAAAAAACTATTATCTACAGTGCAAGTTTATTAAAGAGAAATATTTTATACTCTCAATAGACACAAGATAAGTAGATAGGTTTGTTAATTCAACAACAAATCCAGAAATGATTCACCTTTTAATATTTAAATAATTATATTAGTTTGAGATGAGGAATATACCTAGTAATTGTCTGATGTTAATTTTTTCAAGAAATGATAACTGTTTGTACACACAAATATTTAGAAACAAATAATGTCACTCAAAATGTATTACAGCTCTATCAGTACCAATCACATCAATGGAACAAGACACAAAGTTATAATCAAGAGTTAAAGAAATATGAAACGCATTTTAAAATCATCATGGACAAAAATTTTTGTTTTATCACATTTTCCAAGCCCTTCTCCAAATCACACCTCATATGTTTATAACAAACCAAAGCTCGGTTTACTTTCTCAGGCTTCAAGCTGAACAAATCACCTTTCCGTCCAAAGAAAGCAGCATCTAACTTAGATGTTCTAATATTTCTCATCATTAATATTACAGTAGATTCGAGGGGTTAGGGGGAAAAAATTGGCCAAGATAAAATAAAACTGATACTCTCAACAACAACAAAAATCATAAAAAATGAAAAATAAAATCAGATAAAACTAAAACATAAACTTAACCCTTTTTCATATTTGTTCTTTAGTAAGTGCAGCTCTTTTACAATTTTTTCATCTTGTAATGTAAGAGACCATATTTCATACCCATAGAGAACAATTGGTACAATTATTGTTTTGTATATTCTGAATTTTACATTCCTTGAAAGCAGATGAGGTGTTAACAACTTATCGACTGAGTAATAGCATGCATCTCCCAAATGTTTTCTTTTTCTAATTTCCACATTTTCTCAAAACATGGCAATACTCATAAAAAATGTAATGTGGCAATAAAGTTCTTCAAACGTCAGAGAATTTCCAAGGTTGTCAAGTTCTCTCTATTTGGGAGCCTGACCATGCACCACTGCCTCTAACGTAGGTCTATTCTCACCTCCTATGATTCTTATCTCTCTTCTATCTGGTAAAACTTGCAGGCTAACGACAAAAAGGTTTTAGTATTCACCTGATTCTGTTAAATTTTGTGTACAACAATTTGATTCCGAGAAAAAAAAAATTGAAAGCAATATTTTTGAAGTAACTCCCATCAGTAACAGGGAACTATAAGTTTCGATCTTCATTAAAGTTATTATCAAAGCATTATAACTCTAGTAAAGCTTATACAACATGAGGGTAAAGCTATAATATAAAGCACTGAGCATGCGTAAAATGCATAGATTAATTTTTAAAACTAGCCTTGAGGCATGCTTTTCAAAAGATATACCAATAAATAAACAATTAAAGTGGCCTAAAAATTACCAATTGGAAAAAAGTAGTCTCTGGTGTATTGCAAGAGTAGCGTCTTAGAGCGTTCTGCCAGCAAAGCAAATATTATGGTTTAACAAGTTTATATTAACTTAACAAGTATTATTATTATTATTATAGCACTGCGTCTTACTACCCGTTCGGGTTGTACGCAATTACGCTAATATGTAATGTAATCACAAGATGTCTTGTCAGAGGTGAAGGAAGGGTTGGTAATCAGATAAAACTTTGCCGGGACCGAGGATCGAACCCGGCCGCCAGCATAGAAGTCTGACACCTTACACCTAGACCACCAGGTCACCTACTTAACAAGTATTAATATATATACATAAAGTAATATATATATATATATAAAAATTTCCAGGAATCACACTCCTAGGTAAAAAAGAAAGTTTAAAATTTTTGACTTGCAAAATATCTAGAAATGAAACCTTTCTGTTATTTTTGGGAGATTTACGACTATGTATTATGTATTTAAATGTTAATATAAATAAAATGGAATATGCTGACTTGAATGTGTTAAGTACATTGTAAAGTTACAGCATCAAACTAGTTGACATTTGCAGGGGCGGCTGACTACCTGGGGCGCCAAACAGAGCACCAGCCTAACCTAACATAACCTGGGTGTGATTGATTGGTGAATTAGCCTAGCATAGTGTGGGCATAATAGTGGAGTTGCTAAGCATAACAATCATTCACTTTTTGATACGTACATTAAATTTTACATATTAGTAAATAGTTTTGTGGTGAGTAAAATATTATAAAAGTTATTTTACATTTGCCATCTTGAAAAAAATATCACCCTAAAACGATCTTTTGCAATTATAACAAAAACCGTTCACTATGTCAAAGTGTTTGCTGTGATAAAAAATAGAGAACATTGTCTACAAAACATGTTGTTTGTAATCCTAGCCATTTAGGCAAGCTCGAAGTAAAACGTTTAAAATATAATTACCATTTGTGGAGTTTCCCTTCATATTATTTTCCCAATCCGGCCTAGGTTACTTTAGGTTTGGAGTTACGTTTGAGGATTATTTTCATATTTTCCTTGAGTCCAATCACCATGGAAAATGTGGTTACTGTCAACTAGCAGGAGATGTAAAATTAGTAAAAAAATAATATTAAATAACTAAAAATAGATTGATTTATGTGAACGTTTCGGCTGCCATAAGGGACAACAAACCAAAATATACTTTTGCAGATCATTTGGTTTGGTGAATGGATAAATGAGATTATATTCGATAACTTTTGATAGTTGTCAGTTATCACCACTCTTACAGCGAATGGACTATATTATCCACCAGGGCGCCGAAAAGCAATCCTGACCAGGCGCAAAATTTACCTCGAGATGCCCCTGGGCATTTGTTTGGCAAAAAAGCATTAATATTAAAAGACATGGTGTGCATGAAAAAGAAGAAGAAAAATAATGTGTTAAATGAATCAATAAAAACAATATAATATTTAGGTGTATATTATATTTCTTGGTAAGTATATTCATGTAAGACGAAGTAATCTTATTTCTTTATAAGTTAATTTTTTTTATTAGCTAAGGTACTTGATCTAAGATTATGAGGAGGAAGGGTAGTTTTGAGGAAATGCACTTACATGTGAGGGGGTTGGAAAACCAAAATCAAAGCGAAAAACCACACCTGATCCATGCATCCATCTCTTCTTCAACAGGTTCAAAGTGAAATGTGATTCTAACACCTAAGACTACCAACCCAGCAGTGCGGGTATATAGTATCACTAAACCGAGTTGAAGAGGAGGCATGTACATTAAAGTCTGCACAAGGACTAGTTTTTAGATACAAAAAGAAAAATTATTTGTGATTAACAAAGTAATTTTTTATTGGTACCTTTAACACAAGACTATTAATAAAGGTTAAAGTGGTAATATTTCCTTATATTAAAAAACTAATAATTATTTGCAAATTGAATTTGCTAATGAAACTTGTATTAGCATATTGAATTTGTTAATAAAATTTTATCAACTAAATAAAATTAAATGTTTTATTGGTTTATTCATAATAGAAACAACAGAATAGTTACAGCACAAGAATATCGAAAACCTTTAACACTATTTAACATTACTATTTGGTAAACTAGGTTAGATATACAAAACATTTTCAATGTTTAGACCTTACTTATATGTCTATTAACCTTTTAAAAAACTGTTAATATGTCCTATATTTTCTGTTAAGATTCAGACTTTGGCACATAATTGTATACATACACTTAAAAAGAGTTGTAAGATAATAAAGGTATAGACTTAGTTTATTTTTTGCAGCTGTTGGATAATTGCTGAATATGTTTACAAATACGCTGAAATTAACACTTGGTAAGGATGACTGCTATTTATCACCGCTGAATTTGATTCCCTTATCAAAGCGTAATTTTTCAAAATATATTTAAAAGACGTGTAAGAATGTTATGTTTTTGTATTCATTTTAGGCCCACATCCATTAAAATATGGGCTTATACGTCAACAGTGTCTGGGCTGATTTGCTTTAATGAAGGTCAGGGATACGGAGGTATTAAAGGTGTTTTTTCCTGAATGGCTTTCCCCTCCTTCCCCAAACAGATACTGTACATTTCCCCTGCATTCACATCTAAAATACCTTATCAAATAAATTAGAATTTTCATATATTTTGCTCCTGACAATCGCCATCTGCCACTTAACATTATATACATTCACACTAAAAGAACACACACAATCCACAAAAAGTGAATTGAATTTAGAGGACTTATGTCTGCATTTGAAAAAAGGATGAGTTTAAAGGCATTTAGAAAAAAAAACAAAAAAAAAAACAGACTCGGTTAGCACTCAAACTCTGATCTTTCTATCACTGACAAACCAGATCATTGAGGCTAACGCCTTAACCTTGGTTACCACTGATGAAAGCTAAATACTATTGACTGTGACCAAGATTTCCAGTAATCTATCGAAAGTCAAAACTCTTTGGTGAAAAATGGACACAAAATGTATCGATGAAGGAGTGAACATGATTACAAAATATGTTGTGCAATTGTAACCAATTATTTTCACTTCCATTTCTAACAAGTATTATATTGTATTGTATTATCTTGAAAATATTGTTTTATTTAGTTCTATTACATTTAACATATTTTTACACTTAACACTTATTTATAGCTCAACAATTTCCTCTGGATAACAATTTTGAGGTGTGTATGAGTATTTAGTAAAATAACATAACCATACTTAAAACATCAACAATAAACCAACAAGTCTAATAAACATTCTTTGGCAACAAAATACAATCTGCAATTCTTTGTCGTAATTTTTTTGTGGTATCACCCAAATCATCTTTTTAAACATTATCAAACCAAAAGATATAGAAACACGTATGTAAATTATGGTTTTTACATAGTTTTATGTAACACATATTCAAGAGAGAAAAAAAACACTTATTAAATTAGTTAACAAAATATAAATTAAACATTTAAAAATAAAACACTAAGGATTTTTCTCCAAAAAATTAATGTGTTCATCTTTGAACACTTTTCAAATTAGGATGAAATAAAAGTAAACATTAAACACATTATTCAAAATTTTAGCATGTAGATTTAAATTGTTAGTTCCATTCATTTTCCATGAAATATTTAATCTTTATTGTATATAACAAAGTCAAATTAACATATTTAATAATTAATGGTAATCATCATCATCCATCAGATAACAAGCAAACCCTAATATTACAACATGTTTGTTGTAAAGCAAATCATTCTTTTTTTTTTTCACTCGTTGATGCTAACAACTTAATGTTACACTTTTACCTGACAATATTAATTTATTTTATATTTTTTTCAATAACAAAGAGATGCGAGGCATTCGGTGTTTGTAAACAAACTGAGACCAGTAGGAAGCATGCAGTGACATATTGCTAAATTGTCATATCAACGAAGCGGTTGTTGGATACTCGGGGTATAGTCACAATTTAAAACCACCATATGAGTAAAACGTCGAGAAGCAAGATGTCACAAAACAAGGTATGCATATAGTTGTCATGCCTATCTCTCTCTTCTAATCATGGCTGTACAAGTGCCGGGAGAAATAAAAATGTACATTTCAATCATAGAGTGTGTCACTTCTGCAGATTGAAATACTAAGAAGAGGGCACTTGGATCAAGTCTTGGATTAAAGTAACCCCACACTCCCACCTCCTTCCCTATGAATTCTTCTATATTTTCAATTAGAGGTGAAATAAGATAAGAGATCAAACAATAAAATAAAGGTGAAAATAATAAAAAAAATTGTGACATGAATTTATTTTTCTTGATTCATCGTCTTAACATTTTTCTTTGTCTTTAATAAACCGATTAAAGTGAAAATAAATAATAATAAAAAAGTGTTAATCTTAAGGTGGGAGTGTAACACAATTTTAAGGACAGTATTTTTACAGTTTTTATCGCAAAACTTTTTTTTTTTGTAAAAAGAAATCAAATAATTCTTCAGTAGAAAAATAGATTTTAAATAACCTCATCAACAATATGTTAACACCCAATTTGATTTGCTTTTTAAATTTTAGGAACTCAAAAGAGAATTAAAATTAATTCCTAAACTATCCACCTTCAGAATAATATATCTCTATTAATAACGTTTTGAACAAATACTATTTTAAATGAAGCCCTGGTGCTCTTAAGCATAGAAGAATAGCCAATATTGGAACTTGATCAATTCTTAGATGAATAGATATAATTTGCGTCTTTATTTTGTAAAAATGTTCTACCATGAAGTTAGTGCCCTACATTAAAATACTTGAAGCATATTTATTTTTAGCAATGCATTGCATTTAAAATATATGTTTTAGTAAGAAAGTGATTTGTAATGTATGTTTGAAACTTTATCAAATAACAAATGGCAATATTATGCAACAAAATAATAATAAAGACATATAATACAAACAGGTAGTAAAATGCGGTGCTAAGAAAATTTGTTATAGTAGTAAAAAAATACACATTATTTTATATTTATTTTTTCCGCTACTCAAATTTTCCCCCTAAGATTATATATTAAAAAAAAATCAATTATTTTACGTATAAGGTTTCAAACAATTAATTACATTTTAAGAAGTTAATGTAAGTTTAGAGCATGTCCTGTCTTTTTATGATCATAGTGATATTAACACAAATTAAACACACGGCAATGTCAAGGTTTTGAATATGAACTATTAAAATAGAATTTTAGAAAAGTTTTAAAAAATGGTTGAAAGTAAGAAGTGGTTATAATTTAAAGTTATGACTTAGATTGCTCTAGAGATACATACAAAATTAAATTGATAGATTAAACGATTGCTAAATTGGTAGATGTATTAAGTAAACTTACAAGTCAAAATGTATAATTAGAATTTACTTCTGGTGAAAAAACATTTCAGACCTGAAGTTTTATAGACAATTAATAATGCATCATCAACTACACCATATACTGGTTAGTGAAAAGTCTAAAATATATGTTTACAATTTAAAAATGTTGTTACATAAAATATACAATATAGTATGGTACAATACAATGTTTTAAGTTCAATTATGTTGTGAAATAAGAGGGTTTTTCACAACAACTCAATTTCCATAAGTATGGTACCAGCGTACTGAAACATGTCAGAATGAAGTAATCCAGCATCTTTTCAGAGCTGGATATCATAAAGGAGTAATAAGACAAGAAAACATATAAGACTTAGATGATTCAATGTCAATTAATTACTTCATTAAATTTGTTTAGCAGATGTTGACCTTAAAATTTTGCCCTCTTATTTCACAACATATTTGAATTTAAACCCTTGTTTTTTACCATACTATTGTATATCTTAAAGTTTTTGTAACAACATTTTAAAACTTAAAACATATATTTTAGACTTTTCATCAACTCGTATATGGTATAGTTAATGATGCATTATTAATTGTGTATAAAAGTTCATATTTGACATGTTTTTCATCAGAAGTAAATTATAATCATACATTTTTACTTGTAATTTCACTTAGTACATTACCAATTTAGCAATTGTTTAATATATCAATTAATTTTTTTATATATATTTCTAAATCAATCTAAGTCTTAACCTTTAGTTAAAATAGGCTACATGAAATTATAACTTAATTTGTGTGAATGAATTAAAGTTATAATGAGTTATGTTTTTTTTAAATTTAATTGGTAGCCAGTGACAAGATGTTAAGCTTTGTGTTTTAATAGTGCTTAAACCTTTTATCAAGAGACTTCGGTTTAGATCTAAATGGCGTCCAATATTCAGTCTTCCCATGTAAGGTTAGGTTCAAGTGATCATAAATATCCATATTAAGTTCCTGAAAATTTAATTAAAATAGTAATAATTTTGAAGAAATTGCTCTAATAAGAATTATCCTGATATAATATTTTTTTTAGAGTTGCGTGGATTTAAATGGAATGCATCTAATCACACAAGAGTGAATCTTTTTTCATTTTGAAATAAAACTTTTTAAAAACAAATGAGTTAAAGAATAAAAAAAATTATTATTAAGTTAGCAAGATTACCTCAACCATTATGGTACTGATAATACTATAATAGGTCAGGCAATACTGATATATTTCAAGGTAAGTAAAGTGTATTAATGTACATCCAATCAAATATAAACCTTTCTTCCAAACTATTGATCTTTTATTTTAGTAGTTTAATAAAATATTTGAGGTGAACATGAATCAATTAAATTTTCTGAAACTTCAGATTCAACAAATTTAACATTCAACAATTACTTTTTTTTATTAAAGTGAGATATCAATCAGAGGAGGATAGTGAGAAATTCCCAAATATTTTTATAAAATACAACTTGACTATAACATAGGATTCATTTCAAGGTTGTGCTTTATTTTCATGTGAGCCTTGAGATGATCCTTCCAGTTATGGACTGTGTGACACAAGGGGCACTGGAAGTACTCAGGGTTGTGGAAACGATAATGGTGCCACTTGTTGCGCACAACTTTCCCGCACAGCTGGCACAGGTGTAGCGTGGGAAAGTCCCCACTCTTCCTCGGGAGCTTCAGGAACATATGCCCCTCCCTCTCTGAATCAGGGACACAGCCTGGAAGACACAAATACCTCGAAAAATGATCAACAGCAAGTGAGACTGTTTAACTAACGAGGATGGACAATAGGACGTGTAACACCCATACACACATACAAACAAGGCAGCAAGGGTATTTTTATTAATTATCACACAAAAGTACAATGTTACCTTTTTATAAAGTTTTGTATATAAAAAAGTTACAAATCATGGAAATTATATTATAGACATGGTATATTTTAATAGCCAGTGGTTTC
The DNA here is from genome assembly GCA_039000515.1 of Timema cristinae. NCBI lineage: Eukaryota > Metazoa > Arthropoda > Insecta > Phasmatodea > Timematidae > Timema > Timema cristinae. The sequence goes on along the minus strand of JBCFYV010002255.1, from coordinate 20,826,447 downwards.
CAACTTGCAGCCCACGATGCATTTTTTTTTTTGTGACCCCATGGCATTTTTTGGAAAATTAGTTTACTGTAGTAAATTTGATGGGTTTAGCTGAGAAACGGAAAGTTTTTACTTGCGTTAGAAAAATTCCATGAATGCTCCAATTGGGGTTCATTCAGTAATACACTTAACCGCACTATATTTTTATAATAGTTTAAGTTTCCGTGTCAGTCCTATTTCCTTTCACCCCTTATATGATTATGATGCTGCTTGCAACCAAACTCGTGGATTCAATTTGTGGCCCTCGAGAACTTTTAATTTGAAAATGTCAACCTCAATGATCCTTGGGGTAAGGTGTTCGCCTCAGAGCCCGATGTCCGTGGGTTCAAACCCAGCCGGGGCTGACGGATTTTTCTTGAGCTTTAAAAATTCGTAGCACATTTTCCTTTGGCAGGGAAGTAAAGCTGTCAGTCCTACGTATAATGAGGTATGTCCTTTTGCTCTCGCCTTTAGAAACTCTCATGTGCTGATACAATCAGTCAATTCAGAAAGTGCACGTTAAATAACTCTGAAAATTAAAAATATTGAAAGCCCCTGATTCTATGCCACATAAGAATTGTGTACTTTTTTCCTACAAGGTGATAAGCATATACTTTACAAAGAAAAAAAAAATGTCAACTTTAGGGTTTAATATTTCTGTGGGGCAGTTACTTTAAAATCTGAACTTTACATACATTAAAATACCCCATGATAAGTAACAAGTTAAAATTTTGAGTTTTGAGTTTCAGGTGGTTTAAGAGATACACACTTTAAAACTCATAAAGATAATTAAATAGTTGTCAATAGTTAACATACACTTGCTTTTGTTGTTGTTTGTCCTTATGTAAATCATTTTCAAACCATAAGTAAGCAGAAAGGAAATTCAAGTTTAATTTGACAATCTTCAGCTTAGTTAAGATGAATTGTAAAATAAAGGCTTCATAAATGATTAACTACTTATATTTTGTGAAGTGTTTAGCTTAAAACTTAATAGGTTGCTTTAAAATTTGGAACAAATATTGTAATTCTCCAAGAGTCTATATTAGCATGCAAGTAAACAAATCAAAATGGCCGAAGTTTTTTTATTAGCTATATATACAAACTGAAATGTGTCAAATGAAATTAAGAATGATTTCCACAATGTTAATTATTTGTTTTGTTCAATATTACATAAATACATAGCCCTATATTTTATTGAGATAAATAAAAAATAACTTATATCACATTACATTATATGCAAATATTAATTTTATATTGTAGATAGGGTTTCAACCAACATAATTTTGATAAACATTCCACTTTTGGTTTCAAATAAATCAAAGAAGCTGTTAATCAGTCCCATTATTTAACTTGCTGTAAGCATTTTGTTACAGTTTGCTTCCTAAGAAAACTGAAAAAATAGTTAGTCCATCAAGTTGTTTCGATTGAATTTCCATTCAGTTATTGTTCAAACAATAATACTTTTTTTTTCTGTAAAGTGTGAATAACCATGTCAAGAGCACCAGTCAACAGAAGAGTTAGTGTTTTGTGTGCATTGATAGTGAAATTGTGGAAATAATTAAATAAAAGTTAAATGTTGTGTGCACTCTGAGTCCTTTCTCAAATGTTTTTGTGAAAACAGATTTGATTACTTTTTAAATTGTAACAAACCATGATTTAGTTAGTCCCACATGCCATTTCAAACAAATACTTATTTTTAGTTAAATTCTTCTGTGTTCATAGTACTTATTCATGACTATTAATAGATTTTTAAGACAACAAATTAAATTTGATCAAACTTTCATGGGCAAAGCTTTAAATTAAGATCACATTATTTTTCAATCTCTTTAAAACTTCAAACAAAACTAAAAAAAAAAATCATAGAATATTCTAGGTATTGATACATAAATAGATATTTTATTCAAACAATTACAAACAGTAACAATTTTTTTTAATGTGTTTACTGGCTTGGAAGAAAGAATAAGGTAAAGTCCTAATTGCACAAACCCTAATGTATGAACTAGTATTTCTTCAGTTTTATATCAAAACTTGTTTGAAATGAATTATTAGGTGATTAAATATATTTGGTTGTTTAATATCTGCAATTATTTGTGTCTCTCTTCCATAACGGGAACCGGCTGCTCCACTTTTAAGCGGCACAATTCGAATCAGCAAAGACAGATATAACATAAGTTTTTAGAAAAGAGCACAAATTAAAAATACAACCATTATTTTAAACTGTTTTAAGTTTTTCTATTTTGTGAAAGTCATAAGAAAAAAACTATCTGAAAATTCCCCGCTTTTTCCCTGTTCTATGAAATTCCATAACTTTTTCAGGTGCAACTCAACACTGTCTAAACAATCTATTTTAAGAAAACATGTTGGGGAGAGTGCTCTAGTACTCAACAGAAGCATAGGTGGAAAACTAAAATGTGAGGAATAGATCACAATGACTCTTTGGGCAGCATCAGTGCAGAGGACGTTGCCAGCAGTAAATAATTAATTTAATTCTAATTAAATTTGGGATTTAAAGCTTAGGTATTATTTTCCTATCGCCAATGACTATAAGGAATGTAAATATGAGAGATACATTCAGAAACTGGTAGTTAATTTAAGCATGTTATAAAAGCCAAATACAAATTAGTAAAGTTCTACAAATTATTTAATGGATGTGCATTAGTAGCAGGCTACAGGAATTGGCTTATGTGTAAAAAATCAAGTGGTACAAAAAAAACGATTGCATGACCATTTAAAAAAAAAGAACATTGGCTGTATGACCCTTTAAAAAAAATTATGTTTGTTATTAAGTTAACCTTATTTGTTAATACCTCAAAATCAATATTGATTTTTGTTCATAATGATTTCAACATGGCAACTATTTTTAAATCTGGTGCACAGCATTTTCTGCATTTGTAAGGGTTGGCGGTAGCTTCATTATCTCATCTATGTTAAGTCCTAGGACAAATGTACAGAAACTATGATGCTACAAACACATTTAAGGCTATAATTGTGCTAAGGTATACTATGCTTCTAAAAATATACCTTCATCATAAATTTTAAGGTAAAAGCTTTGTATCGCAATCACTAAATATGTAATTTTCATGGTGATATTTAAGGGGGAGGGCAGTTTATTTTAAGGATTGAATTTACTTTTGGAAGTACCTATTATGTAACAATAGTCTATGTAAAATTATTTAATGTTTGAGAGTGGTGTACTTTTTTTCTTACAAGGTGATTAACATGTACTTTCTTAAAAAAAAAAAATGCAAACTTTAGGGTTTAATATTTCTGGGGGGCAGTTACTTTAAAATTTGAACTTTACATACATTAAAGTGCCTCATGATAAGTAACAAGTGAAAATGTTGAGTTTTGAGATTCAGGTGGTTTAAGAGATACAGACTTTAAAACTCATACAAATAATTAAATAGTTTGCAATAGTTAACATACACTTGATTTTTTTTATTTTCATAAATAATAATTGGTGTTTATGGTGGTATTATGCTCTAGAATGTAAATAAACACATTATTTTATTTTGTTTGTTCAAGCAAACATAAAATAATATGAATTTTTTTCACATAGTGATTCTGAAATATTATGTGAACGCACAGTAGCTGTGGATAGTTCTTAGGGGTTAAGCTTTCACAACATGTTTGTCAGAGTCACTCATACTTTGTCCTCAGGTGACATCTTAAATTATATTTTATGTCACGCTTATAAATATCTTTGTTTGCTAAATTAATGTCCACAACGACTACCAGCCACCGCTGTTCATCATACACGCACATGATTATGTCATTGTTCCTGAGAGTTAGTGGGACAGCTTTCATTACAGGAAGACCGTCATACTCTTCTGGCTTAGATGCTAAATAGCATCTCATTATACTTTCTGAAATTGGAACATAGCGATGATATACCTGTGTCTCAGAAGTTGCTGGCAGTTGTCAAATGATTTTTTCTAAACTATTATTGTCAAGTAATTATTTCTTTGTCTTTAACATTACATCTATGTGATCCCCTTTATATTTTGTTGCAATAAGCAATACACGTTAATAGCTTCAGGGATAAGAAGCAACACACGTTAATAGCTTCAGGGATAAGAAGCAATACACATTAATAGCTTCAGGGATAAGAAGCAATACACATTAATAGCTTCAGGGATAAGAAGCAATACACATTAATAGCTTCAGGGATAAGAAGCAATACACGTTAATAGCTTCAGGAATAAGAAGCAATACACATTAATAGCTTCAGGGATAAGAAGCAACACACGTTAATAGCTTCAGGGATAAGAAGCAATACACATTAATAGCTTCAGGGATAAGAAGCAATACACATTAATAGCTTCAGGGATAAGAAGCAACACACGTTAATAGCTTCAGGGATAAGAAGCAACACACGTTAATAGCTTCAGGGATAAGAAGCAATACACATTAATAGCTTCAGGGATAAGAAGCAATACACATTAATAGCTTCAGGGATAAGAAGCAATACACATTAATAGATTCAGGGATAAGAAGCAATACACGTTAATAGCTTCAGGGATAAGACGCAATACACGTTAATAGCTTCAGGAATAAGAAGCAATACACGTTAATAGCTTCAGGGATAAGAAGCAACACACGTTAATAGCTTCAGGGATAAGAAGCAATACACATTAATAGATTCAGGGATAAGAAGCAACACACGTTAATAGCTTCAGGGATAAGAAGCAATACACATTAATAGCTTCAGGGATAAGAATCAATACACATTAATAGCTTCAGGAATAAGAAGCAATACACATTAATAGCTTCAGGGATAAGAACGTGTTTACTGACAGGACTTTGCAGACTCACTTTTGTCACCACTCTCTTCTCTGTTCCTCCAACACAATCGCAAAAATTTTCCCATGTTATTATGCAAATAAATTCCATCCATCATCAATACTGAAATCTTTCTTGTTGACATTAATTAAATTCTTCTTGTTCTTGTATTGGCTTGATGCGTCATCTGAGAAGTAAATTATTCTATCAACATTGGGTACAGTACACTTAATGTGTCAGCAAGCCTGTTTAATATGTGCATTGCTACCGTGTAGTGGTACAAGTTATCAATCACCACAAAAATACACTGGCAGAGAAGCTCATCAATTTTTATTTCTTTTTTGCTATCCGCAGGGTCTGGATTTTGATGACATGTCATATTATGGTTTATCACAGTCAATGTTCATAAGTACATAAACCTTGTTCATGACTTTGGAATTTATGGTCATATTTATTTTTTGCGTCATTTTTGATTCATTTTAAGGCATTCATGTTAAATATTTATATTTTTAAATATTCAATATTTCATAAATGCATGGATAGTGAAACATATATTTTTGTCACTACACAGTAGTATGTTGGAATAAGAATATAATGTAAGCAATTAACTATGTGTCCTCTTTGCTTGAATTGCTGTAAAATACAAATTCCTGGTGTGACACTGCAAGTAGGCTTAAGGAGGTTGCGTTGAGAGGTTGTATCTATTACTTCTGAAGAAGATATTTGTAAATCAATGCTATATTTAAAAAAATAAAAGTTTAGTTGTTAAAGGGGTTTCTTTGCGTTTTACACTCTTGTAAAGTGTGTGTTTGAATTAGTCGTGTGCATTTATTACGAGTTTTTGTTTATATCTTTAGGCCATTTTATATGCGATTTTTTAATAATTTTTAGGTGAAAAGTTGCTTGTCGGTTTACCAAGATTTAGATTTGTAGCTCATCTTGAACTACAAAATTAAAGTTTTCTGCAAAGTCCGCAAGAATACATTTTTCAGTTCCATTGAATTCCTCTTTCTTCTCTCTCAGGAAATGAGTTAGTATTTTTGCTATGAAAAGATGCAACAATAGTAAAACAATTTTTTCAATAAGAGATTAGTTTAAAACTTTACCAGCGGTTGCACATTTTAAGGTCATTGCATTGCTATTAAAATCCTCATTTGTAAATTATGACCAGTAAAAAAGGTTTATATTGGGTTTACAAGTGTAGTAACTTTTGTATTAAAGAGATAGATAGTAAGTAAAATTTTCTGAGTGTGTATTTACATCCATTTTTATGGGGAGTCCACGGCCTTTGTTAGATTCTCATAGGGATCTGTGACGCAGAAAAAGATTAAGAACCACTGGTCTAAACTCTTAAGTCGTCACTCTTGTAACAGACCAACCTGCCAATGAAGGAGAGATCGGGGTTTAAATTCTGGCCGGGTGTACTGAAGGTAGTTTTTACTAATTGGTTTGCCACTATGCCTCCATGCAACTGAAGGTATACTTCCTCTAAATTCAACCTTATTAATATCTAACACATTAAAATAGTTAATAAATAGTGTGTAATCAGAATGGGTTGTAAGATGTGGTGCTACAAATTATAACATAAAACAACTATGTTTTTATCTCCGTCCTTTTATTTTCTCTAGTCGTTTTATATTTTCCCTAGCTCAGTGCCAACAAAGTAAAACCTACATGTTGCTACTGAATGTAGTTCTTATTAAATAAAATGATAATACTTATACTTTATAGAGCCTCTATAGTACCACCTCCACCCCAACTAAATAAATAAATCTTTTACTAAAGTACTGTATTTACTTTTATTTTATTTTAAGAATACATTATGCATAACAATATGATAGAAAAATTATCTCAAAACTAAAAGCCTTGTGACCAAAACATAGTAATATTTATTTTTATTATTATTAAAAATGAAAAGATATTAAGTAATTTTTGAAATTCACATTGAATTGGTTCACCAAATATCCCAACAAAAGTTTAATATTCTATTTCAGATGTGCAAAGGAAGTGTAAAACTAATTCTTTGGTTCAAGACTTTTTGTTTTTGAGTTGCAAATTACACACCGATGTTAATTTAATCAAATTAACTAAAATTTGTACCTTAAGCCACAACAAAAAATAGAGTTTTGAAAAAAAAAATCTTAAAACACTAATAACACTATACTATACTTTATAGCTAAAAGTATTATATTTTTAAGGTAATTAACTGTATAATAACTGATATATAAATGCAAACATATGATTTGCTTCTTTCAATCATAATTAAAATATACATAATTTATTAGCACATGGAAATTGAAGACAAAATTTAAGAAAAGAGTTTATATTCAACACTATTTAGTTATATTTTATTTAAAAAAAGTATAATAGGAGCACAAAGTTTTGAAACATGAAGACAGATTTTAAACATTCAGTAAAATATATATATATATATATATATATATATATATATATATATATGTATATAGTAGATAATTGTGTGGATTTAATATGAAAAAAAAGTTTGGTTCAGACACTAATGCGCGCTATACAAATTATATTTAATATTTTCAACAGTGAGTCATTCAATATTTTAAAATTAATCAACCCATAATAAGAATTTAACATATATTTGTTAAATTTTTTAAATATTAACATTCATCTTGACACACAGACATTCAATAAAAAGAAACATACACATAAAAATATTATAATATTTATATCCATATTAATTATATTTTAAATAATCAAACAACATAGTTTGAAGACTGATTAGTTCCAAAAATAAATTAACCAAACAATGTTATTAGAATCTATCATAAAGAGTAAATAATTAAGTTTTTTCACAGAAATATTTAAAAAGTAAAATTACTAGTAAATAAAAACACACTTGTCTTTTTATTCAAGCATAAAAATAAATGTGATACTTCTCTGGGTTATTAGCGCTTTGTTGGATATAAGAGTTTATATTAACACTATTGGCTTCCCCTCACATGGTGGGAACTCTAGGTACCCATATCGATGGTCACATGGGCTAAGGTGTCAGTCTCACAAGACTGTATTAACTATGACGGGGAGATTTAAAGTATGAGCCTCAACCAGGTACAATGAGAGTGGTTTTATTCACACATGTGAATTTATTCCTGTGGTTTTCTCGGCAAACATGTTTCAATGAAAGAGTTATATAGGCTCTATAATTAAAAATACCATTTAAATAGGGAAGTGGGGTGGTGCATGATACTCTGATGTATTAATAGAAGAGAGGCTCACCAAATTGTGACAAGGGAAAAGAGAGAGGAGTAAAAAAAAAAAAAAATCAGCATGATATTGTTTAATTCAAGAGGGTGTCCATAACTATGTTTTTTCTTGGGACGAACATGATCAAACAAAAAAGTCAAGAAATAATTTATCTTGCTAATAAATTTCACTTTTACTCACCAGCTATAACAAACAAAAAATAAATATATCAGAAATAATTTAAAAGATTGTTGTTAACTTTAAAAATATTTGTCTCAAGTTTGTGTATATGTATATTATTAATACAGCATTCACAATTCTGGCAATTTGGGTTATCTACAAAAATAAAATATATAAAACTACCTAGTTAGTTAGTTAGTTGGTATTATGTGTCTATATGTAAACAAAAATCAAGTAATTATATTTGGTTTTAGGATATGACTATGCTTGACAGAATAAAAAGTAGCACTAGTTTAATCTTGTGTGTTTGTAAAATAAAAAGAGAAATATTAGGTCAGTAAGTAGTCTACCTAAGTGAACTAATTCGTTTTAAGGTGGTCTTGTGTGGGTAGGGAGCACTCAGAACAAAATGCCCACTATAAGTACCCTAGGTAGGCAACATCATTGATTAGTTGATTACATTAATTAACTGGATAATATAGAGTTAAATATTGCCGGCATGTTCATCTAACACAGTTTTGACCCTCTGGTTTGGAAATGGATGTAAAAGAGACCATAAATATGAAGTTTTTGGGAGGCGTGTTAGTTATCACAAATAGAAACAGGATTAGGAATTGAGTTATCAGGGAAAGGGTGGGGTACAGGGAGTACATGAGATAGGAGAAGAAGTAAGACTAAGATAGTTTCAACAGATAATGAGGATGAACAAGGAAAGAATCCCAAGGAGAGGGATGAATATGAAATATGCAGGAAAAAGATTGCAAGTAGACCAAGAAATATATGGGATGAGAACGAATGAAATATATAAAAGAGGACGAATGGTGAACGAAAATACCGTTAACAATAATGATGATGAATGAGGGCCTCTGTTAATCACATATTTAAATTTTTCCTAAATATCCCTTAACTTAAAGTTGAGAAAACCACACACAGCTGTCAGTTTCAGTCACATGTGACTATAATTTAACTGGTTATTAACTTCCCTGTAGTGTCTTAGTACTTTTGGTAAGGGAAATAGTTTTCTTTATGTTTATGATGTGTCTTTAATGTGTGAACAGGAAGATTGGAGATGTTTACTTGTACCTATAAAAGTATAGCCTGTATTTTCAGGCCGACTCCACGTTCCTCTCTGAGTCAATGTAGTCTTCTCCAGACAAAGACGCCCATTTAACCCTTTTGCTGCATATTTAATTTTCACTTCTTACATTCAGCAATACTAATTATAAGTCAAAAAATGTGATTTTCAACTAGTAATGTATTTTGAATATGAAATTTTTCATCACGTCTATAAATAGCCTAATATATAAACTATAAAAGTTTATGACACATTTTACCCAAATGCAATGTTACTCTGCTATCAGAACCATTCTTTATTTTACTAGCAACCCACAATAGTGTCAAACCAATCGCTAAATGAGGATTTGACCGGCCTATTATTGACTTAATATAGACCTTATGTAATAAAAAAAAAACTTTTGAAAATTAGGTTAAATCAACACAACTTGTACAATTTTGTGCTTTCCTCAGTGTAGTCTATAATATCATATATTTGTGTTAGGCATGGTTTCAAAATAAGAGTGAGGTAATGAACAAAAATAAAATAGCAATTAGAAGAAATAAAATAAATTTTAAAACTTCCTGAATTATTAAATTTTCCAATTGTCAAACTAACCAAATATTATATTTATTACACTTCACATGGAACGAATTCATTAATCATAAATTAAATGTTACTAACACAGTAGAGTATCCGGGTATATATCCCAAATACTACACTAATAAATCCCTCAACAATTTTTTCTGCCATATAAATATTGCACGTGTGCTACAAGTAGTGAAATGTGGAAGTAAACAAATGCTACTATTGTTATGATTTAGCAGCTGGTAATTGACAGTTCTCAAAACTAGCACCAGATGTCAAAGGCGCACAGGCATGCTAGTATGAAAAATTCAGCGTTCTAACATTCTTGTGGCTATTTCCGACTGTCACAGCAAGGATAGATAAAGTTTGACGTCGTGGGGTAAAGACGATTTCCGCAGTCAATGGCTACAATGCTGAGATTGGATATCCCATTAACACAGCAAAAGGGGTTAAAAAGAACTAATAATAAAACAAATAACATATTCTCATCAATAGCAGTTTAATTAAAGTTTGATTCCTTCCTCCCTTAACCCTGACATGAGTGTAAATGAAAATACAGAACTTTTTACAGTGTTTTTAACACCATTGAAAAGTATATTATATAATCTGTCATCAAAACATATTTTCTTCTAACAACTTAAAATATTTGATTAGGATATAAACTATTTACTCTCTAAGAGACATAAAATGTTTCCAGCCTTTGGCTGGGTCAGTTTAGTAAAATGCCTCTATCTTCTTTTATATTCTTCCACCATTCTTCCACCTTTAATTGCTTCAATTTTTCTACTCGCAGACTTGTTATTTGCTTCCCCCAACTCTTTCTTGGCCTCTATTGCCATATTTTTACTACATACTTCATTCCCATTAATCTCTTTGGTGTTCTCTCTTACTACATCCTCATTACATGCCGATATCATCTCAGCCTTTCTTCCTCTACTATCTCACTTACTCCCTGTGCCCCCAATCATAACTGTATAACTTCATTCCTAATCCTGTTTTTCCTCGTGACAGATAACATAATACTCACAAACTTCATTCCTTCATTCTCATGGCCTCCAATTTCCTGGTCTCTCTTACATTAAATATCTAGGTTTTTACCACTACTTTAACTATGACATTTCCACTGCAAGCTAAATTAAAATAAAATGAGACCAACATCGCTATCCACGTGCCCACCGATGTAGATTACTATTGTCCCTTTGAATACAAAAAATTATCAAGCAAGCTCTCACCCCCAAAGAAAAATCAATATGAGAATCTGATCCCGAGGGAGAGAAATCTAACAGAATTTAAAGGAAAATAAACAAAAAATTCACTCATTATTACAATATTAACATTAGTTATGTACAAACAATAATATTACTACAACCAACCACAGTTTTTGAAACAATCAATAATAACCTCTTTTTATGTTTGTTATCAATATAGAAATACATTAACTCAAACATATTTATAAATAATCAAATATTTTACAGCTATTTTAAATTTCTAATATATTGCACATCTTTCCCTCATACAGTTTAATTCACCAGTACAATTAGCACCCACATAAAATTATCACAATATCCCTACTTCACACCAGTATTATACACATCATATTAATAGATAGATATTTTACACATGAAGCAAAGCAGCAAGACACGTTAGTACACATTGGAATATTGATAAACTAAACTTTGGTTAAAAAAAGATTTTATTTTAAAATAATAAACAAGATCGGCACCAATATTTAGAATAAAAAAAATATTTGTATTAATCTGCATTTCAAAGTATGTCAAGGATTCTTATGTATATGGTAGGGTTTACTTTTGAAACTTTATTATGATACTTAAAATGTAAAAATAATACTTTAATAATGATGTAACTTCCTTTCAAGCTCCACAGGATATCTGAATACAGCAAATAAAATTTAACAAATGTGCATTGCTCCGTGGCTCAACAAAGATCATGCCAAACACATTGTGTTTGTGTAAATTAATGAAAATAGAATAAATCTGTAGTTTATTACAAACTAAGCATTTGCTAGATTTACTTTAATTGACATGTTATGTAAGAGTTTATTACTATTATCTGTATGCTTTAGTCCCAGTGTTCTGGCTCTTAGTATTATTATTATTATTATTATTATTAGCACCGCGTCTTACTACCCGTTCGGGTTATACGCAGGCTCTTAGTAACTTAAACATTTATTTTTATTATCAGTGTCTAATTACCTATTTGGGTTACATATATTTAAACTATTTAATATACAAGAGAACAGTATGAGTGGGAGTCAGAATAAAAAAAAAACTTCTTCCAAATTTAATTGTTTTAATCATGAAAAGTTTTGAGCGTTTAAAGAGCTCTGACTGATTTCATAGTTTTTATGTGTAGCTAATCTATGATGAAATTTCTTCACATGTTACTAAACATGGCATATTTTAAGTTTTTCGATAAACCAAGATGATTTTGTTGTCCTTTAGAATTCAGTTTGACAAGATTTTTTTGTGCTGGGCTATTTTGTGCAACTCAATTCTCTCTATAATATCATGAAACATCCAAAGCATTGTTTCTTAAGATATAGATAAACTTAACAAGTAATCAAAGACACAAATATTTTGCAACAATAAAGGATAAAAATAAGACGGGGAAATAAACTCAAAGACAATGAGAAACAAAGTGTCTTGCAGCATCGCAGTTGAATTTGATTTGTTAGTAGTTAAAAATAAAAATATCAATACCAAAAAGAGAGTGGGCAGAAATAGAGAAGCATCAATAACAACAATCAGCAACAAATAATGCTTTTTCCAGTTAGGAACATGTTGATTTAGAAATATTTTGAATGAATCATAATATTAATTTTCTTTCATTAGATTGGTATTTTATAACTACAAATTCATAAAAAAATCCATTCCTTTATTATACATATCGCGTTTTAAATATCTTATTAGTTGAAGGCACAAAGATACATAAGCTTAATATGATTTGTCTACACTAGATACACATGTGTGAACAGTGTAAAAAGTAAGTGTGATAGAATAGTTAGAAATGGAGCCAGTTAGGCTTATAGTTGCTGGGATAGAAAAGGGTGTATAAAACGTGTTCTTGGCACAGTTGTTTTATTTAATATCAAACATACCGAGACATTTATTTGGGTTATTGAAGACGTTCCTCTAAAAACATATTAATTGATCTTTTAACCTAATCTTAGAAAATAGTAGACTAAAATAACATTAAGACAATCGATGTTATTTGTTAAACTATCAAGCAAATAAACTTAACCACAATAGTGAAAATTCCTTCGAGCTTGTGTCACACTTTGCTGGATGGAGGTATTAAACAAGCAGCACAAAATCAGACTGTACACAAGTTCAAGGAAAAAACAAAGACCAGTTAAGTGCAAGCATTCAGCAACTTCCAAAAGCAAAACTTTCAACATTAGAGTAAATAGAAAAGACAAATCAAATAAACTTAATAAAAAGTACAATTTGTGTTTTAGCTATAGTCAAAATTTATTTTATTACTTTAACTTTGTAATCTAGCATATTTATATAAAGAGAAAATTTTATTTACATAATATTAAAATAAGTTTTGGTAAGAAAAACCTTTTAATTTACCTTTCCAGATGAAAAAATATGAATAAACCACAGCATATCTATATAAAAATTACATCAACCACAAATATTTTTTCGACAATTATAGATTATTTCTATAAAAACTTGACTATATTGAAAACCCAATGTATACACATATGTCAAAAGAATTATTTTTTTTAATCAGCCCACTCACCCTCAACCCCTTCATGTTAGTATTCAAAATAATCCCAAATTTGTGTGCACATGATAGCTCAACTATATACTAGGTTATTAGGCATGATGTGATAGTTAAATAAAGTTGGGGAATTACAAAAATAATGTCAAAATATGTTTTAAAAAAACATGAATTTTCTATGTTATTATACAAATTTCATCGATGATTGAACCACCTCATGATAAACTACCTTTCTAAAATATGATCTACATATTATAAACAAACATACAGAGACCATTTATTCAGTGTTGTAACAATTTAAAGAAAATCAGTAGGAAAATAATTTGTTCCGGCTTGAGGTTTAAATATATTGACCAAATATTTTTCATTGTGTTATGTTGTCAAAAGCTCTAATGTGTGTAAAAAAAAAGTTATAAGATATGTTGTAAAAAGAAATTTTTTTGTTAAATATATTTTACTTTTTAACCCTTAAAAATTGATAAGTGCTAGAAGATTACATCATGGTGAAGAGGGAAGATCATGTGCCTATTTCAACTACAAAGTAATTTAAATTTTAGAGTATGGATAGTAAGACAAAGACTAGAAGCTTATAAAATAACGTAGTGTATAGCACAAACAGGTAGTAAGACGCACTGCTCAGAAGAAAATTCAGAGAAACTAGAATATATTAATTATTTAAAAGTCCACACCAGCGATTTTGCGGTCTAAGGTTTCAAGATCGTAAAACCTGGATTGACAATGATGAGAGATGATTCAAATCTTGACCAGGCACATTGGGAAGTGGTTTTCAACATATAATTGATCAATTGCCGTTTTATAAGCCTCATAAACATGAGCACTCTTACGCTGTAGTAGCCCACTCATCACTCTTTCTTATAATAAGTCCTTGTTAGACACACTCATGTAAAAAGTTAACTGTGAAGAAATTTTTTTCTGAAGGGATCATGGTTAGAAGACAATTCTTATCTTTACTATAATTTAATATAATTCCGAAGAGCAAACACAATCCTGGGTATATTTTGAGGGCAATGTTAAAATAAATCATTAATGGGAATGCGAATGCAATTTTTGAGGAGCATGCTATCTCTCAAAAGGAAAAAAAAATGGATCAGGATTTAAGTTTCTCGAGAAAAAGTTGTGATACAGGAAGCGCATTAGATAGTAGAGGAATCCAGGCTGAAAAGTATGGTCATTTAATGAGGAAAGGAGTGAATACCAAGGAGTGAGATGAAGTATGTATGAAAAGGACCATAAGAGAGTCCAAGGAAGAGAAATAAGGAGCAGATAGCAGCAAGTGTATGAGTGAAAGGAAAGGGGAAGATGGTGGAATTCTACTAAACTGACTTGGCCAAAGTTGGAAATATTTCTTGGTGATGATGATGACTAATAAACATCATTAACACACTACAAACATTTTAAAGGTTCAAGAAGTATCAATATTAAGAAAAAAAACTTTGTGTAACTTATTACTTATGTACAAAGTAAGATAACACCTTTACTTGCCATAAAACTTGGTTCCAATGAAATTTATTGATGAGAAAAACCAAATAAAACACTGATGTTTTGTAATAAATCAGAATATTCGATTTTAATGTTTATAATTACAAGCTAATGCACCCTAAAATAAACTAACCTTTACCATGTGAACCACATGAAGGTTAGGTTGGGTCAGGTTGGATTAGATTATTATTATCATTATTATCATTATTTAAAATAAGTTATAATAATATGCAATTTTTTATTCCATTACCTGTACTTCATTGTGATATCTCAGAATATATGTACATTTCAGACAATGTTAACCAACATGGATGTATAAAACATGAGTTATAATATACCATTATATATTTTTTTAATATAAAAGCTTTTTTTTAAAAAATATTTATTAGTCTTGACTCTTTATTAATATTTGCAGTGTGTTTAAAATGTTGATTAGTGATTTTCTTGGCTAACCCTTGAAAAATAGTGTAATACTTCCCTCCCAAGAACTTATTTTATTAATTATAGCTACCGAGTGGCTATATTGACAAAAAAAAATCCGATCAAAGATAGATCTGAGTGTTCATAGCCTGTCTTACTGGAATTTTCTTTCAAACTCTACCAACTGTTGAACATGTTTCCACTTAATGTGCTGTTTGAGATGATCAGGCCGAGAGAACGTGCGCAGGCATACCGGACACTCGAAATTACCCGGATTGTGGAAAAGATAGTGATTCTTCATGTTATTCACAACTTTGCCACAGATTTTGCATTGCCGAGAATTCCCGTGCAGAAACTTCACAAATGTGTCCTTATAATCAGGTAGGGACTCATTCATTATCAAAGACAATCCAGGGCCTGATACAGATCCATTCATAACCCAAGACGACCCAGAGCCTGAAAGAGAAAAATAAAATAAAAAGATAAAATAGATGGAAAATCACCACCTCTATGAGATACCTAATATATCTGGGTCAAGCATGGCGGAAAGCCCCAAAATAAACAAATAGTTTAAAAAAATTAAAAAAATCGCCCTGTGAATAAACAACCAAAAGCACAAGCAAAGAAAGGAAAAATAAACACACAGGGCAAAAATACCATATTATTTTGATTTAAGTGCATACATTAAGTGATTGTATCTTAATTCTACTTTAAATTTGGCCACGGACAGACTTGTAGCCTGGTTGCGGCTACTATGGCCCCAAGAGCAACGAGCAATGTTTTCATATGGGAGAACCAAAGTTTCTTGCGTTTCCAACCAAGTGACTGTCACTAGTCAAATGTAATTTAGTGTCGCCACCCTCTTCTATGACAAGGTGATGGGTTCTAGTATCTTGGTTGCCGCAACCAGGTCGTGAGTATGGCCACAGATTTAGAATGAGAAAAAAAAAGTGTAATTTAAAATTAATTTTATAAACATGTCTTTGCAATTAAAGTTAAATAAAAAGTGGACGAAGAGTACTTTCTTTTGAAAACTTTGAGTACATTTCATGAAGTGGATGTAAAATTTTACTGAATTTATAAAACACAATTGTTAAGATAATGGGTAATGATAATGTGTTATGTATTATTTTAAAATATTAAATTGTGACCTCATGTAGTTTTGAAGAAAAAAATGTTTCATTGTTGGTAAAACATTGTTTTCCCATTGCCAATCAGGAACAAGTTTTTTTTAGTGAAAGCCTAATTCTAGTGTACCAGTCTTACTAAAAGAAATAAACTCAAGGTTTATATTTAAAGCAAACAAATAGAATAGTTTTATTTTTGAAACTAAAGAGATAACAAAATACCAAGAGCAATATTTATTCTTTTAAATATTAGTCAACACCAGTAAAGAGACCAAATAAAACCCTCAGAAAAAGTTCGAAAAATAAATGTTTACATTTTAGCACCTTCAACCAGTGGTGTGTCATGGAGTGTTGCAAGGGAAGCAGACCTTGTTAAAACAGTACCTGTGATATATTCTTGACCAATTAGGCCCTATTTGACAAATCATACATATGTTCTGTTCTGCATACCTCACACGGGAATATATTCTCCTCGATAACTGACCAAAGAGTGTTACATTGAGGGGTGCAAACAATTCACAGGTACAGTTTAAACCAATACTGCTTACCCTGGCAACAATTCACGATACGCTACTGCCTTCAACCATATATTACAAACAAAATATCTCATCTGGGTTAGTACAGAATAGACTAGGAATGTGTATTTGGCAACATAAGTTATAAACTCAGGGAGTAACAAATTGTTCCAACATCATCATTTGAAATACAGTACTTTCTTAACCATCCAAATTAATGAAAGATGGGAATAGTAATTACATTCTAAAACCATAGATAATCCAATATAAAATTTAACTTATTCGTTCATTACATCATAACAACAAACAGGTTTATTTAGAAAAATAGTTTTTAATGTTTGCCAGATTTAAAATTCAACAGCAACACTTCGGAACTCTCGATTTTGATTGGAAGTTTAGTTCAAACGTAGCCAAAAAATTAAGACCATACAAAATTCGTGAATGGACACATGTATAAGCAAACCTGACAAATGGTGCATAAATAGTTTGGATGTTTACTTCCAATGCATGCCAACAAAATATTGATGAATAGATTTGGTGTTTAACAAATTTTAACTCAAACATAGGAATTCACTTTGACATATATGTTTACTGAAGACAATGAAGAGAAAAAGGTTGGTGTGGTCGGGTCATGTGATGAGAATGGAGGACGGGATGCTTAAGAAAGTTTTACAAAACAAACAGAAGGGTAGAAGAGCTATCGGAAGACCACGAACCAGATGGATGGACCAAGCGTGGAAGGACAGGAAAGCTAAAGGAATGGACTGGAGACACGTGGCTGAGGAAGTTTGGAAAGATCAACAGGAATGGAAGAGGATGTGCCAGATGACCCGTAGAGGCGGAAATGTCAGATGATGATGATGATGATTATGTATGTTTAGTTTAAGATATCCCTGAAATGGCCTTCAAAAATGAAGCATGGCTGTTTTTGTAGAAAGTGTTTTATTTGTTCATATATATACACCATTGTTTAGTGCCTGGTTCTTAGATTATCTTGTTTTGTTGTGAATAGTATGCAGATTATAAAGAATTGATATACTTTGAAACATTCCTATCTATTTTGTAGTAACCCTAAATCACAAACCGACAAAAACAACCCACACACTGTAGTTAATAAGTATAACATTGGTAAAATAAACTCCCAAAAAAATCCAAGAGTTACACCAGCTACGCAAAATATACAAATGTGTTAGCTTAACATAAAAGCAAATTTAATTTCACATCAATAAATAGTTAGTATTGCACTAAATCTTTGAATATTTTTTTTTTTAAATCATCATTGAGATAACTGAACTTAAATGTGCTACTGGTTTACCACACATTACATTTAATGATAAACATTTAAAACAAAACATTTATGGTATAGTTATACTATACACATTTAATTAATGAAAGACACAAACTATATAAGAGGTGGGCAAGTATTCTTTTTGATGAGTTGTTAAGGGTCAACACTTGAGTGAAATTAACAGAAACCAATATTTTGAAGCTTAAACTAAATTGTATATAAGTAACTCCCTTAATTTTAGTTTGGTTTATATGAAACCAGGCCTGTGGGAAGCTTCAACATTTCTTATTCGAATTCAAAGCTAAGGTTTGGCTTCGATATAAAGTTTGGAATCTTAATATTACAATCAAATTCAAATTGATCTCACAAATGAGGTGGCCCAATGGCTAGATAATTTTATATAATAAAGGAAATTGATAAAACTAAAGAAATAGGAAAAATAAACTACTAAGAATAAGAATAAATTTGATGAAGAAAGCCCACCTAGGGAAAGAGGAAAGATGTGGGAAGAATCCAATGCACAAAGGTGACATCTTCTTCCTTTCTTCTGTCTTCTATAGTAGAAGTAGTCACACACACATTTTAAACACAAATATAATAATATTTCGGCATTGTTGCCTTTATCAAACACAAAGAAGAAGAGAGTACAATGCCGAAATATTATTATATTTGTGTTTAAAATGTGTGTGTGACTACTTCTACTATAGAAGACAGAAGAAAGGAAGAAGATGTCACCTTTGTGCATTGGATTCTTCCCACATCTTTCCTCTTTCCCTAGGTGGGCTTTCTTCATCAAATTTATTCTTATTCTTAGTAGTTTATTTTTCCTATTTCTTTAGTTTTATCAATTTCCTTTATTATATAAAATTAAATTGATCTCACAGTCAGATTGGATAGAATATTACTTGAAATTAAAATCTAAAAGCCAAACTTTGAAATAATTTTACTTTATATAGAAATTGTTATCAGAATATAAAAAAAGTTTAAACATAACATTTTATTTAAGTTATGTGGTGAATATTTATATTTTATTTTAAGGAGTCAAGGCTTAAGCATTATTTTTAGTTTTAGTTTCATTATTGGGCTCTATTAAAGATTCTCAAACTATGGCCCGCGGAATGAAATTATCAAGCTGAGGAAGAAAATCATTTCAATTATGAATAGCAAAGTGATGTTGCTCTTGTATGAAGTACACAAAATATCTCCATATATAATGTACCAACATATGCGGCCAGTGGCAGTAATGAAAATACATAGCCAAAACAGCCACTCCTTAGAACTCACTAGCTACGTTTCATAGAGTTCTGTTGAGCAGAGGGGTTGATGGATTATTTTATATTTGGACAGAGCTTATAAGCTCTATATATATGTGTGTGTATACATATATTTATATAAATACAAATGTCCAACAAGTTGGTTGATTGTTTCTGATGGTCTGAAATGTTTTATGGTTTAAATAAACCATCTAATTTGTGACAAAGTTATGAATATTTAATAAATTGCGTTCAACCAAAAATCTTACTATACCCACCCTGACAACAATAATTATTGTTAATGTTGATAAAACTAAACATCCCTTAAACATAACTAATGCAATAAGGTACATAATGCACTTTTCACTCACCACTCTCAACAATAAAAATGTGAAACCTCCAACACCCATAGTATCCTTTCACCCCATATAACTTGTATAAATAGCTTAATAAATTATATTATATTATATTTCACAATAATACATGCAATGTGACATTTCTTAAATAAATGCTTTCATATTTACTTTGTGGTTAGTAAGTCAAGGTTATCAAATGTCTCGGCCAGCGAGAATTATAATCCAAACAAATGCATTTATTATAAAAACAAGCAATGAGTCAAGCAAATGATTAATAAGACGATATTAAATATCGGTTGACATTGTAAGTAAACAAAATAAATAATTAATGTTTATAAACATCCAATTTTTTTTTTTTTTTCCTTTTCCATTTAACAGGAGTTAGTAAAATATTTTCCACCATATAGACATTCACGGAACAGTGTTTATTGAAATACTTGTTTTCTTTTTTCAACATTATGGAATAGTTTGTCTAAATATTTCAAATATAATGTAGTGATTACACAGCGCAGAATATATTAAAGGGTTGATAATGACAGCATATATATCTCCAGAAACTGGTTTCTAAAATAATATTCGATGCTATGAAAACATCAAGAACTGTATCCATGTGGTGTAGAGATTTTATTTAAGGAGCTCTAAAAATGTATATGAAGCGTATTTCATTTAAAATGTGCCATGCACAGAAACCAAAAGAACAAACCAATTGGATTGGGTTTCAGCAAAAAATTAACACAGGAAAGAAGACTAAGATAAACTAATAAGTTGCTATAGCAAAATGCTAGAGCAGTCCTTTAACTATAGACCACTCAAGAAAATAACAGCTATGCTTTATGTAGTGTCATATGTATTGTTTTTTTTTTTTAAAGGTTACTGTCAATACTTATAGCACAACCAGAGTTGATAATCCTTAGAGGAAACTTAATTTAAAATACTACGATACAACCAACAGGTGAATACCCAAAACTGTCGAAACTCAAGCGATAGCTTATCTGACAACCCACCACACTGCTTTACCCCATTCCAATCAATGTGGCAAATTATGACCATGTGTAGACTCTCAAAGATGCACTTTAACAGTAAAACATTCAACAATTTCTGGTGCAGGAAAAACAGCTTTTAGCTGAACTAGAGAGTTTAAATTGCAACTGAAGGAAGATTGTTTTCCATAAATAATAATAATACCACCCTCTTCCAAATATAGCAAAGTAGCTCAAAAAGTGAGTAGAGGTTTTCCTTAAAGAGATGCATAGTTATATTATTTTGCCATAACAGGTAGAAAAATGAAAGTATACTCCATTCACGGTAGGAATTACTCTCTGGAAGGTCTTTTTTCTTACCAATATCCTACTATGTAATATATTTCTGGCAGGGAAAAATGACCTTTCAGAAAACAATTCCTACGATGAACAGACTTTAACGTAACACATAGGAAGGGACTGTGGCAAGCAACTTGAGAGGCATACACAGGTGAGAGTAGTCAATTCTAGTTA
Source organism: Timema cristinae (assembly GCA_039000515.1). Lineage (NCBI taxonomy): Eukaryota > Metazoa > Arthropoda > Insecta > Phasmatodea > Timematidae > Timema > Timema cristinae. The sequence continues at coordinate 20,804,907 of JBCFYV010002255.1, read as the reverse complement.
ATTATTTAACCCTTAAAGTAAAATAATATAACATTTACTATGCCAATTAAATGATTAAAAATATTCTACAGCCAAATGATGTGATAAGTATAAAACGAGAGTTTGAATTGAAACACAAGTCGCCATGAGCTCTTCGGTTAAAGTTTTTTTATATATGATTTTGTAATGAAAAAACCAAATTATTTACAAAATCAAAGTAAAAAAATGTACGTCAAAAGTGAAGTGAAAAACTATTAGTTCTATCTATCAGTAAAAACAATCCAATTCAATAGTTTATCTACTGTACAACTATAAACATTTTGACTTTCACCTACGTGGCTAAAGCAAGTTTTTTACCCCCCATTAGTCTGAGCCATTTTTGCTTAAACAAAATATCATTCATTTATTCAATAATAAGGCATTCAAATTCTTACTGGTCTGAACTTACAACATTTTCTGTTGTGCCGACATTTATAAAAGTTCTACTGTTAAGTCTTTGCTCTCGGACTTGACATTCGTCAAATTGTGAAACATGACTATTTATCTTTCTCCATTAGTTTAAATTTAAAATTGTGAACTTGAGGCATGTTGGTTTTAAGACTTAATTAGGTTTTCATTGACAACAACATTGCTTAAAATAATATACGTACGTGAAAAGAAAACACTTTGAAAATAGTTGTGTGCTTTAATAGTTATTACATTCAAAATTGTATTCGTTTGGATTACTTTTGGTTTCTTGCAATATGATAGCTGAATATAAATAGCTATGGGTAAATAAGTTACTTTGTAAAAAAAAAAAGAATTTTGGACAATTTTGACAAATGTGTGTGTGTGTACACACGTATAACCAATCTACAATAGGAGAGATGGTAAGTGAGAGCTAGCAAAAGGTTCTTTATTGCTAAAATTGGCTGAAAGTCACTTATATCAACCTGTAGTATTAGGAAGAATATGATTATTTTTGAATAGGTTGAAATCAGTTACCTTCACATAATTTTTTTGCAATAAAGAACCTGTTAAATGTCACTTACTAAACTCTACCATATATTGAGTTTAACTTACAACGGCAATTCCCAAAGTAGGGGCACGTGAAAATATTTTAATAATGTTTATTTTATAATAAAGGAAATTGATCAAACTAAAGAAAAAGGAAAAATAAACTACTAAGAATAAATTTGATGAAGAAAGCCCGCCTAGGGAAAGAGGAAAGATGTGGGAAGAATCCAATGCACAAAGGTGACATCTTCTTCCTTTATTCTGTCTTCTATAGTAGAAGTAGTCACACACACATTTTAAACACAAATATAATAATATTTCGGCATTGTTGCCTTTATCAAACACAAAGAAGAAGAGAGTACAATGCCGAAATATTATTATATTTGTGTTTAAAATGTGTGTGTGACTACTTCTACTATAGAAGACAGAAGAAAGGAAGAAGATGTCACCTTTGTGCATTGGATTCTTCCCACATCTTTCCTCTTTCCATAGGTAGACTTTCTTCATCAAATTTATTCTTAGTAGTTTATTTTTCCTTTTTCTTTAGTTTTATCAATTTTCTTTATTATAAAATTATCTAGCCATTGGGCCACCTCATTTTTGAATCATTTTAATAATGTTTATGTTACATATGCTACATATGCCAGCAGTGTAAGACAAAAGATCAATCAAAAGCTATGAAATTAATTCAATGATATGGCGAGAGGCAGGTGCTGGTTTTATTCTGTGTTTGACCTCGAGAAAATTATTTCCATTTCATACATAAAATAGTTTTTAATAATTATTAATAAATTACTAAATTAATTAAATGTGTTAATTTGTATTGTAGCTTTGCTTTTTGAATGTTAAAATATATGCACTCTTTAATTCACCTTATTATTATATTGTTTTATAGATCCTATTAGCAGACCGTTTATTTTTCCGTTACAACAAATAAATCAGAAATAATTACTACTGTGGTGATTAAACATTTTGCTAATATTAAGGGCACATTTATGGAAATGAGCTGCCAAGGGGTGCGCAAGCGAAAAATGGTTGGGCATCGCTGGCTTATAAGATTATTTATGTAATGTCTATTATATAAATAGTAAAAAGATTATGGACATTAGAGATATTTAAGAATATGTGATAAAACGATTTTAACAAATTTTTGACTATAGTGTAATAAAGTAATAAGATACAAAGTGAAAATAAAAACAAGAGCTATTTCATTACCTATAATACAATTTGCCTTTAATTTGAGTCACTTGTAAAATATTAATATATATTTACAATTTTATATAAATGCAAATATTAGTGCGATCAAAATATTTTGAAGCACGAGAGCTTCAAATACATCCGCTCCACTCAAGCTATTTAATCAATCGACAATATATTTAAATTAGAAAATAAAGTTTGAAACAAAAATATTATATTCTTAGTTGTGAACCTATACATCAAGGGAAAGAACATGTTATCAAAGAACCTACTATCAAGAAATACACCAAAATTGGCTTCAAATATATTTTTTTATGTAGGGTTTAATAGAAATAATATAACTTTTTTTTATTATAAATATATCTGATCAATATCAAATCCTCTGAATCCTTAAGGACATTCAAAATTCGAGGATTCAAGAAAATGTCATATTTGAGACTAAAATCCCATTTTTTTTTTATTCAAGTGAAATTGGTTTTATCGTTCTAATACTGCTTATTGGTGTTTCTGGACGTATTATAATTGTCGCATGAACTTAAATTAATGAATGAATGTAATAATGGCGTATATGAAATAATGTTAACATTTAGTTACTATTTGTATATTCTATTCTTCAATTATTTTTATATTTCCTATTGTGTTCATAATTTTTTCCATGATTCGGATTTGCGATTCGACCGAACTCTAATTGTAATGATCTTTCTGTTGCAAGATAACAATAAAATAAAAAGTTTTTAGCATAGAATGTGTATGTCATAGTATGCCATCAAATGTTAGTGCCATTATTTTAGTTTTTCAGATTTAAAAAGACATCACACTTCTAGACGCGTATTAAAACAATTTTAGTTCTTTTATGTGAAAAGGCACCGTAATTCTCAATTAAATCACAATGAGTTTAACTAAAGACATTGAGCCGCATGAAAGAATGAAGCTAAGCGAAACCGAAGGTGGAGTCAAGTTAAAGGTTTGTCGATTTACTATCTACTTTGCACAACTCAACGCGCCTTATATTCCACTCCACCTTTAATTTTACTCAGCCTTGTTCTTGAATACGAGTTCTTGTCTACCAGTCTATGTCAATTATTCCTGTCGTAATACCAACACACCCCAGAACCAAATATAAACAAATACATATAAGACACTGGAATATAAAAATTATTGACACAAATTACATACATAGATTTTTTTTTTTAGTTCAAGTTCTGTATTTTAATTGAAAGCTTCAAACATGATTATGGACTAATCCAGATCACTCGCCGACTATGACAAATGATTACAGTTTAACTGTTAGATAAAATTGATGTCCCAATTAAACAGCAACATATAAAATGCTTAGTTCAACAAATGTTGATCTCTCATACGCTTGATGCTGAGTACATATTAGTAATTTTACTAAAAATCTCTTCAATACTCTTTGCCCTACACTGTGTGAAGAAGTGGCCCGATATGTCTAAACAATTTCCTTGTTTCGAGTATATTTTGTTTATTCTGTATCCTTGTAGTTTTTTTCTTTTCTTTTTAGAAAAGTATAGAGGCATAGTCCTCATTCCCGTTTCACTTTTACTTAAAATGTTTTTGGATGGACTCGACACTTTATATTTTGAAACATGACCATTTATATGTTTTCAGTTGTGATAATTAAAAGTTACAAGCAATCTTTATTATAAAATGTAAAATGTATATTATTTAATACAAATAATTTTAATATTTGCATGTTTAAATCATGATATGCTTCAAATTGAATTGATAGGCTATAACAGAAACTTTATGTACATGTGCAATTAATCATAAACCAGATCAAATTTAAATAATTTTTTTTTTGCACTATATCTAACTACTACCTGTTCAGATTGTATGCAAAAATGTATGTTAAATGATTAAATATATTATAACATAAATTTACAATGTAAGATATTCAAATAATAAACACAAACTTAGACATTTTAATGGCATTTTTTTCTATCCAAGATAAGAAGTGTGAGTAATATTTAAAATAAGATTAATGCAAAGGTAGATATACGGTTTCTTCATCATTTTGACTCAATTTTAACTAAAGGTATTAGTATAAATTTAATCAGAATTAAAAGTCACAACGAACAGAAAAAACCAAGTACTTTTAAATTTTCAAACGTGGTTTTAGGATGTGTGTGCGCTGAACAATATTATAACTTGACCAAATAATACACGAAAAAATATATTTGTTTTCAGTTTCTTTTAGTTTTATAACTAAGATTAAACCTGATGACTGTGTAAGTCGGCCATGTTGTCAAAAGAGCGCACTCAATTCCAGGGGCTATAAGCACCAGGAAGATACATGAACCTGGACATCATAAGGCTCCACATATGTTGATGGTCCAGGGGGTTGGCTTGCAATCATGAAGTCGATGACTTCTCGTTGTTGTTGAGTGAAGCTACAGTGGTGTTGGAGGTCGTGTTGAGGTCTACAGGTTCGGCGTCAAACTTTCTTGTATCTGGGTTGAACAAGGGGTGTTTAAACCGGCAATGCGTACGGAGATTGTCGCTGCGGGTGTATGTGGCGCGGCAGAGCGGGCACTCGAAGCGGCCTGGGAAGTGTACGTGATAGTGGTTGCGAATATGCGTTACGACTTTGCCACAAAGCTTGCATCGGTGCAAGTTGGAGAATCCCGGCAGCTTGTCAAATGTTAGCCTCATATGCCATGCTTTTGACCCTGCAAAAAGGAGAAAAAAACTGTATATAAGCGGGTTTTTTCATTATGTTTTAATTTGTTTTAGAAGTGATAAACATTTGAAAAGTTGTTAGTTAAGACACTAAAGAAATTATTTTAATGATGCTTAAAAACTATTATTTTAGGAAAACATATAAAGAAGTTTAAAAAAATCAAAAAATATTTAAAGCATGAGCACATCTTTAAAGAAAGTAGTTTTTTAAAATCATTATGAGGTTGGTAAGGTATTTTTTTAAACTGCAATCTCTATAAATTATTTATAGTTTATAATATTGTAAAAACCACCAAAGTAAAGCATTCAAACAAAAAGAGATACATGATCTTCCCCATATTATAAAGTTATTTTAAATAAGCGTTATTAACAATGATTAGTGAGCTATTTACCTAAAGTAATTTAATTAGTACAGTTTTAATCTTTTCAACAGGGTCAACTACATGTAGTCTAAAATAATATTGAAATGTATTGCCAAGTTTGAAACGTTAATTCGATTATTAATCTTATAAAAAATAGCCGCCATACTGTAGGTTAACATGGTATATAAAGCAAGCATACTCTGCGTTTAAAGTGAATGGTATGGATAAAATAAAAATTTGTGAATACAAATGTTGAGAAATCCCACCACATTAATAAAATATCTGAACAAATTTCTTAAATATTTTGTAAATTGTTTTATCATAAATGAAAATATATTAATTGTAATATTATAAACTGTTATAATATATATATATATATATTACATTTATAATATATATATTTTCTTCTTTAATAAAAGCCAAGCATGCTGAAATCATTATGAAAATAAGTTAAAAGACAAACACATAATATGATGTGTGAAAGTGATGTGCCTGTTACAGCAAGAGTAAACAATTCTAATTTCGATTCCTTGCTTTCCCAGAAGTTTCCAAGTAAACTACATACTGAAATATTTACTAGTTAGTGGAGTTAGGATTAAGACTGCACCAACCACCATCATCTAATTCATCATAGCTAATAATTAAATATAAAATTATATGGAGTATGTACAGAGAATTGTGGTACAAAAGCTTTTTACTGTTCATCTAGAATACAATCTAAAAAAAAGAATAAAACAGTCAGCCATGAAGGGGAAGAGCTGCAATGCTGTAATATATAGAAATCTAAAATAATTTGTACTCCATAAAAACTAAATTAATAAGGAAATTAAAAGGTACATAAAAGATTGATTGATATCAAAAGTACTTTACATAAATAATAAATGCACCATGGAAGTTTGAAATATTAGTCAAAAGTGACATAAAATTAACCTCGGTTAAGAATTGCAATAAAAATGTTCACTTATGTACGATTTATTTTACAAAAACCAAATTGTGACTAGGTATAAACAATTTGAATACTTTATAGAATTAAGAACATGTGACTCAATTTAAATTATTTTAACCATGTATCTAATATGTAAGTTGTAGTCAAGGACAGAAATCCTTCCAATGTCTAATATAATACAGCTGTTTACCACCATTTTTCCTTTGTCAATAAATCAATCAATCGCACCCACTTGTCAGACATGAACTTATAAGTTACAACCCCCACCCCCCGAACCCCCCCGTTTCAAATGGGAGTGTCTAAAATGAAATAACAGAAGACATAGCTTCAACTAATAGGCACAAAGGATAAGAACATAGGAGCATTGTAATCCACCCAGATTTGTTTCTGATTGAACACACGCCAACATAACTACATATACAAAGAGATGAGCTATGGCCCAGCAGGCAGGTGACGCCGATAATAGACGAGTCATTATATAAAATGTCCGGTTATTTTCATCAATGTCCGACTTTAAAGTTTGAATACTGCATGTACATTCATTTTAATGCCATGTCCTACAATTAATTACATCATTTATGACAATGATGGAATAATTTATTCTATAACATGAGCTCCAATTACGATGATAGTAGCATGTTACCGCACATTCAAATATCCAATTGTGTGTATTAAACTCATACAAAGTGACACATAATCCGTTTCCACAAACCGCAAAACTAAATTCCCCATCGCCAAAATTTGAACAAGTCTCTTTCATGAGATCATGATGATCAGTCATCGTATGAAGTGAATCAGATCTCCTTGCTGGTGAACTCAAACTATGTGCGCTTAAAATATTATCCCAATTTGTTAAAAAAAGTTCATCATTGAGGGGATACAGCGTCATTACAATACTTTACAACTTAGTCAAGTAAAGAGTAATATGTACAAAGTTTTGAAAATCCCCTTCGAAAGAGATTAGTACACTTTCTTTCACATTTTATCAATTTAAATAGTATACAAAATTAAAAATAGCTTTTCTGCAAATATCCCCTTAGACTAAGTAGGGAAATGCATAATTGAATAGAATAGTCAGTTTGCTTCCCTAAGTTCTTCAGAAAACATGACCTGGTGTCGTTAAAAAAAATGTGTAATTTATTGAATTGTGGTCTCCTCTATATGGACATTTCTATAATTACCATGATTTATACATTGGGTGTTGATATCCATCAATATTCTTTGACAAAAGAAGTAACATATGATTAAAAACCCCTTTTTTTTACTATATAAAAGCAAAATGTAAGCAATTAAGTCCCAATTAACACATTAAAGAAAGTGTAATTAATGTATCTTCTTTGATTAAATTAATAACCCCCATTATAGTCCTCGGTTTCAAACCAAAGCCGATTAATAAAGAAATATACTTGATTTTTATAATTATGGTTATAGGCTACTTTCATAGTTTTCAGGTTTTTTGAATCCCTATTTAGAAACATTTATAATATATCTTGAATTATGGCTAAACCTCTACAATGATTGGAAATAAAACAATGAGTTGTAAAATAAACACATTTATTGTTATAGATAATATTTATACTTTATACATACTATACCTAAATGTCTAAGGTGAAAGATGCTCTCAAATATTTTTGAATTAACATTTAAAATTACACTTTGATACATTTTTTAAAATTATTTTTACAAGTACTTAACAATAGAGGAAGCAAGGCCGTACTTAAGAGTGAGCTCTTAATCACTCGTACTCACAAGATGAAAACAAAATTGTAACCCCGTAAGAATTCTAATCGAAGTATAACAGAGGTCATTCATTTAATCATTACCTTAAATACGACTATGGAAATTCTCTTGCCTCTTTAAAGTTAAGTTTAGTTTAGTAGAAACTATACTTTTTTTTAGTTATCAATCTCCTAATTTAACATAATATCTATTACATTTTAAATGACTAAAATATATAAGATACAAATAAATAATTAATAACAAATTACTTAATCAAACATGAAATGGAAAATACTCTTGAATGTTTTTTTTAATCAGAAATAAAAATTAACATTTTTCACATTAAAACACAAACAGAAACACACAACACAATAAAAAAAGAGGTTAGGGTAAAAATTATAAAACCAATCATAACCATGAAAACTGAAAACATGGTTTTTATTTTGGACAATGTTTGTGATTTTTGCTTTCCCAAAAATTAGTAATTTTATAGATATCATACTTCAAAGATTAGTTTTCGTTTTTAAAAAAACTCTTTACATAAATAATGTTACATTATTGTTTAAATACAAAGTATAAGAGATATAACAGATGTCGTTGAGATTTATTATACAGTTACAATGAAATTGACTTGTGAACAATACTTGCATTATTGTATTGCATTTTATTATACACATATAAACACACACCTATATATCGTGCATGCAACATAGACTAGAGTATGTTTGTTAAATGTAGTATTTGTGCAATTTTTAAGCGAAAAATTGAAACCTAAAATCCACAAAATTATTTCATGAGTTTAACTGTACAGTCACATTATTTTCAATTAGAAATTTTCCCGATTGTTTGTGGAAGGATGTGATTACCTTACTCAGCTTTTTTTTTTCTTTATACTCTTGAAACAAAATATTGAAGCAGTAGTGACAGTTGAATAACATCTGTGTTACACATGTAAGAAGAACAGGAATTTTGAGCTGGAGGGCTTTTTACATAATATTTTCATAATTGCAACATTATATATTTCAATTACTGTGATATTTGGAAATTTAATTTGAAGTAGGGCGATAAGAAAGATAGAGAATCAGAGATGCCCCCTAAAAAGTGGGGTTCGGGGTTTCTCTACTGGGAAATTTTTTTTTTCAAAGAGGCAAATGGTAACTGTGCTTACACATTCTTCTTCACACCCAGGATGTTGCAGTTGGTGGGGGTGGAGGCATATATAATATCTCAACTGCCCCTTCCCCTCTTCCTGATACCATAGTGTTTACTTATTTGCTCCAAAATAATAATAATTTCAATTACTATACCCACTTCAAAACTTTATGCACAAAGAGTAAATATATTAACTATTTCTATAAAATATTACGGAATCACAGGTCCAGTTTTCATTAAAGTGCAAATTTACAGTAAAATTAAAAAGCAACAGAAAGAAGTATTCCTTTGAAAAGTTCTAATTAATACATAATTATTTTTTTTATATAAATATAATTAAACCAAATATAGTTTATAATTTGATGGAACATAATGCTAATCATATTTTTGTAATATCCTTCATTTTTAGGGGAGGGACCTTCAGCTGGGGCAAGGGAGGGGGGGGGGCTGAAGCCCCCAAAGACCCCACCTCTCCACATTGGTATTTTGATACTATTTTTTATAGGCAGCTTAGCTTAATTTTGTAAGTTAATTTGGATACTAATAGGAGACAAAGACGGTATTAAAAAGTTATATTTAAAATAGATTAAACTAAACATAAAAGTTAAATATTCCAATGGGTTAGTAAATTTCAAAAATGGTTTTGAATTAAACTGCTATGCCTACTTTGTTGTATAATATATGATACCAATAGAATTTTTTTTCTAACCTTTTTAAGTTATTTAAATTTGGAAAGAGGATTTTGATTATTTCTTTTCTTTACATGGCAGATGCTCTTAATGATAATTATTCAAAAGGTTATTGGCCAAAACCTTTATTAAATTAACTAAATGTATAAAATAAGGTGCATTGAGCAAAGGCAATATGTAATACATAAAATGATAGAATAGTAGGAAAATAAGAGAGCACAAATAAAAGTAAAAACACTAACATATATTTACACACACACTTCAATATTTCAATGCTATTAAAGCATCTTCCTCAGTAAGTGTTTTTACTTATATTTGGGCTCTATTAGTGTCCTACAATTCTATAAATATTAAATTATTTTATTTATTACAAATAAATTAACTATGTAAAATAAACTACAAAACTACCAATAAATGACACCAATAAAACAAAATTAGCAATGTTGCAATTTGGAATGCACAAGGTATATTATGGACTTCACATTTTTATAGACTGATACATGTTTTTTATATCACCCTGTCTTACTACGTGGTCAGGATGTATGTAACTGGTGAAGATTATATTCATATATTCCTAAAAATATAAATATGAACGAGTATTCTTTTAACAGTGAATTTTTTTTCGTAATAATCGAATTTTATTAAAATGAACTCCCAGAGATATTAACATTTTTAGCATTTTATAATATAAATATTGTAATTATTAGCTGGGGAGTGCAAAACTTCAAAACAAATATCGGTTTTGATTGCACATTGAAAAATACTATCGCTTCAACAATTACAAAGCTTTGCCTATAATAATATTGAGGGGTCTAAATGTTGCAGACAAATGTGTGAAACTAAGATAAAGAGCTGTAAGAATAAAAGAGAATCTATGACTCGGTGTATGGATGGTGTTGAAATGAAGGGAGTATGAAGAAAGTTGGTAAGGATGCTTAAGTATGGAGTTTTTTTAGATATATGCATAGTGTATTGCCTACCTCTCAAGGGAACAGCGTGATTAGGTATATATCTTTAATTAGCATAAGTACCTCGTGCTTCTCTGGCAATACTTTTCTTTTCTATACTTCAAACAGATATATATAATTTTTTTCCCAAACCCAATTTGTAATCAATTTAAAAAAATCTAATCCAAATTTTAAAATTTGGCTTTGAGGAACACATGTTTGTGCACAAGGGCTACTAATTTTATAATTTCAGACCTTTGTGTGCGATGGATACCCCACAACGCTCATGACAAACAAACTCTTCATTTTATAAATATAGAAGATTATTGCCATTTTTAGGTGTTCAAACGTTGAAAATTAATATTTATTCATATGTAAAAAATCTTATGTAATTGAATTGTAAGTTATAATAGCTTGAGCTATCAGAATTAAAAAAACTTTTACAAGCAATTATGCAATAAAAACTTGTATACATAATTGTTGTGCATTAAGTTACATTAATAACCATAATTATTATATTTTTTCAGGCATAAAACAACTAGCAAAAAAAAATCCTAAGTTTAATTCAGCTTCGAAAATATTCATGTATTCGATTCGAGTTTGCTTCCCAAAATTATTAGTTAAAATGTATTATTTATATTCCAGAAGTTTTGTTTTATATTTGGTTTAGTCTCTTTAGCCTATTCAAACAAAGTACTTTATTTCACTTGACTTCACAAATTTATTAATAGCAGCAAATTATAAATAATAAACTTACTTTTAGAAATATATTTACTTATGCCGTATATTATTTAACTATACCACAAAATAATAAATGCAGCATGACTTTATTTTATTAGAGCAATTAATTTGAGAAGATGCACATTGGTGAGTCTGCAGACTAGATAACACACTCATCTTATTTGGTTGGTCGGTGATGGGGATCATCCATCGAGATTCTAATACTGACTTTTTGTAGAAAAAAAAAGTTATTTTTTATAAATGGCTTTGTCTTCGTGCTACTGTAATTATTTCTTAAAAAATTGCATCCCCCACCCCTAACCATCTAGTGTAATTAAATGTGAATAACTACAAGTAGTAAGAAGAATGTCTTCCTTTAAGAATGTGTTTGTGTGGTGAATGCATATTATGAGTCTTTTCAAAAGTTTTTTTTTATGGTTTAGGTGAAATGCAAATGGTTAGATAACATGTTTGCTAAAAAGAAATGCTAAGTCTATGGCCTTATTTGTGACCTGGTTTCCATGACCAAAACGCCAACACGCAAAACCTTGTTTTTTTTTATCACATCTTACCAATTGCAAGTAGAGCAGGAAATTATTTAGGAAAAAAACAACCCTGAGTCCCTCCCGCCTTAGACCATTCGGCCACTGAAACAGATCAAGGCCTTGTTTTATATGCAGGTGACCATTCTAGGCGAAAGCAGCTTGATCTCAAACATAAGCGACTTTGGGTCTTTCATATAAATAACATTGCTTGGCGACCAGGTCATAAGTATAGCCGTGCCCTAATATAAAAAATAACCAACCCTGATTTCACCTCTATTTTGCTAGATGTAAAAATCTAAAACTATTAATTTTGGTCTTTCCAAAACAACCCTGGCTACTGTTATCTGATACTGATTATAATTTTAAAAACAAGTCTTAGAAAAGGTTGCTGTATTTAATCACATATATTAATTCAGTGACTTCTGGACGATTATAATGAATTGTGTGTGTTTTTTTTAAACAATAATTGTGAAATAAAAACATGTTTCAATGGTTTCTTGATAAGTTGGCAGGCCTATGCAAGATTTCAAGTATCTAGGTCATAGTCCAACATTTTCATGTTACAATGATTTTTAGAAGGATCACCACAAGTCACACCTGCATCTATAGATTTTGCTTAATAATTTATCAACAAAAATCAGGATTAAAGTCATGTCATTTTATAGCTCAGATATTTTTTTAAAACAAATTCTGTGCTAAAGAGTAATTCTCTTACTGAAGCTAATGTATTCAATATCTAGTGGCTCAACATTAAGTTCCATTCAAACACAGGTGAAAGCCATCAAAACCAATTAGAAGTTTTATGTTTATTGGATATATAAAAAAAAACCTTATGTACCAATAAATTAATTTGGTCTTTATTTATAATCAGGGCTATGGAGTTGGAAGCAATTCTGGGTGGAGTGAGAGAGTATAAAAATGTACCAGCTCTAACTTTAAAAAAAAGTATACTACTAATTATTATTTAAATATAAATTCACAGTGACAAAGAAAATGCCCATAAAATAATTTGTAACAGAGTATTTTACTGCCGTCAATTCATTATTACTACTTCATATACATTAGCCATTTATGAAGAATTCAGAGATGGATTCAGACAGTAGAAAAATAGAGGAGTTAGAGTTGAAGGCTGGACGTTCCGACTCCAGAGCCTTGTTTATAAAATTTATAAATGAGAGTGTGTAAGAAAAATCTTAATGTATGAGCAGCCTATGTTGTTCCGTCTTACACAGATTAGGCCATACTTCCAAAATGACTGAAATACACATACCAGATATGATTGCGCTGAAAAACAATTCAGGGCTCATGTTAACTATTTCGACAATATTCTGTTCTTCGATTTAAAATACATATATAAAACTTAGCCTACCCTTTAATTTAAAATATTGGTATGTCACAAATACTGTTATGTTTGTACTTGATGTGGGCCTTCCAGTTATCTTTGCGTGTGAAAACCTGTTGACACAGTGGACACTTTAGGTTCTGGGGGCGATGTCGGCGGGTATGATGCCATCGGTTACTGACATTCTTCCCGCAAGTGAGGCATTTGAAGAGACAGGGATTATCAGGTAGCCTAACATATAACTTCTCGTAACAATTCTGGTCTGCGAGGTCACCACCACCCAGGACACCAAACCGATCGGGGAACACTGGAACAAGGACACCAATGTGCGTGTCTTTAAAACCTCTTTCATTCCATATCCAATGATTATTTTCAACATGTAACATAGCTACTTGACCTATACTACATTATTTTGGAATATTTAGCCGTGTTTCCCTGCCAGGACGTGGGTAACCCGGTGAATGGGTAACGCGGTGAAATAGGAGACAATATCTGACGAGAAAGGAGTTGAAGGCATGGCCTTCTGTAGTATCCTGAGCCTCAAGAGAAAATTTATGATTTTTTTTTTTTTTGTACATCATGTTAAAACATAATGTGAAAATATGGGTATATGCACGATTGTTAATCTCAATTTATTCATATCAGCTTTGTATATTCAATTTACTCTGAAAGGTCTTACCTTGATCGACTACACTGTGGCCTTAGCTTGTGAGCTGCACCAAAGTGGAACGATGCAAGTTAAGCTTGCTACCTTTCAGTGTAAATGAAGGGTACATAATCTTTTACAAGTTAAATCAGGGTGTCTAATGAGTTGGAGAAACAAAAGTTAGTGACTTTTTTTGGACAACAAAATTCCTTCGGTAAATGGTTGATCATTATATAATGCATATATAGGCATAATGCACTCACAAGCAACATTAAACTTTAACTAGATGGCAAACATTAACCTTGTCCTTGGTACAACGGTAATATCAGGCAACTTGCGGTTAGCGCATGACATCATGGGTAGTGGGTGGCTCGACATTTGATGCATTGTTATGATGCGCGGGAAATTCAAACAAAAATATTTTTGTGACATTATGACCTAAATATTAAAAATTTGTGACTTTTCAGGCATGACTTTTTTTGCAATTAGTAACTTTTTCATAACTTTTGTTACCCAGTAGACACCCTGGGTGTATATATATATATATATTATATATATATATATTATATTTTAAAATGAATTAATCAAGAATGACAGTAAAAATAACATTTAAAAGAAGTATACTGACCTGTACATTTTACTGGCCACAGACATAAAAGGGAGTCAGTCCTAGCAATCCTGTAACCGGCCACAATCTTCATTCGAATTATTAAAAGGTTTTTTTTTTAACAGACGAGTTTAGCCCCCTTTGATCCATTTGAAACATTTCACAACAATCCCAAATCTTTGCATCTTGCACTTAACCATTCATGGAGTAACTATAACCACTACAGTATAGAACTATGCTACAAACAATCACAAATAACTAGATTTTTAAACTAATTATTTTTTTTAGAATACAACATTATAGCCGCACTCTACACACAGCCTAGCTAACAGATTCACACAAACATGTTTTAAAGAAGAAGACTTTAAACAAGTAAAGCAAACATGTTTCCAAAACAATAACAGACCGGGGATTCCTATTAATTCCAAATGTAAGCAACAATATCATAACTTCACCCCCTTTTATGATTAATTTGTTAAACAAAGCTTAGCGAGTCAAGTTCATTCTAAATCCCTGCAAAAATTGCCACAAAACAATACCAAGTTAGGAACCAACATTTAATAAATTCTTCAAAACTTGCATTGTGTTTTATAGCAGATTCATGTAAATGTTACAGTGCATCGCAGAGACTTTCTCTCGCTTTTATCTTAAAAAATACATTTACTAAAAACTTGTAAAATTTGTGAAACAAAATAATGGGTCTCTACATTTAATTGAGTAAGAAACATTACACCAAAGATAACAAATCAAATAATATACACTGTTACTTGCTCACTCACTCTATGGCATTAGGAACTAGGAACACTGTTACAGAAAAATTAAGAAAAGAGACACAGCTTTGTCCACCATAGAGCATAAGAATCAAATTAGTTTTCAAAGACCTGAATTAAAAAGTATAAATTTGCTTATAGTTCAGAAACAAGTTGTTTTATAAAAATGTATTTATATTACTACAACTTTACAATGATAAGTTATTTCATATCTCAAATAGTTGCGGAGAAGTGATGAAATTGGAAAATGTTACCCATTTAAAGTACCCTCAAAATCATTTTCATGAGAAAGTGATATATTCCATCTTGTTTATAATGATAAATAGTGTTTATATTTAAAATTTAATTAAAATCATAAAAGAGAATTTTGAGAAAACATTTTTTTTTAATTTTTTAGCCCTTAAGTAAATATTATCATATTATTATTGTTAGCCCCACGTCTTACTACCCGTTCGAGGTATACGCACTTACGATAATATGTAATGGTAGGGTGATTGTGAGATGAAATAGAGGACCTACAGTTTAACGTGGAATCCAAACCATGGTGGAGGCCTAGCATTCCACACATTCACAAGGTATGATTAGTACACGTCTTGTCAGAGGTGAAAGAAGGGTTTGGCAATCATACAAGTCTGTCCGGGACCGAGGAGTGAGCCCCCGACCCCTAGCACACAAGTCTGACACCTTACCCCTATACCACCAGATAACCTTTAGTAAATAAATTACACTTAGTCTTAGGATTAGATATCTTATTCCAAAAACCCCTCGAGAGACTTTATGAAAGCAATAGATACCATGTTTTAGTCCAATCGGTAAAATAGTTTAGGCTCTAGTCCAAGCTACAGACAGGATGACAACATTGCGAAATCCACATTTTAGGTTTCATGAAACATCAACATTTATCAAAATTTCGAATTCGATTTTTTGGAGCTTCACAATACTTTTTCTCGGAGGTGGCAATAGAAAGTAACAATACATGTTCTCCACTGTTATTATATAGACCACCTATCAGAGAGCTAAGTTGTGTTGAAGTTGTTCAGAAATACTGTACTATTTAAAAAGTAGCTTGTAGTTTGTTTATGGAAGCCAAAATGTAGGGTAATGGTATCAACAAAACCTTAGAGCACTGACAACCTTATTTTACACTTGAATGAGTAAACAGGAAATATATGAATAAGCTAATTTTTTTCACGCCTTACTAGTGGTTTGAGTTATATGCTTTTATACTAATGAAAACCCATTTTGGAAAAACCACCCTCAGTACACCCAGCCAAGATTCAAACCCCGATCTCCCTGTCATCTGTAGTCTAGTCTGCTGCAAGAGTAGCGTGTTAGACCATAAGACCAATAAAGCAGTTAAGTAATTTTAAACATTTTACACAAAATTTAACAGTTTGGAGATCAAAGTAAATGGTTAAAAGCATAGATCAAGCCATGTATCCTCAAAAAACTCATTTTTAATAAAGTCATAATGTTGAGATAATTGAGGAACATGGGGATATGTACATCATTTCAATTAGGTGACACCCTAAGAGAAAACCTCATTTACTATAATGGCACTACCAATGTTTTAGAAAATACCATGACCATACCCAGTTGTTAATCTAACAGAGATAAGTAGCAGAAAGTAGTGTTTAAATGGGCACTTTTTTGGGTTTTTATCAATGGTCTATTGTGATCTTTAAAAAATTTAATTCGAGATTTTGGTGGATTTTGAATTTTCAAGATCGAATGAATAGTAAAGAGTGATTTTTGCAAAGCCATCTGTTTGTATCTTGGCCTAGAGTCGAAACAATTTTACAGGTTGGGGTTAAGTGTGGTAGCTGTAGTTTTCACAAAGTTCGCCAAAGGAGTTTTGGAATTAGATATCCAACCCTAAAATAAAAAGTAGTTTAATGAAGGGCAAAAAGAGAAAGAATCAATTTTTTTCAAAATTCACTGTAATGATTTTGATTGTTAAAATTCATATAATATATATATAGAGGCACTGTCAAAACTACAAACAAAATAGTAATTATAATTTACCCATGGCAATGACTTTGAGGTTACTTATTAGCGGAAATTTTGAATTTTGATGCCTCGCCACAACTCTTTGAGATACAAAATAGTTTATCATCGTAAAGTTAAAGCACTATTAAAAAT
This sequence comes from Timema cristinae, assembly GCA_039000515.1. Taxonomy (NCBI): domain Eukaryota; kingdom Metazoa; phylum Arthropoda; class Insecta; order Phasmatodea; family Timematidae; genus Timema; species Timema cristinae. The sequence continues at coordinate 20,787,448 of JBCFYV010002255.1, read as the reverse complement.
CAAGCAAAAAAACTTATTTGAAATATATTTTTGTAAAACCAATACTTTCTGAGCTATTGGCAAATATTTTTTAAAAATTAAGGTCTCTGAAATCAAAAGCTGGTTGTTCATGGTCTTTGGTGAAGAGAGATGTTACTTTTTTCTCAATATGTTTCTGTAAAGTGTATATTATTTCATTGTTGAATGAAAGCTTGGGTTTAGTTAGGTTGTTTTAAAAGTATATTTCTGTCAATTATATTAAGTCATCAACAACATAAACGGTTTCCAGCCTGTAGATGGGTCTGTTTAGTAAAATGCCTCCATCTACCTCTGTCTTTCCACCATTCTTCCTCCTGCACCCTCTTCCACACTGCTCCTCTCACTTGCACACTTGCTACTAACTGTTCCTCCCATCTCTTTGTTGGTCTTCCTTGCTGGTTTCTTCCCTAAATACTTTATATCCATTAATCTTGTCTTCCCTTCAATCCTCATTACATACCCATACCATCCCAGCCTAGCTTCCTATACTATTTCATGTACCCCCCTGTATCCGAACTTTAGACCTTACATCTTCATTCCTAATACTATCTTTTCTGATGACAGCTAGCATGCTCCTCAAAAACTTCATACCCATGATCTTCACTTTCCTTGTTTCTCTTTTATCCAAAGTCCAGGTTTCCGCTGCATACACTACTATGGGTATGAAGTATGTTCTATACAACACTTCCTTACGCTTCAGGGGCACTTCTCTTTTATTTAGCTTACACAACTGTATAAAACCCCTCTCTGCTCAATATTATCTTTTCTGCTGACCCCTTTTGCCTTAATCACACTCACCAGATACTTCACACAGTTCTATCACCTTCCTTGGCCTTGTTCTCTACCTTGTTATCACCATCACTTCACACTTTTCTAGGCTAAATTCCATTCCACACTTTTTAACCTCCTTATTCCAATCTTTCAACTGTTCCTCTACATCCTATTCTTTCTGCCCCCATACCATCAAGTCATCTGCAAACATCATTGCTTTCATTTTCTTCTCAACCAGTTTACCTGCCACTTTATTTACTATCATTTCCATCATCAATACAAATAGTAATGGTGAGAGGGCACTTCCCTGCTTAAGTAAGAGTGGCTAGAGTGCGAATTAGCTAAATTAATTTAATTTTTAGTAAATAAATAGGGTTTTTTGATATCAGTGTCCTCCGATTTGATCTTTCAACAACTTTAATCCTATGTCTGTTGATCTTGGACAATCCTATCAACCTGTAGCATGTCAATCAGATAGATTGGACAGCTACAATTAAAATTTCAATATTTTGATAATTTATGAAAGAAAGAAGTAATATTAATGTATTTGAAAAGTAATCTACCTCAAAGTTTATTGTCCCGGACTAGATGCAGCCACATATAATTAAGTGTCTCCCTAAATTGAAACACGTGGTTGATCAAAAAATATTGCCTTTTGATAAATAATGTAGCAGATATCAAAGAAGAGGATTAATATTATCATATTTATGAATAAAATACTTTAACACATGCTCTCTGCCATTGGATGATGTCGGATAAATTTACATACACTTTCCATGCTGCTTACAAGAAAATATAGTAAAGGACGTCTATATCACAAATTCTCATAAAAATAACAGCTGAGCCTAAATAATATAATCAAACCAGATATATTTAAATAGAAGATGCTTTAGTATCTACTTACCATTTCAAGATGTTCTTGGATTCATTCACCACGCCTTAGAAAAGAAAATTATTCATTGATGGCTTTCACACATGCTATCGTAACTACATCTGATCAAGAAAAGAAGTGTATATTCAGATCAACACACTGACCCACTTCCCGTCAGAAAAGACTAGCGGCAGTCCATGGAACTATGTTTTCCCCTTTCCCCACAAGCGGCTATCCCTGGTTCCTTTTCCTTTCACCCGCCTTCATCCGTCCCTCTCCTTTTCTATATTCCTGAGTTTATCACCGTTTTTGTTTTGTTCCGTTCAAATCAGATTGTAGAGTATATAAGGATGCTTCTCAGGATCACAGTATACCCATTCTACTACAACACAGCATCGAAGGAGGAACTTCTACACCGTCACGCAACGAAGAAAACGACCATGAAGTAATGGCCATCAGATCCACGCCGCCCTGGACAGGACGAAATACTTCAATCTCTTAAGTATTCTGTAAACATCATTGAGTCCTTATGACTTAGTCTAGTTTTTGTTGTAAAACTAGACAATGTCTACTTAGACATGTGTCGGAGATGATTTTAATTTGTTTTGATATGTCGAATGAACAGTTAATCTACTTCAAGACTTGTTGACTTCAAAGTTAAAAAGGTTTATTTTAATGGTTAAATATTGTGTCCTCCAGTCTGAAGGACAAGTCTCATTATAACTAATATTAGATTTTGTACATCAGTCCTAGAGACTATGTTTCTCTGTATCCTTATCATACAGACTTTACATTATGAGCCTTGGGCTTGGAATGCAGAATGTCTTAGTCAAAGACTTACTAATCTTTACATGTTCCACTTATATATTTTGAGCTAATGTTTCTCATGACGCCGTGAACGTCATGTGCATCTGTTTAATATTTGGATGGCTACAACCAGGCTGTCTGTCTTGTTTTCCAAATCACAGTTGGGTTAATGGAGTTCTATGTTTTGAGTTGGTCAAGTAGTCACACTTCCTGTGCGGTATTAGCTTCGGTGAGCAACCCGTGGAACTGCACTTAAGTCATAGTGAGGTCCACGCAAATAATACCCTTTTCTTGCCTGTTTTTTGGCTCCTATTGTTTTTGTGTTGCTCTTAGTGTAATTGTGATTAAATTTGTTTGTACTATTTAATGCTCTGGCAGAACCGACAGGAAAAGAGACCAGCCATAGTACTATTTTGTTGACACCTGTTTATTAGCCATCGACCATTGTTATCTACAGATCTTTCTATTGTCTTTCATTATCCAAAGTGTTTTAAGAATATTGTCTTAACACCCAGTCAAGCTAACTGATTAAAATTTACATGTATATCTTGTTCGATACCTTTTGTTAATAACTATTCACTTGTTTTCTCCTTTAGAAAACACCTACCTGTAGCCTGGCTCCTGCTCAGCTACAGCAAGACAATCAAATTTCACAAGTCTTATTATTTGTAACTGTCTTCAAAACTATACTCTTGTATTACTATTGTAAACCTAATCATAATTATTTCTGTTTTTAATAAACTTATTTATTGTTTAACAAATTCTTATTACATTTAAATTTCACCTTGTTTGTAAAGCTACCAAATTACCCCCATAAGGGGTAAATGGTCCAAACCTTATCATTGCTTGGCCTTGTGACTGATTAATAATCAGTGAGACTGCTACATTAACTGGAAACTGTCTACATCTCAAAATAAAAGGGATGTCAGGATGTACAGGGCCCAAATAGATAAAATGGTACAAAACACGCATTCACTTGAGATGAACTTGTTAAAATTGTTGCGTTGATTAGAATGTATCCAATTTTGTCACTGTTAGGTGGGTTAAATTGCATAGGCCCGGTTTAGTACTACACACACACACCAACCAACAATCAAACGTCAGTTTTATTTACAAGGTTAGGTCATTTGTTACTCTGCAGTGTTGTCTTTTAATTAGAGTAATAAACTTATGAATACATTATCTAGGCTATGTTAATGTCAGCTCAAATTAAATAATTAGGTTTACTGTTAGCCTTAAAATTTTCACTGAACAAAGAAATACTTTTTGCTAACTAATATGAATACAAATCAAATAAACTATAAACATGGCTCACTGAATTATCATCTGCAATTTCTCTTAGAATTTGATATTGGAATTTATATTTCAGGTTTTCCTATATTTTGAAATGCAAATAACATGTTGACAAATTAAATTGATTAAATAAAATCATGTTTTCATTTTTTATAATGTTTATTTTTGATCTGTTTTAAGTGTGAAACATTTGCGCACCTTTTGAGTGCTTCCTCTACAATTTCACCTAATTTCAGCTTTCTGTCTTCTTGAGAAGTATTAACATTTGTCTGGACAGAATTACATACAAATACAATTACTTTTATTAATACATGATACATAACTGAAAATATAAGTAATAGTCAATGATATTTCAGATAAGCTCAATTTTACTGTTTGAATTAATACATCAATATTAGGGCTGGGCATATACCGATTGCCAATGTGATACCCAAAATTACCAACCAATCATCCGATTATGGCACTATCGACTAAGCTGATAGCACAATCTGATATTTTGAACTGCCCAGGCAAGAATTAAGGTAATGATGACTCATGAGTTTTAAGCTGAGTAACAGACAAGCCTTGTTCTTTGTTCTATCACTTGGTCTCGGATTCGGCGATATTGGGGTAAAAAGCTTGCCCAAGGCCTGATATTTGTGGGTTCAAACCCAGCCAGGGCCGATAGATTTTTTTTCAACATACTAGTTAATGACTACTGGAGTGCTTAAATAATATTTCACCTTAATTTATTAATATTAACAGATAGATAAAATTAGTGACTTTAAAAAATTTATTTTGTCATTTATCACTATTGTATGGTTAAAGTATATTATTTAAAATATAAATAATAATTGTTGACTACTCTTCATGAGAAATATTTAAAAAAAAATAAACAGAATCTTAGCCGTTGAATAAATTTGTGCTAGTTTTGAAATAATTACTATGAATGGTTTATAATATTTATGCTCAGTATAAAAACCCTTGTACATCACCATACCCCCTTTTTAAATAGTTGCCACAGCGTTTAAGTTGTAGATAATCTTTTTATATTTGTTAATATTTTACTAAGAACTTAATGAACAAAAAACTGTGTATATTCAATAATGTATGTGAGTTGTTTTGTATACTACCGTTGTAATATTGAAAAGAAAAAAACCAAATGATAGCATCGAGCTAGCTAGATATACATATTAAATACAAATTATTAACACTAAATACCTCCAATATGGAATTTAGTATCATTTTAAAATAAAAACAAATGAACAAACTTATCTATTTTGTTTTCGCAAAAGTTTACATCACACTAACAGTTAGCACTAAGTAGTTTATAAAGACCCATATCACAGAACTGCCAAGATGTTTGAACTATAGAAGAGGCTTATATCCATTAGCTGGGATGGGATCAATAGTCCAGAGTAACAATAAACTTTTATATTAGACAGGATTCTGGTCCTAAGAAGACCAGGGTTCAAATCCTTGTCAAGTTTAATGAAGGTGATTTTTTCTTAAATGGTTTCTCATGCTCTCTCCATGAAAATGTGAATATATTTCTCGTGAATTCTACCTTCATAGTGTAAATATAAAGATAGCCTGGACAGCAATAAATAAATATATATATATAAAATATATGTAATTATTATTTTATTAAGCTTATGATCATGTTAAAATTTAAAATTTTATATCCCAGTTCTTCATCATCATCAACAACTGTTTCCAACCTGTAGTCAGGTCCATTTAGTAACATTCTTCCTCCTTTAATAAATCACTTGCATTTCTCTCCTCTCACTTAAAACTTTCTGTAATCTGCTCCTCCCATCTCTTTCTTGGTCTCTATTATGTTTCCTTTTTCTACATACTTCATATTCATCGCTCTCTTTGGTACTCTTTCCTTTTTCATCCTCATTATGTGACTATACCATCTCAGCCTTGCGTCTTCTACTACCTCACGTACTCCCTTACTCTTAATCTTTCCTAAATAACTTAATTATTTATCATGATTATCATTGTAACAACTAACATGCTACTTACAAACGTCATTAAATCCCATTTGTTAATTCGATTTTCCATTAATCAAACTACAATAGAGCTTGGATGAATTTGAGACCACATTAAAGATAGTTTCACTAGTTTCTTGGCTTATAAATTAAACATGACATTTTGATATGATTTTCTGCATAGCATAAAAGTATATATTTCGTCACCAGAGAATGCAAGTGTTCTATGTCCAATTTTACACTTTTGTGTAAGAGAGCATTGGAGTTTGACCATGTGTATAAAACCAATGTTACTAGATGACAACTCAAGTTTGTATCTTCCTAATTAATTATATAGTAGGCTCAATTTCACCGCAGGTGAACTATGTGCATTCTAAATATACGTAAACACCAAATATCTCAAATTTAACACTTTTGGATATAAGACACTTGCATTCTCAGGCGAAGATTTATACTTCTTGAAAAGTTGCTTGAAAATGTTAAGTAATATAATAGAATAGTAATATTTGAAAAAGTGGTGTCATTATAGTAACATGAAACTAGTAAAAAAAAAGTAACACATACACGCAATTCACTTTAATTGGTTGCTAGACTTCATTTATGTTCACATAAATACTAATAATCGGTCTCACGTTGCTGGAAACTTTTGTGTTTCACCGGAAAGTCAAATGTTAATGAATAATTTGCGAAGCTTCACAAGTAACACAAATATTAGTATTCTGCAAAGAATTCATTTTGGAATGAGATCAAATTTGAAGTGTAAACTGACTTCGATTCACAACATAAATATTATGCTGGTCCAAATTTTCATTGGATAAGTCATGTGAGTTGCATCTGTCACATTACATAGATATTATAAATACTTTAAAAATAAAACTATTAAAATAGTAAAATGTTTTCAATGTTGATTGCAAAAAAATATGTTTGTATTTTCTTAGAGCCCGTTCTTAAGAAAATTGGACTATAGAGCAGCATCAAGAATGCAAATAAAGTTTTGTGCAGGGCATATTGGGTCAAACCACGTTGAAGATAAGTGAGCTCATAGTAATGCTTTTGATATATGGGATGGAATTGTTAGACCATCAAGTCAGGTTGTTCAAAATATTAACATGATAGATAAGGTAAAAGCCCTGTAGTTGAGACTTTTAACTAATTAAGATTCTCACACACCTTTAAGCTACTACTATAATAAAATACATGCTGTGGAATGTTCAGTGATTGAACCTTAACTTTCCTGAACAGTGCTGTGATATCTGTAATCCATGACATGGTAAAACATATGTTGATGATTATTGTGTTTGAGAGCAGTGAACTAGGAAGTTGTGTTTAAATGTAATGATTCATTGATGTCATGTAAAATAAATAGTATAGCAGACTTATGATAAGAGAACCTATAAAACTAAACTAATTTAGAAACATTATATTGGCGACAAAGATGGGATTCAAGTAACTTAGTTCGTTAAAATCAATGTCTGCCATGGCTGGTTATATTGTGCATCTTAAGGAATTTAATCCCGCTGAGGACGACTGAGATATTTTCAAGAGGAAGTTGGCGAATTTTATTAAGCTTAATGGATTGGAAGCTAAAGAGTGTGAAACACTACTGAGTCATCTAAATCAGGTTGATTTTAAGTTGTTAATAGATTAAGGTGTGCCCGATATTCCTGAAACTAAAAGGTATGTGGATTTGATAGCTTTGTTAAATGCACATTGTTCACCTGTGGTTTTGGTTTTTAAGGAAAGATCTGGATTTTATAATGCATTTTGTGGGCTTAATGAATCAGTAGCAGACTGGGCCGCTAGAGTTCAGCAGCTGGCTTCTAGTTGCACGTTTGGAACACACCTAGATTTTGCTCTTCTTGACAAATTTGTGATGGGTGTACAAGACAAGAAAGTTAAAGAACGCTTATTTACCAAGGACCCCTTTAAGTTAATTATTAGCAAAGCTAGGGAGATCGCTCAGCAGGTGAGTACTGCAAACACATTTTTCAAAGATAAATATGTTAAAAATGAACCTGAAATTTTCAAAATAGCCGCTGGTCAACAGGGCAGGAATAATCGTCCTCCCAAACAGAATTTTGCTCCCTGTTCTCCTTGTGCTGTTTGCGGTTACACAAATATCTCAACAGCACAGTGCAGGTTTGGCAATTATATTTATGCCATTTGTAAATGTAGGGGGCACTTAAAAAAAGAATGTGTCCTTCAAATTCAAGCAGGTCACCTCTAACTTTATAGGAACAGAGGAAGGTGAGGAAGGACAGGAAATATTTAGGTTTTTTTAACTCAATCCTTCTGATGCCAAGAGGTTACCATTCAGTATTGAGGTTACACTAAATGGTGTTCAAATGATTGGACAGCTAGACACTAGGGCTACCTGAAGTGCTATGTCAAAAAGTTTATACAAGAAACATTTTCAGGATGTATGAATTATAAAGAAAAATGAGATAGCTAAATTCTACACTGAAGACCTGCAAATAATTCCGTTAGACAGATGTTCACTTCTAGTTGCTTTTAAAGAGCAGGTAAAACAGATAGATTGCCATGCAATACTTAATGGGGGCCCTCTTATCTTAGAGAGAGATTTCATACATGTCTTTGGTTTCAAGTTCAGTCGATTGAACCAAGTAATGATGCCAAGTGTTGACCTCAAAAATAAAATGATTCAGATTTTACCTAGAGATTTTTACCGACAAATTGGGCACCTTTAATAAGGCAGATGTCCTTCAAGTTGAAGCCAGGGGCAGAACCAAAGTTTTTCAAACCAAGAAACATTCCATTTGCTTTAAAACCTAAAGTAGAGCTAGAACTTAAGAGGCTTCAAGATGCAGGTGTTATATCTCCAATTAAATATAGTAAATGGAGAACACCAATAGTGCCTCTAGTGAAGCCTGATGGCTCTGTTAGATTATGTGGTGACTATAAAGTAACACCTAACCCATATTTGGAAGTAGACAGGCATCCCCTACCTCGTGTAAATTATATATTTTACTCAATGCAAGGGTCTACTACTTTTACCAAAATTGACCCCAAAAATGTCTTTCGACATATGGAATTAACCGAGGACTCCAAAGAACTAGTTACTATTAGTACCCATAAATGTCTATTTTGTTATAATAGATGTCTTTTTGGTATTTCTCCAGCCTCTCAATAGTTTCAGCATAGCATGGAAACTGCTGTAGCAGGCATTGAAGGAGTAGTGGTTTGGCAAGATGACATTGTGGTAGGGAGTCATACAATAGAGGAACATAATGAAAGGTTGAATATGGTACTGTCCAGGCTCAGGGAATGTGGATTGTCTGCTAATATAACCAAGTGTGTGTTTCAACAATCAGAAATAACATTTTTAGGCTACATAGTTGCAGAAGATGGATTGAAATTGGACCAAAATCTGGTCAAACCAGTACTAGAGGCTGAAACACCAAAATAAGATCAGTGAATAAAAATCATTTCTAGGTATGGTAGAATATTACAAGAAATTCTCGAAGGGAGCTTATGTCATCTTAAATCCTTTGTATGAACTGATTAAAAAGGATGTTTCGTGGAAGTGGACCTGGGAATGTAATCATATGTTTAATCAAATTAAAAGTGCACTCACCTCAGCCCCTGTTTTGTATCACTATAATCCGGATCTAGAGCTGATACTGTCTAGTGAAGCAAGTCCAGGGGCATCTCAGCAGTACTTAGCCAAAAGGCCAAGGAAGGGGCTATATGCCCTGTCGCATTTACAGCTAGAGTCTTGGCACAAACAGAGAAGAACTACCCCCAGATCCACAAGGAGGTTTTGGCCATAGTTTATGGATACTTAAGTTTTCACAGTATCTTTATATGAGAAAGTTTATTTTGGAAACAGACCATAAACCACTCACTATAATCTTTGAGCCCAAGTGTGGAATTCCAGTCTTATCAGCAAATCGAATACAAAACTTTGCAGCAATTTTACCAAGTTTCAACTATGAGATCAGATATGTTTCCTCAAGGAAAAGTTGTGCTGGTTATTTGTCTCAAAACATCAGTAAGGATGATCCACCACAAGATCTTATGGTGAACTTCGTTAACTATGCAGAAGACAGCGAGTATTTGAATAAAAAAACTGGTTGCTTCAGAGAGTGTAAAAGATAAAATCTTGAGTAAAGTGATTAAGTCTATTCAAATAGGGTGGCCTAAATTGGTGGATAGGGAGCTTAAGTAATTTCAGTCAGTATCTAGTGAATTATATATAGATCAAGAATGCCTTTTCCGAGGACACAGAATGGTAATTCCTTTAGCTTTACAAAATAAGGTCTTGAAAGAAATGCATAAGCCACATTTTGGAATAGTTAAAACCAAACTTATGGCCAAAAATTACTTTTGGTGGCCAGGACTTGGCAAAGAAATTGATAATTTGGTTTTAGGCTGTGGGTCATGCCAGAAAGTACAAGGTTCCCCTGACAGATGTGAGCTTATTTCATGGCCATGGCCAGAAAAGCCTTGGAGCCATATGCACTTAGATTTTTTGGGGGCCATAAACGGGAAAACCTATTTGATAATAATCGACGCTCATTCTAAGTTGCTAGAAATTTGCCAAATGCTAACAGTAACTACAACAGCCACAATTCGAGCCCTGATGGTTTTATTTGCTTGATTTGTATTACCAGAACTTATTGTATCAGATAATGGCAGTCAACTTGTTCGTTCAAAAGACAATACTGATTTTTGTGACTTACATGGCATAAAATATCGCACAGGTGCACCACATTTCCCACAAACCAATGGCCAAGCGGAAAATGGTGTTGGCCAGCTTAAATGAGCCACCAAAAGGCCATTCTTGTGGGAAAAGATGTTCATATGGCCTTGACAGAGTTTCTAATGTATTATAGGAACACCTCTCCACTAACCACCGGGGTTGCCCCAGCGATGTTGATGATGGGTAGAGCTTTGCGAACACCATTGGATGTCATAGACAATAGAACGGATGGTCAAAACAATCAAAGCATGGAGGAAATAAGGGCTCATGTATCCTATAAGCAAGGAATACAACAAAGATATTCTGGAAGAAGGAAAATAATTTTTGATGTAATTGAAGGTGTTTTGGTCAAAGTTTTTAAACAAAACAAAGTTGTTTGAGAAAATGCTATAATTCACAAAAGGTTGGGTGAAAGACTATACTTCGTTAAGTAAGGCTCAGGCGCTGTAGTGAAACATCATTTGAGCCAAATGACTGTAGCATTACCTTGTAGCAGTCAGAATATATCATCCCCCAAGGAGTCCCATTGGGCCATGCCATACCCGCCTGATTATCCTATTCATAGGGGGGAACAGGACATCGGTACAGAGGATCACTCGATATTGCCCACACCCGGCCCTGTCATTGGTGATGGGTCGAGTGAAGACATGCATGGGGAATCCTCAGGGACATTAGGAGGTGCACAGCAGTCAAATCCAGAAGACAGGGAGGATACAGGAGCAAGACAACAGAGGACTGCGAAAGAAAAACCACGACAAAACAATCAACCACCCAGAAGGCTCACATACTCACCATTCTAAGGGAAGACAGGAAGAGGGAGATCTTAGAATGTTCAGGGATTGGACCTAAACTTTAATACCTTGAACAGTGCTGTGATATCTGTAATCCATGGCATGGTAAAACTTATGTTGATGATCACTGTGTTTGGGAGCAGTGAACTAGGAAGTTGTGTTTAAATGTAATGATTTATTGATGTCATGTAAAATAAATAGTATAGCAGACTATGATAAGAGAACCTATAAAACTAAACTAATTTATAAACATTACATGCTGTTAATAATTGCTAATCTATGTTTTGACTAATAATATTAATTTATGTATGCATTTGTATCACTAACAGTAAGAAACTAAAATGTTCACTGGATAACACACATTTAACATCACAAACCTATGCATGTCCTTGAAAAGCATGTATATGTACATGTAAGAATATTTAAGTATTAACAAAACTTTAACACTTTATGCATGTGCAAAGACATTTTTTTAGATAATTTAAAGACACCCGTAATAAAATGTGTGTTTGATACATTGAAGTTTAAAAAATGTGGAGGCCATGGAAATGAAATTTGTGAGTAGCATGTTAGCTGTCACAAGGAGAAACAGGATTAGGAATGAAGTTATCTGGTAAAGATTGAGATACAGAGAGTACATGAGATGGTGGAGTGGTATGACTCATGTAATAAGCATGGGTAGGGAGACAACACTAAAGAGAATGATGGTGATGAAGCATGTAGGAAAAAGACTACAAGAGAGACCAAAGAGATTGGAGAACAGATAAAAGAAAGTGTACAAGTGAGAGGATAGTAATGGAAGTGATTAAAGGAGATAGAATGGTGGAAGGCTAAAGGAAGATAGAACCTTTTTACTAAAATGACTCGGCCATACACAGGAAACAGTTTAAAATTTTCACTGATTTATATTAAATTCTTGAAACAATAATTATTAAAGACAAATATGTCAATGATCTTAATAAAATAAAATGAAATGGAGATTATGACTTAAAAAATCTCTATTGCTATTCCTTGCCACACCAAATGTTCTGGCTTGTCATGTTTTCAATGTGTGTTTAAAATCTGTTTCTACAAAGTACACTGTTGTATAATTTATGACAAGTTATTTAGATTATCCCAAAGCCGGCTCAATATCATGTCTAGTTCGCATGTGACGTCTGAAATTGTCTATTCTGGACACAGTGTAGAAACAAATAGGACATTGGTGTTTTTTGGGATGGTGTATGCGATAATGATTGAAGACATTCGAAACAACTTTGCCACACAATAAACAAAGTTCTAGCCCGTTGTCCAGTTTGTGAAAGGAAGAATGAACTGAATGTCTTGAATTGGACCCTGAAAACAAAACCAAAAACCCCAATGTCACATTTGTATGTGTCTAATGATATGTGTAGTAAGAATCTAGAATTTTTATTAACTGAAGCTTAACAGTTTAAAGTATTATAAAAGTACTTTTGAATTAAAATATTAACCACCAAATTTGACTATGTTGAAATTAAGAGCCGATCTTAACCCACAGAGTAGTGTAGGTAATACATTTGAACCAGAAGTTGCATCTTTTTGCAGTTTATTGTAATCTTCATTTGAAAACAGTTAAATTGAAAGTAAACCTTTTTTTACTATATTTGATAAAATATAACAAAATTGAAAAAATTATTTAATTTAAAATGAAAACTGTGTTAAAAAAATACCACTCCTACCATTTTCAATTAAAAAATGCAGGAAATATACATTTTAATACAATTCCCAATTTCTCAGTTGATTGTCTTGACTGTAAGATTGGCTCTTTAATACAGATGGTAATCGTCTTGAAACAATAACAAGATTGACACTATTAAGAAACAATACCAAACCAAATGTACAAATTTTAATATCAATGTACAATTTGTTTGTCCTAAAAGATTGTACGTATAGGTTTTATGATTTCTCTATGTTAAAGATTTTCTTTTATAGGTATAAATAAAGTAAAGTATCAGTCATTCCAAGGCAAACCGAGTGAACTTGTTTTTACATTAAAGGGTGGCAGCATCCTTATAGTATGACAGTATTGTGCGAGTCAAGTGTAGTTAGTTAGATCATACTTCTAAACTTATCACATCTATCGTATGACAATTTTAACCAGTTGGATTAATGATAAGCTTGGGTATACACAAAAAATATATACTTTTGGCACCATTTTCCCTTAGTTTATAATCAATATATGGTTATGACAATAATATAACTCTCTCCTGGCTTAAAGTATAGGTAGTAAAAATATCAAAACTTAACATTTATGTAAATAAAAAGAAACACAGAATTTTCTAAATTTAATTTATTTTCCAAAATGCTGTCTGGAAGATACACAAATTCCAAATAAATGTTTATGTGCAAACATTAACTCAAACCGAGATTTTACAAATAAAGAAATTTTACTCATCAGCATTCTACAAATATTAATATTTAAAATGAAATCTTGAATGCAAAACATGACTTTAATGCTAATCCAGAATAATTTAAAATGTTTAGAATAATTCATGTGAGATAAATAAACGGGAGTTAAAAAATGTACTTTTGCTAAAAAAAAATTTATTATTATTCAATAGAAAAATTTAGTTTGCTTCTCAACAGTTCTTGAATTGTGTCACGAGCATCACAAAATCAACAAAAACTTTTCAAATGAAGAAAAAATCTCCTGGTCAAACTAAACAATTCCCATGGTAGTTATTCAAAAACTGCTGAGCTTACTAGCTAATGTGTTGGAAATTATACTAAACGTGTCTATTAAAGAAATATTTAATTCATTTTTATATAAAAAAATGTTTGTTATAAAAATTGAATAAAAACAAATCTTAAAATGCGTTCACCACTGTATCACCTTAACCCTACAATCTGACACTATAAGTCAAGACAATTTCTACATGTTATGTTAATTTGAACAAAACATAGTTAAAAAAAATGACTTACAAAGAGTAAAATATTAAAAAATAACTAAATAGAGCTAATGTTATCAAAGACGTGAAAACTTTCAGCTTATCAGAAAGCTATGCTAATAGAAAATATACTAAAAATACTAACAAAGTATAATTCATTCACATTACTTGTTGAAAGAATGCCCTAAGTCATGCAAATTCCACTCATATTCAGTTAATAAGTTGGAAGAAAAATTATGTAAAGTTTATATTAATTGTAAAATCAAAATACTAAAATCTATCTTTTTGCCTTTAAATTCTATTGTTCCGGAAGCCTAGGCATTATTTTCATAATTTATTATAATGTGTAATTGTAAACAAGTCTACCTTAAATTTACCCTTATCCTTTTTTATTGGGGTGCTATGCATGGCACATGTTTGGCAGCAGATGAGCTTTCTTAATGTAACTCGATTAACTTTAGTCTTTCATCGATTTTTTGTAGCCATTTATAATTTTTAATACATTATTTAATTTACAGAACATCAAAATTTGTTTAATTTTGCCACTAAGCAATATATTGTGTTCAAGCTTTTTAATCATGAAAAAATATGTGGTATAAATACTTTATAATTGGTTTTAGTCCAACCCACTCAAGTGCTGGTCGAGTCTTGACACTTCTGAGACCCACCTTGTCCGACCTGGCATGCCACATGCTTATCGTGCGATTTTGTTTGTGTGGTGGTACCCAACCTTTAAGTATTTTTGTTTTGTGTTCTGCCATCTTACCTTAGAAATATTTGTTTTCTTTTCTATCCCTTAATCCAAGCACAGAAAAAAAAGAAATTATTTAGCAAGCTATCCTAATTATCTAGTAAACTTTCCTACAAAGTTTTTCTAATTAACCTAGGAATTTAGTCAACAAACCATATGCTAAGTGCTAGTAAAGTTCTATAAAATATACACATTACCAAAGTTAATAATGGAGAAAACCAAATTAAAAATAGAATAATAGAACAATATCTTTTCCTTTTACCAAAATGGACAAAATATCCATGGGAAAAAAAACTAGACTAACAAATATAAACAAAGTAGCATTATCAGAGTTTTTATGAAAGAATCAATAATTACTACTATTCAATTAAAATATATCTTTGCTTCCAAAAATATTATGTCACTAAATTTTAATTAGAAAAATAGAAACAGACCTAAAAAATGGTTCAAAGTGTTAACCCAGTGATCAAACATATATGTTATTGAAAGGTAAACCATTTAGAATATGTTTCAGAAGAATTAAAAGATACTAGAGCTAGTTCTGCGATTATAAAAGAATACATTATGACTATCTTACAACCAATAGCATATTGGTATATGGCAAAGTATGATTACTACTGTTCTGAAAAAAAACTAAGGGTACAATATAAATCTTAATATATTCACAGTAAAAAGTAAAATTAAAAAACCCTTCACCAATTTAACCTAATAAAGTATTTCTTGAATAAATCATCTTATACAACTAAAGACACACATCAAAAACACTAAACACACTGTAGAAGAGCTATTTGTGAAAATCAAAAGATTCCCTTTATTCTATTTAAAAAAGAAAATTAAAAATATCTAGCAAAAAACCAAAACCATGTAGAGTTAAAGATTGTATCTGCGTTTGGTAAATGTATGTTCGTTCATATATCTGAATGTGTTATTCAAGATCTTCCTGTAAATATAAGAAAATGCTATTATAAGGTAACAGTCGTACCTCGACCAATTACAGTAAGGGTCTGTCTATCTCATAAGCCAGTAGTATTCACTCATTTTTGTTTGCATACCCCGAGATATAATTAATCTTTAATGATGTACCCACAAGTTGTTGGTGCTTAATGCAAAGTTAAAAATATCCCACCATGCACATTTTAAATAGAACTGGCGCTCCCAGGTCGCATGTTCTTACGTTCTAGTCTCTTATAACTAGCCCTAAATATGGCCCTGATTATTCAATGTTCATCATAAAATAATATATATTTAAATTTTATGTCCCTCCTAAAATGTATTTGTGCATCACAGATTGAATACCACTGTACCATAGTGTAAACAATCAAAGTAATCATACTACATTTTAGGGTGAACAAAGTATACATCTAAATGTTTGAAACAATCATACAAACACTAAAAAATACTAACCAAAATGCACAATAGTTCAAATTTTTTTTAAAGTCTGCATTTTAGCTAGGGCTGTGGAGTTGGGAGTCGGTTAAAATGTACCAACTATGGATTTGAACTAAAAACTTATAATATTATAACAATACTATATTTGGGTAGCTACAACATATTAATTTTTTTTTAAATATAATTATTTAGGATCAATATTTGTAATTTGGATCGACAAATTTACTAAAATTAAATATAGATTCACAATGTCAAAAAAAAAAAATCTTCCCGTGAGTAATTTATATTGCATTTTAATGAAGTTAATTTGTTGTTATTATTACATAGCTTGGAAATTTATAAAGGGGTCTGAGCAAAGAGTAGAAAATAGATGAGCCAGAGTTGAAGACTTGGCATACTGACTCCACGGCCCTGATTTTAGTCAAAAACCCATCCACTTCTGTTAACTAGCAAAAAGGTGTGATTCAACATGGTATAGGCAATATCTTTGACGTTTTAAGAGCCAAAGCAATCACTTCTTGTGAACTGAATGTATGTGATTCATCAACCTGGGCACACTTCGGCACTTGATGCCACAATACTTGCAACGTGTAGAATTAGGGTTATGCATCAGGTAGTGTTCCAATTTGTTGTGTACATCTCTACACACAGTTTGCAATGAAAGATCTTTGAATTTTTCTTGTCGGGCGATATAGATTTTTGTACGGGATTTTTTTTTTCCTTGTAGGGTTGAGGTCTGATGATAACCCTAGTGCAAAGTTCTGGACATTTGATGATGAGTCTTTTAATAAATGATGAATCTTTATTGATGGCGTATGAGCTGGAAGCTTTGATGTTGAGTCTTGGGTTAAACATTCTGGGCTTGATGATGCGCCACGTGCATAGTATTGAGGGTTTGATGAGCGATTCTGTGCAGAGTTCTTAGAATTTGATGTTTGTGGGGTTAAATAATTTATATTTGACAAAGTAGGTCTTAACATGGTCTTAAGAATTGGATTTTGAGTTAAACATTCAGGGCTTGAAGATTGTTCTCGTGTTGAAAGTTGTGATGAATATTTTTGATTTGACGGTGCTGAGTGTTCGGGACTTGGTGGATCTTGCCCAGAACATTCAAGAATTAAGGATGGCACAGATAATGAATGCTCTAGGTTTGATGAGGTTTTAGATGCTGAATGTTCAATATGTGATGTTGGGTGTGGTGAAACACTCTCAGGGCTTGATGGTGCATCTTGAGCTGAACATTCCATAATCAACAATGGTTCTGGAGCAGAGTGATTCTTGCTAGAAGCTCCAGAATCAAATACAATCCCTCCATCTGGCACGTTTTTACGTATTTCTTGAACTTTCTTTAAAATGTCCTTTTTTGGATCTAGTTTATTCCTTTGATGAGCTGGAACAAAGGAAGAATATTAGGCTCCCATTAAAAAAAAATGCTTCATAATGTTCACAAGGTATTTTATAACTGAAAAAATCCTCAAGCACTAAACCTACCTTTTCAAATCAGTTCATGAAGGAAAGATCAAAAATACTAGAAATATTTCTTCAAATGCTGTAGTAGATAGAGATTTAACATAAATAATATGCATCCCAAAAGATATTTAACTCCACAAAACAAAACCCTTTAGTACAAACACACACACCCCAAACACCCACAACCAACAAACATATGTTGATCTAATACATAACTACTATATTACAGAAAATGATGTTAATAGTTCTACTTAAGTCCTGTAACTACTATGTTGTCAAAGGCATGAGACAAAATTTATATGGGTTATTATTTAGATATGTATTTGTATGATCAAAGATGCACGGCATGGTCATTATGATAAGTTTAGGGGTGTTGACATACACATGCATACCAAGATAACATAACTAGCATTTTCTAATTACAACTTTGGCAATCTTCTAAAAACTGTTCCTAAATTAGAATGAGGGGCAGCTGCCTCGATAAGATCCACCAACACTTTTCAAACATAAAAAAAAATTCTTTCTTTTTATTCTATAACATATTTTGTAAAAAAAAAAGCCTTATATGAAGCGGAACACAATTCTCTAAACAAAGTGAATTATTAGATTCATTATACAATATTCCAGTCCCAAGAGGATTCATTCCTCACTCAATCATCATGCTATGCCGCACCAGTGCTCGAGACTTCAAATTACTACATAAATATAAAACTGACATGGCCCAGCCCCTCTCAGCTAAACCCCGTCGTCCAGTGGAAGATGTCTCTCAAGGTCATTCCAGTGTGAGCTTAACAGTAGCTAATAGGGATAAGAAAGCTTAGATGAATTTAATTTAATTTAATACGTTAACCCGTGGTGATAAAAAATCATTACCGGCAAGCTTTGAGCTGGCCCCACCAAAAATGAATATCATACGCCGTCAGGCCACTGGTAAGAACTAATCCTAGGATGATAATGAGCATACCATTAACAAAGTATATAAAGCGGGAAAATGGATGAAAAAAAAAAGGAAAATACCATTTTACTCAAGCCCCATTTGCCTAAGCTTTAAATAAGAGAGCCATTTGAGAGAAAAATAATTTATTTTTATATTGAATATAACTTTTATAAATAAATTTAGCTAAAATTTATTTTTAAATCTTTAAACATAAACAGTGTGTTACTCAAAACCTTGCTTTGACTATATTACAACCTGCTTCAGAGCTGAACGATCTAAAGGCATCAAGATGTCACACTCGTGTTAGACTGGCCTGCCAAAGACGGGGAGGTTGGTGATTTACCTCTAAAATGCTTCCTTTCTCATTCCTAACTCATTAAGTAATTATTAAATATGCCTCAACAGGCTGTGTTAAAAAAAGAAAGACACCTCTTTCCTTATCCTGTGCTTGTGTTAGGTTAGTCCATTTCCCCTTTCCCACTTTGGATATGATGGCTCAAGACTTCTTGCCCAGCCTCAAGAGAGTGTACGATAGCTAAACCTGCATTGCCACATCTGCTTTTCTTCCTTTTTCTGCTAAGAATGTGTTTTTTGACTCACCATTGGCTCTTGAAGAGCCTTTAGTGGATTAATTCTCTTTACCTAGTCTACACCCTTGACCTTCACCTAACACTATGTTGGATCAAATTCTTACTTCCTGTTTATACTTCATTCTCCAAACACTGTTGGCTAAACTTTTGCAAGCTGACTACAAAACATTTACAATACAATTTCTCTAATTTTCAAGGTTTCCCAGACAACCTTTAACAAAATTATCAACTCACAATCTTTTTTTGCAGTTTTTCTTTGTGAATGGATATTTTCTGTTTGTTACATTGATCACATATTTTCAAAAACAAACATAACAGCTACTGAACATTAAAACACTTAAAAGTTATTTTTAGTACCATATTTAATGTTTTAAGTTAATATTTCTGGCCCTGTGTGTGCTATAAAATAAACCTTGTTTTGCCTATCATGTTAATACTGCCATATCTAGGCACAGCATTATGTTAACATCAAAAAACAAAATCTCTCCTTATGGTTCAAATGTTTAGGTTCAGACTTAGTCACATATTTAAATTCCCTGACTTTTCCCGACTTTTTTTATTATGTTCCTCCTTGCGTGTGACCTGGTGGTCTAGGGGTAAAGTGTCAGACTTCTGTGTTGGGGGTCCGGAGTTCAATCCTCAGTCCCGGCATAGATTTATCTGATCGCCAACACTTCCTTCACCTCTGACAAGACGTGTATTAATCACAATTGTGAATGTGTGGAATGCCCGCCTCCAACGTGGTTCGGATCCCACGTTAAACTATAGGTCCTTTATTTCATCTTGCAATCACCCTACCATTACACATTAGCGTAACTGCGTATAACCCGAACTAGTAAGATTTGTGCTAATGGTGATGATAATGATAGTATAATAATAATATATTCCTTGACATTTCCCAGTTTTCCCGACATCAAACAATACTGTGACTTTCCGCCTGTAGCCACCATGTCCTGTATTTACCATCCCCCTTATTAGGATACACTTACACAGAATTTATTTGCTAACTGACAGAAATAATATTTGATTAACCTATCCACCGAAGAAAATAATTTCTAACATATTATATATAGGATGAACCAAGTTACGATGATGTAGTTTTTTTTTGACAACATTTACAGATTGAGGACAATAATTTAGGGAAATTACCTCGGAACAACATTTCATTTGTCAGGGTTAATGAGTTTTAATACTTGGAAACAATAATTTTAACTAGCAATAACAATATTATATTGGAGATCAGGAAAAGAATAGTAAGGAAATGCATGCTAATACTCGGTAGGTAAGTTGTTGACATATCACAAGCTTTCAAGGTATGTTAAACTCAAAATATAAAAAGCAACAATTTAACCAGTTGTTTCCCTATGGGTGTGAAATGTGACCTCTTTACTTACACGCCAAAAATATTTTTGGATGTTCCAAAACAAGGTGCTTGGGAAGATATATGGTCCAAAAAAAGGATGAGAATACTGATGAGGGGAGGAGGTTATATAATGATAAGTTATATACTATGTACTCAAAACAAGACATTATTAGGATCATAGAGTCTTGTATATTAAGGTGGACAAGACAAGCAGGGCGAATGGGAGAATCTAGAACCGTGTTCAAGGTAATGACTTGCAAACTCAATGGGAAGAGCTAGAAACAGATGGGAAGATAACATTAGAATGGAGCTGAAAGAGATAGGGTGTTATGAGGGTGACTTGAGAGAACTATCTCATGAAAGGGATAGTTGACGTACTTTTATAAGTGCAGCAACGAATTTTTGAGTTCCTAAGTAAGTAAATATAACAGATAATTTATATTAACTTCGCTGTATGTTTGAGCTTTTGCCATAAATTTAAACCTATGGCTGAGTATTTGATTCTAATTATAGAAATTAAACACAAATGTACATAGTTGCTCTTGATGAAGAGGTCAGAGTTTGATTCCCAACTGGGTGAATGCATAGTCAATGGTCTTTTCCTATTATCTTTCCATATAATTCAGATGTATTTTTACTTAGTTACACTTCTCACCCCCATTAAAATTAAGCAATAATTTTGTGTCAAGTGCACCATTGAAAAAAAAACTTTTAGCATTTAACTTACATAATATCTATCAAATAACATATGAAGATTAAACTTAGTGTCAGTATCAATCAAACCGAGAAATTAAATAATTGCTTAGAGCAGAGGTGGCCAGCCTGCAGTACGCGAAGTAAATTTAAGTGATATGCTTGGGGTCACCGCTGATAAAATAAAATACATTGTGAGATAAGGCCTTGGTATCGTCTTGTAGGTTTGGTTCTACACATATCTGTTAACAAATATTTTCAATTCTGAAATTAGGCAAAAATAGAGCACATTCTGAACTAAACTCATAAGCATCTCAGAAACCTGGTTATTCTTGCCTCTACAACAAACACAAACATTGCACAGCCTTTGACGCTTAATTATTATGTAAGCATCTCAGGGAAGATAAAAGGGAGTTCGAGCTTTGCTTATTTTTGCTGGGAGAGAGAGGGAGGGTCAGAACAATGCTTACTTAAGACAGAGAGAGATGGGCAATAATGTTGCAGTGGCCCGGCCACCCCAAACAGATACATAGTAATTAAAAAAGTTGAGACCTGGATTCAAGGACCTTGGTCATTAGATTAAATCTTGTTTTGGAGTTTTTTCATAACTATAATAATTCATGTATTTACAAATAATACTTTTTTATAATTTAAATTGAATGTAAATTAAAATGTTTTTCAAATATAATTTTAGAACTTCTTTTTAATTCTAAGTGTTGAATACAATAAATTTAAATTCATTTTCAACAGTATTAATTTGAATATTTCACCCCAGTAATTTACACCTTAATGTTAATAATTACAAGAAATTTATAAATTGCATTAAAAATGATTATTCCTGTGAAAAAAAAAACCCAAAAAAGTCAACAAATATAACATAGTCAAAACATGGGGTTTTTCACTTACAAAAGAAACAGAAGGGGTCAACAACCACCAAAAAGGTGCTTTTGTAATACTTGAATGTAGGTAACAGTATGAACCTAAACCCATTTTTTGTTCTTTTGATTATGTGTTCCTTTAAAATAGCATAGAGATTTTTTTTTCTAGTATTTTATTGTTTTACATAGGTGACCTGGTGGTCTAGGGGTAAGGTGTCAGACTTCTGTGCTGGCGGCCGGGGTTCAATCCTCGGTCCCGGCACAGATTTATCTGAATTCCAAACCCTTCCTTCACCTCTGACAAGACATCTTGTGAATGTGGGGAATGCCAGGCCTCCACCGTGGTTCGGATTCCACGTTAAACTGTAGGTCCTTCATTTCATCTCACAATCACCCTACCATTGCACATTAGCATAAGTGTGTATAACCAGAATGGGTAGTAAGACGCGGTGCTAATAATAATAATAATAATAATAATAATAATAATAATAATAATAATATTGTTTTACCAATAATATTATTATTACTGAAAATAAAAAAATCTTACAATAACGAACTATGTTACTTTTTTTAATCACTTTGTCGTCCATATTTTAGTTAAAGATAAGTTTTGATTCTTTCTGGGATTAAGATTCTTGAAACCTGCAATTATTTCCTCTTAAAACAAGTTATTATGGTAAAGTTTTGTTTATTTGTTATCATTCTTATCTCCAGCATTTTAATTTAAGTAAACAAAAATATAACCAAAAACTCCTTTATTACTAAGGAATCGATTAAATACCAAGCTAATTAAATATCTTTTAAATTGACCTGATTTATTTTTGGTATATTAACACAATATTGATGGCAAAAGTTTAAAGTTGAGGGATGCATCAGCAAACTCAAGATTATCAGTGTGAATAGTGGCACACACACAAAAAAAAAAGTTAGTCACACTTACTTTAGACTAAGCCAGTTTAAGAGCTCCAAATAATGAGCTAGAAATTGGCTACACAACAATTCAATAATTATATAGCAAGCTGAAAGTTGAGAGATATAGAATAATTAATGTATACAAATTAAAAGTCACATGTAAATGAAGACAAAAAGAAAAAAATCAACACATCAAAATGCAATCACACATAGGCCTTTTAATATCAATAAATTAAATATTCAGTGCCACGATACAAATATGCATTTTACAAACATGTTCAAACAGCTTTGTGAATGTCAAATTTTTGGGAACAAATAAAAACTTACAACTAATCCATTTAACCATAGTTAAAATTCCACAAGTTTTAAAAGTGCCAGAGAGTAAGTACTCAATAAATATGGTAATATTGTTCAGCTTTAAATGTAGTGTTTATATAGGCCTAATATATACTTGGTAGACACCAATCCCTTTGTACATTTTATGTGATATTTGTGGATGTAGCTTGTTCAGTGCATTATCACTTTATTCCTTTAAGCAATGTTAAGAGGCTGTTCCATACTTTAAATAATACAAGTCGCGCTAAAATTTATTTATGAAAACAAGTAGTAAATATATCAACTATATCATAATCAGCTATGATTTATTATTATTATTATTATTATTATTAGCACCGCGTCTTACTACCCATTCTGGTTATACGCACTTACGCTAATGTGTAATGGTAGGGTGATTGTGAGATGAAATGGAGGACCTACAGTTTAACGTGGGATCCGAACCACAGTGGAGGCCTGGCATTCTACACATTTACAAGCTGTGATTAATAAACGTCTTGTCAGAGGTGAAGGAAGGGTTTGGCAATCAGATAAATTCATGCCGGGATCAAGGATTGAACGCTAGACCCCCAGCACAAGCTGTGATTTAAAAAAAATAATAGTAAAAATAAAAATTGTATTTAACTTTAATATTAATGAAATATAAAAAATGTTAGTGTCTATAATTCCCATATCATCATCATCATCAAGAAGTTTTCAGAGACTGGGTGAGTCTGTTTGGAATATAAGCCTCACAAACATATATTTTCTCTCTTCCGCACTATCTTCAACCCTCTCTCTGTCTCTTGGTCTTCTTCTTGGCTTCTACCCCTCACTTCAATATCCAACATCTTCTTTGGTGTATTCTAATCCATTCTCCTCATATAACTTGTCTATCCATTCTTGCACTGGCTCCTCTTTAACTATTTCTCTCGCCCTCCCATTTCTCATCTCACCTATTTTTATCACTCCTTTAGTACTTTTCAGAAATTTAATTTCACGGGCTTGACTTCTGCTCATATCCTACTCCTTCATTATCACACTATTGCCAATGCATTATATTAAATTCAACTAATGTAGTTGTAAAAATAAAACTCACTTTTTACATGTCCATTAATGAAGGCTAGTGAGCAATGAAAAAAAATTTGTTCAGTCATAATTTACTTCTAAGTGTCATTTATCTTTGTTATTCAAACTCTATTCTCTATTTATATCTCGTGAACCGAGATAAACACTATCATGAGGGACATTGTGGATCTTACGGATGTGCAACGTAAGGCTGTCCAAGCGAGAGAATGTTTTGGAACACCGAGGGCAGATGTGTTGCTCCGGAAAGTGCACCAAGAAATGGTTCTTAAGGTTTATCACCATTTTGCCACATATTTTACAGAGCGCTTGCCTGTTATTTAGCCGGGTGTAGATCGAGAAGTGGCGTGGGGCATTGTTTTCAACAATGTATTGCGGCCCTAAAAAGAATAAAAGTTATGTATAAAAATACAGTCATCTCAATTTGAATTTTTAAGTAAAATGTATAGCTAAAATGTTTTTAATTTACTGTATTAAATAATATGATACCATATCTCAATGTACAAAATTAATCTAGTAACAATGAAAACATCCAAATGTGACAAAAAAACATGATTCCAATTTACAAAATTCAACCATCACTCATAAGATGGCTAAGATTTAGGAAACATATATTAAAATGTAGGCCAAAACAAACTACTTTATGTTGGAATAGTGATAAATCCACTATGGATTAATTAAATCACAACATTCACAAATACTAAGAAAAGAGAATTAGTATCACAAAACAAATGAAATGCACCTTAACTTACAATATTGAAACAATATCACAATGTACTACATTTAAAGTATAGTTGTGCTCTTCCATTTTTCATCGTATTTTCCATTTTCGACAAAGAGCGCCAAGTAAAAACAAAATGTTGCATAAAGTAACATTTTTCTTCTTGATGTTACCACAAGTCATTACATAAAATGATAACATGATGCAATAATTTATTTAAAATTGTTCAATTTACTAGTGTTCCAAATGCAAAATATGATTCATAAACAGGTTGACTGGATGAGAGATAAAGAGAATATTTGAAAATAGGTCCATCTGTATTTCAATGGATTAACTCTTAATCATCAATATAATCCATAACAATGAATCAAGACCTTAGATATAAAAAAAAATTGAGTTGTACAAGACAATTCTAGGACCTAAATTTATATTGTATGATTGGTATAACCAAACAGACCCTGCCCCCTTTCCTCCCCCACCCTCCTTCAATAATACTTAGCACCGCGTCTTACTACCCGTTTGGGTTATACGCTCCCTCCTTCAAAACAAAACATCCACAGCAACAAAAAAAACTCTAAATATCAATAACGTATTAGTTGACAAATTAAAGCGTGCTATTGGATAAAGAGTTTATAATACTACACTTTCAGCCTCATATTTACTGTACAACTAAGCTATGTGGTTCAACATGGTTTAATTGATTCCTGAGAATTTTATATTGAGTATATAAAATAGGGATGACTCATTCAATCAAACCTTTGAATTTTTGATAATATTTGAGGACTAAAAAAAAAAATCTAAATCCAATATATTATATATAATTTTGGATCCTAATGTATTATTAATGCTGAATATGATTCTAGAAGTAGTAATTAAACAATTGATGTCATGTCTATCCACATTTCTAATAAAATCAATTTTTATTCTTTTCTCTCCCTCATGTAGTGATTAATTTCTCTTATTAGAAATTAATTTTAATTTCATAATTATATAAAACAATTTAAGAAAAAACTAAATATTGTCATTTTAAGCTGCTTTAGATCATTTAATGAGCAAGAAACTAATGATGCATTACGTCTATCTTCCCTTGATAGTCATAAACTTAGTTATTTAAGAAACTTTGTGGAGCAAAAATAAGAATACTTACCCAGGTGCTGGGCAAATGAACCATCGCATGTTAACTTTTTATTAATATTGTGTGTAAAGGTTCTTAACTTTTTTTTTGTGTGTGTGTGAATTATCCCCTAAATTTAATGTAGTATTTAGATTACCACACTATCTTATGCTGACTTCAACAACTATTATGTATTTCTTCAGCTCAGCCCCGCATTATCTGTATCGGTCTAGTGGTTAAGCGAAAAATATTCCTTCCATATTTCAAAAACATTGTTGCTATCACATGTTTAACTTCTCGAGCATTTATGACTTCAACCTCGTCCATTTGTGAAGTGCAGTGTGCGTGACGCTATCAGTCATTAGTAGTTTGTTATACATTTATAGTCTTGAACTATTGCACTAAGAAAATTAAGTCACCTATAGGAAGGGTTTCAGTAACGGATGAAAGGTCATGCTTGAGAGGTTAAATCCGTGGTTCCCCATCTTGTGTGTATTAGTGTAAGGTATTTTAATTACAAAGGATTTAAGAAAACTAGTTTCTTAGACAAACCTGTTTTCTGGAAGGTGAAATTTATTGCATCGCTAAGCTGAGAAGATGGATGCGGAATCCGGGTTCAACTTTAACACTTATATTTTTCAATGTCATCTGGAAAGCTATTGGATGTGTGGGGGAAATTCTTGTGGACACCAATCATATAATAACATGTTGAATTTCTTACATACAAACAATAACTGTAAGGGAGGCCAAGAAAAAGATGGGAAGAGCAGATAACAGAAAGTGTGAGGAGAGTAATAGACTTAATTAAAGGAGTAAGAATGGTGTAAGGATAGAGGAAGATGGAGGCATTATACTAAACTGGCCCTAGCACGGCTGGAAACAGTTTATGATGACGATAATGATGATACTATTTCGTTTAACTTATTTAAGTTTTTTTTAGCAATGTGTCTTACTACCTGATCAGGTTACTACACACATATGTACTAATAATGCTATTTAGTTAGGATGAAGAAAGTGCAATTGCAGTCTTGTGGAAGGAATGGAAAACCCTTTTGGAAAAACCATCTTCAGTACACCCAACTGGGATTGTACCCCAATCTCCCCGTCTTTGGCAGTCTAATCTATTGCAAAAGTAGTGCCTTATACAATGCAGCCACCGAAACAGGTTATATAGAACTGTCATTTTAATTTGTGCATTAAACACAAAGGTTAATAAAGACTTAATCTAAGGGTAAAGAATGAGTAGAGTAAATAAAGGAAATGCAGCCTCTTTGGTGTGGACAACAAATTTCCAATACCGATGACCAAGTGTAATGCACTTTAGGGTGCCCGACAACCAGTACAGAAATTTTGTTTCTGATGTAACTTACAAAGAGTATAATCGAATCCCTGTTGGGTGCACTAAGACTGATTTTTCCTAAATTGTTTCCCTTTCTCTGTCCATGAAAATGTGGGTATATATCCTTTAAGCTAGGGCTATTCAATTGGTGGCCCGCCGAGCTTCACAGATTGGCCCGCGGATTGAAAGTCCAACTATTGTATCAATGGAGATGCGTCGTATAGCTCAGATGGTTTGTAGAGGTGCATGACCATGAACAGCCAGAGAGATCTTCAGTCTCTTATTAGTGACTGGGTAAGATGCAAGCCCAGTGTTATTTGGTTCTTGGCACCACCAACATCGTGTGTTCACAAGAGAGTGCGAGCTTACCCCCCAGTGGTGTGCGTCCCCCACTCTAGAACCGGTATCTTTCCCTCCAAGCACCACCACATAAGGGCTGAGCTATATAACATATTCTTGTTTTTGACCTTGAACAATGCAGGTGACCGAGAGCGACACATCTCTTCTCACTTCCACCCAACAGCAGCCGATGTCTCACCAGTTGATATTTGCCTGGCTTATTATCTGTGCATTATTTATATTAATAGCGGAGTGATTTGCTTGTAATTAGTCTCATTTTAAGTTTTCTAGGATGGCACTTTCTATTTTGAGTATCAAGAAAAGAAAGCTAATGATAAAAATTAATTTCACTTAAATATATCAATATTATATATGATATTAACTTATATTTCACCTGCCCCACCTCCTTTTAAACTACAAAAGTATAATCTAATCTCGTAACAAGTTACTGCCAGATTGAATTAATGTCTGGCCTGCCAAATATTATGATTTTTTGGAGTGACCCGCTTGGATAACTAATTGAAAAGCCCTGCTGTAAGCTATACATTTCTTGTGCCAAACATAATAAATGTAATTAAATGTGGACAGCTAATATAGAGGTAGTGAAATGTTGCGCAAATAATCATTTATTTCATAAAAGTTGTTATCATGCAAAAACTTAAATTTAAAGTTTAGTTAAAATATGTTTTCCTAATTATTGTACATGCTATTTTATTGGATATAAGTTTCTTTAAAATCTTGATAAAATTTTTATTCTTTTAATTTATTTGATCTAAAATTATTTACAAAAATATCTTATAAATGTGTAAATAGGCCTACCACTATTAGAATCAACCTTTTTTTAAAGTTATTTAAAACTCCATTTAAAGTTGGTTGTTTATTTATTCATCTACAAGACTAGAGTTTTTTTCCAGATGTATACAAAATATTAATTTATTATTTCACTTTTCATTTTAATTCACTCGACACAAACACAGAGTTTTATCAAAAATCTCCCAAGAACTAAATTTGGGATTAAAATTTTCAATGTAAACGTTTAATCACAGGGCCCACAGAGCATCTTCCGGATGAAGTTTCCTGATGTGCAGCCTCATGTTGTCGGCCCGCGAGAATGCCGTGAAACATACAGGGCAGGTGTGTCTCTCAGGGAAATGAGACAAGTAGTGGTTCTTGAAGTTTATCACCTGCTTTCCACAAATCACGCACAGCCCTAAGCCTCCAGTGACCCTCCGGAAGATGGACGAGTAGGGTGCCTTCCCTGGACTCGCAGCTGCAAGCTCTGAAACAGATGCATCAAGAGGAAAATTTAAAAGTTACTATTGACTTTAAAAAATATGTTGATAAAACCACATCACAAATGGGAAAAAAAAACTAAAAAAAAAACTAAATTATACTTACAAGCATCGAAAAACAGATGAAATATATTTATATATTTTTTGGCTCTACTGAGAACCAAGCTTGAAAATGTGCATGCCTTCCACTTCAAAGGTTGTTGGTTTGATCTCTGGCTGAGGAATGCCAAGTGGATGGTAGTGAAATGATTTCAATTGTAGCTTAAATGCCTCTTAAAATCAGGGTTACCACTATTTTCTTACTACCAGATTCCCTGTGTTTCCAGATAGCTTGGATTGAAGAAAAAATAAATTAATAATATTTTAATTTTTCATCAAAACTGACTACATGTGAAGTCATGTAACATAATATGTTTAAAACAGGATGATTTAAGAGTGATGGGGAAATAGTGCTGTTGCTTCGAAACCATTCTTGAAGGCGTTATTCATACAACTTTATTCTTTCAGTTAAATGTTCAACCCGCCTAGGTGGCGTAGTTGGTTAACGGGCAAATTCTGTGTCGAGTTAGAATGCCGAGTACAAGGAGATTGAGGTTCAAATATCAGTCAGGTGAACTGGGGGTGGTTTTTCCTAAATGGTCTTCCGCTCTCCCTGCATGCAAATGTGGGTTCACTTCCTCTAAAATTCAACCTTCCTAATCAATTAGCGTAATTAGTACTTAAGCATATAACCCAAATGGGTAGTAAGACGAGGTGCTAAATTAAAATTAAAACAAATATACGAGTATTTATTACCAAATTTTGCAGAATTTCCCTTGTTTTCATCGTTCTCCTAGTTTTCCTTTTAAGTGGCAATCTTGAAAATTCAGCCGATAAAAAAAATTATAACTAATGTTTTCAGGCTTGAGATGATAATAATAATTTCCAAAGTTTCGACTGTTGTCACAACAGCCATCATCTGGGATGTGTGATGAAACCAAGGAAATTGACCACTATGCAGCCTCGTATATAATGTTTTGTTTGTTTATTTCAGTTTTAAACAGTGGAGTCCAACTCTTCAAAGCCTATTCAACCATATTACCTGTTCATAACTATTAGGTGTTTAGTAATCTCCTTGGCCCCTCTGATGAATTGGTTCTCGTAGTTTGAAATGTTTGCAATAGTCTCAAAATCTTGGGATATAATATAATGAATGGTTGGTTTTGAGGAAATGCTCTACAATAGCCGACCTCTGGCACATATTCTTGGGCGTCTCGAATGTTCTCCTTTACTCTGGTAGTGATGATAATATTCACGCAACACGACTCAGAACCGAAAACATTAGTTTCAATTCAAACACCAGCTTCAAAAGCCTTTAAAAATTATGTTTACACATATAATTCGCAATGGTAAATATTTGTACTCTCAATTTGGCATGTAAGAAGAGAGTCCAATGTTTCCAATAAGAAAATTCAAATACCTCAAAGTACCTGCAGGGGTGGGCACGTGGATTAAATGTCAGGCACATCTAGTCTAGTTTGGAAATGATGAGATTGAGTTTTGATTCCCATCTAGGAGTAGGCTTACTTATGGTGATTTTTCCTAAACAGTTTACCACAATTTTTCATGCAAATGTGGGTAGATTTCCTATAAAATTATCTCTTATTCCTCCCTCATTAGCATAATTAAAATGTGTATAACCCAACTGGATGGTAGGACGCAATGAAAAGAACACCACCTCAAGTTAAGTAATCATGTGTATATTTACTTACTCCATGGCATAATGAACTCAAACATTAATCGGCACATTTACCAAAGTACACCATCCATCCCCATCTTGAGCTCGTTCAATCCTGTCTACCTCATTGCACCCTTTCTCTTTCAGGTTCAGTCTAATGTTATTCTCACATATCTCTCGCTCAGTCTCTCTCCCTCCCACTTTTGTATTTCTCTTTTCTCTCCCTCTCTTACACAAACAACACAAACATACACAAAACACAAACACAAAAAGACACTTGAAGACACACAAACAATCATACAGATAAAAACAAACAAGCATACCGGTTTGGATAGTTCTCATGAAGAGTTCCTACATCTCATTATACCCATCTTTAAGGGGTTAGCTTCTCCTGAACCAATTTTCCCAACTGGCCAATCACTGAGCCATCCAAGTTCTCCGAGAAGATATGTATAATACAAATGCAGTGCTTCCTAAACTAAGAAAGGTTGGTTGAACATAATATACTGCCTGAATGAGTATGAAGGTTAACTCAGGTTACCAAATTATTATGTCATTCTGGATTCCTATGTAAAAGTACAGTTATACTACATACTATGCTTGTTGAAAGAGAATATATGGTATACTAAATTAAAAGCATTACATTATAATGAAAATAATAACCATATATGTTTTGCTACTGAAACCATCATTGTTTCTCAACAACCTTAAACATAACAACACGAAAAATTTAATTAAAAGGGTTGAACTAAAAAAAACCTCTTGAGAAATAGACAGATAAATTGTTTATACATTTGTGTTGTAATGTGTATTCAAAAGATCCATATACGCTTTGGTGGTCACATGGTCTAAGGTGTTATTTTCAAACTAGACTAGACTTTTGATGATAGGAAGATCGAGGATTGAAGCCTAGTCAGGTGTACAAAGGGTAGTTTTCTAAAATGGTTTTCCACTCTCCTTCCATACATATGTGAGTACACTTCATCTAAATATAGCCTGCATCATCCCTAAGGCATTAAACATAATTAGTACATAAGTGTATAACCTGAATTGTTAGTAAGACGTGATGCTAGAAAAAATATATAAAAATTTAGTCTAATTATAACTGTAAGGTAGATTTTTTTTTAATGAAATGAAATTCACTCAAGATTTCATTATTACACAAGAGGTTTAGTATTGTGATAATTATAAATAAAATTTATAAATAGTTGATATATTTAGGTAGCCAAGTTGTAGGTTGACCCGATTCCAGGATACAAATTTCAAAGGATAAATTTGAATTTCCATGAATAAAGCCCTATTAAAATTGATAAGGATTTAAAAAAAATAACATAAATAATTACATTTTGAATAAACTCAGAACTAACTAAACATAAACTTGAATCAAAAGCTACATGCTCTAAGACGTCACACCAGCAATTGCCAGAGACAAATAGATGGATTGGAGGATTTTAGTCTCAACTAGATTTAATGAGGATGTTTTTTCATAAATGTTTTCTTACTCTACCTAGACAAATTTGAGTACATTTATTCAAAATCTTACCTTTCCCATCTTAACCTTATTGGTGTAAATATGTGGAGGGACCTAACAAGTAATAAGACTCATTGCACAGTTATTTTTATTGTGCACCGCATTTTACTACCTGCTCAGGTTCTTTACATTTAATTTAATTCAATTTAACCATTGTTTGAATCAGATTCAATGAAGATATTTCCTTTGTATTGAGAGAAATTTATACCAATTTCTTGAAGATTAAGAAAATCCTGATTTTTTTCCCCGACTATTATAAATTTTCACCACCTTTCTGAGTTTTTTATTTTTTTAAATGTGGTCATCCTGATTATAAAATACATCCATGTGAAAGAGCGTTAACCGATACCAAGAACTTTATATTATATAGTCCACTCAATTATTCAAATGTTTACTACAATTGTTAGATATGTAACTAAGGGAAGATAAATAAGAAAAAATAAAGGCTGAAAGAGACAGATAGAGAAAATGAGAGAGAGAGAGAAAAGAGAAAACAGACAAAGAAAAACAAAGAGAAAGAAAGAGGAAGATATCAAAAAAAAAGGAAAAGGAAGCGTTAAAGAAAAAGAGAAAAACAAACACAAAAAAGAAAGACAGGATAATGTGTGTACAGTTTGGGTTTGGCAATATATTTGTGTTGGATACTAAAGAAAGAAACAACAAGAAAAAATAAAAGGAAATATAAAGAGGGAGAAAGGGAGAGACAAAATATAAATAGCAAGAGAGCAAAGATAGGAAGAAAGAAAGTGGAAAGATAGGAAGAAAGAAAGAGAAACTATAGGGGAAAAGAGAGAAAAGAAATGAAGATAAAAAGAGATAAAGAAAGAGAGCAAAGAGAGGAAAAAAGAAAGTAAGAAAGAGAGAAAAGAAATAGTGTGTTCAATCTTTGTTTGGAAATTTATTTGTGCGTTTTCAATCTTGATAGTATACACTTGTATAAAGTGGTGTATGTGTTGATCGCTGCTACAGATTCCATTATAGCATGGTGAATAAATGACGTATAATTGAATATACATAAGGCAGATATGGTAGTAGAAATATTTTATACTTTGAGAAAAGTTGATAATATATTTATTACTATAATTTGAGAACCATTGATTCAGTACATTACATCTCACATGTTAAAAACAAGTTCGGTACTAGTCCTTTCAGAAAGCACGCAAATTAACCACCTTGAGCATCAATGAGTTAATTTTCAATGATAGTTTTACCAAAATTATATTTTATACAAATAATCTAAATGTGTTTACTAGTTTTTATTTACGCACATAAAAAGGTACATTTATTAGGTTGTAGAAAACTTAACTCTTTTCAGAACAAATTAGTCTCTTTACATTGTTTACACAATAAAAATTTGTAATTAGCCTCTCAATCTTCTGAAGAGTAAAAATCACATTGTGTTTCCAAAAGTCTCACTATAAGGTGAAGGGAAAAAAAAAATTGAAAATAGTTTTGGTTTAAAACCTCAACTCCTTCATTTAAATGTAGTCTTTTTGTCCTATTTTATAAATTGCCAGAACATCATGAAAATATGATCATTAAACAAACACTTAACCATCGGCACTCTGAAATATAGTCACAAATAAAAAATGGCAAATCGTGTATAGCACACACAAATTGTACACAGGAACGAAACGTTTTTATTTAAACCAATTGATCAGGGAACTAACTCGTAACTCGGTTTCGCGAATATTTTGCTATTTCAACATTGTGAACGTGGCGGAGATGAGTTTTCAGTTTGTCGATACGTGTGTACACGGCCGTGCAATATGTGCACCTGTGCGTGCCAGGGTAGTGTGCACTAATGTGGTGCCATCTGTTGCTGACACACTTGCCACACAGAATGCAGGTGTACAAGCCGGGCGTGAACGGGTTTGCTTGGAAATTGTCTTCGTACATTCTGCGGGAGGCGGCATAGCCTGGAAGAGAGAGAGAGATACAGGCTTCAATCTTTTATAAAATAGAAAAAATAACTATCACAAAAAGAAACCAGTCTGCTCTCTCTCTCTTTATTATGAATTACTATTCACAGTTCTCAAAGAGTTGAGAACATTAAAGATACACTAAGCTATTAAGATGTGTGTCATAGACATTCATATTTCCAAATAGAAAAATGACACTTAGACATGAGAATATAACCTTTGGCTTTGTGCACTGGTGCTATACCAAGGTTCATACTTTGTCCAGCGTTATTCTTCATTTGTTATGAAAGTCAATAAATATATATGAATAAGTAAAAGCAAAATATTTTTTTTTAAAAAGGTGGAAACTTTTAAAT
This sequence comes from Timema cristinae, assembly GCA_039000515.1. NCBI lineage: Eukaryota > Metazoa > Arthropoda > Insecta > Phasmatodea > Timematidae > Timema > Timema cristinae. The sequence goes on along the minus strand of JBCFYV010002255.1, from coordinate 20,752,577 downwards.
AATTTATCAATTAAATAAGAATCAATCATGTTTGTAATGTCATAGTATTAATAATGATACAGTAGATCCCTTGTACCCGCAAAAATTGTTTTTAAGTCAGAATGCCTACACCATCACCATACTTAATCTCTTAATCATGGGCATAGTGCTATCATCATCATTGTTATCGGCGTAACAAGAATAGAGAATAAAATAGTAAGTACACTCTAGTAAACAGTACACATTATTATTATTACTTTATTTAGTGTTGGTAATGTCATACTATGATTACATCAATATCACGTTATTTAATGGTTCGGTATTATCCAGGGTTTCCGGTAACCGCGGTAGATCTAGAAACATTTTACCCGCGGATATGCAGGCGCCCTACTCTACTTACGTATTCACAATCTAGACACTTTTTGAATATTTGTCCACAATTATGCAATAATATAGCTCTACTCTATTTCATTTATTTAATCTCAAACGATAGTTATATAAGTGAATAGACATACTTTCAAATATCCATGAGCTTGATAGAGTCCAAACAAGGTATTGATAATTTTGAAAGTATTCAAAATAGTATTCCAAGTAATAGTTCTTATTTATAAGTGAATACAAAAATTATACCATGAACCACAAAATTCTGTTACTTTGTATAACCCAAATATATTGTTCAACCATTTTAGCCTTTTATATGACAAGCCCGCCCTAAATGGATATTTAAAATTATCTGTCAATTCAATGAAAAATATCCTTATAAAAAATATGATTTGACTAGAAAAAATAAAATTTATTTGTGGATTGAATATATTTAGCTTAAAATATTTACAAGTTCTACTCAATAATCTGTTTTAGTTTGAAATATTTAAATTGGAACTTTTGATTCATATTAAATCTTATTTAACAAATATTTTAGTTTTATCTGCAACATTATGATAGTCGGTCCATGTGGCATAGCAATATATCAAATGTTGTTCCCACACATATTTTTTTAACTTCAGATGAATAGACAAAAAAAACTGTTTGGTTTTGGGCAGTCAGTAAGAAATTAATGAAGAAAATTGTGCAAGAATTGTAGCAATACATCCCAACCATAAAAATCACTGAAAAATCAACGTCTAGCTGGTGAGAAAATATGACTTTTTTTTTCATGGTGCATTTTGATTTGGTTTGGTTTCAATATTGGTATATGTTTTTTTAATAGTGTTATATTATGTACATCTAAGCTTTGCAATGTTTGAAGAGTAAATCCTGAAATAAAAATATTCACATCTTACAATTTTTTTAAGCATTTATATTTTGCATGCCAATTGCCACTTGGTATTATAAATCTGAAGATGATACTATAATATCAGTAGTCATTAAAGTAGTGCAATTTGTGTATTATTTCATGGTATTTTAAAGAGTAAGACTCACTAAAATATTTTGCCTTTACAAAAATCAAGCATATCATTTGCTTAGATAAATGTTCACATGTCAAACTAAACAAGTTATGTACCTTAACTGGTTTAGATAATGCACCTATATGAGTTAGGTATTTTCATACTAAAGGTTTTAAACACATATTTTAAAAAAAACATGCCAATAAAAGAATTATATGTGATTGTATCTGAAAGCATCAAGAGGTTGAGAGTCAGGAGCTAACAAACACACCACATCAAGAGACTATGATCGGTATCCCACTCGAGTCTGATTTTAGTATAAGAGTGGTGCAAAATCAAGAAATGTACATATCATTTAGTGTTCATTTTATTGTGGTCTCAGGCAATTATAACCCTTCTTTGGATTAAATGACTGTAGACACATTAATAAAAATGACAATAAATTGTTTCACAAACCCACACAGGGTTTTAAAAACGCTTTACGACCCAAAACCCCTAGTGGTTGTGAGGAAATGAAGGGATCCGATCAAAACAATATTACACATGACCACACCACACGTGACCAGATTTACTAAGACATGTAAAAACAGTAACATGATTTTAACAAAACATTTTCCAACGTGGTATCACACAGTTTCTGAATATCTTCCATAAATTAAACAGTTTTACACAACATTAAATACGATTTCAAAATAAAGCTTACTTCCAAATAGGTATGCGGCACTTGAACACCATCCACGGTTTCCTATGCAAGACGGTTTAACAGATAAAATATAAGAAATAATAACAACAAAGAGGAATTTACAGTGCACACAATAACCCTGAACAATCAACTACTCTGCAAAAAGCCGGGCTTAATAAATGTATTATTATCCTGTACAAAAACATTATTTACTATGAAGTGTCTGATCAATTTTCTGTTATGTTATGGTCGTATCAGACCAAAAGCAACTAGAGGTGTTCATTTATTTGTAAACACGTATCTTTGTGTACACGATAAAAAAAACATATTTTTAAAAGCAGTTGGTTTTAAGAGACGGTTTCTTTGATGTATAATTTGATGGATGTAAGAGGATATAGGGGAAGTAGGTTACCAAATATTAAAACATAGCCTTTGGCATAGTCTTTTTTTAAGGCAAACCTGTATTTAAATTGAGTTTTACAATAACTTTTTTTTTTAATTATTCTGAAACATTTCACAGGAGCGACTTCTCCCTTGTCTACTACCAGAGTCAACTTTTACTGTTGTCCAGTCTGCTGGGGAGACCAACATGGATCTGTTCTCATGTCTGGCCAAACTTTGTGGTGGATTAGGTTTTATGGATAATTATATATCAATAAACATAATTAAAGCATAAGTGAATGTAAATATGATTCATACTTGTGGAAAAAAAAAGTGAGAATTCTAAAAACTTGATAAGAATCATTTTAGTTTAAAATAAAAACATATTAATTGATATATTTTACCAAACATCAATGAAAATGATTAAGATTTATTCACTAGGTCAAATCGACAAACACTGACTTACATTTCTATCCACAACCCGTAGAGTTTGTATCCATAAAAAAAAGTTGTGTAGAATTTGTATTCTTAGAAAAAAAAAGTAAACATAATATAAAAATGTATTTAAGTTTTGGTACATACCTTTATTTCCAAAGTTAAGAAGCTTCTTTTAATCTCTAAATGGATGATGGATGGCTTTCTTTTTCGACTTCTGATGATGCAAAATATATGCCGATACGTAGTCATAAAGTGTCTCACAATATATACAAAATAAATTATGTCGTGTAAATCAACTATAAGTGTGCCAGTAACTAAATATAGCATTTTAAAATATATAGGAACAAAAAAAAAATTTAGTATCTCAATGTCTGCCTTGCTTCAGCATTTTAAATGTGGTTGTTAAAGTATGCAAAATAAAGATTGCAAACATTAAACTAAGTCATGTTCTTTTGAATTATGAGAAAGTCTAAATTAATATTTATAAAGTATAATTTGTTTAGAATGGGTTAATCTAAAGAACTTATGGATGACATTATCAGTTTGCTAGAAAAATATTGGCATATAGTTTATAGTTAAAGATCAACCCAATATTAAGCTTTTTTTTTCATCATTATAATAGCCAACCCATGACATTCAAAATTTACAAGTGTAATATTTTGCTATGCCTTGGTTTTCAACTATGATTGTTTATATTTCAAAATTATTTCCTGTGTGTCTTCCATGTGGGTTAAAGTGAGAAAAACTATGTTTCCAAGAAATGTAGGCCAAATATCTTTTTTTTAAATTAATACAAGACCTTAATTCAATCAGTAGTGGAAGAGTTTAATTTTTGGTTAAAATCCGAAAATGTATTGCCATGAAAACAGATTTGTTCCTTTCACTAAATTCTAGATTAAAGAGATGGCACTCAAAAAGCTGTTTCATCTGCGATTTAAAATTAGATAAGCCACTAGTGGATTTATCGGCATTAAAGGTGCAGAACCAAACCATAAAATCAGAACATACAGTGGTGTCTTGTCCTTATTCATTATTCAATGAGTACAATTGAGGATAATTTTGCTCAATTTTTAGACTTTTCCCTATTTTATACTCTATTGAACATCTTTATTGAAAATTATTTATGCAGATACATATTTACATTTTAAATAATGATTTTTGCCCCCATGAACTAACAAAGACTGTATGAAAATTAACTGCTATTGTTCTAAAGAATGTGTTCAGGTTTAAAAAAAAAAGTATGCAACATGCATACTGTGTTGCAATGGAACTGTAATGTAAAGTTTAAATTTGTTATAAAATTTTCCATAAAATGAATATCAAGTTAAAATGAGGTGTATTTATGGGTGCATAAAAAAAGTGTTGAATTACAAAGCATATTAGTTTTCACTTTAAATCAAAATACAAATTATGTTTTGAATAATCTTCTATCGACTCAATATTAATAGGACAGAATTTTAAAATATCGACCCAACCAGGAAACAAGCCCAACAACATATTAAATGGAGAAGTAGTAGTAGTAGCAGTAGTAGTGGTAGTATAAACCAATAGGAAACATTTATCAGGATTAGTAAAACAAAACCACCAATAAATCAAGATAACCTGAATCCACGAGCGTGTCTAGGCCTATAATATGAAGAACAAGGTGAAATATTTCTTCTAAATATTTTTAATCACTAAAATGCAGAGATGAGCCGCATCTTATATTTCTCAAATACAAATCTTAAATTTTCTTTCGAATCCTTGAATCCAAATCCTCGAGCTTTAAAAATATAAAATTAAGGTTAAAGTGAAACTATTTAAGATAAAAAAATATATATTGTTTTTGGCCACTGGAAGATGCTCCTTTATTTGTCATGTATATTAAATAATAAAAAACAAATAGAACACCATTTTAGTATATTAAATATAATAATACAATTTGGTCCTTTTTTGAGATTTCTTTATTCTACCATCTACTCGAGTCTATATAATTCCTTTTACCATTTGCTTAAAATTGTTATCACAAGTCTAGTCTATCTTAAAATGGGATGTAAGGGGACACAAGAAAGGGCCAGTGTTTTTACTGTTTTTACGGCAATTATTAAATAAAATATTGTTCCAGTACCAACACCATGTTTAATTTATTTTCTTCACATGGTAATATCAATAGTTACTAAATATCTGGTTTGATCATGGTGGCATTATCTAACAAACTTATTTAAACGAAGATAAAAAGTTGCCATTAAATTGCAGGACACCCTTGACAGTTATTAGAGAAATTTTGAGGTCACCATGTGAAGAAAATTAAATTCTATGTTTGTACTGGAGCAATATGTTTTGCCATAAAAAATGCAAAAACACTTACCTTTTCTCAAGTAACCTTCGACCTTAATATTTGAAGATGTGAGGGATTCAGGGAGTCGAGGATTTGAGAATCTCAATCTCTATTGAAAAGGTTAAAATTCATCAAATATCAATTACTTAAATTACATTTACTCGAGGAGATTTTGTTTGTTTCTTTTTTTAACTTGTCCTAAATGAGTTAAATAAATTATTTAGTAGCAAAGTAGAATCAAAACATGAAATTGTTTTTGTTGTTTTACAGCCACACATTTAAGCTATACAAAATATTGCGAAAATCAAGTATATTCCAAGAAGAAAACTTTGTTATTAAATTGGAAGAAGACAACATGAGCAACTTTTTGCTGAAAAAATTTCATTTGTAGCTCATAAATGAATAAAACACATAAATATAAATGTACTGTGAGATTAATACATTACTAATTTGAAATAAAGTTATGAAGTTAACTGATTTTACGATAAATTAAAAAAGTTTATTTCAAGGTTGATAGTCTATTAACTTTGCCAAATCAATAAAGGTCATTATTATGAATATTAGTATCATTACAAATGTATTTAATATATGTACTGAGATAGTCATGAATAAATTATGGGAAAACTACATGTGTAAAACCACATTAAATGAACCCAGCAGAAATTCAAACCTAAAAATCCCCTGGCATTAGATACCCAGTTTAGTGAAAGCCTGTTGCATTATGCATTAGCATCTAGTATGCAGACAAATACAGAGCATATAAATTTAAACCTTATCGGTACACAAACTTTGTTATATGCAGCTCAAAAACAAAAGTTATAGGTTATCCCCCACAATTTAGGTGATTCAAGATTTAGCATTACATGCCGAATTTATCCTCTTATTCCTTAAAAACAATATATATCCTCCTCAAATAAAAACACAGTTCCATACTTAAGCTTGTTTTGACTTTAACAACACACTGTGTAGATATATCCGATTCAACTCTTGTTAGCAAAGGAATAGAATAGACAACTTCGTATAACGTGGCAATGTGAAAATTACTTAGCTCCTCCAAAGTTTGATGTCAGCAAATGGTGGCCATAACTAAGGGGTAACATGCACACATAAAAGAAACAAAATAAAAGGTATTTTCTCCTCCAAAAGAGTATGCTTCATCTCCTCAAGAGTAAAAGCAACTGTGCAAAGTCTTTAGAATGTAATAATTGTATCATGCTTTGTTAATATGTATAAAACAATGCCTCAGTCTAAAAATATTTTCAACCAAAGCTCTGAATGTGTTTTTTTTACAGTAAAGAATAGAGAAAGAAATTGTTAGAAAAATCACCAGTTTAACTCCCACAAACACACTAAACATGAACCAACAACAGAACACCTTCACACTATACCAGGGTAAAATAAAAATAGCATGCTCAGATGGCACATTTATTTTTCATTAATGATTAAGTAGTATGCAGTAGTGAGACTGCCAACAATTAATTTAGCATAGGAATTTAAAAAAAATATATAATTTAACAAAATCTTTAATAGATTGACTTAAATAATAAAGTAACCAATTAGGAAAAGAGTCTCAGTACACCCGATTGAGATTACAAAACCGATATCCCCGCCAACAGCAATCATCTATAACACGAGAGTGACGCTTTAAAACATGTGCCACCAGTGCAGGTAAGCAAATATTTGTTTTAGCATCGCATCTTACCCGTTTGAGTTATATTCAAATTTACTAATTATGCTAATGTATCCAGGTAAACTAGTGTATCCAAATTTTCCCGGAGGGAGAATACAAAAGAATTTAGGAAAAACCAACCTCAGTACACCCGAATGAGATTAAGAGCCCCAATCTCCCCATCATCTGCAAGCCAGTCTATTGCGATAGTGACACCTTAGACCATGCAGCCATTGAAGCAAGTAAATAGATACTATACAATCATCATAATAATATGTGAATTGCTGGAATTGAGTGTACACAACCCAATAACAATGTTGTATTGTTTTACTAAGTAAATAAATAAATGATGGCCAATAAGTCTGGACATATAGGCAAAGGACAAAAAGAACCAACCAAACACACCCAAGTGTATTCTGTGAAAATCAAAGACAGGGATAATCTAAGGTAACGCATTATGGATGGTTGTGCAAAAAATTAATGAGGATACAGCGCACTAATGGACCAAGTTCATAATAATTTTGCCCGCCGAATCAAACTATGCACTGTTAATAAGGAACAACACATTGAACATGTAAAGCCAAGAGGAATCTAATAAGAAGAGTGCATCAGTAGAAGTTGTTCTGTAGGTGTGTAAGAGATCCGCTATGGAAAAGAGACTCAGTGGACTTGAAGAGTATGGAAGTGTTGTACAGAGCTTACTTTGTATCTATTGTCACACATATGCAGCATAGACATGGACATTGAATGTAAGAGAGACTATGAGAGTGGAGGTTACAGGAATGAAGTTTATGTGGAGCATGTTAGTTGCCACAGGGAGAAACATAATAAGTAATAAAGTTAGCCAGGTGTAAGAGTACAGGGAATACACAAGAAAGTAGAGGAAACAAGACTGAGATGGTAATGATCATGTAATGAGGATGGAAAAGGAAAGACAATTAAAGTGAATGATGTAGATAAAGTATTAAGGAAAAAAGACCACAAGGGAGGCCAAGAAAGAGATTAAAGAGATACAGTGTGCAGGTGAGAGGAATAGAATCGAAGCAATTAAAGGAGGAGTAATGGCTCAAGGATAGAGGAAGATGGAGGCATTTTACTTTATTGACACAGCCACAGGTTGGAAACAGTTTGTTATAGTGAAACTAAGTCTAAAAGTTTGAGTTATGTTATTCAATAATTAGGGGTTGATAACCGCACCGAAAAGCAACATCCTAGTGTTGAAGCAATTAGATACGTTAAATAACGAGTGAGTGTGGATCATAGCAAGAGTTTGAGATGGCATAGTAGTGAAGGTATCCCATGAACCACTCCTATTTCTCAGTTCTCACAAATGCCAAACCATATTGCACCAACCAAAAAACTAAAATAAATTGAAATACTTTTAATTAGTCATAATGCAACACTTACCTTTGATTTTACATACAATTCATATTGTGTTAAAGTTACTTTTTTAAATATATCATAAAATTAAATAAACATTTTTCCTTGTCTTTTTATAAAATTGCCAAGAGCTTAGCTTGAGTGTCTACAAAAAAATAATAAATTTTTATTAGTGCACGCAATGAAACCATTTGTTAATTATAAAAACCTATTACAATCAAGAAAATAGTTAAATTATAGCCCTACAAACAAGTACAATTAAGTTAACTGCTAATAAAAATAAATTAATAGTCGGCATTTGATTTTTCTTTATTAAATAAGAATAATAGTAATACAAAAAAAAATCTAAGAAGCACCCCAAGTTAAGAGATTTATTTTATTATTGATTGAATAAAGACTGGAACATTTTATTTTATTTATGAAAGTTAACTTCACAACACATTATATGAATCAAGAAGAAACCAGAACAAAACATTTGTGAGAACTGAGATGTTAAAACACAATGCTAGAGACAGTTCAATAATTGTGGATATGCACACAATGATAAGGCCCCATGAGGGTGTAAATTATTATTTTTACTTTGCGTACAAACATCAATACTAAATGCCATACCTATTGTTTGATTGATTTATATGAAATATTTTTGAATCTAAATAATTTTTATTTAAATCTTGGCTTCTAATGAGGCCAGAAAATTAGTACATAAAAGTGATTAAAAATAAAGTATAAACATTTAAATTATAATAAAAATAACTATTTTATGTCTTAAGACTGGTTATATCAATAGACTGGACACTTTTTACTTATGCACATCCACATACATATATAAATGACACAACAAAAAAATGTGTGACCACACAAAGATATACCGAGGTGACAGCGCAAAATCTTTGTTCTAAAACAACAACAACAACAAACATAAATCTCTTTATTAAATTTTATACCACACCCTTGTTTGGTTATGTCATCTCATCTGTATTAATATATTCTCAAGTTAAATTCATTGGAAATTAGAAAGGAAAATGTTAATAAAGACAATAGCCAAAAATTAAGAGTTAAAAGTTTTGAGAATAAAAGTGAAAACCATGAAGAAAAAAAATGGTTAAGACATCAAATTAAATTAATTTAAATTTCAAATTTATAACTTTGAAATTATTTTTAATTTCTTAAAAAAAGTAGGTATACATTTATAATTATGATATATTTGATCACCAATTGCTTGAACTAATCTTTTGTGTGGTCACGGTGACAAATCCAAAGCATTCCCTCAACAGTTGTCTAGGCAACAAATAATATAAATTGATTTTCCATGACCTCCAGCACTGTAATTTGTAATAAAAAGCTGCTATATTAATATCATAAGCATCTCTGTAAGCTTTTATAATAATATGTTTATCCTCGATGACATTATGGATGGTAAAAAAAAAAAAGCAATAGCCAGAGTCAAACAAGATTATTAAGCTATACTTAGGACCGCGTCTTACTACCATTCGGGTTATACACTAATTATTAAGAAAGCTTCTAGCTGCATAAATGTTTAGTCAAGAAATAGGTATAATAGTAATAATAATAATTATTATTATTGATTTTACAGATTTTTAATAAAAATAAAATTATTGGTAATTGGGATTGTGCTTATAGTGAATTGTAAATCCTTATTATGCCGTCTTCATAGCATCCGATAGGGAATAAATTATTACTTTAACAGAATTTGGCACAAAAGTCTCTCGGATCTAAAATATCGCCAGGCCTTAGAAAATTATTATTGGTGTGACACCCTAAACATAGGTGCTATACAAACTAATAACAAAAAAACAATGGTTCTGAGTAAGTGTTCAAATAAAGGTAATCTTTTATGCCCATAGATCTAAATAGTATTAATAATCCATCAACCCCCGGACAATAGAGGACTACCAAAAGTTTGGGAGAGGATATTAATTATTTACACTACCAAATATAATATTTAAGTACCTCACAAATTGTAAAATATCCAATCAACATTGTCATGGTGAAAAGTATAACAAAGTGTAAGAATTTGTTTGACAAATATGGGATTGATTTCATTAACATTAAAATGTTACTTTTATTTAGTACTCAAAATTAAGATTATTATATTTACTTCTAACCAGCATTTAAGGCTCCCAAAGTGTATATAACCAATTTTTTTTTTTATAAAATATAAACATTTGAGAGACACCATGTTTATGACAGATATACAAATTATTAAGTCACACACGTTCACTGAAAACCAAAAACAGAATCCGAATTGGCTAATGTTGCGTAGAAATTCATGCGCTTGCAAAAATGTATACTGACACATGAAATGTTGCAAAGCAAACTACAAATAGCTAATAATAATAGTAATTTTTTGAGGGGTGAGCAAATAAATATTTTGGATTGTCGCTAAGGGTGTTTTATAAGTGATGTCATGTCAGCAGAGATCAACACACATGCAGTTAATTTAATGTGTTGTTTCAAAATGCTTCACCACATTAAATGCAGCTGTTGACCTGTGTTTAGTAACATAGCAATGAATAGTGACTAAGTTTTTTGTGAATATTGGTTGGCTTTCACAAGCTGGAATTATTTCAACATACTCAAGGGTGGACAGAGCAGATCTTGTAGTTGATCTGTGTCTAATCAATTGAAAACTTTTTCATTCTTTTTTTTGTGAACTTACGAATCCAAAGTTATCAGTAATCAATTCTATGTGTTATTTTGTGTGTTGAACAGTAAATGATTTCAAGATCAAAGGATAGAAATAGTAACCGCCCAAGGCCAGATTCTGCCAAACTATATAACGCTAACAATATTGATATTAACTGTCCTGGTGTGTTGAGAACTGTACATTGAAGTGGCTTCATAAACCTCACAAGTTTAATAGCTATTCAAAGTTGAGAAATGTTCACGTTTGCCCACATATGATAATGCTTTATATGTTGAGGAAATGCAGTGGATGGTAAATGTGCTATGTGTGTTTAAAAAAAAGACAAGGCTTGTCTTACCATCAAGTCCGTCGAGAGCGTCCTGCGAGGAAGTCCCTTGGTCATGCTCCCCAGGGTCTATGGCGCTGGACAATGAGTTTAGGTCGTTGGGATGAAGTAGCCCAGTGGGGCCCACCTGCAAAAAACACCCCGAAATACTTACATCTTGAGGTATTTTCCCAAACACACATTATTCATGTCCAATAATGCTTAAACTTGTATAAGTCAGAACACGAGACAATTTTTTTTTGCAAAACCTTGTAGTCTGATTTTTACACACAGTTTTAAAATGGTTGGTAATAATTTCAAATACAAAGTAACAGTAAAATTTAGAAACGTTGGCTCACAATACTTAGGATTTTTTTTTTTTTTTTGTATTGGAGGTATTTGACATGCACTTTCTGAATCAATTGGATATATCAGTGCAAGGTAGTTTTATATGAGTGAGAGGGTAAGTCCTTCCAATTTTGCTGGGAAATGTGTTTTCACATACCTTCTAGGGTATTCTCTTACATGCCAAAATCAACATAGGATTGCTATATTTACTTCTTCTCTGAAGGAGGTTGTGCTACAGATTTTTATCACCCAAGAAAAATTCTTTGACACCAGTTGGGTTTGAACCAACCAACACAGGGCCCTCAGGTGAGCTACTTCACCCCAACACCACCGAGGTCAACAATACTTATGAAAGCCACAAAATTTTTTTTTAAAGGTGTTGGTGTTTTAATGTTGTTTGCAAATTGTATATGTATTAAACATGTATTGAATCCAATGGTTTCTTGATCAAGTCTTAACACAGTGCAGGGTGACCTGGTGGTCTAGGGGTAAGGTGTCAGACTTCTGTGCTGGGGTCCGGGGTTCAATCCTCGGTCCCGGCACAGATTATCTGATTATCAAACCCTTCCTTCACCTCTGACAAGACGTATATTAATCACAACTTGTGAATGTGGGGAATGCCAGGCCTCCACCGTGGTTCGGATTCCACGTTAAACTGTAGGTCCTCCATTTCATCTCACAATCACCCTATCATTACACATTAACATAAGTGTGTACAACCCGAATGGGTAGTAAGATGGCGTGCTAATAATAATAATAATAATAATAATAAAATAAACACAGTGCACATCGGCATGAAATTATGTGGTGAAATGACAGATACCAGCCAAATATATATTTTGAATTTTTGTTGCACGAATACTTTTTTTGTGTGTTTATTAGTCATTTATGATCTTTCAGATATTCTATGGACTTTATTTTGTTTTAAAGTAAAATTAAAAAAGAAAAAAACTATGTGTGATAGTTTTTGTACATACAATTTTTTTCTTCCAAATTTATGATACAAAAAAAATTAAAAAATAAAAGATTTGTAAACATTTTGTTACAAAAGCTAGAAACAATAATCTTCAAGTTCTGAATCGGAATTATCTAATAATATTGATTCTATGTTGGAATCGTCAAGCAAAGTTGTTTTTGAGGAAGTGTTTGGAAAAATAATATTTAGTTATACTATGGGAAGTGCTACCACCCTCATATTTTTTTATGAACTAAGATCGTCTTAGGAAACATTTACAGAACACTATACTTGAGTGTAGCTCGGGCATGGTAACAATAGATATTTACGCTAGCCTGGTTGTGTTGTTCAAGTTGTTAACATATCTCCATGTTTGTTAAACAACATTTAATGAACTTGTTAGATTTGATTTTAATGTGAATTTAGACATATTTTTCCACTAGCAAACAAATTGTTTATCAATGCCAACATCCTTTACTTAAGATATATTTTGTGAAATTTAGAAAATAATATTTTATTTAACTTGAATCCATTTTGTAAGTGAAAAAGGCTACTTAAATTACAAAGGTTTACAACTATATAGAATAAAAATCTTACATTAATAAATAATGTCCGAGTATACAGGACCAAAACTGTTCACAATGTGGCAGCCAAACAAATAAATTATTTGTTAAATAAATTGAACTGAAAATATTTGAAAAGTATAATAATTTTGAGCCAACAATAGCCGAAGAACATCAGATCCAGACTGTGATCAGCTTAGTTCTCGATAATGACAAACTTTAGAATCCATCCTAAAACCCAAACCAATATGACCCACACTAAATATATTTGGCATTTATTTTGATTAGTGATTCAATGGTTATTTAAATGGCTCACTTTTATTATTATTATTATTATTAGTAGTATAGTACCACGTCTTACTACCCGTTCGGGTTGTACGCACTTACACTAATGTGTAATGGTAGGGTGATTGTGAGATGAAATGTAGGACCTACAGTTTAACGTGGAATCCGAACCACGGTGGAGGCCTGGCATTCCCCACATTCACAAGATGTCTTGTCAGAGGTGAAGGAAGGGTTTTGAAATCAGATAAATCTGTGCCAGGACCGAGGATTGAACCCCGGCCGCCAGCACAGAAGTCCGACACCTTACCCCTAGACCACCAGGTCACCCCACTTTTTATTGCTAGTGAAAGTGGATGCTAAGTGTTACTATGTGAAAACATTCTATTAACTAAACATATTAATTGAAATAGAATGTTTGCTAAAGATCAGATGTTTAAAAAAATTAAGATGAATAGACTAATATTTTTATTGAGACATAAAGCATAGGTACATAGTATGGCATGTACACTAAAACTTTAATATGATAAGTACTTAATTTTTTCCCAGTTTAGAATATTTACCTTCCTCACCTTCAACTATAAAATACAATTTATAATATGAAATTGCCACAAAAATATTATTTATAGTCCATTTTATCTGTAGTTGTGAGTTTTCTCTACTGTCAGTTTAGTTGGAGTGTTTCAAGAATAAATACAATAGTATGAATAATAAAAAGAGCTCATTATGTGAAGACTCGATACCATTTCAACAGGTGATGGTAGTGGCTAGGTGCCAGCATGGTTGAATACATGTTCAGCTCTGAACAGAGTGATGGTAGTGGCTAGGTGCCAGCATGGTTGAATGTATGTTTAGCTCTGAACAGAGTAGTGGTAGTGGCTAGGTGCCAGCATGGTTGAATGTATGTTTAGCTCTGAACAGAGTAGTGGTAGTGGCTAGGTGCCAGCATGGTTGAATACATGTTCAGCTACAAAGAATGGGATCGAGATTGGTTCAAATCCCATTAAAGTGAAATGAGTGGGTGACTTTCCACATTATGTTTTTGGAATGCTAGTATATTTCCTTTCCTAATTAATGTCCTTAAAATTATTGTGGTGTTGTGATGAGTCTCGGCCAGAAGTAACAGTTGATGATATCCACAGTGACACATGCAAGTACATACATTTACTTAGTGATTAATATTAATATAACAAACCATTTTTACAACCTCACACCACTATTGCCCACACTCATGCCAATTTGTGATAGAATAATAGCACCACCCTACACGCATTCATCATTGTGTATTAAGGTTTTTATATTATTTTTTTAACAAGTGTGGTTTGCAGACAAGTTGAATGGACAGAATGAGTCAATAAAATAAAGATAAAATAGCTGTATTCATGTTGCTAGTCATAAATCTAAAATGTTAATATTGTAATTGAAAAAAACTGTATTTCTCATTCAATAAAACTACTGAAATTCCCTGATTTTAAAAAGGAATTTATATACACTTTTAAAGTACATAATAAAGCACAGATTTTTAAGTTGTATGACTAGTGAACAAAGTTGTTGTTTTTAATTCTGCAACTATAATTTTGTCCGTGGTGACCGCTAGTAATTATATGTTTATCTTGATGTTGCTAGCAGTGCTTACATTAGATAATCAATGGCAAGTTTGTAAAGACAATCAATTCAACCATTTTAAATGTCAGAGTGTATGTCCTGCTCTTAAACTTATTTATGCACGGACATACGTATCGATTGTTTGAACAAAAAATGTCTTAAGAAAAATTCCCATCACTTAATAAGGAAATGGATTCCCTGGAAGACATATTTTATCAATACTGCTTGTTGGTAAAAGAGGACAACCAGCAGTCAAGATGAAGATTCAACTAGAAGACCAGTCACTTGCTGAAGAAGGTGTGGAGTTGTTAGATACAGTAAAGTCTGTTCACAGTAGGAATTGTTTTCTGAAAGGCCTTTTTCCCTAACAGAAATCATTATATAGTAGGATATTGGTAGAAAAAATACCTTTGAGAGAGTAATTCCTACTGTGAATGGAGTATAGGTATACCAGATGGATTCAAAACTTCAAAAGCGCAAGGAAAGAGCTGGAAGCATTGTGTATAACGTTATTGAATAGAACATAGGATAGATGACAGGACCTCCAAATGTAAAAAAATAGGTGCCTATGTATCAGCAACAAGTATTTAAAGAGTACTTCAGTTTCAGACAAAATGTTAGTGCAGTAAATTCAAGAGTAATTACAAACACTAACAACCCGAGCTAGTTAAAATCAGGGATGTGTAGAAACTATTGACGTAGTATATTCACAATTTAAAACCTAAAAAGATAATCTTATAGACAAGGAATTTTTCAAAAACCTACAGCCAATGGAAGTTAAACCGAACTTGATAATTTGTGATATTGCTGTAATAAAGGAAGCATTCACAAATGAAAATGTGTTTCATCACATTCCTGACATATTTTCATGTCCTGGAGAATTGCACGAAAATATGCAGTGAATCAGTGTGTGAGTCAGTGATCAACAATCACTAACACAGCCGGAAAATCAAGTATGAAACTCTTTTTTAAAAAGTTTTCATCTCTTGGAATGACCCACCTATTCACAAAGCTTTGTTTCTTCTAAAGGAATCCTTAGACAGACATTTCAATGGAGACAAGTAACCCTTTACAAGGTTTTCATCTAGTTCTCATTTATAGCTCTATAAGACGCCAAAGGTCGTTGACAAACTTCCCAAGGAAATGGGGAAGCTGCCATTTCTTGGAGACAACTAAATTCTGTAAAAGGTAGGCCCTATGTAATTGATTTTATGATTAGAATGTTTAAATTTGAATTTGTTTAACTATGTAATAACAATCCTTAATCCCTATGGCCTACAAAAAATGTTCAAATGGTTTTTTTTTTTATTTTGAGCACTATGTTTTTCAGGGAAAATATGTTATAAAGTTATATGTGCTGGGGAAATATTGGGTTTCTAAACATATTCTGCAATCCTCTTAACCTAGTCCATAGATTGTTTATAGTCGAATAGCCTACATTTGCTTTTATCTTTTAATGCATTCATTATCTTTCCTTTTTACTTACTAGCAATCCCTTGGGAAGAGATAGTATTGTGACCGCCAGAAAAATTGTACTAAAGCTTTTTATGGATATTGATGTTTCATGACCCCTGAAAGATAAAAGTTGTTTTTGCGATGTGTGTGTGTATCTTGGTAGAGCCTAAACCATTTTACAAATCAAGCTAAAACTGGGTATTCACTTGAGCAACTTACTCTGAACAAACAGAACAAGCAGAATACCTCGAACGAGCGCAAACAAATGATTTATCTGAAAAATCTGAGCATTCGGACCGTTCGCTCGTGCTTGCCTTGTTCTCGCCAATTTTGCCTCGAACAGAAGAAGTACTGGAGCTCGGTCCCAAAATGGATTTGGTATTGTCAGCCGGTTCTTTTTTATTGTGCTGTGTTTATTAACAAAAAAAAAAACACGAGAAAATGTGTATGAGGCAGCTGTATTGTAAGCAGCAAAATACAGCACTGTTGGGGGATTAGATGAAGGACATTTCCGAAATTTCCCACTGATATCATCTCAAGTCTTTGAAGTTTTGGTTAACCTTGTAGGCCATAAAATTGCTGAAGAACACAAAGGGTCCATGTTGAGGGGTTCCATAGCACCGTATTTTCTTCATATGTATCTATTAACTGCAAACATTCTTCAGCATCCCACTACATGATTCACTAACACTCATAATGGCCCGAATTGGTGTGAAGACACGTACCCACTGAACAAAGTGAGCATCTAACTTCCTTTTGAGCACTCCCCAAAAAACGACAGCTGTTCAAGTGTTCAGCTTAGTGCATACTCGCTAACAGGTATTTTCACTAGCCGAATCACACCTCGCACAAAGAGAATAAACCAAACACACAAATAAATGCTCGAGTGAATACCCACCTTAATGTCCCCTCGAGGAGTTTTTGGAATTAGATAGCAAGGCCTAAAATTAAGGTTAGTTTCGTTTGGGTCAAAAATAGAAATAATCAATTTACTGCTCATTGGTGAATAAAGATGATGATACTTTTATTCCGCGTTATGTTCCTATAACAGTGTATATAATTGCAATGCTGATCTTTGATTGATTGTGACACTCTTTTTGCTATTACGGTATGTTTCTGCAACAATGTAAATTATTTTGTTTAGCGTATCTTAAGTATAATTTAGATAAAGATGTGAAAAAGTCTATGCGGCTCACCATACTATTTATTTATCATTTATTTTCTTCCAGATATATGTAAATGTTTCTGTACGTGCTCCTTCTATGTGATCAAGATATTTTATTCTTGGGTTCAATTAATTTAAAATTTAGGCTAATTATGACAGTCTTTCTTTAAATAAAGCTTGAAACTGAAAAAAAAAAGTGACTAAAGGCGAGTCATTTGTCTCTAGGTTTGAGTTTTTTATATATATAAAATAAGTGAATATTTGCATAAATATTTCTGTAAACTGACAATACTTTTGAAACTAGATACGAGCTTTTTCTAACAAATTGAAGGGAATATTGTAATTGTTTACTTTACTTAACATATAAACTCGGATAGCATTGGGTTGTAGATGTCTGTTAATGTAGTGCATTTCATTTCGATGACTTTATTTGACCCACATGAAATACTTGATAGAATCAACCTTTCATGAAAGATGTTTTTCCTTGTCTGGTCCATCCTATAAATAAACAGAGGTCAGTTTTGTTTGCTTGCAAATCTATATGTAAGTATAAATTTGTATGAACATATTTTAGCTCAGGTTTATTCTATGATATTGACTTAAGCCAAATTTACATGGTTCACTTTGGTGAACAATGCGGTTGATTCAACCAAATTGAAAGCAACGTGAAGTGTAAATTTACATACAATCAGTGTTCAACCAAATTGAACAGTGAAAGATGATGACAGAGATTCTACTTTTGTTTAATGTGGTTGTCCGTTCAGGAGATTCATCCAACTTGAACAAAACATGCAACTTGGACATCAAAAGATTTTATTTTGGTTTTGTCAAGGTATTGTTCACAAACAAAGCTTGCTGTTTTTTACCAAAAGATTGTATTTAAAGACGTTAAGAATATTATAATTAATTTAAATTACCTAACAATTTTATAGTGGTGCCTAAATTAACCCTTTGGGAGCCAACATCGCTCAGAGCAATGCACGAAATATCTGCTAAAATTGCCAGTGTCGCTCACAGTGATCCCATGTTTTCGAGCTCTTAGTTCAGTATTAAGTCAACAGATAGGGTATATTTTATTTCCACAGCATTCTTTTATGTTCAAACTACTTTTATTTGTCTTTGCATTTAGGGTTTCGATATATCGAACATGAAAATTATTTTCTAACTTTATGAGTTTTATCTTTGGCCTTGTTTGTACACATGGATACTAAGAGGAAAGCTGTGATTCAAGTCACAGAAATACTTGCAATATTTATTGATAGCTTAAGTGAGAGTGATCAATTTGTTAGTGATTCTGAATTTGTAAATAATGAAACTGAACAGGAATTATATTCCAGTTAAACTGAAAGTTGAATAAGTAGGAGTGGCAGCTGACAATGATAACACGAGTGTGAATAATAGTGATTCCTATTAGGATTAAATAAATCTTGAATATCAGGATAATCCACCCCAACCTCTTCATATTTATGCAAAAGTACCCGGTTTAAAGTCCCTTCCCCCTCCCTTCTGATTTCAAGCCAATTATTTATTTTATAGACTTTATTTTACTATAACCCTGCAAAAGTTGTGGTCATTGAAACAGCTGCTATGCATAACCCAATTTTTGTGTAAAACCTAAAATTACATTTTTTGTGTGTAAATTTTGTTATTTACTCAGTTTTTTATGTTCTTTTCATTGATTTATTCTATTTCAAGCTATTTAAGTTTTCAATGCTTAAAAATTAATGCCAAATAAACCAGTAAATTGTTTTTTAATATGGTTGCTAGTGATTTTTTTATTATATTTAAAAACTAAAAAAGTATTTTGTATAATAAATTATAACATCGGATTGGCAAGCATGTTAGCTAGTTTATGTAAAAATTTGAGTGCAAGAAGTAAAGACTAATAAGTTATATTTATTTAAATTTAATGACACACAGCCACTAAATGTTCACAAATATTTCAACACAAGACATCCCTTTTATGTGAAAAAGTTGGGTCAATTTCATTTAAATGTGTAAACACTCAGTTTTCGATTTCATTGTTACAATTTAGTTGAATCAACCGAGTTGTTTGATCAGAATGAACCATATAAATTTGCTGTTACCTTTCAATAAAGCAATTATATACATGTACCACAACAGCAATATAGTACAGATTGTATTCCACCCACATCGATGGTCATGCCGTCTGAGGTGTCAGTCAGCCTCCCAATAGAGAGGCCTGCCAGTAATGGATAGGCTACAAATGAATCTTGCCAAGTGTACCGAGTTTTATTTTTATTTCCCTCCAGATGTGATTTATAGCTGTGGTTTTCCCATCCTCTCTTTAGGCTAATGTCCTTTCAATTTCCCTAAATACTTTTTCTCATCCCTACATTTGAGATAAAGTTGTTAATGGCAACCGTGCTTTTTATTATATTTTTATTATCCTTCATTGCATCTATGTATCTGTTTGGGTTGTATGGGAAAGGAATGACTTTTTAAAAAAAAAACACTCTTAGTTCATCCGCCCAAGATTTGTACCTTGATCTAGTCACCAGCAATCCAATCCAACATTAGAGACGTGTTAGACCATGTGACCAATGAGGCAGGTAACAATTGCTTAACATATAAACACATTTATAAAATCTTTTCAGTGGTTGAATGGTCTAAGTTGTCACAGAGGCTCAAACCATGGATGGTGGTTTTTTCATTACTATTTTCACCTAGTTCTCCTTGCAAAAGTAGTTATACTTCCTAGAAATTCAACATTCTTCATCCCAAACACATTATAATATGCATAGAACCCAAACAGGCAGGTAGACAGGGTGACAGAATCCAATGAGAATAACCTAATAAAATTTATGGCACTCTCCTAAGATGTGCTCCCCATTGAGAAGAAAATTACAAATGCTGATGCGTTGCCGACTGGTTGGCCTTTTTATTTAGACATATCCATATGATCGGAACATAGTTTTAGATAGAAGGTCTATCTTTTAGATGGGTGGCCTACTAAAGTGAAGGGATGAGGCTCATCTCATGACAATGCCAGTTATAGTAAAACCCAAATAAAGTGTTCCCAAAATATTTAATTATCGTTCCCTTGTTATTTACTATTCAAGAAATATAACATTTTAAAAGTCACAACTGTTTTGTGTCTGTAGTTTGTCAACATTTTATAAAAAAACAAACATGTTTTTATTATAAAGGCAGTTTGTTATACTTTTTAGAAAGTCCCATTCAATGTCATATTCAAAACTAAAAGTTTGACTCCAAAATACAAGACATTATATTTTATTCAACAATAAGTTTACAGCTATATAAATACAATTTTTATTTTTAAAGTGGCTTTCAAATTAAATAATTTGTATTAAAACCGTGTGTTCCTACAAATGAGTTGATCTTTAAAAAATAAACAGAGCAGGCCCACTCTAAAACACGAGGTGAGAGAATTAAAAAAGACCAAAGAGAAGAGTTGTATAATATGTACTCAGTCATGTAGGGGATTACCAGCGCATGCCTTCCTTTCCAATATTGCACAAACCAATCAAAAGAGTGTGTATCCTAGCAACGGCGTAGTGAGATTCTAACCCCCATCCACCCCTTTTCCCCTTCTGCACCTAATACAACTGCATGACCTAGTTAACAAATTTAACAACCAAGATAAATGTCAACGATAACCTTAGAATTTACGAACATCACAATAAAAATATAATATCATTTAGACTCTAGTATATTATAATATATCAATATATTTTAGAAGCAGCTCATTCATAAAGGTTTTTTTTTTGTTATTTAATGTATCACATGCTTTTTACAAATGACCTAATAACCGAGTTAAACCAGGTATTTTTGAGCAAACTGCTATTAAAAAATAAAAATTAATATAATGGTACCGGTAATCTAATATTTTTTTTTTACTGTTTAGCAAAGGCAGCTGAATGAGGATAAAACTCATGTGAAACAGCATCTTTAAAATGTATGTAAAATAAAACAAACACAGTTAAATATTTTGTGTTTTGGATTAATAATTTACTATACATATTAAATTAATTTTAGCCCAGGTCTTAATATTACATATTGATCCTTATGGTGTAAAGAGAGGGAGGTAGAACTCATAATAAATGTACCATCATTTGAATAAATGGAGTGGGGTACAATTTAGGTAAAAATACTTTCACTATAATGGTACGTGAATAGAATTTAGCTAATGTTAATTTCACTAATTCTAACCTAAATTTAGCATTTCCTTTAATTATGAATGTAGGCAAAAACCTCAATAGTATAAGAAGTTTAAAATTAACTTTAATTCCTTGGGACTCTTATGTATTTTTAATGTTTTGTCTTTTTGTTTAATAAATTGAAAAATAAGCATGCATCACAACTTTGTATTTGTAATATTTTGTTTTAGTCTTACAACCTGTTCGGGTTATAAGGCTATATACTAATTAATATAATGAGTTAGGAATGAAGAGGTTGGATATAAAGGAAGTATGTATCTGCATTTGTATGGAGAGAAAATAGAAAACAATTTAGGAAAAACCACCCTAAATCCAGGGTGTCCAGCCAAACTATATTTTAAAATGCCCTGACTTTTCCAGGCTTTCCAAAGACAGTTTACAACTTTCCCAGTTACTTTACTATAAATATAATTGTATTAAGATCTCAACTTAATGTATATATTTTTAGAAACATACACCTTTTGAAATTATAACACTCTATATAGGATGTCAGCCTAAAGCAATGGGGCCGTTGGTTCTTGTGTTCCAAATTAGATTTGAGTTTGATCATATTGATACATTAAAAGATTGCCTCACACGGACTAACTTTGGGTAAAGACACGATAGAGGGGTGGAAACATTAGATGAAAATCCCATATTGACATTGAGAATTGAGTTTAGTATATTCAAGATGGACAACTGTACTAAAATAAATCTGAAGTGAAGAAAAATGTTTTTTGACAGTTTATTTTTGTAAATGAAAGTAGCGTAGGCCTATTATTTTAGGGACTATGTGAAAATTCCAGAAATTTGATCAAATTCCCTAACTTTTCCAGGTTTTCAAGGTCACTAGACACCCTGTCAGTATGTCCGATCAGAAATGAACCCCAATCACCCCATCATCGGCAGTCCAGTCCTATGCAAAAGTGACGCTTTAGAGCAGTGGTTTCCAAATCAAGGGTCACAAGGATATAGTTGAAAGTCGCAGGAAGGTTTAGCATTTTTTTCCTTTAAAAAATTAGAAATATTACAATAAAACAAACACTTCATCAAACTGGGACATTTGAAGAATTTTTGCAATAATGACAATTAACTGTGTTGAAACAATGTTTTGAAACTCTCCCGTACTTCGGAATATTGGACCCAGTTCAATAAAAAGCCCATTCTGACACCGGAGATTTGAAAAGCCTCTTTTATATATTTTTATACTTTAACAAAACCTGTACAAACAAATATTTTAAGGTCCTGTAGTGATCAAAATCCTCAGAATGGTTTGCGTTATACTCTGTCCATCAACATAGGATTCAAATTCGAAGATCTCACCAGACAAAATAAAGCAACATCATGATTGTCACTGAAAAACTCTTTCACTTACAAAATTTCATAAAATTGAGTCACATTTTCACATGAAAATATTGTATAAGCCTACTTTTCTATTTGTAAGATTAAAAAGTCACCGAGATTGATTAAATTTAAATGATAACATTTATCGTTACAAAATAAAAATCCAAAAGAACTCACTCCCAGAATGAAACAGCATTATAAGTGTCACCAGTTTTTTGTACTTACCAAACATTTAAAAAAAGTCACATTTGCATTAGTAAAGGTGCTTTGTTATTCATTTGAGTCCAGTCTATTGTGAGAATGGCATCTTATACCATGTGGCTCTACCCAAGAGGGTGTTGGTCAACAATGATAACATTTTAATAAATTAATGTTATTATTAGAGATGGTAAAATATCAGTTTTTCGATTCAGATTCTCAATTTTGATTCTTGAATTTTTACCTTGATTCTTCAATAATTGATTATTACTGGAATAAGCATGAAACAAAGTGGGAATGGCCATATTGATTTGTGTTCATAGAAACCAATATGGCTGCCGTGATAGGTCAACCTTTTTTACAAATTTGATTTTATTCTGGAAATTTCGGTAAACATCTATTGAATATTAATTAGACTTTTAAAATATTTTTGCCTTTACAAATTACAGTCATGATTATAATTTTGGCTTTAAAATTTTGAAATAAGCTATACTTATATTATTCTATTTAATTTGCGACAGAAAATGTAATATATTTGTGTTTTTTCTTGAATATACTATGCTACCAGGGTAAATATGTTTACATATTAAAAAATGATAAAACTTAGCATAATAGATATGTTAAAGAAATAAGAAATATACAGCTCACTACATAAATATAACTTTTATTTTACTTTTTTCCATAATTTTATTTTAGTGGCTTCTGTTCTACTTGTTTTTTTTACTTAGGAACATACAATTTTAATTACGAAAAAATTTTGTTTGCCTTCAAGTTCCCAGCTTATGGTTTAAAATTAAACAATATAAATAATAATTTCTCACCCCATCCAAATCTATTAATAATCCTTCTAATCTAACTTCAGTGAAACGGACAGAAAGATAAACTGAGGAAGGCTTTCCAACAACCTTAAGAATTTTCCACCATAACAATCCAAAAACAATCACAAAAGATAGGGTTAGTTTCAACACAGAAGTACATAAAAATTTAATAATATGTAAATGTTTTAATTAAAGTAAACAGTTTGAATTTTTGCACAATTTTTTTTCCCTGCAAATAAGAACATAATTTGTAAAAGAAATAAAGTTACTGATACATAAGAGACATTAAACATTTTTTTTTTAAAAAGAGCCAAGTACAATTGTATTTAATATGTAGATTTATAGAGGGAAGAACCAATTTTATTTTCTGAAAAATGTTAGCATGTACACTACTTTTACAATGAACTCTTAACTAACCATACACAGAACAACTGTGGCTATGTTTCCTTGTTTTATGTCCATTTACATCTGAGAAGTGCTATCAGTAACAAGTGTTCATGTATTTGAAGCAGCAAGATGACTCTTTACTTGCATTTAAACTTATGTTCTGCAGAATTGTTATTTGCCCGGAGGAAAATAAATCAATATTATTGAAATTCAGAAAAGATTACCCTTCTTGCAGTTGCCCAATTAGTATACAGATAAATAATTAAAAGTTATTTTAAATTATCTGTGCTTCCATTGCCTCAATTGATTTAGAGTTCATTGTATATAAATGTTGAATCAGCATTAATGTACCAATGGCTAATAACCGTCAAGATATAACATTCCTAGAGTATCTCCCCACTGCAAACATTACTTCTCCACCCCACATAAATAAATGGGGTAATTATTCTGACCAGGGTGTAGCAGAAAAACCAGTGCAATACAGTTAAGATAGTAAAATGTTTATATTTGAAAAAATAGATCAAATCCCTTCATAAGATATTAATTTTTCTACCAAGTCAACTATGTGTGCAAGCAAAATATATTATTATATTATGTAGTCAAGAGAAGCATAATTTTAAATTGTATTAAATTTTCTAAAAACTAAGAAGTATGAGCAATTTTTAAAATCCCTTTTTGGGGGGGGGGGGTTATCCCTTCAGCTATCTAATGACAGCTTCACAACAAGATATGGTACAGCTAGAAAAATTTAACAGGTAAAATGACTTAACATTATCTAACAAGAATATAAAGCACAGCCTCAACTTTAATCCTGAACGTTCATCGATTACTTACATCCAGTGACGCACCCAAAGGGGAGGCAAATGGGGCATATGACCCCCACAATACTGCCAATGATTTTATTCTCTGGTTACTATTGAAAAATCCAAATAGCTTCTATTCCTAACCGGTGATATTAATACATTTTTTGGTTTCCAGTGATTAAGGAGCTATGCCCAAAATCCCCTCACACTCATCTCTAAACAAAATTTAACTCTGGCTAGTCTTGATTAAATGCCTACCCCAAAATAAATTTCTAGGTGCGCCACTGCTTACATCACTTACCCAACCGGGATGAACAAAAATGGATTGATAATTTTTGTAATGATATTTTTGTTTTAGGCACACTATCATACAAATATTTAATAGGCATTTATTTCAACTAAAAAGAAACCTCCAAGACAAATAAAAATGTATAAATTGTCTACTTTTCTTGTTGGAAACCTTACAGAAACAAGTAGAAATCTATAAATGTACAAAATCAAAGGTGTTTTTAAAAACACAAAACAGGAAAAAAGGCTTCATAGTTCATATGGCAATGAGTGTTTCATATTTAATTCCTCCCTAGTTTGAATTATATTATATGGAATTTTTTTTAAGCTTAGTGAGAGAGAGAACAAATGTAGATTGCCTTGGCTCAGTAATTTAGGAACTAATAAAAAAAATTGAGGGGTTGGATTTTGATTTATGGATCCTTCTGTAAAGATAACAGGATTAGAGATCCCCCCTTCAACCCAACCCAGTATTTGTAGTCAGGAAGGACACACTCCATATTTAATAGTCAAAAGATTATAGAGGTGCGATATCAACTCTGCATGTGCACAAGTATTTGACAATTAGAAGGTGCATAGGTGTGAAATGTAGTCTGTCTTTAAGGAGCAGACTTACACCTTACTATTATATTATAGAGCAGAAAGTGGTTTGATAAATTAATCATAATTAATGAGATTATTTAATATAAAGTAACTTATCAGTAGGATGACAAATTACTTGAAAGAAATCTAGCTGTGCCAATTAGGTGGCATGGAAATGCAAAAAATATGTGTTGGGAAGGTATGTTCTTTGGATACAGAAACCTACTGGTGCACTTCAAGTAGTGTGTCTTCCTAGAAGAGAAGCTCACCAGCACACTAAGAAAATAGCCCGGCTCATAAGCAAACAAAAATAGCCTAGTTCACAAGCACACTAAAAAAATAGGATAACTTCACAAGGTAAATAAAAAAAGAGATTAGTTTAAAAATGAGCCTACACCACAAGCATACTAAAAATGAGCATAGTTCACAAACATACTAAAAAAAAAAGAGCACCATGTACAAGAGGACATTATGGGTTGCTTATTCCTTTTGTTTTAAAAATGTGCGACAACATAATTCCAAGGCTTGATTTTATTTTATTTTGTAACCTAAGATCATATTTATGTAAAAGGAATAAAATTTAACTATCCAAAGAATATTTTAATGTTTAGTGAATGATAAATAAAAATTTAAAAACACATTTCAAATCTTTTCTGGCTAGTGAAATGTCTTACTTTTCTGAGAACATTAAAATCCTTTGCTATTAAAGGTTTTTTGGGTTTGGCCAAAGTCGTTAAGTCGTTTTAAAATCTCCTTTTAAGTCAATGCAGATAACAAACTAAGAAAATATTATCACTATCTTAAGGGGATTCAAACCACGATCTCCCCAATCCAGTTTGTTGTAAGAGTGATGTGTTTAGACTATTCAATCACCAAAGGGGATAGGAGGATCTCAAATAAAGACAATAATCCCAAAATACAATTGGACAGCAGGATTTGAATTAACAAACCAAAATATATCCCCTCTCTTTGCAAAATTGGATAAAATTACTAGTTTATACTGTGTTCAGCTCTAATACCTCGTATTTTGAAAAATATCTGAAAATTCTAGTGACTTTTTAACATATCACTTGAATTTTCGCCCCCTTCATTTTTTCTAAGTCCTGTCAGTTTTCCAAGTGCATTTAAGGTCCCAGGGATATTCTCTAAATAATCTCAGTTTTCTCTGACCAAGGCAATCTCTCCATTTTTAGAAGGTTAGTTCAGAAAATTAGAGGTTAGTTTTTAGTCTAGTAAAAATATGTACTATAATTCATTTGTTCCTATAAAAATGGTTTTATTTCAAAATATATTCAAAATTTAAGAGCATTCTAGAGTAATAAAGGTAAAAGTATTTAAAAATGTATTTTAAGTTAGTTTGCACATTAAGGTTTCTTTTTACTTGATGCACATTTTAACCACATGTATTTTAAAGGTGCTTAAAGAAATTTGGGTTAATAGGACAATATTTGTAGTTAACTTTGAACCACTTGAAAACTTAATGTTGCCCCAGTTGGGACTTGAACCAATCTATAATACTTGGTCAACTTAGAAAGGCCAAAGCGTAAACTATGGCCAAGAACTACTACTAAACCATTATAGTTTTTTTAGATCAAGGCCAACCTGTTCCATTATCACAAAACAAAACTTGACCCTAGTGGCCTTTTTCTGCGACCCGAAAAACCTTTCACAAATATTATAACACAGCTACTGTAGAACCGTCACATTTATTTTTAAATATTTGATTTTTTTTTTAAAAAGAGAAATCACTAAACAAATATGAGCACCAATATAATAACTAAAATTATAAAATGTGGTTTCAAGCTTTTAATAAATGTGTGCTTGTCAATGATGAGCCGTAAAATACAGCCAGAAAATGCATTCCTTCTTTCTTTTCTACCTTAAAATACCAAAGTGGTTATGTTCAGGGCAATTTCAACCACTGTTTGCCACAAAGCCCCTTTAAAAAATATACCTTAATACCTCAAGGGTAAAATGAGTAAGTGAAGTTTGTAGGACAGCAATCGTAACTGAGAGCTTGTAGCTCTCAACAACAACATAGCGATCAAACTTGTTCCTAACCCATTTGAACAGGAATGAAATACTACCAGGAAACAATTTTTATAACTGAAGCCAGCTCCAGTTAGCTATATCCATGAATGATATTAAATCATTTTCACTTGGACAGTAGAGAGCTTAAAAGCAATGACAAATTTAACACCAAACTAGAGCAAAAATGTGGCAGAAAATACCCAAAAACAGACCAAACTATTCACTCGTCTAAAAAATTTCAACCTAAAAGCGATGCTCTCAAAATGTTGAGAATATTAAACTTACTTACTGATCACAACCAATTTATCAAGAGAGCAAAGTTCAACAATCTTAAACATCCTCAAACCCATGACCATAAACTATTTTAAACATTCTTTAAAATACCATAGACTTACACCAGTGTTTTATAAAAAATATAGCACAATCATTTTTTAAACTATTTTTAACAATCAAACAGATATTAACAAGGCAGTGTAAATAAAAAATCTGTAATAATATCCTAACTCAAGATAAGTTTAAAATTAACATGAATTTGTAAGTTAATTCCATCAAAAATAAACTGTTTTGCACGTTAAGATGTAGACACAATCCAATTCAAATATTCCGATTAGGTTGTTTGAAATAGATTTCTCAGCTAGTTATAAGTGGGATTTATAGCCAACACACCACTTATCTGAGTAGGCCTACTCTAGAGATTGTTTGGCATCCTTTGGGAGACAAGAAACTTCTTAGGTAGGGCTGTGGGATGGAATGGGACGTTAGAAAAGGCCAGTGTTTTTGCAGTTTTTACGGCAAAACATTTTTTTAAAGCCAAAAGATGTATTGTTCCAGTACAACATAAGGGTTTTATTTTCTTTGCATGATGATATCAACAGTTGTTGAGTATCTCTCATGAGTATAGGCATTAGATAAAGAGAGCTTTTAAATGAAGAGAAAAAGTTAACTAATGAAATAGTAAGAGGCTCTTTCTATGAAAACTGGCCTGTTTTGAGTTGAGATTTAACTTCAACACAGTATCTTCTGATTTGCTGATAAAAACCACCTTTGGTTGAAATACCACCATACTTCTAACTAGGAATAGGTCGGTTCTTTGGTTACAATGGTTCTTACCATAAGAACCAGAACCAGTTTAAGTTCCTACAAAACTAATTATTGGTGTACCAACTCTTAGTTGTATCACGATCAAAAAATGTTCATAAATAAACATGATTAAATTAATATAGAGTAAACGCCCGATTATCCACTATGAGGCTTAATTGCGGCATCACCAACAGCAGAGGATACTTTTTTTTTAATGCCATGTTGATAGAGAATACAGGGCTCCCAATTGTTGTACTAAGTAAATTCTAAGGAAGAAATAATGACATAAGATACAAAAGGTTTATGCTGCCCTGGAACGGACTCATGGCCTGCTTAATTATCTGGAACAAGAAATACGACACCTTCATATCTGAGAAGCTGATGTTACAGAAAATACATAGCGAAATAAGGGAAAAGGAAGCAGCTGCAATGAAGCAGAAGACTAATACAAACATTTTAAGTGATGTGTCCACTTTGAGCATAGTGTACAATGATTTATACTTGTTTTTCTTTAATATCTTAGTGCGTGAAATATAATTATGTGTTCATAAACACAATTATTATAGGTGAGAACTAGTTTGAATTTAATGTGCTACTATCTCTTGTTTTACTAAGTATGGGGATTATCCGTGGTTTTGAGTTTTATGTGGCACTCGTCCCCTCCATTACTGCAGACGATCGGTAGTTTACAATATAAGCATCTCAAAGTGTAAAGTTAGTCTACATTTTATATGGTTTAAAAATTGGTGATTTACTGATGACCAACTAGTTCTCAGTGTGGTCACATTTAAATGTTTTGGAGAGGCCAAATGGCTTCAGATTAATTTGTGTAATTAAGTGGAAATGACCCTACCACTATTTTTAATTTCAATAAAAATAAATTAATTTAAATAAATGCATATCTATGTGTTATTACGACATAGACCTAGTTGAACAATTTTTCAAAATAGTCCATGGGTTTTTAAAGACATGAAACTTTTTTTTATATATATATTTTAGCACCACGGCTTACTATATGTCCGAGTTATACACATCATTCTTTATTAAAATTTATTTTGAAAATTATTAAAAATACTGTTATTTCATTTAGATAAAAATAATTACTAATTTTTTTATTATATATATAAATTCAAAGCAAAAAATAGTACACAGGCCTTGCAACAAAAATATAGCTTTGTAAAAGAAATTATATTGTGTATACAATGTTCAAAATAAAACCTATAACATTTTATGAAAGTAAAGGCATTCAAAAATAAAACAAACTAGACCCCTGCCACCATATATTTTTTTAAAGGTGTGAAAGTGGGTTGTTTTTCAAGGTATCCATGTTCTTTAAGGTAAGGGCCAGCCAACTTTTTTGGATATTGATCGACATGTAAACTTATCAAAAGTCTCACATTCACTCATAATTTCTCCCCCTGTAATTTTCCTTTTTTGTCTATTTATTCTTTAAATTCAACCTTCCCTCAAATACTTATGTACAGACCCTTCTAGAAAAAATTATATCTTATGCCAAATAAAATCTATATGTTCATATTTATATTAGTATTACATCTTACTACCTATTCAGGTTATAAGCATATGCATTAATTATACCAATGAGTTGGGGATGAGGAAAGTTGAATCCGCATTTGTGTGGAGGGAGAGTGGGAAATAATTTTGGGAAAAACCACCCTTAGTACAAACCCGACTGGTATTTGAACATTGATCGCCCTGTCATCACCAGTCTAGTCCAACATGAGAGTGATGACTTGGACCATGCAGCCATCGAAGCATGTATATTTTCATAATAGACCATTTAATTTTCTTCTAACATTACCGATAATTATGAACGATAAAGGTGATTTTGGTCACAATCAAAAAATATTACAAAGTTCTAGATATATTAGTGATTTTATAAGATCTATGTTAATGATGATGTACAGTAGGTGTCTTATGCGATCGACTGAAAAATGTTCTGAAATCGACAGGTCGATTGGGATTGAACAATTGCCAATCCCTACCATAAGGTGACTATTATATAATGTGTGAAGAGGTCTAGTATGTATTTAAACAATGTATACAAAAATTATAAATATAAATTAAGATTTATAAAAAATATTGCTAATATAGACTTTCAATGCCAGTGTACTAGCAGGACTCCATAATAAAAATTTACCATTAAAGAGACAGTTGCCCAATCATTGTGAAACCTTTCAAAAAGATAGAGTTCAAGCCTAGTTTATTTTTTGTAGCCCAATTTTAACCAAGATGATTAAATATTGTTGGTATTCATTTATTTACAAGAGTTGTTTATTCGATGTTTCAACAAAATAAACATAGATAGCACATTCTTAATTTATAATTTAGTGTAATCATGTATTGGCCTACATACGCTTTAATACTTATGATGTACACTCAAGAAAGAAAGTAAGTTAACATGTCCAAGACCATGTGCAGAGTCCACATTTTGTTTAGCCACGGGCAAATTTTGTGGTTGGAGTGTAATATTATTGAATTTTGCCAGAAACTCAAATTCTAAAATCAAAAGAAAATGTATACCATTAAAGACTTGCCTTTTACTAGTTATTCAAAGCATAGGCAAAGAGCAGCGGAAAAATGAGTTTGTCAAAGACTTACGAACAAGTATAATACTAAGTGCTAACAGGTCCCTTAGTAGTTAAAAACCACACTAAGGTTGAGTTCACAGTATCTTATGTAAATCTTATAATAAAATTTGGCTAGTGTGTAGTCTATTTAAATAAAGTCGACCCCAGCTCTACATGTTATAGACTTCTCGCTCATTTGATAAAAGTCCCTTATGTGGCACACATCACTCGTTATGATCATATCCAATAAATTGATGTCTAGTTGAATGGTCACACTGAGTCAACACATTAGCCCAAGTGTCTGAGAAGTCTATAAGTACCCTGCACTCCAACTCTTTCCAAAGTTCTATTTCCACAAAGACTCAAATAGTGCCCCTCCCTCCATTCTAAACTGTCAATTATACACTTAAATTTTGAATAAAGGGATGACCTAAATTCCCTAGTTAAATTTTTTAATGAAATTATCAAGGCATATATGATTTTGTAGATATTTAGGATTTTTAAATATTTCTTTCCCGGTGTTGTTTGTTTTAAATAATAAAAGTTTGCAAGTAAATATATTTATAATCTGAAAAATGTTTCCAAAAATGTAACAATTTAGAGAAATTCTTATGTAAAATGAGGTTGTTCAAGAATCAATTAGGTCAAAGAAAAGCTGTGTCAAAAGAGAATTGCAAGAGTAATAACATAGTGTTTTGATTAAAGTTGTGCATATTTTTGGGGAATATGTAAAAGTTCAAAAAAGTGTGATAAAATTTGTTAACTTTTCCCTGACCAGCAAATTCCATGTTTTCCAAGTCACTTGGTTCAAACATGATCAAAGGCACCACAACTCTTTACGGTGTCTCCAAACATATGACTTGGCAGATCAGAGTGGTGTATATTCTTTAAAAGACAAATCTTTGACATTGTGCCATTTCTAAGCACTACTTAATGAGAAGTTTGGTCACAATGATTAAGTGGTCTCATTTGGTATAGTAAAAATATTTTGATCCCTATTATAGTGTATTTAACTTGTGTCTGAAAACTACAAAACATTTTTGCAGGCCCCTCTTTCAAATTTTTAAATACAACAAATCCTTAACTTACTACATCCCTTATCAATTTATTATAGCAAGCAAAAAATATAGTTTGTTCACGGACAAGGGTCGACAAATACAAAATAAATTATGTACAACTATAAAAATACAGCACCATCATTTTTCTTTCCATCTAAAAATAAAATATTTTGATTATTACTATAAATATAATATACAACACAAATTTGTTATCTTTAAATGTAAAGTTTAGGACATATGCAAAAGACTAAAGAAAAAGTTTGAGGTGATTTAAATACAATTAAATGAATACTATATTAATGCTGTTAACAACTAAGATAACACAACAAAATTAATAATTATTTTGTTTAGTGCTCCATATGATTGGAAACATAAGTGTGATTAGTGACTAAATAAAGCCTTTTGTCAAAAGAATCACTAAACTTGGTAAAAAAAAAAGACAACTAGTTTTTAGTAAACTACAATATTTTAACAGTGATATATCTAAAAAACCCGTAAATAATGTTCCTGCCATTAAACTATAATGTCTCAAAACAAAAACGAGACAATTATGCTAAAGAGTTTAGAAAAACAAAAACAAATAGGAATTAGGTTAAAGCACCATTGCATCAGAAACCTACATAACAAAAAAATAAAAATACATTTATATTTTTAATTATTTTGCAAAAACTTTCACACAGTTTTGCAGAAAACATTTTTACTGGATTAGTTAAATTTTTCAATAAGCACACGCAGATATACATATAAAAATACCTATGAAAAATAGGCTAAGACTTTCACATACAAAAATTCAGATGTAAGGGCATTATAATTACAATTTATCACAATTTCTACACAACCAACTCTTTATTTGCAATATGTGGATGTTTCTCAAACTAAAATGATTAATTCTTCTCTAAAATAGTTTGTGTGTTAATGTCTATCCCCTGATGGAATGACCATTGGAAGAAAGTTGTGTAATCAGTCCTTCACCATTTTCCTATCCAACTAACAATTTACCTCAAATAAATCAACTATCACTTGTTAATGTGAAAACTAAGTACGATTCACGGGCGCTCGGGAAAATGAGATCAAATACTAAAAATGTTACAAACAAGATAAGTACAGAATCATAATCTCCATCTTATTCCACCTGAGCAAATCAAATAGGAGTATGTCATTTACAGCTAAGAAACTTTTTTAATGAATTTTATGAGTTAATAAGTTATATGTACTGGAAAAATGGAGCAAAGCATCTTTTCTCCCTTTGAACTGAATATTTTTATTTTGTTTTTGTTTTTTTGAGTTATGCTTAACTTAATAACGTTATTGAAGTTTAATGTTTAAAATTAAGTCAGCCTGTGCTCTTTAGACTATTAATTTTACATTTGCAAAATTTAATTTGTATGATAGCCTGAAATTACTTCTAAATAATCAATTCTTTTTTTTAATGGGACAAGTTGTGCAAAATATGTTGTTTCTTGACATGTAAATTTTTTGTATCCTATTAAATTGAGTAAAAAATGTTTGATTTATTAATAAAGAATAAAGTAAGGACTTTGATGATTCTAATTCTCTTGTTACCTAGAAAAATAAGCTGTTTGCTGATTTAGACAATTAGAAAGAATCTGATTTATACTCTCCTGAAAAGAATCAATTTTTGACTTTTTTCCACAAACAGCAGTGAATTATGATTAACCCCCCTTTTATCTAACAAACCCTCACTATTTGCCAAAAGTGAGTTACAATAATTGTACTTGACACCATCGAGATTTATGTGTCAAGTCTTGAAAAATACTTCAATTCAACAACTCACAATAACTTAAATACCAAATCACAAAACAAACCCAGGAAGTAAGGAAAATACACATATCGCACATAAAGAGAATTTGTTGTGTGTTACATCTTCTTTACCCTCTACACACAATTCTTATCAAATATCAAACAATTAAATTCTTAACTTTACTTTCAAAACTTTGTTACGTTTTAAAAATAGTATAGTTCATAGTATTTTACCAGGTACATCATTTCCCCTCCCCTTTCCCTTTAAAAAAAAGTAAATCTACAAACATCACCTTTCCGACTCAAAAAGCACAATAATATATCAAAGATATCACATTTCGTTTCCTTCTCTCACCTTTTGTCGTTCTTCTTAACATTGTAAAAACATTTTAGTGAAACCCTGTTTCAAAATATATGCACTGTCAAAAGAGAACAGGTTTGGTAGAGTTTGGAGTCCCATACAATACGACAAACAAGTAATACCGCTACATAAAATGCAAAACAGACCGACTTTCAAAACAGCACAGTGGAAATTTTCTTTCCAGAATCTACAGACCAAAACTATTAGTGACAAAGAACCTAACACATTGGACTTTAAAATAATAATAGGCATTTCAGTGAAATCTCCCTTTATGGACACCTCTGAATAAAGGATTCTTCTTTATAACATACAGCTTAAAGTTCCCCAGCAAAATAATATGGGCTCTTACAGTGAAAGAACCTCTTATTAGCAGACTTTTTCAATAACAGAAACGGACACTGCTATAGAGGCATATTTATGCATCAAAATTTCTAAGCAGCGGACAAAAATTGTGAAAGCACCAGTTCTTTTATAATACTTTACTGTGGGAATGTCAGTAATGCGTCTCGTGTAAACTGTGAGCAGTCCCCCCCTTCACCTCTAGTGAATTCTAGGACATAAATTTAACTATGGTCCTTTAAAGGTCATACCTCCCACCCCTACCAAACCATCACCTGGGGCGACATTCCAGCAGTTGTCTGTGCAGTTCTCTGCATACAGGACTCCGCAGTGCAGTATTAAATTGTTGTAGTTAATATTGACAGCATAGAGGTTCATTTGTATAAAACTGTGTTCAAGAAGTATTATTTAAAATATATATTTTTCAAAATAACAAATATCACTTAATAACAGACTTTTTTTTATCTGGGAAGGTTCCACATAAACTGGCAGAAGGGAGCGCGAGAAATTTCAGTTTTTATAATAAAATTTTTTTTTTGCCCGAAATAAATCAAATGTTTTTCCAGTAGCAACATAGAGATTAGTTTTCTGCACATTCTAATATCAACAGATCTTGAATATTTGTCAAGGGTGTACTGGAATTTTGTCAAAACTTTTTATATTTATTCAAAAAATTTGACAAAATTCCAGGACACCCTTGACAGAGATTCAAGATCTATTGATTGCATGTGCAGAAAACTAAAATATGTTGCTAGTGGAGAAACATTTGATTTATTTTAGCCAAAAAAAACTGTCAATTCTATTAAAAATGTAAAAATATTTGCTGTCCCTTCAGCCGCACCTTAAGAGATTTAACTGTATAATTAGCTTCAAATTATTAAGGCCCAGGGTCGAGATTTGAACCAAATGCTTTTTTTGGCACCACTCTCACTAAATGTTCATTTTATGCGTGAATGTATTAATTGTAGTAAGTACACTAATGTGTTAGGGATGAAAAGGGTGAAATTAGATAAAATGTACCTGCATTTTCATGAAGGGGAAGTGGTTGGAACCACCCTCAATCCACCTCACCTGACCTCCCCCCATCCCTGGTAGCCCAGCGTCTGACACCTTTTATATTCTTTATATTGAATCAAGCTTATTCTTTGGATTTTACTATGTTGTACTTGAATACTTAGCATTATGTAAGATATTACCTTGTATCTAATCAATGAGCCATTCTTGACTTAACTATTACTCACCGGACTCAAAGTCTGACATCATAATCAATCTGTTTAAAATGTATAACCAGGGTTACAACTATTTTCTTACTACCCAATTCATCGTGTTTTTCAGGTTTTACAGAAGGAATTCCTATTTTCACAAGCAGCTTAGAATGAATAAAAGAGTAATAAAATTTCATTTTTCATCAAAGAGACATGTATAAATTGCGACATATGCTTAAAACACTAGTGATTTAAGATCGAGGCGGGAATATATCTTCTGTTGCTTCCCAACCCTTGTTTAGGGGTAAAACTAATAAATGTTTGCTTAAGCATGCTTAATTCTTCATTTCCCTTTTTCGTCGATCCGATGACCAAATATTTTAAGCTTTCAGTTAAAGCTCCCAAATTAAATATTTTGGGGATTTTATTAAATTTTACAAAATTCCTTTTGTTTTACCGGTTCTCCAGGTGAATGCAATAATAAGTTTTACTTTGGAATCTGAAAAATAAAGCTATACCATTTTAGTTATTTCAATTTTTTCTATATTTAAAAAAAAATTAAAATAAATATTTGATTTTAAAGGTATTCAAACCAAACCTGCACCTAATGAAAGTGCATATCAATTATATCCACAACACAAACACTTGTACAACAACAATGAACAACTAAACTACAACTAGAGAATACATTTACAAGATTTGAAGAAGGTACTCAAGTATTTTGTTTTTATTACATTGAGCATAGTATAGAACCTAATTAATTCAAAACGAGACATGTATACTGTGTACGATGACTTGTTTGAGAAAGAAGTGTGTGCTTCCCCTGACATAGCTATACGGTTGTATAGTAAGTAGCTCCATGATTTACATGAACCAAGTTGCATGAATGCCTTCCCCCCAACACATACACACACACATGAAACTAAAAACACGCGTGTCAGATGAAAACATACAGGAAGCAAAGTGATGCCAGTAAATAAAAACATTTAAAGGGGAGTTCTCCAAGTCCTTATTGTCACTTCAAGTAGGGTATAAATGAGATGTTAAAAATTGAGAAGTCCAAGTTACAGGCAGTTAAATTATGTAATTAATACTTGTACACTCTTGTCAATAAGATTAAAATATCAAGGTAGAAATATATCTAATGGTTATCATGGTAGAATGATTTATTTTAATTGGATTTCTTTTTTAAATAACAATCATCAATAGTGATTTTAGACCACAATAAGTTTTGAAATTTAACCATCAAATGTCTGATTTTTATTTAAAGGCTTATTTTGCATGGCAAGTTTTAATCGAGAGTTTGAGCAAGTTTGTATAATAATTCGGAAAATCACAAAAACCTATTCCAAGTATCATCATTTTAAAGTTTCTAGCCCATGGCCAGGTCAGTTTAGTAAAAGTCTCCATTTTCCTTTGTTCTTCCACGATTATTTTCCTCCCTCTAATACACTTTCTGTTATCTGCTCTTCCCGTCTTTTTCCTACATAATTCATCTCCATCATTCTAAATGTGATTCATTCATTTCCCATCCTCATTATTATGTTCATAAAGAACCCTGATTGAAAAATGTGTTTGTCAAAGTTACAAATGTTTGAGATAATTTATTTCTAATTAACTTTAGTATTGTCACTATTTTATTAGCTTTGGCAAACTCAACATAATGTTTAATTACTCTATTATTTTCATAGCAGTGGCACACCCAGACATTTACTTTGGGGTGGTTTTAAAAATTAATTGAAGCAATAATTTCTAATTTTTTTTTTCAAATGGGACTTTTTTCAACACTGTAACAATTTAACTTTGAAAAATATTGTCATAAGCCTAGTCTTAAAATTAACCTCTTCATTCTCAGTGCTCTAAGATACGTATTATAATTACTATTTCTCGAGGTTTTATTAGAATTATGGGGTACCCGAGGCCGGGAGGGGGGAGGAAGTCTCACTCCTCCCTTCCCATAGGTATACTATTTTTGCAGTCTTTTAACCCCGTTAAAATGAGAAATAATATTTGTCTTGATTTTACGAAGTAAATAAATATGTTAAATAATTATAATACATTTTTCTATTTTATTAAAAAAGAAAAATTTACCCAAGTCTTTTGAATAAACGTAGACTTCCCATCTTGAAAGTTAAATTTTAGCATCTTGCAAGGTTGCCATTATTTTCTCACTACAAAACTCGTGTTTTTTTTCCAAATTCTCAAAAAGATATTCCCAATTTTCCACAAAACTTTGATGGAAGTAGAAGGGAATGAAATTTAATTATTTTTCATAAGATTGAATAATGTGGAATTGCGTAATTGATGTTTAATATAAGACAGTTTGAGCTTTATGGTGATATTTATATGTCAAAGACGAGGGGATGGGGGTATGAGACATGTCCAATTAAAAGTGCTAAGTTATTTAGTTAGCTTTTACTCACACAAAAATGTGTTTAAAGTGTAACAAATTCACAATTATTCCAGTACCTTTTGTTATTAGGAATTTGTAAAATTCCTTGCGTTTTCAGCATAGACTCTACAAATTGCCTGAATTGCCCGCGTCTGAAGCAGGCAGCCTCTTCTTACCAATTTTGACTTGCCTGTGTCTAGCTCGAAACGTAATCTTTGAAGCTTCAGTCGATTTGGTTGCGTTTTTCTGACTTTATCCTTGTAGAAGTTCTTTTTTACTCAATAGATGTCTCTAGCATATTACTCACTAGTGATATCAGGTGTAGTTCATTGTAGCTAACTGTAGGAGTTAATTTTTACCCAAACAAATAAAAAAACTGACATTTTTAGTGGTTAAGTAGACTGGTATATGATTTAAGAGTTATATTAATTTGAATATTACTGAGCTTCCATATGAAAAGAAACTCACAAATTATATATTTGATAGTGTGTTGCACTCCCCCTTACCTCCGCGCCAAAGTAAATTTTTGAGTCCCCTACTGCAAAGACAAAAATTTATAAATAATCAACTTAAACACTCAGAAGCTTTGACAAATACATTTTAAAAATTGTGATTTTATGTCTACTTGAATTAATGTACAAGCTAAAACTCAAACTTTGTTTAAAACTTGCGAATATTAGTATCTTTACTTGTTATTTTCATATTACATGTGTTCATTATAACTAATAACAGTGGTACACAGCGTATAGTCCAAGTGGGTAGTAAGACAGTGCTAAGAAAGAAAAAAATGGGTGTGTGTACTTATGTACGCGCGTGAGAAGTTATACTTCTTTGGCATCATTAAATATAAATATTTATTATTTATTCAATTTAATAATAAATATTAAAAATTAATATTTTAATTTGATGTCGATTTAAATTTTTAACACAAATTTTATATTAAATGTTTTATTAATTTTATTTCTTTATTTTGTAAATATTAAATAACCAATAATAAATATTTAACAATAATAATTTAATAATATTTAGGGGAATGCCAGGTCACCACCGTGGTTCGGATTCATGTTAAACTGTAGGTCCTTCATTTCATCTCACAATCACCCTACCATTAACATTAGCGTAAGTGCGTATAACCGAACGGCTAGTAAGACGCGATGCTAATAATAATAATAATAATAATATAATATTTAGTATCAATTATGTTAAATAATAATATTTTAATTTATATCAATAAATAATACATACGGATAGTTAACCTCAATTATATTGGAGCACTTGAAAAAGTATATAAGCACAATTTTTTTCACTAATATTTACGAATAGTAAATAATATTAATCAAAATATTCAATTTAAATCACTACTGAATATAATTTATTAGCACATATATAATTCGCACTTGTATAAAACTAAAACACATGTTGTGAATGTAGAAACTAGAAACATGTGGATAAATATTATATATATGAAAACAGTGATCAGAGGCGACGAGCGTACCATAGAGAAAGGAATAACATAGTATACATTTCTCTATGAGCGTACCAACATGCGCGACCAACAGAGGTTCTATTTCTATTTTGTTGGTAGCTTTTTTTTTCCGAGACTTTATGAGCGGTTTAACTTCAACCTGTTACTTTTGTGTTACAGTGATGCGCACGCATCTTAAAATTTCACTCTCATCATTTTTTCATAATGCGCCTAAAGAAGTATAACTTCAAAAAGAAAGGAAAAAAGAAAGAAAAAAAGTGAAAAATATTTCATGGCAATTCAAGGCGACTTCAACATCTGAAATTTTGATAATAATTGATTATATTATTTTATTTCCTAGGGGAAATATGTTATCCAACATTGTGTCGTGGACTTGTGTCATATTGTTTTAGCCTAACTCTCCTTGAAAAGCTGTCTTCAGTTAATTGCCCCTATGATTCTAAGCTTGGCAGATATCCTTACACTTGTGCATCTCATGACCAACATTGTTACAGATCTCAACGTTATAAGCATCACCCACCGATAATTGGCTTGGCCATGAATATACCTCAAATTTCTACAAATGGACAAATCAGAGTTATAAAAAGTTACTAGATCTACTTTCACCCATAGGTCAAGTCATGTGATCTGCAATTGTTATCAATTTTTGCTGTGAAAAATATATTTGTATTTTCTAAAAGGAGCTTTAAACGTCCATTCTTAAGCAAATCAAGATGACATACAACAACACCCAAGCACATAATGCATTACCCGTTGCAAGACTGCAAACCTACTAGCTTGGTTAATAATCCCAAACTTTCTGAGGCAACTCATTTAATCCTACTTTGGTAGTGAGCTAACGAACAAGCAAATTCTAAAAATAAATAAGATGCTTACTGGATTATTAAAATTAAAATTATGCTACTTTTGGCAAGAGAAGAACACAACTTCTTCCTCGTTTTGACCAAGATGGACACAGATTCTTCCTCATTCTGACAAAGATAAAGCGACTTGTTAAATGTAATGTAGGTTAACTCCTTATGTTCCTTCTTAAAATACCGAGTTGATTCGTTTCCTTTCACCAACCCTTGGAGATAAAGACATTTTAACGGTTGGCCTACTGGGGTGACTCCCTCTTGGTGATGTCATCAGTTTCTCTCTCAAGACAAAGCCTGTGGGCCTTACACTTATCATGGTGGTTGACAATCTCCAACCTGAAATTGCTATTGCCCACAGCAAAGGAGGTCCTGATATCAGGCACCGTCGAGCTCCACTTGCGGCAGAACTTGCAGAACATGGTATTCAGCCGTTCGTCATATTGCAGCCATACAAATGAATCTAACCAGCCCGGCCGGAACCGCCCCCCTTTCTTTGCCCTGTCTGGGTGGAGCCGGATGACTGCCCCGTCTGAGTGGTGGGTGTCGTCTGGATCACTGAGATCTCTTGCCTTGGTGTCTTGGGGGTGAAACTCTTGCTGTGCATATAGCTCCGGGGAGGTTCTTCTGGGGTTGCAACGGTTGCAGTAGAAAGTTCACCAGTGGTTGGCCTGAGTAGCGCTGGAGGGTGCTTGTGGTTCCCTTGCTTGGCCTGACGGTATGCTGAGGAGGGAGACGCCTGAAGTTGGGACGAGAAAGTTCCAGTGACAGGTGTGGTCAGTTTTGGTAATTCCACCTTCTGGGCGACCAAGTACCGCCTCAGAGCGTCCTGGCTATGGATACTATAGCTGCTATGTTGAGTGTCTTGAAAATAGCCTACCGTTTGTGGGAGTGATGTGGGTGGCAGCAGCTGTGCGGGGGGCCCACCCCATTGATAAGGTTCCAACATGGCTGTGCGGCTAACGGTCTCATCCCCCTTTCCTCTTCCAACATCCACACTAGTCTGTCAACAAACAAGGAAATTATATCGTCAGTGTATTTTAAATGATCTAGTCTTTTTCTCTCTTTCAAGAGATGTTTGGTCACCCCCTTTGTGTGGAAAAACCCTTAAGTCCTCATCCGTTTTGTGTGGAAAACCCCTTAAGTCCTCATCGGTTTTGTGTGTAAAAACCCTTGTGTCTCTCCCCTCTTCATATTTAAAAGATCAATAAAATTACTGAGTGTTGTCTTGGTGTAAGGTAAAACCGTTATTCACACAGCCATGGAACAATATCAATAGAACATTCTATGGATTCAAGTTTTTCCTTAGTGTCTTCAAAAGCTTTTGAAAGCTGCAAAACTTGATGTTCATTTCCCTCGGTGAAAAATTCAACTCTTCATTCTGCTACAGCAATTTAAACTTTATCACAATGTTCTTTTCCTCTTCTTAAACACACACACACAAAACAATTGTCACATAATTTACCAACAACTTTTACAATTACACAACTATGGAGGTAAATCTATTATCCTAAAAATTATTTCAAGAGAGTTCTATATTTACCTTCAAAGTCTAAAATTAGAGTCATTAACAAATTGATTTTGACCATTGCTTCAATTCACTCCCAAAATATATTTATCCTATGGTTGTGATAGTGTAACACTTTCCTAAATTAGGTTACAGAGCATTCAATCAAAGAAAACACAACCAGATTTATCAACTCAAGGTGGGGTGGAAAGAAATGAAAATGTAGGTCCATAGTTTTAGTATTTTTAATTATAACAAAAAAAAATCAGCCAAAGTAAACTAAGAATTGCACCAGAAGATACATTTAGTTTAATTTTCTACATTCAGTAATTTCAAAAGTGCTTGAATATTTGTCATGAACATAGTGACATTTTAAAGACAAATATTCTTCTTACTTAAAATGTTTATGTTCAAATGTTGTGATGTTAATGACAAAGAGGCTAGAACTGTTGATATCACCATATGTGAAAAATTAAACTACACATTACTATTGAAGCAACATTTTATTTCAAATATTTTGGTGAAAAAATGAAAAATTAAAAATAGCACCCTTTTCTTTCATCCCACCATTAAAAAATATATTAATTTTTGCTTATTTAAAAATAAAAATTTGTTTATCAAAATTTCTAGAAATCATCATATCACTGATATCAGTTCTAAACTAAATTTTACAATTGAAGGATGTTATAAAGACTGGTTGAAAAATTCAAATTTGCTAGTTAACTTTCAATTTGAAATTCTGTGATGAGTTTATTTATATATAGATAGACAATTTTTCATTTTAAATAAGCAAAAAAAGTTAAATTTCTTTGAA
Organism: Timema cristinae; assembly: GCA_039000515.1. Taxonomy (NCBI): domain Eukaryota; kingdom Metazoa; phylum Arthropoda; class Insecta; order Phasmatodea; family Timematidae; genus Timema; species Timema cristinae. The sequence goes on along the minus strand of JBCFYV010002255.1, from coordinate 20,708,924 downwards.
ATTTTGTGATAATTTGACAAGTATTACAACAAACAAAAATCAAATCATTTGATCAAAAATAAAAAAAAAAAATTCAATATGCCTATAATCCAATAATGATATGAAAATACAGTGAATATGAATTTTTGGAAATTATTGGTATTCATACTCCTAAACACAATACAAAAGTCCCTAATTTCCCCTGCTCACTTCGTTTTCTTGAGCAAAAATATCATAGCTCTCAATTTCTTTACATAATGATTGGTCATTCAAGACTCGTTGCGGAACCAAAATAATATGAAAATGAAGTGTAATTTACAATTAGAAAAATTAAATCAGGTCAAATAACATAAATATTGATATTAAAAAATATATTCTATTTAAATGAAAACCAAAGATTCTAGAATATTGGGAGAATCAAATGTATCCGACATGCAAAGGCTCTTCTGTGTAACCCACTTGGTGGTGCAGTTAGCTAACACACTAGTTTAATGTTGAGCTAGACTGCTGAGGAAGGGAGAGATTGAGGTTTGAATCTTTGTTGGGTGAACTGGGGTGTTTTTTTCTAAATGGTTTCCACTCTCCCTCCACGGAAATGCGGGTTCACTTCCCAATATTCAACTTCCCAATTCCTAGCCCATTAGCATAATCAGTACTTAAGTTTACAACCCAAATGGGTAGTAAGACGTGGTGCGAAATAATAATATTCTTTATAGCCTTTACCACTTATATTAAAACCGCTGACTGCAGGCAGATTTTGTTGCTGTTAAAGCGCGTTTCTAGATTATTTGATACATTGAACCAGCTATATTTGGATCAAAAATCATTGTTACTAACATGGGAACGATATCGGAAGAGACTAAAGCGAGCATAGTAGAATGTCATGTAGAATCGGACGCAGGGTGGTATTAGGCATGCTAGTTTCTTGCACTGAATGCTATATGGTGCAGCACCTGTCGGTCATATGTTATTAGGTCGATATCAGGGATATGTGTGATTGCCATTTTGAGATTGTGTGCTCCGTTGCTTAAAATTGCTGCTACTTTTTGTTGCCGTGGCCCAATGCACAAAGTTAACTTTGTCTGCCAGTGTCAAGACATGTGAAATATAATTTTAACCATGGCAAACCAATTACTAGAAATTAGTGTATAGGTTGACAACAGAAAGTTTCTATGATTTAAATATTGCTGACTGCAGTGGTCTTGGGGTAGAGTGCTTGCCTCAGGACTCGGATGTTCGTGGGTTCAAACTCAACCAGGGATGATAGATTTTTCTTGAGCGATAAAAATCTATAGACTAACTTCCTTTAGAGAGGAAGTAAATCAGTCAGTCCCATGTCAATTATAGCATTTGTACCCTGAAGCTATGTGAAAGTACCTTAACCAGAAAAATGGTAGGTTCTTTCAATCTCACTCGTAGAAATTCTCGTGTGCTGATATAATCAGCCGGTTTATAGAGTGTACATTAAATACCACAATTTTTCTTTTAAATTATAATATATTTGGTTTTATAATGCGTCATTCTTTCAATAGGAATACAGCTATTTCAAAAGATCAGTGAGCCACTAGGCAAGAATCAATTTTTAATGCACGTTGCAGGTTTGTTTGATTAATAATGAATAGGTTGATCATTTTTTTCATACAATGTCTAAATCTATTCATAAATATTAATTTAGACCTTTGAGAATGTTCAAAGCCTACATGAGCTTGATGTAGACTGGATTAATATTTTTTTTATTTTGTTCAAAAAAAAGTTTTGATGCAAAAACCACAAACACACTGACCTTAACTTGTGTCCCTAGCTACTACCGCTACCACTACTACCACTACTACCCTACTACCATACTACCACTACCACCTGCCGCCACTACTAACCATAAAGCTCCCCTGAAACTGAAGATGTTTATAAACCTAACAACAAAAGTAATTTTTCAGCAGAGTAAAGATAATAAGTGGTGAATGAAACTGAGGTACGTATGCAAGAACAAGGCCGAGTAGATGCTAGTGGTTGTGGAGTTGATTTGCTTGTCAAAACAAGTTGTGCAGATGTTTTTCCAAGAAATGACATAATAATCTGAGTAGCACATTAGACTAGACTTAACGGATATTCGGCATTTATTCATACTTACACTTTCCCAATGACCATCTACTTAGGCTCATACAGCTCCAAAACTACCTCAGATTACCAAAAACTCTGACTATTATGAATAGCATGGGAAGAATGATCAAAGTGTAGTAGTGAGTTAAAGATACTTAGATAAAAGTCACTATTCAATAAACTAAACAGAAATTATGAAAAACTGGAGATAATACACAATACGCTAAACTGATTGTACAATAGGAGTGAGGAGCTTGGTAAATAAATCAAAAACATTAAACGCGTGGCAATAGGGTGTCAATACGTTAACCTTACCAGAGTTGAAACTCACTATTTTAGACACCCAATGGGGTGGGAAGATGGATCAATTTTCAGAGACCCAACCCTTGCTCACAAGTCACAACACACAGCTATATTTACCAAACTTTTTTTTCTCTTGACCAGCTTGCTCAGTAACTGAACCTTAAAAATTAGCAGTCCCTGTGCATGAACATGTGCACCTTGAAGCCAAATTTTAAAATTTGAATTTGGTTTTTCTTTAACAATAAGCCCACTTTGTAAACATGTCTTAAAATTTGAGGCTTACATATTTAAACCTCGAGAATGATATAATTTATGTATTGTTTATTACATTTAGAATTAGAATGTATATTCTCAACTTGCCACTAATAAATACACAAATAAAAGGTGAAAATTCAAATATAAAAATCAAATTTTTCTTGGCACCCCCCCCCCCCCCCCCCCCGAAGTAAAACTTATTTTGGAAAATAGCTCTTCATGGTTAAAAGATTGCTGACCCCCGTTCTAAATTGACCTTGCTCTAAGAACAAAGTTAAACGTGTACTCACCGAGGGCAGAGGCATGTTGTCAGACAGCCCGTGGTATGAGTCCGAGTGGCCCGTGTCCACCTCCTGCTTGATTGGGAGCGGAGGGGACGGCGCCAAGTCCACCACGTCATGTACTTCTGGTGGGCTTGTGATGGGGTTCAATTTGGGCAGGGAGCTTGGCACAGGGCTAGACTTGTAGCTACTGCTATGGGAGGACGTCTAAAAAAAACACACAAAAAATAAAGCTTTATAATAGAAATGAACATCTTATCTCTGATTTCTGTAAGAAAATAATAATAAAAGTGATAATGGTGTTACTGACTGAAGAATAACTCTTAAAACCCCATTATTCCTTGATAGCTTAACAGCAGAGCATTGGCATGCTAAGTTAAAGGCTCCATTATTGTGTTCAAGTGTAATTTTTCAAGTATTTTTAGTTTTATGAAATTTTTTGTCGATATTCTATAATAGTCTCAAAGATATATACTCAAAATTTACCATTAGCATCAGATATGATAATCCCTCTATTGGAGGCGCACAACTTAATAGCGCAAACAGGTCTTTGGCTCTCGTCTTTAATTACTTTCAATTCCAAAATTCATTATTATTTTCCACCCATTTCATTTAAATTTATTTTGTCTTTGTTTCCTTTTAATGCATTTGTTTTTACACTGTTAAACCTAATTTTAAGAATAATATCATGCCTCATAATTTTTATTCTAAAGTTGAATATTAAAAAGTGTAAAACATATGATTTTTGTAACTTTGTGTTGGGATGACATTTTTGTTTTCCTATATCCTATCTGAAAGCTAAATAAGTTACAAGATCTACTTTTCAAGTCATGTGATATACAGTTGTCACTTTTGATAGATAGTTCAATACATATTAAAGAACACTAAGGCACTGCGGTGGCCGCGAGGTTTATCACCCTAATCTTGTGTTGAACTAGACAGCCAAAGACAGGGAGATCGGGGTTCGATCCCAGTCGGGTGCACTAAGGTTTTTTTCCTAAATGGCTTTCCACTCTCCCTCCAAGCAAATATGGATGCATTTTCTTTAAATTAAGTCTTCATAATCCCTAGCCCATTTGTGTGATTAACACATAGGTGTGTAATCTGAACAGATAGTAAGAACACTAAGGCACTGCGGTGGCCGCGAGGTTTATCACCCTAATCTTGTGTTGAACTAGACAGCCAAAGACAGGGAGATCGGGGTTCGATCCCAGTCGGGTGCACTAAGGTTTTTTTCCTAAATGGCTTTCCACTCTCCCTCCAAGCAAATATGGATGCATTTTCTTTAAATTAAGTCTTCATAATCCCTAGCCCATTTGTGTGATTAACACATAGGTGTGTAATCTGAACAGATAGTAAGACGTGGTGCTGAAAAAAAACCACTAATAATATAGTAAAAATAATAAAGTAAAATGCTATAAATGTCGTGAGCAAAAAAAATCCATAAGGCCTATCCAATGAAAATTGGATTGTAATTAATTCATTCTGTAGATCATGTTTTTCATCTCCAGTCGCTAGCCAACAATTTTATTGTTTCATGAAAACTTTCCTCTTCAATCTGACAAGTTAATTTTATGTCAAAATGTAAAATATCTTAGCTAAGCTTACCAGTACTGAATTATTATATTATGTATGTAAGTTTCATATATACAAAGCTTACATTTAAAGTGATAAGAGCTGCTCAACACTAGCTAGACCACTTTAAGGTCTTGATGGAAAATCATCTTAAGATCTGTCAATAGACTGTCATGTCTGCTGTCTATAAATAGTATAAATGGGGGCAGTCACCCCAAGGCCCCAGATCCAAGAATGAGGGGGTCCATATTGGGCAAATCATCTTAGAAGATGAATTACACCCATTAACAAAGAACTATAAAAAATAAGTTATTTTTTGTTTAGTGATTATTATTACTGAAAAGAAGCCATTGGAAAGACCTAGACAGAGATGAGAGTATAACATTAGAATAGACCTAAGAGATATAGTGTGTAACAAATGAGGTGGACTGGATAGAACTAGCTCCAGATAGGGATCGGTAGCATACTTATATAAGTGCAGCAATGAATCTCAGAGTTCCTAATGCCATAGAGCAGCGGTTCTCAAACTGAGGTATGCAGGCCCCTTTCAGGTGGTACGCAAGCAGCTCTCAAGGGAAAATTGGCAAAATGACAAAGTACTAATGTAAAACCCTAATTGTTCGCAGTTGCCGTTATCTAGTTATTTCCACCCTTCTTTATCCCCTATTTGTTCTTGGCTGGAGATCAATTTCTGAGAATTTTTAACCCTCTACTTGACCACTTCTATAGTAGAAGTTGTTATTGTGCTTATTTTTAGAGTAATTTGAGCACCATTCATGAACAGTCACGACTTACTTACATACTCTTTCTCTATCAACGATATTTCTCAGTCTCGCTACGCAGTTGTAGATATATATTGCAGTGGTGTTTATAATTATTTTCAATTTGTGTTCCAATTTATATATGTTTCTTTTAAGTGTCTTTATTGATGATTGGTTATGCATTACTGTTGATCATTACATGTGTAGAAAATACATGTGTAGAAAATAGAGTTGTGAGAGTTTAAGTAGTTTTTTTTCCAGAAACGGAAATGCTTGAAGTATCTTTTTTTTTAAACCTTTTTTCGTTCAGGTCATGATAGATAAGTGACTAATTAAACCAACCCGGCCTGCAAAAAGGGGTGGACTCAAATCGGAAAGTGAGGCTATCTCTGGTGAATAAGATGGTTGTAAATATGTTGAGCCAACGGAAGTTGAATCTTCTTTGCTTAGGCCTACTCATCAGAAGAAATCTCAGCTTAAGTTAAGAAAGTATAATCCCGAATACTTGTATTTAAGAATTTCTTATTCATGAAGTGAGCCTACCTAAATGTATTATTTGTAATGAGACCCTTTGCAACAATTTGATGGAGCCATCTTTGTTAAAAAAAAATTATTTTAATGTGAAACATGAGAACCTGAAGTTAAGCGACTTCACTTTTTTAAGCGTAAAGAAGCTGAGATAAAACCTGGTAAACAAAAAATTGTCTTTTTTTTATATCTGAATATGAAGGGACTTGAAGCATCATTAAAATCAGTTTAGTAATAGGAAGGGTTGGAAAACCGCACACTGATGGCGAGTCATATTTACTGCCTGCTGCTAAATACAGTAGCCCCATGGCTTCTTTGGTGCTGAGTGACAGCTCACAGCTGACTTCTGAGGGTCAACATTTAGGTATATACCTACATTTTGACTGTAAGAAGTGACAGCTGCTAAACACTTGTTTTTGCAGATCACTTTGTTCGGCGTAGGGATAAATAATTTGGTCTGGTAACTTTTCAAAGCTGTCAGCTGTCAGAAGTGAGCTGTCAGTCAGCACCAAAGAAGCCATGGGGCTACTGTACATAGTGTCGACTGTTATTGGTGAAAAAAAGCAAGTCTGCTGGATGTTATCCCTTTGTCTAATGATACTGTGTCTCGCAGGATCTTAAGTATGGCTAAGGAGTTGGAGGAGCAACTCATCAATGAAATGAAATGAAGTCCACAAAATACTTTGCTGTACAGCCAGACGAGTACAGATTGCACAAATATGGCGCAGTTGCTGACATTTGTTAGCTATATTCATTCTTCCCCGGCTGTGGCAAAATACATTTAGTTCTGCAAGAAGCTCCCATGTCAGACAACGGCACAGGAGATATTTGATACCATTGATGACTTTGTAACTCAACATGGTGTATACAGGGAGAAGTACATTGGAATTTGCAATGATGATGCACAATCTATGACTGAAATGCAAAATGTTGTGGCTTGCCATATCAATAAGGCCACCCCACAGACAAAATTTGTCCAATGCAATCTTAACAGGGAGGATCTAGTTGCCAAGAAATGTCCTAATGATATAAAAATAGTATTGACTGAAGCAGTGAAGATCATTAATTTCATAAAATCAAAAGCAGGCAAATCCAGATTATTTGCAATCTTATGTGAAGAAATTAGTTTCGAGCATAATCATCTTTTCTTCCACACTGAGGTAGAGTGGCTTTCCAAAGGAAATGGTCTTTCTCGTTTGTATGAAGTGAGACAAGAAGTTAAGAGTTTTCCTCCCTGAGCTTAGTGATAGATTTACAAATGAGCAGTGGCTGTCTTGGCTAGCTTTTATGACTGACGTATTTCAGCGAATGAATGAGCTGAATAAAGGTCTGCAGGTTAAACACACAACACTCTTCATGGTTCATAAAAAAATAAAAACTTTAAGAAAGAACTTAAATTTGCAACAAAAGAAGTTGGGAAAGGACAGTGGTCATTCTTTCCGCCCTGAAAGAAATGTGTAGAAGAAAATGAACTTTAGTTTCATGATTCTGCATCGTCTGAGTTTGATTGGAGACTTTGGTGAATATATTCATGAGAATTTGTAGAGCAAACTCTGGATGCGAGACCCTTTTTCTGCAGTGGAAGACTCCAGTCCACCAAACTTATTTTCAACGAAATAAAAGGAAGAAATGAATGGACTTATTTTCAACGAATAAAAAGGAAGAAATTAATGAACTGTCCTGTAATAAAACCATCAAATCCAGTCTTAAGAAAACATTTTGGCCGACTTTTGGTTGCAGAGACTGAGCGAGTTTCCTCATATCGCTGACCTTGCCTTTCTCAACAACATATATCTGTGAGATTGGTTATTAATCCATGGTGTACCCAAAAAATAAGTACCGCAATAGGCTAAATTTGGAACCGGAATTTCAATCAATGTCAATAGAGATCAGATTTTTAACGTAATATCTAGACCAAAAACAACACCTAATTATTAATTTACCACTGTGAAAGGGGAAACTTAAATTTCACAAATGATAAGATTTTTCAACCATGCTGAGAAATGAACCTGAGACCCTTAGCTCTGTAGGTAGTCATAGTCATGCTACCAACTAAGCTAAGGTGTCAGACTGACTATAAACCTAAAAATAAGTCATTATTATTAACGACAAACCCAAACCATGGATGGAAGACATAATTGCTCAGTCAGTTTAAAAACAAAGTTTTTTTTTTCCCCAAAAAGGAAACATGTTTCTTGTCATCCATTTAAAATGGGTTCCAAGAAACAATGTTTGCGTATCTGGACGTGTTTGCCAACATTCCTGGCAACAAACAACCTGGACCAATTTGCTTCTGATGTTCACAAAGATTACATCAGTTCCTGGTCTGTCATTTGTCATGTCATGGTCAACCCAAAAGACACTGAAACTTTTCTATATGTTTCACACGAACACATTGTTGTGGGAGGTGACATCGGTGGACTTTAAAAATTGCATAAAAAAAACAGGATGTTTATATAGAAATATGCGAAAAATATACTCATTTTATCATATGTAGTGGAAAAAAGGTTAAAAGGACCTCTGCAATTTTGAAAAGAGCAGCACCCTATTTTTTTAAGCACAATCAATAGGCATCCTCCTCAGCAGACATCTTTCATTCAACTGAACTCTGGGCAAAAAACAATGTTTCATCATTGTAGTCTGGACGCAAAACAATGGTTTTTTTTAATGTTTGCAAACATTTTATTTCCCATGTTTGCCAATAATATGCAAACTGTTTGCATACACCGGAAAGGCAAACAGTTCGCATACAAGGGAAACAGTTTTGCAAAGTGTTGGCAAACATGGAAAACAGTTTCCGATCAAAGTTGGCAAACAATGTTTCAAAGTGCGTACTTGGCTTATAAAATAATGACCTCAAAAAAACAAGCTGATATTGGCTTATTTAATCCCAATACAGATAGTACTTTTTTTTGTCACCGAGTCTTACTACTAGTTCAGATTATACGCATATATGATAATTACTCTGATGGAGTAGGAATGAGGAAGGAAGCATTTTAGTTTTAGAGGTAGTGTAGCTGCATTTGCGTGGAAGATAACTGGGAAATAATTTAGAAAAAATCCCTCTTAGTACACCCGACCGATATTCATTATCAGAATCCCTCTTCCTGTTATCAGCCAACAAGCCTAACATGAGAGTGTGGCCTTACTTAGACTGTTAGGCCACTGAAGTTACATAATAATAATAATAATTGATTAAACTTTGAAAATGTTAACAATGGAAATTTGTAAATGAGTACACCTCTGCCCATGCTGCTGCAATAGTCCAGTCTGTGTTTTACTCTCTTCTGTTTAAGAAGAGGACCGATGTATCCCAAAGATTACATAATTATGTGTTTTGATCGTGAATTTTGTGCCCTTTTATCCTTTTTTATTGCAGTAGAATAATCCACTAAAGATGATTTAATGGAAAGCTTATTTCACATTATGAATGTATATTTAAATAAATTTGTTAATCCAAATTACAAATATTGGTCCTAAATAAAAAAAAAGGAAGAAATCAAAACGACCTGGTTACCATTTTTAGTTATAATATTTATTATAAGTTATTATTTTGAAGCAGGAATTAAGAGTCGGTATATTTTAACCGACACCACCAATATAGCTTCAGACTCCACAGGCCCGATATTAACAATGACCTGGTGCAACCCAAGTCTAATGGACCTGCGCTATACTGTCGATACACATTCAGTTAAGTGTTAAATCAATGATCTGGGTCTGGTTATCTTGTCTTATAGTTATGTTTAGCCGCCAATACAGAATATTATAGTTTTAAAACAAATTCCAATGAACAATAAGATTTTTTTTATCTGAATCTCATGTCTTGAATCTAGAGTAGCCTTAAGGATGTGAGGTATTCAAGGGGCCTGTATCCTTATGAATATAGCAATTATCGCATCAACATCAGGTTTTTTTTTTATAATTTTCAATTTTTAGCTAATATTTTCTTGCTTTTCATCTTTTTGGGTTTGTTTAGGCATTTTTGAAAAAAAATTTAGGCATTTATGATAAATAAGTATATGTTTTACTCTACATCCATTTATTGTTTCCAGCCTGTGGCCCTGGGTCAGTTTTTTATTCAAGCCATATATTTTCCATTACCGGTTTGCTAGGCTTGTTGTCGCTTCATATGCCTATTAATATAGCCTAAGACTAGGACAGACACAACATCCAGTACCCAGCTGTTAATTCATCATTGTGAAAGGGTAAACCCAGATTTCACCAATAATAAATTTTTCGCCCATGCCAGGACCCTTAGTTCAATAGACAGACATGCTACCGGCTGAGCTAAAGTGTTGGATATTTTTAATACCATTGATGTTGTATAAATACATATATACTCTTACAAACAATTTTCAACAGAGTTGTCGGAATGAGAACATAATGTAGGCCTATGTAATGAACTTTATACCTACTACCCTCTTTGCTTGCACCTATAGTTGTAAAATACATATTCCTGGTACACTATAAATCTGGAGAGGGTTGCATTGTGAGGGGAGATCTATTAATTTTGAAGCTAATTATTATTATATAATTTTCTGCGTCTTACTACCCGTTCGGTTACATGCACTTAAGCTACTGTGTAATGGTAGGGTTGTGAGATGAAATGGAGGACCTACAGTTTAACGTTGGATCCGAACCACGGTGAAGGCCGGGCATTCAACACATTCCCAAGTTGTGATTAATACACGTCTTGTCAAGGTGAAGGAAGGGTTTGGTAATCAGATAATCTGTGCCGGGACGAGGATTGAACCCTCGGACCTCCAGCACAGAAGTCTGACACTTTACCCCTAGACCACCAGGTAACCAATTTTGAAGCAGATATTTTTGTCAACAATGGTATATTCATCAAAATGATTATTTTAGTTACTGAAGGATTTTCATTGCAAATATAATTTTTTTTCAATGTGAAAAGAGTGTGTTTGATTTAGTCGAGTGCATTAATTCATAGTTAGTTTTTGTTTAGATTTTTATAATACTTATAGGTAATTTTTAGGTTCATAAGAGTCCAGGCCCTGTTTACAAACCTTAAAACAACATGTGCTAAGACTTGGTTTTAAATTTATCACCTAAACTCCTAGATGTATATCCAGCTTAAATTATTTGTGATAAAAATAACAAAGACTTATTTCACTTGTTTTATGCTTCATTTACAGTACACACATAAATTTGTAGTAAAGTTTAAATTTAAATGTATAGGGCCTAGGTTATAATTAAGTTGTTTTAATCAAAAACTCAAAAATAAAGCAATGTTTATTAATTAGTAAAATAGTTTTTTATCAAGTTATAATTTAATGATTACTATATTTTGCGTTTCAATGCAAAGCTGTCAATGTTATTAAAGCTAATGAATAAATCATATTAGGAGTGAAAAAAGTATTTGTTGAAAATTTATTGGACTAATTACTGCTAACTCAATAATGTGTACTCTAGTACCCTGTATTCTAATGATTGTTTTCCCAATAAGGTTTAGAGCAGGCATGTCAAACTTGCGGCCCAATCCATGATTTTGTGCGGCCCACAGACTTTATGATGAACCAACATGATATGCGTCCTGATTCTTCTTTTTAGAAATTCTCAGTTTCAGATTATGGCATTTGGAAACTGGCAAGTGAGGTTGGTACAAAAAAATCTTTAGGCCTACGATTTACATACCAAAATAGATTTCAAAATATTGTTACATTTGTGCATCAAATATGTGCAATGTTTGGCAACACATTGACGTGTGAACAGTTGTTTTCTCTTATGAAAAGGAACAAAAACCCGAGTAATAGCGGTTTATGGACACAAGCTTTTCATTAGTTAGAAAGTGAAGTCATTGCAAAGTTGAAAGTCTAGTGTTTTATATTTTAAATTTGGCCCCCCACCCTTCTACATCGCCCTATCCATATACATAGAGTAGTGATGAGGACGGTAGAATTTAAAGGAAATGAGTCCACATTTGTGTGGGGAAAAGTAGTTGGCCAATTAACTAGAAAAAACCCTCTCGGTACACCCAACTAGGATTTCGTACCATTATATCTCCGCCATTGTCAGTTCAGTCTATTGAGAGAGTGACACCATGGCCTATGTGACCAATGAAAATGGGTTTAAAGTAATTCATATTTGGTTTAATTAAGCTCGTGGTTTGATAAGAGGCCTCTTAAAAACAAGAGTAAAATGGGCCGGTGTAGTTCTCAACATTTTCAAGGAATTCTAGAAAATTAATAGTTCATAGTTCTCGTGATATATACACTATTTTATGGCACACTGTCAATTTTGCACACAATTGCCACGAATGCTTTTCAGGTGTATTCAGGTTATATTTAGGCCTCCATAAATTGGAAACTATTGGATTGTCTTAAAATTTTAAACATGGTCACAATATGTGTAAAATTTAATCAAAATCTAAGATGGAAGGTTACTTTACCTTTGAATGTTGGACTAAATGACCCCCCTTCCCCTACTTAGTTAATATGCTTAGGTATTAAATATGTTAAGTCAAAAAATGCTATGCTTTCCTTCAAGACACCTACTTGGCTCATTCGTAGAATTGAGAAGGAGAATTATTTTTTCAAATCAAACATTCAGGTTTGAGATCACCTTAGCCTTTAAGCTTGGATAAGATTGAAAAGTAACATCTATTAATTGTTGCAATTTAGGATTCTTATTATAGTTTTGTTGCTGTATAAAAGTCAGAAACAGTAGGGGCCTACCTATTACATTAAAGTTTTCGCTATAAACTAATAATTTAGTATTTATGAATCTTGAAAAGAGTTTAGACCTACATACTTGTAATTGTAACAATTGTGGATTTTTATTTCAGCAATGTTACTGCATAAATGTTGGGATTATTATGATTCCGGTAGGTATTTCGTTTTAAACCAATAATTTAGCGTTGACAAATCCTGAAAAGAACTCGTGATTGCAACAATTGCTACCTTCCTACTTGTTATGTGGAATTAGCTCAAAAATGTATTGTAGCAAAGTGCAAATGTATATAACTATCTTATTAAGCAGTTCTATCCAATCCACCTCATTATTTCTTTCAGGTCTATTCTAATGTTATCCTCCCATCTGAGTCTAGATCTTCCGAATGGTCTTTTTCCCATTGAGTTTTCCAGTCAATAACACGTGAACAAAGTTCTAAAATTTCCCGTTCATGCTACGTGTCCTACCCACCATAATATACGAGATTTAACAAAGTCCACCTATGTGGTCTAGTGGTCAGAGTTCCTGACTACAGATCGAGAAGTCCCGAGTTCGATCCCTGGCGCTTTCAAAATTAGTATGTGAAGCAGTGGGTCTGGAACTAGGTCAAACTCAGCCTCATGAGGACATATAAGGAATTACTTAAATAAAGAAGTATCAGTTGTGGTTTAGAAAACAGAGATTAACAAATAGAGGGCCCGTTTTGCTGACCACATGTCACCCTCAATCCACAAATGTTGGCACCATCATCACTAATGGTGGAGGCTTCTCGATTGGTATAGCTCGCTTCCAGGCTTGAACCATGGAGATAGAATAAAGATCATCATATCTCTACCAAATAAAATAAATGTGCAGAGTCCCTAATTATTAAGATTTGTTGGTTGTCTTAAAATAATGTCTACTTACTTGAGAATCTGAGACGAAGCGATCACTAGCGACATCACAGCTCATAGAGGATTTACGTTTTCTTTTCTCGGGCAGTGGACTGTCTGTTCTACTTTTCTGTTCTACAGTTCTAACAGGAGATTCAGCAACACGCGAGAGCTGTTCTTCAGGTCTCCTTACCGCATTGTCAGTGAGACCACGAATTTGAAGCGCTTCTGCAGTTTTCAAAAACATTGGCAGTAAATTTTGGCTTACATTTACCTCTCCTTTGTACATAAACTGTAACAAAGCCTTCATCTCCGTGTAGTTCACATCCCTAAGAAATATTATGGGGTGAGGATGAATATTTTGAAGGAAAATACTCTCAAAATAAGGACTACATGCCGAGAGGATAGTTTGGTGGGCTTTGAATGTTTCCCCATCACAAGCCAATGTCACATCCACGAGAGCTTCTCTTTGTAGTAAATTGCTAAGTACGTCCGTCAGATTAGTTGGATGATTGTTCCATCGCAGACAGAACTGTTGATCCATTAGGCCTATTTATATGGACACCCGTTACCCGACACCTAGAAAAAAGAGTAACATTGCCTCGGGTTAGTGATTGCCAAGCCCAACAAATAACAGAATAAACCTTTATCATTCATTTTCAACTATCAAAAGTGTATTGACATTATCATTCAACAGTAAATAACGGATAAAATAAAAATATATTATTAAAATAAACGATAAATGAAAAAGTAAAAACGATTGAAAACATTTATTAAATTTTCGGCAACTTTAAGCACGCCATTATAGGCTTGAACCTACTTAAAAGTTTTAGAACGTAAAGTAATATTTATTTTAAATATGTATACACACATGTGATATTTGGTTTGATACATTTCAGAAACACTGCGTTATCCCTATATTGAATTTATATTCATGATAAAGCACACTATTGATTGTGATAATTACAATTAATTTAATATTTCACCCACCTTTTTTTCGCGATTTTTTGCTATCACATTACCAACGGACTCGTTTTCCAAACACAGCCGTCTAAACATTTCATTCGGAATGTTGACTGATACGTGTAGAACTTTTCGTTTTTAGTTGGATTTGGCCTTCTGTATAGTATTTGCAGCCAGTACATTTTTAATTGGGATTTACTTTTCTTTTAAATCAAATATGTTTTTCAAATTTTCAATCCATAACAAATTTAAATTAAAAAATAATATAAATAACTAATGGTTTTCCAAATTAAATTAAATTATCTATTAATTTCAAATTTTCAGAGAAAGTTAACTTTGTATAGATGGCCAGCCAGTAGAGTTTTGGCGGTAGTTCCAAATTATCAAATAGCATAGTAATATTTATTTTTAACAAATTTATAAAAATGGGCTTCCAAAAAATGTAATCATATCATTAACATTTTACATTTCACCAATGTAAAATTTTAACATATACTCCAATTATCTTACAAAAATTTTATTATTAATAAAATAGTTTTAAAACAAAAATCTCAGGTAGTATTCATTATACAAGAACATTTCTTTCAAATATGATTTCCCATCTTGCGTTAGATAGTGTATTTTTAATATATATAATCAGCTTTTTTCAGCGCTATTTTTCTTGTTAATTATTAATTTCAAATTCAATTATTACTAATTAATAATGATATGATATTTTTTTTTAAATTTTGAAAGAGGTAATTAACATTCCATTCAAACTTCCATTAATATGTTGAATATTGCTGGTAATTCAGTTTATTTGTCTTTGGGCTTTAACAATTTTTGTATTCTTGCTATTTACTTCAGCAATACTTATAAACATGTAGGCTACTGTATTAACAATGTCAGTAAACAACAATTTTTGATATATTTTTACATTTAAGGACTGAAAGGGGTTATTTATATTTATGTCTTTAAGAGGAAATAATTGAAAAGTTTCTTCTTTATAATTTGATAATTATTATATTGATAATTTAGCCCATCAATTCTATTATTTAATAATTATTCACATAATTAATTTGTGTGAGCCATTTTCCGTTTAATAGATCCGTCATGGTTTGAATCATGGTAATTTCCACTGATAAATAAAATTGATAAACGTTGTAAAAATAATCTGAATTTTGAATTACCACTAAATTAATTATTTGTTAAATAATTTGATATCTCTTCTAAGATAGTCATCACCTTAAATATGGTAATAGAGGTTTCCGAGTGGTATTTCTTTTAATTATATGTGTTCATTACCACGCCTTAAATTGTTATGTTTTAAATTGATTCAAATATTTGAAAATACAATAATAATAATGATTTTGAAAATTATCTTTCTCTATTTCAACGTCAATTATGTTGATGATGTTTATTAATGTCAATCAACGCCTCAACAATATTCTTACTTGAAGGTAGTCTGACAAAAAAAAAGGTCAATTTGCTATGAATTAAGTATAATTAGAAATTTATTTAATTTGTTGTAGTAATAGTTTTTAATTTTTGAATATTTATTTGTTTGAAGCGACCACTGTGTAGGCCTAGTTCTAGATAATTCGGCAGTGCGTCGTATTATGCTACGCCACAATATGCCGTCATCGTTGGTTGTTGGTTGTTGGTTGTAGCATTCAATTTTGCTAAGAGATCATTATTATCCATTAGAGGTTCTGAGTACACATTTTCTTTCAAGTGTCCCCTAAGAATGATTGACTAGTTCTTTTATTTTTACTGTATTTGATGTGCCTTTCCATTACATCGACTAGAAGCAATGTTTTATTGGAAGAAAAAAAAAGCACTAGACAACAAAGACGACGTTCGTTGTTTCATATTGTAATTTTTTTTTAATATGAATCGTACTCTGAAGAGGAATCGCGTGATTATGTATAGGTACACGCTGTATAATAATTTTACTTAGATATTATTTTAATAATTCTGCATTATTCATTAATTAATTTAAAAGCTATACAAAATGATAATATGATTTAAATTTTAGAATATATATAATTTACCAATCTCCAACAAATTTCATATCCGCTTCTAAGAGAATTTTTGATTGGACGTATTGCTTCAAATTCAGTTAAATAAGATTTATTTTTGTCTAATTTGTTTAATAATAAGGTATCTATCAAAATATCGTTAAATTATATTAGACTAGAAGTCAACATCTTCATCTTCATTGTGTTTCTTATAAAGGTATGTAAATAAAATCGTAGTTATCGTCGTTTCATTAGGTCCAGGATCTATAATTATTGTAAAACGAGAAGTGAAGTTGTTGGAGTGAGCACAGATTGTATGTTGAAATTAGCATTTCAAAACAGTTTCTCTTTACAGAATCTCGAACCAATATCCAAGTGAATATGAGAGTACAAATTCCTGTCGTGTCAGACACATGATTTATCGGTATGCGAATATAATTTGGGTCTACTTGATGCAATTTATTGAACGCACCCCAGGGTCACAACTGCCAACAAATCCTTGCAATTATCCCTCTATTGAAATACTCTTGGTGACCTACATGTCTGGCGGCTTGTTTGTTTTTGTTTATTTGTTTATCTATCCGTCTGTTTATCGACAAACATCAAAACAGCTCTATTCTGTCTGTTGTAGGTTGGCTTGGAAACGGCATGCATTGCGAGGCTTCGAAAGTACGCGTCAACCAAATATATTGAATGGTCCTACAAAAAAAACACTATAATTTTATAAATGAAGTTATTTTATTATCAACTGGCCTAAGATAGATTAATTCCAGATCAATTATTCTATTTCATATACCTAAATAATATAAAACTTATTTACCTTGCGAACAAATAACGGGGGGTAATTTGAAAAAGAAATTACATTGAGGAGGAAATAGTGATGGAAATATTGTTACACAACTTTAGTAGATACATTTTTCTGAAACATTGAGTTTATTTTTCCTTTTTTATTTTAAGCATTCTGATTTTGTAACAATGGTTTTCCCCCCTGTTTTGTTCTCATTTTGAGTGAGAATAATGATTTGAGAAAAATAATATTTTATTTCTTGTCGCATCTGTTTCAACTTGTTCTTCTTCTGTTGAAAGCAATACTGACTTTGTAGAAATTTAAAAAAAAGTATTGAAAATACCATTCATATTATGATAAAACCGTGACCAAGAAAATGTCTAAGACTTATATTTTCTTTCTTTATAATTTTATATTAAAATTCAATCACATTTATGGTCCTGTGTGGTATAGAAATATGATAAAGGTGAATCATTGTAGAAAAAAAGGCCATAAAATTATTTTATTACTGTCGTCATAATTATATTGTCTAGAGGTAAACAATGTATAATGTTTTTGTACTTCATCCATCATGGTGTCTTGATTAATTCTTCTGAAAATAAACTTGATATTTAGTGCAGAAAAACTTTTGATTAATTTGTCGCTGAAAAATTTAAACTTTCATTTCTTTTGTACATAGCTTGACTATTAGTAATAAAATAAGAATATAAAAAATCATCTTTCTCTTTGCCACTTTCGTTGAAGTAAACAAAATATTTTAACTATTATTTTATCTCCGTGAATTTCTGGTCTGCTGATACGTTTGACTTTATTTACAGCCATAAAAATACTACCAATATATTAGGTAAGAACATTTTAATATAATTAGGCCTACACGAGCTTGTTATTTAATACAACACAGTGTTTTATGTATATTAATTTTTTTCTTCGATCATTAAGACGATATAAAAAAAATTCTTTTTCTAACTATGCTTACTTAGAATATTTGCGAAAACGTTAATGTGACGTAAAATTTGATTCAACAATATGATGTTATTAAAATATAGTTAAAGCAAAAGTACGCTAGTTGAAACTAACTTAAAATAATCATGGCATGTTTGTTGGTGTAGAGGCCTATTTTTTATACATACCGTATTTGAAAATTTAGTAGGCCTATTCTCCCATGATTTGTCATAACGTATATGTTTTTAAAAACATTAAATTGTTCAAAGTAAAACAAATTATTTTAATAAATGTTATCGAATTTAATTTTCTATTTTTAGTTCTTTCAACGCTTCCATATTAACCTTAAAAGAATAGTTACTGCCGATGAATATGGATACGTATTTATTCTGTGAAATCAATTTTTCTTATTGAGTTGAGATATATCTTAAATAAACTTAGCTGTAACAGTTATTTAATTCAATTTAAAATCTGTAGCAGTTATAATGGATATTTAACAATCAAAATGATACTCGCATTTTAATCGTGCTACTTATTCTTTGAGTTGTCTTCACCTGTTGCTTGTTCGTGATTTATACTTTTATAACAACTAAACACATTAGTGCTTTAATTTTAAATGTACATTGCTTGGTTTTTGGTGGTTTTTTTTATTAAATAATAACTTAGAAACGTGTATTCATTGTTCACTTGCGAATTAAAATACTTATGTTTTCTTCCTTGTGTTAAATTAATTAGTCGTATGTAGAATATAATTCCAAGTCCTTCATTTAGTTCTTAGTGAATTTCTAACATTGGACGGAAGTCCGTTTATGCTTGGATTGAAATCTGAAAAAGTACATGTGCATGGTTAAATTATTAACAATTTACTGTAAACCAACAAAAAGATGCAAGATACACATGCGCCCATATTAGACATGCAATTTATTGTCGAATTACCGTAGATATAACCTTATGGGAGAGCTCAGAAAATTTATAATACTACTTTAATTTAGTCATACACCCAGCCATTTATTCCTCAGGTGTTTTAAAGATACTGGGTAAATTTTGAGAGACATCTATACTTATAAAATAACATGTCCTGACTGACTGACTGACTGATTCATCATCGCCGAACGAAAACTATCAAGGCTACAAGCATGAAATTCGGACTGTATATTCATTTCGTTATGTAGGCACCCACTAAGAAAGGATTTTAGAAAATTCCACCCCAAAGGGGTCAAAATAGGGCATGATAATATGTATGATAATATTATGAAAGTCCGTCATTTTGAAAGTTACATAAACAAAATTTTGTATTTCGGTTATTGACGTAAAACAAATAAATACATGTTTCAGGAATTTTGGAAATTTTATTTAACAAGGATGAAAAAGGGGGTGAAAGTTTGTATCGGACTTGCATTATTTTTGATCGGAGGTCAAGTTATGGTCATCAACGTAACGTAATATTTTAAATTAATCTGTAAATACATATGTATATTTTCGTATTTGTATATAATCAACTTCCACGCGAGCAAAGCCGCAGGCAACAGCTATCTATTAGTGATATATTTAGTGATATTTGGTCAATGTAAGCCATCTTAAATTTGTTTCTTTATGGTTTAATGAGGTCCTTTTTGTGACGAATTTGTAGTTAGAAACATGCTGCCTATAATTTTAATTACAACTGTAGGAATGCGCATATCATGATGGATTAAATAGCAAAGCTATTACATAAGTTAATTACGGCTATAACCGTCAAAGATGGCTGCGTTATCTAATAGCTCGTGATCTTAATTGATCGCTCATATGCAGCTGACAATTTTCACACAACCATTACAGACTGTGCCTTAAAATATGAGTGGAGAATAATGACCCTGGTTACTGGACGAATCCTGGATAGCTCAATGGTAAGAGCATTGACGTGCTAGGGCAAGAGTCCCGGGTTTAATTTTTGTGTACAGGTGTCATGTTTCGATTTATTCGATTTTAATCGAGACGCGGCTCATTTCCGCCCTTTCATATTATATATTTAATTAACGTTGCTTTCTTCCATACCTCAATTAGCTTGAAATTTTTTTTTTGTATCCCAAACTTAACTAAAATTTCATATAATTTATTACTTTAACTGAATCTATGTATAATAATTGATGAATCGTCATATTGTATTCCCACATTTTCTATAAAATTTGCTTAATTTATTTTAGCCAAAAATATAATTTTGTTATGAACACTGAAAAAAATACTAAACTTAACCCGCGTTTCCTTTCATAACACCTTAAGCGAATATGTTTGAACCCACTTTGGTGGCCGCGTGGTCTAAGGCGTCACTCTCGCAGTAGACTAGACTGCTGATAACGGGGAAATCGAGGTTCGAGTATCAGTTGAGTGTATCAAGGGTGGTTTTTCAAAATTGTTTTCCCACTCTTTCTCCATGCCAAATGCGGATATACTTCCTTTAAATTTAACCTTCCTAATTTCTAGATTATTAGCGTAATTAGTAAATAAGCGTATTAGCTGAATGGGTAGTAGGACGCGGTTCTAAAAATAATAATAATAATAATAATAATAATAATAATAATAATATATAAAACATTGTTTGGTCAAAACTAAAATATTCCTCCAATAAACAGAAATATAGTGTTTAAATTTTTTTCACATGGTGATATCAACTTCTCGTGAATATTTGTCGAGAATGTACTGGAATTTAAAGACAATTATTTTAGCTCGATTTAAAAAGCTTATCATCATCAACAACTGTTGATATAATCATGTAAATAAAATTAAACTCTTGTGTTTTATTGGAGCATTATTTTAATTATTTTTGCAAAAATAAAGTTTTTATATAAAAACTGCATAAAAACTTACCTTAGCTCGCGTTCTCTACATCTCCACCTTAAGAATATATTGGTGACAAATGACAAGTCCTCTCTGACCTGGGGATGTGGTGTCGATAGAAAAGTATCGATACTGTACTCATTTAAAGTATCGGGAGAAAAATATCGATACCATACTAGTATCTAAAGAAAAGTATCAATACAAGTAAGTATCGGTATCGAAATTTTAATATGGAAAAAATATTATTTTCATCAAGTAATAATTTCAACATTTACATGATAATAATAAATGTATTTTTATATTTATTTAAACACTGAAAATTATAATGATGTAACCATATTATAGTTTACTTAGGTCTATCACGTCTATTCTATGTGTTGGAACTTGGAGGGTATGATATATAGTATGATGAATATTATAAATGTTTTACCATACCAGCTTTCAAACTTAGCTGATTGAAATGTATTTAATAAATAAATATGATTAATAATATCAGTTTATTTCGTATCCTTATCTAACCATAGTAACCATTTAATCTAAGTATGAGTGAAGATAACAAAAAAGTTGTTTATTTCGATACCTGGATGAGAGTACTAATACCAATAAAAGTATCGTAAAAATATATCGAGTAAAAAAAAAACTAGTATAAAAAAGAAAATATCGATATAAGTAAAGTACCGATACTTTTTCCACAACTCTAATCTGACCCTGATGTCGAACATGAATACCCAGCTGATGGGGATGACAAATACAGAAACTTGACATTTTGATAGTATCACTGGTGGTATTACCATAAACAGGAAAGGAGCAGGAATAAAAATAAAATGGTTAGTTGAAGGAAGTATAAAAATCTGAACAGAAGTGGAATGTCTAAACAAATCATACGTTTCTTATCAAAACCAAACTGATTCTCACTGTGATTTTGAAGAAGAAAAAATGAGCTTAGGGAAAATATTTTAAAATACAACAAGTTTTGGCCATCGTGATTTATCGAGTAGAAGCATTATATTATAAAATATTGCTTAGTATATTTCTTAGAAATAAGATTAAAACCAACTTTGGTGGCCGCATTTGTCTTAAGCGTCGCTCTCTCAATATACTAGACTGCCGATGATGAGGAGATCAGGGTTCGATCCCGTTTGGGTGTACCGAGGTGGATTTCCCTCAAACTGTTTCCCACTCTCCTTCCACGCAAATATGGCTACAATCATGCTAAACTCGACCTTACTCAACCCTGTTAAATTAGAAAAATTAGTACAAAGACGTAAAACCTTAACGGGGAGTAAGACGTGGTGCTAATAAAACAATAAAAATATATAAAGAGAGATGTAAACACAAATAAACAAAGACAATTAGCTAGAGTGTATCAATTAAGGAGGAAAGAGGTTTGTAAACAATCTTATCTTCAAACATTAAGGGCGCCAACTACCAGAGCGCTAAGACGTGTTGCAGACGTCCAGAAATCACGCACTATTTCATAGATGGTTTGTTATTTATAAATATGATTCATGCCCACATGGAGGTGAAAGATATAAGAATCTTACATATTTTAATGTTTTTTTTAAATCATGAAAAGTTGAAATTAATTAACACAAATTTTGTTGACTTCATTGGCCTTGGGGTAG
Source organism: Timema cristinae (assembly GCA_039000515.1). Lineage (NCBI taxonomy): Eukaryota > Metazoa > Arthropoda > Insecta > Phasmatodea > Timematidae > Timema > Timema cristinae. The sequence goes on along the minus strand of JBCFYV010002255.1, from coordinate 20,686,452 downwards.
AATGCTCGTCAAGACTTGATGTTCATGGGTTCACACCCAGACGGGATAAATGGATATTTTTGAGTGATAAAAATCCGTGGCACAACTTTCTTCGGTTTGAAGTAAAGCCGTCAGTCAATTGTGGTGCGTAAAAAAAAACCTGGAAAGTATGTGAAAATACGTTTCCAGGAAAAATTGGTATAGCCTTTCGCTCTCGCTCATAGAAATTCTCGTGTGTGTATTTAATCAGTCTAATCAAAAAGTGCACGTTAAATAACTCAAATAACAATTTTTTTTAAATAATTTTTAATGACGTTTACCGCAAAATGTCACAAGTCTGAGACCAAAGCAAATGGTGGGACACATAAATAAAATAAAATTTTCTTCAAACAAATAAAATACAGTACGTTAAAAAAAAAGTCCCTCCACAGCGGCTCCTCATTCCAGTATAGTCGCTACCGCGGCACTTTTACACTCGTCACTGGATAGACTTTTTTTTTTAGCTTAGCACCGCGTCTTAATATACATTCGGGCTACACGCGTACTAATTACGCTAATGGTTAGGAATTGAGGAGGTTGAATTTAGAGGAAGTGAACCCACATTTGCGTGGAGGAAGAGTATAATAACATTTATGAAAAACCACCACAGCTCACCTGACCGAGATTCGAATGTCAATCTCCCCGTCCTTGGCAGTCTAGCTCAACACGAAGCAAGCGCGTTAGCCAACTACGCCACCGAAGCGGGTGATAAGAGTATAATAATTCACTCTTTGGCGTGTATTGAAAATATAATTATATCCCTTTTTTACCACTATTTCTTACTACCCATTCAGGATGCACACCTATGTACTATCTACGCTCGTGGGCTAAGTACGAGGAAGGTTAGAATTAGAGGAAGTGTGTCCACATTTATGTGGCGAGAGAGAATGGGGAACCCTTTAGGTAAAACCACCCTAAGAACATCCGACTGGGATCGAACCACGATCTCTCTGTCATCGACAGTCTAGTCTATTGCAAGAGTAGCGCCTTAGACCATCCGGTCACTGAAACGGGTAATAGTCAATGTTATGATATAATTAAGCGGGACATGGGACACATAGGAATGAAAAAAAAACTAAAATAAAAAAATATTATTATTAGCACCGCCTCTTACTATTCGTTCGGGTTATACGCACTTACGCTAATGTGTAATGGTAGGGTGATTGTGAGATGAAATGGAGGATCTACAGTTTAACGTGGGATCCGAACCACGGTGGAGGCCTGGCATTCCCCACATTCACAAGATGTCTTGTCAGAGGTGAAAGCAGGGTTTGGCAATCAGATAAATCTGTGCCGTGACTGACCCATTGTTATACTTGAATTTATTAAATTTATTATTTAGTCCTCTATAATTTTAATTCTTAAGGTAGGGTGGGAAGGGGACGCTAGAAAAGGTCAGTGATTTTTCAATTTTTATTGTAAAACAATTCTTTGTCCAAAATAAATAAAATATTTCTCCAGTAGAAAATTAGACTCTAAGTTTCTACTGGAGCGATATTTTATTTATTTTGACAGTAAAATTCTTTTAAAATAAAAACATCAAAAACACTTTTCTTAACTCACTTTCCTTACATCCTTAAACCCTAAAGAACTCGGAGATATCCAATAATAGTAAAACAATTTAAATAAATGTTTACATGCATTGGCAAAATTTTCAAATATCCATCGAAAATTTGAAACTTATTTTACTATGTATTTCATTGAGACCGTTTGTTGATACGTTTCAGATTGTAGGCCTTACTCGAGCACAAATTACTTGACTTATAAAAAATAGATGTAATAGTATAAAAAAAACTTAAATTCTGTATTTTTGATAAAATGTATAGAGAAAATTAACAGAAATAAAATAAAAACTGCCTTGATCTGGTGGTCAAGTGGAGATGAAAAACATATATTTTAGCATAAACCTAATATTTATAATAATCTAGATTTTTTAAAAATGGTCAATTTTTAGGAGGAATGCCATTTCATAACACGTTCTTGAATAGTCAAAGAATATGGCTAGTTATTTAGTTTCATGAAAACATTTGTTTGGGAAGTACACATTTTTTTCAAATAATTTAAGGCTAAAACAACATTATTTTAACATGTTGTGTAAACGCTATTAAACTAGAAAACATATTATTTGGAGTATTATAGTAAATTCTCACCAAAAAGTTGATACTAGTAGAACCCACAAGATTAAGTTTTCAAAAGCCATCATTGCTTACCAGAAGTCTTGTAAAATTACAGAATATTATTAATGTTTTTGCATAAGTTACATATTTTTCCAATATCCTCTTACTGACTAAATCGATGCTGTCGCTAGTCAAAGGGAAAAAGAATGTATTCACGTCTTTACATTTTGCCTATTTTTACTATATGATGTTGTTTTAATACATTAAAATATGTACATTAATAATAACTCGTAAAGATGGAACAATATGATGAAAACGCACAAGTGAACATATTACATTTTTCTTCCTCCGAATATACACAAAAACACAAATGTACATTACATATATACTAAAATTTAAAAAGTCTATAATTATTCTACGAAATCACAGATTTTTTCCCCGTGACAGATGCTGTAAAACCATCTTAATAGTTAAATATGTATTAAAACATTAATCATTCATGTTAATGCTTTAATCAGGCACATGTTGATGGAAAATGGAGTATATATATATATATATATATATATATGGAGCAAAAAATACTAATTAAAATTATCGTAAGCAATGTCGGACAAAACAATAAATCTAATTATGAATGTTTTACTAGATATAAAAAAAACTACTTTACTCATACAATGCGCTTTAATACAACACAGTTTTGTACTCAAAATTCCTGGTTGAATGATCCAAACAATTTAAACTCTAACAAAATATATTTTAAATTAAAAATTTACACCTGAAAGGGGGAATCAAAATCTGTACTTTGGGCTTGGTACGCTAATGCTATGCCCACTGAGCTATCCAGGAGTAGTTTCATGCCCAGAGTCTTCTCCACTCATATTTTATGGCAGAGTCTGTGATGGACGTACGAAAATCTTCAGCTACATAATATGAGCTATCAATTAAGATTGCGAGCTATCAGATAACGCAGTCACTTTCGAATCGGTAGGGCTTTATGCCTCCAATAGTGCAATGACAACTGCACAAATGCACATATCATGATGGTTTAGGCCTAAATAGATAATATATTGTATTTGATAATAATTACGATGTAACCGCGTCTAAAATATCATATTCTTTAAATTTAAAAAAATTATACTTGGACACGGGAATCGAATTTTGGCTTTGTACATCAATGATCCTCCTTTTTCCAGCGTTATTCTTTACTCAATGGATATGGAATTATTCCTGGATAGTTCAGTGGTTATAACATTGCGTACTGAGCCAAAGGTCCCAGGTGCGTTCCCTAGTCCAAGTATCATTTTATTTTTTTCAATTTAAGTATGAAGATATTTAGATGCAGCTATAACTGTAATTAACAAATATAATAGCAAGGATATTTAATCAATCTAACAAAGTAGATCATTTTCGGGGGATCAAACTCAACCTCTTGAAGACAAATCAGCAGCTACTTAGATAAAGAAGTAAAAATTCCGGGCTAGAAAACTAAGATTAGTGGCCGGAGGTTTCATTGTACTGGCCACATGACATCCTCTATCAGTAAATTTGGTCATCACATTGTCAACAGACGGCGGCCGCTTGGTCGGTATGGCTCAATTGCGGGTTGACGCCGTGGAGTCCCCCCTTCTTTTCTTATTTGGATTAATAGGCTAAAGCAGAAAAACCTTTGGGAGACACTGCTTTGGATCCCGCTTAGAATGTATTTCAAGCCTTTAAGTGGTACATTATAATCTATATAAACATTATAGTAATGTTAAAAAGTTAAGTTTAATTGTTTAATAATACATTTACATATTAAATTATACTACTATAAAGCCACATAGCTGACTCACTGACATTAATGTTTACCCACTTCCAGATGAGTTTGAAACTTGAGATTTGGCAAACTTATAGCTTCTAGTCCGTAACCGTAGGGAAAATTCCAAAAAGTTAAAAAAAAATTAATTTCTAACATCCAAAAAAATTCAAAATGACGAAGTAACTTTAAAGTCGGTGCGGAACTTTATTTCGAGGTCTCTTGTGGCTAGACGGTAAAACCTATCAAAAAACGGCTCTGGATTACATTAGTTTACATCCACTTGAAAAGAAAACCCACCGGGGGATTTGAGGGCGGAGCCCCCCCCCCCCCTCCCCAACGAGCAAAGCGAGTATTATAATGATCTTAAATATATTTATTATATGTATGTATATTAATATAAATAATATATAACTTATGTAATATATAATGTTTTAATTTACGTTTAATATATTTAATACTAAACTCTTATTATTAATAATATTCTTAATTATTATTTTAATTACTATATATTTATTTATTTAATTAAGTTATTGTATTAAAAACTATATTATTTGTTTATTTAAGATATTATATTAATTAATACATTATTTTATATTTAATAATATTAATAGAAATAATCTATATCAATATGATCATTGGAAGCTGTTAGTCTTACTAGCCATTCAGACTATCCGCCTATCTAAACCAATAAGTTGGGTATGAGGAGGGTAGAATTTAAGGAAATATGCTATAATTCTGGTGGATAAAGAGTGAAAATTATTTAATAAAAAAAACTTCATCATACCCAGCCACCTGGAATTCAATCCCCGACGTCCATGCCACCGAAAAACAAAAAACATGACGATACTGTCCCCTTTTATCAGTCGGTTCGCGTGGGATAAGAATCATTCGGAGTTCACCATAAGGGTGTGTACTCTTACGCTAATAACCTCGCATTACTTTAGGACGTCTGTGAAATCAGTCAAAACAGAAATTTAATGATATCTCTCTTAATTATATAAACTTTGGGTAATTTAATAATTGTAATAATCGTACGATAGACGAAGAATTGTTGCGGATACAACTTGATAATTTTCGTTAAAACTGAAGCGTTAAACTATAGAAACATTCTTAATGGCAGACACAACTACTATAGAGACCGGCTACTAACTAGCTTATTAGTCAGATGAAGTTATCATCATTAAAGACTTGGATGTGTTTGCTAACAATTTGGATCGTCAAAATATGAAACTTCTAATTAATATAATCTACTACCATCGAGGCTTGTTGAACAATCGAGTAATAATACACAGGGCAAACCGAAACAGTTGTCAAGGCCGTTAATTAACTAGTAGGATTAAAAATAGCTTTTATGACTCAGTAAGGGGGGGGGGGAGCGGGGGAATGGTTCACAAATACAGACATTTTCCAACAGGTTTTAATTTTAACAAAATTATAGATATTATAGTCCAGGAGACCTGGTGCTCTAGGGGTAAGGTGTCGGATTTATGTGTTAGGGCACTGGAATTTAAACCTCCGTCCCGGCATGGAAAACTTTTTAAATAAAGGGAAAAAGTTTTGAAAAAAAATTCTAGGACACCCTTGACAGATATTCAAGATCTGATGATTTTAGCATGTCCAGAAAACTAAACTCTATGTTGCTACTGGAGAAATATTTGATTTATTTTGGCCAAAAAATTTAAATTCTATAACAACTGTAAAAATACTGGCGCTCCCTTCGGACGCACCTTAAAGCTCTGTGCCATCCAAAGCAAGCGCATCCTTCTCACTAAGTCACGATTAAGAGGTGAGTTGTTAAAACTTGTAAACGCTTTTGAAACTTAAATTGGCATGGAATTTTGTGATTATAGAAAGGTATTTCATTTATGTTAAAGTGGCAATTTCTAGTATCACTTTAAAAAAAACATTTGAAAGGTGATAATATTGTGATAATAAAGATAAGCTTATGTTACTACTTTGCTTACTTAACTTCAGTTTTTTTTATAAATGTTTAATTATTTGGACTTAAACTTTACGTATAGTTTCAATATTCTTGCTATACTTTTGGTGGGGTATCATAAAGTACATATCGGAGCTATAATAGGTTAATTTAACGGTACTAAGCATGTTTATTGCAATTAATAACTAAATTTCATTAAAAAAACTAGGTATATAATTAAATGAGCAGCTATGGAAATTTACCAAGGGGTGCGTAAAGCTCAGATATTTGTGAAAGGGGTTCACGAGTCGAGAAATTTTGAGAACCACTGAACTAGAGCATTATTCCCGCCCAATAAATATAGTCTAATAGTAATATGCAAGACCATGTAGAAAAATACTTTTTTTTCGCGGCCAAGGTCGATAATATTTTACTATTTTATTGGTGTTATTATACACGTAGACAAGAGTATTAATAATATATATCAAGAGTAACAGCTGCAGATCACATTACTTGACGTATGAATCAAGGCCGTAGCCATCCAATAATTCCAGGGTGAGGGGGGTGGGGTGGATACGGCTCCCAATTGCCGGAGGCTAGATTAAAAAAAATGATAAACCACTTTTAGAACCTATTTGAAGTGTTTTTATTTATGGTAACATAACACCATAGCTGCCTTAGTCTAGAACAAATTCTAGCTATTAAACACCTTTTAAAGCTATATGAGGTGTTTTTTATGCCAAAGGCTAGAAAATATTCTAGATATTGAACACCTCTAGAATCTCTCCGAAGTTTTTTTTATGGTAGCACAGCTTCCTGATTTGTATTTGTGCCTTAATTTTGATATTGTTTTGAACCATAAATAAAGCCATATATATTTTGCTCATTAAATTTGGGGAAGTGAGGATTTGAGACCTCAACCCCCCCTTGACTATGGCCTTGGTATGAATACGTGAAGGTAGAAAAGTAAGTAACTTTTACCCGCCTCAGTGGCCGAACAGTCTAAGGTGTGTTAAGACTTTCTTACAGACAATGAAACACTGGACACACTCAGCCTTACGGGAGATTCGTTTCTTGAGCCAGGTGGAGGAGACCTTGGGCAATAGGGAGTGCTACGTATCTGTTATTTCCTTGTCTGTGACCTTGGGCAATAGGGAGTGCTACGTATCTGTTATTTCCTTGTCTGTGACCTTGGGCAATAGGGAGTGCTACGTATCTGTTTTTCCTTGTCTGTGACCTTGGGTAGTGGGGAGTACTACGTATCTGTTATTTCCTTGTCTGTGACCTTGGGCAATGGGGAGTACTATGTATCTGTTATTTCCTTGTCTGTGACCTTGGGCAATAGGGAGTGCTACGTATCTGTTATTTCCTTGTCTGTGACCTTGGCAATGGGGAGTACTACGTATCTGTTATTTCCTTGTCTGTGACCTTGGGCAATGGGGAGTACTACGTATCTGTTATTTCCTTGTCTGTGACCTTGGGCAATAGGGATTCCTACATATCTGTTATTTCCTTGTCTGTTACCTTGGGTAATGGGAGTACTACGTATCTGTTATTTCCCTGTCTGTGACCTTGGGCAATGGGAGTACTATGTATCTGTTATTTCCTTGTCTGTGACCTTGGGCAATAGGGAATGCTACGTATCTGGTTTTTCCTTGTCTGTGACCTTGGGCAATAGGGAGTCCTACGTATCTGTTATTTCCTTGTCTGTGACCTTGGGCAATGGGGAGTACTACGTATCTGTTATTTCCTTGTCTGTGACCTTGGGCAATGGGGAGTACTATGTATCTGTTATTTCCTTGTCTGTGACCTTGGGCAATGGGGAGTGCTAGTTGCAGTTCTTTGTGGTTAGCAGCACTTCCAAGTGTAGCAACTCACGTGTTAGTTGTTTACCCCCCCCCCCCTTCCCCTTAACTCCCCCATCAATGAACAAACCTTATCAGACCAGTAACTAGTCTTATGTATTTGAAGATTGTTTACAACGTGACAATTTGCAGGCATTCGCTTGAACAAAAAAAAAAAGGGACTATTGTATTATAAGTTTTCTTTGTAATTTGCAGTCTAAGTTGGCTCGTTTGTGGGTGGGTTAGGGGGTTGGATTATGGGAATGGGGAGGGGGTTACTACCTGAACCTAGATTTGTGAAATACAGTTATTAACCGTATAAGGCAATTTTTGGGACCGCACGTAGCGATCCTCGTGTGGAAGGATCCAAGCTCTCCCAATGAGTGCAGCAATTTTAACCTTGAGGCTTTGCGTCTGGCTTATACCTTGTCTGTGGACTGTTCCACTGACGACAGAGAGATTGGGGCTCGAATCCCGATCGGGTCTACTGAGAGTAAAATTGTTTCCCACTCTACTTCCATGCAAATGCGGGAAGTTTACCTCTAAATGCTTATTTCTTCATCCCCCACTCGATTAGAGTAGTTATCAGTATATGCGTACAGCCTGAGTGGATAGAAAGACGTGGTGATAAAAAATAAACTTTTTAGATCTGTCATCTGTCAGATGTGCTATGAAAAATTGAATTGTAACAATGTCCGGGGTTCAATCCTCAGTCCCGGAACAGATTTATCTGATTGCCAAACCCTTCCTTCACCTCTGACAAGACGTGTATTAATCATAACTTGTGAATGTGGGGAATGCCAGGCCTCCACCATGGTTCGGATCCCACGTTAAACTGTATGTCCTTCATTTCATCTCACAATCACCTTACCATTACACATGATCGTAAGTTCGTATAGCCCTAATGGGTAGTAAGACGTGGTTACAATAATAATAATAATAATAGTAATAATAATAATAATAATAATAATAATTATTATTCGAAGTTCACTTTGGGCGCGGTCCCAGGCACTAATTGTTACTATTTGGGTTTAAAGGCGCATAGACAAAAAAAAAAAGCAGCCTTTAGCGTCAGAAATGTGAATAAAAACTTACAAATAATAATCTGGAAATAAAACACAGTAAGTTAAGTGTTTTTTAGAAGGCCTGGTTGCGTAACGGCAAGGGATTAACAATGTTAAATGTAAAGTGCAATAGGCCCTAATTAAATTTGAAAGCCGATTTTTTTTAGTGCATAGGAAACTTGTCTGTTAGGCCACGGTTTTAAATTGAGGAAGGGGGAATGGGGGTAAGCAGATGCTAGATACGAGAAAAGCGCAGTGTTTTTGCGTTTTTATAGCAAAACACTTTTTTTGACCCAAATAAATAGAATATTGCTTCAGTAGAAACATAGAAATTAATTTTCTTCCATGGTGACATTAAAATTTGATGAATATCTGTCATGAGCATAGCAGCATTAAATGAGACACATTTTAAATGGAAAGAAAAAGTTGTGTCAAATTCCGGGTCACCCTATACAGATAACACTTTGATATCAAACATGTGAAGAAAACTACTAAGCTCTATGTTTTTACCAAAGAAATATTTTATTTATTTGGACCAAAAAAAGTGTTGTTATAAAAATTGCAAAAACACTAAACTTTTATCGCTTCCCTTACACTCTCACCTTAAAATACCCCCCCCCCCTCCCTCCTTTTGACTTGTCAACTACAAGCTGATGATGTCATTCTTAAGGAAGATCTGAGGTGCTAATACATTTTTTTAAATTCACCACGTCTTACTACCTGATCGGACTATACGCATATGTACTAAATTCTTATGTGCTAGGGACGAGTAAGACTAAATTTAGAGGAATTATACCGACATTTGCGTAGAGGTAGTATGGAAATACATTTAATCAAAAACATCCTCAGAACATCCAACCGGATTCGAAACTGGATTTCCCCATCATAGACGGTCCAGTATATTACGATAGTGACACCTTAGACTATTCAACCACTGAAACGGGCTGTTAATATATTAATTTAAAGGTGAAACACCCATATTAAGGTGTAAAGAGGGGGTGACATCTTTCTTTCGCGGTATCTTACTACTATTCCGGGGTATTCACACATTTGCACTGATTGATTAGAATTGAGAAAGGTAGAAAATGTTCCGTATTTGCGTGGAGGAATAGTAGAAAACCATTAAGGAAAACTACCCTCAGTTTACCTGGTCGGGAGTCGAACCCAGACCTACCCGTCACCAGCGATTCAGTCTATTGCATGAATGAAGGCTTAGAACAAATGACTATCGGTAGGGGTAATTATTATAAAGCACTCCGATAAGAATAGAGTCTCCTTTTCAAAATAATAAATGCATCATCACCGGTTGCTTGTTGTCTCTTTCTAAAGGGGCGCTAGTACGTATATCGATTATCCGTCATATGTTTCATCCTCCTCTCTTTCCTCTGCACACCCCCTTCTTCCAGAAGACGCACCGCTGGGAGAAACGGAACACGACACGACCTACCTCACCGCCTAGCCAGTTACCCTAACAACCTTTGGTCATCTGGGGGCAATTCTTATAATGTTCTGTTCGCTCTTGCGTGACCTTTTGAAGCGGCGCTCATCTTAAAGGGAGGGGGGGAATACTCAACCCCTCATCATTTAGGTCAATTTTGTTCCTGTCTTTTCGCTCTAAAGAAATTCCTCTTAAAGTTTTATTTGATTTAACGTTTATCATTAAATTTAAGACTGTTTTTATTCTCATAATTGTTTTTAATCATATTTTTCGTTAGTCATCCACCTTTCATCCTCACACGATCGTGGTTTACGACCTTTCGGGTTACACGCATATATAATAATTACACTACTGGTGTTTGTATGAGGAAGGTAGCGTTTAAAGGAAATGTACCCAGATTCGCGGGGAAGAAATGGGGGAGAACATTGATGAAAATACACCCACATTACACCAAACTAGGATTTGAAACAAAATCTTCAAATGAATATTATTATTATATTATTATTATTTATATTATTATTATTATTATTATTATTATTATTATTATTATTATTATTATTAGCACCACGTCTTACTACCCGTTCGGGTTATACGCACTTACGCCGATGGGTAATGGTAGGGTGATTGTGAGAAGAAATGGAGGACCTACAGTTTGATGTGGGATCCGAACCACGGTGGAGGCCTGACATTCCACATATTCACAAGTTGTGATTAATACACGTCTTGTCAGAGGGTAAGGAAGGGTTTGGTAATCAGATAAATCTGTGCCGGGACCGAAGATTGAATCCCGGACCCCCAGCACTGAAGTCCAACACCTTACCCCCTAGACCACCAGGTCACCCTTCAAATGAATAAATGGCAGTCCAGATATGTGAGTGACTTATTAGAACGTGTTTAGCCTAGGGTCCATGATGTTTCGTGGATTGCATTTGTTGAGGTTAATTAACTGTTTTATTATTATTATTATTTATTATTTTTTAGCACCGGCCTTATACCTCGGGTTATACGCCTTACGCTATGTTATGTAGGTATTGTGATGAATGAGATAGTTAGTTGATCGACACGTGAGGCTGGCTCCACATACAATGTTTGACGAGGTGAAGAAGGTTTGGTAATAATAATCTTTCGGACGAGATTACCGCCGCAGACAGAGTCTGACCTTACCTAACACATACCGACTAAATCTTGTTAGTGATCATAATGATTATAGGAAGGTAAAATTTCAAATAGGAATGTAAACTGTTAAAATGATTTAAAAAAAAACTGTAAAGGCTATTGTTTGGGTTCCGTTTGGTTATCCAAATCTGGCAGTTAATTACTGACTCAGTTTGATGAAGTATTCTCGTGTTTGGGTGAGTGGCGGTGTTAGCATAACTTCCAAAGTATCTACTGAGTTTGTTGATTCTCTTTGTGGATTAAATGCGGATAACCTGCTTCGGTGGCCGCATGATCTAAGGCGTCAATTTCGTGTTAGGACTATAGACTGCCGATATCAGGGAGATTGGGTTTGTATCCCGGTAGGATGCACTGAGAGTGGTTTACCAAATTTGTTTAATACTCTACCTCTATGCAAATATGGGTACACTTCATCTAAATTCAACCTTGCTCATCCCTAACTCAATAGCGTAATTAGTACATATGAGTATAACCAAGCCAGATAATAGGACTTGGTACTAAAAAATAAAATGGAAATTACGAATGTGTAATAAGTGCGTAGTGAAAAAAATAATTTAAAAACTAAAACTTGAACGATTGTAAGTTATCAAGGGGTAGCGTTGAATTCAGAAGCAAAAGTTGGGGTCAAGCCCTGCAAAAGGTTGGGAACCACTGCATAAAGAAAGTGGGTTACCTGGTTTCCTATTTCAAGCGATGGTTTTATAAGACACTGTCGATAAGAAAACAAACTCATCACATAATGATCTTGACAACTTAGGTGTGGATGTAGAGCACGAGAGAATAGGACAGTGTTTTGGCAGTTTTTATAACATTTTTTTTTTGTTTTTTTGGTAAAATAAATGAAATATTACTTCAGTACAAACTAGAGTTAAATTTTCTCCCCATGGTGATATCAACAGCTGTTGAATATCTTTCATCAGCGTAGCGGCATCATTAGACAAACTTTTTAAATGAAGATAAAAATGTGTCATTTAAATTCCAGGACACCCTTGACAGATATTTAACAATTATTGAGTACCTGCTTCGGTGGCTGCATAGTCTAATGCGCTACTCTTGTAGTAATCTAGACTGCCGATGACGGAGAAATTGAAGTTCGAATCTTAGTCGGCTGTAATGAGGGTGGTTTTTCAAAAAATATTTTTCCATTCTCCGACCGCTTAAATGCAAACATCCTTCCTAATCCCTAAACCCAATAGTGTAATTAGTAGGCCTATATAAACGTATAGCCTGAATAAATAGTAGAACGTGATACCAAAAAGGAAAAAAATGTTTAGGTCATCATGTGAATAAAATCAATCTCTATGAAGCAATATTTGATTGATTTTGACCAAAAAAATTGTTTTGATATAAAAAACAGCAAAAAACACTATTAATATAATATTTAGCACCGCGTCTTACTACCCGTTCGGGCTATACGATTTAAGTACTAATTGCGCTAATGAATTAGGAATTGGCAGGTTGAATTAGAGGAAGTGAACCCGCATTTTCTTGGAGGGAGAGTGGAAAACCATTTAGGAAAAACCACCCCCAGTTCACCCGACCGAGATTCGAACCTCGATCTCCCCGTCCTCAGAAGTCGAGCTCAACACGATAAGCGCGTTAACCAACTACGCCACCGAGGCGGGTAAAAACACTATTGATTGCGTTCTTTACATCCCCACCTTAAGAGAAACCTAATCTGATTACCAAACCCTTCCTTCACCTCTGACAAGACATCTTGTGAATGTGGGGAATGCTAGGCCTCCACCGTGGTTCGGATTCCACGTTAAACTGTAGGTTCTTCATTTCATCTCACAATCACCCTACCATTACACATTAGCGTAAGTGCGTATAACCCGAATGGGTAGTAAGACGCGGTGCTAATAATAATAATAATAATAATAATAATAATAATAATAATAAAAGTGAAAACTAACACTTTCAGACATTCGTCTACATCCTCTGTGGGTGACCTGGTGGTCTAAGGGTAAGGTGTTAGACTTCTGTGCTGGCGGCCGAGGTTCAATCCTCGGTCCCGGCACAGATTTATCTGATTACCAAACCCTTTCTTCACCTCTGACAAGACATCTTGTGAATGTGGGGAATGCCAGGCCTCCACCGTGGTTCGGATTCCACGTTAAACTGTAGGTCCTTCATTTCATCTCACAATCACCCTACCATTACACATTAGCGTAAGTGCGTATAACCCGAATGGGTAGTAAGACACGGTGCTAATAATAAGAATAATAATAATAATAGTAATAATAATAATAATAATAATAATAATAATACATCCTCTGTGTACACCTACAAGCTGAGAGCCGATCAGCGCTGGTAATCGGAAAGCAGAAAACCTTCTTTATTTCTGTAAGCACCTTTAGACCATTCGACCCCCAAAACGAGTGTTATCGTTAAATTAAGTAGTGTTTCAACGGTCGTTAAAACTATCGATATCTTGCTCACCCGTATAGGTAGGCGTAACGACTAAACCGTCAATCTCCTCTGATCTGATTTCTCGGTAATGGGGAGGACATGATTATTGTCTCTAAACAATGGATTTTTTTTTTCAGTTTTAAACCCAAGGTGACCAGATAACTTCATCACAAAGGAGGACAAGTTCCTTCAAAATGTAGGATGTCACAAATATATATTGTAAAAGTTCACTTCATGTGTTTTATTGATAAACATATTACACAATTTATTGTACGTTCAAGATTTTTTTTTTTCAGATGCATGTATGAATTAGGACTCTCACTGTGATTGGTTGATGACATCATATAGGGATACACCATACGCGTAGTGAGAGTTAATTTTTTTAGGGTAGGACTCTCACTGTGATTAATTGCTGAAATCATATAGGGATACACCATTAACGTAGGGATAGTAAAATTTTTTGGGGGGTGAAGGAAGGTTTCAAAATAATAATTTTATGATTTGATGTTTTAAGATTTAATGTTAAACCCTAAGAAATAAGAACATTGTTAATTTAATACAGTAGGGATGAGACTTTATTTGTATAAGAGGGGAAGGGGGTAGGTAACAAAATGTTTTAAGGACCCTCAAACTTCTTTTCCCTTAGTTAATGCTAGAAATTTGGATACTCCTAGAAGTTATTCGTTGTGGTACTCAGTTGTAGAATTTTTGAAAACTATACTCTTTTAACAGCTATTTAGAATAGAACCCCTCCAATATTTTTTTAAATTTTTATATGCCTAAAGACTATTTATAGTATTCCTCCATTGGCAAATTTTAGGGAATACACACAATATTAAAAAAATTAAATTAGCTTCCCTAGAATGTTTTTGGAGTGATCCTCGCCCATATTTTTTTTGAAATCTGGAATGCCCTAGAAGCTATTTAGAGTGTTCTTCATCTGATTTTCTTTTTTTTAAAAAAATAGATTACTCTATAAAAGCTATCTAAAAGGGTCTTCCCCCACAAAGTTTTTAAAATTGGATACCCTTGGAATCTATTAGGAGTGATCCTTCAGTGGCAAATTTTTCAAAAGTGAATGCCTCTAAAAATTATTTAAAGTTTGATAAAAGGCCATCTTTAAGCGTATTATTAAATCTTTCAGAATATTTTTTGGGGTTCTTTGAACCCCCATTCACCCCCATCGCTATGCCTATGGCATACATGCAGCTTATATAAATTAAAAATTGTATCACCATATTTGTCAACAAACATGCACGAAGACTGCCAGTGATAAATGAAATGCCATCTTGCGACAGAATTTATAAATGTGATATCACGTTGAGATCAAATAACATCAAGAAAATTAAAGCTTTATTTATTTTGTCAAAATGGAGGATTTTTGCAGTTTTTGAATTTCCTTCCTTACACCGAACAGATGGTTGAAATGTAGGACATGTCCGGGTACAGGAGGAGCTATGGTCACCCTGTCCAAACCGTAAAACTTTAAAACCAAATTAAAATATAACACCCAAAGTGTACGCCTTTTAAGGCTCCTTAAAGTGCATTTAAAGCTTCAGGTCTTTATGTCTCATGGTTTTAGCACTATTGAGATAGATAATGATAGGCTGGAATAAAACCTTGGGTCCCTTAATCTAAATGAAAAAACAAACAAAAAAAACTTGAATGTACCACACAGAGTCTTCTTAGAGCTCTTGAAAAATTTCAGGTCTCTAGGTCTTATGGTTTTGGCCCATGCTGCTAGCAAAGTGGGTAGGCCAATCATAACTTATATAAGTATATTGTTTCTTCACTAATTAAAAAACTAAGTGACCCGGTGGTCTAAGGGTAAGGTGTCGGACTTCTATACTAGGGTACGGGGTTCAATCCTCGGTCCCGGCACAGATTTATCTGATTACCAAACCCTTCCTTCACCTCTGACAAGACATCTTGTGAATGAGGGGAATGCCAGGCCTCCACCGTGGTTCGGATTCCACGTTAAACTGTAGGTCCTTCATTTCATCTCACAATCACCCTACCATTACACATTAGCGTAAGTGCGTATAACCCGAATGGGTAGTAAGATGCGGTGCTAATATTAATAATAATAATAATAATAATTAGAAAATTACTAAAACATGTATTTATTTTAATTTTTAATAGCTCTATTACTAAAGGACTGGCTGCTGAGAAATGTACTATTGCTACGAGTTCTTACGCTGTCCACCAAAGGCGCCACATATAAGATTAATTTTACTAGATTTTGTCCTTTCTATGATAGGAAATACGCTTTTAGTTCTGTTTCTTATTTTTGTAGTTTGTTAATTTTTACTTTCTCGCGAATCCTTATAGAGAGGAATTATTGTGATCGTCGAGCTAGAGATTTTTGACGAATGTCGACAGTTCGTTACCCCTGAATCCAAAAAAGTGGTTTTCACTATGCCATCCGTCTGTCTTTATCCCTGCTTATACCTGAAACTATTTTACTTTTTGGGCTAAACTGTTTAGCTAGAGCTTACATAATGGTTTCCCAAAGGTACTTTTGGAATTATACATCTAACCCTAAAGTTAAGGACAGTTTATTTAAGGAAGAAAAAAGAAAAAAATAGGTTTTTTTTTCCTAAATAGATTTTGATTAAAATGCGTATCTAGGCACTGTTTTACATTAAAAACAAAATGGCATATCTCATTTTTCCAAGAAAATTGCTTATATCATTATGGTTCTCAAACTTTGTTTAGATTGTACCCTTAGGTCCCGACTAAAAGTCTAATTTACTCCCAAGAGAAAATTTTTCCCAAAATGACCGGTCAAATGTTAGGTAAACAAAGCAGAAAATTCCTTTCAGTTGCTTCGAAAATTCCTCGCTACATTTTGTTCTCTTGTCAATTTTACCCATTTTTACCTTGAAAGCTAGCCGCGTACTCCCTGAAAGTCGCGTGCGTACCCATGGGGCTACGTTTACCACAGATTGAGAACCACTGACCTAGAGAATACTTTACATAAGCATATTAATATAAATTTCATCATATCTTCAAATATTTGAGATACAAAATAACTTACTATTAAAAATTTGTAGGACTATTAAAAATAGAAAACTTTTATCCGAAATAAACTTTTATAAAACCAATAATTTCGAGCTATTGGCAAATATATATTTTTAAATGGAGGGCTGAGAAATTAGGTGTTGATTGATATGCTTTTTGGTAAGCAGTGATTTTTCTTGTTTTTTAAATACTTTTCTATAACCATATATGATATTTTATTTATGGTTTTATATTTGATGGGATGTGATGCTCTTAAAATACTTTGTAACATCCTAAACATATACTCCCACGATATAAGGCGCTAGGCGTAGTATAATATTATGTAACAGTTAAACAAATACGACTTGAGATCCTTTGTTACATAGTATGTAAAGTTAATGTATCGTAGATTTATTTATTTTGAAGTTATCAACACAGATAGTTATTCAGGCGTCGGACTCACAATATAAGCAAAAGTAAAAAAAATATAAATTTTATTTAGTACTCCGTCTTACTACACGTTCGGGTCATACGCTTAAGTACTAATTACGCTAATGGGTTAGGAATTGGGAAGTTGAATATAGAGAAAGTGAACCTGAATTTGCGTAGAAGGAGAATAGAAAACCATTTAGGAAAACCTTCCTCCAGTTCACCCGAGTGAGATTCGAACCTCGATCTCACCGTCCTAGGCAGTCTAGCTCAATATGAAACTAGCGCGTTAGCTAACTACGCCACCGAGGGGGTAAAGTAAACATAAACATCCTATGTGTACTTCTGCCAGTATCCCTAAATAATTATACCAAGTTTAAGATGTTTATGTACCTTGATTTGAGATTTAACCATGCGCACTGGTGATTACGCCAATAACCCAATAGTCGCCAGGGTTGGTAAATTAGGCTTAAGCTAGGATTAAGACTCCCACAGACTCACATCTTCATCACTAAGTTACCCAAGCTTAAAAATAATACCTAGGCAAGTCATTTCTTGTGATAGTTGGCTACTATATGAGCGTACTGATCAAACAGCCCGGACAGTAATAATTGTATTTGACCTATATTCAAGACTAGCAATTCCGCACGGCTCTGCCTGTGACCCACTGTGTGGTATAATCATTATATAGTCCCCCCCCCCTCACCCCCCCCCCCCACATGGTGCCAGATTTCATTTTGAAACGTTATCTCAGATAAACGTTTACCAGATTTTAAAAATTTTCTTCAAAAATTTGTTTAAAAATAGCCTAATTAAAAAACTAATTAAAAATTAAAAACCCAGCTTATAGGTCCATTCAGACCCCCTCCCATCCACCTCTGTTTAAAATTTTAGATCTCTGCGTGCCGTAGATTTGTCTGGGCATCGCACACAAACAAACACACATACAAACACTTCCTTTTATTATTATAGATGTTGGTATGCAGAGGGGAAGGCTTAATCTAGCATCTATGCCCACTCAAGCCATATACAATCTCCGACAAGTACCACGTGACCACCAATGGTGGTGCTCATGATCACAATACGCCACCTGTACAAAGCGAGATGTTGAACGGGACGGGCCGTAAATAATAAATGACAAACAAAGAATGTCTCTCTATTGTTTGGGCAGAATAATGTTGTTGTTTTAATGTAATTTTATCAGCAGCAGTCTTTTATTCAAATGTACAAACTAAAGAGTGATAGGTTTACAAAGAGAATTCCACCCTCTAGGGGCTGGCTCTGCACCTTACCATCTCACGGGTGGTGAAAATTTCTTAGACGTCTCTTTTAGCGGATTCTATAAAGTTGAAGAACTTCATTGTGACTGAGAAAGTGAGGGGGCTTGAGAACTTAAGGGTATTAGCCCTTTTCATTTGACGTGGAAATGCAGAGCCATGGGAACAAACGGTTATCTTCAAGATTTTTGTTGTTTTGCAATTTTCTTTTCGGAAACGGTTTGTTTAAGAATATAAGCATGTTGATTAAGTTACACTTTTTAAATACACACCTCCTCTATTATTTTAACAGTGATCAAATATCGATAAAATTGAAATTTTTCAATAGAAAACTGCCGGTTTCATAGCAAAAATTAATAAAATTTAACAATTAATAAACATCGATACATTATCTTAGAAGGGGTGTTGAAAATATTAACATAAACATTTCCCTCATTCTCGAGAAAACTGATATTTCCAAAAGTATGATTTTTCCGCAAGACCTGTCCAGTAGCTAGCGCCATCTACGGTTTCCGTGATCCATCTGTTATTGTTGGCGTGGAAGGATACTTTGGTCGGTTGTGAAGCCACGCCTTTCACCCTCCCAACCACCATTCCACAAAATAGGTTTTAGACTTGCAACCGACAGGGCCAAGGGCCTTAAGAGGTTCTGATAGTGACTTTGAGAACAGGGCCAAGAATGGAAGAGGTCCTTTGACATGTGAGATTGTTTTAAGACAATGACTCACTGGCTTTAGAATCTAGGACGTGCAATAGATGAAATTATACTTTATAGGTTGTAATATGAAAGAGAGATGGTTAGGTTAGGGTTCATTATATTAGGATCTATTAGAGTTGTGCTGTAATTTGGCCAAACCAACTGGATACTCAAGTGAGGGTGTTTAAGATGCCTTTTATTTTACACACACACACATCTAATTAATGCTCATTTCGGCGCCACTAAATTGGCTATCTATTTGGAAAGTTTTGCTTATTGGCTTGGGCTCAATGCCATGGTCCGTAATTAACTAAATAGCTGCGGACTATGTCAGAGAGCCAAGTTTACTAAACAAAACCAATGGGAAATCTCCGAAGAAATAATAGCTTAATCGTCTGGGAAATTGACTGCTGTGGACTTGTCCGAACTACTACCAAGAAGTAAGTGGGGCACCCCCTCCCTCTTTGTTTGCATATATATATATATTATATATTATATATATAAGTATATATGTATATATAATACACTCGTACACCTATTTTAAATGATGTATCACTGCTGTTACAATAACAGAGGTGTATCAAGTAGGGCTATTTACACTTCTAGCAAAAGCTTGGAAGGCCTTATCTCAGGAGTCATAGTACATAGGACATATTTTCATATAGACTTTTGTGTTGTTTTGAGGTCTACTGCCCACACTCTAGTTACTTCCCACATAAATCAATACACCCTATATATATAGAGAGAGATAACTTTTTTAGGATCCACCTCCTAAAGTGAGTCATTCCTGAAATATGTATTAAGGACGTTGCCTACCTTTGATTTCACGGAAAGTCAAGATAGGAATTCAGATGTCAATGTCAATGAGTTTTAAAAATAGAACATTGAAACAAAAAACATTAATTCTTAATTGATTCTTAAAATATCTATACAGTAATGATAATAACATAATGTTTTGTTAAGGCTATTTAGTTTATTCACGGAAAAATCCAGTAGGAATCTTCCTGCCAGGGTGTATATTAAAAAATTCCGTGGAAGCACATGTCTATCTAGAATAGGAAAAAAATTAAAAAGGTAATTTTAAAATGCACTTTAATCTTTTCGAGCAGCAAACAGTATAGTGGGAGTGTATACTCGTCAGTGGAAGAAGGAAAGAGTTATCAGCACAGAGACAAAAGGTTTCACAGTGTGAGCTAAACCTATTTTTACCTCTTTCTTTGTATGTTGTACATTGATTTCATAGTGCTTAGAGTGCTTAAGTGCGTCAAGTTCAGATCACCCTACTCAATTCAACTTCAAGAAATGGTACAGCGCGATGGATGCATTAGCGTCATATCAGAAGAAACCCAATTAAATTATTTGATTAATTACTTATTATTTGAATAAGTATAGAACCATATATGGAAACTTATTCATTACTTTCTTACTTGCTCACTAACTTTAGTAATATATGTTTTAGCTACCTCAAGCTAATTAAGGTATGTAAGACTGATTCGCGTGGCAGGGTACGGGTTGTATGTCACTTATCAGATACTTATGAAATCCATAATGGTTGAAACAAGGAGATAAACTTTCCCATTACTTTTTAATCGAACCTTAAAGTGTGGTATTAGGTTAATTCAAGATAGCAGGGGGAGTTGACATTAAACGATACAATGCAGCTTTTAGGATATTCAGATAAGTTAGCTTTGTTGGGCAATAATATTATCATTATTATCACCACGTCTTACTACCCGTTCGGGTTGTACGCACTTCCGGTAATGTGTAATAGTAGGGTGATTGTGAGATGAAATGGAGGACCTACAGTTTAACGTGGAATCCGAACCACGGTGGAGGCCTGGCATTCCCCACAGTCACAAGATATCTTGTCAGAGGTGAAGGAAGGGTTTGGAAATCAGATAAATCTGTGCCGGGACCGAGGATTGAACCCCGGCCGCCAGTATAGAAGTCTGACACCTTACCCCTAGACCACCAGGTCACCTTGGGTAATAATAAAGAAGGTGTTGTAAGAAACGAAGAACTTTTTATAAATACTAGCAAGGAAATAAGTTTAGAAGTGAACGTTGAAATACTAAGTATACTGTTTGATCACACAGAGAACACAGATCGGGGACGAGAATTTAGAAATAACTTCAAGCCATATATAATTTTATAGAGTTTATGAATTTAAATATTTAGGAACAATTTTAACTTGCAATAACGATATTAGATTGTAAATTAGTAAAGAATACATTCTGGATATGCCTGCTATCACTCGTTCAGTAAGTTATTGACATATCACCTGTTGTCGTGGAATGTTGAACTCAGAATACACAAAACAATAGTTTTACCGGTTCGCTAATGTGTGTGAAACATGGTCTCTTACGTTACACTAAGAACATAAATTTACTATGTTCTAAAAAAAGGTGATTATGAAGATATTTGCTCCTAAAAGAGATGAGGCTACTGGAGAGTGGAGGAGGTTGCACAATGATGAGTTCCGTAACCTCTATTCATCACAAGATATTGTTGGGATAATTACGGTGGGCAGGGCAAGCAGAGCCAATGGGTGATTCTAGAACCGTGTTCAGGATATTGACTGGCAAACCCAATGGGAGGAGATCATTGGGAAGACATATACGCAGATGAGAGGATAACAGAATGGACCAAGATTAGATACTGCGGAAAGATTCATGTACATTGTTTAAGCAGATGAATCATTATTCTATTGTTTGTCAGTAGTTAATAATCTAAATTTATAGATATATAAACGACGACCATAGTTAAAAAATGGCACCCACAGAAGTGAATTATGGAAGTTTTTTTTAAAAAGTTGATTACTAGAAAAGTATATTTTAAAATTTGTTTTAAGATATTAAAAACCATTATAATTTTCAATGTTTAAATAAATATGAAAATACAATTATGATACAAAAGTTGAAATTATTGTTTATATATAAAAAACATTTTTCCAAATTAAAATTTCGATAGCGATACTTACTGCTATCGATACTTTTCTTTCGATACTACATCCTTACTCAAGATAGGAATAGGTGGCGTGCTTTTGTAGGTGTGGAAATGAACTATCGGGTTATTACTGCCATAAAATAAGTAAGGACTTATAAATTGCATAACTGTATCCAAAATAAAATTAAGGTAAACATTATTTATACATACACAATCAAACACTTAGTCAAGGTGCATATGCATACATATACATGCCTATATAACACATATTATAGATAGTATAATACACTAAACATATTATTTAAAGCACGTGGACTTTTGTGTAATTTTTACTATGAAAAAATTTCTTATTTATACATTTAATATTTATAATAAAGAGCAATTCAGTTTAGTTATTATTTACTACATATGGACACAGACATACTTTTGTGTCAATCTATTCTTATTTTACTTCTTATAAATAAATATAGGAAAACCTCTATTATTTCACTAGCTATATAAAACAAAAAACTAAATTCATTTATTGTTATTTCAACTATATAATTACCTATAGTGATAGTTTTAATGGTCATCGGTCGATCTCTAATGAGTTTTATTTCGAAGAAAGTGCTCTAATATTTCTTAAAGTTGAACATCCTTGAAGGTGTCTAAAG
Organism: Timema cristinae; assembly: GCA_039000515.1. NCBI lineage: Eukaryota > Metazoa > Arthropoda > Insecta > Phasmatodea > Timematidae > Timema > Timema cristinae. The sequence goes on along the minus strand of JBCFYV010002255.1, from coordinate 20,663,662 downwards.
AGTATGTATCGCCGCTAGGAAGCGTTGCTCACCCACCGCCGACTACGGTTTGTGCATTACTAGAGGTTTGATGTTTCGGGGCACCCCTTGCTACGTGGCTAGACAATGTCTACGTCTAGTCTCCCCTTCCACGCGGACGGATTCTATCACCTTTTTCAAGTTGTCAAGGTTCGCCAAACGCAATGGAGCGTACAGTGATAGGCGAAGATTAGACATTTCTATTATGGTTGGCGGTTAATGACGTTTCAATTAACATCAAAATAACGTCACAAACATCCAAAGTGTATCCTCTCCTATTTTCGTAGCATAATTACCTTCACTTTATCGGATAATGTCAGGAATAGTTTTGTAATAGTTGGAAATAGAGGACGGTAGAGATTCTGTAATAATATATAGACGTCTGGTTTGTTACGTGGGTCATAGAAATGGATGGGGTGGAGTTGATAATTACTGCATGTATGGTATAGCACAAATGAGAGCGTATTAAATACATGTATTTTATTCTCTCCGGGGGAGGGTACTATTTTTTTTAAACAAGTTTTATGGTTTTGAAATTAACTTGATAAAAAAATGACATACAAATATCTAGTCCGACGCTATACTGTGATCAGTTGTAGGCGAAATGGAGCGGCAGATAAAAAATGATCACACAATCTGTTTTTTTTTATTAAATATGGTTGTTTGATGAGTTTGTTTTATTGACAAAGCAGTGATATAATACACTTTATATATATATATATATATACTTTTTATTTACAGATTATAGTAAAAACCTTTTGTATTGTAAAGCTCATTGACAAAAAAAAAGATTAAATTAGTTTTTGTGATAACGAACTGAAATATAGTTCCATTCGTACGAAAAATAAAATTACTATAATCAATGAAATAAAACAATTAGAATATGTCATAACATAGATATGATTACAAACAATGAAAGAGTTGTCAATTTGTGTCATTTTTTTATGGACATATCAATAAAATTGAATATTAACCAATATATTTCGCAATTTATTACTATATTTTCCTGTCTTATGCACGTACACAGTAACGTATTGAAATAAAGAACAAGTAGGAAATAAAAACTTTTTTGCAGTCAGCATTGAAACTATTTATATATTATTATTAGGTATTTTATATGTATTAATACTATAATTCATAAATAACACCTGCAGATCACCGGATTAGACGTATGAATAGATATAAAATAGTTTTAGTAGCTGAAACTATTAGACACTGATTTTTCCTACATAGCTCTTTTATAATTGCATTTAAATTATTATTTAAAATAGGTTAAATATTTTAAAATGTATTACGGTTAACGCAATGGCTATCAATAGCTTGACTAAAGAGATAAGGGAGATGAGAGTCGTTTATAAAATGTGCACCTGAATTAGCATGGATAAATATTGGGAAAACCACAGTTATAATAGATCCACGCCAGTGCACTCGACTGGAATTCAAAACATGATCTAACTATTCCTAGTAATTTTATCCATAGCGAGACTGACGCTCAAAACCGTATGAATATTGATGTGGAGTATACTCAATTTATTTTTAATTTATCTTATAGAGGAAGTAAATTGTAACTATGAAAATATTTTACCTTTAGTTTATGATAGATCTTGACGTTTTATGTGCCCCCTATCTCAAAAACTTACTTACAACTATGTCTGTCTGGCTTCCCCTGGGACTACAGCCTAAATAATGGTTAAATCAATTTCTCTCAAACTTAATATTTAAATTTAATAAGATATACCTCAAGGTGAGATAGATATTTTAAGTCTCAATCTAAAATTAAGAGTGTAAGGGATGGGTTTACTAATTATCAATATATGGAAATTTGGAATTTTTAGGAAATATCACTAATGATTTTGTTCGAAATGGATATTTGAGGAGAGTTTAAAATGATAAGTTAACACTCTATAATTGTTTTATGAACAGTTTTAATGAACAAACAGAATGACAAATACACAAGTCTTCAATAGGATCCAAGAGAACATAATCTTAAGGAGAGCCATCAAATAACAAAGATATCGATGGTTTGGACATCTGTATAGACATCGTCCATCCAAAGTAAAGTAAATATAAGGGAAAGCACCTTAAAGGAATGCAGGAGGACGATCGAAACTCCAGTACATTAACCAGATAATCCAAAATAGAAATCTAAATAGTTATTCCTATTTGAAAATAATTGCATTGGAGAGGGATGGATGGATGTATAGAGTGCTCTTTCTAGCCTATCCATGGATTGTATAATATAAGACTGTTTTAACGACGTTGCTTACTTGGAGATTTCAAAGCTATTTTGCTAAGTGGGTTGCAGCTTAGCTTGACGCACCTAAGCAGTCTAAGTACTATTACAGTTTGACCCTTTAAAATGGTTTCAATAGGCATTTATTCCATTTCATATGATCCAAGAACCTTTAAAAGTTGGTTCAGTGAAAATCCAATAAGCAGAAGCTAAGGAAAAGGGCGGGAAAAAAAAGGTAGCCCTTTGTTGCCACCATATTGAAACAAAATGGCGGCTGTTCATTTTTTTCTAACATGGTATTTTATTATTGGCTTAGTTATCCGCATTACGCTAGGTAATTAGTTAGGGATGAGTAAGGTTGAATTTAGAAATGTGTAACAGCATTTGCGTTGCGGTAGAATGGAAAAACCATTTAAGTAAACCAACCTCAGTACAATAAATTGGGATTCTAACCCCGATCTCCCTGTCATCGGCAGTGTAGACTATTGCAAGAGTGAAGCGTTATACCATGCTGCCACCGAACCAGGTTTACATATTAATGAGCCTGTGTGTTACCGGGCGTGTGAGTTCTGTCCATACGAAATTTCAGCTCACTCTTTCTAGTGGTTTTTACTTAAAAGAGTAACAGACATCAACTCATTTTTATATATTAGTAGAATTAGTCAGACACATAGCAAATTGTATTTGGACCCTGGCAAGATAAATGCAATCCTTTACAGCCCTTAATTAAATTCCGCCCACAAAATTCCGACCTAATTCTAATGGTATAAAATAGACTCAAATTGGAGTGATGAATGAGACGCTGTTTAGTGTTACAGCTTTGTTACTGCCTGGTCCTACTAATAACAATTAAACGTTTATTACAGTCCGATTTCAGAAAAGTAGGAACTTTCTAGACGGTTATAAAATTCACTGAAACATCTTTAAAACATCAAGATGTTTGTTCTACAAAGGTCACTTTCGATAGATTATATCAATACCTATAAATCAGCTCTAAATAAACCCGTCCCGAGGGTAGAATGATCTAAGACAATGGTATTCAACCTGAGGTGCACGAACCCCAGAGGGTACACAAATATATCTTAGGGGGCACGTAAAATTTAAAATATATATCTTATAATGAATTAAATACTAAGTTTGCAGAGACATTGGTAATAGGATAAAAGCAGAATGCAGACGAGTGAAATGAGATTCCTGAGAAGCAGGATTGGTATGACCAAATTTGACAGGATGATAAATGAGAGAATAAGAATTATAGTAAAGGAAGATCCAGTCTAGGACCGGTTAGAGAAGGTGTATGGCCATGTAGAGGGATTGGAGAGGGAAAGGATGTCCAGGAGGGTGTTGGATATGGAGGTGGGGGGGGGAGTAGGAGGCCGTGAGGAAGACCAAGGGACAGATGGTTGAAGGGAGTAAGGAGGAGTATGGAGGAAAGAGGAGAGAACTGGGACAAGGTGGAGGTAGAGAGAGGTGGTGGTTGAAAAGGAGGCGGTGGAAAGGTTTATGTTCCAAACAGACCCAACCGGTGGATGTAAGCTGTTCATGATGATGATGATTATGATGATGATATGTGTATATGTGTACATAATCTCGGTTTAAACTTATCATTTAATACGTTATTTTGGATTTAATTAATTTTATTTAAATTCGATATAAATTAATAATATGTATAACTTGTATTATGCACCAACAGCTTTGAGGGCAAATTATTATTAGCACCGCGTCTTACTACCTGTTCGGGTTATACGCACTTACGCTAATGTGTGATGGTAGGGTGATTGTGAGATGAAATGGAGGACCTACAGCTTAACGTGGAATCCGAACCACGGTGGAGTCCTGGCATTCCACACATTCACAAGTTGTGATTAATACACGTCTTGTCAGAGGTGAAGGAAGGGTTTGGCAATCAGATAAATCGGTACTGGGACCGAGGATTGAAACCGGAGCCCTAGCACAGAAGTCTGACACCTTACCCCTAGACCACCAGGTCACCAGCTGAGGGTAAAAAGTTGAAGATAAATTATATTCTAAGAACAAAAGAGTTTGAACACTACTGGTATAATGTTTCACTCTCGTAATAAACTGGACTTGCATTGACGGGATATTGGGTTTAGAATCCCAGTCAGGTGTACTGAGGATGGTTTCCCCTAAATGTTTGATCTCTCTCTCTTTGCGCAAATGTGGATAAACTTCCTCTAAATTAAACTTTCCTCATCCCCAACATCCTAACCTAACTAAATTATGCATATAGCCCGAACAGGTAGTAAGACGGGGTGACAAAAATAACCACGGTGCACATAATATGACGATTTTCATCGGCAAGTGTCACTCCAAACCAGCTCGTAAATTATTCCCGATTTGAGTTTGTTCACCCCTTTTTCATACAAAATGATATAATAATAATAATAATAATAATAATAATAATAATAATAACAATAATAATGGCGTGTCTGGGCTACTTCAATCTGTAGCCCAATAGTGGAAATATTAATCAGTACTAATGTACCGTAGCCCAGGGGACGCCCGAATGTACTAATCGTACATTATTTCCGTGGAGGCTCTCTACATGTTCCGATGAAGTGAGGGGATGATTATAGTGAATATGACGGGGTGAAGCCAATTAAGGCCTTAAATTAATGTAAGCATATAATTAACCCAACCCTGTTGGCCGTGGGAATTATTCCCCTTTCAATAAAAATCCCCTATTACCAGCCGGTAGTCGAACGCGGGAGGTCTAGGCCAGCAGCCATGAGCTCTGACCTCTATACCACGAGATTGATTTATGTAGAAATGAGTTTATTCGATGCTGTAAGGAGAGTTGAACTTAGGGAGGTCAAAAAAATCTCGATACTTTTACTAATATCGACATTTTTCCTTTTTGATGCCAATTAGTTTTTATTCAATACTTTTGTTCCAATCTTTTTAATATTGTGAGACTAAAACCCTGATATCGGTTCAACATTTAAAGAAAGAAAATTAAATGGTTTGAATTTATGTATTTAATTTAATAGTGTAAATTTTAAGCCTACACTCTGATATTTTCTTCGGTAAGAATTGAGCTTGACACATAACTGGGCCCTTTACTATAATATTGTACTATTTTTAATGATGTAATATACAATATAAGAACAATTTTATCATGATCTAAAAGTTTAATGTTTATTTATTAGAAAAGTACAAACATTAAGATTATTATAAATAAATTATTGTCGTAGATAATAAATTGGCTAGATTGTCCAGATCATTCTTTCGATATTGAAAATTTTAGTGATCGTCAACCTTAAAAAAATTTTCTCTACCCGGAAGAAATCACAAGCTAAGTCAAGTATGTTTTAAGTGATATATAATTTTAAAAAAATTTACCAAAATAAAGCTAAAACTTTGCTTTAGTAGAAATATTTAGTTAAATTTTCTACACTAAATGTAAACAAATAATGACTATACAGACAAGCCACTCACTGCATACACAGCAGAAAAGCTGTAAATTCTCTAGGAAAATCGCATTTTTCATTTAAAGCTAATATATTTTTTGTATCAACATCCTCGATCACCTAACCTTTAAAATGAGTTGTCGTTTGTTAAAATCGTTTTAGCCGTTTTCTCACATGTTCGATCACCGGAAATGGGCTTTTCAAACTATTTATATAGATAGATACATATATAGATATCTAATGAAGGAATATTTTATTTACTTAAGCCAATAATGGTTTATTTTGTTATAAATAACAAAATAGATAAAATAATTCACAAGTAGAGAGTTTTTTTTCCCCAAGCAAGTGACCTCAAATGTTATTGAATAACTGTCAAGCAGGGTGTCCTGAAATTTAATGACAACTTTTTCTTTTAATTTAAAAATTTTCTTATCCAATGCAGCTATGCTCATGACAGATATTCAACAACTGTTGATATCAACATGTGAAGAAAATTAACCTCTATGTTTGTACTAAAACATTATTTTGTTTATTTTGTCCAAACAAATTTTTTTGCTATATAAACTTCAAAAATACTACCCTGAACTCGCGTCGCCTACAATCCAACCTTAAGTTCCTTGGCACTGTCGAGTGCAAGTCTAAAACCTATTTTGTGGGATGTTGGGTGGGAAGGTGAAAGGCGTGGCGTGGCTTCACAACCGACCAAATTATCCTTCCGCACCAAAAAGAACAGATGTATCATGGAAACTGTAGATGGCGCTAGCTACCGGACAGGTCTCGCAGAAAAATCTTACTTTTGGAAATATCAGTTTTCTCAAGAACGAGTGAGATTTTCATGTCCATATTTTCAACATCCCTTCTAAGATAATGTATCGATGTTTATTAATTGTTACATTTTCTTATTTTTTGTTATGAAGCTCACAGTTTTCCATTGAAAAATGTGCAATTTTATCGATATTTGATCACTGTTAAAATTAAAAAGGAGAGGTCTGTATTTAAAAAGTATAACTCAATCAACATACTCCTATTCTTGAACAAACAGTTTTTTTAAATTAAAATAAAATAAAAATTCTTGAATATAACCGTTTGTTCCCACACCTCTGGATTTCCACGCCAAATGAAAAGGGCCAATCGCCTTAACGCTGCTCCCAGACTGAGGGGTTATGGACGGATGACACTTTCAACCTACCTCTCTCCACTCCTCCCCACAACTCCATTGTTGAAATCCAGGCTACAGTAAATTATAAGAACCAGGAGTATGAGGTGTGTGTGGTAGGTAGCGCTCTGGATTCTTACACTAGGAGCAGTGGATTCATTACAGACTAAATCCGATTTAGATGTTTAAAACGCTGAAGAACTTTTCACACATTTTAGACTGTTTCCGTAAGTTGAAATAACACAATGGTTATTTTAAATAGAGTCTTGTATTTAATAATCCGTGTCTCACTACCCTTTTGGATAATACACATTTGACCTGCTTCCGTGGTGGCTTGGTCTAAGGCGTCACTCTCGCAATGCACTAGACTGCCAATGATAAGGAGATCGGGGTTTAAATCCCAGGTGTGTGTATTGAGGGTGATTCCACTCTTCCTCCACGGAAATTAGGGTACTTTTCCTATAAAATTCAACCTTCCTAATCCCTTACTCGGTAGTGTAATTAGTACATATGTGTATAACCTGTTGCAGGTATTTAAGATGATGTGTCAGGTTAAAGGAAGATACAATTTGAAGGCGTGTGCCCGAATCTGCATGGAAGGCTAATGGTAAACCGTTAAGGAAATACCTCCATCAGCACACCCGACTGTGATTCGAAACCTGATCACCCCGTTATAAGCAGTCCAGTTTATTACGAGCGTGGTGCCTTAGACCGGTCAACCACCGAAGTGGGTAGCATCAGTCTCATATTGTCTGGTTTGCATGTGATGGGAGGTTAGGGTTCGGGTCCCGGCTGGGTGTAATGAGGATGTTTTTGTTTTTTTGCCCTTTACGCAAATTTAGGTACGTCGTTTACTCTGATTTATATCTTACTCGTGTCTATGCCATTAGTCTTAATTAGTGAGTATGGCTTAATTACAGACGGATGGTTTGATTTCCGTGTCCAGTTGTGATTTTTCAACTAATTTAAATTAATTTATCTGTGGTCTCCTTCATACTCTCATTCCTGTAATTACAATGATTTACAACATTTGTTTGTTGATATTCATTGAAATTTCGCTTGCAATTACAATTTTTGTATTGCGTATTTAGCAGCATATCAATCCTCCCTAGTCAGAAAAATCTGGGGTAGCTATTAAAAATGAAAAATGGCTACATCAATCGTAGCTCAGTAGTGGAAAAATTAGAGATAACTAATGTACCGTTGTCCAGGGACGCCCGAATGTACTGATTGTACATCCTTTCCGTGGAGGCTCTTTCCATGTTCCGATGAGATGAGATGATGATAGTGAGTACAAGGGTGCGGAACAAGTGGAAACACTTAAACCTAACTTAAGCCTAATTAACCAAACACTGGTGGCCATTGGGGTAATTCCTCTTTCGGGAAAATATACCCACGATACCAGCCGAGACCGCTAGCTCGTAGAAAGGTTCACTGATAACTTACACGATGGGGCCGGTTGCTGTGTGTGGTAGATCACGATATTAATTGATCTCTCATATGCAGCTGACAATTTACACACATTCATTACAGACTCGGCCTGAAAACTATGAGTGAAGAATTACCCTAAACATAAGGTGAATCTTGTATACCTCAGCGGTAGAGCATTAGTGCGCTAAACCAAAGGTCTCGGGGTTCGGTTCTCATGTCAATTTTCAACTAAATTTAATTTAACTATATAATAATTGGTGACCTGCGTATAGGGGTAAGGTGTTAGACTTCTGTGCTGCGGCCGGGGTTCAATCCTCGGTCCCGGCACAGATTTATCTGATTTCCAAACCCTTCCTTTACCTCTGACAAGACATTTGTGAATGTGGGGAATGCCAGGCCTCACCGTGGTTCGGATTCCACGTTAAACTGTAGGTCCTTCATTTCATCTCACAATCACCCTACCATTACACATTAGCGTAAGAGCGTATAACCCAACGGTAGTAAGACGCGTGCTAATAATAATAACTATATAATATGTATGTTTAAAAGTATTGGTTAAAAGACAACAATCTAAGTAGTTTAACTAGTGTAATTAATACTTTATCTTGCTCATTTGGTATAAATTTGACCTTTAAACTTTAATTTTTTTACTTTAATCTTTAGAAATGATAGAGATTTAATCAAATATTGTCATTTTAAAACGAATCGATGGCCAAAAGGTCAGGTCACAATATACTAATTTGCCGTTGGCGTGGAGGTTGAACTTCAAATCTCAGTTGGACACCTTTTGAGGTTGTTTTTCACATTTGATTTATTACTGTGGTTTACTCAATTCTACTACACGTTAATGTTTATAAACTCCTCTCATTTACTTTCCTCACACCAACGCTTAATTTATCTTAGCACCGCGTCATACTACCCGTTTGGGTTATAAGCATATGTACTCTATGCTTACGTTGGGGAGTTAGGGATGAATAAGGTTGGATTGAAAGTAAGTGTACACGTATTTGCGCGGAGGAAGAATGGAAAATCATTTATGAAAGACAAACCTCAGTACACCCGACCGAGATTCAAACTCCGATCTCCGAATCATCGGCAGTCTAGTCTATTGCGAGTGTGATGCCTTTTAGACCATGCAACAACCGAAGCTAGTTTTATGGGTGTTAAAAAGAGTTTTGATTTAATATTAACATTCTATTTTGTTTATTGAGAAACCAATTATTGTACCTTATTGGCTAAATTATGACTACCGGATATATACTGTTTTCGGGAGGTTAAAGTTAGCGACCAGATAAAGGTTATCAGCCACTTTAATATTTTACGTGTATTATGAACTGAATTTATCTGCCGGATAGCTATCTGTAGGATAACTATATTTTTAAGCAGAAAACGCAAGGTTGGTGCTGTTTTTACTGGTGCGTGCATGCATGCGTATAATCCCTGCTGCTACCGCTACAACCTGGCTAGTGGCCACACCGCTCAGCATTTGTTAAATAATGGCGGCCAAACAAGCGTGAGGAAACAAATGGCGTCACGTGGGCGCAGAAGCTAGGTTTCTTGTCAGTTCTAATTTCGGTGTCTGCCAAAATATCGATAGTTTGGTATAACGTTTGCCAAATTATAATTTATTGTAGTCAAATTTAAATATTTTGTTATAACTATAAGTTTACAAATAGCATTGCAGTTGTTATAAAATTGTAAATAAATGTTCTAAATTTAAATATAGTTAGAGCCTAGTTTTGTGTTTACAAAACACGTGAACCAAGATTTTAACCTAAAAACAGATTCTGATAGGCTAAACCTCATGATAAACAACGCGTCACTATGGCAACAACAATTTTAACTTTTAGATAAAATTTATCAGGTACTTAAACCTCCCGATATAAACGTGATGAATAAATACATTTTATCTGGCAGATAAATGCTATCTGGCGGTCATAAGACTCACTTTTAACTTATCGACCAGATATAAATATTTATCGGCAAGATTAATATTTATACAGAAGTCATAAGACTTTTGTTCTAAAATAAATATCGTTGGAACTTTCTTGACATTGTCGTTATGCATTTATAAAGTTTTTATTGCAAGTCTTAATAATAAATAATTATAACTTCTTTAACGAAGAAAACAAAGCTACCAACAAAACTTATTTTTGATATAAATTGGTTAATTCAAAGATTACAAAAGTTAACATGAGTAAAAAAATAATTAAATGTTTAGAAAAAATTCAACTTGCTTTATTACCCTTTAAGAAGTTAATAATGTGATTATTAAACTTAATAATGATACAATCTTAGTATTTTAAATTATTATTATTATTATTATTATTATTAGCACCGCGTCTTACTACCCATTCGGGTTATACGCTCTTACGCTAATGTGTAATGGTAGGGTGATTGTGAGATGAAATGAAGGACCTACAGTTTAACGTGGAATCCGAACCACGTTTGGAGGCCTGGAGTATTTTAAAGATTATTTTGGTGTCACAAGACTTTCTCTACATTTCGTAGTTTAAAAATAGGTAACTATATATAAACTATAATCAACCTTCCTCTCCTTCGTGAAGTCCCCAAAGTAATTATGGCCCGACACATTGTCTTGGTAGCGTGTCTGTCTACTGAGCTATACCTGACATGGCCGAAAAATGTATCATTGGCGAAATGTGGGCTTCCCCTTTCACGCTGATGGATTAACGGCTGGGGGCTGGATGTTGTATCTGTTTTAGATTTAAGTTACAGCTAAATTCCATCAGAGCAAACCCCAGTAGTCAGGAATTTCGGATAGTTCGCACACACTTTTCGCAAAACAATGGGAAAAAATAAGTCAAATAAAATATATTTTATTAGTTAACAAGCTAAAAGTAAAAAAAAAAAAAGGAATTGTAAGAAACAGTGATATCTAATAATAAATGCTTAATATACAGGCCTACATATTGTAGTCAACACAATTTGTTTTCCTGTAGCTAAAAATATTTACAATATGTGTTATATATCAGTTAAATAAATGAAAATATAATTAATCTCATTCAACTGTAATTTAAAATTCATGAAATTACTGTATCCCTGTATTCTCAGCTTAATCCGAATTTTCACTAATCCGAACAAGCTACTTTTCCAATTAGTTCCGATTAACAAAGTTTTAGAGTAGTATATAATTACTATTGTGCTGATATAATCATTCTGTTTAGAAAGTACATTTTAAACACCTAAAATAAATTAAAATGGCCAATTTAATATATTTGTTTAAAAAGTTGACTAAATTTTGATAATTTTTTTTTTACTTTTTCATGACACCTTGTATAGATAAAAATACTATGATCGTACAAAAAAAATCTCACTCTGAATTTTGATGGATACTGAAGTTTCATGACCCAATGATTCCAAAAAAGTTGTTTATGCGATGCCGTCTGTGTGTGTGTGTGTGTGTGTGTCTCGGCATAAAGCCAAAACCATTTCAACGATCGGACTAAGACTTGGTATCTAGGGTTTACATAAGTTTCCACCGAGGAACTTTTGGAATCAAATATCTAACCCTTAAATTGAGGATATTTCACCAAAGGAACAAAAAATAAAAAAAATAAAAGCAATTTCTTGGAATTAGCTCTAAAGATTTTGATTAGAACTCGTGTCTAGACATTGTTTAACATTACAAACGAAATGGTACGTCTCGTGTTTCCGTAAAAATGACTTAAAGGGTACTTTACATTAGTTTTATTATTATTATTATTATTAGCGCCGCGTCTTAATACCCGTTCGGGTTATACGCACTTACGCTAATGTATAATGGTAGGGTGATTGTGAGATGAAATGGAGGACCTACAGTTTAACGTGGAATCCGAACCACGGTGGAAGCCTGGCATTCCCCACATTCTCAAGATGTTTTGTCAGAGGTGAAGGGAGGGTTTGGCAAGCAGATAAATCTGTGCCGGGACCGAGAATTGAACCCCGGCCGCCAGCACAGAAGTCTGACACCTTACCTCTAGACCACCAGGTCACCTTTTACATTAGTGGATATTTACAATTTTGATAATATCAACAAAACTCTATGATTTATGAATTAACTTGTCAAAGCAAAGTTGTAGCATTATTTAAAAAAAATAATTAAAAATATTTGAAATATATTTCTATAAAAACAATAGTTTCTGAGCTACTGGAAAATATATATTTTATAATTGAAGTAAAAGAAATCGTTAGTTGATTGTTAAGCTCTTTGGCGAACAAATATGTTAAATTTTTTCGATATGTTTCTGTAACGGTGTATATTATTACATTTATGCTCTTTGGTAGAAGGTGATTCTATTTTTCCCATCCCAGGCCACCACCGTGGTACGGATTCCACGTTAAACTGTAGGTCCTCCATTTCATCTCACAATCACTCTACCATTACACATTAGCGTAAGTGCGTATAACCCGAACGGGTAGTAAGACGCGGTGCTAATAATAATAATATTTTTTCCCATCGTGTTTCAGTAACAATGCCTGAAGAGTTTTAATTCAAGGTTTTTAGGTAGAGGACCGATAAAAGTATGTGCAATGCAACTTTCCTTCTATTTATTTGGATAATTTACAGGTCAATGACCCGCTTCGGATGCCGCATGGTCTAACGTGTTACTTACTCTCGCAATAGACTATACTTCCGCTGACGGGGAAATTGAGGTTCGAATCTTGGTCGGGTGTTCTGAGTACTGTTTTCCAAAATTGATTTACACTCTCCCTCCACACAAATGATGGTACATTTCCTTTAAATATAGCCTGCCTTATCCCTAAACTCACTAGAGTAATAAGTATATAAACGTATAGGCAGAACGGGTTGTAAGAAGCGGTGCTAAATAAAACTATCTATGATAGGTTTATAAATGTATTAAACTATTATAATATTCTAATAATTTTGAATCACACCTCATTAAAACCAAATGAATATCATAATTATTTATTTGGTGACACAACTATTTTATATTAGTGATTAATGTACTTATTTTCAAATAAAATTAAATAAATAGACATATTTGTGTCAGTGAATTTAACATTAGGGATTTATTATAATTTAATAATAGGTTCATTACATAAATTAAAAATACGGCCATATATCTAAAATTTACGTGTTTTATTGAGATTTTGATCAATATTAACGTTACATATGTCCACCACGCCCCCCTCTCCCCCCACACAACTCATAAAAGTATAATATCTTGCAATTCTGTCCGTCCCTATTTTTTTTTATCTGTCCCTGAGAATACAAACAAAAAGATTTAATATATTTCATTCAAACTTTATATTTAGTTAGTATGGTGAATATTTTATTTAAGGTATTTAACATGCACTTTCTGAACCGACTGGATACATCAGCACACGAATTATATAAACTAACTTAACTCTAGAATAGACACAACATCCAGACCCCGTCCGTTAATTCATCACATTAAGAGGACAGACTCACATTTTTCAAATTATAAATGTTTCGGCCATAGACGGAATCAAACCCGGAACCCTTAGTAAAGTAGGATCGCACACACTACTGACAGAGTTATAATGAGTTATATTAATAATAAACACACATTAAAATATGAGTACTATGTTGTTGTTTTAATATCGCATCTTTCATTATGTCCGGGCCGGATGCCTTTAACAACTTAAATGGGTAGCGACTAAGGAGGTAAAAATTTAGAGTTAGTGCACCCGTATTTAGGTGGGGAGAAAGTATTCAACATTTTCATAAATAGTTTACAGTAAAATGAGCTAGGATTCACCAAAGAACCATATTAGACGAGTTATTATTTAGTCCATGAGTACACCAATGTGAATATTTTTTTATTATTTTAACCGCATCTCACTACTCGTTCGGCCTATACGTATATACATTAATTAAGCTAATGTTATAGGAGTAAATAAAACAATTAAAATTTACCCGCGCCTCAGTAGAAGGAGAGGGGAAAACCATATAAGGGAAACAGCCCTTAGGAGGTCCAGCCGTCCTTAGGACGATAGGCTTAATCCTAACTTAAAAAACAATTTTTTTTAACTAATCTAGAAAGGACGTTTGGCATAGTCTTGGTAAATATATAGGTGGTCATTTGAAGAAAAGAAAATTAGGATGTTTGGACCAAGGAGAAATAACATTTCGCCTCCTAGCCCAAACTTTCTTTGACTTTATTAACTTTTGAGAGAGTGTGAAAGTACCGCATTAGACAGTGCGGCCACCGAAGCTGGTCATATATTTGTAAATTATCCGTATAAATAAACTCCTTTTGCTCGTTGGGGGTTCCACCCCCAAACCCCCAGTGAGTTTTCTTTGCAAGTGGATGTAAAATAATGTAATTCCAGAGCAGTTTTTTGATAAATCTTACCGTTTAGCCACAAAAGACCTCCAAAGAAAGGTCCGCACCGAATTTAAAGTTGCTCCGAAATTTTGAATTTCTTTGGGGGTGGGGGTTAAAAAATTTTTTTTTTAATTTTTTGGAATTTTTCCCGTCGGTTACAGGCTAGAAGATATAAGTTTGCCAAATCTCAAGTTTCTATCTCATCTGTAAGTGGGTAAACCTTAATGTCAGTGAGTGAGTCAGCTATGTGGCTTTATATAATAATAATAATAATAATAATAATAATAATAATAATAATAATAATAATAATAATAATAATAATAATAATAATATGACACGTTGTACTGCACATACTTTTCTCGGTCGTTTACCTAAAAAAAATGGAAGTCTTGAATTAAAACTCTTCAGTTATTTTTACAGAAGCACAATGGGGGAAAAAAAAAAAAAGAGAATCACATTCTACCAAAGAGCATAAATGTAGATGTAAATACAACACCTATGGTAAGTAGAGCAAAACTTGATTTAACAGTTACTTACACTATCACACTTTCTGAATATGAAATCATACACGATAATACACACGTTACCATGCTTCATGGCAATAACTTCTTCAACCTTCACGTAAAATTTTCACATACGGATTTACCAGATACTGTTGATAGAAACGCGAGTCAAAAGTAAACAAACACACGAGTTAGTAAAAGAGAACATTATTTTAATACGATATCCAAGGGATATCTAAGAGAGATTGAAATATCCTAAGTTTGAATTATTAATTTTTCATGAACATCAAGGCAGCTGGTACACATAAACAATATGTACACACGCGGAAAAAAACCCAAGAAAAATGTAAAAACAAAACATAAAAACTTGGAAAAATTAACATATGAAAACCGCATACTTAAATCATTGCGGACGTGCAACGTGAAAGTTTTAACCCTTTTTATCGTAGGTTTCACGTGATTTAATTGTTACACAGAGGCGACGAAAGCCTAGAGAGCACAATCCCCTTTCTATGAAACCTTATTTGACATTCTTGGCATACGAGGGGCTTTAATAAAGATCGTTAAATTAGGTTTGAAATGAGTACAAACTCGAAAATTATTAACAATGTATATATATACTTCATACAATCCAAATATGTCCTTGTTAAAATCGAATTAAATGTTATTATTTGAGTTTGATCTATCAAATTTTATGAATTAACAAATATCGAATAATCCATATTATTCTATATTATTATTATTAGCACTGCGTCTTACTACCCGTTCGGGTTATACGCACTTACGCTAATGTGTGATGGTAGGGTGATAGTGAGATGAAATGGAGGACCTACAGTTTAACGTGGGATCCGAACCACGGTGGAGGCCTGGCATTCCACACATTCACAAGTTGTGATTAATACACGTCTTGCCAGAGATGAAAGAAGGGTTTGGTAATCAGATTAATCCGTGCCGGGACTGAGGATTGAACCCCGGACCCTCAGCACAGAAGTCCGACATCTTACTCCTAGACTGCCAGGTCACATATTCTGTATTATTTACAGGTGTTTACACAAGAGCGCCAAACGTCCTACACTCGCTCGCTCAGGATTGGAACCATATATAATCGTCGAATGCAGTCCTGTCTATTGTGATAACTACTCCTTTGACCAGAGGTTCTCTAAATCTGTGATCCTTGAAGAGTTCTGTGGAGTCTGCGAACCAATGTAATGAAGAAGACCAACTTAACAAATCGAATTCTGATTCGTGATTTAATATGCCATTCCCCTTAATATCATTGTAGAGCTTATGATTTCATGCTCCCTCACCGTATCCCAATCTTTCCAGAAGTGCAATAAAGTATTTTATCCCATTTGCCACCAATTATCTTTTCTCTTGTGCGTATTTATTTAGCACCGCGTCTTACTACCCGTTCGGGTTGTACGCTTTAAGTACTAATTACGTTAATGGATTTAGGAATTGGGAAGGTTGAATTAGAGGAAGTGAACCCGCATTTGCGTGGAGGTAGAGTGGAAAACCATTCAGGAAAAACCACCCCAGTTCACCCGACCGAGATTCGAACCTCGATCTCCCCGTCCTCAGCAGTCGAGCTCAACACGAGAAGTGCATTAGCCAACTACGCCACCGAGGCGGGTCTCTTGTGCGTATTAAAAATAAATATATAAACAATCTTTCAGACAGTTTCCTAGTCAGACTTAGTACGTCCCAATTGCGGTACTATATTAAATATATGACGACCCCTACATATGCTCGAAAGTAATGGGCCAGTTTTAACAAATGAAACTAGCCTATATCTTCTTGTCTAGATTGGTGTCGTCCTGCAATTATTGTAGCGCTGCATTTGACGGGTACTAAGTCTGACTATGAAACTGACCTTTTAATTTGGGTACAATACGTATCTACGATTTAAATTTAATATCCTAGTTGATCCTGATATTCGAAAGCTATCATCCGGTAAACATCAATCATCATAATAGTTGGGTGTTGAATTCATTTTAGCTATTATTTTACTCATTAAAACAGCCAGATTTAATAATAATAATGGATTGTTTAATTGTTATTTATTTATTAATATGAAATAGGTTAAGTATTTTTATTATAAAAAAAATAGTTTGTCTGTGTCTGTTATGAGCATTGTGTGATATCCACCACATTCAGAGGGGTGACATTTAAAAACTAGTATCCCCTTTGCACAAACGTTTGCAACTAGAATGTGAGACTTTAAATTTTTGGTTAGATTATTTTTATTTATTAAAAATTGGATCAGAAGAAATAAAATGAAGAGAAATTTTTTCTGTCTGTTTGCTTTGCCGGTACTTTTGCTAGTATAATATAATAATAATAATAATAATAATAATAATATATTTAGCACCGCGTCTTACTACCCGTTCGGGTTATACGCTTTAAGTACTAATTACGCTAATGGATTAGGAATGGGAAGGTTGAATTAGTGAAAGTGAACCCGCATTTGCGTGGAGGGAGAGTGGAAAACCATTTAGGAAAAACCACCCCCAGTTCACCCGACCGAGATTTGAACCTTGATCTCCCCATCCTCAGCAGTCGAGCTCAACATGACAAGCGCGTTAGCCAACTACGACCACCGATGCGGTAGTATTATTATAAACTTGTGCGTATGTTTTTAATTTCCCTTATGTTTCGTGGGAGGTAAGGAGGGGGGGGGGTGCACGGTGACTTATCATTAGCTTTAGGGGTTCGCGATCTGTACAAGTTAGGGAAACGACTGCCTTACACCATCTAGCACACCGAAGTTGGTTCTATGTTTTCTTTAACAGCAGACTCTCTTGTTGAGCTAGACTGCCAAAAGGGGAAGATTGGGATCCGATCCAGGTCGGGTGCATTGAGGATGTTTTACTAAATGGTTTTTCCACCCTCAATGCAAATGTGGCTGCATTTCATCTAAACTAAGCCTTCCTAATCCCTAACCCATTAGTGTAATTAGTACATAAACGTATAACCCGAACAGGTAGTAAGACGCGGTGCTAAAATAACTTAATCAATGGTAATAAGAGTAGTTTAATTAAATGCATTAGCTTAGATAGGAGATGGGAAAATCACAATGAAAACCCCAAAACTTTCCCCTAAAGAAATCCTGCTCAGGGCCCGTTTCGGGACAAGGGATCGAAGTGAGCCCAGCACCGTATAACCTCTTGGCCACCGCTACGGATGCACTTGTTGCAATAAAACATTCACCCAAACGTACAAATTTCTTGACTCTGCGGGTGAAGATCAAATCCGGGGGAACTTCAGATCAATAAACATACCCGCTAGCAGCGCCAAACTGTCAGACAAAATTTAATATAAATAGTTTATCTTCCGTCTCTTTAATAAACTAACGAAATCTTGGAGTTTCTTGTTGTCATGGCAACAGTGATGCTCCTGAGATATCTTGTTACCATGACAACGAGAGACGCAAGGTACGACGCATGTACACATTTTTTTTTAGTATCATTATTTTATTTACAGTAGTTTATTCATTCACTATCCAAACCAACTGATTATATTATCAAACGACTTACAAACTATCTTAATTCTTAAATGTACTCCAACACCAATCTTCGTCTATCACTGTGGAAGGAACGCCCTTTACCCCATTCGATATTTAAAATATATGTTTACAGTATTAATCACAATTATACTATAAAATTGTTTAATATAATTTATTAATTTCACTAATTTTTTTTTTGCACAACGTCTTACTGCCCGTTTGAGTAATACGTTTATGGACTAATTATTTTAATGGTTCTATAGATTAGGAAGATTATATTTAGTGGAAGAGTGCCCTCATTTGTCTTGAGGCAAAGTGAAAAACCATCCTCAGTACACTTGACCGAGATTCTAACCTCGATCTCCCCATCATCGGCAGTCTAGTCTACAGCGAGGGTAACGTCTTTGACTGCACAGCCACCGAAGCGGGCTATTTTCACTATTTAAAGTTTTAATAGTTTTTGCTACATAAAATATAAACTCATTCTAGTTCGTTTAATTTTTTTGGTTCTCAAATTTAAAATATGCCAAAAATTGTAAAAAAAATATACACAAAAACTGGAGTGTAATTCATGTCACCTATGAGTCCAAGGTATTTCTATTCTAATTAATAATTTTTTAATAAATAAAATAGTTTACTAACTAAAGGTGAATACTAAATTCCACAAAATTTCTCATTTCTATATATTCCTGTTCCTTTCTTTATAAAAAGTATCTTCAGATTTTAGGTTTATGTCTTAATACTAAGGGTAGATTTTGTCATAAATATTTTAATAAATAACAAATACTAAGAAAATTGGTCAAATAATTTTCACCACTCAAAATACAAATATTTATATGAACACCAATTTGGTTGACTACATTTAATATACATATTATGTTTTTTTATTATTATTATTAGCAGCGTGTCTTACTACCCGTTCGGGTTATACGCACTTTACGCTAATGTGTAATGGTAGGGTGATTGTGAGATGAAATGAAGGACCTACAGTTTAACGTGGAATCCGAACCACGGTGGAGGCCTGGCATTCCCCACATTCACAAGATGTCTTGTCAGATGTGAAGGAAGGGTTTGGAAATCAGATAAATCTGTGCCGGGACCGAGGATTAAACTCCGGCCGCCAGCACAGAAGTCTGACACCTTACCCCTAGACCACCAGGTCACCTCATATTAAGTTTGAAAAAATTTAATTCACTCCAACTTTTCAAATCCGTTTTTGAATCAATATCTGTTAAGTGTATATTTCTTAAGGCACAGTACCGTTAATTTGTTTGTTTCTGCGTACATATTCAAGAATTATCAATATAATAATACAGATATACTCTTAGATACAAACTTGAAAAGTCCATCAAGTCTTTAAAAAGTACATAAACAAACATATGAACACACATAGACATACACATAAACAGTCGGCATGCTAAAAGCAATTTTTCAGAATCAAGCATAAATTAAAAAATATTTTGGTCTAAATAGAGTATTTTTTTCCTACGATAGATTCTTTATAGTACAGCTATATGGAAAAGTGACGTAATCAGTGTATTATATTAATTGAATTGAAAAATAACAGCTGTATATGGAAATCGAACTCGGGACCCTTGGCTTAGTGCGTCAATGCTCTAACCACTGAGCTATGTGGTCGTCCTGTGTCAATCATTATTCTTCACTCACTGATCTTGGGATAACTCCTGGATAACTCAGAGGTTAGAGCATTGACGTACTAAACCAAGGGTCCCAGGTTCGATTCCCGTGTCTAAGTGCTGTTTTTGTAATTTAATGAATAGACTATGATATTTAAAGAAAGCTATAACCGTAATTAATTAGTATAATAACTTGACTAATTAATTCAAACAGCGTATTGTCAAATCAAAATTTAGCGTAGATCATTTACAAAAATTTGTGCATAATGGTATTAAATTAGTTAACCTTTTTTAATTAATAGGCATGGTTAAAAAATATTGTTCGGTTAAAATAAGAATTATATTACTACATAGTTGATTACTTTACATTTCTATTCAAAATTATAATGGTTATTGTTATTTAAAGATTTAATAATACAATTTTTTCATAGATAAAACCAAATTTAATTGGTTAAAGTGTTTCCTAGAAAAAAAATACTTTTTTAACTCACTTTAAAAAGAGGACAGTAGTGTCGTGTAGTGTCTCGAAGCCTTAAGTGCTAATAGGAACTATTCCAAAATGAGTATGGTATAGGATTGCAAAGCTTTTGTGAAAAAACTTTACCTTTAGAATACTAGACTTAAACTGAACCCTGACCATCCTAAGTTGATCAAGCGCATCTATCGTGTGACCATTATTGACGTAAACATATTTTTAAGTTCAAAAATATTAAGAAAATCCTACATAAATATCAATTGTACTGCCCATGTTCTATTTTATAAAATGAGTAAAAGTATTTTCATAAAGTTTTAATTTATTTTTGTCTTTAGAAAAAGGGCATTAGATGTAGGAGTGGGTTTGTTATCTATAGTTGGAACACCACAATAAGAACATTACCTGACAGTTCAAAAAGTTACTATACCTCCAATTTATTACAAATTGATATTTCTGGCAGCTGTAAAAATTATTAAAGCTATTTTTACGTATCCATACGTAAAATCATGTAATATGCAGCTTTGACTTTTGATAGATATTATCAATACCTGTAAAATAGCACTAATGATATAATATAATGCTATAACTGTTGACAAAAGAAAAGTTTGTATTCTCTAAACGGTGCTCCAAATGTTGATAAGTAAATAAATCCCCCGCTTCAGTGGTCAAATATTCTAAGGTGTTAATCTCGTGTTGAACTGGCCTGGTAATGATGGGGAGATCGGGGTAATCCTAGTCTGTTCTACTGGGGGGCGAGGGGGGGGGGGCGTTTCTTAAAAATTTTCACTCTACTTTCACGCAGATGCGGGTAGACTACCTGTAAAATGATTCCTTCCACACCCCTACTCCATTAAAGTAATTATAATATAGGCGTATAGCCTGAACAGGTAGTAAAACGCGGTGAAAAAAGTTACTAAATTGAGGTATAGAATTACATTCAGTAAAACTCTGGTCAGAAGATTTTTTAATTTTTTTTTTATTTGAGGTATTTAACGTGCATCTTACTAACCGACTGATTATACAATAATGCAAGAATTTCTATGAGTAAGAACGAAAAGGCCTTCTAATTTTGCCAAGAAAGGTATTTTCACATACATTCCGGGGTTTTGCATGCCACAATCGAAATGTGACCAACGGGCTTACCTCCCCTCCTAAGGAAATTTTGCTACGGGTTTTTACCGCTCAAAAAAATCTTTCAATCTTGGCTGTATTTGAACCCACGAGCATTGAGCTCATGAGTTGAGCACTTTACTCCAAGACTACCGAAGTCAACTGGTGGGTATAGAACGATTTGGAAAGTAAAAATATAATATTTTATATTATTTTATAGGTAGGTATTGATAATATTTATCAAAAGTGACAGCGCTGGCAGATCATATGAATTTGAATATGAATTTATTCAAATTGTTTGAGTGAATTTAAAAATTGTCAAAAAATGTTTTTCATATTTATATCGAAGTGTACGTATGTTCATATTTCTAAGCCATATGTTTTGAAAATGCCATCTAGACCATTTCATTAGGCTTGAGTTAAGATTATTTTACTATTGGATATTTTAAATTTATTTTTATATTTTATTTAAAATGTCCCTGATGCGAGTCAAGAAGTTGCCTACAATGCTGCTTAAAATTATTATATAAGGCATTCACAATGTCCTTGTCGACATGCTAAACAATATATTATTATTTATAGTAATTTTTATATTCACTAATGAGTTTTATAGTAACGTATGTACTGGTAACATTTAAATAGAATACATTTCACATAATTAATTAAAATAGTAGGCTATTACGAAAGCTTAATAGCATAATTTTTAAATTTAGTGATTAAATTTTTTACTATAATTTTATGTTAAAATACTCTTAATGGATACTGTACTAAAGAAACGTATTACACCGCATTCCATCCAAAAGGTAAGATCTTATCATAAAATACTTAAAAAAATAGTGTATATATAACTTGATAACAGTTTTATTATGAGCAGAAGTGCTTTGAGAATAAAGATTATTAATATTATTAAAATTATAGTCTTTACAATAGGGCGGATTGTAAAAAGGATTTAATTTTTTTTTTGTTTTTAAATTAAAAATAAATATTTATCACTACAGTGAGTTTTTCAATAATGCATGTATAATAATTTGTACTTACAAAATACGTTTGTGTGAACAAATGCGTAAAAATTAACTTTTAATATATGTGATAGTTTTATGTTAATGTCATATCATATCTTGAGGATTCGTTTCACTCCACGGATAACACCTAATTCAGCTCAAACCAGACGTCGAATCTGGTTGCAGTTTAATTTAACTAATCAAACACCCACCTTAGTGGCGTAGTTAGCTAACGCGCTAGTTTTGTGTTGAGCTAGACTGCTGACTGATGGTGAGATCGAGGTTCGAATCTCAGCTAGGTGAACTGGGGATGGTTTTTACTAAATTGTTTTCCACTCTTCCTCCACACAAATGTGGGTTGGGTTCACTTCCTCTAAATTTAAACTTCCCAATTCTTAATCCATTAGCGTAATTAGTACTTAATCGTATAGCCCGAACGGGTAGTAGGACGCGATGCTATAATTTTAAAAAATACTACTCGAACAAAAATCATCAAATATAGTCCAGTATAACTGTTTTATCATATTATAAAAATCATTACAAAGTTTAGAAATAATGAATTTAAAATTAAAATATTATTAGATTAATCCTAAGTTAACTTTGATCAAATTAAGAATAAAGCAGAAAAATCCCACTTCGATGCGATTTCTGGTTTTATAGTAATCTTGTATCTGAATTACCGTTAATTGGCCGTCTCTTAAAGCCGTTATCACGAAGATAAGGTCATCTATCATACAAGCTTATAAGTGAAGTCGAAACTATAAGTTATTTGTTTGAAATCTACTTTGAAAGTACCAGGTAAAACTATGTTTACATTCAAAGGCATGTTTCATCTATACTACTTCACGGTAAATTCGGCCTTTCATATCATTTGGAAAACTTAATGAAAAAAGTTTGGGATTATTATTTATTGCTCCAATTGTTACTACCCATTCGTGTTATGCGCATTAAGCCTATGGTATATTTGATATTTAGATATGCATTATCTAGTTCGGTCACCCCTGTATGTAGACTTTTAGCCGCTCTGTGGGAACAAAACATTGCTCAAGATATATGAACCTTGGAGGTTGTCTACACGTCGTACTCGAAATGAGTTGACTTGATCATAGTGGTTCAAACTTACTGTTTCTCGATCGATCAATAAATATTTTAATTTAAATCCTTTTAAACTCAAATTTAATCAACTCTCCACATTTATCATGAATATTTTAAAACTAACACTATTTTAAAAATTATTATATCCAAGCACTTAGATTTATTTAATTCTTTATTTATTTTAAGTATTAAACGTGAACTTTCTTATACGACCGATTATGTTGTTACACAATACTATTATAAACAAACTTAAACCTAGAACAGACACAACACCCAGCCCCCCGGTCGTTAATTCAACATTGTGAAATAGTAAAAAACACATTTCATCAATAATACATTTTTCAGTCATGCCAAGAATAGAAGCCGTGACCTTTAGCTCAGTATACAGACCCTTCACTGACTAAGCTATGGTGTCAGACTAAACATCTGAAATAATAATACATATTTTGATAATTTTTCATCAAATAAAGAAGCTATATATATTTTACTAAAAGCTACTGATTCAATCAACATTAATTCATGCATCGAAACTTACCTTCGTCATATAAAGTGAACCACCTTCAAAAGCTCGCTTCTTTTGTTTACAAACCTCCGGCCTCACTAGAGTCCCCAAAACCCCGTCCGGGGGGGGGGTGTCTGCAGAGAGGAACCACACCCGTCAGCTCTTCTGTACTACTTCTTTTCGTCGGGAGTGTACAAAGGTGAGATGCAAGTGCCACTTTCAAGAGGCTGATGGGAGACAAGGTGTATGTATGTGTGTGTCTGTGAGTGTAGCTTGCAGAGCTCCTAGCCCGACTGTAGCGAGTTACCAACTAATCCAATTATTTTACTTGCACCCTCCCTCCTACGTTCCCATTCCCTACGAACACCGTCACCATTCCTCTCTCAAACTACCCGATAGTTTCCCAGGAGTACCCGGATAAAGGGACTGGAGAGGTGTTTTTTTTTTTTCAAAAGTGTTCGCATGAGCATGTGCAGCAGAGGTAGTTATATATGTACAGACATACACACACACATATGCAAGGACAAAATCATGATGAGTTTCGTTGTTGCATTTCCCGTCTACCTCTCCCTCCCTCTTCTCCCATCTACCCTTCCCTTCACACCCACATCCCCTCCCCCCCGACCCTCCTTATCCAGCCGCTCCTCCTTTATACCCCCTTTTCTCCCTCATATTCCTCACCCCCTTCACCCCTTTCTGTCTGGGACGCCGTCGCTATTTATCGACAGTCTATACGGGGAGAGAACGGTGTAGAAACCAACCCTCTCAAATTTAAAAAATATTACTTTTTTTTTTTGTAAATATTTTGTTATTTGTTTCCCACTTCGTCAGCGCGTGGCGCTGTCAATCGTATTTTTTTTTACAAAAATAAAAGTGTGTATAATATTTCATCATGCTCCATGGATGTTTCTATTGTTCATTGAAGTTGTGATTTTACATGAAAAAAAACTATTTTTTTATATAGGTACTAACTAAAATTCATATGTATTCAAAACTTATTATTTTACATTAGTGAGTAGGTTCAACCACTTTATTTAGAGTAGAGAGCACTTAATCGCATTGACAACTGCGTTTGGAAATTACTTAGCTTAAAGGGTATTGATTTATTTGACGCAAATCATATTTTATATGTGGCGTCATTAATATAATAATTATGGCTGTGCAACTACTCCTAAATTCGAGTTCGAGTCAAGCTTTAGTAACTGGTCAAACATTGACTCAAATTTTTTTACTAAACTTGAAAAATGTAAATACCTATAATTTTCGAATTTTATTGTTGAAAATTTAGAGTTTAATTAATTTGATTCAATTCTTAAGATTTTATTTCATAGAAAACGGGACAGATAATTATTTCCTTTGTCTTGTTAAAAAATAAATATTTAGATTTAATTAAAGTTATTTAAAAATCCGAATGTATGTGATAATTTTTTTTTTCACAAATATAAGTTAATTCTAAAAAAAAAGTTTATATTAGTTTATGCATAAATCTATTTAAAAAAATTCAGTTTTAAATGTTCCTCTATATTACTAGAATTTGAAAGTAGTACTATGTTTTCATTCAAACTCTATTCAAACTCGGCTCGAAGTGAAAAAGGCTAACTCACACACTCCTAAAAATAATACATGAATTTCTAACTATAGTAAGGAAAAATGTCCACAAAATACATAAATTGAGTTAATTACAAATGCATATCCTATATAGATAAACGCACCGTTTACGACATAAATGAAACATTTCAGTAAATTAGCATTGTGTGACGTCACTTTAAAAATGACGTTTACCCCAGATAAGGAACAATAATATAATAATATTTAGCACCACGTCTTACTACCCGTTCGGGCTATACACTTTAAGTACTAATTACCCTAATGGATTAGGAATTGGGAAGGTTGAATAGAGGAAGTGAGCCCGCATTTGCGTGGAGGGAGAGTGGAAAACCATTTAGGAAAAACCTCCCCCAGTTCACACGACCGAGATTCGAACCTCGATCTCCCCGTCCTCAGCAGTGAGCACAACACGACAAGCGCGTTAGCCAACTATTTCACCGAGGCGGGTGATAAGGAACAAGTGCTGGAGTTGCTTCTTTTATGCAGTTAACTTGCCGGCCACCATAATTATTAATTATAATTACGTATAATTACGTTAGTGGTCATACTGTGTAAAATGAATTGAAAACAAATAATCGTTATTGTTTTCTCAGTTGTGTCTCGGTTGAATCGATACATTGAAAATAAAATCAAGCTGATTTCTAAAACCTTTACATTTTTTGCCGACAACTGCATAGGCCAAAATAAAAATAATTTGATTGAGTGATTTTTGATAGTTCTCTGTGAAATAAAAAGATTTAAGAATATAGTATTGATTTTTCACTGACAGGTCATTATTTCATGCCTGCTGATAGGAATTTAGGCATCATTAGAAGGAAATTGAGAGGATATAAGAGATATTACTAACCATTCCGGAAGTTAATCCAAACAACATCAAAAATTCATGATAAATGTCATGTAGTTGAAATCAAAATATAATAAAATACTCACTTCAAAGCTTGGTGGACCAATTTTTTTTTATCAGAAAACCTGCCTCAGTAGTGACAATTATGAGGGAATAAAATAGAGGTAAGAAAATATATTTTGCAATTTCAAAGTACCATGACCTATTTTCCCCCCCCTCCCCCTCTGATGCTTCCCTAGAAGTGCAATTCAGTATAATTATATGAGGAATCGTGTATGACATATATTAAAAAAAAACATTGAACACAATCTTAGACTTCCAGACAAACACAGGAAGGAAACCCATCAAAATCGTGGAAATGGAGTACATAAGAAAATCTCCTGTTTACATTCCCAGAGAGAGAATCACATTTTGGAACAACATCATAACATGGTCTGTTACAACTAGAGGCAATCCAAATGAAGTTATTTGATTCAACCATGTTCACTTACAATTATTATAAGAAAATTAAACTATAAAATAAACTTTTCTCTGATTTTTGTTATTATCTTTATTTATCACAGCTCATATTTAACGTGATCCAAACTGACCTTAATTTAAGTAGAGGTGGGTATTATAATTGAAATCAAATCATGCCACTAAAACTGCCGTAAACCTTTTTTCCATATTTTTTTAATAGGCAAGACACGTACAAAATAGTTTTTAGTTTCTTCTGAAAATTTTTGTTTTTTTAGACACGCCTCCTTTCTGCTGTTAGCAGTTCACATAGTTTATTGATTAAAATTTAAATAAGTCTAACATGACACGCTTATCGAATTTAAATTTTAGCATAACTACCTACAAATGTTTGAAAATGATTTAAATTAATACTTTTTTTAAAAAAGAATTACTTATACAAATAGTAATAAAAAAATATTTGTTATTATTAGCACCGCGTCTTACTACTCGTTCGGGTTATACACACTTACGCTAATGTGTAATGGGAGGGTGATTGTGAGATGAAATGGAGGACCTACAGTTTAACGTGGGATCCGAACCACGATGGAGGCCTGGCATTCCCCACATTCACAAGTTGTGATGAATACACGTCTTGTCAGAGGTGGAGGAAGGGTTAGGATTTCAGATAAATCTGTGCCGGGACCGAGGATTGAACCCCGGCCCCAGCACAGAAGTCTGACACCTTACCCCTAGATCACCAGGTCACGAAAATATTACTTAAATATCGATAAAATGTATACCAGCTAACGTTTTTGCAAATAAAGAATAGAGGGGAAATGGAGGGAAAGTCAAATTACATACATTTTCAACGAGAGAAACTTTTAGTTTACCTCAAACCCCATAAGAACCACAGATGATACTTTATTTTAGTTAATATAAATATTAAAGAGACATCTCTTAACCATAATATGAAGTAATTTAGAAAGGTCTGATGTTTGTCTAACAGATGGCAGCACTAACTTAGTTTGAGTTAGATTTGTACTTTCCTCCTATTACCCCTGGACTGACTTATACTGAAGCCAATAAGTTAGTTGGATAGTTCACATATCGATAAGGGATTGCTCACAGATGATGGTAATAGAGAGAAAATGTATGATGGGAAGAGAGAGTGAAGGAAACTCGTGTTTGCTGACAAACTTGAAGAGAGGAAGGATAGATCATGCTAGAATGAAAAAAAAAAAGCTCTGGATGGAAATGCCTAGAAGCCACAGTTTCGTTGATACATGTCTACTGCAGTTTCACATTGATGATGATGATGATTATTACCAACTGACGCTGTTGATACACTAATAAAATACCCACTTCAGTGACCGTATAGCCAAAGGCGTCACGCTGAAATATACTGGACTGCTGATGACGGGGAGATTGGGATTCGAATCCCGGTCAAATTTACTGAGGGTGGCTTTCCCTAAATAGTTTTCCACTGTATATATACACAAATTTTGGTACACTTTCTCCAAATTTAACCTTACTCATCCTTAAAAATTAGCGTAATTAGTACATTAGAATATAGCCATAACGGTTAGTAAGACGTGGTACAAAAAAAACTAGTATTATATTAGCCATCTAACGTTGTTACAAATACTATAACCGACTAACGCTTTCGAAAATATTATAACTGACTAATACTATTGTAACAAATGAAGGGTCGTTAAAGGGTGAAAATGGGGAAAAACGAATTTTAAAATCAAATTTAGCTAGTGCTGCCATCTGTTAAAAAATCATGAGACTTTTCTAATGCATTTTAGATTATTAATTTAAAACAAAAAGTATTTGATAAAGTCCTTATGATGTTTGAGATGTACAAGTTTTTGTCCTTGAAAATGTGTGCATTGTGACATCCTCCTTTTCCCGGTACCTTTCAAATATAATTACCAGCCAATGCTATTACAAAATACACTGTAAGACTATATTTAGTATGATTCTAGTTGAAAGGGACTTTAAAATGAGAATATAGTTTTATAAGTTTAACATCGTTATTTATTGGTATTGATATTATCTATGTAATGTAACAGCTAAATTCATCCAATGACTTGACGTATAAATATATGAAAATTGTTCCAGTAACTTTTATAACTGTCAATAAAAAGTACCTTCCTAATTAAATCGGACAGTAATCTCTTCATGACTACATCAACTTTAGGCTCAAAAACAAGGTATGTAATAGGTAATAACTTAGTGAAATTCTGACCAATCTCTTGGTATAGTGATCAGCAGCCTTGGCTACTGACCTATAGGTGCTGGGATCGATTCCCAGTGGTAACAGAAGTATTTTTACAGAAAAGGGAACTGTTTAAAATGTTACCGTGGTCTGGTTAGTTTGGATGACAAAGGATGCCTGCTGCACCAAGGAAATTAGGACGAAGATCGCCAGGGCCAAGGAAGCATTCAACAAGAAGAGGTTACTTCTGACCAGCAAGTTGAGTTTAGTAATGAGGAAGAAACTTATGAAATGTTATGGCTGGAACATCACGCTGTATGAAGTAGAAACTTGAACTCTTTGAGAAGATCAAGTGGACAGACTGGGTGACAAATGAAACTATCCTAACCATAGTGGGGTGAGAAGAGAACTATTTTGGATGTGATTCTTCGGTGCAAAGCAAACGGGATCAGACGCATACTAAGGAGGAACTGTCTCCTACACGACGTCATGGAAGGAAAGTTTGAGGGAAAGAGGATCTTAGGAAGACGTAGGATTCAAATATTAGATGACTTGAAAGAAATAAGAAAACTCTGGGAGTTCAAGGAGGAGGCAGTGGACAGGGCAAATTAGAGGTCTAAGTTTCATTGACAAAAGAAATTGACCTATCGTAAGACAGAACACCTAATAATATTATACATAAATATTTTAAGTAATCAAAAGGGATATTGAAGCACTAGATGATCTGGGGGTAAGTGTGTTTATTAATAGCACACATAGCATTTTTTACTTATGCAGAGTTAGATCATGTTTTGTTAATGGCAGTATTATATATCTTAGGGCAAGCCAGGTTTAAAATGTAGTCTTCCATACCGAAACCGTGGATAGCGTATTTGACAAGTTTAGTTTAACGCTATTATGTGAGTATTATAAAATCCTATTCTAGTTTATTCAGATAGGTTTTGAACTCGGACCTCTCAAATAAGATGACCTTGTGTGATACAAGTTTAGCATTTTTATAATTTTAATGATCCTACCACCAGTGTCCGTTTTGATATACATAGATAAATATACAATAATATTATAAAATATATAATGTATAAAGTCCCATGACTGAGGTGAGGGAGGATAACATATGAGTGCGGGGGTTGGAAGGAATGAGGTGGAGCCAGGCGTGCTGACCGCTCATTCAAGCCCTCAAGATAGAACGCTAAAATGCCAGCCCGTAGCGGTGACCTTTTTAAAAAGTTGCTCCGAGATTAACCAAGCTCCCCCCCCCCCCCGCCCCCTCGGGGAAACTCATCCTATCTGAAAACTTTGTGTGGAGATTTACCCATCCAGTTCGGACTGCACTTTAATTAGTAAGTCCCGAGCGCTAGGGACACAGACGTATTAAGCGCCTGAAACAAAATAAGATAGTGAAAAACAAAAATGTGTTTACTGTACACATCGTAACGTCTTGCGCAAGGGTCACCAAGACGTTGAGTCTCGCGCGTTGGGAGGACAGTGATTCGAATCCCGGATGGAGATAAAACGTGTGGGAACGTGAAGGATTGTAGGGAGTAGGGGCTATTTCAATCCCGAGGTAGGTCTTTAAAACATGTGGGAAAGCAGGAGATTGTAGGGAGTATGAGTGACTGAGTTAACTATACAGGATGTTTCAAAAGTCTTCATGCATTGAGAAAATATATTTATTTCACTAAAGGGTCACTTTATTCAGTGTCGCATGCAGTGTTTACACCGGAAATATGTGACTTGGTTTTATTTTAGCACTGCATCTTACTACCCATTCGGGTTATACGCTTAAGTACTAATTACGCTAATGGATTAGGAATTAAGAAGGTTGAATTAAAGGAAGTGAACCCGTATTTGCGTGGAGGGAGAGTGGAAAACCATTTAGGAAAAATCACCTCCAGTTCACCCGGCCGAGATTCGAACCTTGATCTCCCCGTCCTCCTTTTTATTATTATTGCTATTATTATTATTATTATTATTATTATTATTATATTATTATTATTATTATTATATTATTATTAGCACCGCGTCTTACTACCCGTTCGGTTTATACGCTGTTATACTCGTACGTACTAACTACGCCAATGAGCTAGGAATGAGCAAGGCTAAATGTAGATGTAATGTACTCATATTTGCTACATATAGAATGGAAAACCACCCTCTGTGCACCCGACAGAGATTCGAACCCCAATATTCCTGTCATTGTCGGTAAATTATATTGCGAGAGTGAAATCTTGGACCAAGCATGCCAACCCACGTACCGGCAACTCAAATTAAAATATTTAAAATTCCAGAAAAAAACATTAAATTAGGCTTTTGGCTCTGACGTAAACACTCGCTTATTTACATAAAGTTTCCTAAATCGTAGTTATGTTACTTGTGTAATGTATATATGTATGTATTTTGTAAAAAATAATTAATTATCAGTTCATATTTTTATTATTTTAGGACACTAGAGCCTTCAAATTTCATGAGTGGCCTCCGGCCAATTTTCCAACAACTTATGCGGTGGCCCTTTGTTGGGGAAACGGACTGGACATTCCTACCTTCGATCACTGAAGCTTGTATTTCCTGTTGCGTTTTTTTGTAACCTTGCGATAACTTCCTGATCCAGCTAAGATAATGATCTCTTGATGCTCTTCTTGAGACAAAATCACTTCCTCAAGACACATACAAAAATAAAATAAACTATTTCCTATATATAAAATATATATATATATATATATATATATATATGTAGTATAAATTTATATATATATACACATACTTACTCGCTTTGCTCGTTGTGGGATATGCCCCCAAACCTCCTGTGAGTTTTCTTTGCAAGTGTATATAAACTAATGTCATTTCAGAGCCGTTTTTTGATAGGTCTTACCGTTTAGCCACAAGAGACCTCCAAATAAAAGTCAGCACCGACTTTAAAGTTGCTCAAAAATTTTGAATTTTTTTTCGGGGGTTAAACATTTTTTATTTTTTTTTTCTTGTCGGTTACAGGCTAAAAGCTATAAATTTGCCAAATTTTAAGTTTCTAACTCATCTGGAAATGGGTAAACATTATTGTCAGTGAGTGAGTCAGTCATGTGGCTTTATAGTAGTATAATATAATATAAAATAATAAAAGGAAATTTTTGTGTGTGTGTGTGTTTGTTAGTTTGCGATGTCTAGCCAAATCTACGACACGCAGAGATCTGACATTTTTTACATAGGTGGACGGAAGGGGTCCGAATGCACCTCGAAACCCAATTTTTAAACTGTTAATTAGCTTTTTAATCAGGCTATTTTAAACAATTTTTTTATTTGGTGTTCTGTCTTACGATAGGTCCATTTCTTTTGTCAATGAAACTTAGTCCTCTAATGTTCCCAGCTTAACCTGGGATCCGAACCATGGTGGAGACCTGGCATTTCACACATTCCCAAGTTGTGATTAATACACGTCTTGTCAGAGGTGAAGGAAGGGTTTGGAAATAATATAAATCTGTGCCGGGACCGAGGATTGAGCCCCAGACCCCCAGCACAGGAGTCTGACACCTTACCCCTAGACCACAAGGTCACACTTTAACAGGTAGTAAGACGCATTGATTATTTATATATAGATATATCTATAAATATTGAGTGAGTATGAGTTTAGATGACGTTCACCTCCATTATCGTGAAAGGGAGATGGAAAAACCACATTGATAAATAAAATTTAGAAAATCCATCTTATCACTTAATCGAGATAAGAAACTTGACCCCCCCCCCCTCCCCCTCCTCTCATCCATTGACATGCCAGTAGATGTGAGCCTTGACACTTAAAATCACGTGATCAATAGTGCAGGTAAGGAGACCAAGGTTAGATCTCAAATGAATGAAGCAAAGTTTTTTTTTTTTTTCAAATTAGCAATGTTACATAATTTTTCCAGATGAAAAACTACATCGTCTCCCATTACTTTTAATCACTGCCTCCTGGGATTAATAATCTTTTTTTTTTAAAACGGATCAATAACGAGACTAATCATAATAGACGGGTTCTAACAATTCTTTTTTAAAGTAATACAGTATCAAGTGACTTTATAGCCAAGAGATGGAGGAATATATAATGAGAATAGCGAACGGCATTAGATGATAAACTTTTTAAATTAAGTAAAAAAGTTGTCATTAAATTACAGGACACCCTTAATAGATATTCAAGAACTGTTGATGTCACCATGTGAAGAAAATTAAATTCTATGTTTCTACTGGATCAATATTTTATTTATTTTGATAAAATAAAATGTTTTACTATAAAAACTGTGAAAAAAACACCGCACATAACTATCGTTCAATGCGTTATTTTCATTACTAATTTAGATTCAGTTACTGGTTAGAATAGGGATTTAAAATTACTTTTAAAGGCAAATTGCACTCTATATAATCCAAAAACCAAAATAAAACACATTTTTGGACAAAGGCATCGGTATCGTCTTGTCAGGTTTTTCGGTGATGGGGAGTTTGGGGTTTGAATCTTAGATTGATTCAGTGGGGATGGTATTTTACACAATCTATCTATTATATTTATTTACCTTCCTTTCTTTACACTAATGGGGGTGCACTTATTTTCAAAACCCCTAAAAACTATTTAGGAAAATTCAGCCACAGTATTAATCTTGGGGAGAAATTTGGGGATGTGGGAAACTCCTACCTGTGAGCGTGGGAGTTATGAAAGAAGAAGTTTTTTTCCTTCAAATTT
This sequence comes from Timema cristinae, assembly GCA_039000515.1. Taxonomy (NCBI): domain Eukaryota; kingdom Metazoa; phylum Arthropoda; class Insecta; order Phasmatodea; family Timematidae; genus Timema; species Timema cristinae. The sequence continues at coordinate 20,629,435 of JBCFYV010002255.1, read as the reverse complement.
AACTTTAAAAAGTGAAGTTTTAAGATCAGCCTGGATTCCTGGAAATAAGATAGAAACAAATGGAAATATAAATTTTTAAAACATTATTCACTATAACATTTTTATAATATTTTTCAAATGTAGGCTACAAGTTGTTATTTACATGACCATTATGTGATTGCAAGTTTTGGTAAACCACTTATTTACTTTTGGGTTTAGAATCATATCATGTGGACATACATCAAGTCTGCTTTCCACTAGAGTTGTCCTCAGACATGTCTTTACTAGAGCCAAGCCAACAAGTCTGCTTTCCACCAGAGTTGTCCTCAGCCATGTCTTTACTAGAGCCAAGCCAACAAGTCTGCTTTCCACCAGAGTTGTCCTCAGTCATGTCTTTACTAGAGCCAAGCCAACAAGTCTGCTTTCCACCAGAGTTGTCCTCAGCCATGTCTTTACTAGAGCCAAGCCAACAATACTGCTTTCCACCAGAGTTGTCCTCAGACATGTCTTTACTAGAGCCAAGCCAACAAGTCTGCTTTCCACCAGAGTTGTCCTCAAACATGTCTTTACTAGACCCAAGCCAACAAGTCTGCTTTCCACTAGAGTTGTCCTCAAACATGTCTTTACTAGACCCAAGCCAACAAGTCTGCTTTCCACCAGAGTTGTCCTCAAACATGTCTTTACTAGAGCCAAGACAACAAGTCTGCTTTCCACTAGAGTTGTCCTCAGACATGTCTTTACTAGAGCCAAGCCAACAAGTCTGCTTTCCACCAGAGTTGTCCTCAGACATGTCTTTACTAGACCCAAGCCAACAATACTGCTTTCCACCAGAGTTGTCCTCAGCCATGTCTTTACTAGAGCCAAGCCAACAATACTGCTTTCCACCAGAGTTGTCCTCAGCCATGTCTTTACTAGAGCCAAGCCAACAATACTGCTTTCCACCAGAGTTGTCCTCAGTCATGTCTTTACTAGAGCCAAGCCAACAATACTGCTTTCCACCAGAGTTGTCCTCAGACATGTCTTTACTAGAGCCAAGCCAACAAGTCTGCTTTCCACCAGAGTTGTCCTCAGACATGTCTTTACTAGAGCCAAACCAACAAGTCTGCTTTCCACCAGAGTTGTCCTCAGACATGTCTTTACTAGAGCCAAGCCAACAATACTGCTTTCCACCAGAGTTGTCCTCAGCCATGTCTTTACTAGAGCCAAGCCAACAATACTGCTTTCCACCAGAGTTGTCCTCAGTCATGTCTTTACTAGAGCCAAGCCAACAATACTGCTTTCCACCAGAGTTGTCCTCAGTCATGTCTTTACTAGAGCCAAGCCAACAAGTCTGCTTTCCACCAGAGTTGTCCTCAGTCATGTCTTTACTAGAGCCAAGCCAACAATACTGCTTTCCACCAGAGTTGTCCTCAGCCATGTCTTTACTAGAGCCAAGCCAACAATACTGCTTTCCACCAGAGTTGTCCTCAGTCATGTCTTTACTAGAGCCAAGCCAACAATACTGCTTTCCACCAGAGTTGTCCTCAGCCATGTCTTTACTAGAGCCAAGCCAACAATACTGCTTTCCACCAGAGTTGTCCTCAGTCATGTCTTTACTAGAGCCAAGCCAACAATACTGCTTTCCACCAGAGTTGTCCTCAGCCATGTCTTGATTAGACGCGAAAATGTCACTACCAGTTACCCTTGACAATCTTTTCATTACCTCAATCGGAATTTTTCCGTTATGTTTTAAATTCTTGTCCTTTCACCTGGTTCCCTAAATGCTGCCGTTTCTGTTGATCCACTCAGATGGGTTTATTTCGGTTGTATTCCACTTTTTTTTTTGTTCTTCCATCACTTGGCCAATTGGAGGAAGGGGTGGTGTTTAACCCTTGTATTAGTACACCTGTCTGAGATTATATTCCCAACCTACGTATTACTGGCACATCCGAATAAAATAAGATTAACATTTATACCATGTGAGCACCAGCATAAGTGATTCAATAATAACCATAGTGCTAAACATATTAATAAAAAATAAATAAAGTTAAAATCTAGAAACACACATAATATCAGTAAATAATTTACAAAATAACTTAACCTAAGACAGCCCCTCTAACACCACAATGAGCAAGGCCATCTCAAGGGCTTAGCATGCCCTAGGCAGGACTTAAAAAATTTATACCCAGGTTGTATTATTTATTATATGAATAAACCGCCCCCCTCCCCCACTACGTGACACAAAATAATAACAGTATACCAAAATACAGGACTAAAAAAAAAAAGATGAAAAAAAGGACAAATAAATAAAATTAAGTGGCAACTCCCTTCACCTTAGTAAATATGTGCAAAATTATACTCTCTTCTTCTCTTCCTTTTCTGTTAATATTTTTGGAATCTTTTAATTAAATATCAAAGTGAGTAACTGATTAAGAGGCCCTGAGTGTTACAACGCCATAAAAGGTGTTATGTTGGTAATTTATATTTAATATATATATATATATATATATATATATATATATATATATATATATTATATATATATATATATATATATATATATATATATATATATATTCTTAGGGTGGGCGGCCTCGGTAAGCGAGAAGTTGCAACGTAGACGTCCAAAAGGACTATTTTCCTTTAATAACCCTTGAGTTTTATCATTAGAAAGTAAAATGTGTGAAAATGTGACATTACCTTATTTTCAACAACTTTTTATTCATATTTACGGATCTATGAGTTTATACTTGATAAAAAAAAGGGGGTCTAGATCTAATTTTCCTGTAACAATTACAGTAATTTTATTTTTTATTTGTTCACAACAGAACATTTTATGATATTTGAGAACTATCAGCAAGCTTTTCTCTTTACCTTGAGATAAGAAGTTTCTTAGTTTTCTTTCCTCTCTTTCTTATTGACGGAAAAAAGGGTGGCTGTAGGTGAAAGGCAAAAGTGAGTATAAACTTAGACAGAACAGAGAGATATTTCCAGAAAACGACACAGGCTATAATTGTATTTTAATCCATGTGGCTTGACAGCGATTGAAACTTTTCCGCTGATAGTTGGCCGTCTTAATATTGGCTATAATATTTTAAAATACTTAGATGCAATTTCATTATTTAGAATATTTAGTTGAATCAATTAATTCTTTCAAATACTAAGAAAAATGTTGGAAACTGTCCCTAGGATAATTTCAACCTAGGCGATGACCTAGGTTCACCTAATGGACATCCCTGACAATGAGCTTCAGTGCATGGGTCTTTATAATTTTATAACAGGACGAGGAAGTAATAAAATATTAAATATATTCTTTATCACTCAAAATCCAACTAGAATTCCTTTATCTCGGGTTAGACCATTCAAAACACTGAAGGTCCTTGGCCCTGTTGAGTGCAAGTCTAAAACCTATTTTGTAGAATAGTGGGCGGGAGGGTGAAAGGTGTGGCGTTGATTCATAACCGACCAAAGTATCCTTGCGCACTGACAAGAGCAGATGGTTCACGGAAATCGTAGATGGCGCTAGCTGCAGGACAGATCTTGCGGAAAAAATCATACGTTTGGATATATCAGTTTTCTCGAAAACGAGTGAAATCTTCTTGTTAATATTTTCAACACCCCTTCTAAGATAATGTATCGATGTTTATTAATTGTTACGTTTTGTTGTTATGAAGTCAGCTGTTTACTATTGAAAAATGTCAATTTTATCGATATTTGACAACTGTTAAAATTATAGAGGAGGTGTGTATATAAAAAGTATAGCTTAATCAACATGCTTTTAATATTGAACAAACCGTTTTCAAAAAGAAAATGGCAAAAAAATTAAAAATTCTTAAAAATAGCTGTTTGTTCCCACGACTCTGCATTTCCACGTCAAATGAAAAAGGCCAATCACCTTAACCATTGAGTTGGATGAATTATAACGTATGTTGACTTAAAGTGGGGTTGAAGCGTGTTTATTATTTGTGTATAGGTTTATTTACCAAATATCCTGATTCCTGACATAAAATAGTGTGTTTTTGGAAACTTAAGTTTTGTTCAAATTAAATCAAATTCAGTAAAAAACTTATAATTTATTTTCCTCCACATGATGACCTTAAAAGTTGTTAAATATCTGTCAAGAAAGGGTGTCCTGGAATTTAATGACAACTTTTCCTTTTCATTTAAAAAATTTCTCATCTAGTGACGCTATGCCCATGACAGATATTCAAGAAGTGTTAAGCTCACCATATAAATAAAATTAAACTTATGTTTATAATGGAGCAATATTTTATTTATTTTGACAAAAAAAAATTGCTATAAAAACTGCAAAAACATTTGCTTTTCTCGCATCCCCTTCCATCCCCTTAAGAGTTTTGTATCTAGTGATGCTATTTTAGGTTAAGTTTGTTTGGAGCTTATAAAGGAAAAAATTAATGCACAAATGTAGGAGAGTTGTTAAGCTTTTTTTTTTTATCCCAGAGAAACTCAGTTTGAAAAACATGGCTACGTCCACCCAATCTACATCATTTTATTTAGGTGCTAAGATTCGCATAGGTGGTGAGTATTATTTAAGATGTCAGATTATCAAATGATGAGGAGTTTGAGGTTTGAATTCTGGCAGGGTGAATGGAGGGTGGTTTTTTACTCAAGATGATTGGGTTGTTCTTTTGCCTACGCCATTAGTATAAATATGGGGAAGATATAACGATAGTAAGACACCTTCACACACAAACAAAAGAGCTATGTGCTAGTTTTTTACTTTATTTTTCATTCAAGCTCTAAAATATAACATAATTTGGAGTTAGACGGTTGTTATTTCCAGCCTCTCGGCAGTCTAGTCCGGAGTCTACCTGTTGAAGCGCTATATATAGACAACCCGCCACACGATAGTGCCCAGCGGGCTAGAGGGGGTCGTAGGAGTTGATCAGGCGCGACGAACGATTGTTGCCAAGTGAAGTCGGAAGAGTGAGTGGGAGGGACGCAATGATAAAGAGTGTAGGGAAGAAAGAGGCAGAGAGGGGGTCACATCTTGGGGACGAAGGGGCAGGGTTCCAATCTCCTTCGAGTGTGTGCTATCGGCGCAAAGATCCCCTTAACAGGATATAAACCCAAAGGGGCAAGGGGTGGGGATTGAGGGATGCATGTTCAGAACTTAGAAGTTTGTTAGTTTAAATTGAGTAATTGTAAATCAAAATTATTAAGGAATTGATAAATATCAACATTATAAAAATCGGTTTAGATTATAATTTTATGAAAGTTTATAAATTGATTTAAAAGTAAAAAGAAAGATAAAGGTAAGATAAAAAGTTAAAATCTATTAAATTAATGATCTTTTATACAATTAGGGAAATAGAAAATCGCTACAAATAGTGATAATATATGATAATAAAAATATATGATAGTAAAAGTATATATAATTGTGATAAAATCTTAACTACAAAAAGAATAATGACTAAAGACTACAAACTTAAGAGTTAAAAGTAAATATAAGATAAGCAGTCACATTAATGAATGTATGTAAGAATGTAACTTTATTACGACGATAAAATATAAATAATATATAAATTAAAAATAAATAATTAAAATGTATCCTCGTTGTTGGTGAAAGTAGTCCCTTAATCCTTGCAGTAATATAGAAACCAGAAAGTATTATAAACTAGAATAGTAGTAATAATAAATATTAGTAAATATAAAAAATATTAAACAATAGTAATAATATATTGCATTTATTTATAACTAATGATTAAAATATATGCGTCACGTCTTACTAGTCTTCCGAACTATCAACATAATATTTACTCTAATGGGGTAAGGATGAAGAGTATAGAATTAAGAGGAAATTTACCAGCATTTGCGTAAAGAAAGTATGAGAAAATATTTAGAAAATAAACACTCTCAGCGCACCTAGGCATATTTCGTACACCAACCTCCCCATTATCAGCAAACCAGTCCAGATGAGACGGATTCTGTCTCATGTACACACCAATTCTGCTCTAATAAAAAAATACAAGAGTGTTAGTTTTTTTTATAAAATGTTAATAAACATGTTCTATTTCATCCATTATAATGAAATATTTATAATCGGCTATTGGAGACTCGCCCTATTAACTCCATAGAAAACAAACTAAAAAAAACAAAAATTTAAAGAGTATACAGGAAGTAAAGCCGTTTTAAATAATGTACTTACCACTTGCAGCTGCTACCAAAAAATCCATGAGGATAACGTTGGAAAACTTGTCTATAAATCACTGTCCAATGGCGCCCTTCACTGTGTCCTGAAGACCCGCCCCTCATATGTGAAAACTTTTGTTCTAATGTGTTTAATTTTTAAACTACGTAGGTTTAAACTTTGTAGATGGGTGGAGGGAAGGGGGAATTTTAAGCCAGGTAAATTTAGATATACTCAGTTGACAACGATTATTGCCTGTAAAACAAACTATATTTGTACATTTTTCCAAACGATCTTTTCACTAAACATGAATGTTCAGATCCAACCAAATACAAGTATCGAAAGATTATACCTTCGAAACCTTTCTGTGGACGCCACTTAATATAGTTGATATTAGCATCGCATCTTTATACCCATCCTGGCTACCCATATTTAACTGTACCAATGGAGTAAAAATTAGGAAAATAAAATAAATGTAGCCACACATATGCGTGGAGGGAGAGATGAAAAACCATTCTGGAAAAGCCAACCTTATATCATCCAACCGGGAGTCCAACCCGTACCTCACCGTTAACGGAAAAATTAAATTAGACGAAATTGGCATATTTAATTTGATGCTGCTGTTAATATCTTGATTTTAATTGGTGGTTTAAATTTTTTAATAACCCCCTAATGTTTATTTTATTCAAAATCTTATTTAAGTGACGTGAGGTTATCGATGCGAATATCAATATCTTGAATATCATTGACAGTTTAATTTATACTTTCTCGCTATCTTAAAGGTAGAGAAAGTATTGTGATCATCAAATAATTGAACTCGAGATTTTGATGAATCTCGACGTTTCATGAACCCCCGCTCCCGAATCCGAAAAAGTGGTTTCTGAATTTCCGTCTGTCTGTACCTCCAACTAGAGCCTAAACTATTTTACCAATTGGGCTAAAGCTTGGTATATACCTAAGGTTTTCATAGGGTTTCCCTGAGGGGTTTTTGGAATATGATATATAGCCCTAAAATTAAGGGTAGTTTACTGAAAGGCAAAAAGAGAAAAAGTCGAGTTTCTCCAAATCGGCTCCAACGATTTTGTTTAAATTTCATTTCAAAATATTTACAAATGCTCCAAACATAATGGCTACCCTCACTATTTCGGTAAAGTGAATTTAAGGGCTCCAGCCTGATGCGTAAATTCTCATTTTTCTTAACATATTTCCGAAACAATTTGAAATATGAGACTACTTTTCATTGCAATTATGCAGATCGATTTATAATACAAATGTTTTATTCGAAACATATTTTTATAAAACCAATAACTTTCAAGATATATGCTATATATATATATAGAGAAGAGAGAGAGAGAGAGAGCATATATCATATATATATATATATATATATAGATAGATAGCATATATCTTGAAAGTTATTGGTTATATATATATATAATATATAATTATAATATATATAATATATATATATATATACATATATATATTTTAACTTGTCGAACACTAAAGGTATTATTATTATTATTTTTATTATTATTTTATTATTATTATTATTATTATTTATTATTATTACTAGCACCACGTCTTACTACGTTTGCAATGCTGTCTGTCTGTGTGTCTGTCTAACTCTAAAACTAAATGGAGTTTACGAAAGGGTGAAAGACAAAAATTTAATTCCTCAAAATCGGCTATAACGATTCTATCTTTCTCACTTTAGACTCAACATTCAATAATTATCTATTTTATTGATCAAAATTTATAAAAGATAAATTTAATTTCAATGCAATAGCATTGCATCCCCTAGTAAAATGATGGACATTTCAAACGGTAGTCAAAATTTTAGTACAAAGTGTTGATCCTTGGAGACCCAATATCGATATTTTTTATTGGTTCAAATATAAAAATGATGATGTTAATTCTTTAAAAATAAAATTATCGAATTTTAAACCATGAGTCAAAAAATGTTTTATGTATGCATATCGCAATTTTTCCTCGGGTTTGCTAGTTTATATTATATTATGAATTTTGAGTAAATATCTCCATTTTTTAAACAAAAGAGCGCGAATATCTGTGGGGAGTTCCGTACAATTTATTTAAATAATCCCCCGTATGTTTCTATTTAATAAGTTGTCCATATTTGTAATTAGATGACACAGTTTCAAAACGTTTCCTTTCGACCTAAAAGTGGGAGTGTGGGTAACGTGAGAAAAGGTAAGTGTTTTTGCATTTTTTTAGCAAAACTTTTTTTGGACAAAATAAAAAAAATTCCAATAGAAACTTAGATCATTGATTAATTCTACTGTGGAAATCCTTTTTTATACATCCCGGCCAAAAAATGTTTGTGTATAATTACTGCAAAATACTGTCCTTAGCTCGAATCTCTCACAACCACACTTTAAGAGCCCACTGCCGATTAGTCGGAATATTAGAGGAAAGATTACTTTTGAACCAAAAATTTTATTGACTATTTTTTTATCCTTCACTTGGCAACAACTAATTTGAGATCAGTGAAATATTTTATTTTCATTTTAAAATAATCTAAAATGTTTTAAACATCGTTGTATTTTTTTAAATTATGGTAAAATGGTTTCAATAATATCTAAAGTATTGTAGTGATATTAGGTTCCTGCTATGGAGCCGATGCGCTAGCAATTTGTCCCCCCCCCCCCCCCTGCGCTCTCTCTCTCTATTCTTGTTCATCGGAGTATTCTGGAAATGGAGACTTCCAAACTCTGACTGCGACCCCTATTTAAACATGGTCAACGGTCAGCAGCGTGACCACAGTCCGAACTCAGGCTAATTAAGGGAGTGGACCAGCGTGTCCGGGTGAGAGTCAGCATGTCCAGTGAATGTACCCGTATGTTTGTAAGTGGACCAGTAGATCCAGGATGGGGCCAGCGTGTCCAGTGAGTGGATCCGCGTGTCCGGGAGTGGGACAGCGTGTTCAGTGAATGGACCAGCGTGTCCGAGAGTGGGACAGCATGTACATTGTTCGTGCATATCAAGTCAGCGGGGTATGTGCGGACTGATGTGTCGGTGACCAGTAGAGGACTTGCGTGAATGGCATGGGTGACGTAGACATTGACTGTTAACTTGTGAACTGTGTTGAAAATGAACGTTATTTGTCAATAATTTAAATATTTTAATGGTTAATATCATTGACTTAATTACATCTTAAGTGTGTGTTTATTTACTAGCTTAAATACATAGATATTTATGATATTTTTAAATAATTCAGTGAGTGTTTCAATTGCAAATAAGTCAGTGTATGTGTTTTATTCATTGATAATAATCAAAATCTTGAGTATTCCATGTGTGTTTTTACTCGTGTTTAATCAATAACGTAACCCAATATCCTGAAATGATCCCGTGGTTCACACGGTAGGGTGTGGATGACCCGTGACATCCCAGTACACCTGTCACAGTATAATACAAAAATCTGTTATATGATACCAACGTCAGGCTCATGCTGTATCATCTACCTAAGTCAGGTGTTATCTCTGCAGTTTGGCGGGCTCTTAATATGACATAGAAATGTTGTCATATAGATCAGATTGCACAGAAAATGATTAGGTACAATATTGATTATTGTAAAAAAGAAGTAATCTTTTAGTTTTATACTGGGAAAAACCGATCTCGGTTTTCAACTATGAGTTTTCATTTACAGTTACAATAAAATGAATTAAATTAATTATATTATAGATAACAGCAGCAGGTTGAAGATAAACAATTTAATGAAAATAATAATAATAAACAAATAAAATTTGCATTAAATTAGCATATTGCTTTGTAAAATTACAAAAGAGGAAGGAGGCATAAAAGAGTAAGAAGGAAGGAAGACGGTTATGGAAAAATAACAACCTAACTTTCTTTTAACCATTAACTCAGTTAAAAAAAAGTTTATTTAACTAAGTATGTAGAATTTTTTTAGAACTCATTTTTGCTTGGAGTATTTACAAGTAAAAGCCTTGCACACTAAACAAGTAATACCAACTATTTCATCAGGTATTTTTCAAGCTAAATAAATTTAATATTGAAGAAATAATACTCATTGGTGGGCACGTGAACAAAAGAGTCAGTCTTGTATTGCTTTTTAATGCTGGAGAGTTCGGGGGTTAGATCCCAGCTGCGAGCAACTAAAATGGGTTGTAATTGTTAAAAACTCACTTTACAAATGGAAACTAAAAAAATCTATGCAATTAAAATACTTTAACAACTTAACCTCCCACTTCAGTGGTCGAACGATTTAAGGCGTCACTCTCGTGTTAGAATTGCCTGCTGGTGACGGGAGGTCAGGGTTCGAATCCCGATCAAGTCTACTGAGGGTGGCTATCCATGAATGGTTTCCCACTCTCCATAATGCAAATGATGGTAGATTACCTATAAAATGCTTCATTCCTCGTCCCCAACCCATTAGAATAGTTATATTGTATGCGTATAACCTGAACAGGTATTAAGACGTGGTGATAGAAATAAAAGGAGGGGAGGTGGGCTGTGTTACAGTTCTGACGGTACATGGGACTTTAGCCTAAGCGGTTTGTTGAATTTCGTTCAAACTTAATATTCAAATTTAAATTGGTCCAACCTTGAGGCCAAATCCTGATTTTGATTCTACACCATAGGTAAAGGTTAAGTTAAAGATTGATCTTTGAAAACTCTAAATATTTCAAAAGTGATTCTAACGATTTTGTTAAATTTGTATATATATAAATAGGTTTCTCAAATGTTAAATAGCGCGGAATACTTGATTTTGGAGTTTTTGTTTTTTAGCACCATACCTTACTACCCTTTGGGTTGTACGCCTATGTACTATTTACAATAACGTGTTAGGGATTGGGAAGGGCTAATTTAAAGGGAATGCACCTGCATTTGCGTGGAGGTAGAGTGGACAACATTTAGGATATCTCCCCCTCAGTGCACCCGACCGGGATCGAACACCGATCTCCCCGTCTTTGGCAGTCTAGTCCAACATGAGGTTAGTGCGTTAGACCACGTGACCACTAAAGGGGATGAAAATTTATTTCATGTGTAGTTTTCTCATGAGTGACTTTTGAAAATAATAAAGAAAAATTATTCGAAAACTGCCTTTTAGATTTTGTTTGAAATTTATTTGTAGGGAATATTTTACATTATAAAATTAATAACATTATAAAATATTGTATTTTAAAATGTATTACTAAGTTATAAAATACTATATAAAAAATTATGTACTATCTGGTTGTATTATCTATTTAATATGTATAGAGATTTACATATTAATTAAATTTACCTTTCGTACATAGTCTATACTATATTATATTTTTTATATTTTTACTAGTTTCTTTATTTGGATAGTCAACAAATTGTATACAATACACATACAGATTACAAAACATGAACACATCTGCCCCGGTGGGATCTCTAGATCGATCATAGATCATATTGGAAAATAAAATAGCTTTAGTTCTGCCCTCATTGGGTCTGTTAACTATATTGATTGGAAGCCGGAAAATAAAAAATAAGCTACTCTGATTCAAATACTGGCCATTTACATCTCTTCATGCATTATTCTTAAATTCTACTGAGCTGCAGATAGCTCGAAAGAGATTGAGATATATTGCATTTATATATTATATATGTTAATAAAATTAAGAGTTTATTTGTCTGTCATGAGTATTGTGCGATATCTACCGCATGCAGAGGGCTGAAATTTTAAAACTTTATTAGCCCTTGTGTGCTAATGTATGTACCTTGAAGCAAGAATTTTACATTTTTGACTATAATTTTTAAATTAATTAAAAACCGGGTCAAGATCAAAGCAATATTAAAAAAATTAAGAGTTTGTTCGTCTGTTATGAACATCTCGCAATATCTACCTCAAGCAGAGGTCTGGAATTAAAAAAAAAATAAGTTTCTCCTGTTAAAAATCATGTTACCTTGAAACCGGAATTTTAAAATTTAAAGTTACCTCTCACGTACTGTGCAATCATTAAATAAAAACATTTCTCTCATACTGCGCCAGGTACTTCAACTAGTTATTAATAAGACTAGAGAATAAAAGCATGTAATGTAGTTTAAAAAAAATGTACATTTGTGTAACAAACATTAAATATTAATCCACCATAAACCACACCTTAGGAGGTTACGAACGAGTGGAGTAATCTACATTGTAGAAAAAAAAAATTGAATTCAAGCTTAAAGCAGAAAGTAAAATATTACATAGACTATATAGAATCATTTTAAACATGATTCTTGTTCGAAATTCTAAATCTAACAATCTAAAATATTGGTATCAAATACAAAATTTGAAATACAAATAGATTCCAATTTTGGTTTGTTATAATTTAATACAAAATTTTAACTTAAATGTTAAACTTTTGAGTAGTATATGTTTTTAAAAGAGTTTGCAAAAATCAATTTATCGACTCATTCAAAGAAACTTGTGAATTTCTAAACATTTAATATTTAAACACTTTTGGAATGACCTTAAATTTTTATGGGATAAGGTTTCAAATAATGTAGGTACTTGGATTTGTATTTTATTTTGTAAGATTTAATTATGAATTTTAGATTCTAAATATTTTCATTATAAAATATTATATTTTGATTTCATTTTAAATATTTTCATTTTAAAATATTCTATTCGGATTATATTCAAAACATTTTTACTATACATTATTCGATTCAGACTTGATTGGAAATATTTTAATTAAAAAATATTATATTCTGAATCTATTGAAAACATTGTAACCATTACTCATTTGATTCGGATTTGTTACAAAATAAATATATTTTAAAATATTTGATTCTGATTCGATTCAAGTTAATAAACTAATAGACGGATTTGAGAGAAAAAAAATTGGATTTGCACAGGCTTACTTATATTGGTTACTACATTTGCGTAGTTTCCTAAACAGTAGTTTAGATCACCATCAAATTACAAGAGATTATGAGCCTTATTACGATACAACACAAGCATTAAATTGGGTTTAAAGGCCCATAAACTACAGTAAAAAGGCTATTAGCGCAAGACACTTTACCAAAATGTGTTTCATATTAAAGGTGAGCGACACAAATAGCATACTCCGAAAAGAAACCTTTCTTTATATATTCAAATCGTGAAGCTATTCCCTTTTTATAATTATTCCCGGATTTCTACTGAACCAATTTTAATATTTAAAAAAAAATGAAAGCCGAAGATTTAATTAAAAAATTCAAATTTCACATTTATTATAAAAGGACGCCGCAATTTCTCTAAACAACAATTTATTTAGGGAGAAATTTCTAAAGTTCTAGCAAATCACGCTTTTATTTACCCTAGTTCAAACTTTTGGAATAGACAATAAACTGTAAATATAGCAAAAAATAACCCCCACATCTTCGTACTTAATCCATCCTTAATAACTTTCTCCACACTTCCCTATCCTTGCATACTCCCTTCGCTTCAACCATATTCATACACCGAGACTTAAATCTATTAATGTTTCTCTTTTTCACAGATTCGTCTACCGCAATTAAACACGTGGGTCATTCCATGTCAAGAGATTCATTGAAAAAAAAAATCTTAACCTCTTGTATTTTTTTTTTTTCAATTTGGCTCATATTATCATCCAACCCTTATAGATAGTAAAATGTACAAACATTTTCAGGACGACTTTTCACTAAACCTCTTTTCATATACCCATTTATCCGTTCTATTCGGGTCAATATATTATTACTCCGAAGATTCTGTATACGACACATCGTTGGCGCTCTTTTTATTAAAGTTGTATTCCACATGTTTTGAGATTTTATTAAAATTATTTGAGATCTTGTGGGACAGGGGTGGGAGTGGGGGGGGGGGGGGGAGTAAATACCCAGCCTATCCCTCCCCCTCCCTGGATTGCGCTATTGGCCTAGATAACCAACCAGCATGACCATAGATCCAACAGTAGACCATCTTGATATGAAGGCGGTCAATACTATAAATTTGCTTGCATTTTATACACACCAGTGGAGGACACGAATACAAATAGAACCAGGACATTATAGTGTACTCATGCAATCAGAGAATATAAGGACATAATTGGACATAGGACTAATGGGTATACGAAGATTTTTTTTTAAAAAAAAGCAATAAGTTCCGCCATTAAAACACTGCTCATCGAGGAAATACTTACCGTAACATAAAATTAGAACCCCATATTTGGGGTATTTAGTCAGCAGAGGAGCTTCATTTACTCATTTATTTAAACTAAAAATTGTCCAACACCCTATCTAGGTCTGTAGTGTGTCTACCGGCTGAACTATGGCTCCCGGGTTCGATTCAAATGAGCCCATACATTTTTCGTTAGTTAAGTTGGTATTTCCCCTTTCGCAGTGATACATTATTGGACAGGAATCTGGGTGATTGCCTCTTATTGATTTAAGATAATCTTAAGCGTGAAACGATATAATAAGTCGGTTTGGAAAGTACACGTTAAATACCTACCATATATTTTTATTTATCTAATCATTTTTTAAACAGATTTTAAAAAACAACAAAAAATGCACGTTAGCACATTAGTAAACTATTTATAAAATAACTTAGAAACGCATTGTCCCATCCTTTGAAGTAAAAATATCATCATAATCATCATCACCAACTGTTTCCAGCATGTGGCCGGTCAGTTTAATAAAATACCTCCATCTCTCTCTAACCTTCCATCACTCTTCATCCTTTAAAATTTCTTCCATTATTCTCCTCTCACTTGAACATTTAATGTTATTTGCTCCTTCCATCTCTTTCTTGGCCTCCCTTGACGTATTTTTCCTTAATACTTTATTTCCGACATTTTCTTTGGCATTCTCTCTCTATCCATCCTCTTTACATGCCCATACCATATCAATCTTACTTCCTCTATCTCATGTAATCCTTGTACTTCTACTATATCCCGGATGATTTCAATATTGCTTCTCCTCATGACAGCTAGCATGCTCCTAACAACTTCATTCTCATGGCCTCCACTACACCTAGTCTCTCTTACATTCAATGACGCAAGTTTTTGCTGCATATTTGACAATTGTACAAAGTAAGCCATGTAATGTGCAACGCTTTCTTGCACGTCAAGTGGACTTCTCTTCTCCATAGCAGGTCTATTACGCACCTATAGAACAACTCTCCCTGCTGCCTTCTTCTAACTAAATCCTCATATTTCCAACTTTCTCCTCAATCATGATTCCAAGATATTTTACGTTCTGTACAGTAGCCCCATGGCTTCTTTGGTGCTGACTGACAGCTCTCAGCTGACTTCTGACGGCTTTGAAAAGCTACCAGACCAAATTATGTATCCCTACGCCGAACCATATGATCTGTAAAAAACATGTGTTTAGCATCTGTCACTTCTGACAATCAAAATGTAGGTATATACCTAAATGTTGACTGTCAGAAGTCAGCTGTGAGCTGTCAGTCAGCACCAAAGAAGCCCTGGAGCTACTGTACTTTCCTCAGGTTTACTCCATCCAAGTAAAAATATACTTACACATGACTACAAGCAGGTTGTCTAATGCCTCTATTTGAAGACCTAGCTAGGTCAGTATCTCACAGCATTCTTGTTGGCACCCCTCTTTCTGTGTTACTATTTTGGGTGCACAAGTGCGGAACATGGCTAAGTTTGTATAGTGGCCCACACAGATATTATTTTCATTTGCCCCTTGTTGGCACCTCATTAGTCCAAGTATTGCAAGTTAGTGTGTACTATATTTGATGTATACCCCAGGGAGTGGGTAATGGTTTAAATGTACTATTGAGTGCTCTGGCAGTATCCATTGGGAATAGACCGGCCATAGTACAATTTTGTATGGACACCTGTTTCTTAGTCATCGACTAGTGTAACTGAACTACGGTCATCTTACCGTTTATTAGTTTGGATATCGTTCCTTTGTCTAGTCAAGCTAGATAGCTTGTCCGACACGTAGCTTGGTAACTCTAAAACTATAGGATTAGCCGTTTTGCTTTATATGTTTCTACAGTAGCCCCATAGCTTCTTTGGTGCTGACTGACAGCTGACTTCTGACGGCTTTGAAAGGTTACCAGACCCAATTATGTATCCCTACGCCGAACCACATGATCTGCAAAAACATGTGTTTAGCAGCGGTCACTTCTGACGGTCAAAATGTAGGTATATACCTAAATGTTGACTATCAGAAGTCAGTTGTGGGCTGTCAGTCAGCACCAAAGAAGCCGTGGGACTACTTTAACTCTCCATGTTCTCTTTTAGACCTTTCTGGTGGTAGTCTGGCGCTAGGCCGACTGTCTTGCAATCCTATACCCACTATCAACTTAACTTCAATTTGACTGTTGCCGTGTCGCCTTGGACGTGTTACGGGTACTTCCTTTGTTTTTGGAGTTTTTAAGTCCTATCATTAACTGTTGTAACCTCATATCACCATTTTTGTTATTTGTATAATAAATCTATTTTTGTTACCTATTCAATTCTTTTACACTTATGATATATGTACCCCAACCTGCCTACATATAGATAGAGATAGTTATATGCAGTGGTAGAGACTAAATTTTGCCTTGAATAAACTCGATTTATGAAATTTTATTTTGAATGAGAACTTTTGTTTATATTTTACTTCCGTTTATTTGTAGGCAGCCATTATTCCATATTAATTATGCGGAGTCAAATTTCTTAAGTTTACTACATATACCAAACAATCACAATATATTGAAAATGGCCCATTGGTATGAAACGGCCCGATAACGTGCACTTTATAAACATACAAATTACATCATTATACACATTACAAACTAGCTTAATTCTATATGAGACACAGCACCCATTCCTTAAGATGTTTATTATTCACTATAAAGGGATACCTATACCATAAAGTTATCAGCCATGCCTGGAATCGAACTCAAATCCAGGATACTTAGTTCAGCACGTAGACGCACTACAGCCTGACCGAAGGAATTATTTAATTACTTGACTTGTCACTGACATGATTGACAACAACTAAATCCGGTCCCACTTTTTTAATGGATCCAGGATAACCCACAGAGTGGAGGGGTGAGGAGTGAGGAAAGTTTTTCTTAAGCCCTTGTTGCAACAACCCAAACATTTATATTTTACAACAGCAAATTATTTGCAGTCGCAATACACGAACATTGAAAGCACGTCGTTGTTTTAGTAATGATTTTATAAACCAGTTTTTTAAAGCTAAAATTATGTTAATGGTAACAATGAACTAAAAGATAAAAATTATGTTAAAAATAATAATAATAGCTATACATGTATAAACAATTATAATACTAATAAATTTTAGATTAAAATAAGTTTAATGGTAACAAATTTAAATATAAAAACAATGTTCATAATAGATTTAAAGATAAAAATGATGTAGAGAATAATGCATTTAATAATAAAAATGTTAGTAAATAAATTTAAAGATAAAATATACATACATACATACATACATACATACATACATACATAGACACATACATACATACATACATACATACATACATACACACACACATATACATACACATAAATACATACATACATACAAACATATATATATATATATATACAACATGCATACATTCATACATACATACATGCACATATATATATATATATATATATATATATATATATAACTACACCGTTCCCTAGGTAGGCAATAAACTGTGTATATAGCTCAAAAACAACTCCATACTTAATTCATCTTCACTAACTTTATCCACACTTCCCTATCCTTGCATACTCCCCTCGCTTCAACCACATACATACACCGAGTCATACATGCTCTTTTATTCTTAAAATTCTTAAATGTTACTCTTTTTTCACACATTCGTCTAGAACATTTAGCCACGTCTAGCATGGCCTATCGCCTTCCTTTTAATCCACACATTCTACCTTCATATATTTGCTATGTCATTCGATCCACACTCATCCTCTCAAAATACCCAAACGAACGTAAGACACTTCTTTCAAATTGTTCAGTAAAATTCCCTCTCAAACCGCACTCCTTCAGCACCCATTCATTAATGACTCTGTCCATGCGAGTTTTTTACACATACATTTCTTAATTAACTAATGATATAATAATATAATGTTTAAATTTAAAATCATTGTTGATAATAAACCATGTAAAGATAGATAAAAGTTAATAATAATAATGAATAAAATGCAAAGAAGATAATAATGTTAATATAAAAATAATAGTACAGTTCAATAGAGAAATAACTGATGGTGGTGTGTCAGTAATTAATATGTATCAGTTTATTGATTTACGAAACATGAATACCAATTTTTCTAGCTTAATAAATATTTAAGGTATATTATTAAATGTAGGCAGCCCATTCTTTCCAGCGGTTCTGGATTTACATCTGGTGGTGAAGGAGGGGCTTGGGGTTTTAGGTTAAGTGGTATAAGTAATTTTAATTAGCCTATATGTTAACCGAAGATCTAAGTTATGCCAAAGCGAAATCTCAGCTCAATCGGTGTATAGGTTTTTGGAGTTAAGTAGATTTGATGCACATGACACCATGATGGAGTAATTAATTCAAGTGTGGTACTAGATGTTAATTGTCATAAAATTAAAGATAAAAACTATGTTTGTAATAAATAAATTAAAGGTAAAAAATATTGTTCATTGTCGTACATTTAAGTACAAACTAATGTTAAAAATTAATCATAATCGAAGGAAACTTTTACCTAGTTTTCACGAAAATATTTTAAATATTAAGTTATTAAAAACTATCTAAACATGAAAGATATCTTAACTGCTCTGTGTGGAAGAATATTCTCAAAATGTCCCTGTAATCCTGTGGGTGGCAGCTTAAAGCACACTACCCGAATTTCTCAAAATAATTCTGGAGCTAGCAACTCCAGAAGACGAGTATGCCGCGGGTTGGGAGCATCGAGCTTACGTTCTTTGTTACGTATCTTCTATCCCTCGGCGTTTAAACAATGGCGCACCCAGAAATATTCTTAGGGAGTAGCATTTATTATATCTAAACTTTTATTTTATGTAATTTTTTTTTTCTGCCCAGGAGTCTTAGGGATAACATTTTAAAGTATTTAACGGTACATTCTTTAAAATTCAAGCAATAAGTCAGCTATTAAAATAAAGCCTGCTTATTAGATGCATATTCAGTGCTCTTATTGTATAGTTGAACCACATAATGCTTATTAAGAGTTCGTTGTGTCTCATACAAGCGCAATTTCGGTTTTCACGCAAAGTCCTTGTTTTCAAAACAGGAGGTAGCATGGCTCTTACAAATTAAAGATTTATTTTTTCATGTTTTTGATTTTTTTCAAATAGATGGCATGCTCCATAGGCCAAAACATTATCTATAGTTAAAACCACTTGATTGGTGTGCTAAATCCCCCCATAGAGAGAGGGGGGGCACCCCCTGCAAAAGAAAAAATAGTGTTAAGAATTTTGGGGGTAACTATGACATTTAATTATTATTAGTGTACGAGGTTTCAGCATTTCATTTCATCGGGAAGGTTGAGAAAAAGTTTTGAACAGACAATCATAAAGACACCACTTGGTTTTTACTATATACATTGCGTTCGTTCAAATTATTTATGGTCTTAATATAAGAAGGCCACCTCGGTAAACGAGAAATGAAAATGCAGACGTTCAGCTCTTAAGCAATATTTAATTCTATTATACCTTATTTCAAAATATGGTTCACGCCAAAATAAATTCTAAGGATTCCAACATTTTTACTTAACGGCCCTATATTTTGAGTGTTATTAATATAAATATAGTTTGAAATTGTGACATTAACTCATTTTCAACGACCTTTTAATAAAATTTCAAGAGCTATAAGACCAGTTTCACAGTTTTCTTTCCCTTTAGTTTATTGACATGACAAAGGGTATTTGTAGGTAGAAGGTCGAAAGGGATTATAAGCTTAGATACAATAAAAAAAAAGTAGTTCCAGAAAACGATAAAGACCATTGTATTTTAAGCCATGTGGCCTGACAGAGGTTGATTCATGTGTGTCTCCCTGGCCACCCGACTCTTAGCCACCCGGTTTTTGAAAACGCCCATCGTTTGTGCTACGTTAGTGCTGGTTAGTGCCCGATTTTCATCGTTAGTGCTGTAAATTTACAGAAATTATTCACGATTCTTTATGGGTGGCCAGGGAGATATCACCCTGGCCAGGGAGACACATCGAACTCGGACCTTTGGCTTAGTACGCCAATGCTCTAACCACTGAGCTATCCAGTAATCGTCCCGTGCCCAGGGTCATTCTTCACTCATATTTTAAGGCAGAGTCTGTGATGCACATACAGAAATCGTCAGCTCCATATGAGTGGTCTATTTAAGATCACAAGCTATAAGATCCTTTAACCATAATATAGTTCTCTTGATTGTCCAACAGATTGCAGCACTAACTCAATCTGAGTGGACTTTCCTTGTACCTTTGTTCGCTGACCGAGAAGGCCGCCTTAAGGGAAGAAGGGGTAAATCGCACAAGTGTTTCTCCTCTGGGTGTGATACTAGCCCACCTATTCCCCTAATTAAGAGATAACCTACATCCAACATTATACATTCTACATCCAATATCATACATTTGAAGGGGGATCAAAAGAAGTTACGGAGGATGGTATAATCACTAACGCTATGACTTGATTTTATCACAAGTGGATATTGGAGCATTATTTAGAAAACACTTTTTATTTTGCTATCAACATTTATGACATTTTATTAATGTTAGTATATGGGTATTGATAATAAATATCAAAATTGACAATTGAAAATCTCGTGACTTGACGTATGAATACATAAAAATAGATCTAATATAGATCGTAATATAATCGGGGTATGATTATGAAATTGCATACAGTAAACCCACCTTCTGCCATACACAAGGGAGAAAGGGAAATAAGTCTATTAGCTAAAATATTAATACAATCATATTCCAAATTTACTTTGTTTTGATTAAATATTAAAACACTTTTTCTTATAGATACGGTAATAAAAAGCGTTAAAATTTGGTTAATATATATCTTGATGAATATTTACTTTGTATATTTCCCCAAACCCAAAAAAGTGCGTGTTACAAGTCTGTCTATCTATCCCTGGGCCTATTACCGAACCTGTTTTATATATTTTGTTCAAACTTAATATGTATATGTTGTAAGCTCATACCGCGAAGCATTTTGCTATATATTTTGATTCTCGTGCTTAAATTAATGTTAGTTAAGTGATTACTTTTTTTCTACATTTTAAATTTTTTGAAAATGCTTTGAACGATTTTTATTTAAAATGAATATCTGTAGAGTGTTTGATATGACAAATAATACTATATATGAATTTAACGGGGGGAAATTTTACTAAGGATTACTTACCGATAGCTAATCTTTGAAAATTTGAAATTTGTCTCATATGTGTATAAATTTTGGGTGCTGAAGGAGAAGGCCTAGGACAGGACACATTGGCGGTCCAAGTTCACTGACAAAAGGAATGTACCTGTCATAAGACAGAACACATATTAATAATAATAATAATAATGAGCTAAATATTTTTATTTAAAACTAGTGTTTGTTTATTGTTTTACATGATAAATAAGAATGTTGTTCTTTGTAAAAAAAAAACATTTGAGTATAGTTATCAATTTAATATTTAGATAATTTGGCTACTAGCTATGTATGGCTGTGTCGTACATTTATTTTAAACGTACTATATTAAGTAAACAGTTTAATTTAACAGTTTACTTAAAACGTGTAAGTATTAAAAAACATTATGGTTATTAATAATTT
Organism: Timema cristinae; assembly: GCA_039000515.1. Classification (NCBI taxonomy): domain Eukaryota; kingdom Metazoa; phylum Arthropoda; class Insecta; order Phasmatodea; family Timematidae; genus Timema; species Timema cristinae. The sequence continues at coordinate 20,607,592 of JBCFYV010002255.1, read as the reverse complement.
TATGTTAATTTTTAAAATGTCTTTTTCCCAATATCACAAATATTTAGTAAATAATATTTGACTTTCCCATTATGTTAGTCATATCGTCACCCAGATATCTTAATAATATTTCAAATTTAGGCTAATATATTTGGCCCATTAATTAATAGAAAGACCTGCCTAGGTGGCCGCATGGTCTAAGGCACCACTCTCACAATAGACTATACTGCCGATGATGGGGATATCATGGTTCGATTCTGGTCAAGTGTCTTGAGTGTAGTTTTTCCTACATGATTTCCCACTTTCTCTCCACGTAAATGTGAGTACACTTTTTCTAAATATAACCTTCCTCATCCTTCGCTCATTATCGTAATTAGTACATAAGTGTACAACCCGAATGAAGAGTAAGACGTGGTACTAAAAAGATAATCATAATAACTGCAAAGTGACATGTTAAACATAATCAATATTTTATCCAAATTTGAATGTTTTCTTCTCCTAAATGTTATTTCCTGCCGCAATATCTATGAAGAATCTGAAAATGTATATGTGCGTCTAAGATTTATTAAAACATTGTGTACACTTCAAAGAGGGTAAAAATTTGATGCGCGCTTATTTTCAACAAATAGAAGCAATCTAGAAAAGTGTATAGTTCACGAGCGCTTCAGTGAACAACTGATAATAGAAAAGTGCTTCCACTTCTAAGTAAAGAACCGTTTTTACTTCTCCAAAACAAAAAAAGATCTGTAATCCTTATAGAGAGTTTACCCTTGGAGCATACTGGAGTAGTAGTAAGCCTTTGCTTGCAATTTTTAGCTCTACGTTTTTAATATCAGGTTACACAAATGTTATAATTACATTGGTAACAGCGTCATTTATCCACGTCAGCAGACATTTGAATTAAGGTGGGAGTGTAAGGGACGCGAGTTAAGGATGGTGTTTTTGCAATTTTTTTGTAACTAAACATTTTTTTGGATAAAATATATCAAATATTGTTCCGGTAGAAACATAAGAGTTTAATTTTCCTTCACATGGTGATATCAACAGTTGTTGAATATCTGTCATGAGCATAACGGTATTAGATTAGAAACTTTAAATGAAGATAAAAAGTTGTTAATAAATTTCGGGACACCCTTGATACATATTCAACATCTGTTGTTATCAATCATGCGAAGAAAATTAAACTCTAATGTTTCTACTGGAGAATTATATGATTTATTTTTGCCAAAAAATAGTTTTGATATAAAAACTGCAAAAATACTGCCATTAACTTACGCTACCTACATTACCCCCTAAAGGCATTAGTCTCAACTAGTCTGGTTTATCAAGAATATGAATACTAGACGGGTATACTGAGAGTGATTTTTCCTAAATGGTTTCTCATCTTCTTTCACACAAATAAATGAACATTTTCTTTAAATTCTGACTTATTTTAAATTATTGTAAATACTAACAGTCCTGCCAAATAGTAAGACGTGGATCATGTACCAAAAAAATGGTACAATACATTCGTACACACCTTCTCAAATAGTCTAGCTTGTGACATCGTTTTCAAATCTTCAGTAAACTTCACTCTATAATGTTTTTTCTACACTAAAGAAAGTTATTATTTATTTAGACAAATGTACAAAATGTACAAAAATTTTCTGCCGCGTGATTTTGATGAATCTTTGGGTTTTATGTGCCCCAAAACACACAAAATAAAGTGTTTATTAACCTCCGGGGACTGGCGATGTTGCATTTTCGCAATAACTATACATTTTAATTTATTCTTAATTAAAGGTAATTTTTTTAAATTCTGAATTGGCTCTAACATTTTTTTTTGAAATGGGTATCTGGGGGACTATTTTTCATAATTAATAAACATGTATGTTCGTTTTTCTAAAAATAAGATTTTTAGAGACGTCTACTCATGACTTATTTATTAAATATTGTAATAATTTATAAAATTGTAACAACAATTTTATTCAAAATTTATATCTGACTAATGTTTTATATGATTATCAAAATAATATGTTTATTTCTCTTAGAAACATTAATCAAGGTGGACTGAAAAACAATTTGCGCGTTTTTTTATGTAGTTATACTTACATGTCAGGTACTTGTGTACTTACCAGTGCTGACCTTTTACAGTATTGCATACTGAATAGTATTGGAAATTAAAATTAATAATATTATAAACGGCCCCATATTGTAGTGGAAATCACACTTGACATCGAGCAAAGGTATCCCGGGTTCGATTCCTAGCTGGTATCTTGGGTATTTTTCCTGAAAAGAGAACTACCACAATGGTAACCAGAGTTGGGTTAGTTAGGTTTAAGTGCTTCTACTGGTTCCACACTCTCACACTATCACCATCACCTCATCTCATCGGGATATGGAAAGAGCCTCCACGAAAAGGATGTACGATTAGTACATTCGGGCGTCCCCTGGGCAACGGTACATTAGTACTAGCTAATCTTTCTATACTGGCTACGAATGATATAGCCCAGACGCGCAATATTATTATTATTATTATTATTATTATTATTATTATTATTATTATTATTATTATTGGGTATTCTGTTTTCTGACAAATTCTTTGTCTTGACCAAATTAAGCCCTCCAGCATGTCCCTATTATCAGCTTTTTTTCTTATATCCCGAAACATCACTTTTTTCCTCATCTTGAGGTCATCCATGCGTGATCATGGTCTTCCTGGTCCTCTTATCACTTCCACCTTGCCTTCTACGACATCACTGATAAGTAATTTCTTCTCATATGTGACCCAACCAGTCAACATTTGTTTCATAGAATAACCTGCATCATACATATATATAATATTTATTAACATTTTTGTGAATAAGTATTAATACTTTGTAACACTCGTACATACATGTTAGTATAATTATTTTTCACCCAATACGTTTTCCTGATCTGTATTACCGTATAATTAGGTGTTCTGTCTTACGACAGGGCCATTCCTTTTGTCAGTGAACTTAAGCCCACCAATGCGCCTCGTCCTCTAGCACCTTCAGCTCCCATAATTTTCTTATTTACTTAAAGTCATTCGATATTTTAATCCTCCATCTAAGCTTCACTTTCCCTCAACCTTGCCTTCTATCATGTCTTGCAGAAGACAGTTCCTCCTAAGGATGTGACCAATTTTGTACCGAAGAAATCACATCCAAAATGGTTCTCTTCTCACCCTTTCTTCTTAGGGCTTCTTCATTTGTCACCCTGTCTATCTTATTTTCTCAAGTCTTCTACAGCGGCATTATGGAATTTAAAATACGTTAATTACCACTTCGGTGGTCGAATGGTCCAAGGCGCCACTCTATCAATTTATTTGGACTGCCAATGGGCTCGTAGGAAATTTGGTTCAATCTGAGCTTAACCCAGAGGGAATAAATGGGTCGATTGGACCAGGTTGGTCATCGGACGTTTGGTCCAGTTGTGAAAACACCTTTTAATAACTACCTCACGTGTTTTCTTACTTATGACTCACGTTTCAAAAACCAGTGTCTCTTCAATCACATGATAGCTATGTAAGGTTAGGTTGAGTTAGGTTTGTAAAGCTGAAAGTGACTCGTCTTATGGATAGATTAGTTTATGAGAGGCTATATCTGCATAAATGGAATTAATGATTCTGTTTATCGTTAGTACATACGAATTGTCTCGGTCTGTCCAAAAAACCTCCCATTTACTGACTAATACTGCAAAAAATATCCTTTATGAAGTGTTCCAAACGGGTCGATTTTCGTGAGGAATGTGCCAAAGATCCTACGGCCACCAATAGCGGGGAGACCCAGGTTATAATCCTGGTACTTTTCAATGAATCTGATGTTTCATAAATAGTTTTCCTATCTCCCTCCCCGTAAATGCGAGTACACTTCCTCCAAATTCAACATTCCTCATTCTTAACACATTAGTGTTATTAGTTAGGGTTAGGGAGACTCGGTGAGAGATAAAAAAGTTGATTGAGTAAGGATGAAGAGGTAGAATCTAGGGTAAGTGTACTAGCATTTGCCTAGAGACAGGTTGAGAAACAATTTTAAAAAAACCACCCTCAGCACATGTGAACGGGATCCAAGCCCTAACCTCCCCATCATTGGTAAACCAGACAAGACGAGACTGACATTTAGTCCGAATGTCTAATGATGTGGGTAATATAACTTAATTGAACAGACTCTCCCTAGAGCTACGTTGCAAGAAATAGTTTTACTACCACTGCTTTTAAATAGTTTTTTTTCTCTCTAATCTCTGCAATAGCATTTGAGCACCCTTCTCTTTTTCTATCCCCCTTCCCTTCGGCCGACCTTGTACCCAATTCTCCTTCCTCTCGTTCTACTCTTTCTCCCTCTTCAAACACCTTCAGTTTGTTCTAGCCCATTTCCTGTTACTATGGCAACGGAGATATTATGATTCTGTTACTTGCTTGGCGTCTCTTGTTACCATAGCAACGGAAGATGCGCCAGACGGACGTAGGGCGGCCGAATGTGACTCGGTAAAATGTAGGCGTTCCGATTATATTCCTGCGTAGGCTTATACCCTCTCACCTTCACCAGTGGTCATATAGACAAAGGGGTCAGTTTCGTATGGTTTGCCAGTTACAATCACAGTCAAAATCTTCTTAAGTGGTTTCACATAAATGGTTCATCTGTCACTCTCCAAGAAAATTCCAAGTACATTTACTCTAAATTCTACCTTTTTCAACCCATACACCATTAGTATACGTATGCGGATAACCTGGATGGGAAGTAAGACGCTTGGATAAGGGTTCGTGGGGGGGAAACTTAGTACTTTCAAATACCTGGAGCAACGTCCAAGTATTTGATTTATTTATTTGAGATATTTAACATGCAATTTCTGAGCCTACTGATTATATAAGTAAACTAGAATATCTATGAGTGAGAGTGAAAGAGCCTACCAATTTGCCGGGAAAGATATTTTCACAAACCTTCTAGAGTTCTTTTACAAGCCACAATCGACATGGGGCCGACGGCTTTATTTCCCCTCCGAAGTAAGTTGTGCTACGGGTTTTTATCACTCGAGAAAATAATTTAAAAACAAGAATACGAACGCTTTTAGTTATTAAAGGGCCGTGATGGTTTCAAAGACAAATATCGGGGGATAAACTCTGCCAAAAGTTGTGAATCAATGAAATAAAGAAATATATGGATGTGACTAATTTGTTTAAACTCCTCATGTTTTTGTAGATATACTTTTCTCAGAAACTATACAATACAATATGCTAATAAAAATAATTACTACCCCGGAAAATTTTAGTAAACATATTACTGAAGCAACATTTGATTTACCCGCCTCGTTGACGTAGCTAGCTAACGCGCTAGTTTCGTGTTGAGCTAGACTGCCGAGGACGGGGAGTTAGAGGTTCAAATCTCGCTTGGGTGAACTGGGATGGGTTTTTCCTAAATGGCTTTCTACTCTCCTTCCACGCAAATGTGGGTTCACTTCCTTTGTATTAACGATCTAAATTCCTAACCCATTAGCGTAATTAGTACTTAAGCGTGTAACCCGAACGGGTAGTAGAATGCGGTGCTAAGTATTATTAGTATTATTAATATTTTACTAGTTATAAAAATATTTAACTCTAAAAAAATGTATTTCTGGGCGCCTTCAGACCACTTATCAGCGCTTTTGAGATGTGCTTCCCTTGCAAATACTAGAGATAAAGTGGGGGTTTCACCAACAGCCTTGGAAAAGTGTTTTTGTTTTTTCTTAGCAGCAAGTCTTACTACTTGTTCGGGCTATTTGCTTGTATACTAAATTATGCTAAAGATTTTAGGGATTAGGTAGGTAATATTTATAGGAAATGTACCCTAATTTGCGTGGAGGGAGAGCGAACAACCCATTTGGGAGAAAAAAACTCTGTACTCCTGATTGAGATTCGAACCTCAATCTCCCTGTCGTTGGCAGTCTAGTCTACTGTGAGAGGTAGAGGTAGGCAATGCAGCCACCACTGCAGGTCAGTGGCTCTATTAGTGGCCCCGTTTGAAGGTGTCTTAGTTAGCATACCCTTTCAATCTACCTTAAATATTACAGTTCAACCAAATAGTTTTTTCTGTTTTTTTGTGAAAACAATATATTAGTTTGTTTTCAAATAAGACTGAAATTTAGATTTATCGATGTTTCCAATAAACCCAAAAACGACCCTTGTCAACAGTCCTTTGAGCGTCGGTCGGATGGTGACCTTGAAACAAACCCGCCCTTGTGCGACTGAATCCGAGCGTTCGTCTCGACGCCGTCACACGTCGCGTTCAAGGTCATCTCTAGGGATTCCACGGGGGTGTTTGTGTGACGGGAAGGTGGTGGGGGCGGAGGGGTTAGGGAGGAGCTTGCGTCACGACGTCGGGCGTCTGGCTTTGTCGCGTCACACAGCGCTATGCCACGACCGATCCCGAACTACAATGTTTTTACAACCACGGAAGAATGAGGTGGTGATACGACACTTTCAAATACGCTTCGAAAGTTACGACTAGGTTGCAAATTTTTCACATACGTGTATTATTATCCTTTGCTGATACCGATATGTAAATTTTACATAGAATCTTTAATGCCACATCTAACAAACCAAGGTGCATATTAATGCATATTTCTAATATCAATGTATAGTTTGGCGTGTATATATATATTGACAGATATATTATTATATTATATAATAAATATTATATAAAATTATATTATTAACACATATTTCAAATATCAATGTTTATTTTGACAGAGATATACCTCATATTTTTACGGATTATAACTTATATATTATATTCGCCAAAATGTATATATTGATATTAGAAACATGCATTAATATCCATCATAAATTCTGAAAAGTTTGTTAGATGTTTCATTAGTAATTCTATGTATATAATCTATAATAAAATACATGTTTTGTATTTTTTGCATCGTGTCTTACCACCCGTTCGAGTTATACACCTTGTGTATGTTTATCTGTCTGTCTGTCCAGAGTTTTTCTTAAAACCTATGGTATAAGATTAAAACTTTGCAAATTGACTACTAAGTGTTGTAATTACCCTAAATTTCTTTAAAAATATTTAATTTTTTTACAGTCAGGAAAGATTCCGCACACTACGAACACGTGGCTTGAGTTATAAATATAGTTTTGGCCTATGGAGCATATTATATTAGTGATAAGAATATGAAACCTTAATTTTTTTTAAAAAAAAACCTCTAGATAACATGGCATACTCATGGACACTAATCACGCTATCTCTCTCTACTGGTAACTATGCACGCTCTTACTTTCCGTGTCCATCCAATAAAAGTTCAGTTTATTGACCCGTGGGTCAGTGTTGTGTAACTATGTTTCAAACATAGAATAACAAAGATTCACAGAAGAAGTTTAATGAATATTAATTATAGACTCCTTTCGAAACGACAATAAAGTAGTTTGTGGTGCTCTCAAGCAGCTTGTAGCCGCACATAACCTCTCCGAACTGAACAAAAAAATGAAACTTGTTACTGTCCAACACCCAACGGTTAATTAAGACACTACACTACGTTGTTGTGAGCGATGGATGGTCTTGATCCGGGCCATTGCCGCCTTTCAGAATTCGAACTGTTCGCCCGACCAGCGCCGGAGCTTGGCACGTAGTCTAGTATCCCCTGGCTTAGTGGGGAACCAAAGCTCTTCTTTGGAATTTTAATAGCTAATTTTATCATCAAGTTGTTTTATTTTGATTATGGCTAAGATATAATCTATTAATTATTAAGTAAGATATGATTTATTTTATTTTACCACGCCAGCACGCACCCTTAATGACTTTATCATATATTTAGGAGCTGAGATCGGCTCACATAAACAACGAACCAGGTTGCAAAATGTATCTTATATTTAAAGGTAGATTGATGGTACGTAAAAAGAGAATAACAACACTGTTTACTATATAGTAGCCATACGATTCCCTAAAGATTATATTATATACCCTGTGTAAATCCTAAATCGCAGTCTTGCCACTTCTGAGAGATTCCTATGCTTTAACCACCTTTCGCTATTTCCCTGCCTACACTACTAAGTACTATTGTTAATAAATATTTAAGCACTCCCCTCCTTCCTCCCTTCAAACCCCCCCCCCCCCCCACATCCAAATGATCACTACTGACTATGGCAGCGGCAGTGCCCTTGTAATTTAAATAAATTAAAGTACATGCAGTTTTATTTTTTCTTCTTCGTCACGTCTCACTACCCATTCATTTATACGCATATATATTATTTACGCTAATGTTGTAAAAATTAGCAAAGCTATATTTAGAGTAAATGTACCTGCCTTTGCGTGTAAGGATATCAGGAAACCATTAAAAAAATATCAGTAAACCCGATCGGATTTGAACCTTAATATGCCTGTTAAAGTCAGTCCAATATATTGCAATATGCCTTAGAGCACACAGGTCCTTAAACCTTTAGCTTACGATTGTGTTGTGCCACTTATTTTTCTTCACATTTCCAATGACAGACATTTTAAAATCACGCTTGGGTGCCGTTTAAGATAGTTGCTATTTAAATGATGGGCCTACATAAAGCATATTAATTGTTTTTATATTTGTGGGAATGGACAGTGCCCATAAATTAGGTCTTTGGTAGAACTCGGTTGCTTTATATGCAGAATTGAAGGCAAACAAGGGCGTATAACGCTAATTTTTTTTCTAGAGGGGGTCTTCTAGAAAATGTTACTATAGGCTACCATTAGTCAGCAAAAATTTGTATACGTATGGGCCCTCCTCTCATGGGTGGGGAGGGTGAATAAAATTCTAGAGGAGTTCAGACACCCACACCCCCTAATTTTGAAAGTACAGCTAGAGCCAAAAGCTAAGAAATAAATAGGAATTGGTGAGAATTATTAGTAATCTGCTCTGATTATAAAATTTTACATTTTAAACAAGCTTCCGACTTAATTGTGACATTTTAATTCGATTAATATACATTTCAAATTACATTGATTTATTCGTCAAAATGGGTATAAAATAGTCGGGGATGCTAGTTATGTTTCGGGGACTGTCCCCCCAAAATAAGGGAATGGATGGTTGATTTATTCCAAAGCCTCTTTACACCCCGTTTCCCCTTCCCCTAGCCAATGCTCACTACTTGTAAGACGCCACTATGCTCATAACAGATACTCAACAAATGTTGAGGTCGTCATGTGAAGAGAATTAAACTCGATGTTTGTAAAGGAGAAATCTTGAAATTTTTTTTTTACCAAAATAACCTTTTACTACCAAAACTTCAAAAAAAACTTACCTTTTATTGCGTTCCTTACAACCCCACCTTAAGGTAATTGCCTACCTGGGACGTCACGGCAAGCCAAGATAAAATTTACTATGTTACTGTATGAACGTTTTATTCAGTTGGTTTTAAATATATTACACTGAAACAAAAAAACATACCTTCTTAAGTCATTCTAAAAATAGTCTCACATTGACAAATAATTAAATTTTGGATCTTAAAGTAGTTTTTTTGTAAACGTACTATTTTAATCTTCTACAGCTACAGATATTTTGTTTATATACATAAATGGTTAGTAGAAATTTTCCTGTGAGGATTTAGATTTAAAATGTCCTTGTAATAATATGTCTATCTAGAATAAGAAAGAAGATAAAGGTAGTTTTGAGAACCAAGGCATTGCTGTCCACGTGCAAATAATAAAGTGTGTATACTCGTCAGAGAATGAGGGGAGGTGTTATCAACGCGTAGACACGAGACCTCGGCGGGTGAACTGATAATTTTCTTCCCTATATTTCTATTTTGTTAATTGGTGTCCAAGTGTGTTGGTACTTTGAGTTCTCAAATTCGTAAAGTTGAGTGAGATGCGACGCGATTTGCAAAAATATTTCTAAATCACCAAGTAGGCGACGTCGTTAAGTCACGTCATCCTTCTCTCGTGAATCTATGCCTCTCCGGCGTCACATCAGGGACACCAACTTTAAAATAAAATCATTTCACCATAACTTGAAGCCAAGTTCCATGCTTCGCATAGATCGTCTAAATTATTGTGGAACGTGTTGATGTAAAGTGGATTTATAGTTGGTACAAATTACATTCATGAAAGTAAGACAGGTGTAACATACTTTCAATAAATATTGCATTAGGAAATTGTTAAAGTCATAGATATTGGCGATTTTTTAATATGATTTATCAATGAGCGATGATGACCCACTTAGAAAGAATTACAATTTTAATTGATACATATTTCGGAGGAAACAAACAAGTGAATCATTTAAAAATAAGAAGTATCATTTAACTGACCGTAGGCCTACCAGCGTACTTGCATATTTATGCTGTCCAAATGGAGTAGTATGTATGTCTTGATTTTATTAAAAATGGACATAACAAACCAATTGTTGTGGTCAACATTAGTAATAATCATAATACTTGTGTTCTGGTTGGGTGTATTGAGGGTGTTTTTTCCTAAATGGTTTCCTGATATTTATCCATGCAAATACGGATACACTTCTTAAAAGATAACTTGCCTAATTCCTAAAACCATTAGCGTATAGCTTGGATGGGGAGTATAAAGCAGTAATAATAATAATAATAATAAATAATAATAATAATAATAATAATAATAATAATAAAATAATAATAATAATAATGTTACGTGGCCATATTTTAATTTAATTTTATCATTGTAGGCCCTACGTAAAAATAAAATGAATAAAAGATAGAGGATCACTTGATCTTTTTAAATTTTTCATAGAGTAATACTTTGATTGAACAAAATATCGAAATATTGAAGGTTTGCTTAAAAATAGAAGTTTGCTTGTAAATAGGCTATTATTATTTTCATTTCTTTACTATTGTCCAAAAACACATATTAGGGATTGGTTGTACTTGTGTTTGCAAGGATAATCTTAACGACACTTCTTACTTGTGGATTTCAAAGATATTTTGTGTATCCGGTTGTATCTTGACTAACTTTATCCCTCTAAGCTCCATTATACTTGGATACTAGTGGGTTGAATAGAAAGAGATGAAAGAAAATTATCAGTGCGTTCTTGCTAGTCTTCTTGTCTATACGCTAATAACACTTTCCCTCTTACTCCGACGAGTATACAAACTCACTCTACTATTAGCTCAGGGACAGCACCGATTTACATTTCAAAACTATCTTTTTCTGGTTTTCTATTCTATTTACACATATAATATGCCTTCACGGTCTTTTTTAATCTACATAACTGCAGAAAGCCTCCTAATTACCATTTTCGTGAAGAAACCAAATATACTGAACTGTAAACAATTAACTACAGTTTAAAAAAAACTACTTCAATTTAAAACAAATAATTTTATGAGTATGTAGGATATTTTTAGCATTAGTAAGTAATTTATGGTTTTAATTTCAATATTATAGGCCAATATTTAAAAACTTCCTAATAAAACGTAAATACACATAAAATGGGAAATCCTATCTGGACTTGCCGCTACGTCACATGGGGGCAACATTCTTCAGATATGCAAATAAAAGTTGAAATTAATCAAACGTGTTCAATGTTATAGATCACGAGAGTCAAAAGTAAAACATGGCATAGCCTTTCCTAAAACCTCCCCCCTGCTTCCTACGGTAAGAAAACATGGTGTTGAGGACAATGTATAAGTGCCTTCCTTCCTTAGTTCTGGAACGACGTGACAACCGGTGTGAATACCTTTAAACTACCGTCCCAAAAATAACATTTAAGGTCCTTGGTCCTGTCACGTGCAGGTCAAAAGCCTATTTTGTGGGATGATGGGTGGGAGGGTGAAAGGCGTGGTGCGGTTTCGCAAATGACCAGAATATCCTTCCACGCAACAAGAACAGATAGATCACGGAAACCGTAGATGGCGCTAGCTACTGGACAGATCTTGTGGAAAAATCATACGTTTGGAAATACCGTTTTCTCGAGAACGAGTGAAATTTTTATGTTAATATTTTCAATACCCCTTCTAAGATAATCTAGAGGTGTTTCTTAATTGTTACATTTTCTTATTTATTGTCATGAAGCCGCAGTTTTATAGTGAACAATGTCCAATTTTATCGATATTTGATAACTGTTAAAATTATATAGGAGGTGTGTGTATAAAAAATATAACTTAATCCACATGCTTCTATTCTTGAACAAACCGTTCCCAAAAAGAAAATTGCAAAACAATAAAAAATATTGATGATAACCGTTTGTTCCCATGACTCTGCATTTCCACAACAAATGAAAAGGACCAATCGCCTTAAGCAGTTTGTTAAATATACCCAATAAAATTTATATATTTCATTTATTTGTGGAACACCTTATACCAGTCGGTAGTGTGTCTGTTTACTGAACTAAGGGTTCCAGGTTCAATTCCCACCATGACATAAAAATTTAGCATTAGTGAAATGTGGGTTCACTCTTTACATTGATAAATTAACGACCGGGACTGGATTTTGTACCTGTCCTAGTCATAAGTTAGATTATAAGGCATATGAAGCTACGGTGGGCCTAGAAAACCGGTAGGTGAAAATATATTGATAAAATTCTTAGTTAAGTTGGATTCTGTCCACCCCCACTAAAACAAAAGAAATTACTAATTCCCCTACCCCAAAAAAATACTTGCGTAATTCTTGAATGGTCCCTAGCTTCCAAGCTATTGGAAAATATATTTTTTTAATTGAGGTCTTGGAAAATGCGAGTTTATTATTATACTTTTTTTTATGAAAATATGTAAAATCTGTAAAATATGAATAATGAACAATAAGTTTCTTTTATTTATACCTCTTTGTGGAATGTAATGCTCTTTTTTTTCCATCATGTTTCTTCAAAAATGTATATTATCTGGTTTCACAAATCTTACAAGTTTTAAGTAAATGTTTCCATTTTTAGACAAAGGAGAGAGAAAGTCTGCCTGGTGCACCATACCATTTAAATATTGAGGTAGGCCTAGTTATTAGCCTTAATAATATGAACACAAGTTAATATTATACAACTTATAAACTTGTTTGTAGTTTCGTGTTTATTAAAACATTATTTCTCACTTAGGGGATACCAAAACTGATACCATAAAAGAATCATCTATTAAAAACATTTATCTACAGTTAATTTCGACCAAATAGTTCATTTCAACTGCTATTTAAAAATACTTTATTTAAATATTAGAAATATAAAGCACAGTTATGAGGATTTATTATGTCTTCTCTCTTATATTAAATTAAATATTGATTTAATAATATTAACATGAGTGTGAATGTATGGAGATGAGACATTATTGCTTACAATTCCAAACTACAAGGCCAATTTTGCCTGTAGGGACAATAAATGATGTGGGCGAGTTTGTGGTTTTGTTAGAGGAGCTTAATGGTTTCAAACATGGACGTTTGAAATTTTTAATAAAAGTTCCTTTAAAGCTTTAGACCAGAGATAGGAACGAATTTTGTGAAATCCATCAACCTGTAGGAGATGAAAATGGGGTTCAAAAGTTTTCAAAATTCACAGACCATGCATTTTTTGAAATAGTGGATATAGAGAAGTGAAATTTAAAATGAATGTTTCTTTATAGAATTGGGTGAGAAATCTTTAGGGTTTTTCAAATTTATTCGCCTAAAGGGGTGTAAAGGGGGAAAAAAGGGCAGTAAATTCTATGTAATCCAATTAAGATGAAATTTGATATATGGGGGTTTATCGGATCAGAGAATACTAAAATCAAATTTATTTATTTACGGCATCCACACGATGGTTACCGAGGTGCTTTGGTAAAAAAGTGTGTTCAAGACTACCAAAACTAATATAAATAAATACTTTTCAGGGTGAAAGAAGATTGAAATTGTTCATCCAACCAATGGGATCATTCCAAATAATTATACTACTACTATTAGCACCGCGTCTTACTACCTGTTCGGGTTATACGCACTTACGCTAATGTGTAATGGTAGGGTGATTGTGAGATGAAATGAAGGACCTACAGTTTAACGTGGAATCCGAACCACGGTGGAGGCCTGGCATTCCCCACATTCACAAGCAAATAATTATAAAAGTATGAACATTTTTGTTTAATAAGTGGGACCCTGGGACATAAGGAAGGAGATATAAAACAGAATAAAAACCTTTTATGTGTGCTAGCAAATTTAAATTTGAAAGCCGTTTAGGAGGACAACTCCCAATAACCAAATAAGTCTTAAAAATGGAAATTCCTAAATGATAGTTAGAAAAATGAGCTTAAATATTTCAAAACTTATAGACAAAACTAATTCCCAGTGTGGTAGAAAATTGAAATATTAAAGTAAAATAAAGGGACATGTCAAATTACTATGAATCTGTACATTTTAAATTTTAAATGGGACCCCGGAAAGAGGGAGGTGAAGGGGGTAAGGGGTTATAAAAATAAAAAAACTTTTAGCTGTGATAAAATATTTAATTTGATAAGTAGGTAAATGCCTTTCAAAATAACCAAATGAATCTTAATATTTGAAATTTATAAGTGGAAGTTAAAGAAATGGTTTGAGAAAGGGGTGGGCTCATTATTTACAAAAATAATACATTTTAAATTTAAAACTATACTATGAGAAATGTGTGAGGGGGAAGCTAAAGCTAGAAATAACTTTTGAGATGAGGTTAAGAATTAAAATTTGAAAGACAGGTAGACATGAAACTCCAGATATTCAAATGAATGTTATAATTTTAAAATTCTCAAAATGGGTTGGAAAAGTGGGTTGATTGGTTAAAAACTTCACCAAATAACTATAAAGGTCCAAACGTTTTAAACGTTTATAATGGGGGTCCAGGGAAAAAAAGGGTGTTTATAAAAAAAAGTATGGTAGAAAGTCTAAATTTTTAATGCTAGTAGAAGTACGGCTTCAGATAACCAAATAAGTCTTAAATTTGAGACTTTGAAGTGGGAGTTATATAAATGGGGAAGGGGAAGCTAAAATTTTCAAAACCAGTGGATAAACTACTTTTATATGTGGTATAAAACTGGAATTTATCAAGCAGAGATATGGACCACCCAAATTAACTATAAATATGAACATTTTAAATTTCAAAATGAGACTACAGAAAAGAGGGAAGGAGAGGGTGGAAGAGAGGTTAGGTTTGTACATGTAGAAGGTAGAAAATTTAAATTTGTCAAGAATGTAGAGGGATAACTTCAAATAACCACAAACTTATTTTAAATATTAGACAGATTTATCTGATTACCAAACCCTTTCTTCACCTCTGACAAGACGTGTATTATTCCCAACTTGTGAATTTGGGGAATTCCAAGCCTCCGCCGTGGTTCGGATTCCACGTTAAACTGTAGGTCCTCTATTTAATCTCACAATAACCCTACCATTACACATTCGCGTAAGTGCGTATAAACCGAACGGGTAATAAGACGTGGTGCTAATAATAATAATAATAATAATAATAATAATAATAATAATAATAATAATAATAATAATTATAATTATAATTATTATTATTATTATTATTATTATTTATTTCTAAGGAGGTCCGTAATATAAGGGGTCTAAAATTTTTCAAACTAAAAGACTAAACTACTTCTCAAAGTGTTAGATGATTGACATAAGTCAGGCGGGTTTAAAGACAAACTCAAAAAATATCAAGGCCTGACTTATTAAATTTAAAAATGAAGGCTTGGAAAATAGGAAGGGATGGCTCCTTGAAAATATTTACAAAGAGATTTAAATGCTGATGTGTAGATATAAAAGCTTGAAATGTCACCATGCAATTTAATAATAAAATAGGTTTGAGTCGCTAGACAGGGATACATTGTTTCACGTTAATTCATTTAAAAAGTTTCTCATCTATTGCTGCTATGCTCATGACAGATATTCAACAACTGTTGATATCACAAAGTGAAGGAAATTAAACTATATATTCATACTGGAGCTATATTTATTTATTTTGACAAAAAACAATAGTTTGAAGAAAAAACCCTGCAAAAACATTGGCATTTTCTTCTGTTTCCTACACTCTTGAACAAATGGAATTTCAAAATTGAAGCCCAGGAAACGGTAGCGCTTAAAATGTATGCAACCAAAATAGAAGATTCTTTACTATTTGGTTAGGTTGACATTTGGTAGCCACATAAAATATCATATAAGATAACCAAATAAGTTTTAAAATTTCAAATTGGAATTGTGGAAGCTAAGGGTAGTGAGGGGTACAGAGGGGTTTGGAAATGAGAGTAAATTGCCATCTTTCCAAAGAAAATATACTTTTATGCATGAAAGAAAGTTTAAATTTGCCAATTTGATAAAAGAACCATCCCACATAATTATAAAAGTTAAAAAGTTTGAATTCGAAAATTTACTGCTGTTAAATGAAAGGGGCCTCTAAAATTTCCTCAGCTATAAAAATTCGATATATTGCAAATGCGGGTACACTTTAGACTAATTAAACCTCCCTCATCTCTAGCACAATAGCGTAACTAGTAGTACATAAGCGTTTAACTCGAACGAATATTAAGGCACGGTGCTAACAAAAATAACAAAATATAAACTTTTATTGATGTTGACAGCAAAAAAGAATCTACTTTCTAAAAGGCTCTTTTTATAAAAAAAATAGGACTGTAGTAAAACATTTGTAATACTAAATTTGAAAAGGGAGAGTAAAAAAGTCTAAAGTACTAAATCAACACACAAACTAAATCCTATCTTAAAGTGGATACATTAGATTTACAAATATATAGCTATTATCGCATATCTACGAGCGACATAACAATTAAAATAAACCAATTCAGGTGACATTACTTGGTGACCATGCGTCTCTTTGGATAATAATGATGCTTCATATTTAATATGTTTCTGTAAAAAGAGTCTATTATTTAATTTATGCTCGTTGGTGAAATGTGATGTTTCTATGATCGTGCTTAAGTAAAGTTTGCATTGTCATTGGAGTGCGACGGCTGCCCTGAAATTGCGCTCGTTTGTGCACTCAGATTGTAGACTAGGTAATATTTTATTTCTAAGATTTTTTATTTGTTAACTGCCATAACTGGTTTGTGATTGCCATGGTTAGCTTAGAATTGTACACGAAGGAACTTTCAAAACTATGACAGTTGGATGTTCACCAATAAAGCATGAATGCTATAGCAAAATACGCCAAAGCTCTATCTAATACATTACGAAATCAAAGTGACCAAAATATTATGAAATATATCAATGTCCAAATTTGTTTGACACATATTTGAATCAAATTTCTGTTTAATATTATTTTTATATTATTATTGTATTAATTTTTTGATGATAGTGATCATAATTTTAGTTTCAAACCTATCCAAACTACATAAACAGAAACTTTTTTTATTTACTTTAGTAGATATTTTTATACCAAACACTTAATAACTATCGCTGTGATTAAAACAATATTTGGGTATAATTAAGAATTTTTATTCATACACTTTGTATTGTCAACAATTTTACACACTTTACTAAACTCCTTTATTTTGATATAAATATTTATTTTTTAAGATAATCTGCAATTATTAATTGTATGAAAATGTTGTTATATTATAGTAAAATAATCTTATACTGAAAGAGTTTTCAGTGTAAATTTTTTAAATATTTATTTCTATTTCCCTTTACTAAAATTAATAGATATTTAATTTTCCATACAAACACGAGAAGGTTGTTACGTTTCGTGGTCGCGGCAAGTGTTAATAGTTGCATATTAACCCCCACGTTGTGTCGCCATTTGCTATACTTCTCTTTTTATTGACGTATGATAGCCCCGTGATTGGGAGTCATTTGTTATACTTCTTTTCAGCCCCTCGTTGGACGTCATTTGTTATATTACATAACAGAATCATTTAAGAGTCACTCCGTAAATCATCGTTTCTATTACGCAACTATGTGCTTTACTTATAATGCCTCGTTCCTAATCATTAGACTTTAATAAATGATAATATATCACATAAAGTTCGATATCTATTTATTCCTTAAATTGAAAACATATTGGTATTAATATTCTAATCGAAACACGATCATGTCGAAGGCCTAGCAACTTATAATCACCGATCGCTTAAAGCACGTCCATTCAAGACCACGACTGATTGCACAGTAAAATACGAAGTTTCAAAAAGTCACATATATCTGAGTTCAATAGAAGCTTCTCGAAGGAACCTTTCTAACGGTAAATTACACACCTACAAACTCAGAACAAAAATACCTATTGCGTGTGGAATCTTCTCGAAGAGGAAATACTTTAAAAGATCTTAACTTGTCTGGATTACGTTAAAAGACGTTAACATTTCTTAAGTTTAGCTCCAGTAGATGCTGCCATCGTACCACGAGGCGCGAACTAACTAGTAAATAATTTAGAGGAAGACGTGATCTAAGCGCCACGTAATAGGTTGTAAAATTTAAATAAAGTAAAATATGTTTAATTATATGTAAAATATTTTTGAATATATGAATAATTAGAATGATAAATGGTCAATGCTTTCAAATACTCCTTAGGGTCAAATCTATTGCATTACAAGGTGTTGGACAAATGTAACTGGAAAAAAACATTATGAGCTTTTTTATTGTGTAATCCTAACACGCGTTTAGGGAGATAAGCTTCATTTTCTACTTGATTTTATTATAAACTGATTTTAAACCGATTTGAAAACTTTCATTGCACATTGATATAAAATAATAATACTGATACTTAGTACCACGTCTACTACCCTTTCGGGTTATACGCTTAAGTGCTAATTACGCTAATGGTCTAGGATTTGAAAAGGTTGGATATAGAGGACGTAAACCCGCATTTGCGTGGAGGGAGAGTGGAAAACCATTTAGGTATCCCAGTTCAACCAAGCGAGATCCGACCCTGGGTCTCCCCGTCCTCAGCAGTCTAGCTCACCAATAAACTAGTGTGTTAGCTAACTATGCCACCGAGGCGGGTATTAGTATAAAATAATGTTGAATATAATCATTCCAGTGTTTAAAATAAGGGGGTATCGCCGATACTAAATATATACTTAGGGAACTCTTTTCATTGTATTTTCCATGCTTTTAACTTTTTTTTAGTTTATAAAGTAGCATATTACTTGTATATTTTGTTTGTATTAATTTGACAACAAAATGTAAAAATAAATGCAACCTTTACAACATAAGTATTTAATTTTAATTACTGATATATTTTGTGCACCGTGTCTTACTTCCCATTACGGCTATCCACGTATTTACTCCAATAGATAAGAAATGAGGAAGGTAAAATGTTTGGGAAATGTGAAGGAGAATTATAAGCATATCAGGAAAAAAACACTCTCAGTACACCCGATCGGAATTCGAACACTGATATCACAGTTATGTGCAGTCCAGTCTAACGAGGAAGTGAATCCTAAAGAATTGTGACCGCAGAAGCTGGTCACAAAATATTTAATAATTATTTTACAAGTACATTTTAAAGTCTCGCATCACTTACGTTTAAACTGTAGAAGCATTGGCATTGTATATTTGGTTCCAACACTCTCAATGGTTTGAAAAGTTTTGGTCAATGAAAAGGGGTTGAGGCGGGGGTAAGGGATTACCGTTACCTGGACTATTGTACTCGGAGAGACAGCAGCTCTTACTTCTCAGCTTGTCTTCCTCAAGAGGAACATTTTGCAAGTGAGTTGTTTTAAAGAATTCTCACTTGGAAGCGCTGTTATCACTGGATATTTTAAGTTCTACCTGACTCGAAGGATACAACAAATCTCCTGTAAGCCTACGTATCTGTTATTTCTTTGTCTGTGGTATAGGCCTATGTTTTGTACTTTGAAACAGTTGGGGCGGAAAATAAAAATCACTAAAGGAAATTTCTTGGAAACTTATCTTTGTAATGAGACTTACTTAAGCCACAAAAGGTATACATTTTGTTCTTTTGTACCTTATTTTAGCACCACTTATTTTGACGTGTTTTCTTGTTGCGAGTTTCCATTCTCTGAAATAAAACCTTTGATCTGAGAACCAATGGACGTTGTAATGGCGAATAGAGTGGTGGAAAAATCAGTTTTTGTGATCATTTCTCTTTCTGTTACTCGTTAAAGAGCTACTTATAGTCGACAAAAGAAAGAAACGTGCTATCAACTTCTATCAAAGGAAGTACTAAACTTTAAGGTCATTCGACATTAAAAAAATTAATGCACAGTTTTAACAAGTTAAGTCAGGGGTACCCAAACATTTTGAGACCATGCCACTATTTACATATCAGATTTTACGTGTGACGCCCCTGTGCCCAATATTTAAAAAACAAATTGGCCAAATCATATTCGATGGTATTCATTCTTTTTAAATGTAAAAAAAAAATCAGAACAAAATTACAGAAATGAACTGATTAAGAAGTAATTGGTGTAGACAAATTTTTATTCTACTTTATCTCATGCGTACAGTTTGTTCATAATGACGAAACACCTCATCTTGTATTTTATGGTATCAGTTTAACTTTTTCACTAGCATTTAAAAATGAGACCATAAATTATAAGCTTTAGTCTTTACTTATAGCCGCGACACCCCGGACTAATACCGGTGACGTCCAAGGACGTCACGACGCCCAGTTTGGGTACCTATAAACTAAGCTATATAATAGTGATTCAATGATTTTAAATCAATACAGTTCACGAGTTAAAAGGAGTCAAACTAGCTATTTTATATTTTTAGCGTTCAATTGTTAAGGTAAAACAATTGATGTTCTGGGGCTAAAATTTAGTATAACTAGATATTCATGAGGTGTAGGCATACATTAAAATATTTATAATATGATAAAGAAAAATATGTTTGAAGGAATAAGCAGTTTGAAAGTGGTAAAATTAAATAACTTTTAATCAAGTAGGCCTATAAATACGTTTTTTATAACATAAAAATTTGATATCATCTGATTTTTAGTACACAATGTAGCTATCTAGTTTTTTTAACCTAGCTCTACACGTTGATTTTATTAATTTGTCCTTATTGATAATTTAAAATATAGATTTAAAATGTATATTACATGAGATTTATTATTTTGACTGTACCGATTGTAGAAACAATACCCACTAACAGAACATAATATGCCAGGCCAAGGCAGAGTGTCATCTAATTAATTATATGCCCAGGTAAAGCGGACGTTGACTTCTTTACTGGTCGGTGTTGCTCGAATGGGCTGACACATTGCTACTTGATTTATTTTCAAAAATAACCCTCCTCCAGCCACCCCTTAATATATATTTTTTCTAGCACCATGGCTTCTACCAGTTCGGGATATACGCTTATGTACTAATTACGCTAATGGCGCTAGGAATTAGGGAGGTTATATTTATAAGAAGTGCACCTTAATTTGAGTGGAGGTAGGGTGGAAAACCCTCATTACATCCAACCGAGATTCGAACCTTAATATCCCCGTCATTGGCAGTTTAGTCTACTGCGATAATAGCACCTTAAATCATGCGGCCATCGAAATGGATATACCCACTTTTATTAAATTTCCTACCAAGATATTATAGACCTAAAAAAACTTAGTAATTATTCTAATTTTATTGTCAAATGACCTTAATACGCCCATATCGTAAGGCACAAGGTTTAAGGCATCAACCAAGACTTGTCTGGTTTTCTGGTGACGAGAGAGGTTGGAGTTTAAAATTTAGTTAAAGTGAATTGAGGGTGTTTTTTTATAAGTGTCTTATCTAGCTTTCTACGAAATTATACGTTAATCATCCCTAACCTGGATGGGTAGTAAGACACGAGGCATATAAAAAACATAAGTAAGGGTATGCGCATTATCGTGGGAGAATAGGAAAAACACATTGATTCCAAGGGTCTTATTTCTCAATACTTTCCTACTAAATTGAAATAGTTTATACAAATTGAAATAGTGTATATATTTAGAAATATAAATACACATTGAAATAGGTGGCTTATTAGTATATTTTAATTTATTTAATTTCCAAAAATCAGTCTTCAGTAAACTACTATCAAATTATTTAATACAAAACATACATTCATTCTTGAATATAATGTAAAGCGATCCCAAGATTCCAATTTTGAACAAAATAATTAAAACCATTTATTTCAAAAACACATACATTTTTAAAATAACTTATTAGTAAAATATTATTAATTTTTGAGCTTGAATTAAAAATGATTTAGCCTCGATATATTAACATAAATCATCTAAATATAAAGTTTTAGCTAAATCCATCAACCATTTCGGCTGTAGTCCGTGGGACAGATGAACATGGGGACAAACATAATTGGTAGAATTTCTTTTTGTTTAAATGTCGAAAACTCTCATGATCTCAATTCAATAACTACTCTATATTAAAAAGTAACCACTACTAAATCTAATTTAACGTATTCATACGTCAAGACACGTGTTCTTTGATTTGCGCTTATTTTAATCTTATCCAAGGTTAAGATGAATTAAACATTGAGGGCTTATACATAATTTATAAGCGGTAATAAATTATAGAGTATGAAATTAAATAAGTTACATCTCTAATGTTATTTCAAGGACGTAGTAGTAATCCACTCCTGTGGTCACATGGTCTAAACATCCTTTCAGACGAGGTCACTTAACATCGCTTCTGAGGAGCGTTTCCTTTCGCAAATATTGGTGCTGAAATGGGGAGGGGGGGGGGGGGGGGCGCTCACACACAGTCACTAAAAAGTGGCGCTTCCTTCGGTCTGAGTAGTTGGATTAACCGTTTGTCCTGGTGGTGATCATCAAAAGTGGCACTGCTCGTCACAATACCAGAAATTAAATTATAGGTTTCACACAGGACTATATCCGCGTCAATATTTTAGGGTCCTTTTATATAGGTGACGCGCATTTCTATAAATACACAGGATGGTTGTTTTTATTATCTGTCACGCGTTATTTAGATCGCTTCAATCTGAAAAGTGTTTCGACATAAACTAGAGATAGCTGAGTCAAAAATGACGCGCGTTGATCCTAGGTACATACATTATATTGAATGCGACGTTTTATACGGGCGTCAACTTCCGTGTCACCGTGTTGGCGATCCTGCAGGGCAACCAAACCAGAAGCAGATTTACACCATAGGCCCACTAGGTACAGACCTAGGAACGGTGGCCTTAGGGGTGGCACATTTTGGATATTATCATCTTTATTTTTACTTTAGTATTGTTTTTATTAATTACGCTTGAAAATTATTTACTAACATTATCGGAATAATTAAAGTTTAGGTCAGAACGACAGTATTTATTTTTAAATAACTGTACTTTGCATTCTCCCCTTCTTCATAATGTTAATTCAAGCTACTGTACGTCATCGGGTGACCTGGTGGTCTAGGGGTAAGGTGTCAGACTTCTATGCTGGCGGCCGGGGTTCGATCCTCGGTCCCGGCACAGATTTATCTGATTTCCAAACCCTTCCTACACCTCTGACAAGACATCTTGTGAATGTGTGGAATGCCAGGTCGCCACCGTGGTTCGGATTCCACGTTAAAATGTAGGTCCTTCATTTCATCTTAAAATCACCCTACCATTACACATTAGCGTGCGTATAACCCGAACGGGTAGTAAGACGCGGTGCTAATAATAATAATAATAATAATAATGTACGTCATGCACATTGTGCATGCCTAATAATATTTCGTAGAAATCTTTTTTGAATAACCCGCCTCGGTGGCGTAGTTGGCTAACTCGCTTGTCGTGTTGAGCCCGACTGCTGAGGACGGGGAGATCGAGGTTCGAATCTCGGTCGGGTGAACTGGGGGTGGTTTTTCCTAAATGGTTTTCCACTCTACCTCCATGCAAATGCGGGTTCACTTCCTCTAATTCAACCTTCCCAATTCCTAATCCATTAGAGTAATTAGTACTTAAAGCGTATAACCCGAATGGGTAGTAAGACGCGGTGCTAAGTATTTTTTGAATACTAACTTCCATCGACCCCCCCTCCCTCCAACACCTATTTCCACCAAAACTTCCTAAAGCCCTTGACAAAATATATATATAGGGGGAGGACGCATATTATAACTGTTGTACCTAGGGGCGCAAACATTTTAAATCCGCCATTGATAAACTCTACGCCATGTGTATTGGAACCTCAGTGTATCTCATTACGAGTATCATTGTACTTCTGTAGCAGGTAGTGAGTTTCTTAATTTTGTTTGGTAGAAATTTTCTACCACTTTATTTGTTCCTTAAATGGAAACAATATAAACAATATGAGGAAGATAGCCCATGGATCCCTCACGACTTGTTGAAAAGATGAGACTAGTAGCTCTGGCCTCTGTTTTTCATTTCCTCCGACCCTTTTCATGACGCATGGCATATATATATAAACCGCCTAGGACGCAACTCGTGCGTCAAGAAATGTATCTGTAAAAGGGCCCTAAGTGGCACGACGGAAGCGTTTGTAATGCGTGATGTTGTTCACCAACTCTCTACCAGTACTCCAGTTTCTCCTTGAAAGTGAACGAGGTTGCTTGTGTTATCACAATTTTTGTTGTTGAATCTTTTGAGAATAAATTCGGACAAAGAATTGCCGGTGGAAAGCTTCAAGGCATTTTGTACTTATACTTTATAATGAACTTATATAAATGTATGTTAATTTATATTTTATGTATACAATAAAGAAATATAAAATCTAAAAAAGTAAGGATGTCAAACTCAATTCTTCGATACCTCGATACCCTTGATTTTAATGGTATCGAAAGAATTGATAATCAATCTTAATGTTACGATTCTCGATACTTCCGATTACTAACTCTTAATGAAAGTACTGACAACTGAACAAAACGGAAAAATTCATAATTAGTAGTAATCGATTATTTCTTTACTAGTATTAGCTGTTAATTGCTATATATTTTGGTTCAATTAAAGACACAATCAAGTGAAAAGAGTTGTGTTTTTATTTTTTTGCTATGTTATGAAGTTGAATAAACATGTTTATATATGAGGTTGGAAAAATAATGAAATAGGAAATGTTCAAGAATCGAAATCGAGAATCGAGGCTGAACTTAAGAATCGGAATCGATAATTGGATTCGAGGAAAACAAGTATCGTGACAACTATAAAAAAAAATTAGTTTAATTTCTATCTCACTTCAGTGTCAAAGCTAGTATTTTTTTTTATGAAACAGCCCCAGATATGGTTTTTTCCACGTATATGCTTCCTCCGAGAGAGCAGCATCGCTAAAAAGCATCAAGATCGTAACAACCTTGGTTTCAAGGACAAAAAGTTGTAGTTCGAGTTCAGGGTGGATTCACTAGTGGATGGTTTTAATAATGTCGTTTATCCCTTTGGTTTTAACATCCTCTCTCCCACGCTAGTGTGGATGAATTACCTAAAAGTATTTTCAAAATCTTTACTCCTTGATGGTTTTGTTTTTGTATTTTTTTTTTGAACCACGTCTTGCCATCCATTAGGGTTGTACGGATACGTAATAACCACGCTAGTGTGTTTAAGATAACAAAGGTTGGATTAAGAAGAAATGTACCGGCATTTGCGTAGAGGGTTAGTGGGAAAGCACTTATGGAATACCTCCCTCAGTACACCTGACCGGTATTCAAACACTAATTTTCTCTTCGTCGGTATTTCAGTCTGTTGCTAACTAACGCTTTGGACATTCAATCACCGAAGCAGGTGACTTGGTTTTGAAAGACATTTTTTAGTGCAGTCTTTTTTTTTTATCACAGACGTCCTTGTGTGCTTGAAAAAAATATTATACTAAATATCTTGTGAATTATTGATTGGGATCCGGGGTTCAATCCTCGATCCCGGCAAAGATTTATCTGATTGCCAAACCCTTCCTTTACCTCTGACAAGACGTGTATTAATCACAACTTGTGAATGTGGGGAATGCCAGGCCTCCACCGTGGTTCGGATTCCACGTTAAACTGTAGGTACTCCATTTCATCTCACAATCGCCCTACCATTACACATTAGCGTAAGTGCGTGTAACCCGAATGGGTAGTAAGACGTGGTGCTAATAATAATAATTACTATTATTATTGTTTATTGATAAAAAATTGATCCAAGTCTGCACTACCAATACGGTCTCATCTTCCCATCCACCAACTATTAAAAATAATAATTAAAATATATTACACATTTGCATCAAATAAATAAAGGATGCAACCTACTTTGGTGGTGGCAAGGTCTAAGGCATCACACTCTTAATAGATAACAGGGAGACCAGGGTTCGAATATCAGTGGGGTGTACTAAGGGCTTTTTCCTTAAAAAAATTTCAACAAAATTAAATTTATGTTTCTACTATTTCTACTAGAGCAATATTTGATTTATTTTGGCAAATAAAGGTTTTGCTATAAACATTGCGAAATCATTTACCTTTTTCTCACGTCTCCTAAACTGCCGCCTTAAGAAAATCAAAAGTTCATGGCTAACAGAACGTAAGCTTTCCATTAAACACTAGTCTGGAACCTAATATTCTTCAAATCCATTTTCACACTATTCTTCCATCGACGTACTATCCTATCAAGGACATAACAAAGGGGTCTTATGTCTCCAGGTTTCCCTAATAAAATGTTGTGTACACACCTGTCATCACTTAAACGAGATTGGTAGGAGGAGCAGCTTGAGGAAAACATATAATATAATATTAATGTGATCTAATATTATTATTATTTAGCACCGCGTCTTACTACCCGTTCGGGTTATACGCTTAAGTACTAATTACACTAATGGATTAGTAATTGGGAAGGTTGAATTAAAGGAAGTGAACCCGCATTTGCGTGGAGGGAGAGTGGAAAACCATTTAGGAAAAACAACCCCAGCTCACCCGACCGAGATTCAAACCTCGATCTCCCCGTCCTCAGCAGTCGGGCTCAACACGACAAGCGCGTTAGCCAACTACGCCACCGAGGCGGGTTAATGTGATTTAATAGCTATTAACTATATTAGTAAGGCCCTATCAAAAGTGACCTCTCAATATTACATGAATTAACGTTTGAATATATGAACGTAGTTTTAGTAATTTTTTTCAACTGTAAGCTACCGTTCTTCCTACCAGAATTTTAAAGTAAAAAAAACAAACTATCTTCCTGATTGCCAAACCCACAGTTCCTCCGTCTGAAATCTCCTGGTATTCCCCTCTTCTTTTCATGTCCTTCCTTTTCATCTCATTATCGGCCACTTGAAAAGTTTACCTTCAACCATTTTCTTGTGCATTATCTTTTTTATTTCATCTCTTTTTTCTTCCATCCTCATTATCAAGTCAGAACTTTTAAGCGTTGATTCTTCTACTCCTTTTATTGACACTTTTTTTTTAGCACCACGTCTTATAACCGGGCTATACGTTTTTGTACTAATTACACTAATGGTTTTAAGGATCAGGAAATTTATATTTATAGGAAGTGTATACTTGAGTGGAGGGAGAGTGGAAAACCCTTTTTGAAAAATCACCCACCTGACCCAGACTCAAACCATGATCTCCCCATCATTGGCAGTCTAGTCTACTGCGAGTGTAGCGCGTTAGACCATGAGGATAGTGGAGTGGGTGACGCTTCTTGTTTAATTATTTTTTGATAAATATTATTTTCCTGATCCGCTTTTTGTTTGTCTTTTGCATAATGCTCACAGAGAACAGAGTATAGTCTCGTAATGAATCTGATATTTAAATGACTCACCACAATTATGTAGTCGGAATTGTTTTTAAAGGATATTCAAACGGGTTTTGAATATTTTTAAATTTTTTGTTGGGAAACTCAAACTTTTTCTTCGAGATAAATACGATTGGGTATTCTCCCGATGATGTTTTCATTGAAATAGAATACGCACTATTTGAAAAAATAGACCTCGTTACCTCATAGTGGATTCCATTAACAAGTTTTGTGTTCAATTTAATGATAAATAAATATAGTGAGTGGCTAGCATTTTGTTCGAAGTACAATGTCAAATAAGAAAAGTGATGGTGGACATCTGGGGGCCGTGACTGGGCCGCTTGGAGGGGCTGAGGGGGGGGGGAGAAATAATTATATATATATATATATATATATTTAAATATCAAACGTACACACAAATTACTCATAAGCAAAAGAAATATAATTATATTTAGTACAGTAGTTATAGAAACCAAATGTATCAAAAATGCATAGGTTAGTAAATATTTACAAAATAGAAATCACATCGATTAATTCATAAAAATGTTTAAAAAAATATCTAAAACTATTAAGAATAACAGTGTTTGAGTATACATTTTTCTTTTTTTCTTTTTTTTTCTTGAATAAATGTAAATTTATTAATTTACCACTAAGGTTTTAACTATAATAATATATTTTATAAAATTAATAACACTAAATAAATTTTTTTTTTTTCTCAGAGAAAACTAGGCTCCTTTCAAAATGCAGCAAGTTTTGTAGTTGATATATATATATATATTGCCAATATGAGTAATTTGTGTGCAAACCGCCTCGGTGGCGTAGTTGGCTAACGCGCTTGTCGTGTTGAGCTCGACTGCTGAGGACGGGGAGACCGAGGTTCGAATCTCGGTCGGGTGAACTGGGGTGGTTTTTCCTAAATTGTTTTCCACTCTTCCTCCACGCAAATTCGGGTTCACTTCCTCTAATTCAACCTTCCCAACTCCTAATCCATTATCGTAATTAGTACTTAAGCGTATAACCCGAACGGATAGTAAGACGCGGTGCTAAATATTATTAATATTATTATTATTAATTTATAGTGCACTTTACAAGTATAAACCATAAACTATTGGAAAGGTTTATCAGGGATGAACACATCAAAGAAAGTGTGCGAAGGTGAAATGTGAAGCATACGTCGAGGGAATAAGGATTTTCCTGTCACATAATAATACTTTTTTTTATTTTCTAATTATCAAGCTAAGTGCATCTAAGTAAAGAGAAATATTTAAAGAATAAAGTAAAAGTACACAAAATTATTTTATTCTGATATATTATCTGATTTATCCATCCATGAATCTAGGATAAACTGTGATGGAGGGCTTTATATACTTCCCCACCCTCCTCTCCCGCATTCTAGTTCCTAGACGATTCATTCGTTTTGCAATAATTGATAATATTGATTTTAAAGCAGACACACCTGATGGACGAACTACACTACATGAAACTGTGATAGTCACGTACCAAACAATGGAAGATGATGATGTGTCTGAAAATATTAAACTTATTTCAGATGAACAGACCATTGACGTTCCAGAAACCATTTATCCAATGCAGTTCATGGATTCTTCCAAAAACTGTCAAGCCAGCCAGCCCAATTATGAAAGTCGATATGCCATCTTCAATAAAATGAATAAAGTATGGATTCAACAGCAACCCGAGATTATATTTGAATGATGGTCGCAGGTACTTATGTGAGTGATATTCGGCAGTCAAATTAAGTATCATTATCATGGTCTGCTTATAGCTCTATGACAAATAAAAAAAAAAAAAATCTGTTTTTCCTTTAATACCCTCATCACTAACTGATACTTGTGTACAATACACAGTCATGAAGTAATTAGAAAGGAAAAAATCAATGAAAATCTTGAGGGGATGGGGGAAAAAGATTTTTTACTTCAGATCTCGGTTTGTATAGAGCTTTGAAACATCTACAAATGGTATTAGATGTATAAAATTGGTTGTTTATTACAGGAAATTTACATATAACCAGAAAACCCTTATGAAACTTTCGCATATCCAACCTTCCTATCCCCCCCTCCCCGGAAAAAAAATTAGTCTTTTGTTGGGTTGTTGGAATTAAATACTCAGAAAAATGTATACACAAAATAGCAAAGAGAGTTTATTTTAGGTAATCGATACAAAAATATTGTTATATTTTTATTTAACTTAAATTTTAAACAAACAATGTATTTTAACGTAAACTGAGTATGCTATGTCAGAAGTCGGTAAAAAAAATACTATCCTTATTCATCGTTGTAGGCTTTGTATTAGTTGAGAAAAAGGGATGTTGATAACAGAAATAATATATAGGAATAGCGGCAGCGTTAAGGGCACTTGGAAATAACATTGATCTAACTGGATTCCCAGAGATTTGGATTGAAAGTGGCCTCCTTGGGGAAGACAAATGTACGTATGATAGAGGCTATGAGAAGTTATGAGCTTTTGATGAGATACTTTTTAAACAAAGAGGGAAAGTGATCACTCAATTTCGGTAAGCCCTTGACAGATATTCAAGAAATGTTGAAATGATGATTTTAATAAAATTAAATTCAATGTTTCTAAAGGATATTTATTTGATTTAATTTGCTAAATACAATGTTTTGCCATTAAAACTGCTAAAACACTAGTCTTTTCACGCGTCTTCTACCACCCAACTCCAAGAGACAGATTTAACTTATACGATGCAAGTGGTCCATCGTATATAATCAGAGCCTGTCCTTTCTCCGTCCCAGAGTGTATGCTGACCATAAAATCAGGATGATGAATTCAGCGCAGAGCATGACGTCTTCCAAAGACCCTTAAGTCCTAGAATTTGTGGGAGCCAGATACCATAAGTCCCATGTAAATTAAGGGCTTAACTCTTAGTAAAATAACCCGTGGTGTTAATAGTATTAAGAATCTGATATAACTCTAGGGAAACAGATATGTCACAAGTTAGTGAAAGGTTAACCTATGGGAGTGAATGAGATCTTATTACCGATGTATTGATAAATTAAGATGTAGAGGATGTATTATTATCGTTTTCCATTCATTGTAATAATGTAAACCTTAATTCCCAAGGAAATTGTTGATAGAGAGAGAAAAGAAAGTAAGACTTCTTCAGTAGTTGCTGGTACAGTCCAATTTTCAGAGGAAGAGCCTTTAATAAATTACAAATATATTATTTTATTTAGAAAAAATTTAGAGCATATTATTTATTTTATAAGTTTTGAAAATATCTTTCAAACGTGACTACTATATAGTATATGACTTGACGTATTAATACATGAAAGATTTTGCACCGCGTCTCACATCTCCTTTGGGTTGTACACATGTATACTAATCACGTTAATGTTTTAGGGATGAATTAGTTTAAATAATAAGTATAGCCACCTTTGAGTGGAGGTAGAGTGAAAAACCATGTAGGAAAAAACACCCTCACTACACCCGGTTCGAGCCCCGATCTTCCTCCCCATCTATCCCCTCTCCTCACCCCCTACATCGGCAGTCAGGTCTATTGAAAGAGTGGCCAGATGTGCTAAGCTTGCAGCTCATGGAGCTTATGATGAACTGAGATACAATGTAACCCGCTCTTCCTCCCCCCTACCCCCTCACCCCCCCTACATCGGCAGTCAGGTCTATTGAAAGAGTGGCCAGGTGTGCTAATATTGCAGCTCATGGAGCTTATGATGAACTGAGATACAATGTAACCCGCTCTTCCTCCCCACCTCCCCCCTTCCCCCCCTACATCGGCAGTCAGGTCTATTGAAAGAGTGGCCAAGTGTGCTAAGCTTGCAGCTCATGGAGCTTATGATGAACTGAGATACAATGTAACCCGCTCTTCCTCCCCAACTAACCCCTCACCTCACCCCCTACATCGGCAGTCAGGTCTATTGAAAGATTGGCCAGATGTGCTAAGCTTGCAGCTCATGGAGCTTATGATGAACTGAGATACAATGCAACCCGCTCTTCCTCCCCACCTACTCCCTCTCCTCACCCCCTACATCGGAAGTCAGGTCTATTGAAAGAGTGGCCAGATGTGCTAAGCTTGCAGCTCATGGAGCTTATGATGAACTGAGATACAATGTAATCAGCTCTTCCTCCCCACCTACTCCCTCCCCTCACCCCTACATCGGCAGTCAGGTCTATTGAAAGAGTGGCCAGATGTGCTAAGCTTGCAGCTCATGGAGCTTATGATGAACTGAGATACAGTGTAACCCGAATTTTCTTCACTGTAAACTTTGTAGTAAAACACAATGGATAATTTTGACATTCTGAAATAGGGCATTATTTCGGGGAATCTAGCAAGTGGGATTGATATATTAAATTACACTATTTCTTTCTCTACTCACCAAAAATCATTTTTCCAAAAGTTGTTATATTTGCTCACGAAGTCTGTACAATTTTGGCAACACAAGGGCGTGTTAGTAATAAACCCCCCAAGAGATCAAAACCTACTTACAAGCATCTGCCCATAAATGGGAACGTGAATTAAACATAGGATTTAATGTCTAACAAGTCTGAAAATAAAAGGGTTCAAAATCTGGGGGTGGGAGGGGGAGGGGGTGATGAGAGGTTCGGTATTAATATGTTATGTGATATATATATTGAATAAAACTAGTTAGCTTACTCTTATTTAAGATCAAACGAGCTTTGCATGCCTTCCTTAGACCATAAAGCCACCAAAACAGAGACGTGAAAAACTAAACCTTTTAACGTTTGTATTTGTCAGATATAAGGAAAACGTTTCTAAAGTTATATATTTGGAGCGTTGCGCATTATGGATATGAAACAGGGACCATCGGTGTAACTGAATGGAACACATTAGAAGCATTTTAAATGTGGTGCTATGGAATAATGATGAAAATATCATGGATGGAGATGGTAAAAAAATCCAGAAGTGCTAAGAAAAACTGAAATGAATAAAGGAAACTTTGAAACGGTATGCATCAAAGAAAACTTAACATGATAACCAATATATTAAGGCATGATAGTTTGACCATGATAATTACAAAAGGAGATGTGGAAGGTACAAATTCAAGAGACAAAACAAGACTTGATCACTTGAGTACATAAATCAAATAGCAGCGATGTTTGCAGAAGATGGTACAAAGATTTAAAAAATTTGGCCCAAATTAGGCAAACGTGGAGAAAGCTATAGCTAACCAATCACCAGATTGATAACCTAATGAATGGATACTAAAATTTGGACCGTAGCTTAGTGAGTGATAACCCCGTTTACATTTTGTAAGATCGTAGGTATTAATTTTTCTGGTCAAGTTCTCCTTCCATTTAGGTGTGAGTCTCATTAACTTCCTCTGCCATCAAATGACTCGATACATGAAAAAACTACTTTGGGAAATAAAATCAAGGAACGAACGTAAACATTTACAAAAATTCTATTTTTTTTTTTCTTAATAAGGGATGTGGAAAAATGGTTGATAGTTATTTAATAAAGCCAATACTTTACTTTCGGTGTAGTTTATTTTTTACTCGATATATTTTTTGTTCCAGTATTATTACTCATAACTAAGAGTACTTACAACCCTGTATTAGTCACATAACGAAAGACACAACCATTTGGCTATAACACCGAGATAGGGAACAACTTAACGCTCACGTGACGTTCTCTTGATGTTTACGTAACATAACGGTTCTTCTTGTTTTTTTAAACTAAATCCATCCCAATGCTTTTATCTTAACGTTCTCATTTACTTAACGTTCAATTAACCTAAGAATTGTCCGGGTGATGCTGGTATCACGATCAACTTAACATTAACTTTACGTAACGTTCACTTAAAGTTCACTTAACTTAAGAAAACATATGTGTGATCACGATTCACGTAACATAATGTAACAACTCGAGCCAAACATCTTCATTCTCGAGTATGATCTGTGATTTCTACTAGTTTTACAGTTATGATCTGTGAATGTTTACAGTTTTCAATCGATATAATACATATCTATTACTAAACTTTTTTGATAAATTCAGTTTTCTTATTTTAAGTTTAATTACTTTGTTTCAATGTCTGATCACTAGAACTTAAGCTAATGAGTAAACACTGGTCATAATACTAAAAGAATGAATTACTAAATAGACCTCTTGACGTCACTCGCATAATAATTGGCTGGCTAGATAACGTGATACTCTTCAAGTAACGTTCACTTAACGTGAAAGACCTCCCAGGACATCTATTACGTTAAGTTAACTGCAAATGAACGTTAAGTTAATTGCATCATGATCGCTTCCATTTAAAAACCCGATGAGATCCTTTACGTTAAGTAACGTTAAGTCAACTTTAAGTTAACGTTAAGTTGATCGTTATCCCGGCATGAGAGCTTTCACGTTACGTGAATGTTAAGTGAAGGTACCACGTTTTCTAGCTAGCCAATCATGTGGCTATTTAAATAATTTATTACCTGCTTCATTGGCCACATTGTCTAAGGCGTCATTATTGCAATAGACTAGACTGCAGATGACAGGGAGATTAGGGTTCTAATCCCGGTCGGATGTACTGAGGTAGTTTTAAACTAAATGATTGTTCATTCTTCCTTCACGCAAATCTGAGTACACTTCCTCTAAATTCAACCTTTCTTATTCCTAAATCATTAGCGTAACTAGTACACATGTGTATGAACTGAACAGGTAGTAAGACGTGGTGATAAAAAAAATTACTTCATTCGTTTGTTTATGGTAAGCAGACTTCTTCAGTACAATGTGTCCGTGTATCGTGGACTCTTAAGACATCTAAATCTATATTATATTATTATTATTATTATTATTATTATTATTATTATCATCACCGTGTCTTACTACCCGTTCGGATTATACACACTTGCGCTAAAGTGTAATGGTAGGGTGATTGTGAGATGAAATGGAGGACCTACAGTTTAACGTGGAATCCGAACCACGGTGGAGGCCTGGTATTCCACACATTCACAAGTTGTGATTAATACACGTCCTGTCAGAGGTAAAGGAAAGGTTTGGTAATCAGATAAATCTGTGCCGGGACTGAGGATTGAACCCCGGACCCCCAGCACAGAAGTCCAACTTCTTACTCCTAAACAGCCAGGTCACCGTCAAAATTAATAAAAATGTTGCTCCAATAGAAACATGTAGATTCATTTTCCTCAAATGGTTAAATCAACAGTTGTTGAATATCTGTCAAGGGTTCCCTGAAATTTAGTTACAACTTTTTTCTCTTAATTTAAATGTTTGTCATATAATACCGCTATGCTTATTATATAAATTCAATAGCTGTTTACATCACACTGTTAAGAAAATAGAACTCTATGTTTGTATGGAAGCGCTATTTAATTATTTTAGTAAAAAAAAAGTTTTGCTATAAAAACTGCAAAACCATTGGTCTTTTCTTGCGTCCTTTAGATCTCCACCTTAAATTAACGTTGCGAGTATTTATAAGCTTTAATATGAGCTCACCTTCAGTTGTCCTCCTTATGGGCTCATATTGCTAGCTACTAATATGAGCTCACCTCCAGGTGTCTTCCTCATGGCTAATATTGCTAGCTTAATACTAGCTCACCTTCAGTTCTCCTCTTTGGGCTAATATTGCTAGCTACTAATATGAGCTCACTCGGGTGTCTCCTCAGGATATATTGCTAGCTTAATACTAGCCACCTTCAGTTCTCCTCCTTATGGGCTAATATTGCTAGGTACTAATACTAGCTTACCCAGTTCTCCTCCTTATGGGCTATATGCTAGCTACTAATACTAGCTCCTCCAGTTGTCCTCTTATGGGCTAATATTGCTAGTACTAATACTAGCTCACCTCCAGTTCTCCTCCTTATGGGCTAATATTGCTAGCTAATACGAGATCACTTATTTTCCCATCACAGGTATCGGCAATATTTTTGTGCCCCAATTTACCAAAGGTCCCTGACTATCCATCTTTTCTACATTATATTTTTATTTTATTTTTCTTGTCTATCGACCTAAATCTTATTTTTATTCCTTAAAATCAACATTTCCTCAAACACTTGTGTCCTAGGCATTATTTTAAAAAATATAGAATTTAAAAAATATATTTTCATGTTCAACTATTTAAATTTCTTATAACATCACCAATTATGACCAATCAAGTTTATTTTAGTCATTCAAATATTATTTAAAAAAATAAGAGGTAAGAAATATTAACCAGATTTCACTTAGAGAGAGGATTGAAAAACTAATGGGGAAATATCTATATTGATAACCCCTACTAATATATCTGCCGGGATTTGAACCAAATTGATTCCCGACCTTAAAAGTCAGAGATTTTGGGTCTGGGATAACCCCTTTCTTTACCAACGTTGCCAATAATTGCGTGTTAAATGTGCCATTTTATCTTGCTATCCATCTCTGCTATTCGCATAGTTATACTAGCATGATACTGACTATAAATATATAGTTTAAAGAAATATTGTACCCACATCTGCGTCGAGGGAGAATCAAAACCTTTAGAACGCCCGTCGGGGATTCAAACCATTTACCATCTCCAGTGATCATATATATCGAGAGGACTACGCCTTAAACCATGTGATCATAAATTCGGGTATTATTATATTATTATTATTATTATTATTATTATTATTATTAGTAGTAGTAGTAGTAGTAGTAGTAGTAGTAGTAGTCGAGTTGGAGTAGTTCATAACTCATGTTAAAGTGTAGTTGGCACTACAAAATGACCTCACGTAAAGTTTAACAAAACTCCCATTCAAATGAAAATACGAGGAAAAGGCACAGGTTGTACAAAATGCCAAACGCAGACAAACCACTTTGCAAGTTTAATTCAGTAGGGAATGGTAGCAACCTATGTGTCGGTTAGCTGCAGAGTTGAAAGGGAGGAAGGGGGTTTATATGTGGTGTCTGTGGTTTTAGTCAACAACCATCTCCCCTCTCTATTCGACACCACCCCTTTTTACCTCCCTCTTCGAAGTCCATATCTCGGCGATATAATGACTGCTGTGCAGTTTCCCGAGGTGGAATAGAAGACGTGTGATGAATTAACAATTATAATGAATATTTGAAGGAACTATAGTAAAATCCGTGTTCATCTCGTGTTTGGAAGATCTACACTTTCATATTTGCTTTTTTTTTAGTTAAAATCATTGTGTGAAGCGCAGGTTTGAAATTAATGTAAACCGTTTGACCAAACTTATTTGAAACTAGTGGTGCTGTGAACAATAGGATTTGCTCCCTTCATTAAAAAAAACAACCTAATATTTCTCTTTGGATTTCAAGTTAAAATATCTCCTTGGCCTATAATTAGATCTCCTTGGATTTGAATTGATATTTCTCCTATAATTAATTTTCTCCTTGGATTTGTAGTTAATACTTTTCCTTGATAACTAAGGTAAACAGAAAACAAATAAATACTAAAAGTCATTCACAAGCTAAGTTTACCTGGATGACAGCTCGAAATATTACTAGAAGTAATCCCTAATATATCATCACAACGCCAACAGCTGACATCTATCACTTTGGATCACTGTAATGAAAACAGATGGCAATATATTAATGTGATAGTTAATCACAGTAATTTTGGCCAATATTATTTATATATTTATTTGAGGTCGGACACAAAGTTTATTTATAGTTTTATTCCCTTAAAAAAATATTAACACCACTTTCACAAAAACTTCTAACGAACATAGCTTCAAAATGGTGACGGATGGATCTAAAC
The DNA here is from genome assembly GCA_039000515.1 of Timema cristinae. Lineage (NCBI taxonomy): Eukaryota > Metazoa > Arthropoda > Insecta > Phasmatodea > Timematidae > Timema > Timema cristinae. The sequence continues at coordinate 20,570,427 of JBCFYV010002255.1, read as the reverse complement.
CATGATTGAACATAACGGTAAACAAGTTTTTTACAATAATGCAGACACGCAGTTGATGAAAATTTTTCAAAATACGATAAAATAATCATAAAATCATTTATTGTATGTAAAAAATGACAACAATATTCTCTTTTCCAAGTAAATACGATGCTTGTATTATTGTGTGCACTATATTACACAAAATCAGTAACGTTCCAAAACGGAAAATAAGTACTTTTAATTATGTTTAAAATATTGTTTCGAGTTGGATAAAAGAAATTATTAAAAAAAATGAAATAGTATGAGAAATCTTAATTTAACGTTATATTAAATATAATATATAACAGGTAATTAAAGAACTTTACATTTATAACAAAACTGTGATCTTTTAAAAGTTTTGGCAACCCAAAACCTAAACATATGATTTTCGAACTGTCATCCAGGTAAAAACCTATCGTGAACGGAATATACATTAAATAGTATAGTATATTCATAGATAATAACCGCTGTTCGCGTGGTATAAAACGTCAGTCTCACCATATATATCAACATTTACAAAATCCACCCTAGGTAAGAGATCGATTATTTAGAATTTTCAATTGAAATCACTTGAGATCGGTTACTAAACAAAACACTTTTTGAGCGGCTGCTATGTTGAATGACAAAAAGGTCGAGTGCAATTTTTTTCACAACATTATATTATTTTTATAATTGTAGTTCCGCCACCCTCTATCCGTACCAATGTAGGCGCATTTTGCCATAATCTGCCCTCCAATACATTAAAACTTGTCGTTTGTAGCCACACAGCTTGCATCGGTGGATACGTGTATTAGATATCAGTATCTCTTAGATTAGTTGTCGGTGATAAAGAAGTTAGGGTTCAAATCCCGTCCGGATGTACCCAGGGTGCTTTTTAATAAATGGTTTCCACTCTATGTACACGCAAATGCGCCTACATTTGCTCTATTCAGCGGTTACCATACTTTTTAATGGCATACTATACCATCAATTTCCGTAATTTGGAATACCACTGAGATAATGATAAATATTTACTATTTAGGTAAATTTTTATTGGTACTCCATATACTGCAGAGTTGTTTGAGATTGAATACGTATTGCCACCCCTCCAACCACTGTTTAGGTCAGTTTTACTTTTGGCTGAACATGACCCGAATATATATTTATAACATTTAAGGAGGCTCTATCTTTGTACGACTTTAATTTGCTTGTTTTGTTTATGTTCTTAAGTCATACCACAAAAAATAATTGTACGTACCGTACCACTGGTGGTACACGTACCGTAGTTTGGGAACCACTGATTCAAATGATGCTCTCATCCTCACCCATCCATTAGTATTGTTAAATTCGGATAGCCCGAACGGGTAGTAAGATGCAGGGAAGAAAATTATTAATAACAAGAAATTCACGTCTATATATTTTTACTTAATAAGCCTCTTTAGTAATTGAAAGATATACCGAAACATGTGTCACGTGTTATTAATCTAATTTATCAGCAATTAATGATAAGAGTACGCTGAAGAAAAAGACTCCAACAGATTTAAGAGTGTCTCTTGGCTTTATTGTGTTTTTTTCCGACAACGAGAAAAAAGTCAATTATCAAAAATAATCTTCATTTTACAACAGAAATATGCAAAACTAAACAAAACTAAGAATATTGGGTCCTAGCTATGAGCTGTGAGGTTAAGATTTCATGAAAAAATCATGTGATCACAATACACAAATTTTAGATATTAGCTAAATTAAATCTATATTTGGGCCCATATAGTGCTGCTGCCTGGTGTTGGCTTATTGAGAGTACGTCCATCATGGGTAAGGATGAAGGGAGGCGGTAGAGGGAAAGTGTAGAACATATGAAAACAACTTGAAGGGTTGCAGTCAAGTCCAAAAACAAAACAAGGGAGAAAAATGTTAACTAATCATCCGCATAGCTTAGCGACTCGCATTTTATGTTGACTAGAGAAGCACACAATCACTTGTCAATAGTAAGCAATTTTTAGTATAGATACCAGAAAGATCGTAATAAAGAAGGAAGGCACGCTTGTTTTTTTTTTTAGTGCAACACGAATAAAAAGAAAAGCTACTGGACTTGTTACCATCAAAAAACGAGATAATATAAATATATTAATAATTATATAAAACTGTTTGTGTACTTAATTTCAATATTACATGACAAATAATTACATTAACAGGGTTTAATTCAAGAGGATGGACAACTTGTAAAATATGAGAAGTTATACGTCAAATCAACCCCCTCCCAAGAAACGTATGCACCGAAATATGTGAAGATCTATAACTAATAAGATAATAACTACATACAGAGCACAATACATAGCAACAGCAGCATCTTCTACAGACATTTAGTAAAAACTGTACTCTGGAATAGAAACGAAGTTTCATCATCTAAGTCTGGATGCAAAACAATGTTTGTCTCTTTGCAAACCACATGTTTCCCATTTTTGCAAACGTTTTCCCTATTTTTATTGAGCAAGAGGAAATATTTCGTCACATCACTGACACAAAGATAGAGATGGTATACTCGAGCAATGTATTCATTATTAACTTTGATACCTGTTTAGTAACTAGCAGTGTACTTGATATAACCAACAAACAATAAAATAGGAAAGTTTATCGTCATTTCTAATTGGTCTAATTTTAAAACACAACATATGAAACATTAAAATGAAAATAAAATATAATGGGATCACCAATAATAATTTTGCTAGCTTTAGGTATGATCGAACTAAGGTTGTCCTTCAGACTTGTCGGGCGGCTGCCTATAATTTGAATAAAGAAGGCAGAACTCTAATATTATATACTCTAATTAGGCTATTTTAATAATATTTCATCTGTTAATATGCATGGACCATATGGATAAAAACTTCAAATATATATTCGAACATTAAATAAAAGGTGGTTGTGTTTACCTTTAAAATGATTAATTACACACTGTATATATTTTATATCATTCACACAAAACATAATTTAAAAAAATATATAAATAGCTTATTTTTATTTATATGTACCTGGTCTCCCCCACCACCCTCTTTTATTAACGAATTGAACAAGTTCAATTTTCATATAAAAGGCCGCTAATAAAATACAAACATAATTTTTGCTGCCAAAAATTGGTAATATTTTAAATAGGTCTTAATTTAAGCTATAAAAAGGACAGTTTTAGATGTTATGACCTGACGATTGGATATTCGAAAACAGTTCTAACAACTTTCTATCCGTCAAATAAGGCCACTTTTCAAAATAATTGTACTATAGTAGGACTAATCCGTATGCGAATAGTAAATAAATTCAAGAACACTGCCCGGAATAGAATGAGAGTCCTATAGATTTATGGTGGGCCACGTTCTCCGCTAAGCCACGGACACAGACAAATGATAGAAATAGACTCTCAACACTACAGGGTTTTACTGCACTCCTTTTGCTAGCTTGAATCCTTCGACACTGGGATTCGCTAGTGTCAGTGGTGAGTGATAATAGGACTGAACGCAGCGATCCAAGTGTTGAAGGACTCAAGTTGAAAAAAGGAGCGCAACCATTTTAACCTGAGACTGAGTGTCTGTGGGTATATTATTTGTCTGTGACCACCGGTGAGAAAGGTTCTTAGCTTGCTAGGAACTAATTTTTTCCAAAAGCCAATTTTTGTATATTTTTAACACGCTCTAGTAACAGTGTGTTGGCTTTTTTTTTAATTCTACGCAGCATTCTGCCCGTTTTATGCGATCCGCAATTTTAATATTTGGACACAGGATTGGATGCTGAATTAATGCGAGGAAATATAACCCTTCCCCTTTCTCCCTCAGCGCACCTGACCGGTATTGAGCCCCTGACGACTAAGGGGTATGGGGACATTACAGTAATAATTTATCTAGCCCGCTTCGGTGGCTGTATGGTCTAACGCGCTACTCTTGCGTAAGATTAAGCTGCCAGTAGCGTGGGGAGACCAAGGATCGACTCTAGGTCGGGTGTGCTGAGGGTGATTTTTCCAAAATTGTTTTCCATTCCCACGCAAATGCGGGTCCACTTTCTCTAAATATAAACTTACTAATCCCAAAATGTTTGACCAAACGAGTAGTAAAACGTGATGATGATATAATAATAATAATAATAATAACCATAATAGTTGATGCACATAAGTATCAAAGCTCTCTCATCATCGGCAGCTAATTGCAGTGCAAATATAACGTCCTGGACTGCTCTGCCCTGCATAGGGGTACATTTTACAGCACAAAATCCACCTCTTGCTCCAAGAACTATCACAATAATACAAAAACATTTCTTTCGCGGAAAAAATAAAAATAAAAATATAATAGCGTCCTTTTAAATGTTCCGTCTCTATCATTGACTTCTTGCAGAAAACAAAATGTTTCCACAACATACAGCAGTACAACAAAACTCCCAAGTCACAAACAATGACACAAACAAAAGCAAAGAGATAAAACTTTCTTGGAAGCGAAAAAGAAAATAATATATATATTTTCTACCAAAGTGGGCTGATGTTTTGTTCGTAATGTCAGCACAAGATAAAGAAAATATGCCGTTATTTTGAAGAGGGGAAAAAAAACCCAACTACAATCAAACAAAACATTAAAAAAAAAACTGCTTTGGAAACTGTCCAATATTAGCTGTTTAAAATTCAACCTAAATTCATCTGGCGTTTTATTTTATACAAATTTGATGAAGGGTCTAATCAAAACACTGGTAGTTTAAAGTAAATTCTTGCTCATTTTTTTAAATATTAAAGTTATCTTTTGGAAGAGAAACTAAGTTTTTTTTAATTATATTAATACAGAATCTTACTAGGAGATGTCAAAATGTATAGATAGGTATTTTTTTTTTAAATAAGGAAATATACTGTGACGCAAGTTAAGAACAAAGATTGTTTGTATATAATATTATTATTATTAGCACTGCGTCTTACTACCCGTTCGGGTTATACGCACTTACGCTAATGTGCAATGGTAGGGTGATTGTGAGATGAAATGAAGGACCTACAGTTTAACGTGGAATCCGGACCACGGTGGAGGCCTGGCATTCTCACATTCACAATTGTATATAACAATGTATGTAGTGCAACGTAAGTGCTCACAATAAGGTGAGCCAATTATTGAGAACAGCACCTCAAATAATACTTATACTTATCAAGATTGATTCAGTCCCCAATTTGTTGTTCAATAAATTAGTGAGATCTGTAATTGATATTGATTAACTTGATCATATAAGAATGTTTTAAGGTGCAAGTGTAGGGTACGCAACAAAAGGTCCACGTTTTTTTAGAGTTTTTATAGCAAAGCATTTATCTTGTTCAAAATAAATTAAATATTTCTTCAGTAAAATCATCAACGACCATCAACATTTTACTGCACAATTTAATAAGTGTCTGATTATAAAATATAGTGATAAAATGATTCCAAATCATTACAGTCACGAGCTATAAAAGGTCAAACTTGCCATCTTATACTTTTTGCTTACCATTGTTAAGGTTTTTTTTTTTTCGCCACCAAATCTTACTTCCCGTTCGGGTTATACGCTTATGTACTGATATCATTAACTGGACAGGGATTAGTAAGATTGAATTCAGTTGAAGTGTATCTACATTTGGCGTGAAGGGAGAGTGGAAAACCATTTAATAAAACCCACCCTCAGTACACCCGACCTGGTTTGAATCCCGATCTCCTCATCTTCAGCAGTCCAGTCTATTGCAAGAGTAGTGCCTAAGACCATGTGGCCACCGAAACCGTGTCATTGTTAAGGTAGAGTAATCACTGTATGGGGCTGAAATTTTAGTACAAGTAGACATTCATATGAGATGTACACAATTAAATATTGATATTATTATTGTTACTATTAATATTATTGGTAGTATTAACATTTTAAATATTTCTAATATTAATATCATCATTTGTAATATTAGTATTATTATTATATTTACTATAAAATTAATATATATTAATAATATCAATATTTCATTTAAATATCAATTATAATATTATTTTTATATTTCATTGAAATATTTATATTATTAATATTTCAATCTGTACACCTCATATGATGGCTTAGCTATAAGCAAAAAAAGCGTAAAATATCAAATTTGACCCCTTATAATTTGTAATAGATAATCACTATTTATAGCATATAATTAATTATACACTTGTTAAATTTTTCAATACAATTTTGATCATCAAATAACCGTAAGTATTAAGTTTTATCGTTTACACGTTGAGATTAAATGGGGGCGAATTGTAACATATTTCCCAAACGTGGATATACACATACATAATATAGACAGGCAGACAGACGGATGGGTGAATAAGCAGATAGACAGATAAACATATAGATGGATTGACGGGTAAGCAGACGGACAAAATTAATCGGCCGTCAGACAAATGGACGGAAATTTATACTTATAGAGGTACGGCTAGACAGACAGATGGGCAGGAAGACAATATAAAACTTTAATCTAGTGGTTGTTTTTGTCCTAGAATTAAACCATAAGGAGATAGCATTTACACACATTAAAGGTATGAAAGTATAAACCATCAATCAATCATCTAACGAAAAAATATATATGTTTCATTATGTGAATATTTTTAGCCTACGTTATAAATTGTGTTAGTCCGGAAGCTCACTTATTGAGAACAACACTATTAATCACTTGGAGCTCGACTGCTTCCACACCTCACTAAAAACTACATTTCAACATAACCAATATTGTACGAGAGAGTCTCTAGAAGGTGATACGTCGACCTATAAAAGGTTAAAAATGTCTGGATTATGTGAAATATTAACAAAACAAACAATTGAGACAGATGGTTTGTTTCTGATGACATGCGTATATAACACAGCCTGTAATATTTTTATATGTCAATCGAATAATTGAGGGAAAAGGACTTCATCATTCTTATAAGGATTGAATTAACATGTTATAAACATTTATGCTTAATTACTCTTATGCAAGTCTTATACTTTATTCTGCCTAAAAATAATTCTAAGTGTTTTAAACATAAAATACATTCAGTTCTTAACTTCACGTTAGTAATACATAGGATTATGAAGGAGGCATTTTTACTAAACTGACCTGACCACAGGCTGGAAACAGTTAATAATGATGATGTTGATGAGTAATACATCTGCTTGGAAATCATTACTGACTATTTATTGTATGCGAATAAATTTATAGCTCCATTAAAGTATTTTTATAATCTGATTATTTTAATCCGCAATAAAATGTAATTAAATGTTGCTTGGCATAGTAAGTATCAAGCATCATATTTTTTACAAGAGAAATTTTTAAGTTTCAGAGCCAGCGTGCTGTTTTCATTATTTCTTGACATAATTACTTATTTATCATAGAGTAAGGAAAAATTAATTATCAGACGTGTTTGGGAATAAGGTCAACTATAATTAAAATAGGCCTAATATTAAAAAGTTAAACAACATTCTCATTTAATAACTTTAAGAAATCTTTTAGACAAATAACTCAATTAAGTTGGCTCTTTTTTTTTAATATCTGGGTCACGGGGCAAAAGTAGAATTTGACTTACATAAATTAATTTGAAGAAAGTTGTGTTGAAAGTCTTATCTTTGTGTCTTGACCAAAGTCTGCACTTGACGCGCTTTAGAGCGACCCTAGCAGCATTATTTTGAACTGCTTAAGAGAATGCCAGCACTCAGCTCAGACTATCGGCTTGGCTGTGCCCTAAGAGACGATGTCCTATGGAGCCAACCTATGAAAGGTAATGTTAGTTTCATACCTTGTTTTAAATAATATATATTATTTAGAATTTGTAAGCAAAATAAATTATTTTTAACTAAAACAACTTTAAATTTGGTATATTATTATATACATTGATTTTAATTTTGGGTTTTAAAATTGAATTATCAAATCAGCTGATTGGTTCGAACTTCGAAGTAAAATGGCGGTTGTGCGTTTGAATTATTTTGTGTTTTTCCAAATATTGTGAATTTGTGAACTACTACTCGTCGTAAACAGTTTGAAGGTAACTATATTTTGAAGCACGATATAATTTTTCACATATTTTTATAAAAATAATGTTTTTTAGTTTCCTAACTAAGGTTTAACAACTGAATTAAACACCATGGTTTTCCCTCCATTCATTCAAATTTGTAAAGTTTGCTTTATAGGCCTCTAAACAACATCTAAAAAAAGTTCGTTCATCACATTTGATTGTTTCCCCTCTAGATATGAACGAAATCAACAATGCTTTTTTGTGTTGGTCACTAAAAAAAGCGACACACATTAGCTCACTTTTCAAACCTAGCTAAAAGTTTTTGACAGCTTTTATAAGAAGCTCCACACCCACCAAACACTAACTTTTTTTTAGCTAAGAAAAATGTGTATGCTTTCATCGGGATTCCTACTACCATAACACAACTCTAAAAGCATTTTGTCAATTCATTAAACCCCTTCTATTTGTCATTTTCCAATCAAATTATATTTTACTTAAGGCCTAGTTAAAATTTAGCAATCTACCTATATTTATATTCGCCCCCTCCCCCTCTCAAATGTATTTTTCCTATAGGACAAACCTATGTTTTGTTTAACAAAATTAAACTTCACTAAATGACAGGCCTACACATTTACAAAGTAATGTTTTTTTACTTGTTTATATTATAATAAGCCTGTACATTCAATGTGGTGTATGAAATATAGGTTTTTATTTAACAAATCACACAAATTATTGTGGGAATGTAGGGAACATGATAAAAGGCCAGTGTTTTTTCACTTTTTATATCAAACCTTTTTTTGGTAAAAAAAAAGTCTAATATTTCTTCAGTAGAAACATAGAGCTAGGTTTAATTTTCTTCACATGATAACAATTCTTGAATATCTGTCAAAGGGTTTTCAAGAATTTAATGACAACTTTTTCTCATTTAAAAAGTTTTTAATCCAATTCTGCTATGCTCATGACAGATATTCAACCACTGTTGATATCACCATGTGAAGAAAATTAAACTCTATAGTTCTACTGAAGCTGTATTTTATTTATTTTGGTCAAAAAATGTTTTGCCATAAAAATTGAAAAAACACTGGGTTTTGCTTGCATCCCCCACATCCTCATCTTATGATTAACTAAATTGTTTAACATAATTAATTTGCATATTATTGAAACATTAAGGGGTTTACAGTATGCTACTCATAAACCTACGTCTACTTAATAACTAAGGTTAATCTTTTTCCTTAGACTCATACTTACCTGCTCTACTTAGAATCTCTAAAAGTCTCGCCAAACTTTAATAAGGTAAGGCAAAAATTAATTTATTGCATCTATACATGACATAAAACTATTGGTATAATATATGTGTGTGTGTGTTTTTTTTATGTATTACAATCTCAATTGACCTTGGCTTAGGCCTATTTTAAAATGAAGTGATATCCAATGTTTATGGTACTTACTCATATTTATTTGTCACTTTTTTTTCCAAACAAGTACAATTTTTATAACAACATAAATTACCTACAGTACAATATAATTTTATAAAATAGTTAACTATTGTGGACCTATGGTTAATTTTAAACTTTAATCATCTTTTCAAACTAAGTTTAGGTTCTATATTCATATATATTATAAGCCTACACCACCTACCTTTTATCTCTATAAAGTGAAGAGTTTGTCTGTCATGAACGTTGTGTGGTATCTACTTCACGCAGAGGACTGGAATTTAAAAATAATTTGTAACCCTCTGTGCACAAACATATGCACCTCTTATTTTATTTAAAAATTAATTATAAACTGGGTCAGAAGAAATAAAATGAAGGATTTCTTTTTCTATATGTTTGAAGCGAATAGAAGCGTTGTCAGGGGTAACCACGGGTAACGTTGGGTGCTTCTGATAGTATTATAATTATTATATTGTAAATTATATATTTTATAATGAACTAAATTGTTGCTTTTTAAAAAAAAAAATTCCAAATTAATACTTTAAAAATTCATCGAAATTAATTTAAGGAAACATTACTATTGATAACAACATAAATCTATCCTTAGGCCTATTGTATGAGTGACTTAATTTGTTACAATTTGACATTTTAATTAACTGATATTAACTTTTTAATCCAAAAGAAACTCTTAAAATTATATTTTCATTATTACATTAGGACTCATCATATTTTAATATGAATGTATAAAAGTATCTCAGAAAAGACTTAGTCTTACAAATATTATCTTTGTTGCTATAATTCTTAAGGGTGCCTATGAATTAAATATATATATTTGAAATAATATATTCATATTTAGTTTAATCTTTTGGGATAAAATGTAACAGGCTTATTAAATGATTGATGTTAATGACAGATTTATTAATTTTATTTTTTTAGAAAGTGACACATAAAAATATCTTTTATCAACAATGACTTTCAACCAAATATCGAGGGTAGTCATGTCGGATTCAGATAGGAAATAACCTTTATAACAGTTGCAAAATATCAATATATGAGAAAATACTAATACTATTGTAAACTATTTTTCTTTTTAAGCCAACGACCCGAAGGTTGGTTCAATGTAATTTCTATCCACTCAGCGCTGAGCACGCACTCAGTCCTTTGAATGGCCAGTGCTGCCTGCACTATCTGGTAAAAAACCCATGTAGTACCTAGGGAAGTTATGGAAATTGTGGCGGTTCCTGTTGCCTTTCAAACTGAATTTCTATGAGCAAGCTTGAAAGGACCTACCAATTTTACCAGGAGAGGTATTTTCACATACCTTCCAGGATTGTTTTACATGCCACAATTAACATGGAGCAGATGGCTTTTCTTCCCCTCACGAAGGAAATTTGCTATCAATTTTCATCATTCGAGAAAAATCTGTAGACCCTGGCTGGGTTTGAACCCATGAGCATCGGGTCCCGAGGCGAGCACTTTACCTCAAAACCACTAAGTTCGTCAGTAAAACATTATCGATTTATAAATACGTTTGTGTTTTCTCTAAGTTCCTTCCCACCGGAATATGACTATAAGCCTACGATGAAGGGTTTATGTCTGGTGTATAGGCCTTAAATCCTAATTTCAAAAGAAGGTTCCTTTAGAAAATTCATAAGTGCATATACATTATGTTCATGATTTCCTTGTTGTAGAAATGCATGTTTTATAAAAGTTTAAGTTAATATTTTTTTGGTATTTGCCATTTTTAAGTTTTTAGGCATAATTTAAGTATGTTTAAGTCATTTTTAAGTCATTTAAAATCATTCATATTGAATAAGTATATTTTTGAATACAATCAATATTTTATGACTATGAATGCTTAAACATGTATTTTTTCAACACACAGTTATCAAAATGAGAAAATAATGTCGGCAATAAACTTTGTAGTATTCTCTTTGCGTGTCTGGTTGTAAAATACACATTCCAGGTGAGACACTGCAACTATAAGGGCTGCTTTGGAAAGGGGTGATATCACTTCTGAAGCACATGTTTATAAATCAATGTTATATTCAGCAGAATGCAAGAGTTTATTTGTTAAAGTCTTTTCATTGCATTTTAAATTTGGTTAAGTGTGTATGTTTGAGTTAGTCGTGTGAATTCGCTACAAGTTTTGGTTCATACTTATAAGTAATTTTTTGAAAATTTGAAGTAATTTTTTAGAATTTTTAATTCATTTTATAAGTAATTTTTTCTATTATTTTTAGGTCATCAGAATCCGAGTCCTGGTTATAAGTGTAATTTTCGAAAGTGACAGCTAAAAATCACATGACTTGACGTATAAATATGTAAAATTAGATCAATTAACTTTTTAATCTTATAAAGTTCTTTGTAGCCTATACACTTTACTCTAATGTTAACAGTTGACCTAGCAATATTGATACTTATTTAATCAACTGTGATTGGTAGTCCTCATAAACTTGTCCTTAGAAAGTTAAATTCGATCCAACTTTTACAGAGTCAGGAATATGTAGGTAGAGCAATCTGATACTGTGGCATTGATTTACTATGGACTACAGGACTACAGAAACACAATCTGTAGATTAAATTTGATTATTTAGTATAATATACAATGCACAAATACACAATAAATACCGGTACAAAATTCATTAACATAATCATTTTTTCTTAAACAATCCCTATAATTAAGTTTTATTACTGTGGAAGCATTTGACACTAGATAGCAATAGCGATCGCTCAAGCAGTTGAATGCACATGTATCAATGAGTGGTAAAATTCGGACCGGACTAGAACAAAAATTATTGGTTCCCTACCAACTTTTGAAAGCTGGACAGTTACAAGTCCCATGTCAGATTTAAACATGAGGAAGGACACGGTTTTAATGTTCAGAAAATAGTTCTTTTTGACTTAAACCTGGATATGGGGCAAACAAGGTGTATTTATTTGCACCTCCTTATCTGCACCTCAATAATGCCTCATCCACAGAGTATGGTGACCTGCCGTTTTTCTATTAAAAATTAAAAATATTTATATTAAGTGATAACAGGACACAGCTCTTTCTTAAATACAATTACATTATTTATTTGAGGTGTTTTAAGGTGTACTTTCTGATTTTTTAACCAACTGATTATATCAACACACAAGAATTTCTATGAGGGAAAGCAAAAGGCCTTACCAATTTTGCCAAAAAGTATTTTCACATACCATCCAGGGTTATTTTACATGCCACAATTGACACGGGATTGACAGCCTTACTTCACCTCTGAAGGAAGTTGTGCTACAGATTTTTACTGCTCAAGAAAAATTCATCGACCTCAAATGGATTTGCACCCACAGACATCGGGTCCTGAGGTGAGAACTTTACCCCAAGACCATCGAAGTTTACAAAAATGACTTAAAGTATACTCAAATTAGTTTGAGGAGTCACCTGATACTACATTCTTGTACTACCGATTACTCAATATTAAACATATTAATTAGTGGCTCAGCCAGAAATAGATATAGTGTACTTTTAAATGAAGTTGGTGACTCAAAATGGAGGTCATCTTGATTTATTCACATGAAAGAGATTACCAGTGAATATTAATCATACATATTTTTACTCCCCTAACCTAACAGCGCCCCCAGAACAAAGGTGTTTATGAGTTGAGTTCTCTTCTTGTCTCGCTTAGTTGCGGCCTTATATAGTGAAATCTAAAAAGGGAGGCGTGCTAATTTTTAGGATAAACCGAGAGGACTGGTGCTTTGTCTCTTAGTTGTGACCTTATTAGTGAAATCTAAAAAGGAGGCGTGCTAATTTTTAGGATAAACCGAGAGGACTGGTGCTTTGCCTCTTAGTTGTGACCTTATATAGTGAAACCTAGAAAGGGAGGCGTGCTAATTTTTAGGATAAACCGAGAGGACTGGTGCTTTGTCTCTTAGTTGTGACCTTATATAGTGAAACCTAGAAAGGGAGGCGTGCTAATTTTTAGGATAAACCGAGAGGACTGGTGCCTTGCCTCTTAGTTGTGACCTTATATAGTGAAACTAGAAAGGGAGGCGTGCTAATTTTTAGGATAAACCGAGAGGACTGGTGCTTTTCCTCTTAGTTGTGACCTTATATAGTGAAACCTAGAAAGGGAGGCGTGCTAATTTTTAGGATAAACCGAGAGGACTGGTGCTTTGCCTCTTAGTTGTGACCTTATATAGTGAAACCTAGAAAGGGAGGCGTGCTAATTTTTAGGATAAACCGAGAGGACTGGTGCTTTGCCTCTTAGTTGTGACCTTATATAGTGAAACCTAGAAAGGGAGGCGTGCTAATTTTTAGGATAAACCGAGAGGACTGGTGCTTTGCCTCTTAGTTGTGACCTTATATAGTGAAACCTAGAAAGGGAGGCGTGCTAATTTTTAGGATAAACCGAGAGGACTGGTGCCTTGCCTCTTAGTTGTGACCTTATATAGTGAAACCTAGAAAGGGAGGCGTGCTAATTTTTAGGATAAACCGAGAGGACTGGTGCTTTGCCTCTTAGTTGTGACCTTATATAGTGAAACCTAGAAAGGGAGGCGTGCTAATTTTTAGGATAAACCGAGAGGACTGGTGCTTTGCCTCTTAGTTGTGACCTTATATAGTGAATCCTAAAAAGGGAGGCGTGCTAATTTTTAGGATAAACCGAGAGGACTGGTGCTTTGCCTCTTAGTTGTGACCTTATATAGATAAACATATAAAGGGAGGCGTGCTAATTTTCAGGATAAACTGAGAAGACTGGTGGCTTTGGGTCAGTTTTATAGTCAGACTGAGTAGGCCTCAAGTGCGGCACTATACTAAATACAGCACTACACCTACATAGACCAGAATAGAATGGGCATCTTTTTTTATGTGAAACTGGTCCATTCCATTTGAGTTTAGGTAGGTGTCATCTTGTATTAAATATAACGCCGCAATTGAGGCCTACTCAGTATGACTATGAAACCGGTCCTTTGTCCTGACAGACTTGACATGAGATAGTTTTAATTCATCACTGCTACCAATTTAGAGGAAGCTGGAGGTGTCTGGCGGAGGGGGTGGAGGAGGGCATCTCACTAGGGAAAAACATTGCACACCCCTTTAATCAGCCCTCTCTCACCCCTCATTCTATTCTCCTGTTCTGCAAGCAGATCACCTCTTCCCTGTACAGTTTCCAATCTCCATATCATATTAGTATATTTTTTTAAATCATCTGTGTTAGGTAGTCCTTTCCAACTCTAATATTTGTGACTCAATTTATAAAATTGAACAAGATTTAAATCAGCAAATCCTGGAACTGTATATTAAATATAGTAACAATACCAATATACCCTTAATTATTTGCAAATATTTTAATTGCAAAAATATATGGGTTTGTATAGGCAATAGTTTATTAATCAAGGAATTGAGAAAGTTCTCAATCAAAGCACGCTAAGTACAATCTTTCCAAGGCACATAAAAACAGCCCACATCGTTGGTCACAGGGTTTGAGTCGTCACTCTCACAAAAAGACTGGAATGCCGGTGATAGGATGGTCGAGCTTTGAATTCTGGATGGTTTTTCCTAAATGGTTTTCAATTCTTCGCAAATGTGGGTGCATTTCCTCAAGATTATACTTTTCTCCTCCCTACCACATTCACGGGGAAAATATGGAGATAGCCCACATGGATAGTAGGACAGAGAAAAACCACATGAAAAGAGATTATTTTCTACTGATATAATTAAATCTTTTATCTTTTTTTATATGATTAAAGGAATAAAACTTGTCCATAAAGTACCCATCCTAATGTCTTGATCAATAATAGAGAGTTGTTTTAATGTATAGGTCCGTTTACTGTGTTTTATCTTTCATCTTTAATAAGCAGGATATGATTGTATTATTTCTAGGGTACTTTATTTTTAATTCTTGGTATCTAATGCATTTTACACTATTTACTATGTGAAAATACACTTTGTTTATTGCCCCTTCTAATTTATAGAACTAGGTTGAATAAAGAAAATAATAAAAATTATTCTTTTTCCGAAATAATATAATGTTGGTTCAAACTACCCCTTAGTCATAGACCAAAACAATTTTTTTTTTAAATTAGTATGTTCAACAGCAAAGTTTTTAACAGAATAATCTAAGGAATAAATAATGTGATGCTAACTAACTTATAGGCTATGCACCTGCATTAGCTTTAAAGAGAGGATGGAAAAAAACAGTTATAAAATCACATGGAGGAAATCCCCAGTTCACCCAATAGAGAATCAAACCTAGACATACACTTAATATAACATCTTGTTTATTGCGAGCATGACACCTTAGATTATTTGGCCACTAGTGTGGGTGTATATCATATTACACTAGATGATTATCATAAAAATAAATAGAGTTGTGAGAGAGTAACATTCATTCCTCAGGGAAACCCTACATGTCTACATGTCTACATGTCGGACATGTGGGGTTTCCTTAAATGAAAACCGTAATCCTTGAACAGATAAAATGGGTAGTCTTAGCATTAGGAAAATGTGGTATCGTTAGTAAACTTTTTGGCTAAAAAATTTACATTTTAGGGTTTTTCAATTTTCTCATTAATATCATTTATCTTGTGATTAAAAAAATACCTAATCTATTTTTTAAACTTTGTAGTGTTAATTTTTTTTATACAGTAGAATACTGTATACAGAAGCTTAGTGGTACTATACTCATTCTATACAACTTGAGTTTCTCTAGAAACAAAACAATTTAATAAGTAATTCCTTGAACTAAAACATGCTGGGCTTCAAATATTTAAACACATACAAATAATTTCATGACCCTACTGCCCAACACAGGGATCAAGAAAAGGGGCGTAAGGACATTTTCAGTTTTGGGTGAGTTAGGGTCAAAATGAGCTTGTGGCACCCTCGGAAATGAAGTTGGCCCCCTTGATAAACTAGAGTACGCCACTGACATTGGCTCCCATACCACACATGCAAGGCAGAATAAGCTTTGATTTATATCAAAGAATCAGCGGATAACTCCAAATGGGCACCTTCAACGTCATCTCAACATTTTGGGGAAAGCTGGTAGACCCCAAAGTACCTTCGTTCCTACAATCTTAAATGAGTTGCCTCAAAATGTTGCTATTTCAGTTGTCCATTTTTTAAAAAGAGAAGATTATAGAATCTTCAATAAAAAAAACTAAGAAACAATCACAAGCTCAGAACTTATTTACACTATTGGTACTTGTAGCTTGACATATGTAGATTTGAGTCTCATACAGGTCATCATTGGAAGTAATTTATAAGGAGTGTTTTAAGAAAAAATTGGGAGTTGATTGACACATTTATATGGTAACTTACAGTAAAGTAAACCAATCATGCATGTTAAACTTATATTATAAATACTTACATTGGTGCTTTTTCAGTTTATTTCAAATTAAATGTTATTTCTTGAGATATTAAATCATGTGAACTTTGAATCACTTGTAACTCACCTATTTTCATTTTTTTTTTGCATCTACTTTGGATTTAATAAACTTGTACCCAACTGCTCAAACTGAGTTTCTATAAAGACATAACATTTAACCTCTCTTATCCACAACATGAAGTCGATTTAACATTACATAGAGTTAGTTGAAATAATATAATATCACCTACTATTAATAATATATTGACTTAGGCATTAATCTTCCCCACTTTTTTGAAGCATGTCATCATCGGTTACATAAAGACACTCTTCATTATCCGTTTCATCAGACCAGAAATTCGGGTTAAGTCTATCACCAATTTTCTCTTTATCACGGCTGCCATCGTTCAAGTCACACTTTTCTTCTGGTGGGATTTTTATATTTTCCAAGGTCTCAACATCACTTTCAATTTTAAGACCAAAATACTTTTTTCCATACTTACTGTTAGGTTTGAATGAGTAAGCATTTGCCTCGATCTGTGTTTTAATCTGATCTTTTTCTCTGTTACTGATGCTTTTAGCTACATCTGGTTTCACAAGGTTTTTCAGTTGACTTTCATCAACATTATTTTGAATCTTCTCATCAAGAGGGTATTTCTCTATGTGTTTCTTAAACTCATCCCTAAAGTAGGTGTCCACAGTCTGCCAAACTGAAGTGCTGTACCACATTATTAAACCACCCATGAACATCACACGAAAACCGACCGCCACTAATGGAATCATTGTCACCTTGTTTTATTCAAAACAATAAACTACAGCTATTTTTATATTGTGTCAATATTGAATTCAAGTTTTTTTTTACTGGTATTTGGTAACTTTTGTATAATTTTAGCTAATGTGTTTATTTTGCACTTTCAATCATTAGGACTTTGTGAACAATTTTAAATTATTGCTTTGCTTGAGCTTAATGTCTCAAACGGTCAATGTTTGAATATCCTTTGGGTACACTTGAGTTTTACAGTTAGAATTTTTTATACCAACAAAAAAAAAGTAATAAATAAAGGTTTTTACTAAACTATAATGGATAAATTTATGTAAATTTTCTATTTTTCTTTCTTTACTAAGTAGATGTATTCAAATTGGTTGGTTTTGTTTAAGTATTTGCTTGTTTAGTCGTAGAAATATGAAATTATTATATCAAATACATTCTGCATATGAGGCCAAGACATGGTGATAAACATGAGCAGTGAGTTGGCAACGACAAACAACCTCAGGTAGCTGACACCTTCTGAAGATCGCAGCCAGTTGCCAAACCCTTGGTTGGTTTCGTCGTCTGATAACTGCTCATCTAGAGACGCTAGGCAGTTGGCCGTGGTGATCTTGTCTTCTTTTTCAATAGGGCTAGGGGATTTGTTACCTTGTCTACGTTTCTTCATAGCTTGTTGATGCTATTCTATTTTCCTCCCAATCTCAGTCAACCTGAAACGAGAGGTTAGGCCATCACACGTTGCAACTCTGAAGTTTTTTTTTAGCAACCAGCTATCAAGAAAATAACTACTTTTAATACATTTTTGGTATCTTTTATTATCTTATGATTTCTTACCAAATATCAACATTAATATTTAAACAAATATTTGCTGCCTTAACACTTCATAAAATGTCAGAAATGTACCTAAGGGGTTTTATGCTTGTGGAGGATAAAAAATGTTAATAGATTTCTCATGAAGGAGAAAAATAAATCTTTATAGTAGGCTGAAATATATTTTTGTGCCTCAACTAGGTATAAAACCCCTTTAGAATGAATCTGGTGGTTTTACATTTTTTAAATATGTTTTAAGAATATATTTATACATATTTATCCAAGTGTTGTCACTTATTATTTAGGATTTAGCCCTATAGAGATTGAAACTTAAGCCCTATTCAATTTATGTGTCCATTATTATTCATAAGAATCTTCTTTTTTATGTGCATATAACCTGAACGAGTAGTAAGATATGGTGCTAATAATAATAATTCTTTGTTTTGTTTATCAATTTTTTTTTATCCCTAACATTTATGTTTCAAAGATCCCTAACACAAATTGTGGTGTCAATGTCTGGCACTGTACATATAGTGCTACCTTCCGCAATTTGGCGAAAGAAAATTTTATCTGACTGGGCTCTGAACCAAAACCTCTCACAGGTAGTTGATCTCGTATGGAGTACAATGCTTCGATGGTCTTAACCATAGTAAAGTCTTGCATTAATATATATCTAAATGGCTCAAGGCAAATAAATTTGAGTTGAGCACCTATTATTCAAGGTTACGCTTAGAAAAGACGCTAAGAATTGTATTATATTGGGGTTTCTGATAAAATATTTTATACTAATAAAGGAGAGGTGATTAATGTTTGCTAACATTTTCTATGCATCTGATATAAATGGTTATAATCGATGTGATTTCACAACACAATGCTAAAGGAATATAAATAAACTATGAACTAAGTTTATATAATTTATTTATTGGTTTGATAAATGTATATTCAAGGAACATTCTTCAAATTACTGAAAAATATATTTGCTTCAGGTTCCAAAGAGTGGTGTTAAATACATTATAAATTGTGTCGGAATCTTTTCCTTTGAGCCATGATGTGAAGGAAAAAAAACCCATCCCTGATTCACCCAACTTAGTGTTGAACCCCTGTCATTTGGGTTAGTGTCCATTACAATATTAGTGTTACCAAAACTTATGGATATAATTTGTATTCATCTTATTATTTTTTCTTTGCAGAAATGAATTATCTATAAATAAACACACATACTTTGATATATTTGTATACTAATTTAATACATGCACACATGAAATACATACTCAAAAATATAAAGTAAACTAGGACATAAAAAATATTCAAACTAATAATTATCTTTAAAAGTAAAAATTTAAAGGCTTCAAGTTGGATTTTGAGATATTTAACGTGCACTTTCTGAACCGACTGATTATATAATTTAATGAGTATTTCTACTAGCGAGAGGGAAAGAGCTTACCAATTTTGGCCGGGAAAGGTATTTTCACATACCTTTCAAGTTTCTCTTACATGTCACAATTGACATGGGACCAATGGCTTTACTTCACCCCCAAAAAAGTTGTGCTACAGATTTTTATCACTCAAGGAAAATCAGTCAACCTCGATTGGGTTTGAACTCACGGACAACAGGTCTTAAGGCAAGCACTTTACCACAAGACCACCGAGCTCAACAAGTTGGAGCTCTAAATAAGTATTAACAATGCTCTTACTCTCTAAGTTTTAAAGTATTCTATATTAAAATGTTGCCTAAACACCTACAAGAGATTTAATTAGTTTTAAATATGAGGGTCTTATTCTTCATATGGTACAAAAATCGGCGGGGTTAGGGTGATTTTTGAGTTTACAATGTTAGTGGTCTCAGGTTTTAATAATCCTTACCTTTTGTTAATTGCCTTCCAAAAACAACAATGTAAGGCCTGTGTATTAATACAATCTGGAAAATATAAAAATTCAGGGAATATCATATACCAGGAATGAGTCAGGAAAATTTTCAGGAAACACTGGAAATTTCATGTATTTTTGCTGTGATTTAAAAAAAAATGCAAAGAAATACTATTGACTCTGCACAATCAGTCAGATGGTCAGTCTTCATCTTGTTATTTTCATAAGTCCTAACTCCTGCATCCAAAATGTAGTTAGTGCAACAACATGAATAATTAGAAAAACAACCGGCTTCTATGTCTGCATGGTCTAAGGTGTCACTCTTGCAATAGACAATACTAATAATGACAGGAAGATTGGTTTGGAATCTTGGTTGGGTGGTTTTTCACTCAACATCCATGCAAATATGGGTACACATCCTATAAATGAAACCTTACTCATTCTTAACCCATAATTAGTATAACCCGAACAGTTAGTGAAACGTGGTACTAAAAAAAAAAGTGTGTATCTAGCTGCTCGAGGACACAAGACTGAAGAAATACTGACGAGTGCGTGCACAGGGTCAATATTACTGTCAGTCTCTACCACCATTTGCAAGACTGATGGAGTGATACTGAAGTGATCAGAAAATTCGGATCACTTTGATATTTTGGTCAGTCCAGCTATCAGTTGATCAGTACCGGCCCTACATGATCTTTATTACTGTCAGTATTTTTTTTTAAGACTGGCAGCCTGACTGATTGTGTAAGGGCCTTATGGTAGGGTCATGCAAGTATGATATATTTATTAAAATATTTAATACAAGCAATTTTTTTTAGAATTATTTGTCAATTCTTAACTTAAAAAATGTAATAGTATGATTTTTTATTTTTGTAATACAATAAAACTAAACTTTTTTTTTTCTTTAGAAAATCTGTCAAATTCAAGGAATTTCAAAACTTTACAAGGCAACTCTATATTAAGAAAACTTTTCCCTATAATAATTTTTGTAGAAATTACACTTAACCTATTGACTGATCTCAGAGTCAAGGTAGCTTACCTACTTGGCAACAATCTATCTCAAACAAGTACACTGGCTGTAAAGTTGTGAAAGACTGACTATGAAACTCCCAGAGGGGTATTACCGAGTCGATCTAAAGAGCAGTGTCTTGTTGTGCCTGGACATGACTGGCTTCCCTCTTTGGCCTGGCTTTAGGTAATTCTGTTAGTAGCTTCTTTTTTTTTCTACACACCTCTACACAATTCCACACTTAAACAAAACAATACATTGAGGCAAAGTGAATAAAGGTGTTGCAAATTATTTAATTAAACTGTACTATGGCAAGTTTTATGAGGACAAATTCTTTTAAGTAGGCTATAAGTTGAAATACTATCAGTAAGTATTTATTAAATTATGTAAATGAAAACTCCTGCAATCAAGTATTTAAAGTGGATAAAAACACACACACACACACATATATATATATATGGTTTAAAATGGTTATTGTTTGAACTATTTTTTGTTATTAAATATTATGTACCTACACACTACTAAACTATAAATTTGTACGTATATTTATGACTGCAGGCTGGATAGTAATATAAAAATATCGCAGATAAGCGGGCCGGTCAAATATGTCTTGTGGGCCGTATTTTGTGGACCCTGGTCTAATGTGTCACTCTCTCAATAAACTGGACTGTCGATTACTGGAAGACCGGGGCTCAAGACCCGGTCGGGTGTACTCAGGGTAGCTTTTCCTAAATGATTTTCCACTTTATGTCCACGCAAATTCTGGTACCCTTCCTATAAAATTTAACCTTCCTTATCTTTGACACAATAGTTTAATTTGTACATATGTACACAAATCAAACAGGTAGTAAGACACGGTGTTAAAATATAGAATTAATAAATATATATATTTTTTCTCCAAGTGTTGTCATTTATGTTTAAATCAGCCCAATTTTATTTGAGAGAACCTTACACGAGAGTTAAAAATGTCACTACATTTAATTCACGTATTTTTTTGGCAAATCAAATTATTTGCAGCTGTCACTTTTGATAGATTTTATCAATACCTATTAACTAACACTAATTTTATAGTAAAATATTATCATTATTGACACGAAAACAATCTGTTTGTATTTTCTAAAAAAGTTCTTTTATACCAGAATCATGCTATAGAAAAGGCGTCAGACATCATTACACCTTTTCATACGAATAATCCAGGGGCATGGAAAGCACATCATTAAAATATTAAATATGAAGTTTGCATCCCTTCCTTCAACTACTGCGTTACGCCACTGTCCTATTTGTCTGCCTTGCAACTAACGTGAAACTTTGATGTAAGCACGTCCCTTTTATTTTCTCCACCGCCGTACGTAAAAAAACTAATAGCAAACCACTACGATTCCGTATGTCCTTTGCGCCATGTTGGTTCGCGTATGGAATGTGTAATTAGGTCCTTGTTGTCAAGGTCATTTTAGTGTCGTGACTAACATTTCTTACAGAATTCTTTACACGTGGTTTTAATTAAGGTTCTAAAATATACAAAGTCACTTTAATGATACATATAATATATTCTTATTAAAATAAACTTTTAGAAAATCCTTTATTTTTGGCGGATCATAATTGATCATACTACCCAGTATGATTTTGGTAGGAATAACAGTATAAGCACGTTACTAAAGTTACTAAAACAATTTAAATATATTCATCCATCAAATCATGTTATCTACAGTTATCATTTTTGATAGATATTATCAATACCTATTGATTAAGACAAATATACAAATGTGCAAGTTAATTTTTTTTTTAAATAAGTGTATTTTGTTATTATTTTGTAACCAGTTTAATGTGCAACTAGACTGCCGAGGACGGGAAATTGTTGTTCGAGCCTGAACAGGTGTACTGAGAGTGGTTTTTCCTAAATGTATACCCATTCTTTCCCCACGAAAATGTGGGTACACCCCTAATTCAACATTCTAATTCCTTATCTATTAGTGTAGTTAGTACATACGCGTATATCTCGAATGGGTAGTAAGACGCGGTCGTTATATATATTACTAAACAGAGGCTTAACGAGGCTGAATAGGGGTTGTTGGCACCCAGGGTAAATTTTTTTTAAATAGCACCCCTTGAAAATTGTGTGTGTGTGTGTATATATTATATATATATATATATATATATATTATATATATATATATATATATATATATAATATATATATATATATAGAGTATACATTTAGGAAAAACCACTCTCAGTACACCCGTTCAGGCTCGAACAACTATTTCCCGTCCTCGGCAGTCTAGTTGCACATTAAACTGGTTACAAAATATATATACACACAATTTTCAAGGGGTGCTATTTAAAAAAAAAATTACCCTGGGTGCCAACAACCCTATTCAGCCTCGTTAAGCCTCTGTTTAGTATTATTTTATAGAAGTTTACAGCTGCAGATTATATGACTTGATGTATGAATACCTTTAAATAGATCTGCCAGTTAGTTTACTTCAGAGATGTTTCGCCTTAGATATGACGTCCAGGTAATCTTGTTTTTGTTTTTTAAACAGAAAATAATTTTTTTCGATAGCATTCAGAGTAGCAGTATTTATATCCAGGACCGTTTCAAGACCTTCGTAGGTTATAGGCACTTTTATTTCTAGTTACCCGTGTGTCCGATATTTTTACTAATTTTTATACTAATTTAATTGTTTGCACACACGAATCTTGAAAATACTCTCAAATTTTATTGCATTTCAAATGCATTTTTTTCACGTTAAATAGTATAGTCCTTAAAAGTTTCGTAGGGTCCAGGCGCTGTGCCTAGTCGATTAATGGATAAAAGCGGCCCTCTTTTTTCCCGCATTTATCTAGAGAAAGAGCGGAACACAACTTTGAAGGTGAAAAAAAAACACTTCATACACTTGGAGTTAAACCCCGACCTCCCTGTCACCAGCAAACCGGACTACCGTAGCCCCATGGTTTCTTTGGTACTGAGTGACAGCTGATGGCTTTGAAAAGTTACCAGACCAAATTATGTATCCCTACGCCGATCCATATGATCTGCAAAAACATGTGTTTAGCAGCTGTCTCTTCTGGCGGTCAAAATTTTGGTATATATGTGGCTCGATATCGATTGACACTTTCTCGTTGACCAAGGTGCCAGTCTTAACATTTATACCTTTAAGATGGTGTCGAAATATGGATGTGTTTACTCTACCAAGCAAAGATTGAGATTACCAAATGATAAAATGGATACTGCCCTCTGATATCTTCAATATAAAACAAGTAGTTATTGGAGTAGCGTCATCTAGTAGCGATGGCTGCAACTTTATTTTAAGGCACAAGTATGAGCGCGTTCTTTCGGGTACAAATGGTACCACTTGAAGTTATAGTAAGAGCCGCTCGCCCACTAATTTGACAAGACATTTTTTCATATGACAGTCTGACGAAGAATTTTATACGTTGTTTAAATCAATTGCCGCACACAAAACTGGCTTTGTCATATGACAATTTATGACATCGAACGTATGTCCGACGAAGGTCCGTGCATTTCTGTCCGATGGGTTTTGCTCGTCTGACAAAACCTTCCCTGAAGCAGGTCATCCTATTATTACTAAGTAGAATTATTATTATTATTATTTATTTTTTGCTTATATTATTATTATTATTATTATTTAGCACCGCGTCTTACTACCCGTTTGGGTTATACGCTTAAGTACTAATTACACTAATGGATTAGGAATTGTGAAGGTTGAATTAAAGGAAGTGAACCCGCATTTGCGTGGAGACAGAGTGGAAAACCATTTAGGAAAAACCAACCCTAGTTCACCCGACCGAGATTCGAACCTCGATCTCCCGTCCTTAGCAGTCGGGCTCAACACGACAAGCGCGTTAGCCAACTACGCCACCGAGACGGGTTTTTGCTTATATTAAACTTATGCGCAATCTCTAGTTTTCTGTGATGCTTTGTCTATAGTTTGTGTCATGGAGTAGAATATAAATTGTTATCGGTTCTGGTTCCGGTTCTCTAAAAAACACTTTAAAGGTTAGGTTTCTGGTTAGAGAACAATAGAGGTTCCGGTTCTTTACGGTTCCTAATAGTGTTCTGATTCTGGTTCTTTAATTAAAAAAAAAACTTCTTAGGACAGCATCTTTCTATCCGTTCGGGTTACGTCAATGTACCAATTTCGATAATAGTTTTTTAATAAATGATGAAAGTTATATTTTTATATTTAGAAGAAGTGTATCTGCATATGCGTGGAAGAATAGTGGAAAACCAATTTGGAAATAACACTCTGGATCAAAAGTATTGTTAGATTAAAAAATAATAATATTATAACGTACCTTAATAGCAATCCTTTTAATTTGCATCTTGATCTGTCACCGTCAATCTCATAGTAAAAAATTTACAAATTGGGTTTTATTTAACGTGCCCCATCAATAATATTATTTAAACCACTTACAACAACAAATAAATCACCGCTGCACTGTATACAAGGAACACATTCACTGAGCTACTTCCTAATTTAAACTTTAGGGAAAGAATTTAAAGTTTACATTTTGCCACCCTCCATCTCCAGTTTCTTTCTAATATAAGCTGTTCAACCAACCACCAGATTATGAGTTTTCACTTCCAGGAAGTACTAAGTTCAATTGGCTTAGACTTCGTGTCCAAAATAGATGATTTCTTTGGTCCAATCTTACAATGTCACGTTAAAGTCCTCGTAACTTAACCGTTTGTAAAGTCTAATCGTTGGTTAAACTTGGCGTTGCGTTTTACAATACTATTTTGATGTGCTCGTCAAGTTACGGATAGGTGCCTTCCATTAGTTCTTATCGTTAAACTTCTCAGAGTACTAGATTTGTTTCAAAACTGTTGATTGGCTTAATTTGAACCATTAGATTGTAAGTAACTATTTAAATATATGTGAAGTTATAGAGTTGTTAGGAAAACAGATTAAAGTATAATACACGTTTATGTTGTTGTTGATTATTATTATTATTATTATTATTATTATTACTATTATTATTAGCACCGCGTCTTACTACCCGTTCGGGTTATACGCTCTTACGCTAATGTGTAATGGTAGGGTGATTGTGAGATGGTGTTATTTTTAAACTAATTTAAATTAATTGAATTGGGTATTAATAAGATAGATTGTAGACTTGATGCCAAAGGAAAAAAACAAACAATGGAAAATACATTTTTTTTAAATAAGGAAAGAAAAAACTAAAAATCCGGACGGGAAGAAATATGTAACCGTGGAATAATGAA
Organism: Timema cristinae; assembly: GCA_039000515.1. Lineage (NCBI taxonomy): Eukaryota > Metazoa > Arthropoda > Insecta > Phasmatodea > Timematidae > Timema > Timema cristinae. Next base: position 20,543,955 of record JBCFYV010002255.1, on the reverse strand, counting down.
GAAAGATGTGTGAAATGGGAGGACGCTCAAGCATCCTTCATGAAATTAAGGGCCCATAGCAAAGGAAGCGTGTATGGGGTATCAGGGGAGATGAAGGGTAGGGGGAGTAAAACATACGATACAAAACTTCAAGAAAAAAAAGAAGATAATTCGAGAAAATATATAGCACATTTCTTTCCTTCCAAATGTGGTTTGCCGTGGCATCAAAGCGTTTGGGAAAAGGCGAGTGATGGTGTTTCTAAAAAAGAAAAGGCATTCATTAAATGTGTTTAAAATGTTGTAAATCTAAATGGTTGTGAGTTAGTTTGAAATAAACGGTACGACAAGATCTTATATACTTTCTCACATTGAATTATTTCAAAAAGTCATCAGTCGGAAAACCACCCTCAAATTAAATTCAATTTGAAAAAAAAACTATAGGCCTACCTTAATTTTTTCAAGAATGGACATTTGGATTACTTTTTGGAAAATACAAACTTTTTTTTACGGTCAAAACATTTTACTATATTACTTTGTTATTTTATAAGTATTGATAATATGTATTAAAAGTTATATCTGCAGATAACATGACTTTACGTATGAATACTTGAAAGTAGATTAAATAATTTTTTTCTAGTAATATATGTCCATTTATAAGAAATATGCGTTACATACAATGCTATTTATAGTATAAAACACCAGAGAATCGAACCTTAATTTTTATCAGTTCGGGTTCCGGTTCCTGTTATATAAACAAATATTTGAAAGGTTCCGGTTCCGGTAAAGGCACAATAATGGTTCCGGTTCTGGTTCGTTACATAAAAAAAAATTACCACAGCGTGTTTCTATCAATTCGGGTTACGTCAATGTACTAATCTCGATAGTGGTTCTTTAATGAATGAGGAAGGCTATATTTTTATATTTAGAGGAATTGTATCCGCATTTGCATTGAAGGAGAGTGAAGAATCACTTTGGAAATAACATTCTGGATCAAAAGTATTGCTAGATTAAAAAAATATTATAACGTACGTTAATAACAATAGTGCACCCTTCTAATTTGCATTTTGATCTGTCATAGTCAATCTCATAGTCAAAAAACTTCCGAACTTAGTTTTCTTTAACGCACACCATCAATAATATTATTTAAACTATTTACTAACAAACAGAAATAGTCACCTCTGCATTGTATACAAGGAACACGTTCACTGAGAGCTACTTTATAATTTATTATTATTATTTATTATTATTATTAGCACCGCGTCTTACTACCCGTTTGAGTTATACGCACTTACGCTAATGTGTAATGGTAGGGTGATTGTGAGATGAAATGGAGGACCTACAGTTTAACGTGGAATCCGAACCACGGTGGAGGCCTGGCATTCCCCACATTTTCTAATTTAAACTTGAGTGAAAGAATTTAAAGTTTGCATTTTCCCTTTAGTATAAGTTATTCAACCAACCATCAGATTTTCAGTTTTCACTTCCAGGAAGTACTAAGTTCAATAGGCTTAGGCTGATTGTCCAAAAGAGGTGATTTCTTAATTTCTGTATTTCAACTTCTGAAGAATGTGGTATTATCTACTGTATATCAAAGCAAACTACAGTAGCCCCATGGACTCTTTGGTGCTGACTGACAGCTCATACCTAAATTTGACCATCAGAAGTGACAGCTGCTAAACACATGTTTTTTCAGATCAAATAGTTTTGCGTAGGGATACATAATTTGGTCTGGTAACTTTTCAAAGCCGTCTGCTCTCAGCTGTGAGCTGTCAGTCAGCACCAAATAAGTCATGGGGCTACTGTACATCTTCTTAAACCTCTAGCTTAGACATTAACGTGAGAAAACAGAGAACAATTATTATTATTATTATTATTAGCACCGCGTCTTACTACCCGTTTGAGTTATACGCACTTACGCTAATGTGGTAATGTATGTAAGGTAGGGTGATTGTGAGAGGAAATGGAGGACCTACAGTTTAACGTGGAATCCGAACCACGGTGGAGGCCTGGCATATATTTGAATTACAAGCAACAGAAAACCACCTCGTTTGTAAACAGTTGTTGTGTTATTGTCTTTATACACGTATAAATAATGCCCAATAATTCTACGAGATATGACAAAGTTTTAAACTGTGTAGCTCGCGAAATGATGTGACATTTTAAATTAGCTCCCATACCTAATGAGTTTGATGACCCCTGTGGTTTGTAAAACGTAAAAACTCTGGTGAAACACATACACTTTAAGAAGGGTAAAAAAAAACAATACAAAAAAGGTCTGTACGATTACAGAATTACTTGTTTGTCTTCGGGCAGTGTTTATAGCTGTAAGCATGTGAGCAGTAGTAAATCTTCCCCCTATCTCGCTTGGCTATGCTTGTAAACCTATATAATCTGGTGTTCTGTATGTTTGGCACACTAGCACAAGGGACCGTGATTATTCTCACCAGACGGGGCTTATAGCCCTCATTTGGACCTTGGGCTGTGTTTGTGAATGTACATATATGTGTGTTTAAGAGAGAGAGAGAGAAATCCCTCTCATATGTTGGCCAATTCCCTCATAGTGCTGCCATGTTTCGTGTTTCGTTATATGTATATATAATATATATAATATATATATATAATATTATATATACTTTTTTTCGGGATGAATAAACACATTATTTTTGAGGTAAACACTTTTCAGTTAATAACCAAGTAAGAAGTCGTTTCAACTCATTAGCAACGGTCGTTTACAAGTCTCTCTTTTAAGGGGAATTATTCAGTAAACAAAAACTTAACTTAATATTATTGTTTATTTATGTTTCTTCCACCATTTGAACGTGACATAATTATGTCCGACGAAACTCAGTCGAAACGTCGTCTTGTTTAAATACTATGCGATAAAGAGCTACCCTCCACCCTCACCCCCTTCTAAATTTAATTTGAAAGCCTTTTCATTTAAAATCTTCGCAATTAGTTATATTTTTTGTTTAAATATTACTTTAATTCCGATCTAATTATTGTTATTTAGCTGAACGTTTAACATATTGGTACCCGCCTCGGTGGCGTAGTTGGCTAACGCGCTAGTCGTGTTGAGCTCGACCGCCGAGGACGGGGAGATCGAGGTTCGAATCTCGGTCGGGTGAACTGGGGGTGGTTTTTCCTAAACGGTTTTCCACTCTCCCTCCACGCAAATGCGGGTTCACTTCCTCTAATTCAACCTTCCCAATTCCTAATCCATTAGTGTAATTAGTACCTAAAGCATATAACCCGAATGGGTAGTAAGACGCGGTGCTAAATATTATTATTATTATTATTACTAACATATTGGTTACTAACGACTTAGAATGTACCTGGATAATTGGAGAAAGGATTGGGAAAAACCCATTTCACCCAACTGAAATTCGAACCTCGACCTCCACGTCATCGATAATTCCATCGGGTGATAGTATATAATATAGTATAAGTATAATATATTATATATAGTATAATATAGTATAATATTACCCGCATCGGTGAACACATAGGCTAAGGCGTCATACCCCTTGTGGTTTACCGGTGACGCAGAGGTTGTGGATCTCGTGTGGGTACTAAAGGATTTTTTTCTTTTCCTATACATAGTTTTATTCTTTACCCACCATGAAAATGCGGGTATATTTCCTCTGAATCCGCACTTCCTCATTCTTTCTCCATTCGTTAAAAAAACCCGGATAGTCCTGATGAATAGAAATACGCTTTGAAGAATACAATAGAAGTTCATAAAAAGCGGGGTTGCCAACGAAAGAGTCTTGAGTGTGTAATAAATCTTCAGCACCATCGGGATTTGAACCAAAGTCTCTTCAAGAGTTTGTTGGTCAACTTGTGGAGCACAACACTTCAACGCGCTTGACTGTGTCCCTGTCCAACTTCTTTAGCTCACTTTGTAGAGCAGCGTTTTTTTTTAAACAGGTGTGCCGTCAAGTGTCAAAAGGTGTGCCGCGGGAGTTTGGGGTGGTTCAAACAGAAAAAAAAAAAAAAAAAAGTACAAATAAATATTGAAACTTCATAAAGAACATAATTATTAAAAAAATAGCAGAATGATTAGAATTTTTAGCTATTGAACTTTTAAACATAATCTTAATACTAGTTTTTTTAAATAATATCTCTCCATAACAAACTCTTTGCCTTTACAATCTTAGCACCTTGTTCATAATGGCGGATCCAGGGGGTAGTGAGAGGGGGCGGGGGGGGGCGATGGAGCTGATCCCATAGAAAATAATAAAACATATTGACACCAGTACCATAATGTTGTAAAGAATGACAAACACGTTCCTCGACCTATCTCTTACATGAACTAATCAGTAACTCTTTCAACTTAGTTCTAATCTGCAGAAAAACAAGTGGCTTAAAACTTATAAACTAGCAATATTATTACTATTATTATTAAATTATTATAAATAAAAAATTGATTAATTAAAATGATTAAATTTCTTTCTTTAACCCTGCAATGCTGGCGCCGATGAATTAAGGAGGCTCGTGATAACCATTCGCCCCAGCCCCTCTTCTTCAACAAGCCCTGGATCCGTCCTTGCTTGTTATTTATTTATTATATTTAGCACCGCGTCTTACTACCCGTTCGGGTTATACGCTTTAAGTACTAATTACGCTAATGGATTAGGAATCGGGAATATTTAATTAGAGGAAGTGAACCCGCATTTGCGTGGAGGTAGAGTGGAAAACCATTTAGGAAAAACCACCCCCAGTTCACCCGACCGAGATTCGAACCTCGATCCCCCCGTCCTCAGCAGTCGAGCTTAAGGTGCGGTAGAAGGGAGCGCAAGTAATTTTACAGTTTTTATAGAATTGAAAGTTTTTGGCCAAAATAAATCAAATATTTCTCCAGTAGCAACATAGAGTTTAGTTTTCTGCACATGCTAATATCAACAGATCTTGAAAATATGTCAAGGGTGTCCTGGAATTTTGTCAATACTTTTGAAATAAAGAGAAAAAGTTTTGACAAAATTCCAGGACACCCTTGACATATATTCAAGATCTGTTAATATTATAATGTGCAGAAAACTAAACTCTATGTTGCTACTGGAGAAATATTTGATTTATTTTGGCCAAAAACTTTCAATTCTATAAAAAACTGAAAAACACTGGCTATCCCTTCTACCTCACCTTAACACGACAAGCGCGTTAGCCAACTACGCTACCGAGGTAGTTCCTTGCTTGTTCAATGTGTCGTGAGTTGAAAAAGTTTGAATATCACTGATGAAGAGCCTCTGTCTTGGTGTAGGTTTCCGGCTTCGATTCCCGTTTTAAATTAAAGTTTATCATTGGTGAAATGAAGGATTTCCTCAACCACTGTGTTGAAACGACGGCCAAGAGACTGGTAATTAGTCATGTCTCTTTTAGAGTTCAGCCCCCCCCCCCCCCCCCCCCCTCGCCCGACCATCTGGAATTGCCGCATTTAATTACACTATCGGGTCAGGAATGAGGGTGGTATAATTTAGATAAGAAGTACCCGTGGAGAGAGAGAGTAGGAAACCTTTAATGGGTAAAATAACCCTCATTTTACCCGGTCGGGATTAAAACGACGACCGGCCGTCATGTTTGTTGCGAGAGTGACGCCATATACCGCGTGCCCGCCGATACGGGTTGCTCTATAGCTGTCACGGTCGAATTTCCATAGGGAGAGTCTCATCTGACAACTAGTATAGTCACTAGATCTACTTTCACGTATTAATACGTCATGTCACGTGATCTGCAGCTGTCACTTTTGATAACTATTAACAACAGCTATAAAATAACACTAAAAATATAGTAAAATGTAATCAATGCTGACCGCAAATAAATATGTCTATATTTTCTCAAAGTTTCTTCATTCTAAAATCTTACTACATGGTGGGATGAAAACAATTTGACGATCTCTGCGGAGGAAAGTGATGGACAACCTGCAGAGGTTTGTCTGACGTCCGGTGGAACTCACCTGAGTGACATTATCTTCAAAAAAGGGAAAAAATATAGTTTGCTCTTATTATTATTATTATTATTATTATTATTATTATTATCAGCACGTCTTACTACCCGTTCGGGTTATACTACGCACTTACACTAATGTGTAATGGCAGGGTGATTGTGAGATGAAATGGAGGACCTACAGTTTAACGTGGAATCCGAACCACGGTGGAGGTCTGGCATTCCACACATTCACAAGTTGTGATTAATACACGTCTTGTCAGAGGTGAAGGAAAGATTTGGCAATCAGACAAATCTGTGTCGGGACTCACAACCTATCTGCTCATATTGTACTGATATAAACAAGTTGGTTCCAAAAGTATGAGCTAATTTTTTGTTTTTACTACCGCGTCTTGCCTTGTCAGTTTATACGCATATTTACTAATTACGCTAATGAGTTAGGGATGAGGAAGGTTCACTTTAGAGGAAGTGCACCCACCCTTCTCGGAGGGAGAGTGTAACACCATTTAGGAAAAACTACCGTCAATACACCCGACCGGGATTCGAACTCAGATCTACCTGTAATCGACAGTCTGGTCTAACACGAAGAGTGACGCCCTAGTGCCTAGACTATGCGTCAACTAAAGGAGGTACGCGCTAAATATCCATAGTAGTAATAAGACTATGCACGAGGCTTGTTGGGTTGACATTTCGCCCACTCAATCGTCATCCCTCTTGACAAGGGTTGGACAGGTGTGTTGTGCTTGTTGCAAATCGATTACCACCAACCATGTGCGCAACAGTTGGGTGTTGTGGGTGGGCCGGTCGCCCATACACTCCCCTGCACCCCATTCCACTCAAAAGTACACAGGATGAAACAATGTTTCCTCAACTTTATTTATTTAACCTCAACAATATTTAAAGTTTTCGTTCTTCTTTTTATTATACTATCTTATTTTTACAAATACATTTGGGCTTAATATATAATTAATATCTTTTACGTAAGATAAGATGTCAATAATCAACGTGTGTAATCTTCTTGTCAGGAAGAGTCTGAGGTTCGAATCCCTGCCTGATTACGTGGGCTTTCCTTAAGTCGTTTTCAACTCTCCCTCCATGCAAATACGATTACCTTTTTCTAATTTATACTTTAATCATCCTAAACCCATTGTGGTAAATATGCTGATAGCCCGAAAGAGTAGAAAGATGTGCTGCATAAAAATAATAAATTAGTTTCGGTGGCCCCATGGCTTAAGGCGTAACTCTCTCAATAGATGACGGGGATATCTTGATTCGATCCCGGTCAGGTGTACTGAGAGTGGTTTTTTCCTAATTGGTTTTCCACTTGCTCTTCACGCAAATCCAGCTTACACTTTCTCTAAATTCAACCTTCCTCATCCCTAACCCATTATCGTAATTATGCGTAATTAGTAAGCCTATATAAGCGTATAACCTGAATGGTTAGTTAAGACACGGTGCTAAAAAAAAGAGTTTGTTTCTTTACATAATTTAAGAATTATAAATAACTAAATCATATTATTCATTTATAATTAAAACCGGTCACACGTAATTATCTCGTTATTTTACAGTTCAGATATCTTGACCACAATTACATGGGAGCTTGGTTCGATTCTGTTTGGTGCTGTCGAAATGAAAATGATAACACGGCAGGAAGGACCTTTAAAAAAGACAAACCTTTTATATGCTTAACGATTATAATATCTATTTATATCATTATTAGTATATCGGTGTTAATACTATTTAAATACAAGTGACAGCTGCAGATCACATTACCTGACGTATGAATATATGAAAGTAATTTTAGTACCTAATTATTATAATGCCAAATAGCTACTATTCTTCTATCTTGTTTCACTGTTAGTTTCATATTTTACTTTCAAAGATATTAACCCTTCAATTAAAAAAAAAAACTCTCATATAAATGTGAAATGAACCAAGCGATTATAGTCTCAATAATTTCGTTAAGTTTGTACAAGGTATACTCATAATTTGGGTACATTTTTGTTTAAGTTTATTCTATCAATTAGGTTATCATTAATAATTTTATGTAAAATTAACTTCTTTCCATTTCCCAGTAACAGGGGTCTTAGTTAGAATAGTCCCGTGATGTCCCTTGTAGTCTATCTATTTGTTGTACACACTGGCTCATAGATGGCGTGGCAATCGCTTTGTGTGTGTCGCTCTCTGTGAGAAATGAATGGAACCATTGGTAATCTTTTTATCAAAAATTAAGCAATAAGGGGCTAAATCACAGCTTCAAGGTATTAGTGATATTAGCGGGTTTATTTTCTTTTACCATCATTTAACATTTTTTATTATCGAAAATATTGTGTAAATGAATCGCCTAAAACTTTTCTCTCTCTATTTAGAACTTCTTACAATCTAGAAAAAATCAAAATAATAAGATAATTTAAATCAAGGTCTCTGAGAGGAATTTGATCGGGGGCTACAAAGTTTTTTCGGGCCTCCTTTCACTATTTTCCATTAATTCTGAAAAGAAAAATTATTAATTATTCAATCCTATCTTAAAGCAGAAAAAAAAGAAAAATATATACATAATAAATTATAAAGTATAAATATTTATATATATAAATATTATATATATATATAAATATTATATATATATATATATATATAATATCTATACTTTATATATAATAAAAAAGGAGGAATAAATAAGACCAAAACTATAATATCTATACTAATAATTTTGTAATAAAATTATTAGTGGAAATGTGAACGCTGGTCTTCATTATATGCAAACATTTTTCTGAGATCCCAGAAACTCCCAGGTCCCTTTTAAACCAACCCCCCCCCCCCCTGGGCCCGGTATGATGTACCCCTTGCACTCCCCTCTCATAGGACCTGTTGTAAACAATACCTTTATTGAGGATGGATTACAGAGTTGTTTTTTGAGTTATATGCACAGTTTCTTCCTACCCCGTCAGGGAACGTGATTAGGTATATATATGTACCTTGATTTTCTTCGAAATTCACATTTGGAACACATTTTTTAATGATACAAACACTTTTTTTTTACTGTTGGCATTGATAACATTTTACTACATGATTAGTGTGATATATTGATCTATCTAAAGTTAAAGATAGTGGAGCATTAGACCAGAGGTTACCAACCCGTGGCACGCGAAGGCATTTTAAATGTCACTCTTACGGTTGCCGTAGATAAAATAAACTACATTACTAGACATGACCTTGATATAATTTAGGTTTGGTACTACGTATGACCATTGGTTTACCTTGTAAGGCAGCGCAAGCTTATTTTGGATTATTCCACTATGGTTTTATCCAGAGGTGGGCAACACATTCTTCAATGTAGCGACAGCTGTGGCAATTGAAAAGTGAAATTCGCCACAACATGTGATCATTGAGATATTAAATTGCTCAATCGAACATTTAAAACAACACACACAATGTTTGTACACGTTTTTTTTTTCAAAATACACTTTTACTACTTAGTTACAACTACCTCAGGCGCAATTGATGCAAATGGTTCGAATTGAAAGTGTTGATAATTTAATACGAAATTTGACCATGGGTGATTACATGTCCAGTGATTCAAATTCTACCCACTTTTGGGCATGACCCTCTTGGATTTTAATAAAATTTGGCACGATTTTTATTCCTAAAAAGACAGTTAAAAATCTAAAATCTCATAATTTTTTCTTATCTAGGTTTTGAGCTATAATATTGATACTTTTGTCTGAATACAGAGATGAAAGAAAGTGCTGGGAAATGGGGAAGGTAGGGGCGGTGTTTGGATGGCATCCAATATTGCGTCAATGACGCATTCAAAGGGCAGAATGCTTCTAATATGTAGGAAAATATCAAGTTAAAACCAGAACATGACGTCAAGAAAAGGTTTATTTTACTGTGAAAGCTTGCAAACTCAAATTCGCCACACTTTTACGGCCGATTCACCACTTGTGGCGATTGGTGACAGGGTTGCCCACCCCGGGTGTAGTCACTCAAAATACGACTGCTACCTTTCAGGATAAACGAAGTGTACATTTGTGGTCAAACATTTTCATTTATGAACTTTGAGAAATATAAGTATCGTTATGTACGTACTTAATGATAAGCACCTCAGAAACCTAATTCTTGCTTCTTCCACAATAGATCCAAATATGATGAAATCGTGAATATCAAAGCTATCCAAAAACCTCATTTAGAACTGAAATATCTTTTTGTTATTTTGAATGGAAATGTTTTAGTATTAAAACCGTAGTGATTTCTTCTAGTATTTGGTTGTTTTACTAACCATCTTATCAATAAAATATCAGACAATTACAGACTGTTACTTTTTTGTCACTTGATGTGTCTAAAAATAATTTTGGGTTATTTTTGGGATGTGTATTCTTGAAATATGTATCAATTTCTTCCCAATGGAAGTTGTCTTCAATAGGGATTTTTTGTTGTTTGTTATTAATGCCTTTTTTTACTAATTATTATTATTAGCGCCGCGTCTTACTACCCATTCGGGTTATACGCACTTACGCTAATGTGTAATGGTAGGGTGATTGTGAGATGAAATGGAGGACCTACAGTTTAACGTGGAATCCGAACCACGGTGGAGGCCTGGCATTCCCCACATTCACAATATGTTTTTACTAACATTTATTTGAAGTAAAGGTGTCCACATAACCAAGCGGTGGTGATGGTGGGGGCGGGTGAGTAATTAGGTTGTAGTAAATTATCTTTTTAATATAGCTTAAAAACGCATATACTTCGTTCAGGTCTTTTAATTCATGAAAGGCTTTAAAATAAATTCATTAAGATAAAAAAATAATCGAAAATCTGACCTAATTAGGCTATGTTCCGTGGTATACAAACACATTTGGAAATTATATATATTTAAGCTAGGAAATACCGGCCTAAAATTACTTTTTGGAAGCCTTTCGCCCCCACACCGTGGTTTGGAGACCCCCATGGAAATTTTCGATCAGCAATTATTTCTTTATACTTTTGACTCAGGGGCTACATGCTTGCCAAATTTAAGCTTCTTAGGTATTCTTGGATTCAAGATGTTTTTAACTTTGATATTTTGGAAATATCTCCTCCCATTTTTGGAGTCCCCAATAGGATCCTTAAGTCACCAAGTATCCCTGCATCATTTTGGGTTGGCATTGACCTTCCTGCAAAATTTCAGAATCCTAGGTCTTCTGAGCTTCAACATTTTTTCGACTTTGGTTTTTTCGAAAAGCCCCATTTTTGAAGGCCCCCTTGGGAACTTGTGGTCACCAAGTTTTCTTGAACCCATTTGAGTTAGAGGCTAACTGCCCTTAACATTTTATATTCTTAGGTCTTCTGGGCCTCAGGATTTTTTCCACTTTTTTTTAAACTCCCATTTTGTGGGCCCCCTCAAAATTTCACCAAGCATTCCTAGGTGTATGTAGCTTCACAATTTCATTGAGCCTTTCAGTTTGCGAATTGTAAAAACTGAACACAAGTGGACGTGGGCAGCGGTCAAACTTGACCGCCACCGTGAGGTAGAACTCTGCACTGGCCGCGATGTTGCCCGCCTGTCCGCTGCAGGTGTGTGCACGTCCATTAGATAACGTAGGCTACATCTGACCGCCACCATGCCCGTCACCGCGTTGATGTGTTTAGACCTATAAGAGATAAATCCAGAACTCCCATCCCACTCAATAAATAATCAAAGAAATAATAGGCTTTTTATTTTTTTTAAAGAATCAATATTTATTTTTCTCTATTTTTTTACAGGCTATGGTAGCTTAATATTATAGAGGTTTTGGGATCGAATGGCATACTAAAGATTCTCCTCGTAAATAGTGGCACACCATAAATGGAAGATTGGTCGGCCCTGACTTAAAACCATTTGACCATCGGAACGGGTAATTAAAAGACTGAACCCTGCGTGTCTGCCTACTGAGCTAAGGGTCCCAGGCCCGATTCCTGACACGGCCGAAAAAATATATCTCGGAGAAATGTGGGATTTCCCTTTTACAGAGATTTATTATTATTATTATTATTACCACTGCGTCTTACTACCCGTTCGGGTTATACGCATATATTATTATCATTATTATTATTAGCACCACGTCTTACTACTCATTCGGGTTATACGCACTTACGCTAATGTGTAATGGTAGGGTGATTGGGAGATGAAATGAAGGACCTACAGTTTAACGTGGAATCCGAACCACGGTGGAGGCCTGGCATTCCCCACATTCACAAGATGTCTTGCCAGAGGTGAAGGAAGGGTTTGGTAATCAGATAAATCTGTGCCGGACCGAGGATTGATCCCGCCGCCAGCACAGAAGTCTGACACCTTACCCTAGACCGCCAGGTCACCTATACGCATATACGTTAATGGGTAATGGTAGGGTTATTGTGAGATGAAATGGAGGACCTTTAGTTTAACGTTGAATCCGAACCATGGTGGAGGCCTGGCATTCCACACATTCACAAGTTGTGATTAATACACGTCTTGTCAGAGGTGAAGGAAGGGTTTGGTAATCAGATAAATCTATGCCGGGACGAGGATTGAACCCCGGAACCCCCCAGCATAGAAGTGTGACACCTTGTCGCTAGACCACCAGGTCACCTAGCACAGTGATGAATTAACGGCCGAGAAACTGCGTGATGTGTTTGCTCTAGAATTATTAAGTTAGATGACGGGGGAAAATAGAGGATTACATTCCACCCAAGAGTATAAATATTAACTCCCGATTTCCAAGACCTCAATTTGAAAAAAAAAAAAAACAAAAAAACTTGCGAATAGCTCGGAAACTATTGGTTTTATAATAATATGTTACAAATGAAAGTTTTTTATTTTCAATAATACTACAACTTTACAACCATAAGTTATTTACTATCTCAAATAGTTGCGGAGATATGATAAAAATTGGAAATTTCTCTTTTTTATTAAGTACCCTTAAATTCATTTTCATGGGAAAATGAGAATGGCCCTTTTGTTTGTGATGTTAAACAACAGTGGCTATATACGAAATGGAATAAAAATTGTTAGAACGGATTTCGAGAAAATAGATCCCCCCCCCCTCCTATTTTTGCCCTTCAGTAAACCACCCTTAATTTTAGGGTTGAATATCTAATTTTAAAAAAATTCTTCGACGGGACTTTAATGAAAACTCTAAATATATCAATTTTTATCCCGATTGGTAGGATAGTTTTGACTCCAGAGCGAGACACAGACAGACGGTATCGCGAAATCCACCGTTTCAGTTTCAGGGGACCATAAATAGTCGACATTTATCAAAATCTCGAGGGGGCGAGAGAAAGTGAAACTTGGTTTTCTACCTCGCAGAAACTAGATTAGCCCTCGACTCAACCTGGTTCCGAACCATACCCTCTCAAAAAATCACCTTTATCAGCCTGGAGATGAGGGGGTAGAGGGAGAAGAAAAATAAAAAAAAATAAAAAAAAAATCGCGCGCGGAAAATTTCCCCAAAGCTCCCTTTGCAGATATTTGATCTTTTGACCTCTCTGTTACAGGCAAACCATTAGATTGTGAACCTGATATCTTAAACAGCGTGATCACTAGTGAGGGTAGTAAAGAAAGAAAATTTTAATGTCGGGTTAAATATATTCAAATATTCATGATTATTACGAGGTGCGTTGAATACACATGAGCATTCAAATTAATGCACGTTTTTGAAAGGTTTTTACAATTTTCATGAATGATTTGAAAAGCGTTTGTGAATTTGGATGCTAAATCAAACGAGAGTGAAAAAAAAAAACACTTTTATATTTTTCATGATTATTTAAAAATAAAACTTTTATAGTGTACACTTTTTACATGAATCAAGCTGGGGTGAAAAAAAAAATCGGTTGTGTGGTTGTTTTATGAACTTTGCCTGCAGGGGTAGAAACGATTATTCGTGTAAATATTTACGCTCCCATGTTTCAAACCTTCACTTGACTTTCAAGTTTTGAGCAGGTTGGAGGAGGTGAGGGGTAGTTGTTTGACTTTTCCTTTCAACCCGCATCCTTTTCCCATTTTCACTTCATTTGGCCTCTTTTTCCTTATGATTATATTTTCTCTCTCTTTCTCATATTCAGTTTGTGATAACAACAAGTTGAAAGCAACACACGTAAACAAATTATTTGTAAATATTAACTTACAAAAAAACAACATGAGAGTGCCTTTTTTAATTTTTAAAGCTAAGAGTTTTCAATATTAAAAGGATGTTTCATAGTAAGTATGACATTTTGAATAATTTGTTTTTAAAAATAAAACTAGTGAAATTGTCATGGTTATATTTTTGTTATAAGCCTAATTTAAAACAAGGATAAAGATAAAGGAAAAAATAATGTTAAAGAAAAATTAATTTGTTGTAGAACAATTAACGAAAAGAAATTGTAAGCAGGTGGATTGGCACCGTTGAATCATCTAAATGGAATTGAAAGCTGGTGGATTGGGCACAGTCGATTAAACTAGAAATAATTGTAAGCAGATGGATTGGGCACAGTCGATTCAACTAGAAAGAATTGTAAGCAGGTAGATTAGACACTCTTGATTCAATTAGAAATAATTGTAAGCAGGTGATTGGGTCAAAAGTCGATCAACTAGAACAGATTTAACAGGTGAATTGGGAAATGTTCAACTAAGTGTAAGGTTTTGGGCACAGTCGATTCAACTAGAAAGAATTGTTAGCATGTGGATTGGGCACTTCATAGTATAATATTAATTGTAAATTAATGCACTAAATCGCCAGCAGACTTCAGTTCAGTGTAAACCATTCAGCTTAATGCTAGCTACTCTGCACAGTATGTCCAAGATAAAATTAATTATTTGTGAGAGAGGGAACAAGTTTAGGTTAGGCTATGTTAGGATTGCCCAATCCACCTTAAGAGGGAAAAGGTGCCGCAAGGTAGCAGTGTCCAATCCCCCATCCACCTTGGAAGGGAAATGTTGGTGGTAGTTTTGGGTTCAAAAGCTGTGCCAGGTCCAACTACTGACTCCATCAGCTCGCACCGTGTAAACCAGACATAACTTTCTAGTTCCAGTCACAGGTTGTAACCGAGATGAGGTTCATTCTACCTGTTGCCAGAGGGAAGTCTACTTGACAGACAAACAAGGACCGAATGCGGTGGATATCGATCTCCACACCCCCGCTTTCCCATCCTTCTGACCTTTCCCAATACCCACCATGTCACGTGGGCGTGTTCACGTGACATGGGTACTGCTTTGTAACCTCGTTATCGCCGCTACGATGCCGGGTGAATGTCATAATTTCGGTTTACAGTTGGACTAGAAATTATTTGTCGTCCTTCCCCCCCCCAACCCCCTTTTTTTTTGACGTCCACTTTTCGAATACTAGTGGGGTTGGCCAGAGGAAACTGGGGGTAAATAGAGCACATTTCTGGGGGTGATCAGTAAAATGTCGCAGAATTTAATTAAATGGCACTACATTCGGTGATCGACTGGTCTAAGGCAAATATAGGCAACTGGTTGAGCTCGTGGAAATTTCCAGTCGATAGCGTAAAAAAATTACATTGTCGTTAAAAGTCGATCTTTGTGACTTTCTTAACTCGCACATTTATCAAGTACGTACTTTAAAATAAAATTAGGGTGACCAAAAATACCTTATCGGTCATAATCGGTAATATTAGAAGAAAATGTGAAAGTATACACTTTATTCTATATTTCTTTTTAGAATGATGTAGACTTAAGAATTTGAAGAAATATGAAGAAATATTGAATTATTTAAGGAATGTATATATAAATAAATTATATATATATATATAAATAAATAAATTATATATATATATATGTAGATATATAAATAAATTATATATAAATAAATTTTATATATATATATATATATATATATATATATATATAGTCAAGGTAACAGCAAACCAGACTAGGCGAGACTGATGTATTTGTTCGCGTGGCCACCGCAACTGATTTTAATTTACTGATTACAACACATAATGATAATACATCCAGCAGGATTTATTTGAAACTGGAATATTTCTTCTGTGTCTGTGTGTGTGTATGTGTGTATATATATATATATATATTTTTTTTTTCAAACTAAATTATCGTTCTAAAAAAATCTTATATTTATTTGTCTTTTAACCCTTCCTACACCTCTGACAAGACATCTTGTGAATGTGTGGAATGCCAGGCCTCCACCGTGGTTCGGATTCCACGTTAAACTGTAGGTCCTTCATTTCATCTCACAATCACCCTACCATTACACATTAGCGTAAGTGCGTATAACACGAACGGGTAGTAAGACGCGGTGCTAATAATAATAATAATAATAATAATAATAATAATAATAATAATATTAATAATAATAATAATATTTGTCTTTTGTGGGATGAAGAAGAAAGCGTCAGTTTCAAATATATATATTTGAAACTGGAAATTTATATGTTTAGTACCGCGTCTTACTACTCGTTTGGATTGTACGGCTTTTGAAAGTAGAAATAGTACACAAATAATACTCTGTTTGTAAACAAATAAAATAAATATTTTCTTGTTACTGTCCGGATATTTACCTGGACAAATATTTAGACTTTTTTTTTTTAGAAAAGTCAAGGACTTTCTAGATTTAATTTGGGTGGACAAGATTAGGCTATGTCACCACACGACTTACAAACTAACAGAGACGCTCACACTGGGAAATTTTAGTAAGACGGGTCTGGTTTAACTTAACAAAAAAATAAATAAATCGTACCTAATTGATGTTAATAATAACTCCCATGATTTAATTTGAGGTATGTAACTAATTAATGAAATCTACATTAACCTTGTCTAAATTTCAAGTTTCATAGAAAAGGCCTTATAGAAAATACAAACATATTTTATTCGGCCAAAATCGATAACATTTTAATATTAATAGTGTTATCTTATAGCTATTGATATTATCAATCGAAAGTGACAGCTGCAGATCACGTGATCTGGAGAATGAACACAGGGACGTATATCTGGTAAAGATTTTAGCTGATCGATAAAGGCCCGTTGACACGGTGTTAGTGGACTAATGCAAGTTTATTGGTATTAGCTTACTAACATGTTAGTTGTGTTGACACGTATTTTTCACTTGCATTAGTAGCGCTTTTAAAAACATGGCTGAAAATGAAGAGTGGTGATAACTGGTCTCTCTATTGGAGCCTTTTTTTAATCACTTCATCTCATTTCTCGTTCGGGTAATTTATACGCATATACTAATTATGCTTATGTGTTAGGAGCTAGTAAGGGTGAATTTATAATAAGTATGGGCGGCCAAATAAATTACAATTTCTTAGTAAACTCAATTTATCATAATTAGTTTACCTATTTAATAAAAGTTGTTTTATATAGCCAACATAAAAAATTTAGTGATTAATGTGTCTCCTATTTCTTAGTTCCTTAATACATTAAAATATATTTTAGTTGATCCCAAATAATTATTAAATTATTTTACTTTATTTGTTAACTTATTTAGCATATATGTTAAATAAAATTAAACTCAAATAAGGTCAATAAATTCCAATACAACCTAACTCGGTAGGGCATTTTTTTAAATAGGTCCAACCCAGATTTTTTCAACCCTGTTTTAAATGTTGTTATACTAATAACAAAATATCTTGTTAAATCCTAGCTAGACCTAAAACATTAAAAAAAATAGTAGGCCTTAATTAATTTGTTGGGCATTTTTTTAAATAGGCCTAACGCCGGTTTTTTAAACCCTGTTTTAAATTTTGGTATACTAATAACAAAATAATTTGTTAAATGCTAGCTTTCTAGGCCTAAAATATTCCTTAAAAATAATAATTCATTAATTTGTAGATTGGTTTAAATATAGACTACCTGGTTTGCTATACGATAATAATATTAAATTATGTATCTACTCAAGATTCCAAAGCATTACTACAAGTGTTTGAAGTGTTTGGGCTGATTATTTATAATTAATTTTAAAACTTATAAAGATTGGTTAAAGTGTCAAATATGGAGATTGGAAAACGAGCCGAAGATTTCGCGTGAAAACCACCGGCCATTCATACCTTACTTGCCGATAACGCGAATATTATGTTGCCGGAACTAATCACGGTACTACAAAGTTGTATTATATTTTGTGATAGTATATAAAAAAAATTACTCATACCACGTTGAGTGGTTAGTTAAAATTATTGATAACATTTGTTTACCGATATTAAATAATATCTCTCACAAGGAACAATTGTAAAATTTACGTAGGCCTAAAATTTTATTTTGGAAACTTCTAGAGAATATGTACACCTGATATAACTTTACAATACCCTATAGTGCAATATCCCTCCCATTCTTATCTTTATAAATTCGGTGCTTAAAATTGCACAAAAACTAATTCTTTTCATAACATTCCACAAATAAGTGTCCCCCGCACAACCAATTCTTCAGTTGCCGCCATTTTGGATTGTCTACTTGCATTAGTAAAGTTGGAAGGTGACCAACTTTTTCAGTTGCAAGTGGACTTTCATGTTAGTAGCTTGCTTGTCTGTTTACACGTTGCAAGCTGTGCGCGCGCAGCCAAATTAGTGTACTTGCATTAGTCAACTAACACCGTGTCAACGGGCCTTAAGGTTCTTCCTTTGGATATTGGACTGAGAAGATGTTTACAATCAAGTTACCATCAGTTAAAACATTTATTTCCCATAATATGACTTTAATATCTTATGAGACCAAATAATGTAATGTGAGTCTAACGCTTTGGACCGCTTGACCACCTCTGCGGGTCTGAGCAATTAAAACTAATTGAACGTCAAGTTGGACGTTTGTGAATTTGGAGCGGTTCGGTAACGCCGGGTTTCTATAGAGTCTTATTTGTATGGTAATTTAGGTTCGAAGTCTTAACTGGTTTCTCTCTTTGGTCAACAGACTTTACACTCATTATAGACAGGGTCCGGACTTTGATGACCTAAACATGATAAAAAATGTATCTAATAACTCTTAATGAAAGAACCGCCTCGGTGGCATAGTTGGCTAACGCGCTAGTCGTGTTGAGCTTGACTGCTGAGGACGGGGTGATCGAGGTTCGAATCTCGGTCAGGTGAACTGGGGGTGGTGTTTCCTAAATGGTTTTCCACTCTCCATCCACGCAAATGCGGGTTCACTTCCTCTAACTAAACCTTCCCAATTCCTAAATCCATTAACGTAATTAGCACTTAAAGCATATAACCCGAATGGTTAGTAAGACGTGGTGCTAAATATTATTATCTTAATGAAAGCACACGACTGAATCAAACAACCATTTAATTGATGTAAACTAAAAAAAAAAGTCACTGAAACTAAGTGCAATTTGAATATTATCCTATTAGAGCGGATTTGATTATATTCATTAATCAATCAAAAAGGTTGTATGAATATAGCCTGTTCATCACACTTGGTCATCGTGGAATTTGAATGTACAATAATTTGTAAATCAAGAAAAATAAGTTCTCATCTGATTCCGCGATGTCTTTATTTAAGAACTGTTGATATTACTAAGGCCTACGTAGAAAGTTAAACTGATTGTATCTATTGAAACAATATATTTTTATTTTGAACATAACAAAGGAATTTGTTATAAACACTACAAAAAAGGACCCTTAGCCCGTGGGGTCTTCCATCCCACCTTAAATAGTGAAAATATATGGTTTTATTTATAATATACCACGTGGTGTAAAGTGGTGCTTCTTAAACTACTTTGAGTGGCGAGTGATGATTCTCAAACTATCTGATGTTGTATTGAGCGGTAATTTTTGGAACGCTAGTGGTTTAAGAGCGTGCATCTAATGCCACTCAACTCTGTGATACAGTCGGATAGAAATCGTAAATTTACACGAACATTATTAAAACATATTTCGATAAAAACTGCATTGAAAAGGCAGTTTTTGACCATTTTAGAATGGTTTCACAGATAAGCACTGTGTACAAATGTTAATTTTGTCATAATAGTAACATACTATAGTTATTAACAAGCAATTTTGTCACTCTGTCCCCATCGTCACCGTGGAAAATTTCGAGTAATCATTCAAATACGAATGCACTGCACACATTTCTGTCATATTGTAGGTCTTTTATTTTATCTTTTACTCCCATACCTCGTGTGAGTCGGGAGCTGAGTTGGGCTAAGTATGATGAACGCTCTTATTAGGTTTAATTTGGGGCTGAAACAATCTTTCTGAAATTTTCCTATTGTTCGAAAATACAACTTCTTTTACAATCTTACAGTGTTTGACCTTCGTGTCTTATTACCTGATTATTCTCTGATTTAAAAAAAACAACTTTATTTCTAACCATCTAGGATATTTGCACATAATTATACTTTTGGGTTAGGAATAAAAAAAAGGTAAAATTTAGAGGAAATGTACCTGTATTTGTGTAGTGTGAGTGAAAAACTAATTATAAAAACCTCTACATAATATGCCCACATGGTATCCAAATCTTGGTCTCACCCTCACTATCAAAAAAGATTGGATGGTCTTAGTGACTAGGCCACGTGCCCCCTGGCGTGGGCTACGAGAACATAGGTGTCAAATCCCTGGTAAGTCTTTAAAATAATTAAAAATCGAGGGAAATGTACCTGCATTTACGTGTATTGAAGAGGGGAAAATCATTTAAGGAAAACCGACCTGGATTCGATTCTCAATCTCCCTGTCATCGCCGGTCTAGTATATTGCGAGAGTAACGCCTTAGGCCATTCGGCCACCTAAGCAGTTTTGAGTAAGTTGAACGCCCCGTTGTAACGCGTAGTTCTTGGCCCGTGGATTTATTTCTAGAATGCCATATTGACAATATGCTTTTTGGCTGCTGACAACTGAGTATAATAAATTATTTACAGGACAAACCCGCTTCGGTAGTCTCATGGTCTATGGTGTCAGTCTCACAATAGACTGGTATGCTGTTGATGGGAAACTGGGGTTCGAATCCCAGTCAAGTGTACTGAGGCCGGTTTTACCTATATGGTTTTCCATTGTACCCCTACGCAAATGTGGGTACATTTCCTCTAAATCCAATTTTCCTTGTGTCTAACACATTAGCATAATTATTAAATATTTGAATAACCCGAACGGGTATTCAGATGCGATGCAAAAAAAAAAAAAAGAAAGAAGATACTTAACAATCGCAACGATACACCTCAAAGCATTAATTTGTCACTTTGTGATCGGTATCTAATCCAATTTCAAATTATGATACATTTTCCTAATTTGAACCCAGCAAATTAACTTATTTAACCCCGTCCACATGTTTAAAATATGTTTATTACAAATATATGAAACTATTGTTATATTTTGTAGGCTACGATGACATTATTTGGCTATCAGTGACTTGAATTCATGACACACAGGGAAGAGGTTGAATTTTAAGTAAATTCAACAGACTACTCTTGAATAGAGAATAGAAA
This sequence comes from Timema cristinae, assembly GCA_039000515.1. NCBI lineage: Eukaryota > Metazoa > Arthropoda > Insecta > Phasmatodea > Timematidae > Timema > Timema cristinae. The sequence goes on along the minus strand of JBCFYV010002255.1, from coordinate 20,522,671 downwards.
TCAACATTAAAAAAAAAACTTTACCAGTAGTAGGTTAACCATTTGAGTGTCAGTTGTGCTAACTGCCAACCTATTCCTGCTGCTAAAATAGTTTATTAATATTTTCCAAACATTGCTAGGATGGGATGTGTAGTGGTCAATGCACATCTCTGGGCCGGTTTAGCTTTTAAGCCGTGTACCAATATTGCCCTTTGTTTAGAAAGTGCACGATTGAAAACCTCAAAATAAAATACTCTTCCCCCTTTTAGGGTTCGGCCAGACTGCCAAGCGTGCGAGCGAGCGCGCAAGCGACTGGGTGGCCAAACTGGCGAGCGCGCGAGCGAGCGAGCGAGCGCGTAATTAGCGGACCCTAGTTAGATTATTATTAGCACCGCGTCTTACTACCCGTTCGGGTTATACGCACTTACGCTAATGTGTAATGGTAGGGTTATTGTGAGATGAAATGAAGGACCTACAGTTTAACGTGGAATCCGAACCACGGTGGCGACCTGGCATTCCCCACATTCACAAGATGTCTTGTCAGAGGTGAAGGAAGGGTTTGGAAATAAGATAAATCTGTGCCGGGACCGAGGATTGAACCCCGGCTGCCAGCACAGAAGTCTGACACCTTACCCCTAGACCACTAGGTCACCGCCCCCCCCCCCCCTAGTTAGAGAAGATGTATCTGTCAAACACACTTAGTACATCTCTGCTCCTCGAAAATTCTTACAGAAAATATTGTGTATTTATAAAAAAGAAAAAAGTAGAAGTGCATCCAATTAATAAATTGAGAAATGCGTATGGTACTGTACTGAAGTGTTTTAAAATCAGATTTGCCGCACCAGTGGCGGAATGGTGCGTTGCACTCGATAGCTTTTGACTAGGAGGCAAAGGTTCGAATCTTGGCTCAGTGAACTGAAGGTGATTTTTAAAACCTATTTATTGTTGTGGTTTTTTCATACTCTCTCCAAACTAATGGTGATTCTTATTTGTAAAGGCCTACTTTGATTATAATATTGAATTATTTTAACATATCGGGTTTACATATATACATTATACTATTTATGGTCTTACCAATTAAATGAGGCCATTATTATTATTATTATTATTATTATTATTATTATTATTATTATTATTATTATTATTATTATTATTATTATTATTATTATTAGCACCGCGTCTTACTACCCGTTCGGGTTATATGCACTTACGCTAATGTGTAATGGTAGGGTGATTGTGAGATGAAATGAAGGACCTACAGTATAACGTGGAATCCGAACCACGGTGGAGGCCTGGCTTTCCCCACATTCACAAGATGTGATTAATACACGTCTTGTCAGAGGTGAAGGAAGGGTTTGTAAATCAGATAAATCTGTGCCGGGACCTAGGATTGAACCCCGGCCGCCAGCACAGAAGTCTGACACCTTACCCCTAGACCGCCAGGTAACCGGGCCATTAATAGCAACTGTGTTAAACCTATCACTGATAGAAAAAAGTCAAATATCATGTCAAAATGAGAAGTTTCCCCAGCACTCAATGAACCAACATACAATAATATTGCCTAGCGCCTGTAAACTAGACTGTACCGGGTCGAGCGCGCGCGCTTGAAAAATAGAACCAGTTCTATCTTTCAAGCGCGCGCGCTCAGTCGCTCGCGCGCTCGCTCGCTCGCTCGCTCCAGTGTGGCCACCCCCATTACAACCAATGTGTTCTATTTTATATTTTAGTCGCTCGCGCGCTCAGTCTGGCCGTACCCTTACTCGTTCCTTCCCCCATCCCCCTCAACCCATACTCTTGGCCATGTTTCCCGTCCGCTCAGCCTGTAACGCATTCATTGATTGCTCAATGTGAAATTCAAAATTTCCATTCCGTGGGTGGTAGGAAAAGGGAGGAGGGGGGAGGGGGATATATAATATTTTTTTTACGATTGATGGCTTAACAATAACACCGATGACTCGTTGAACAAATAAATCAATGGCGCGAAGTATGTTTTATATTTTTAAATGGTCCCGATCCTTCTCATTGTGCACGTGTATGTAGGCCTGCTCTAGAACAGTCTAGACCTGTCTTTGTTCCTCCTTTCTATGGGTCTCTCGTATCAACCGGTAATAACGTGATGCAGTCTTGTTCATAACTTGTTTTGTAAATTGTTCCCGGAACATAGATTTTGGGGCTTAATTACTATATCCCCGTTCCGGAGTGTATTGATTAAACTAGTCGCTATACCTTGGACGAAAAATCGCACAAGTCAACCTTCTTCGCTGGTCAAAGTCATGGAGTGATTTTATATATATATATATATATATATATATATATATATATATATATATAAGCGATTGAGGCATCTAAAAAAATCCCGAGTTGTAGATTTTATTTAAAAAAATTAAAAACATTTGAACAATTTTTGGTTCTTTATTTAACTTATATAAAATCAAGAGCTGTACTATTTCGGATTTTATTTAAATGCCTCACTCACTTATAAGTGAGTTCACCCCAGTTCACCCGACCGAGATTCGAACCTCGATCTACCCGTTCTCAGCAGTCGGGCTCAACACGACGTTTATTTATAGACGTGCTCACATATTTTGAAACACGTTGTAGAAGGACGAGGAAGGAACGTGTGATAGAAAAAGAGGGAGAGAGAGAGTAAAGAAATGATTGATGAAAAAGAGACGCGTGTGTGCGCATTAAAAAAAAACCTTTTCGACAAGCAGAGGGAGTGCATTTGCTTTGTTAAAAAAATAACCTTAACAGTAATTTTTGTTTAGTAAAGTGTTCTTAAAAGCGTCCTACAGCGACAAAAAAAAATCGTTTGAAAAAAATTGTGATTAATTTCACACTCTTGCCACTTTCGTACAATTCACTATTTTTATGTCTTAGATGAAAGTATTTGCTTCTTCTTAAAATTGTAAGATATTTTCTTACTTTGAACCCCTTAGAGTGAGAAGGTATTGTAATCATAAAATAATAATAATTGAATTCTACATTTTTATATATTTATCACCGTGTCTTACTACCTATTCGGGTTATACGCTTATTTACTAATTACGATAATATTTTAGGGATTAGGAAAGTTAAATCTAGATGAAGTGCACCCGCATTTGCGTGGAAGCTGAGTGGGAAAACTATAAGGAAAAACCACCCTCAGTGCACCCGACCGGGATCAAACCCCGATCTCCCCGTATTTGGTAGTCTAGTCCAACACTATAGTAGCGGGTTAGACTACTTGGCCACCGAAGCTGGTTTCTACATTTTGATGTACGGTACGTCGACGTTGTCTTCGTGATGACGTCTGTTTGTATCTCGGCCAGTGCAGAAGCAATTTTATTGGTAGAGATAGAATTTGGTATCTAGGGTTTTGATAAGCTTCTCCAGAAGGTTTTTTAGAATCAGAAATCCAACCCTAAAATTAAGGGTAAACTTAGTTTACTCATTGACGAAAATAAAAGAGAAAAACACTTTTTTTTTCGCAACCGTCTTTATCGATTTTGATTAAAATTGGTATCTAGATAGTATTTAACATTACAAACAAAATAGACTATCTCATTTTTGACATTATACTTTACATTAGCAGTTATCACCAATTTTGATAATAATATCTTCGACACTCTTTGAAATAATATATAGCTTATCATTGCAATGTCGTAGGACTATTACAAATAAAATACTTTTATCTGAAATATATTTTAAAATTAAGATTTGGAAAATCGGGAGTTACAGCGTTTGGTGAACAGTGATATTCCTTTTTTTTTCTCAATTTGTTTCTGTAACAGTGTAGGGCCTATACTATTTAATTTGTTCTTTTTGATGGAATGGGATGCTTCTTTTTTTTCCATAATGTTTCTTTATCAATGTCTGTTAATTCGTTTCACATATCTAACAAGTTTTAAGAAAAGGTCCCAATTTTTCATATATGAGCGAGAAAATATCCACTACTGCCTAACTATGAGGCCTCATATTCGATTTTTGGTGAGCGAACACATTTTTCACGGATATGGCTGTCTTAGGATCATTTATGACCTTCAACGACCCAGCGACAAGGTAAAGTACTTAGCAATTTTTATTCATATAATGTATATTATCTAATTACAGTGATTTGGCGGCTCGTAGCCCAGTAAAGTAAACCTAACTTCCATCCTAAGCGCCTGTAAAAATTTTAATATCTGACTGGATGGACAAACCGAACACAAACACTTAAGTTTTGTTTATAGACACCGCAAGGCTAAGTTGGTTTCGACTATAGTTTATGCTCTTGACACTAGGGTTTGATGATAAGGTTAGGGTGGATTCGGTTATAGTTCATTACCCTGAGGCTGAAGTACGATCGTAAAGTAAAGTCATGTTGAGCTCGACTGCTGGGGACGGGGAGATCGAGGTTCGAATCTCAGTCGGGTGAACTGGGTGTGGTTTTTCCTAAATGGTTTTCCAATCTCCCTTCACGCAAATGCGGGTTCACTTCCTCTAATTCAACCTTCCCAATTCCTAAATCCATTACCGTAATTAGTACTTAAAGCGTATAACCCGAACGCGTAGTAAGACACGGTGCTAAAAAAATAATAAATTATATTTCAGCTAACTTCTTTGGGATTATAATCGATTCTTCGTGTCGAGTTGATTTCGAACTTTCCATTATATTTATTTCCTTCTAGAGTTGTATCGTAAGCCTTAGAAAGTTTCGATTAATTCCGTAGATATTTGATTAGGCTTGTAAGGTCAAGTTTATTTCCATTTCTTCGGTTGAAGGATGTTGCCTGCCTATGGCGTCACGACAGGTCAAAAAAGAATTCCCCATGTAAATGAATTTACGTTTAATCCAGCGAGTTTTAAAAATATAATATCAAAACAAAACCCTTGAATTCTTAACATCATATTCTAAAAAATAATCCCTACAGTGTCACACAATTATTATTTTTAGCTTGAAGTAGTTTATGGTAAACTTTTTTTTGTAATAAATTATCCATAACTTAAGCTACCGTAATTTTCTTGTCCTGTAGTAGTCTTCTTACCAGGATATGGATTAAAAAAGTCTGTGGTAGCATATATCTGTCTATCTATTGTAGGAAACAAGAAAAATGCGATTTTAAATAAATGGTAGACACACTCGCAAAATCTTTCTCATATTGTGTAATAAAACGTCGAAGATATTATCAAACATGGGTTTTTAAGTAAAATACCCTTAATTATGTTTTTCTCATAAAAACAAATACATCATCTTGTTGATCACAATACACAATCTTTAAATATATAAATTTTAAACCAAATTATATAAATATATTTAGTAAAATTAAAATTTGTTTATTTGCTAACCACCCTAAAATTATCTATTTGTAAAATCATAAACTATTCTTATCATAAAAAACTATTCCCATATTCTTATTTTGAATTAAACCTTCAAGGTCATTTAAAAAATAAATTCTTCTTTAATTTGTAGTAAGTAAACTACCATTAAATTAATTTACTTTAGATGTATAAAGATACACTATTATTGATAGTTGTAAAATAGTTTTCAGATACAAATTTTGAACGAAATTGTTATAGCTATTTAAAAAAAAAGTCATTTGTTAATTAACTACTGTTGTATTATTCTTGTTTAGTAAAAACAAATCTATATAACTATTTATAATGCAAACAAATCAATCCATTCATTGATCTACCCATTTTGAACCATATCGTTAGAGCGTTTTCTTAAAAATATTTATTCAAATAAAAGAGTCATAAATAAACTAGGCCTACCCATAACCAACCGAATCCTCCCGCCAAAAAACCCCAACAAGTTTACAGCTTTATTTGTCATATTCATGTCAAACACTCCCTCTCTCTCTCTCTCTCCTCTCTCTCTCTCTATATATATATATAATATATAATATATATAATATATATGTATACATATATATATATATATATATATATATATATATGTCATACCACCTAATTCTCAGATATAGATTTTAAACAAAATCGTTAAGAGACATTTTCGAGATATTTTGAATTTTCAAATATGTTCCATCAGTAAACTACTCTTCAATGAATGATTGCACAAAAACTAATGATACAGTGCCATTGATCATGTCCAACACATCTTAGATATGCATTTTAATGAAAATCGTTAGAGCCATTTTCGAAAAATTTGGAATTAAAAAAAAAGCGCTCATCAGTAAACTACTCTTAATCTGAGGGTTATGGTCAAAAAAAATCCTGAGGTAGGCCCCATAGCCTTCACATATAAAACGTAAGCATTTGTCATAATCTCGAGATGATTTTTTTTTTCATGATCGCAATAAGCTACTTTCTCATAATATGAGGGAGTAAAAGCAAATCGTTGTTTTCAAGTGACTTTGTAAACTGGTCAGAGGAAGATGGAAAATGTTATCAGTAGATAAACAATAGGCCTCACAGGGTGAACTTCTCATTTTCTTACCTCTTTTTATATTCCGTATTATATTGGCATGTAAGTATGATAGAGCTTAGGCTGCTTTGCTGCATCAGGTTAAGAAGATCAACGCGCTTTGCAAAATAGTTTCGAAATCTCCTAGTAGGAAACGTCATTCGATGATCTTGAACTCGTAAACACAGTTAAAACCTGTTACCTTCCCCATAGTTAAATATACTATATGGCAAAACAAAAAGTAAGGTAGTTAATTTGAAAAGCTGTCGATTAAAAAATACAAAAAACAACAACAACATAGTATTTGGTAATTGATCTGCGTCAAAATATCTTCTCCTACCTCACACCTCCCCACGCTTTCTCTATATTTCCCGGTGGTGCGTAGTTGAGGCCAGCGTGAAAATGGGCAAGGATAATAGGGTCGGCTGGGGGAGGGATTAGTTGGCGGGGGTGGTGTGGTACCAGATAGGTTTTCAGCTGCAACGGAGCTTATTGATTGGGCTAATCTGGTTGTGATGGGATCCATGCTCTCTACTGTTTGATACCGGCCCAACTTTTGTTGGCGGCTCTCGACACTCTGATGGGCGATGGAACACCACCCCCTCTTCTCCGTCCTTTTTCTTTTGCCAATAACAGAGGTCGTCTTTGAAGGTCAGTGAGGAGGGTATCTAATATATTCTTATTTTGTTAAGGTGGTAGTGTAGAGAATACGAGCTAAGGGCAGTGTTATATTGCAATTTTATAGCAGAACTTTGTTTTTGCCAATCTGAAAAAGAGTCTTACGTTGGTTTGGGCATGTTGAGAGGATGAGTGTGGATTGATTGAAGAAGCAAATATATGAAGGTAGAGTTTGTGGTTCAAAAGTAAGGAGTAGGCCATGTAAGTCGTGGCTAAATGTTGTAGAAGCATGTGGGAAAAAGAGACAAATTAAGAGTTTTAAGAATAAAAGAGCATGTGTGACTCGGTGTATGGATGTTGTTGGAAAAGTTAGTGAGGATGGATTAAGTAGGCCCCTACGGAGTTGTTTTTTTTGAGCTAAATGCACAATGTCTTGCCTACCTCGTAGGGGAATGGCGTGATTAGTTATGCCAGTATGCTTATAATTAAAATATTGCTCCAGTATAACTTTAAACATATTAATTTTCTTCACATGGTAATATCATCAGTTGTTCATCTGTTATGAACATAATGTCATTAAATGACAAACTTTTAAAATAAAAGAAAAAGTTGTCATTAAATTCCAGGACACCCTTGACAGATATTCAACTGTTGAGTTCAGCTTGCGAAGACAATAATTAATCTATTTGTTTGCACTGAAACAGTATTTTATTTATTTTGGCCAAAAAAAAGTTTTACTATGAAAAACACAAAAACACTGCCTTAACTCGTATCCCCTAGACTCTCACCTTGACCTTGAGGAGTAGCAAGCTTACCTTGTATGTTTCCACATTGGTATAGCCTATACAATAAAATAGGGTCATAGTAAAAGCCGTCAAGAAACGACTGATACCTTTCATGGTAAACGAAGTGTACATCACAAACTGATAGGTGACGGTTGCCAACAGGATCAGTATAGAGAACGGAATCAAACTCACTCACGTGATAAATTACAATATGGGGACTCGAGAAGGTCACAGGTTCGATAATCTTGTCCAGATTGTAGTTTTTCACAGCATTTTTTTACTATCATCTCTCACTTCCTGTTCAGGCTAATTATGTACTAACTACGTTAGTGAGTTAAGGATGAGTAAGGTTAAATTTAGAAGAGGTGTACTTGCATTTGCTTGGAAGGCGAGTGTAAAACACTATAGGAAAAACCACCCTCACTACACCCGACTGGGATCCAAACCTCTGTCATTGACAGTCTAGTCTGTTGGGAGAGTGACGTCTTAGACCATGCAGCCACCGAAGCAGGTGATAAGTTTGTTTTAGGTCAACACTAAATTCTACCCTTCTCACCCGCCATTACTTTAAATATATGGACAGCCCGGACGGGTAGTAAGACGCTTTGTACAATACACAACTAGAAGGAGGTATAATATATAGGAAGCGTAACCGCATTTGTTTGAAGGTAGAGTGGCAATGGGAAACCATTTAGGGAAATTATTATTATTATTATTATTATTATTATTATTATTATTATTATTATTATTATTAGCACCACGTCTTACTACCCGTTCAGGTTATGCGCACTTACGCTAATGTACAATGGTAGGGTGATTGTGAGATGAAATGGAGGACCTACAGTTTAACGTGGAATCCGAACCACGGCGGAGGCCTGGCATTCCACACATTCACGAGTTGTGATTAATACACGTCTTGTCAGAGGAGAAGGAAGGGTTTGGCAATCAGATAAATCTGTGCCGAGACCGAGGATTGAACCCCGGACTCCCCAGCACGGAAGTCCAACACCTTACCCCTAGACCACCAGGTCACCTTTTTAGGGAGAAAATGTCTCAGTACCTACACCCAAGTGGAGTTCGCACTCCCCCTTCTCCCTCCCCCAACCTGCTTTTCAGTGTCAAATCTGACAAGCCCAGATTGACACGTTTTCCCGTGCGTCCACCGGTGCAGATGTAAAATAATAATTTTTATTATGACAGTTTCTTATAATATATGTGTGCACTGCGTCTTACTACCCATCCGGACTGTCAGAATATATTGCGTTACTAGGGTTGTGATGAGGAAGGTAGAGTTTAGAGGAAGTGTACTTGCATTTTTTTGTAGATAACTTAGGAAAACCATTTATAGAAACCACCCGGCTGGAATTATAAACCCCGTCTTCCTTCAAGTCAGTCCGTTGTGACTGTGACGCCTTAGTCTGTTTGACCACTATTTAATCAATGTTTACAGCGTAAATTAATAATTGTTATAGGTTTTAATTTTACCATCATACCGTGTGACTCGACTTTATAACGAAAAGAGAGGGAGAAAACGAAAATTTACAATGTTATTCGTTAGGATTTTTGAATCATGGCATTGAAACTAATGGAATGAAACTGTCAATTTCTTCGGCCTGGAAGCACCCTTCACAATAGAGCTACGGTGGATCCGTACTTGACTTCGTTCGGTTGACGTGAAACAAAAAAAAAATTGTCACCACAAATTATACATATAGGCCTAGATCTGGCAAAATATGTTAGAGGTGACACATTTTATATTAATTTATCTTTAGGGACTATTTTGTGATTACTCGTTCTCTAATATCCACCCTCCTTTGCATACGCACTTCATTGTAAAACACTGCTCCCTCCACGAAGGTTATCACACTTCTTTTATTTTAATTTGTGGACTCTTCATTCAAAAATTTATATCTACACTCTACTAACAAAATAGGTCAAGGGTGCTGCCTGCTTGAAGGGGATATGTCCACATATTCAGTATTTCTTTTGATAAAATCAGTTATTGAGCTTCTAAACGACTCAATCCAAAAATTACCTTTAAAACAGTTGGATGGTAGAGGGGAAAAAGGGGGAAAGTTAAATTTTAACTCGTACTGAGTTAGTGCTGCTCTCTGTTAGACAATCATAAGACCTTTCTAATGCACTTTAGATTATGGTTAAAACTTAAAAGAGGTCTTTGTCTTATCTAAATTCATTGAAAAAAAATCTATTTGGAAAATGAGTGTTACTTTTCCTCTTTTTATCCTTGTACCCTCCAATTATTGGGTTTCTGCTTTAAAAGAAAGAGGGGGGAGGGGGGTGTCGGACAAAAGGATTACCAAATTTTGCATTAAATTATCTCGCGTTTTCAATTCAAACTCTCATAATTTGCGTGTGAGGCAGCTGTAACTGTGTAATTTAATTGTACATGTTTTTAATAAACGTGTTCAAACAGTGTGTTGGTCTAAATACTCGATTGAGCAACACAATTTCTCAATTTTACACGGTGTGGCGAATTTCACTTCTCATTCGCCACACCTGTGGCTGCTTTGCAAAATATGTTGCCCACCTCTGTCTTAGACCATACGACCAATTAAGTGGGTAGTTGTTTATTCGAAAATATATCACCCTAAATAAAAACAGTCCGACACCTTAGCTCTGTCGGTAACTTATCTGTTTACTGAGCTAAGGGTCCCGGGTTCGATTCCCAACATGGCCGAAAATTTATCATTGATGAAAATATGGGTTTACCCTTTCACACTGATAAAATTAAATGCCGGGGCCTGGATGTTGTGATGTCTAGTCTTTTATGTTGGATTATAAGGCATATGAAGCAATGACAGGCCTAGCAAGCCGGTAGTCGAAAAATATATGCCTTGAATAAAAAACTGACCTAGGCCACAGGATGGGAATAGTACTGGATGTAAAAATCCTAAATAAAAACAACACATTTTGTCAACATTTCCGACGACCTTGCATCGAACCAAAGTTTCTCATACAACAAAGAAACCAATAATATGAAACTGTGACACGGTTACTGAATTGTGATACTGCCATCCAATTAAAATTACGGGTGATTAGTACAGTAATTAGTATGTATACACAAGCTCTATGAATATGCCTTTGACGAGTTTCACAGCACAATGATTGTGCCACCCCCAACCCCCACTCTTTTCTTCCCCCCTTCCCCTCCCTCTCACCTGTTTCCCCGCCATCAGCGCAGAATCGTTGATTCAGCGGGCTCGTCTATTACAGGTAATTTCGTGGTTGCGGCATCAGCAGACGACTCTAAATTGTACTGCAGGCGCATTCTAGCGGCGGATTAGCCAAAATACTCTCAATAATTCACACATATAAACATTGGTTCATGGAACCCTTGACCTATTTTGTTAGGTTGTTGGGTTACATAATTCTGTAGACATGCCGCAAAGAACAATGATACCGGTTAAGCGTTTGCACTCTTCATTTTGTTGAAATAGTATTATTATTATTATTATTATTATTATATTATTATTATTAGCACCGCGTCTTACTACCCATTCGGGTTATACGCACTTACGCTAATGTGTAATGGTAGGGTGATTGTGAGATGAAATGAAGGACCTACAGTTTAACGTGGAATCCGAACCACGGTGGAGGCCTGGCATTCCCCACATTCACAAGATGTCTTGTCAGAGGTGAAGGAAGGGTTTGGTAATCAGATAAATCTTTGCCGGGATCGAGGATTGAACCCCGGCCGCCAGCACAGAAGTCTGACACCTTACCCCTAGACCACCAGGTCACCCTTGAAATAGTATTAATTTGAAAATAAGTGACCTGGTGGTCTAGGGGTAAGGTGTGTCAGGCTTCTGTGCTTGGGGTCTGGAGTTCAATCCTTGGTCTCGGCACAGATTTATCTGATTCTCAAACCCCACCTTCACCTCTGACAAGATGTGTATTAATAACAACTTGGAAATATGTGAAATACCAGGCCTCCACCGTGGTTCGGATCCCACGTTAAACTGTAGGACGTTCCATTTAATCTCACAACCACCCTACCACTACACATTAGCGTAAGTGCATATAACCCGAACGAGCAGTAAGACGCGGTGCTAATAATAATATAATAATAATAATTTGAAAATATAAAAATTTCTCTCGGCCGGGAATCGAACCCGGGCCGCTCGCTCTGTAGACGGCCATTCTACCCCTGCACCACCGGATTGACACTGAGTTTCGCTATATACATAATAACTCTTAGTTTGAATTTGATTGATCATCTGATCACTAGGTGGATGGACTTTTGGGTGATTTTTTTTTCACAGTTCTTCATTAGGCGTCTGTTAATTAACGCCTGCAGTTTCTTCCGTCGCCACTTGCATCGCCTTTTCTCCAGTTTAATGGTTTTCTGGTTGGTTATGCCAATCATCTGCTAGCAATGGGAGATCTATCATGCTTATGGAGATGATTGAAACAATCAAATTACGTCTACAATACACGAAAGTAAAAAGAAAGTAATGAAATAAGATGTTGATCTTGAAAGTGATTCATAAGTCACGCAATTAATTTTTTAGGTTTGAATTTATGTGATCCAAGTCCATTGTTCATATAAGAAGAAATTTTTAAATAATTTACCCAAAATTAGTTCACATTTGCAATTAACCCCCAGTGATAACTTATTTCATATTTCATAAAACATTTTAGAAAACATTCTAAATCGATCTTTAGTAAGGAGTGAATAAATATAAGTTAAGACTTAGATATTGTTATTTAAAAACTCAGATGATATAATTTCAAATTATAAAATTTATAAATGTGACTACTAGGGATAAATCCCTGTACAACAGAAGACGTTGGTATCAGATATAATTCAACCTTTTCATTAAATCTAACTAACTTTCAATTTTTATAATTTAATCAAAACTTTCTGGAGATGTTAACTTTATTTTAACTTGTTTTAAATAAGTTTTATTTTTCATTCTTGTATTGAACTACGCTTACATTGGAATTTTAATATATTAAATGTCTAATTATTGAATCAATAAATATTTTAAATTTAATAAAAATTTGTTTTAAGATAAATGTTATTCCAAGAGTGTAAATAATTTGTCTAGGCTCTTCTTTTGTATAGGAATTTATCCCTAGTATTCATATTTATAAATTCTTTAATTTGAAATTATATCTCAATTTTTAAATAACAATATCTAAGTCTTAACTTATATATTTCATAAACTACACAATCTTAGAAATCATAATTTATCATATTTTGAATAAAAACCTCATTCTAAGGGAATAGCTATTAACTATTGTTTTAGCCTTATTTTGTCATGTATAGGTTATGAAAAAGCCAATAAAATATGGTTTACATAATTAATTAGGTATCCTAATATACAGATTGGTTCATGTGATAGCGAAGCGCTTTTAATAACGTTTTGACGTCATATGATTTCTTTGAAATGTTCCTACAGTACACTTTTCATAGTCGGTTTGTCCAGCGTTTAACCAACAATACCGATTGTAATATACAAGGCGATTCAAAGGAATTAAGTAGGATTAATTTCTTACGATTTGTAAATGTCAATTTTGAGTTTTACCAGCAGTGCTAAGAGTATGTATTAGCATAGGGGTTTCCAGCCTTGGGGTCATAACCCAATTCGGGGAGGTGGCATTTTTCGAGGGGAATCGCAATGCTGGTTGAAGTTATACTTTTCCATGTTCACTTTTTAAAGTGATTATGATGATTTTAGAATGATCTCAACATTTAAAATTAATATTATGTGAGCTGTTAAATGATAAAAGCTACTAAGTTACTGTATACGTTCATTTTAGATCCTCAACTTTAACATTAACTTGGTGACTTAGCTTACTGTAGTAGTCTTGTGTTTGGACAGGGACCGATGCACGCGTATTTTCCAAAATACCCACTGGTATTTGTTTAAGTTTAGCATCGCGTCTTACTACCCGTTCGGTTTACACGATTAAATACTATTAGCGCTGATGGATTAGGAATTGGGAAGGTTGAATTTAGAGGAAGTGAACCTTCATTTGCATGGAGGGAGAGTGGAAAACCATTTAGGAAAGCCCTCCCCCGGTTCACACGACCGAGATTCGAACCTCGATCTCCCCGTCCTCAGCAGTCTAGCACAACACAAAACTAGCGCGTTAGCCAACTACGCCACCGAGGCGGGTCACTGGGATTGTTAATTCTCTTTCGATACATCTCAGTTGCCTTCGTATAGTAATTATGTAATATATTTATAATGATTAATCAATTACGTGATCCTAACATCACACCTATTTAGTTTGTCGGTGATGAGGCTGGGATTCAATTTCCGACCGGGGAGGTACTGGGGTGCGAAGGGGTGATTTTTCTTAAACGGTCTACCCCATCTCCATCCACGCAAATACAGGTACTTTTTTTTTTAGCACCGCGTCTTACCACCCGTTTGGGTTATATATCTATGTACTAATCACACTAATGAGTTTTAGGGATGTGGAAGGCTACTTACACATGAAATGTACCCGCATTTGATTGGAGAGACAGTGAAAAACAATTTCGGGAAAACTACCCTCAGTACACCCAACCGAGAATCGAACCTCGATCTCCACGTCATCGGCAGTCTAGTCTACTGCGAAAGTAGCGCGTTATACCACGTGGCCACCAAAGTGGGTTAGAGGTACATTTCCCCTAAATTCTAAAGTCCGTTAATCGTAGGAATTGTTTTCTGAAAGGCCTTTTTCCCTACCAGAAATCTATTATATAGTAGGTTATTGGTAGGAAAAAAGACCTTTCAGAGAGTAATTCCTACCGTGAATGGAGTAACCTTACCCCACAGTTGTAGTTAAATGTGGATAGCCCGGAAGGATAGTAAGATAAAGTGAAAATAATACTTTCAACAGCAAACCTTCAATGTCTTAATACATGGGGTAAAAGTATGAGGACAGCGTAGAGAACGAGACCCCGTATTAGCGTGGAAAGAGAATGGGAAACCCATGTTTGTGAGCACGAGAGTCGAACCTCGCTCTCCCCGTCATCGCCAATCCAATTTACCGTGATAACGACGTCCAGTGTTTTATCATCTCTCCACACGATATCTTCTGTTTCCCTAAAACTTACCCTAATCACATTTTTTCATAAAATAAGAGCGATAGTTTATCTTGCTTGTAGCCTACAGATTAGCATTAGTGCTTACTAATGCAGAAGTTTCATCATTTAGAATAAAACATAAGCCTAGTATTTAATAACTGGCTTTAATTAATATTTGTTAATTTCCATTTGGTGGAAAGTTAAACATATGATGTAGATTTGTTAGCTATGAAAACTATGTATGGCGTTAGATGGAGGGAATATAGTTGCTTCTAAATCTTTTATAAACTGTCGACATTGTTAGTAGTAAATCATTGACTGCTTTAAGCCTAAAAGGATACCCAAGGCATTTCACCAAATTAGTGTTTATTATATATGCCGCTGAGAATAAATTAGTGATAATATTTATGCAATTTTATTCTTCATGTAGTTGAAATTATATTAGATTTGAACACATAAAAAAAAGTTGCATCGGCCGGGAATCGAACCCGGGCCGCGACCGGCCGCGCGTGGCAGGCGAGCATTCTACCACTGAACCACCGATGCTTGAATATTAAGCGAGCAAAGTCTTGATACTGACATTGACTAAGTACATAATACCTGTCTGAATTTGATTGACGGTTAGATCTGTTGTTATAATAAAAATATCTAAATGCCATGGTGAGATGATCGAAAAATTGTATATCCTCATTGCTATTTTTTTTTTCATTCTTAGCCTTTATTTTGAATCTAAATTTGTTCAAAATAGTTTAAAAAGTTTTTATAAAACGAGATTTGTTTTGATTCCAACTTAAGTTTGGTGGTCATCGTTTGCATGGGGTGTCTGTTTATAAACGAACATATAAATACAACATTTATGAATAAAATCGATAAAATAAATTATGTACAGTATTACAGCAGTAAGCGTGTCAACATAAATAAAATGCAGACGCCATTTGTAATTTTCTGAGATATTTGAACGTAACTTTGTACCCCTTGTTTACCCTGTAAAGTAGCAAGATTACCTCGCATTATTCCACTATGGAATAGTTTATAAGAAATTGTCATAGTGTAATCCGTCAATTTTAGACTACTACCTTTCTGGATAAATGAGTGTACTTTATTTGATTGAGTAAAAGCTAGACAAACAATTTAACCCTTTTTTCTCAAGAAATAACTTTACATTTGATATTCTATGCACAGTAGGCTACCTTATTTATAATGTATAAATAATATATTTTTTTTAGTATCTCAAAACTTTCTTAATAATTCTAAATAAGGCCGTACAAAGGGGAGTATTCTATGGTATCATCCGAAAATTGTATTAATAATCTAAATAATCTTAAATTCGCTCCTGGAAATGGGCCTTTTAGGCTTTTAATTTAAAATGCATTTATTTTATAATTAAATAATGACAATACCATATTAGTTTGTATGCCTTTGTAATTCGCCGCTCAAGAGTGACCCCCCTCTCCCCCCCAGCGCCCCTAAATAACGATTAAATTTTAAAGTTATTCTATTTTCAATCCTGGACCTCTCAGAATTAAAAGAGGTCTAGTAATAAGGTAGCGTGGCCGAGCGGTCTAAGGCGCTGGTTTTAGGCACCAGTCCGAAAGGGCGTGGGTTCGAATCCCACCGCTGCCATTATTTTTTTAAATGTCATGAAACATTGTAAACTATCAATCCAACTATGTTCCTTAATTGTTTTACTTTTTTTTTTGTCTTTTTATAGTTATCTTATAATTATTATCTATCAAGCTGCTGCTCAAAATAAGTTTTTTCAAGATTATACAGATACCATACGTTTAAAATGTTTTACTATGGTGTTTAATTGATTTAAAGGTCAATATGTATCTTAAATAATACTCATTTTACTATGTTTAATCACTTGTTTTACCTAAATCAAGATACAGAGTGTTAATAAAAAAACGAGAATTGGTACATGATCTTGATTCAACGTGTTTTATCTCATTTAAAATTTGGAGGTTTCGCCTATAGTTAGCATAATAAACATACCTTTAAATATCAGCATTGAATGTGGGGAATGCCAGGCCTCCACCGTGGTTAGGATCCCACGTTAAACTGTAGGTCCTTCATTTCATCTCATAATCACCCTACCATTACTCATTAGCGTAAGAGCGTATAACCCGAACGGATAGTAAGACGCCGTGCTAATAATAATAATAATAATAATAATAATAAATATTTAGCATTATTTTCCGACATAACATATTAAAAATCAGTTTAAGGTGGGATGTAGGGAATTCGAAAAAAAACCAATTGTTTTTGCAGTGTTTAAAGCAAATTTTTTTGTCAAAAAAAATCAAAAAAATCGTGCCATTACAAACATAAAGATTAATTTTCTTCACATAGTAACTTCAATTTTAAAAAAAAAATTTCAATCAAGGGTGTCCTGGAATTTAATTACAGCTCTTTCTCTTCATTTAAAAAGTTTCTTATCTAATGCTATTATGCTCATGAGATGACAGATATTCGACAACTGTTGAAGCCACCATGTTAATAAAATTAAACTATATGTTTCTACTGGAGCACTATTTTATTTATTTTAGAGTAAAAAAAAGTTTTGCTATAAAAAGTAGAGAAACACTGGCCTTTTCTCGTGACCCTATACTTCCCCTCCCCCCTTAAGTGGTATAATGATAACATTTTAGAAAACATTCTAAAAAATGTTTGAAAGTAAGGTGTGGTTATAGTAAAAGTTATGACTTAGATAAGTTGATCTAGAAAAATAAATAGAAAATTAATTTATAAATTAAAAAAGTGGTAGATGTATTGAGTGAAATTAACAAGCACAAAAATGTATGATTTAAATATAATTTTGGTGAAGAAACATGGTGTAAGATATTAACATTTATATAAAACTATAATGCATCATCAATTAAAAGATAAATCTCAAACAAGTTGATGAAAAGTCTAAAACATAAGTTGACACATTAAAATATTAATACAAAAATATTTGATACAATATAATGTGGTAAAAACAATGTTCTTAAGTTCAGATATGTTGATAAATAAAGAATAAAAATAAGGTTAACATCTGCCAAACTATCAAACAAATTAATGAAGTGATTATGTAATGTAGAATAATCTAAGTCTTATCTGTTTCTTTGTCCCATTACTCCTTTTTGTTTCTTCACCAAAATTATATTTAAATTATACATTTTTGTGCTTGTCAGTTTCTCTTAATACGTCTACCATTTTATTAACTGTTTAATTTATAGATTAATTTTTATCTATTTTTTCTAGATCAACTTATCTAAGTCTTAACCATTATGGTTGATTCATCTGAAGAGTTTTCTTTGTTGAAGTGTTTTGCTAACCTCCGAAATGGCCATCGCTAGCGTACCCCACAAAAGAACCCGGTTCAGAGGCCGAATGGTCTAAGGCGTCACATTCGTATTAAACTGACCTGCTGATGACGGGGAGATCGGGGTTCAAAACACGGCTGGGTCTTCTGAGGCTGGTTTTTACTAAATTGTTTTCCACTCTCATTCCACGCATACACTTGTAGATTACCTTTTAAAATGCTTCCTCCCTCATTCCTACCCTATTATAGTAGTTATCAAACGTATAACCTGAACAGGTAGTATGGCACGGTGATAAAAAATACCAAAATAAAAACAACATGAAAGGTATCAAGTTTTGCTTGCATTGTTCCACTGTGGCACATCTCATAAGATAGTCATAGTGTTGTTTGTCAAGGTAAGACCTACCTACCTTTCGGCTTAAATTGAGTGTACAAGTAAATCTGTAAATTTGTATTTTTTTAATTGTATGTTCAATCACATTTTTATATCTTAAAGAACACAATCTTTAGCAGAAATATCAAATTTAATTAATATTTATATGTTTCCAGACTTAATGGACACATTGTATTATCATTCTATAGCACTAATTTGTAAAACCAATCATTTGAATATTATTTACGTTTAACATAATTGTAACCCGCCTCGGTGGCGTAGTTGGCTAACGCGCTTGTCGTGTTGAGCTTTACTGCTGAGGATGGGGAGCTCGAGGTTCGAATCTCGGTCGGGTGAACTGGGGGTGGTCTTTCCTAAATGGTTTTCCACTCCCTTTCCACGCAAATGCGGGTTCACTTCCTCTAATTCAACCTTCACAATTCCTAATCCAGTAGCGTAATTAGTACTTAAAACGTATAACCCGAACGGGTAGTAAGACGCACTGCTATTATTATTATTATTATTATATTATTATTATTATTAACATAATTGTATAAATATAACTTGTATTAGTATGTAATTAACTAATTACTAAATACTCTCTCACGATTCTTTTAGTAAGTGGATTATTTAAAAAAAATTAATCGTCCTTTTTTTATCTTTGTTTCAAATGTTTTATTGGTTTAATTTTAAATTGGTGAAGTTTAGCTGTCGTTTGATTGAATAGGATTTTATTATGCATTTTATTATTTTAAAACATTTTTGAAAGCATTGGGTACAATAGCAAATGCAAATATTATATTAAAATGTCAGGGCTGAATATAATTCAATTAAAAATAATTATTTTCTGTTTTCATTGCTTCATCAAGATTGCCAAGTATTATAGTTTTGTGTTGTTCCACCACGCTTTCCCTCCTCCCGCCTGTATTTATTTATCTGACGTATTTAACGTTCAATTTCTAAACCGAATGATTATATCATCACACGAGAATTTCTATGAACGAAAGCGAAAGCGCCTACCAACTATGCCGGGAAAGGGATTTTCATATATCTTATAAGGAATTTTTTACATGTCTCAATCGACATGGGACCGATGAATTTACTTCCCCTCCGAAGGAAGTTGTGCTACAGATGTTTATCGCTCAAGGAAAATCCGTTGACCAGGGCTGAGTTTGAACCAACTAACATAATAGTCCTGAAGCGAGCACCTTACCCCGAAAGCACTAAGGTCAACCTTTACAAATGTACGATTTTTTCTCTCTTTAGAATCTAACCTAACCTAACCTAACCTAACCTAACCCAACAGCTGAAGTGAGCACCTTACCCCAAAAACACTAAGGTCGACCTTTACGAATATACGATTTTTTTTCTATCTTTAAAACCGTGTCTTACTACCCGTTAGGTCTATACGTTTATGTAATAACTACGCTGATGTGTTAGTGACGAGGAAGGTTGAATTGAGAGTAAGTGCACCCTAATTTTCGTGGAGTAAGATTGGAAAACCATTTAAGAAAAAATGACCTCATTGCACTCGGCCGGGTTTGAAGACTTATCTCCCTATCATCGGCAGTTTAGCCGATTACGATAGTAGCGCGTATATCACGAGGCCACAGAAGCTTGTTTGATGATATTTCTGGTGTTAACGCCTTTAGGAGACATTAATCTTAGTATAAACGTTAACATTGGTTGATATGGGATATCTTTATTTCGATTACATTAGTTCCATCTAATCAGTTGAAATTATTTTATAGAAATAATAATTGAAAATTTTCCGGAAAAAATATAGTGAAAAATTTTCCATCTTACATCTCTAGTAATACCTAGTTACATTTTATTAACAGGGGATATATTGTTGAACGATGAGTACTTAAGGTGTAAGGGTAGGGGACGCGAGGAAAGGCCAGTGTTTTTGCAGTTTTTATATACTTTTTTTAGCCAAAACAAATAAAATATTCTTCACTAGAAAAACATAGTTTAATCGTCTACACATAGTAATATTAACATTTATTTACTCAAGGTCATGAGAATAACGGCATTAGAGGAGAAAATTAAACTTAAAATTCTAAGACACCCTTGCCGGATATTAAAAAACTGTTGATGTCACATTGTGAAGATAATTACAATTTATGTTTCTCCTGAAGAAATATTTGATTTATTTTGAACAAAATAAATGTTTGAATACAAAAACTCCAAAAACGCTGATCTTTTCTCGCTTCTCCTACTCTCTCACCTTAAGTTCACAGACTCACTTTAGAGACTGGCGTTCGAACCAGAGCCGTTTGATGGTGATTTCCTATCCTCTATTCAGATAATTTATACTCCATTTCCTTATATTTCCTCTTCTTCACCATGCCACGTTTATCAAATAACTAGTTTTATTTACTGAGCACTTCACATCTAAGCACATTATTTAAACATAATAGTATCTAATTGGACTATTAGTAATTAAATATAAAATCTGGCTGACCGTTGATCAATCTTCACCGCCCTCAGGCACCTTGATTTAACCACATAAGAAGTTTCCTCACCCTCTCTTCAGGCAAATGATCTTTCATTTTCCTTTATTTTCACCCCTCATCGCTTCCTACATAAACTATATCTTGTGATGTCCCAACTTGTGAACCCTATGTTGTTTCTAAAAGGAGGGATGAGACTGCAGTTTTGAATATTTTATTATTATTTTATATTTAGAAATTCTTTTTTGTTTTATAATATTATTTTAACTATTCATTTATTTTATATTAAATGTGCTTACTGGATGCGTTGGACGATGAAACAATATGAAGAGCTGATGCAGCACAGAGTTTTCGCTCTAAGAGAAATACACCTTTTCCTCAGTAGAGAGCGGTTGCATTGTTCAGCTAACTAGAAATCTAGGATTTAAACTACACTCGTGCGATAGGGTGAGATTGTCAGGCCACACGGGTCCAATCTACGATGCTATAATTTGAAAAAAAGATGCGAGGAAGAAACGAACTATCACTAATACCCGATAAGGAGACGCGCAGTGACCAGTGAGGCGACAATACGTGTGTTGTGCGTCGTCGCACATTTTAATAACGATATGATATGTACGGTGAATAGCGTAAAAACTGGTCGGTTGTATAAGCTGAAATTGTGAAAAATAATAACATATAAAAGAATATATTCCAACAATAAATCAATATAAAAGTGATCAAGGTATATTTATTCGATAATCGCGTCGATACGAGAATCTGAGCTAGCCAAGGACAGATATCAATATTATGAGTCATCTTTGCGAGTTCTACAATTGTCGCCCAACTAAGGGGCATTACATCGTCATAAGTGGAAGAGGAGTTCTTCAATTGGAGCCCAACAGTGGAGCCTTCATAATATAGGCCATTCTAAGAATTGTTCAATTGCCGCCCAATGAGGGGCTTTTCTAGAGTTTTACAACTGGCGCCCAATGCGGGGCCTTCATCATATAAGTAATTCTAAGAATTTTTCAATTGCCAGCCAACAAGGGTCTTTTCTAAGAGTTTTACACTATATTGCCTGCTTGGTAAATTTCAGAGGGCCGCGTTGTATGGGTGGAATATCCAGTTTCACAAGCTTGAAATAACCCTTCCCCAACTCTTAGGACCTGAGTGCTCCCACTCCTCACTATAACGATTATTCTATGCATCGTTAACTCTTCTAGGATGCTTGTTTACCTCCTGATATTTACCCTTCTCAAATATTTGGAAAATAAGCACTTCCATCCCTGATTAGTTAACTTTCTTAGGCTGTTTGCTTACCTCCTAGCACAGCGTTTTCTTTCATCTTTGAAACCTGAGCACTTCCACCCTTCGACTACGAGATCTTAACCACAATGTACACGTGATATATAGTGTTTTTTTTTTTTGTTATTTAATAAATTCTCCCGTCCCCAAATGTGTAAAACTCTCCCTTGGCGTGTTCACCTAACCCGGCTTCTTGTTCGCACCAGACTTCCTGAACAGCAGTTGTCCATTAAACGGCTTTTCAAAGAGTTTTCGCGAAAGTTGCCTTCCTGTCCCAGAAACTAATGGTAGTTCTCACTCTTCTAACCTGCTGAGAGGGAGGAGGAGAGAGAACTCTCTAGCGAAAGAAAAAACCCTCACGTGTCGACCACTTTGATTGATGCTCAACCTTCACGCGCTGTTGGGTGGCGGAAGAGGGAGAATATGGGTAAGGGGGATATGGGGATAGGGGTTTCAATATATTAATACAACCCTCCGCACCTTTTTTCCTTCATGCTGTTTCTAATAATATCAATATAAATGATGTTAGCGGTCTCTTGCTAGAAACAATTTTTTTTTTTCGAAATTAAAAGAAAACATCAAACGATACATTTATACTTGTCGCTGGCCTGATATTGTAAGGATTTTGTCAGGAAGAACAGTATCCAATATTATAAAAGTTACTAAAACAAATTTAATATATTCTCAACATATCATAATTTATGCGATATCTGACTCGCGATATCAGGATCTTTCTTCTACTTAACGATATCCTAGATAGCTTCAATTGGCATTCATAAACGATATGGGGCATGCCATCTTTATAAGAAAAATCCAAGATCGTGGATTTAATATGGTGGACGCAACGTACACATTGAATCCTAGAGAGCTGATATTTTGTATGGATGATATAGTGTATGCCATCTTTATTTAAATAAATAAATATATATATATATGAAACTTGAAAATCCAACCTGGCGGATGCAACGTATCAATAGGGTTTTAGATAGCTGAAATTTGGTATTGATGCTATGGAGTATGCACTCTTGATTATAAAAAATCCGAAACATGACTGACCCTACCTCCTGTTATGAAAAATCTAAAAATCGATAAAAACGACCGGAAACAGTCTTTGCCAGAAATCCAAAATTTGGCCTGTCAGAGACAGGCAAAGCCCCTTGTATCTCTAAACGTTAGGTCATGGGATCTGTATCTGTTAGTTTTGATAGGTTATCAATACGCATAAAATAATAGTAATAATGTGGTAAATGCTATCAATTTTTGAGTGCAAGAAAACATGTGTGAATTTTCCAAAATGTCCTTCCTACCAGAAACTCACTCCTGTAAAGTAACAACACTTTTCATATCTCGCTTCTCCTCTTTGGGTAGGCAAACTAACATCTGAATTTAACAATTTTCTTTTATCCTTGATTCAAAAATTGATCTTAAGATCACCTTGAAGACGTCCACTAAATAAAAAATAAAGTATGTCACTTAGTCAACGTCTCAAAACCAAGCTACTTTGTGCGAAACATTTGTTCTTAAATATGTTTTATAAATAATATTTCGTTGTGCCAACATAAAAAAAACCACCCGTGATACGAGTGGTGTGAAGTACAAGCCTGGCGTGACCCGAACCGTGCGTGATACAAGCTGGGCGTGACCCGGACCGTGCGTGTTACAAGCCGGCGTGACTCTAGGCGTGTGTGGTACAAGCCGTGCGGGCTACAAGCCGGCGTGACCCTGGACGTGTGGGGTACCAGACGTGCGTGACCCTGGACGTGTGGGGTACCAGACGTGCGTGACCCTGGGCGTGTGGGGTACCAGCCGCGCGTGGTACAATCAGGGCGTTACTCTGACCGTGTGGAGTACCAGCCGGGCGTGGTACAAGCCGGGCGTGACCCGGACCGTGAGTGATACAAGCCGGCGTGACTCTAGGCGTGTGTGGTACAAGCCGTGTGCAGTACAAGCCGTGTGCAGTACAAGCCGGCGTGACCCTGGACGTGTGGGGTACCAGACGTGCGTGACCCTGGGTGTGGGGTACCAGCCGCGCGTGGTACAATCAGGCGTTACTCTGACCGTGTGGAGTACCAGCCGGGCGTGGTACAAGCCGGGCGTGACCCGGACCGTGAGTGATACAAGCCGGCGTGACTCTAGGCGTGTGTGGTACAAGCCGTGTGCAGTACAAGCCGTGTGCAGTACAAGCCGGCGTGACCCTGGACGTGTGGGGTACCAGACGTGCGTGACCCTGGGCGTGTGGGGTACCAGCCGAGCGTGTTACAAGCCGGGCGTGACCCGGACCGTGTTTGGTACCAGCCGGGCGTGGTACAAGCAGGGCGTTACTCTGACCGTGTGGAGTACCAGCCGGGCGTGACCCTGGGCGTGTGGGGTACCAGACGTGCGTGACCCTGGGCGTGTGGGGTACCAGCCGAGCGTGATGGGGCCGTGCTGCCGGGCGAAGTACGAGCTATACTAAATACGAGTGGTACGTAGACTCGGGAGTTGTAGTCCACCTAGACTATGGTGACTAGCCGCAACTTAGCCCCCACCATCGGCATGCTAACTCTATTTTATTCATGCTCTTTGGTGAAATGTTTCTGTAAAAATATATTTTATTTCGTTTCACAAATCTTACGAACTTTTAATAATGTCTTTATTTCAAGAAAAGAGAAAGTCTTTGTGGTGCACCGTACAATTTATTTTCTATATACATACATACTATGGTCATATTCTCTCGGATTAAGACATAGTTGAAAAATTATTCAATCAATGCAGCGTTCTCTGCAAGTTATCGTGGTTAAAGTTGAGCCGAAGCTTTTTATTGGACACATAAAAGCTTTAAAGAATAAGCCTGTCACTCGACTTTCTTTCATGAAGTTTACTCGTCTGAAGCTCTACACTTTTCAGAGTTTTTGAGCTTTCACTGAGAAACTTTAAGGCCTTGGAACAGTCAGGGAGAAATTTCTAAACGCCAGTAGCAAAGAGGGCTTATAATATTACTGGGTAAAACTGTTCAGCAGTAGGAGAACAAATAAAGGAGGAGGAAAATACAAATTACAATACAATTAGTGTTTTGCCCCCTTATTAAATTACATCATTCGATTCATTTCCATTCTAGGCTCCTATACCAGTTACGAGATACTCGTATTTAAATGTTTTAATGGATTTGGAATGAGTAAGATAGAATTAAAAGGAAATGTATCTTCATTTGAATAGAGTGTGAATGAAAAACGGTTTGAAAAAAACAACACATGTACACCTCACTGGGATTTAAACCCTGAGCTCTCCGTAGCTGGATAACCAGGCTAAATTATCTCGACGTTTAGTCCGAGTGCCCATCGTTGCGAGTTACTCAAAATGCCAAAGCGAATTATTTTTCCCCGTAAGGTACTGCTTTAGAGTGAGTTTTAACATCAAAATGTTTTTTAGCGAAACTCTTGGGGGTTCTGGTCATTGCTTTAATAATATTTTCAATTCTTCCGGGAAAATATAACTTTCTATTACAAAACAAAAAACATTTAATAGTAAAACATTGCTACGGCCGGGAATCAAACCCGGACCGCCCTTGTGGCATGCGAGCAATCTACCCCTGAACAATCGATGCTTAGTAATGTTGTGAATAAAGCCAACTTAATATTTGCATTTTAATAATTTATGTAATGATTATAATGTAATTTCTCAGTTTGGAAATGAAGAAATATTATGATAATTCACACTCTTATTTGGACAACCTGTCTTACAACCCGTTTAGACTATACGCCTATGAATGCCTACTAATTACACTAATGTGTTAGGAATGAGTAAGGTTTGATTTAGAGGAAGTGTACCCGTATTTGTGTGGAAAATAATTTTAGAAAAACCGCCTTACGTGCACCCGACTGGGATCGAACCCCGATCTCCCCGTCTTCGGCAATTAGTTCAACACGAGAGTATCGCGTTAAACCATGTGGCCACCGAAGCGGGTACTAGGGAACCGAATGAGACTCGAAACCCAGACTTTTTTTTGTCACCGCAAACCAGACTAGACCATTGCATAGAAGCTTCCCCAATACGCGGTGCAGGACGGTGGGAGGGGGGATTTTAGTGAGGATACCTATCTTGGTTCTTGAAAACGACAACATGGCTTACTGTAGATCCACACTTTGGCCGAAAAACTAGCGCAGAACAGAAATTTGGTCACGTGATTGTCTCTAAGCCAATCACAAGATTTCCGCTTAATCGGCGCAAGCTGTTCTGCTGAAGTTAAACTATTCTCTACTTTGTCCGCTCTGCCTGAGATGCTCGGCACAGGAGAATCAATCAAATCTCAGAAGCTACCATCTCATATCAGTACGCATGCGCATTTGACAACGGAAGCGCTCTACAGCCAGAAGCTAGCAGACAATTTCGTTGTGACTTGTGAGGAGATTTGAAATAACTCGTTAATTTAAAGCGTGTTTATCGATGTATCGGATTGTGCCCATGACACAGCGTTTTAATTTGAAAACATCAATCGGGACAATGATCTAAAATATATGTTTATCCGCTAGAAAATAAAATATGTTGATAATCAGCCGTTACAATGCATCATGGGTCAACTTAAAGTGTGTGAATTACTGCGCAGATGCTGCTTTCTATTTTTCAGCGAGCGTGTGAATCAAGCTTTAGCTGGCAATGAAACTGGTTCCGCATTGGTCGCTCTGGTTGGTTTGCACGTAACATTGACCTCCCCCCACCATTTTGTTTGGAGCAGCCTCAGGCTACGGCCGGACGAGCGGTGAATGTCGCTTGAGATTAAACAACTGAGGCTTACTACAAAAATCGCAACACATGCCCCGACGGGAGCGTCAAATGCGACCTGAATCATGCGAGAGTTGTTGCTACATCTGACCGCTCGCGTATGTAAAAATACCAGGACGGATATCAATCACTCCGATACATATATTTATTGTTTTTTGAAGGTGACTTTGTGGTATAAGGGTAAGGTGTCAGACTTCTGTGTTGGGTGTTCGGGGTCCAATCCTCGGTCGATTTTCAAAACCCTTCCTCCACCTCTTGACAAGACGTGTATTAATCACAACTTGTGAATGTGTGGAGTTCCAGGCCTCTATCGTGGTTCGGATCCTTCGTTACACTGTAGGTTCTCAATTTCATCTCATAATCACCCTACCGTTAAACATTAGCGTAAATGCGTATAAACCGGACGGGTAGTAATACGCGGTACTAGTAATAATTCTGTTTTTTTGGATGATGTCTGTTATTATTATGATGATTATTATTAGCACCGCGTCTTACTACCCGTTCGGGTTATACGCATTTACGCTAATGTGTAACGGTAGGGTGATTATGAGATGAAATTGAGAACCTACAGTGTAACGAAGGATCCAAACACGATAGAGGCCTGGAACTCCACACATTCACAAGTTGTGATTAATACACGTCTTGTCAGAGGTGGAGGAAGGGTTTGGTAATCAGATAAATCTGTGCCGGGACCGAGGATTGAACCCCGGACCCTCAGTACAGAAGTCTGACACCTTACCCCTAGACCACCAGGTCATCCGATGTCCTGTTGTCCTACAAAACAGAAGGTAGTGTTACCCAAAAGGTACTGGTTTTAACCAAGTACTTTCAAAGTACATATTTTTATAGATAAATAATATCTGGAAATGCACAGTTCTATTTCAAGAAACATCCCATTTTTTAATATTTTTTTTGACAAACTGTATTTGCCAAAATTTATGCCCACATGCTATTGCAATTAAGGTCATTTGACTATCAAAATTTGATTGCACAATTTTTAACAAGCGTGTAATAATTATAAGCTCTAAATATTGATTCAGTAATTACAAATCATGACCGTTCACGAGTTATAAAAGTTCAAACTTTATGTTTTATTTGTCAATATAAAATAATTAATGTATTGGGTTGAAATTAATATAACTATACAGTCATATGAGATGTACATAATTAAATATTTGTAATAAATTATGTTAAAGTATAACATTTTTATATTATAAGCAGTTTTAAACTAGTAAAACTATATATACTTTTAATTCATATTATATACTGTTCTTTTTAAAATCACGCCTAAAAAATGATTTTTGATTTTATCTAATTTTGTAGTACACAATTTGTTGTTATTTATATTTTTTGGAATAACTATGTTCTTTAAATATATCAATGTGTCCAAATTGATCATTGCAAATATAGATTTGAAATTACTATTCCATATCATTTCTTGTGTTGACTGCACCGATTGTAGAGACAACATCGACTAACAGAACATGATATAAAGACAAGGTCAGATAATCCCAACTAATGACATACTCGGGTAAAGCGGATGCTGGCTGCTGCCTTATCTGGTCGGTTTTGATGGAATGGGCTGAGACATTGCTACTGGCTTTCTTTTTTAAGATAGCTTCCACCCCCATCTATGTTAAATCCCCTGCGAAGATTCTATAGACTTAGAAAAACCTTGGTAATTTTTATTGTCGAATGATCTTAAGAGCGTTCATCATAGCAGACCCAACTCAGCTCCCAGCTCGCGTGAGGTTTGGGAGTAAAAGGGAAAAGAAAACACCCACGATATGACAGGAATGTGTGCAGTGCATTCGTATTTGAATGATTACTCGAAATTTTCCTCGGTGATGATGGGGACAGAGTGACAAAGTTTCTTCTTAATAACTACAGTACTTTATGTCCTTATTATGACAGAATGAAGATTTGTGTACAGTGCTTATCTGTGAAGCCAATCTAAAATAGTCAAAAAAACGGCCTTTTAATTGCAGTTTTAATCCAAATATCATTTAATATTTCAACAATGTTCATTATTAAGAACTTTTATTAACTCTTTATCTCTATTAATGTTTAATTAGAAATGATCCACGTACAATAGTGTTAGTGTAAATTTAAGATTTCTAGCCGACTGTATTACTGAGTTAACTGGCATGTGATGTGAATTATTCCAGCGTCGTTTGTTGCTCAATCCACGTGATATTCACCGCCAGTACTGGCCGTATCCTAAAATAATAATAATATAATAATAATAATAAATAATAATAATAAAATAAAAAAATTAGCACCGCGTCTTACTACCCATTCGGGTTATACGCTTTAAGTACCAATTACGCTAATGGATTAGGAATTGGGAAGGTTGAATTAGAGGAAGTGAACCCGCATTTGCGTGGAGGGAGAGTGGAAAACCATTTAGGAAAAACCACCCCCAGTTCACCCTACCGAGATTCTAACCTTGGTCATCCCGCCCTCAGCAGTCTAACTCAACACGACTAGTGCGTTAGCCAACTACGCCACCGAGGCGGGTTATCCTAAAATAAAGTGAGGGAAGAGGACGTCGCCGAGATGATGAAACAGGATACAGGATCATCACCAGCAAGAGGCTAGGAGCCGCAGTGTAATTCTCTCCGTGAGTGGATTGGATATTGCTTCAAGGGAGGCAGCCGCTTTGTCACTTTGCCACGCAGGTCTAAAAGGGGAGGAACCGTTTAATTGAATCTCCGTGGCCTGGATTCTCTCTCCTATTGCTTATCAATGCTCCGGGGATGAAGTATCGTGGAGTAACGACTTAGGAGCCCCGTTTCATCTATCAGATCAGTTCAATGTTCATAAATAGTAAGAGCCTTTTATAAAATACAAACACATTTTTTCAGTCATAGTAACATTTTACTATATTATTTGTGTTATACAATAAATATCGATAAAAGTGACAACTGTCGATCATATGATTTGTCGTGTGGATACGGGAAATTAGATCTATCCCCTGATGTTGCTAGAAAGCCCGTTCTGAAAGGCCATATTTCGTACCAGAATCCTATTATATTGTAGTATTTTGGTAGGATAAAAGGCCTGCCAGAACGGACTTCCTACTACTGTTCTGGAAGGTCTTTTATCCTAAAAAAATACTACCATACAGTAGGATTCTGGTAAGAAAGAAGGCCTTTCAGAACGGGTTTTCCATCAAAATCATAGAATGTTACATTTTCTAACTGTCAGATAAGGCTCTGAAAATTAGACTGTATATATATCTTTACATATTCATGCGTCAAGTCATGTAATTTTCATATGTCAGCTTTGATAGATAATATCAATAACTATAAAATAACACTAATAGGCCCTAATACAGTAAAATGTTATCATTGTTGACCGCAAACAATTACGTTTGTTTTTGGAACTAAATATCTTACAAATAAAAGGTAGTTTACTATCTAAGGGCCAAAGGAGAAAGAAAATAAATCGATCTTCTTGAAGTTGGCTCTATAGATTTTGATTAAAATTCGTATCTAGGCACCATTCATTACAAACAAACTGTTGTATCTCATTTTCCCATTAAATTGACTCTGAGGGTACTTTAATCAAGAGTCAATTTCCAGTTTTAATTTTCTTATTTTAACTTCTTGGGCTACAAAATAACAAAACATTGTAAAGTTATAGGGCTATTAAAATTAAAAAAACTTTTATTCTAAATAATTTTTTATAAACTCAATAGCTATAAGCAAATATATTATTTTTAAATGGAGATCTTGAAAATAGGGAGTTTATTGTTATACTCTTTAGTGAACCGAGATAATTTTTTTCCTCAATACATTTCTGTAAAAGTGTATATTATGTGATGCTCTTTGGTGTAATATAATGCTCTTTTATCCATTATGTTTCTGCAACATTGTCTAATACTTCGACTCACATTGCCTACGAGTTTTAAATAACATCTTTCCAGTTTTAGGTAAAGGAGCTAGAAAATATGTGCGGTTCACCTTACCATTCATTTCATAAAAGTTTCATCCTACCAAAATCCTATAATAGGTAATACATCGTCCCTTTGTGGTGCGATAATCAAGAGCCTTCATTAAAAACAACAATGAAATTTGGCCCAGAAAAACTGTTTTACTATATTTAAAAAAAAAAAAAATTGAAAAATGATTAGTGCTTGATCGTAAGGAGTTTATATTGGGATAACAGGAAATGTTTGTTCGCATAATAATATTTTAGTTATCGATAAATAACGAGCATTTTTCGAGCATAATATTGAATATTTGCGAATTTGTCAAAAACTTAAGGTCTATAATCTCAATTTGAAGTTCACTCGTTGATTGGTGTTGAATAGAAATTGTAGTATATACTTCCATACAAATACATTTTTTTAATTCTAGTATTTTTAGTACATATTTTTTCCTCGTAGATCGATATCTATAGCTTGTAGGCTACCTGGGCCTGATTAAATTACGTGACGGACTGTATGTGGCCTGTGGGCCGTTATATACCCAGGGTCTGATCTACAGTTATTGTGGACAACTTTTGTGTTGACAAGCCTTCTCGACTAACATTTTAACCCCTAAAATCTGCCAGAGTCGTTGGCGTCGAAGCGTACATAAACTATTTGTTTTGGCCCTGGTGGCCTTCAGAATGTTAAAATAAACAGTATTACTTATTATTTGTAGCTTTAGCACTTATTATTTAAAATATACAAAAAAATTGGGCTTATTTTACCAAGAATCGGAAGTTTCTCAAATAGAATTAGGTAAGATCAGGAATGATTCAATTTTTTTTTGTTCAACTTATAACGTTTTGACGGGTTGGAAACTTTGGACAACGCTGAGCTAGTGAGTTTGTATTTTGGGACATCTGATTGCCCCGTTCCCTTCTCCCCAGATAGGGTGTAGACTTTCATCAGAGTTCTTCAATTTGTCTCATTCTGACATAATTCCTTTCTTTCGTCACTACTTCCAATTAGCGAGCTTAGGCATTACATTTTTTACTCCTCTTTAAACTTTCTTGTTTCTCAGAACATATAATTTCCAATCACGTCTCTCTACCCAATCATTTTAAAATTCCCACTAATAACGTATTCCTCCCCATTATTTCTCCTTATCATTATGTTCTGTCAAGATTCAAGATGTTAGCAAGTTAGGAAATAAGTTTTGTCTTTTGAACTCTGAAAAGTGATCCATCATATTTTTTGTGTGCTTTGTCAGCGTTACTCACTTTCAAGCAATATTTTAAATCCAGTGAAATCTCCCTTAACGAACATCTATGAATAGCGGACAGTTTAAATATCCCCGGACAAATAATATTGACTCTTACGGTGAAACACTTTCCCAATAACGGAAACTGATACGCTTATTTATGTATAAAAATCTCCAAACATTGGACAAAAATTGAAAACATCATTCCATATTCAATATTTTACTATAGAAATGTTAAGAATTCAATTGTCTCAAGTGAAGTGTAAGTAGTCTCACATTACCCCCTCTAGGGAAAGTTTCTAAAATAGCCTCCGTAGACCGTATAGTACATTCATGACCTTAATTTACTTGCATGACAGCTCAAAAAGTTAATAGAAATAATCTCTAATACATCCCTACGTCAACAGCTGACATCTATCACTTTGGATAACTGTAATGAAAATATATGGTAATTTATGAATGTGATAGTTAACCACAGTAATTTAGGCCAATATTATTTATATTTATTTGAGGTCGGGCACAAAGTTTATTTATAGTTTTATTCTACTTAAAACAAATATTCACAGCACTTTTACATAAACTATAATGAATATAGCTTCAAAATGGCGATCGACAAATTTAAACTATGTGATTGATCATGAAAAAAACAAACAAAAAAACAAGCTCCTTACAATGGTACA
The DNA here is from genome assembly GCA_039000515.1 of Timema cristinae. Taxonomy (NCBI): domain Eukaryota; kingdom Metazoa; phylum Arthropoda; class Insecta; order Phasmatodea; family Timematidae; genus Timema; species Timema cristinae. The sequence continues at coordinate 20,489,821 of JBCFYV010002255.1, read as the reverse complement.
CCCACGTAATTGATAAAATAATTTTATTTAATTAAATATTTCGAAATTCGATAAACTTATCATACATAAAAAAAGACAAGTTTTTTCTTTTAAAAGTAAATACTTTGCCTTCATTGTAAAGTATTAATGCATGCACTGTATTACACATTTTAGAATGGCATTCCAAAACGAAGAATAAGTACTTTTAATTATGTTTAAAAGAGTGTTTCTAATAGGTTAAAAAGAAATTATTAAAAATAGCGAAATAGTGTGAGAAAACTTAAGTTTACGTTATTTTAAATGTAAAATATAAGACGCAATTAAAAAAACGTTATCATTTATAACAAAACAGTGATCTTTTAAAAATGTTGGCAACCCGAAACCTAAACATATGGTTTTTTAAACTGTCGTACAGGCAAAAAGCTGTGGTGAACAGACTTTTTATATCTTTCCTTTCCCTTCAACAGTTTGTCGTATTGTGTTAACTTATTTCCTTTATTTCTTCCTGTTTGTTTCATCTTTTTGTTGTTAGTATTGATTTCCTCGCTAAGGATCGCGTTACATGTCTACAACATTCTTATGAATCAATCCAATAAAACCAAACAATAGTTGACTCGCCATAGAAAACCCCCCCTTTTTTTTGCATGTATGAAAATACGAGCTAACATTGACACTATTACTATATTTAATATCTGTCAAAAGTTTCGGCTTCAAAATAAAAGTAGATCTCCATAGCACACGTCTGGCAGAATCCAGGGAAATTTTAAATTCACTCAAATCTTCAATGATATTTGCAATAATTTTTGAAATTCTGACCTACGTTATAGAATACTAGTTTTACCTCCAATCCACTTGATTTAATGTAAACAGTGTGGTCATAGTCAGGGAAAATATTGATAACATTTACATTTCAAGGAATTTGAAGATGCCATTAAAATGAAGGAATTTTGTAGTCGATCAGGGAAAATTATATTTTACCGTCTAAGGAAGCGAAATATATTTAATGAATCTTATTCATATATTACTTTTTATAAAAGTCTATGTGTATTTATTTTTTAGTGCATTTTAAAAATAGATAATTTATAGCAGATTGAGTATTTTGATCTTTTATAGATCAAAATATGAGTTTTAAATCAGGTAAATGTGTATTTTTGATCCAAAGAAATGTCTGGGCATTTTATTTCTCAGATTTTATGGGCACTCTGGCGCCGACATGCTTCTCTTTAATAATTATTGTGAACCACTTCAGTGGCAGAATGGTCTAAGGCAGCGATCCCCAACCCTATGCCCGCGGGAGCCGTGGCGCCCACCGAGACTTTTGCGTCTGCCCGCAACTTTTTTACCCCAGCTTAAATGTTCTTGACTAATAATTTTAATCTGTCACTTGTCCGACAAAAATCAAGTTTGTGCTTATCTCCAGGTATGCTGTTCTCAAGAAGTTGGTGATTGAAAGTCCCCTTTTTTTCAATCCCTCCGATTCCTCTTTCTTTGTCGGCTCATTTTCAAAGTTTACTTTTACTCAGAACCACCGTAGTTTCAAGCTGAATGGTTTTACTTTTTCCTAATCTCAAAGACCTAACCCCTTCCATCATTCTCTTCACACTCACTAATACCATACTAGTACTTCATATTTACTTTGTAAATATCTTGTCATGGGTCTACCCAATTTTGTTGCCTGAATAAACACAGAATAAATATATATTTTAAAAATGTACCCAAGCACTAAAATGGTGGTGAGTAGTTAAATAGTTCCTTGTTTCTTTATTTTGGCCTTGTTAAAACCGTAAATAAAGCAGTATTTTTTGTCAACTTGGAGGGGGTTGAACACCCCACTACCCCATCCCCCCCATGGCTACGGCCTGAGTATTGCCCACAACCATGACAGTTGACCGGCCATGTATGTATCGTTGAGGATGACCTCTGAGCCTGGCGAGAGTTAGTAAATTTATCTCGAAAAAGTAATTGGTGCCCACCGCACTGTTGTTAGTTTTGAATGTGCCCTAAGGTACAAAAAGGTTGGGGACCTCTGGTCTATGGCGTCACTCTCGTGTTATACTAGTCTTCTGATGGTAGGAAGATCAAGGTTCAAATCTCGAATTGTGGACTGAGGGTTGTTTCCCACTCTCCTCCAATGCAAAGGCGGGTATATTACCTCTAATATGTTTTCTTCCTCATCCCTATCCCATTAAGATTATTTTTTCGTACGTGCGTACTACAACTTGAACAGGGGATAAGACGCGGTGATAAAAAAAATATCATTGCATTTAAATTGATTTTTTTTTCGGTCTGGAAATCTTATAAAAGTTTCAGAGTTGATCAGGTAACATTTTTTGCTGCCAGATAAGATACTTCCACTGGCGATTTGATTGTACGTCAAAAAATACTGTTCCTTTTTTTTTATTCAAGGCATTTTATTTTTAACAAGTCGTACTCAGGCGAAACATTTTCTAAGTCAACTTTCTTGCTTGTCCAAATCATAGCGTGACATTTCAGACTTTTTTTTTTAAATCTACAGCTCAATAAGCTCTATTTTTATTAAATATCTGAACCACTTTTTTAAAATTATTTTGTGAACCCCCCCCCACCTTTTTTTTAAATCGCCGCGTTTTACTACCTTTTATGGCTATGCATATACGAGGGAATTATTCTAATGGACTAGGAGTGAGGAAGGAAGCAATTTAGAGGTAAACCATCGAAGAACCTATCAAGAACGGTTGAGATTGCTATATCTAGGAAATTAAAATAAACGTATCTACCGAAACTATATTTTATTTTTTTGTTCAAATAAGTTTTTTGCTTCAACAATATTGAACTAAATTCTCGTTCCCTTCCATCCCCGACTTAAAACCTGATCTCCTTATCACACCCAAAGAGGCGAGCCTAGTTCTGCTCATAGACGTACTATGATAGTAGGCGCTGTCCCCTGTCGAACACAGTACCTGGTAATTGCAGCTGAGTGGGAAGCTCTGTTTCACTACCACTCCGCTGACGAGGCATCTGGTATTCCTTCTGCGTGGGCTGCTCTACCCTTTAAGGTGTGGCAGAAGGGAGCACGAGTAATTTTACAGTTTTTATAGCATTATATTTTTTTGACCAAAATAAATAAAATATTTCTCCAGTAGCAACATAGAGTTTAGTTTTCTGCACATGATAATATCAACAGATCTTGAATATCTGTCAAGGCTGGACTGGAATTTTGTCAAAACTTCTTTTCTTTATTTAAAAAGTGTTGACAAAATTCCCAAGACATCCTTGACAGATATTGTAGACCTATTGATATCAGCATGTGCAGAAAACTAAACTCTTTGTTGCTACTGGAGAAATATTTTATTTATTTTGGCCAATAAATGTCAATTCTATGAAAACTGTAAACACACTTGCACTCCCTTCTGCTGCACCTTAAATCAAGCCATCGGAATCCCTGTAATTTTTTTTTGTATGTGTATAATCGTACCATTTAATCAACGAGGACGTTGTTATTTGTGTATTGCTCTTTTCTGTTTAGTTAACCGTGCTCGAACCCAGCTCACCGGTGGGCATAACACCGGACAGAGGCGTCAGTCTCGTCTCGTCTAGTTTGCCGTTGAAAGGGAGGTCGAGGAATCAATTTCTTGATAGTTGAAATGAGTTTGGTCCTCTCCCCCCCCCGTCCCCCCCACACACCTAAAGTGTTTATCAACTTTCCTTTCTCTGATCTCCGTCGATGGCACGTGGGGGGAGGGGCGGTTAAGGGGAGGAATGGTAAACCGTTTGCAGTCACCTGTTTAAGGACGTGCGCCATAGCTACAGTTGATTTTTTTTTAGCCTTGAGAGGTACAACCCAAGCCCGTTTGGAATACACTTCATTGACGGTGAGAAGAAGGTACTTGTATTCTTTATTTGGTCGAGAGAAAGGTATCATCTCTACCAGGTCAGCTTGCAGTAGCTCGTTCAATCCTCGCATGCTAACATGTCTTCTGGTAAAACGACATCATGCATGGGGGGATGAGGTTCACGCGCAATATCCTCCTTGACAGACATGATTAGACAATGTTGTCAGTCTCGCGTGATTCTTCGATGATGGAAACAATCTCGTTATCATGTATGAATGACCTGCTTCGGTCGATACATGCAAGAGTCTTAATCGACTGAACAAATTCGTTCGGGTCATCCCGAGCTTCGCCTTTGCTCAACTAGCACAACTTAATAAACGCATTGGGGAAGGCAATGGGAAGCCACCACACTTCTTCAACTTCCCTAGTACATGAGATATCTACCAGATGGTGCAGGCAGCATTAATCAGCCGAAGGGCTGAGTGAGTATATTCTCAGCTCCGGATGGATATAAATCACATCAAACCATTCTTTGAATTGTTGACTTGAGAAGAAGAACTTACTCAACACTCGTGTATCCTCGGTAAAACCCGGCCTTCGGGACCTAGATAAAAAAAAGCCACCTTTTTTTCTTTTGCATATTCAAGCTTCTTGCCTCCTTTTACTTTCTATCTATTGATATATTTTTCTCTCTGGAAAGCTGAGAATCAGAGAACGATTAATTTGATCTGGCCTCTCTAAGGTCATTCAACAATAATTATTTTATTGCACAGTTTTAACAATTATTGTATATTCTAAGCTATGAATAGTGATTTATTGATGTCAAATTATTACCTACAGTTGCCGAGTTATAAGGGGTCAAACTGGATATTTTATGCTTTTTGTGTGCTGAAATTTAGTATAACTAGACATGCAAATGAGGTGTACACAATGAAATATTTATTATATGTTTAAGAAAAATAATTCTTAGTCAATAAGCAGTTTAAAAGGGATAAAATTACATAATTTGTGATTATAAATAAATACACTTCTTTTTATACTACGATAATTTGATTTTACCTCATTTTGTAGTACACATTGCCGTTATTTATATTAAAAAAAATTAAAGCCTAACTTTACTCGTTAATTTTATTAGTGAGTCCTAATGTATCATTGCAATTATAGATTTGAAATGTCTACTTCATGTCATTTCTTGTTTTGACTGCACCGGTTGTTGAAACAACACCGGCTAGCAGAACCAATATTGATAGACTCAACTAATCTAAGTGATTCTTAATTTTGAATGACCTTATAAAGGACATTAAACTTAACGGATTTACGGACATTGCAGACTAGGCATTAACGGTCATGTTTACAGCAAAAGGCATACACTTTCTCTACGTAGTGTAAACGATACTGAATGATATAGTAAAATATCACATATGTTTTGTTTTGCTTCAGCCAGAAAAAACAATAATAATACTACCGCGTCTTACTAACCGTTCGGGCTATACGCACTTACGCTAATGTATAATGGTAGGGTGATTGTGAGATGAAATGGACGACCTACAGTTTAACGTGGGATCCGAACCACGGTGGAGGCCACACATTCACAAGTTGTGATTAATACACGTCTTGTCAGAGGTGAAGGAAGGGTTTGTCAATTAGATAAATGTGCTGGGACCGAGGATTGAACCCCGGATCCTCAGCACATAAGTCTGACACCTTGCCCCTAGACCGCAAGGTCACCTATAATTATTGTACCTTGCTCGGAAATCATTTCAATGTATGGAATAGTATCAGGATACAAGACGTGTATTAATCACAACTTGTGAATGTGTGGAATGCCAGGCCTCCACCGTGGTTCGGATCCCACGTTAAACTGTAGGTCCTCCATTTCATCTCACAACCACCCTACCATTACACATTAGCGTAAGTGCGTATAACCCGAACGGGTAGTAAGACGCGGTGCTATAATAAATAATAATAATAATAATAATAATAGTATCAGGATAAGTGGAGGAGAGAAGCTATGAAAACGATAGACAAGCACACAATTTTTTTTCTTCATTGGAGTGAAAAAATAAAGAAGAAACAATGAAAAAACAGAAGAAATGAAGTAAGTTATTGGTCTGAAGCGCGGAAGAACACTGTATTCAATTTGTTATCTTTCAAAATCTCATTTGTTCCCTGAGTATAAATAAAATTGGCCTTGTTATTGGTTTTTATCTTCCTCACCGGCTGCCAACTTTGTACGGGAAACTTGAAAGATATCTAAAAATAAGTTATTTTTGTTGGAAAAATACCTCTTGATGCAATAAGAAAATAAAATATTAAAAACGATACATTTTAGTGCCATTTTTTTTTTTTTACTTTTAACTTGATATTGTTCTAAATAATTTCGCCCATTTTCTTAGCTGATAAATTGTTTGTTTCAGTATTATTACCGATAAAAAGGGATTTTTTTTGCTGTGCTTGTATTTTTATTTATTATTTTATTATATTAGGATAATTTACTATTTTTGATTGTAATTGCTTTGTTGATTTATACTTGAAGATCTCCCGATAGTGTGTGTGTGTGTGTGTGTATATAATATATATATAATATAATAATTATATATTATGTTGTTAGCAGCTTCACATTACTGGAGTACAAACATGAGTATAACTCGGAAACAAGGTCAAATGGGACACATGTTTATATAAATTTTTTTCCTTGTTTTTGTGTCTCCTGTCCACCACTGAAGTGGGTTTCATATGTTACGGTACACCTTGTAAATATGCTGCTACACATACAACGATCGAACATAAAAATTAATTAAATAATAAATTAAAAATTATTCATTTTGTTCGAAGGACTATCCCTCTCCCTCTTCACAATAGCACGCTCTGATTAATTTTGTCTTTCTCTTCCCATAAAAAATTATTAAAATTTTTACCTCATTCAACAGCTAAAAAAGTTACTAGAACTACTTTCCGTGTCCATACGTCAAGTCATGTTTTCTTGGAAGCTGTGACTCATAGTAGGTATTATTATTATTATTATTATTAGCACCGCGTCTTAATACCCGTTCGGGTTATACGCACTTACGCTAATGTGTAATGGTAGGGTGATAGTGAGATGAAATGGAGGATCTACAGTTTAACGTGGAATCCGAACCACGGTGGAGGCCTGGCATTCCCCACATTCACAAGATGTCTTGTCAGAAGTGAAGGAAGGGTTTGGTAATCAGATAAATCTTTGCCGGGACCTGGAATTGAACCCCGGCCGCCAGCATAGAAGTCTGACACTTACCCCTAGACCACCAGGTCACCATTAGGTGTTATCATTAACAATAAAATAATACTAATAATATAATACAATGTTATCAATGTTGACCACAATTTTTTTTTAAATATATTTTGAAAGTTGCTTCCTATTAAAATTGGACTAACCTGTCCGCATGGATGGTTGCATTGTCTAAAGTGTCACTCTCGCAAAAGACTGGAATGTCAGTGACGAGATATTGATCTCGAATCCTCTTTGGATCTACTGAGGTATTTTTTTAACTTAATTATTTCACACTCTACTCCCACGAAAATGCGGATACATTTCTTCTAAGTTATATTTTACTTATCCATATCATAGTAGCGTAAATATACTGTTAGTCCGAATGGGTAGCAAGATGTGATACACACAAAATTAGATAGTAAACTGTGTTTTTTAGTAACTTTCCATCTCATAAAAGGTCCAATCTATCGTGAACTGACTATACCTCTCAAAGTCGTGAGAAACAGCTCAATAATTTTTGCCGGAACAGATCCACCTATACCGATAATTATTTTTGTTGTTGATAAAGTAGGGCAAAAAAAAATAAACTACAAAGGCGTCCATTCTTTCAATATAGACCCTGCTGTATAATATGTTGTGTGCATGCTAAAAAAGGAGGGGGGGGGGAGAGAAATAGAGTAAATAGATTTAAAAAACGGAAAAACAAAAGTACTCATTAAAACTCACTTTTCATTGCTAATTCAATGTAACAAGGTTACATTAACGTTATAAGATAACTAAAAAAACACCTAAAATAAACATATTTTCTTCATCAATTTTAGGAACAAATTTTAATGTCAAGAAAAACTCTGTTCGAACAAACAAATAAATAAATTTAGATTTTAATTTTTTTCCCTTATTTTAATTATTAATTATAGATAGATTTAGGAAGTTAGTATGCTAATCAATTCAAGATAATACTTCATTACACAAACTATACTAATACGTAGCATTAAAAAATCATTAATAGATAATATCAATACACAACGTGTGTAACAAAAAATTAAAACGTAGATATTGGCAACCCTTTTCATGAGAATTTATACGCACCACATATTGGATAAAAAATTAGTCATTGCACACATTCATAACTTTTAATATGTATATCATTTTAATTTATTAGAATAAGTTTTATAGATATAATCGAAAATTTATAACTTATGTTTTTAAAGGTCAATAAAGGATATAAAAGAGTAATAGAAAATAATAAAAAAAAGGTTGCATCGGCCGGGAATCGAACCCGGGCCGCCCGCGTGGCAGGCGAGCATTCTACCACTGAACCACCGATGCTATATTTATCAGTATGATAAACTGGCTAAGAATCATTCATTGCAATCTAAAACCCTTGTGTGACGGGATTGAAATCAAAATTATCAGATACCACCAGATGGCAAAAAGAGTTTTTAATGTTGACTATTAATCCAACTACAACCTTATAACAATAAATAAATAATATTGCCTTTTTATTATAACTTAAGAAATAGAGTAATTTTCATTTTAGTATACATGATGTTTCCATTAAAATATAAACGTAGGGCCTACACATGCTAAGTAAGTCCTTGATTTTCAAAATACTTTCTTTCTAATCGTATTTCAAAATGTGTGAAATAAAACATAATTTGATGAAACAAAACATTTGTGAAAACTCTTAGTAAATTAGTTCAATTACTATATTTAATTTTTATCAAGTTCATTCAATTATTATTATTAGATGTTCTGTAATACGACAGGTCCATTTCTTATGTCAGTGAACTTAGACCGCTAATGCACCCTGTCCTCTGCCTCCTCCTTCAATTCTCAGAAGTCAGGCCTCCACCGTGGTTTGGATTCCACGTTAAACTGTAGGTCCTTCATTTCATCTCACAATCACCCTACCATTACACATTAGCGTAAGTGTGTATAACCCGAACGGGTAGTAAGACGTGGTGCTAATAATAATATTAATAATAATAATAATTCTCAGACTTTTCTTCTTTCCTTCAAGTCATCCAATATTTAAATCCTTCAACCTTGCCTTCTATCATCATCATTATTATCATTATTATTATATTTATTATTATTATTATTATTATTATATTAGCCCCACGTCTTACTACCCGTTCGGGCTATACCCACTTACGCTAATGTGTAATGGTAGGGTGATTGTGAGATGAAATGGAGGATCTACAGTTTAACGTGGGATCCGAACCACGTTGGAGACCTGACATTCCACACAATTCACAAGTTGTGATTAATACACGTCTTGTCAGAGGTGAAGGAAGGATTTTGGCAATCAGATAAGTCTGTGTCGGGACCTAGGATTGAACGCCGGACCCGATGTGAGAAAAAGAAGAAACTTGGTGTTTGAAAAGATTATAGAAAATATTATTAACTGATAATGTCAGTGATCCTTAGTTTGTAAAACTACAGCTAGTTAAATTTTCATAGGAAACACAGTTCAAAATATGCTCTAGTTTGGGGTCAATAGTGATGAAATTTTACTATATTATTAGTATTATTTTATAGGTGTTAATAATATATGTTACCTGCTTCGGTGGTCGCATGGTCTAAGGCGTCACTCTTGTGTTAGGATAAACTGCCGATGATAGGGACATTAAAGTTCGAATCCCGGACGGGTGGTTTTTCCAAAATGGTTTTCACTCTTCCTCTACGTAAATGTCTGTACACTTCCTCTAAATTCATCCTTCCTCACCCCTAACTCATTAGCTTAATTAGTACACATGCGTATAACACGAAACATTACAATAATAGCTGTCACTAGCGACATATGCAGATCACATAACTTGGCGTATGAATACGTGAAAGTAGTTCTAGTATCTTTTCTAGTGGTTTTCCTACGAAAATTGGACTGTACAGCAAGGATTATAACCTTGATCTATCTGGTATAGTGTGGGCTGGACACCTTAGGCCGAGTGACCACCGGTGTGTACAATTTAATTTTCACATCCCCTAATCAACACATAATACAATAATGTGCCCAGCATTACCATAAAGCACCGAAACCGCATCGCCCCTGACGTTTTAGAGCATTTGCCGTTTAGTTCCGCTTCCCCGGCCGTAATTAACATGTTTTTTTTAATTATCAAGCGTCACGCCATTGTTTCTCCATTGTAGAACATTTCCGCGGCTCGTAATACCGCCCGGTCGCGTCAGCGGATCACCACCGATCAAATTTAAATTACGTATCAACGCCCCCCCCCCCCCCCAAACGCCCCCGTGCTCAGTTAATCTTATTCAGTTTTCAGTGGTACAAAATGGGGTAATTACTTTTGTCATTTTGATTTCCTGTACTGAATCCATTTTCATATCTCATCAGTTTTTTAGTATGGGTTTTTGATGTTTTGCAGGTAGGGGTTGGGTTAAAGAATGGTATAGAAGGGTTTTAGGAGGGGTTTGGGGGTGTCTGATGGGTTTAATTGAGATTGAGTGCAAAGACTCAATTAGCAGATTGGTATTGCAGCGTCTGATTCACCGCAATATGCCGTGAATGACTTGCATAATATGACAGCACACTTTAAACCCGATCTGTTTGATTGTAATTATTATTATTATTTTGCTTTTTATTGGCATTTTACCTCTCTCTACCTCTTTGTGCCTCTATGCAAAATGGAAGCCTCTCTTTTTAGTACGCTAAACAATTAATGAAAATGTACCTTTATGGATACACGTGTATGATTAAATTAATTGAATTTAGTTGCACTGATACCTAGTTGTTTAGCTAATGAATGTATTTTAATTATTCGCTTCCCCCTCTCCCTTTAATGTGGTTGTATTTAAATATAAATTAACCTAATTAGATTTTATTTCTTTACTATTGTATTATGTATACAATGAACGAAGATTATCTTCGTGTGGATAAAGGCATGCATGGTTAGAAAATGAAATGATTGTCGTTTTTGCAGTTTTTTTTTATATAAGCAAAACATGTTTTTTGGCCAAAATTAATAAAACATTGCTCCAGTAGAAACATATAGTCTAAATTTCTTTAAGTGGTGATGACAAGTTGTTGAATATGTCATTAGCATAGCGGGATTAGATGAGAAATTTTCTAAATGAAGAAAAAAAAGTTGTCATTAAATTCCAGGACACCCTCGACAGATATTCAACAACTGTTGATATCACCTTGTGAAGAAAACTGAACTCTTGTGTTTCTACTGGAGAAATATATGATTTATTTTGACCAAAAATATGTTTTGATATAAAAACTGCAAAAACACCGAGTTTTTTTTCCGTTCCTTACACTCTAACTTTCAAAATGTCAGTTTATGGGCGCATTACAATTGGGCCACGTAAACATTACAATTGGGCCGCGCATACCAGCTATGAGACAAGGTTGTGCATAGATTTATATATAATATTTAGCACCGCGTCTTACTACCCGTTAGGGTTATACGCTTTAAGTACTAATTACGCTAATGGATTAGGAATTGGGAAGGTTGAATTAGAGGAAGTGAACCCGCATTTGCGTGGAGAGAGAGTGGAAAACCATTTAGGAAAAACCACACTCAGTTCACCCGACCGAGATTCGAACCTTGATCTCCCCGTCATCAGCAGTCGAGCTCAACACGACAAGCGCGTTAGCCAACTACACCACAGAGGCGGGTTTGTGCATAGACATGTAAATACATACATACAAACTCTATCACTTCGTGTACTGTTCCAGTGATTGAAACATGGAAGGTTCGTTTATTTCGGGTTAAAGGGGGAAAAAATTGCTTGTCATAGAAAGTAACAAATTTTCAATGGCTCATGCTGTTACCAATGCTAAAAGTTCGCTGGAGATGTGCAAACAAAAATTTTCAGTAAAAGTGTACACGGACAACATATACAGTAATGTTATAAGCGATGGTGATACAAATCATAATCACGAAGTGTTGAAAAATATAAATCGACAAGTTATAACCAATGGTGGAAAATGAAGATCTAAGGAAAATTTATGTGAAACTCATCCGTTCTATGTTGGAAAAACATGATGAAGATATTATAACGCATGATATTGCCTTGGTACGAAAAATCATTTTCATGGCCAAGTGCGATGCTGTTCCGAAACTGCCGACGATTCAAGAAGTATTAAAGGTTGTTGAAGGTGAGTGAATTTGGTGATAGTTCACTATGGTTTCTCACTAAATAAAATTGAGGTAATAGTTAGAATAAGGGCCCAAACGTAAAAATTATGCTTTGAGATAAAAGGGGTTAAAGTTTAAAAGAAAGTATTGTAATCGTTAAAAAAATTGTCTCAATATAATGATTAATCTTTACCTTCTATGTGAGCCTCAACATAAAAAAGTGGGTTATTTATTCTATCTGTCCTACCTTTTTTTTATTGTCACCATAGCTATAATATTAAAGGTAGTTTACCAATGAGTGATGTTTTGAAATAATAATTTTCTTGAAAATAGCTCTAACGATTGTGTTAAAAATACATTTCTAGGATTTGTTTTACATGACAAATAGCACTTGAAAAATGGCACTGTATACGGGTTTTTGGTGTAAAAAATATTTTATAGAAAGTGTACTGATGATTGATTTTTCAAAATGGATCTAAAAAAATCTTTAGAAATTTTGTTAAAAAATGTTATGTTGAGATCATTTTATATGATAAATCAAAGTACATGTTTAGTTTTCAAAAATAAATTAAGGTGGTTTTCTTACGTGTGAATACGACAACAAATATGTAAAGTTTCTTACATGGTTTATCATTTTATGTGTATCAAATACGATCCACACCAATATTTAAATCCTTCAACCTTGCCTTGCCTTTTATTATTATTATATTATTATTATTATTATTATTATTATTATTATTATTATTATTATAATACCATGCATTTATCAGGAAAAAAGGCTTTTAGGAATGTTTTTGATAAGAAAATCGGGCTATAAAAACTGTCCGATAACTTGAAGTCTGAGCTTAAAGAGAGATAAAAAAACATTTGAAGATTTGAGCTGATTCTTATCAAATCTTTGTACCCCCTTCCCCTCCCGCTCACCCCTCCGTCCTTTTTCCCGCGAAACCCGATGCCTTCAAGACTCTAATTCAATATCGGAACTACATCAAGTATCGACATTACATTGAAGTTACTCTTTTGTAGTTGAAGAACATTTTATCGAACTAAAGCAAATAACAAAAATAAAATGAAGTGATTTTACATCAAATTCCTTTAAAATGTGAAAGTGCCTTGTATTTTCGAGTTTCGAGGTTTTTTGAGGATTTATGAACGTTTTGAGTAACTGGCAAACCTGCTTGGGTGGCCGCACTGACTAAGGCGTCAATCTCACAATAGACTGGACTGCCTATGAACTGGGAGGTCGAGGTTCGAATATCTTTCGGGTGTACTGATGGTAGTTTTTCCAAAACTTGTTTTTCACTCTAGCCTCCACGCTAATGAAGGTACATTTTCTCTAAATTCAATCTTCCTCATCCCTGACTCATTACGTAATTAGTACAAATGCTTATAGTCTGAACAATTATTAAGACGCCATGCTAAAATATAAATAACCGGCAGAAATATATATTTTATTCAGCACCGCTTCTTACTACCCGTTTGGGCTATACGCTTAAGTACTAATTATGTTAATGGGTAAGGGATTGGGAAGGTTGAATTTAGATGAAGTGAGCCCGCATTTTCGTGCAGGGAGAGGGAAAACCATCCAGGAAAAAACACCATGTGTGAAAATGCCAGGCCTCCACCGTGGTTCGGATCCACTTAAGCTGTAGGTCCTTCATTTCATCTCACAATCACCTTATCATTACACATTAGTGTAATGCGTATAACCGAACGGTAGTAAGACGCGTGCAATAATAATAATAATAATAATAATAATAATAATAATAATAATACAACAACAACCCAGTCGTAATTGTCTCCAAGGGGAATCTCCAATTTAAGCAATGAAACATTTTTTTAGCCGGGATGGGTATCGAACATGGAACCCTTAACTCTTATTTCTTATTCACACTGTGAGAAGCTCATAATATCTGTATAATACAGAAGACTCTCGTTAACTCGAACTAATTGGAAACCGAAGCTTGTTCGGATTAAAGGAAGAAAATGAAAAGGAGGTTGGGGTGAAAGAATATTTTCACAAATTTGAAATTACAGTTAAATAATTTTTATAATAACATTCATATAACTATGAACGATGGAAAGTAGAAACAATTTTGCTGTTTACTATAAAGCATATACTTTTTTTACCATTCCTACTTAAAAGTAACGTTTATGTTATTTATTCTCTAGTTGGAGAAAAGACTCCCCAGACTTTGTGTCCTGTATATTTTTCTTGAATTAATTGATATCAAGTTTTATAATGTCCTCAATCAAAAACTTTTTTTTTAGCATTGTGTTTTGTTCCCGTTTTGGTTGTACGCCAAAACATACAGGGTGACCCACGGAAAAGTAGCCCGCCTATATCCTTAGCAGTGCCTCACTCTGAATTGGAGGAGGCCAATCCCTTCCACCATATTGTGACATGAAGAATGAGCAAGTGAACTGATTGTCTAAAGCTGTATTGACTCATTCTTCATGTCACAATATGGGTGGAAGGGGATTGACCCTCCAATTCAGAGTGAGGCGCCTGCTGAGGATATAGGAGGCGAGCTACTTTTCCATGGGTCACCCTGTATTAGTGTAGTGCGTTAGTTGGATATATATTTAAAATGCACTAAGTGAAAAACTCAACTACTTTATCGCTTGTCCAAATCACAGAGTTTGTAGTATTTTTTTAACACCGCGTCCTACTAACCATTCGGACTATTAATACGTCTGGTACATAAAAAAAAGCTACACTTTTTGATGGAATATGTCACTTTCTGTGGTTATAAATGAGTTTAAAGAGACCTTTTCAGATAGGGAGCCACATTAAAATCCGTGCAGGACACCAAAATGGCTGCGATTTATGGCCGCCATTTTGGTATCCTAGAATTGGTTGTATCTCAGCTCCTTATGGTTCGATTTTAATTTTTCTTTTTTGTTCGAAAGCTTTTATAAGAACAATTTTTATTATTATCTTTACTTTTTCTAAATCTTAAGATTTCCGCATAATTTTTAAAAAACACTTTGATTTTAGTATTTGCCTTGTAATTTTATTTGTTTTTGTTTGTGTTTCTCTTACATTTTCTTTCATTCTGATATAAAATTATAGGCCTACTCAGATACATCATTTAACTTTCTTTTTTTGCAGATTAGACTGAATTGAATCATTTTAAAAATGACTTCAAGGTGGCTGGCAAATGTTGACTTTGAATCTCCACTTGAGCTTCTGGTCTTAGATTGGACCAAATGTTGCATTTGTCAAAAATCCTGTGATGAAGACTTGATTTTCCCATCCTTACACACTTCATAACCACTTGTTGGTGCTGGCTACAGGACGCTTTGGGAAAAATTAACACAATTTCATAATCTTGGTGCATTGCCCCATGGTTTGGTTATACAAAAGTTAAATGAGGTGACGGTATAGAAGGAACATTAAAATCAATAACGCAAAGTGGCATAAAAAGTGTGCACGTAACTTCAACAGAACAAAACTAGCCGGGGCAAAGAAACGAAAACGTTCATCCTTTTTGCCAAATGATTCACCTGAGAACCGTCCACAGACTTTATCAGAGCCAGACGAAAATACCCCAAGGAATATGCGTTGTTCCACATCATTTATTAAAATGAAAGATGAAATATATGTATATGCAATCAAAAGGGCACTACTTGAAGACCTCTATATAATATTGCTTCCCTACAAGACGATATACTTAAGAGTTGTGCTGATATTACCTATAATACAAACCTTAAAGCATTATTATAGGGTGGCGATTTTGTTGCTAAGGAAGCAAAGTACCACTCGAAGTGCTACACAATCCTGACCAATTGTCTGAGAACATCAATCGGGTTATAAGAAGAAGAGGTCAACTCTATCTGCGAGCAAAACTAACAGTACTGACAGGAGTATTCACCATGTACGGTATACTACTTACCAGATCAGTTTTCAAGACCGAAAACATGCATTAAAGGGAAGCTTTATTGAATTCGGAAATCCTTTTGAGCAAAACTCCTGTGATCTTGTGTTTTTGGGACACTAAGGCTCTAAAGGATAAAGAACGAGTTAAAGCCTTACAACTGTACAACAACTATGTGAAAGAACGTTTGAGTAAGGAAGCAAAAGTGAGTGTATTTGCTCCATAGCAGAAAAATGGGACCTAGTTCTTTGGATTAAAAAAAAAACTTCCCAACGATTTCTGACTTGAGAAATGATGTTGAGCTTTTCTCTAGGGCTTTAATAATAAGTCAAAACAGAGACTTAGATCTGAACAAGTTTTTTGAACATGAAAACACCAGCGCTCCACCTTCTCTTTCTTCAAATGGTGTTCTGCAATCATGTCAAAAATCTCTGCTTCTTAAAATCCTGGAAGAATCTATTGATCAGGTACAGTTTGAAGGATTCTGCGACACAATAATTTACGATGGAATTGCACTAGCACATGCTCTTCCACCCAAAACATCATGGAGTAGCCCAGCGTAATTTCAGGGCACCATGCGAAAACGCTAGACAACAAACTGGCCGACAAGCTAAAAAAAATGTTTGCAAGACCGGGTTGGTCAAGTGGCCGACACGACTTGGAAAAAAATACTAGACAAGCTCACATATAGAACAAAAGCGATAGACGGCCAAATGGCTGAAATGAGATAACACACTGGTAGAGAAACTTTTGAGATGAATCCAGTTAAGGCGACTGCCCCTGTCAGCGAGAAAGTATCAATCGCTGTCAGGCTTAAAATACAATAATAATGGGTGTCTTTTCTGGAACCATTTCTTTATTCTGTCTATCTACGCTTGTAATCCCTATTCGCCCCTTTCCTACAACCATACTTTGTCGTGCCAATAAGAAAGAATGGAAAGAAAACTACTTGACTTCTTATCTTGAGGTATAGAGCAAAGCTCGCTGCTAGTTCTCAATTATCTTAACATTTTCTGTTGTGAGCCTATCATAAAATTACTGTGTTTGTTAGAGGAAGGATAAATTTAGAACCTTTTTCATCAATAATCAAATAGCTTAAGCCATTATTTATGCATTTAGTGATAATTTATTCCATCTAGACATCATATTCTGAAAATTGAAAAATGCAAACATGCAATCCCTTACAATTATAATAACTGTACAAGTGGCAGCAATAATCCAACTACCGAGTTAAAGGTGGCTGCGTTATCTGATAGCTTGTGAGCTCAATAAAATCACACATTTATAGCCGACGATTTCCACACGTGCATCATAGACTCCGCCTTGAAATATGAGTGAAGAATGACCTTGGACACGAAACGATTCCTGGATATCTCAGTGGTTAAAGCATTGGCGTACTAAGCCAAAGGTCCTAGGTTCGATTCCCGTGTCCAGATGTCCTTTTTCATCAAGCCTAGTATCATAGCTCCTCAAATATGATTAAAAGAGTAGTTGAAAAGGAGATTTTTTTGTTCTTATTTTGTTTATATTAATTAAACTCAAAATAAGGGGTCGTTAGGAAAAAGATCCTTGTCGTAATCTTTTTGACTTCATCTTGGCGTGAACCATATTTTGAAATGACGCATAGATGATTACATTTTACGTTAGAAAATTATTTATTATTATTATTATTATTATTATTATTATTATTATTATTATTATTATTATTATTATTAGCACCGCGTCTTACTACCCGTTCGGGTTATACGCACTTACGCTAATGTGTAATGGTAGGGTGATTGTGAGATGAAATGGAAGACCTACAGTTTAACGTGGAATCCGAACCACGGTGGAGACCTGGCATTCCCCACGTTAGAAAATGAAAGTCTACGCGGCAAATTATCACTTAACGAGGCCTGCCCCCTTAAGAGTTGCACAAATGACAGACAATATAATATGATACGAACAGAGTAATCAACATAGGCGTAGAAATGTGTGGGTCAAGAGTGCCTAGACCTCCCTAGAAATTGTTGCGTCTTCCTCCCTGGATTTAAGTGTACCCCTCAAAAGGTGGGGTCCACTTACATGTGTAAAAACTTAAATAAATATTCTAAAAAATATTTATGTATATACAATAATATATTGTATTAACTTGTATGTCACCTAACGCACTCTTAACTGAATCCATCTGGAAGTTTGTCCATCGTTGGTCTTCTTGAATCGTCCACTTGGCTATCCCTTTATCCTTCTTGTGTGAGCTTGTCTAGCAGTTTGTTCCAAGTCGTGTCGGCCACTTGACCAACCTAGTCCCGCACATATATATATATATATATATATTATATATTTTTGCTTGTCGACCAGTTTTTGTTTGGTGCCCTGAAACTACGCTGGGGTACTCTTGTGTTTTATTACAAACCCTGAGCGTATAAACATCCGGGAACAAGGGTTTTTACTCGAAATACTAAATATAATCTTTAAATGACAATATGATTCAAACTTTTTTTTTTGTGGCTGTGTAACACATTTTATAATTGTTATAACTCCTAGTAGACTACGTTAATACAAATAACAAAATCTGTTTATTTACATTTTAAAACTGAATATTATTCATAAAAAAGATTAACAAGAACCACGGGGGGGAAGGGGAGATAGAAGGGTGTGACATACACACCTTAGTTTTAGGAATTTTAGGAAATGATCAGGGAAAAAGTCGGGAATTTCATTGATCAAGTTGAGTAGACACCATGTTAAGTTAAAGTAGCTGGTAGTACTGTAAATTGTTCCTAGACCAGATATTTACGAATAAAATAAAATTCTGCATTGTAAAATGTTGTGGTTCATTCTCCCTACGGATAGCGCGTATTTTAGTTAGGTGATACAGATTGAACCATCGTGGTCTGGTAACCTGAAGTCTTAATTATAAAACAACCGCTTTGGTAGCTGCATGGTCTAACGCGCTACTCTCGCAGTAGACTAGACCGCCGATGACGACAGGGGATCAGAGTTCGGGTCTTGGTCGGCTGTATTGAGGGTGGCTATTCCCAAAATTATTTTCTACTCTCGCTCCACGCAAATTCGGGTATACTTCCACTGAATTCAACCTTCCTTATCCATAACTTATTAGCTTAATTTGTACATATACGTATAAGACGTGGGGCTAACAGAAAAGGATTAGAGAACAATGGAATTAAGGTCAATGATACCATTTTATTATATTTAAAAAAAAGATTAAAAAAATAACTTAATTTAAAACTGAAAAAAAAAAAATTAACCACTGCGTCTTACCACCTGTTCAGGTTATACTGATAAATGATAATTAATCTATGTGATAGAGACGAGCAAGAAATTATTTTAGATGTAATATACCCGCATTTTCGTGGAAGGAGAGTAGGAAACCAAAAAGGGGGACAAAACCTCAGTGGATTTGATCGGGATTTGAAACGTGGTCTTCCCATTTTCAGCAGCCCAGGTTAATAGGAGAGTGACGCCTTATAGTTAGACCATTCGGGCATTGAAGTGGCTCGAACTATTTAATTATAATTATTATTATTATTACCACCGCGTCTTACTACCCGTTCGGGTTATACGCACTTACTCTAATATGTAATGGTAGGGTGATTGTGAGATGAAATGGAGGACCTACAGTTTAACGTGGAATCCGAACCACGGTGGAGGCCTGGCATTCCACACATTCACGAGTTGTGATTAATACACGTCTTGTAAAGGTGAAGGAAGGGTTTAGCAATCAGATAAATCTGTGCCGAGACCGAGGATTGAATCTCGGGCCCTCAGCACAGAAGTCCGACTCCTTACCCCTAGACCACTAGGTCACCCGACTATTTAATTGAGCCCCATTTTGTTGTTGTCAAATGATACGAAACGGCACTTTGATGTGTGATTTTTGATTTGCGCATAATCGCGTATTTAATATCACGGTTAATAGGCATTGAGATGGGCTCTAAAACCCCTTCAACCGTCCCCAGCCTCGAGTATCTTGAAGAGTGATTGACCTTACAGATACTACGCGAGCTATGTCTTTATTGCCCCAATGTGTGTTTAAACACGCATTGTTCCTTTCCAGATCTGTTTCCATGGTTACATAACAGTCCCTATTCATATCTAGGAAATGTTCCCATGTATCCATTCGCCGAACTATATTATTATCTGCAGTCCATATAAGAGATTGTCACTTTTGACAATCAGAAATCTCACAACAATATATTTTAAACAGTTTTTACAACAATGAAAGATGAACTGAAGGAAATAACCTTTTGGACGTTTTTTTTTTTTTTAGAAGTGGTATTTATGGTTCACCTGAAAATGCTTTTCAAACCATAGTTTCTAAAATGCTGCGATTTCTTCACACATTAATATAGCGAACCAATCTAAACAAGGGCGGCTGATTACATCATACAAACCGTCTTCGGTAGTGTTCATGCGCTGTTTACAAAATAAAAACTTTTTATTTTAAAAATAATATTTTGTACGTCTCTTTCTCTAAGTTATAAAAAAAATTCATTTATTTTGGTGGCCGGTCATAACAAGATTAAAGTGTAGATATAATTAAATACTCTTTAATTTGTCATTTCGTTCACTATAATTACTGTTTTTCCCACAACCGCAAAACAAAACAAAAAACAGTTGTATTAATATATTTTGATATTTCAATATGTTACGAAAATACCAATTATACCGTAAATCTTAGGGAAGTATTATTAAAAGAATTTATTACTAAAGGCCATACACACAGAACGCTGAGCTAAGCTAAGATTTGCTCTGATAACTCTTTAGAAAAATAACGGACCATATATTTAAATGTGTTGGTTCACACAGAAAGCTAAACTACTCCTTGCTACGCCGCGCTATGTTTCTTCCAATTGCTGGTCGAGCAATTTTTCCATCTCCCATCTTGAGCCATCTTACGTTGCGCATGCGCATAGCTCAGCTTGGGCTCCGTGTTGAACAGACGCAGTGCTGGTTTGGTGAAAATGACTAAAGAAGTGTTGAAGTTTTGTTTTCAGTTTGTTTCACGTGTATTTAAGTAATATACTCTCTAGGTTTTATATTTTGATAATTGTTTTTATATTAAAATGGAACCGTTAATTGAACAAGTTAGACCTCCACTTCCTAAATTTTCTTCATCTTCCAAAACCACTGCTAACAGCAGCATATTTTCTTCTTCAGTACTATCACCTGAACTCAAACAGACATTTTGGAGAACGCCATCATAACTAAACTTCACTGGAGCAGACCAGAAAGAAACAACACTAAATTCAGGAGAGGAAATATGGACCATTGCTTAGATTAGCATTCTGTGTGTATCGGCCTTAACACTTTTGACGGATAAAATAATATCACTAAGCAAATAATAATTATTTACGAAAAAATTGACATTTTAGTCACTTTCACTCAATGTTTGCAATAAAGAACATTCTACTAACGTTCACCTTCTCTCCTACCGAAGATGGGGTGTACGAGGAAAGGCATTTATTGTATGTAGCAAAGCAACTAGAAAGAAGACAGTTCACATTATTTTATATATGTGTGTGCAAAATGTCTTACTACCAATCCGGGATCTCCGCATTACATTATATTAATGGGCTAGTGATGAGGTAGATACATTTGGGAGAAAAATACCAGCATTTGCTCTAATGAAGAATGGGAAATCATTTATTAAAAACTACCTTCAGTATATATATAAATGCGTAACTGTACAACACCACTCTTAACCCACTAGTTGAAGTATTAGCCAGTACTAATGTACCGTTGCCCAGAGGACTCAGAATGTACTAATCGTACATCCTTTACTTGGTGGCTCTTTCCATGTCCCGATGAGATGAGATGATGGTGATAGTGAGTATGAGGGTGTAGAACCAGTAGAAAACTTAAACCTAGCTTAAGCCTAATTAACCAAACCATTGTAACCAATGGGGTAATTCCCCTTTTGGAAAAATTACCCATGGTATCAGCCAGGAATCGAACCCAGAACCCTAGGTTCGTAGCCAGGTACACTTACCATAACCCCGGGGCTGGTTTACCTTCAGTAATGGTTTTGGGAAGGGGGGAATTTGCCCCCCCCCCCAGCCTACAAATAATTGTAATAAAAACTTAATTCATATGAAAAAGAGTTAAGAATGATATGTGTCGAGTGTATGGTCTACAATTTAAGACCAGTTCTACAACTTGATTTTAAATAAGTACACAACTATACATTTTAAAAGTAGACCTATGCCCGAATTTTCAAATTGTACTTTCATAAATTGCACGCAATAGCAAGGCCACCTACAACAAATTGCTGCCCTTAGTCACCATGACAAAATCAATAATATATAATTACTTAACATTTATACATTTTCTTGACCTCCGATGGCTAGGGGGCATCTCCTAAACTTCCCTTCACCCCTGTGTTACCCCCCTTTCCCGCTCGCCCGTGAAAGTAAATTTCTGGGTACGTCACAGATCATTGTACACCCTGCGGGGTTTCTAACCTCGACGTTACGGGGAACCCAGACCATGTAGATTCCTAAAGGGTCGATTACACTGAGCGAGATCACTAGCTACTAGCCGGCTTGTAAACTCGTGCGCGAGTAAGCTTGCTCCAACAATCTCGGCGAGTGTCACCAAACTCGCCACTCGCTCACTAGAGTTGTTTTCATTTTTCGTGAATAGCTTTGTTAATCGCAATGTCTGGAGTGAAGCGGAACAGTAACGACATTGTAAACCTTTTACGAATTTATGAACAATATCCGGTTCTGTGGAACATCAAACATCGTGACTATATGAATGTAAATCTTAAAGATATGTTTTATTTGAAATGTGTGAATAGCTTGAAAAATGATTTCTTAAGGGGATGAATGAAAAACCGCTCAAAGCAAAAATTAAGATTTTGAAAGACGTCTACCGGCAATAATTAGCTAAGATAGAAAGGAGCAAAAAAAAAAGTGGCAGTGGAACGGAAGTACTAGTTTACTAGCTTCACATATTACACGGCGAGCCAGAGGGCTAACTAGCTAGCGACTAGCTTGTAAAGTCGCCCGGTGTTCAACTTTACTCGTTGGGGTAAAGCAAGAGGCGAGTTTACTAGCCAGAGGGCTAACTAGCTAGCGACTAGCTTGTAAAGTCGCCCGGCAGTTTCAACTTTACTCGCTGGCGTAGAGCAAGAGGCGAGTTTACTAGCCAGAGGGCTAAATAGCTAGCGACTAGCTTGTAAAGTCGCCCGGTGTTCAACTTTACTCGCTGGCGTAGAGCAAGAGGCGAGTTTACTAGCCAGAGGGCTAACTAGCTAGCGAATAGCTTGTAAAGTCGCCCGGTGTTTCAACTTTACTCGCTGGCGTAGAGCAAGAGGCGAGTTTACTAGCCAGAGGGCTAACTAGCTAGCGACTAGCTTGTAAAGTCGCCCGGTGTTTCAACTTTACTCGCTGGCGTAGAGCAAGAGGCGAGTTTACTAGCCAGAGGGCTAACTAGCTAGCGACTAGCTTGTAAAGTCGCCCGGTGTTCAACTTTACTCGCTGGGGTAAAGCAAGAGGCAAGTTTACTAGCCGTTGCGATTACATTCGGCGAGTTTAATAGCAGCGAGTAAATTTGCCGGCGAGTAGCTAGTAATCTCGCTTAGTGTAATCGATCCTTAAGCTTTTGTGCCCAGCGATGCGGGTGGTCTACCCTCATGCTTTTACTAGATAACTTGGAATATATGTTTACTAATCACAATATACCGCTATGACGTGAAGTACGCTTGTCGGAACATTTTGAATTCTCTCCGACCAGTCAACCATCTCACATTTATCTTGCTTCTCTGGATGTATGCGAAGAGAAAAGGAGGGAGTTTAACATTTTGGTGGAGGAGTACCTTCACGACAGCTGATTGACGTCACAACCAGCTTTGAATCTTCCTCCCTCCTTTTTCCAATTAACACGGTAATCTTCTAACTGAAGACGTTTCACTTTGTGCCTCTTTAAGCCAAGTGCAATACATAATGATGTAAATTTACTGACAAGATTGGCCTCACGGATAGTGTGCTTGACTGATCTGAGGGTCTTAGTTGCATCCTCAAATACTCAAGTAATACTCAAAAAGCACTTATGTGTCTCATTTTATTGGTCATAAATATAATACCTAAAAAAAGTTCCGAGTCCATATTTATATCGTACTAAACCTAAAAGTTTCAGTAAGTTTTGAGATACAATAAATGAAGAAAGCACCGATATCAATTTCAGCCCTAAAAACTAAAAAATTACCATTCACTTTTTGTAGAGTTCTCCATTTGGCTGTTATTTCAGATAACAGCCTAGCGGCATATAATTTTATTATATTTTAGCACCACGTCTTAGTACCCGTTTGGGTTGTACGCATATGGACTAATTATGCTAATGTGCTGGAAATGGGTAAGGTTGAATTGAGAGGAAATATATCCGCATTTGCGTTGAGGTAGAATGGAAAGCCATTTAGGGAAAACCACCTTCAGTAAACCCGACCGGGACTCGAATCCTGATCACCCCGCTATTATCAGTCTTGTCTACTGTGAGAGTGAAGCCTTAGACCATGCGGCCACCAAAGCGGGTTTGAGATATGTAATGTGCATTTAGCTGAACCGACTGATTATATTGGCACATGACTTATAAATTAACTTTAATCTTGAACGGACAAGACATCTAGCCATCGGCCGTTTCATTACAGTGATTGAGGAAACCTACATTTCATCAATGATTAATTTTCAGCCATGCCGGGAATCGAACTTGGGACCTTTAGCTGAATAGACATGTTCCGTAGCTACAAACATCTTCACCGCATAACCTTCGCCACCTATACAAGTGCAGTTACATTTACCCAGTTTAACCGGGAAACCAGCGCCGCTCGTGGGTCCTCCAAACACATCAACTCTCCGTTCACGCTAAACAAGAAAAACAAGACTGTTTCCTCGGAAGGTTACGTAGTTCGGTTGACTTTCCCCGAGTAGCGGACGCTGCGCAGGCGCTAACACTTGGAGAAAGAAGCGCTCTTGGTGATCACGTGGTTTTCCCTACCCCCGTATTATCTCCCTCTTGACGTTGTGTTCAGGCATCAATGAGGGAATCTCACGCTAACTTGCTGATAGTGACATCATTGAACTTGTGTATCCACCCCTCCCGTATTTTCCCCACAGTGCAAATCTGAATATGAGCGTGTACCCGGCAAGGAGCAGTCACTCTTTGATGCTTTTAGGATGTAGGATCTTTCTACATGTAAGTCTACGTTATATTGGAAAAGCATTATATAATTTGTAAGCTGGGGAACAGTTAAATTGTAACTTCATTATGTAGGGACCGATTTGGATTTTCTTCGGCATATTTTTTTTATGAATAGTTTTAGTAGTTTAGTTTTGTTGGGTAATTACATTTGTTATGAGTTCAGGCATTTTTTTGGACGTATCTCTTTATATTTAGATTTTATGGTAGTATAATCAAGTCAAGTTTTGTTATTTATTTTTGTAAGGTATATTGCGCTTTTATGATATGGGAATCTTGTCTTACTGTGCTAGTCGTTCTAAATGAAACTTATTTGTATTGTTATCTTACTTTCAAGTGTTACGCAAGGAGATTAATGTTAATTAATGTTAATTAATGTCGATTAATGTTTGTCGACCGTTATTATACACTCAGTATGTTTGTAAGAGATCTATTGAGCCTTTTTCTGTAGGTTGTACCGCCTCACGGGTAGTTGTACGATAATAATATCTTTACTTATTTCTAATTTAGCCAGGTGTATAGTAAGGAGCATATTCCTACTAGGTGATATGGATAAGATAGGAGATGTGATACAAATATACTTTCCAATATACGTGTTTCCCAACTTTAATTTATTTTTATTAATTGTTCGCTATACTTTAACTTTTGGCGCGTATTAAATTGTTCGGTCAAATTATTAAGAATGTACTTTATATTTGATTGTGCGTTTAGTACTCTGAAAATTTATATTAATTTCTTGTACATAAATACATTTATTCTCTTCTCTATGTATACTGTTGCTATTGAGAATAGCCCGCAATCTAAAATCATAATATTGTTAACATTTTGATTATGAAAAATAAAACGGCCTCTAGGCCAATGTCTTCTTCTAATCGGTTGCTATGCTTTTACATCTATCATACCCTTAAACTCCCATTAATGTATATAATTAAATATTTCATTTTGCTGATAGTTAAACATCTTAGTTCAGGTACTTGGGCTTTTGCATATTTGAGTGTGGATCAAATAAAGGTCCCTGGTGATCCACTATATTATTGCTCTTGGTATTGCGACACCTTCTCTACAGAGAAGGATTGAGATAGATGCAAACACGCTATCGACTGAGCTGAGTGTCGGACTATTACTGCTTAACAAAATATTTTTAACTATTTAGTTATTATCTAATACTACTTTCGATACTATCCACTTCATTGGTGGAATGATCTCAGCTATCACTTTTGTAATAGACTGGACTGACAATGACGGTGAGTTCGGGGTTTGAATCATAGTCGGGTGTTCTGAGATAGGGTTTCCACTCGCCTATGAAATTAGGAGAAACGGAAAAACATCGATTCATCTGTCTAAAAAAAACACACACGTTAAAACGCAGTGAATTTCACAACAACAACAAAATACATCTGAAATGTTTGTCAATTTTAGATATGTATTTTCCTTCAAATTTTAAAGAGAAGGTTTGTGCTTGGAATAAAAAGCGAACAGTAAAACTAATCGCGTTGATTGGAATACATGTAACAGACCCCTCTACCCCCGTTTTACTTCGCGCACCCCTGGAACATTGGGTTGGGTAACAACCGCATACATTCCCCCATCAAGGCCAAATCATTCTATTTTAACATCAATGGCCGGACTTTACAAACAGGACTGTGGTGTTGGAGTCGGTAAAAATGTACCCTCTCCGGCTTCAAAATAAAAACCATAGTATTACAACATATGATAAATATATCACTTTAACTATAGACTTTTTTTATTTATAGAACCAATTTTATTATAATTTTTTAACACCGCGTCTTACTACCCATTCGATTATACGCATATGTACTAATTACGCTAATGCGTTTGGAATAAAGAAGGTTGAATTTAGAGGAAGTGTATCCGCATTTTTGTGGAGGGAGAATGAAAAATCGTTTAGTAAAAAAGCACCCTCATCACACCGACTAGGATTAACACCCTGATTTCCCCGTCTTCGGCAGTCTATTTTATTGTGAGAGTGACGCCTTAGACTAGGGTGGTCCAACGTTTTTTTATACCAAGGGCCAAATATGATTATTAGTTAGCATCGCGGTCCGAAGATATATTTGATAATCTTATAAACTTAATAAAGACTTAAAAACAACTCTTCATCTGATATTTAATTGGGGTATTTAGCGTGCATTTTCTGAACCAACTGATTATATTGTCACACAAGAATTTTCTCTCAGCTAGAACAAAAGGGCCCACCAATTCTGCCGGAAAGGGTATTTTCACATATCTTACAGGGTTATTTTACATGTTACAATAGACATGGTACCGACGGCTTTACTTCCCCTCCGAAGGATATTGTGCTACGATTTTTATCGCTCAAGAAAAATCCCTCACTCCCAGCTGTATTTGAATACATGAACTGCAGCTAGCACTGTACCCTGAGATCACTGAGGTCAACAACTTAATAACCAATCACTTTCATCTATACTTATAAAATAACATGTCCTGACTGACTGATTCATCATCGCTGAGCGCAAACTATCAAGGCTACAAGCATGAAATTCGGACTGTATATTCATTTTGTTATGAAGCACCCACTAAGAAAGGATTTTAGAAAATTCCACCCAATGGGGTCAAAATAGGGGATGATAATATGTATGATAATATGTATGAAAGTCCGTCATTTTTAAAGTTACATAAACAAAATTTTGTATTTCGGTTACTGACGTAAAACAAATAAATACGTGTTTCAGGAATTTTGGAAATTTTATTTAATAAGGGATGAAAAATGGGGTGAAAGTTTGTATCGGACTTGCATTATTTTTGATCTGAGGTCAAGTTATGGTCATCAACGTAACGTATTATTTTAAATTAATCTGTAAATACATATGTATATTTTTGTATTTGTATATAATCAACTTCCACGCGAGCAAAGCCGCGGGCAACAGCTATCTAGTTATTTATATACAGGATGAATTTTTTGTTGGTAGAATCTTTCAAATATTTTTTTTTAATTAAGGATTTATACTTCAAAAATGCATAATGAAATATGCACGCACATATACGTTCACAAAACCACTTAGCATTATAGATATTATGTATTTATACATATTTTAATTAAACTAAAAATTGCATAATAAAATGCAACCATGAACGTTTTGAATACATATTTCTATTTGAATTATTTTTTCTATCTCGACAAAGGGATTCCCTTTTAACTTTCCTCCAGGATAATATAAGGGCCGTTAGCCAGCGGGCCGCTAGTTTTATCATACTCCCTTAGACCACCGAAGCGGATATCTGTATTTTTAATTGGCAAAATTATTCAAAATGAATTCACAATGTCAAAGAAGCATCTCGTGAAGTCACCTGTATTTATTGGAGCATTTTACTGCAGTAAACTTATTACTAATTAATATATTTTAACCATTTATGAGGGAATCGAACAGTAGAAAAATAGAGGAGTCGAAGTCTTGGCGTACCGACTCCGTAACCCTGTTCACAACAATCAATTTTATGAAATTTCATTCTTCTATATTACTTTCTAAAATTCGTGGACTAAAAAGAAATTCCTTCTGGAAAACTTAAAAAAAAAAGACCGAGGAATTTTATGCCAAGAAAATAGAGGCAGCCCTGTGAGGGTAGTTTTCCTTCGTTGTTTTTTTCATTCTGCTTAAATTTTACAGTTCTCATCCCTGACACCTTAGCCACACGGCTGACTCTCTCACTGACATGAATGTTTACCCACTTCCAGATGAGCTAGAAACTTGAAATAGGCAAACTTATAGCTTCTAGCCTGTAACCGACGGGAGAGTTCCAAAAAGTTAAAAAAATAAAAATAAATAACACCCTAAAAAAAGCAAAATGTCGGAGCATTTTTAAAGTCGGTCCGGACCTTTATTTTGAAGTTTCTTGTGGCTAAACGGTAATACCTATCAAAAAACGGCTCTGGAATTACATTAGTTTACATCCACTTGCAAAAAAATTCACCAGGGATTTGGGGGCGGAGTCCCCAACAAGCAAAGCGAGTTAGTATATATGCGTGTAACCAGAACGGGTAGTAAGACGCTGTGACAATAAAATAAACATTTGATATTTCGCAAAGCATCTACAATCTCACGGTTAAAGGCAGGATGTACAAAACGGTGTGTTCAATCCGGCCCGCAGGATAAATAATTTAAATGTTTGGCGTTATGAAACAGCTTTTTTTTAAATACAGAAAAATGGGATTTTTATAAAACTATTCCAATTTCATCATTTCCAAACCTAGTAGATCATTCCTAAAAATCATATGGCAATGTTTGCATGCTCATATTCATACATACAACTGTTTTCAACCATGACACTTAGAAAAATGTGATCTTAGAAACCAACTAAACACTTTACTCAACTCTTTGATGGCTCAACTAAAAATGGCGGGAAATCGAACCATTATAACTTGTTGCGAGTCAATACGTCTCTGCACCAAATACAACGTGATGCAACATTTTGCCCCATGTCTTCTTTGGTGATGATTGACAGCTCAGAGCTGACAGCTGACGGCTTTGAAAAGTTACCAGACCAAATTATGTATCCCTACGCCGAACTATATGAGGATTTTTTCCATAAATAATTTTCCACTATCTCTTCTCGAAAATGCTAGTACATTTTCTCTAAACTATACCCTCTTAACTTCCTAACCGATTAATATGTAATCGAAGCAGGAATCTTCATCGTGGCAGTCGACCACTGAATCTCAAACACTATTTATTAACCGAGTCTCAAACCCACTTTGGTGGCCGCATGTTCTAAGGCATTACTCTCATAATAAACTAGACCGCCGATGACGGAGATATCGGTGTTCAATCCCTGTCGGATGTATTGAGTGTGGTTGTTCATAATGGTTTTCCACTTTCCCTCTACGCAAAATGCGGTTACACTTCCTCTAAAATCCAACCTCCCTAACTCCTATTTCATTAAAGTAATTATTAGAAAGGCGTTAAATCCGAACGGGTAGTAAGAAGCAGTGCTAAAAAAAAACTGCTTCCCTTAAGAAACGAAAATATGTTCAAAACCTCCGTTTTCCTGAGCAGGTTTTTCCAGTCACTAATTGAGTAGTTTCCATGGAAAACTGCTTCTTCGGTTTCGTTTTTGGTTGTTGGTTAGCGAATGTACGGCTTATAATTAAAAAAGAAAAGGGGGGGGGGGGGATGGTTGAAGAGGATAGGAGGATATTATTAACGCTGTGGCTTTGGTTTGGTTTTACTTCTTTTTGAAGTAGCAAACAACGTGTTCAAAGTTGCGGTAGGGTGGTTTTTTGGGCCGGGCCGGTAAAAAATTATCATAAAGTTTGTATATAATATATATATATATATATTTTCATCGTCTTCTAATATATTGCTATTACTGTTGTGCAATGTAAGTTTTTAAAACTTGCCATGAATTAATTTTTTATAAAATAAATTAAGAAAATAAAACTTATTGGTAAAAATTATAGATGGGTCTAATCCTATATTTCTCGAATCTGAATCTTACATTTTCCTGCTTTTTCAAATTTGAATCTTTAAATAAGCACAATTTTATTTAAAGTAAAATATTTAAATTTTAATTTAAAAAAAGTTGTTTAGGGCTACTTACAAACGCTAATTTTTTTTCAAGCCTACTACCCCATAAACAACAAATAGAACAATTTTTTTTTTAGTAAATTAATAATATGAATACACTTAGTACTATTTTTGTGATTTTGTTGTTCTCCCAACTACGCAAGTCTATATTATTATTATTATTATTATTATTATTATTATCATTATCATTTTTATTATCATTATTATTATTATTATTATTATTATTATTATTATTATTATTATTATTATTATTATTATATTATTATTATTATTATTATTATTATTAGCACCGCGTCTTACTACCGGTTCGGGTTATACGCACTTACGCTAATGTGTAATGGTAGGGTTATTGGGAGATGAAATGGAGGACCTACAGTTTAAAGTGGAATCCGAACCACGGTTGAGGCCTGGCATTCCCCAAATTCACAAGTTGTGATTAATACACGTCTTATCAGAGGTTAAGGAAGGGTTTGGTGATCAGATAAATCTCTGCCGGGACCGAGGATTGAACCCCGGACCCCAGCACAGAAGTCTGACACCTTACCCCTAGACCGCCTGTCACCTTATATATAATTCCTTTTACCTATTGTTTGAAATTTTGGTATCAAGTCAAGCTCTTTAATAATAATTGTATTCAAGATACTTTTGTTTGTTGAGATTATTACATGTCTGTTCTCATGGCCGAAGGGGGAGGAGGAGTCGAACTAGGTCCACAAATATTATATAACTCACACCGTTGATCGCGTAGATAAAGACGCCAGTCTTGTCCTATTTTTCATTTACAGATTGGTGAGTAGTTTAGAGGATCGAATCCCAGACGGGTGTATTGAGTTTTTTTCCCTTTCCTAAATGCGCTTACCTCACGCAAAAGAGGATACTGTTTCTCTAAATACTAATTTTTTTTTAGTGCATGGTATCTTTGACTCTGACTTCAGTATCTATCTAGTTCGGTCGCCTGTGTGTGTAGACTTTTAGCAGCTTTGTGGGAACAGAACGTTATCCAGGGTATACCTATGGAGGTTGTCTACACGTCTCTTCTTTCCTGCAATGAGATTATTTGATGATACAGTAGCTCCATGGCTTCTTTGGTGCTGATTGACAGCTCACAGCTGACGTCTGACAGTCAACATTTAGGTATATACCTAAATTTTGACTGTCAGAAGTGACGGTTGCTAAACACAGGTTTTTGTAGATCATATGGTTCGGCGTAGGGATACATAATTTGGTCAGGTAACTTTTCAAAGCTGTCAGTCATCACCGAAGAAGTCATGGGGCTACTGTAGTTATTATGGAAGTGTGAAGCCACTAATGATCTCAATCCTAACTTAAGCCAGACTAACCAAACCCTGGTGACCTTTGGGATAATTCCTCTCTCGAGAGGAATACCCATGGTATCAGCCGGGAATCAAACAAGGAGTGGGACCGCTACGTTCGTAGCAGGTGCACTGACCACTTATACCGTGGGGCCGGTAATACAAGTATTACCTTACTCATCTCTAACACATTATTGTGTGAATACGATCGTAGCCCGGATGGTTGGTAAGCCGTGTAGCACTGATACTGTGCAAGGTATACATTTTAATGATTTTTAAGTAATAAAAAATTTAGCTTCATTTTTTCCTTTATGAATACTTACTGGTATGATGTTTTAACATTATTTTAAAGGGTACCTTTCCAGCTAGTTCTTTTTTCTTTTATAATTTACGGAGTATGGTTACAAACTTATTATACTAATGGGTTAGGAAATGTAAAGGTTGAATATAGAGAATGTGAACTCGCATTTTCGTGGAAGGAGGGTGGAAAACCATTTAGGAAACCACTCAAGTGAGATTCGAACCTCGATCTCCCTGTCCTTGGCAGTCTAGCACAACATGAGACTAGCGCGTTAGCTAACTATATAACCGAGGCGGATGAAACATTACGCAAATATTATAATAAAATGTTATCAATGTTGGCCGCAAATAAATATCTTTGAATTTTCTAAATTTGTTTTTCCAACCAAAATCAGAATATACATTATGCAATGTATGTATTATTAAATTTGAACGTAAGTCAAAATAACAAAGTTTTCAAAGGCACAGATACCAAACATTATAGCATATTTAATTTAAATCGATCAAATCTATTATTTTATTCCTAATTTGTAAGTTAGCTAATCCTATATAATATTTCTGTTGTCAACATCCCTTTTTATCAACTAATACAAAGCTTACAGCGATGAATAAGGTACCAGTGGATAGGATTTTTGTACCGACTTCTGACATAGCATACTCAGTTTACGTTGAAACACATTGTTTAAAATGTAAGTTAAAAAAACTATTTATTATTTCTGTTTTCTTTGCAATGACTATCAATAAGTCTCAGGGACAGACTCTTCAAAGAGCTGGATTGTACTTGCCAAATGCTGTATTTACTCAAGGACAACTTTATGTAGCCTTTTCAAGAGTCACTAAATCTTACAATATTTTTGTATCAATTACAGAAAATGACAAACAAAAAATTCAAGATGATTGCATTCTGACATCAAATATTGGTTGCATAAAGGTATTGTAAATTGTTAATACGTTCACATTAATAAACTCTCCTATTTTGTGAATACACTTAGCTGAGTATTTAATTTCAACAACCCAACAAAATACTAAATTGATTAAGAAGGGAGGGGGTGAGAGGTTGAATGTGCGAAAGTTTCGCATGGGCTTACTGGTTAGTCTGATTTTTGGTCTAGGTTTCTAATTTTTTTCAACCGGGATCCTTACAGTTCCAAAATAATAGATAACGTCGAATTGTATAACATTGATTCGTTATTTGACTAATTTATTTTAAAGGACAAATACCTTTTCCATTTCTTAATCTAATATATTTATAAGATTTCAAAAAGGTCCTTGTAATTGGTAGGAAGGGGCAAAGGAAGCAGAGGTTTTTTTTTTTTACCTTCCTTCTTCATCCCCCTCTTTTCGAAACCATCGTTGAGCTGCTGCTTTGGAGGTTCTTTATTCGGGTCTCCTGATAGCTTTACATCAACTGTTGCTCCTGAAAAAAGGGAGAGGGTATATATATACAGGGTGTATACGAATTCGTGAACTTTCTATCCAAAGCGCTATTCCTTATGACAAAAAATCATATAAAACAACAAACATTTCTGATGTTTAAGATTTTTAGGCACGCGACACAATCAAATGGGGTGAAACTTGCTACGCACAATGTTGCAACAGCAGCAACACAAAGAACACGTGTCCGCAGATCTTCTTACATATACTGACAATCTCGTAACGAAATACCACGCGGCTTGTACAACCGTCGATAGCATAATACAATGACTGCCGCCTGGCTCGAAATACATGATGGTCGTTTAAAATAGCTACTATAAGTATGAACGATAGTAAAGGTTGCATGGTGTGCCCTTGATTTTTAATTTTCACCGAGTCTTAATAACCGTTCGGGTTATTGGGATTAATTAGTTACCACTCACTTCGGTGGCCGCATGGTCTAACGCATTATTCTCCCGTTGGACTAGACTCCCGAAGACGGGGATATAGAGGTTCGATCCCGGTCGGTTGCACTGAGGGTGATTTTTCTAGATGGTTTTCCACCATCCCTCTATGCAAATGCGAGTGTATTTCTCTAAATTAAGCCTTCCTAACACCTAAACCATTAATGTAATTAGTACATAGGCGTATAACTTGAACGGGCTGTAAAACGCGGTGCAAAAAAAAAAAAAACACCGTGTATTATTACCTCTTCAGGTTATATGATTATCACTCTAATGTGGTAGGGATGAGAAAGAAGCATTTTACAGGTAATTTACCCACATTTGCGTGGAAGGACAGTGGGAAACCATTTAGGAAAAGCCACCCTGGCTAGACCCGAACAGGATTTGAACCAAATCTCCCAGTCATCAGCAGGCAAGTCTAACGTGAGAGTGACACCTTAGACCATTCAGCCACTGAATTGGGTCATATATATTAACTCTGCTAGTGTGTTCGAGGATGAGGAAGGCTGAATATTGAGAAAGTGTACTTCAGAAGCTCTCGTTGACTCGTGAAGAGTGTGCAAAGTTAATTTGAATCCTACATTATTTTTTTTGTCAGCTCGACATCTGTATATAAAAAGTTTAATGTTGAATTTGTGAAAAATTAATATTATTTAAAATAAATGCTTGGAAATGACTTTAAAAATATTCAAAAAATGATAAGATTACCTTAAAAATCCAACCTACAAAAAGTGACTCAAATTATTCAAAAAAGCTAACGCTTGTACATTTAGTTGTACACTCCGTTTACCCTAAATTATACCAGTCTTACCTTGACTAATGGACTTCTCTTATAAACATTACCATAGTGGAATAATGCAAGGTAAGTTTTCTACCTTACAAGGTATACGAACGGTTCCATAAAAACGATGACATACCCATGCCTGGGTTGTAAGGAATCACACTCAAAGAAGAATGGCGTGAGATTTTATACACCCTGTATATTAGGCAGTGGCGACTTGGATTTGTGTCAAAGTTAATTGGATGTCAGGGCTCCTTACAGTCACAAGGATTGATCTCAATTATTTTGTACGATCGTTTGTTCCTAAAATAGGGATAAATAGTAAAAAAAAAAGGAGTAGGAGGGGAAGCGAAAAGGCAGATTATCGAGTTCTGTGTGTGTGTTTGACGCGGGCAGTCAAATCGAGTTATATTATATTCCCTTTCATGAATTTATTTTATCCCCGTTTCAATGGCTTTCTCAGAGAATAACTGTCGCTTTTGTTTCTTCCTCGGATTAGTTCGACTGGTCCGGTTCAGATAGCGCGTCCTTCTTCTGGAGTCGAATTATATGACATCCAATTATTCCAAAACTTTTATTTAAAACAACGTCACGCAAACTTCCAACGTGTCACGTTCAATAATTATTGACACGTTTTTTTTTATTTATAATAAAATAAGAAAAATTGACAACGAACAATAATTGTTTGGAATATTGTTACCCTATAGTTAAAAGGCTATTCAAACAAAAATTTAAAATTTAAATAACTTATTTCGTTTTGATATCTTTTTACTTTAAAACAGTATAATATTTTATTTTTCTCACTAAATAATAAACAAAGACTATACCAAAACCTGCTTCAGTGACCAAATGGTCTAAGGCGTCACTTTCGTGTTAACTGTCCATCTAATGACGGGTAGATCAGGTTCAGAATCCTGGTTGGGTCTACTGATGGTAGTTTTTTCCTAAATGGTTTTCTAATTTCCTTCCCAGCAAATGCGGGTAAATTACCTCTAAGAAGTTTCCTTTCTTATACCTACCCCATTAGAGTAATGATCATATATGCGTATGACCTTAACAGTTAGTAAGACACGGTGATAAAACCACAATGGAAAATGAAATTCCATAATGAAGAGCTTCATGGTATGAATGCATCTGCGGTCATATTAAGGATAACCAACGCGTGCTGAATGAGGTGGGGTGATCTTGTGGCGCGTATGGGTGATGACAGGCGTCTACACAAAACTTTAGTTGGGAAACCTGAAGAAACGGGACTCATTGCTGGACCAAAACGTCGATGGGCAATGTTAAAATATATTTGATGGAGGTTGGGTGTTAGGTTAGGGATGTGATGAAGGCGTCTTCTTAGGATCCAAGGTTATTAGAATATACAAAACACACCTGATCGAGGCAACCTTATAAGGGCCCTTTTATGCATGCGATTCGTTTCTTCTGACAACCGAAAAAACGGATGGCAAAAACGCATCTGGATTGTAAGGTTCTTTTATACATGCGACATTTAGTCGTCCCCTGAACAAACTATAAAAGGGGGAGAGGGGGATGAAAACATGGTATCATTGCTGATAATGTCTTGCAGTAGAAGATGGATCCGTGCGTGCTGCATACTGCTTATCGAGTTCGAACCACAATCTTCCCCCGTCCCCTGGCAGACGTGACCGTTAGACCACTCGACCATTGAAGCCAACCAGATTGTTTATAGATTAAGAATCCTCTCACTAATGAACCAGAGCGGTGGGAATAGGGTGAGGTGTTTCAGAATACAAACCTATTACTATTTTTGACACAAAGAGTAAAAGTAATTTCACATTTCATTTACGTTATTTGTCACCTACGTATTCCCAGGACGCAAACAAACATATTTCTGACTTCCAAGCGGTGACGCGTGCCATTCCTACCGACCTAATCTTGCACATCATGAGTGGCTACAGCCAGGGAAAATATTAGGGTGATTTCTCACTCTCCTGTTGTGTCTTGTATTGGTGCAGAAACCCTTAGGTAGGCTTTCCTCGCAACATCTGTTCAAGTTATTTATAAGGTAACCTAAAAATCAAACAATTCCCATCAACTCTTCAGGGTCGTAAGTTTTCTGTTGTAATGTCAAACACTCCCGTAATACCCATTTAACCCAACACCTTAGTTTAGTTGGTAGCGCGTCTGTCCACTGAATCAAGGGTTTCCTTTGAATCTCGGGTGGGTGAACTAGGGCTTGTTTCCCACTCTCCCACCATGCAAATGCGTGTTTACTTCCTCTAATTCAACCTTTCCAATTCCTAATACATTAGCGTAATACCCGAACAGGTAGCAAGCTACTGTGCTAATAATAATAATATAATAATAATAATAATAATAATAATAATAAACATTTTCGAGTTCATATAATATGTGTTCCAGATCACCAAAAAATTACGTACAAGTTTCCATTTAAGAAATAAATTTTGATAATAGTTATAGGACGTTAGGGGTTTGACCCC
Organism: Timema cristinae; assembly: GCA_039000515.1. Lineage (NCBI taxonomy): Eukaryota > Metazoa > Arthropoda > Insecta > Phasmatodea > Timematidae > Timema > Timema cristinae. The sequence goes on along the minus strand of JBCFYV010002255.1, from coordinate 20,452,287 downwards.
ACCGTAAGTTATTTTTGGGTAAATTTTCATAATTCGTTTCACAATTCCAACTCTGAAAAATTGATATACATTTCCCTTAATAAATCTTATTTATTCAGCCTTACTTCTTTCTTGTTATAAATATTATATATGTAGGCTCTAAATGGATAATATAAGTTTTAATAAATATTCAGGGTAAGTTAAACAAATTCACACCATAGTATCCAATTTAAAGGATATATTATAGTTTCCTTCATGCGTGTCGGGTATTTAAGGAGGTTCTCCATTCTCCCTCCGTGAAAATGTTGGTACACTTCCTCTAATTTCGGCTTAAGACCGTTAGAATATTTTTTGTTTGTTTGGCATGTTGCTACCCTCTCTCACGACCCAAGTCCATAGCGTTGACTGATTGTTTTAAATTGTATTTGCGATTACATATTATTATGTCAACCAAATATAGTTAAGACCATATTAAAAAATAAAACTTCTTTGTTTGTCATATCTATTAACTCATAATTATCAAATATAACACCTTATTAGTGAAGTAAATTTGATACTCTTCCAACAGGCAAACTAACTTGTCATGTGTAGGTTGATTGCTTCTCCTTCCCAGCATTTGAATATCCTATAATTTACGACTAGGCTTGTATTCTACAATCACAACAATTACAATTGACAAATAAAAATAAAGTTAGATCTTGTGCGTGAATTTGCTATTTAAACAGCAAAATTAGTTCCTTTTTTTACTTTCTCCTTAGGTATCAACGATAAAATAGGTAGGGTCAAACTAAAAAATGTATATCTTACCTTTATAGTTGATTGTAGATGCAATTTTTTTTCTTGCAGAGTGAAGTTGAATTAATACACACACACGATCAGTAAATTGAATTCCTTTTCCTGAAAGTATTGATACCCTTTCAGGTGATTAATGCAACTAATGTGGTCTCTCCGGCTATTAGTTGTTTATTACCTCATAATTAACAAAGATAAATATTTATCACTGAATTATTTTCGATACGCTTCCAAAGTAAACTAACCTGTCAGGATTTGAGGTAGATATTATAACTTGAGGGGTCAGTTAGATAGAAAAGAGACCAAATAGTAAGAGAATAACCGCTGTTCACGTATTTAACAGATGCAATTTCAGGGAGTGAATACGCTCAAGCCCCCCAAACATATGTAAGCTATGTTTCAATTAACAGGTTTTAATTAATTTATTTATATGATAATAAGAAAGGCCATATGATTAATCAATATATTGATATCTAAACATTTCTCATGTGTTTTCTAAAACTGGGCCCCCTTTTTTAGTCACAGTTCAATTTGTTCGATTAGTAAATTAATAAATTAAACTGACTGGGAGTTTGTTTCTTAAGACTTGTTGTTTACCTGCATCGATGATAGCATAGTCTAAGGCGTCACTATCGTGTTATACTAGACTGCCGATGCCAGGGTGGTCGGCGTTTGCTTCCCTTTGTGGTGTACTGAGATTGATTTTCTCACCCCAAGCAAATACGGATACACGTTCTACCTGGTCTAATTATATCAAACGGAAAATCTGATCAGCCAACAAAACCCTTTTATTCTTTTTGCTTAGCCTACATATTTTCTCGCATTCTATTGGTTAATAATAAAATTTAATTTAGTTTCGTGAATAAATTAAATGTAATGTTCTGTTACTTGATCATTTGTGTCTTGATCATCGTTGCGTATTGTCACAGCACAAGAACCGCGACAGATATCGAGGTTCGAATCCTTGTGGTCACGCCATCATCTAATTTTAGTGGAGGAGGCTGGAATTGAATCCCTGCTGGTGGAACATATAGACGTTTAGCAAGAAAGAGTGTGTGTAACTCATCTAGCTATGGTGGGGTTCGAATCCCCGCTGAGGTGTACTGTCACTAAATGGTGTTCCTCTCTTTCACTCCACGTAAACGCTTAAATAAATCTACCTTACTCGTTGTCCATGTTGGTAAGTATGATTTTGGTAGGAAGAGCAGTTTATGTTTAGATCACGGACTTGCCGTATGGATGTATTTAGTTTGTTTGGTAGAGAAGTCAGATCATCTGCAGATCATGTTAGGAAGAGCAGCTAGCTACTTTACCAGCGGTCTTTATCTATAAAATCACCCTCGTAATCAGCAAAGATAACACTTTATTAGTCACTGTTAAATTTGTTCGACTAGTAAACTAAACTTACTGGGAATGCGTTTTATAAAACTTGTGGTTTACCTGCGTCGATGGTCGCATGGTTTAAGGCGTTACTAGACGGCCGGTTATCAACTTTTGAAGCAAATGAGTGAACACATTCTACCTGGTCAACCAGCAAAATGGCGGGGGTGCGGGAAGTACGGCCGTTCTAAAGACATTAGCCGTGCTAAAGATATCGAGTTTCGAATGCCTGTGGTCACTCCAGCATTTAATTCTGGCGGAGGAGGTGTGAATCGAATCCCTTGTTGTTGGAACATTTTCTTAATTAATATGTAGACGTTTAGCCAGAAAGGGTGTTTGTAACTCATCTGGCTTATGTAGCTGGAGGTCGTGGTTCGAATCCCCTTTGAGGTGCACTGTCACTCTCGTGTTTGGATAGTCTGCCAAGGAGAGCATGGTTTGAACCTCAGCTGGCTGCGCTGAGGATGATTTTCACTACGCAATTGCGTGTGCACTTCCTCACCCGATCGGATATTAAGACGCTATGCTTTGTATGGCTCTCAGACATCAACATTGATTGTTTGTGTCCTTTACCGGCTGTCAGTATCTCACTGACTTGACGTATGAATATATTTAATTTTTTGGGTAGAAAGAACAAATACAAACTTATATATTTTTTGTAATCAACATTGACGTAGGAAGAATAGTTTAAAATTCAAACTGTCTGCTCCGTATCTATTAGATCACGGACTTGCCTTATGCACATATTTAAGTTGTTTGGTAGGAGGAACAGTTTAGAATATTAACACTTTACTCTTGAAGTAATTGTGCTTTCCGTCCTACTATAGGACTCCTTTTACCGTATATAATAATCAAATCTTTTTGACACTTAGCGCAGCACTCTTGGTGTAATAATTAGGAAACTGACCGGTATTTAACAGGTAATGAATGCCTTTAGGCCCCGGAAAATTAACAGAAAATGCTCTCTTCGATAGTTTCTTCACTCATTAGTAATCAGGCTCCACTGCTCTCTTACCCAAAACCTTTGGGACAAACATTAAAATCAAATAGTCTAAACCCATGAGCCACTTTGGTGGCCCTCCACCCCCGCTGGGGATCCGGGGGGTAGGAATCAACCGGATGTGGAAAGTGGGTTAATTGACATCACAATACACACTCTCTCGTATGGTCTCGGGAGAGGTGGGATGTGGGTGGGCGAACCAACCGGATGTGGAAAGTAGGTTAATTGATAGCCTGGGGAGTGTACCGATAGGGCCCACGATACTACTCAACTGTTTATGTCAGCACACAAAAATGTCTTTGAGGGATAGCTAAAGGGCCTACCAATTTTGCCCGGAAAGGTATTTTCACATACCTTCGAGGGTTTATTTACATGCCACAATCGACATGAGACCGACGGTTTTACTTACTTTCCGAAGGAAGTTGTGCTATGGATTTTTATCGTTCAGTGAAAATCCGTTCACCCCGGCTGCGTTTGAACCCACGTTCTTGACTAATTCATTAAGTTGACTAATTAATTATAATAATGTTCTAATGGTTGAAGTCAATTTTTAAAATTAGGCTCAAATTTTATTTTAATCAAATTAAATGTTAAAATAAAGCTCATCTGTTGAAGCGCGTCCTTTATGGTTTTGAAGGGGCTAGAATTCTGGGAGGAGTGGAAACTTCTCCACGAATTCGCTAAAGCACTTTCTCTAATAGCTTGTTATAAAATAAAATGCCTTTCGATTGTGACCCCATCTCATGAATCTTAATTGACAAAAGGACTCATTAGCTTTGGACAGATTTTGCTTTTCTGTGTTGAGGGTCGCATTCATATACCATCATTCTCTTTGTATGATTTATGAGAAATAAATGGATTAATTAATTAAATGAGTTGAAAGAGAAATTACGTATATGTGTTATTATATAATCCTAAGGTTTAGCAATAGCTGCTTATACAAATGTACTCTATATTCAGACTTTGTGTCTGTGCATTTATAGGCTTGTATGAGACGACAGATACAGTGAATAAGGCGGTGTTTTTCGTCTTCATAATTATCGCCCTTCATTCCCTCTTTTTGTATAAGAGTACACATGCACGTATATACCTATGACCAAAGGGTACGAAGTGTTAAGCTCAATTGGCCTAATTCATACGTTTATAGAGAATCGTGCCTTTGACCAAGGGGTCTAAAGAGTTAAGCTCAATTCACACGTTTATAGAAAATCTGATGCTGAACACAGTTTGCTCTGCTTGATTGGCCTAACACACGAGACGCTCTCAGGATTGTTTTTCGACCCATGATTCTTTGCAACACCAACTAAAAATTGTTATTATTATTATTATTAGCACCGCGTCTTACTACCCGTTCGGGTTATACGCACTTAACGCTAATGTGTAATGGTAGGGTGATTGTGAGATGAAATGGAGGACCTACAGTTTAACGTGGGATCCGAACCACGGTGGAGGCTTGTCATTCCTCACATTCACTAGTTGTCATTAATACACGTCTTGTCAGAGGTGAAGGAAGGGTTTGGTAATCAGATAAATCTGTGCTGGGACAGAGGATTGAACGCCGGACCCTCACTAAAGCAGTCTGACACCTTACCCCTAAAACATCTGGTCACCGACCAACTATAAACACCTTATTGCCAACACATTTGATTTTTTGATGGGATTATTAAATGTTATGACCTGCTTTGGTGGCCGCATGGTCTTAGGTGTTGCCCTCGTGTTAAACCTGAAAGTCGATGACTTGGGTATACTGAGGATGGTTTTTTTCAAATTTGTTTTCCACTCTCCATCCACGCAAACTCAGTTACACTTCCTTTAAAATTCAAACTTAATAATCCCTAGCTCATCAGTTTAATTATTATATACACATATAACCTGAACAGGTAGTAAGACGTGGTTCTAAAACCAAACGTAAAAAGTATTATGTTTTATGTTGTTGGTATATAGAACTGCGTGAATCCGGTTATCTTTTCGTTGATAGGCTCTCGCAAACAGATTGTCGTGGGGCAGAACGGACAAAGCTGAACATTTTCCGACTCACTCCGAATGGATCGTGCTGAAATCTTGTGATTGGCTTAGAGATCGTCACTTTAACACGTTTCTGCTCCGTTTTTTATTTTTTGGCGAAAATGTGAATATACACTTAAGACTCGAAAGTGTACTCGGACACACTTTTTTTGTCAGGTTGGGGTTCGCTTCTCTGCTGAATGCAACGAGGGTAGTCTTTTCAAAGCCTTTCTACACTAATTCTAAAACTACCGCTAACCTCATCCGTTAATTCAAGTCGTTGATGATACGCTTAGCTTACTCATTTATACAATTAAGACAGCTTTAAATGAAAAAATGTGATTCGAATAACTAAAAATATTCAGTAAATTTGTTAAAATATGTTTTGCTCAGATTTATTAGGTTATTCAGACACCAGTTAAACTAAACAGGCAAGTCAGATTTTCGTAATGAATACTTTTTCTAGGCATGAAAAGTAAAGAAAAATAATTAATTTCAATTACACAGCTCATTAAATTCACACTAAAAACTGGATATTACTTCGTTTATTATTTGGGTCGAGGGGTTTTGAGGGTTATGCTACGTCCTAACCCCGGCTACGCCATTCCTAACATTTGCCGTAAATGAGAATTAACTTCTCTTTTTTACTCTTAAAAAATAAAATAATTTCTGTTTTTGTGTAACTGGTGGTGTGTGTGTGTGTGTTTTCATTCCAAGCAGATTAAAGTTACTTCTGGTGCGTATAGGGGTTAACAGACCATAAGGAAACTTTAATTAAAAGAAATGTAAGGATAGTATTTTTTTTAACTCTTCCCAATCCGTTGTGCTGAACTCACGATTTTTTCTAATACACCTTGCTAGGAGGTCAACAGTACACCTTGCTAGGGGGTCAACGTCCAATTAATTGGAGCAATTTGTTAGTGTTTTTTTTGTTAGAATAAAAGTATAAAAGTCAATTGAATAATTATTTGAAAGTATTTATAATCTGACTGCCTGACTCCTCTCGGGGAAAACCTGGAAATATAATTGGGTTTAAAAATAGACCCGCCCAGACATAATGTTTAGGGTTGCTAGACATAATATTGAGCCCATTTAACCCATGGGGCCACTTTTCCCCAATTACAAACGGCATACTCAATAATGACACACGCGCTTCGGTGGTCGAATGGTCTAAGGCGTCACTCTCGTAATATATTGAACTGCTAATGATGGGGAGATTGGGATTCGAATCCCGTTCGGGTGTGCTGGGGGTGTTTTTTCCTGAATGATTTATCATTCCCTCTTTCACTTCAACTAAATTCAACCTTCCTCATCCCTAACACATTGGCGTAGTTAGTACATAAGCGTATAGCTCGAAAGGGTAGTAAGACGCAGTGTTAAAACAATGTATATATATTTATAGCTAATAGAGTATTTTGATTAAAAAAAATTGGTTTATCAGTCCATATATGGAGTTCCGTAAGAAAAATTCGAATCTTTTACCAGTGAAAAGTGAGCAAAACAGTTAATGATTACATTTCTTAGATTTTATGGCCACCCACATTAACTCCCCACATCTCTAATTTTGTTTGGTATGCACCAAGTCTTGGAGATCCACATATTTACAATACTGGGGTCTAAAGGAGGAGGAAACTAGAATTTGAAAAAAAGCTTATCCACATTTGTTTGAAGGAAGAGTGCAAGTATTCAAATCTCTCGGTTCCATGGCCTTGAAGCTATCATTCTTTCTATCTCTGTCTCTCTCTCCCTCTCTCTCTCTCTCTCTCTCTCACACACACACACAGTAGCAGTGGAGTTCTCTGGTAAAGTTTATTGGTAATGATAAACCCACATCCATTACACCCTCCCTCCCATCATATCCGCCCACCCTGTCTTTATTTTGTCGACAAGTCGTTTACAAATGGAGTCTTTGATGACAACCTCCCTGCAAAAGAGTAATCATTCATTCTCCGTCTTAAGAGTTTGTTGATGTCTGCCTATCACGCGGTCAACTAGTTATTGATTACAACAAAAAAAAGTATAGTTTTAATGCATACATTATTGGAAGTGGCATCATTTGCGGGGTTGCCTCAATCCTGGATAAAACAAAGAATTTGGAGGGGAAACAAAAATACTGAAATATTTTTGAATTAGACTCCTCATCTCCTCGTCACATGAAAATTATATGAAATAGACACCTTAGCCTGGGTGTTCATTGATATTGATGATCTCTTGATTCTAAACGTATCGACAAGAAAGAAAAAAATAAATTAAAATTAAAACCTCTCCAGTTTTGGCAAGACAACAAAATCGCTGTCAATCGTACTTGAGGTTTATCTCTGTAATAGAGAACTAAATTCCCGCCAATTGAAGGTACAAGGGAAAAAGGGGAATGTCCAATTTTAACTCAAACTCAGTTAGTGCTGCCATCTATTAGGCAATCACGAGACCTTTCTAATGAATTTTAGATTATACTTGAAAGAGGTCTCTGTCATATTTAAAAAAAGTATTTCCTGGGATCCTTATGGAATTTGAGATATAAAAGTTGTTGTTCAGGAAAATGTGTGTAGTTTGATTTTCCTCCTTTTCCCCCCTGTCCCCTTAAATTGTTTTCCTTAAGAAGAGCAGTAAGGTTGAGTTGTTAATGTTAACTCGGGGCGGTATGTACCTTCAATCGATACACACTCATTGGAAAAGACCGTCCATCACTCGTCAATCTCTTTAGCGACAGGTGATTTGTCACATACGGGCTGGGCTATCTCTGGTAGACCACCACACACTTGCAAATCATCGCCCATCCCCACCACGGGGGGAGTGATGGATTATATTGGATATTCATGATCTAATTACTCCAACTGGTAGCTACAATCCAATTTTCATAGAAAGGGCCTTTTAGAAAATACTAAACTATGTATATTTGTTGCCAAAATTGAGAACATATTACTATTTTGTTAATGTTACTTTCTTCTTCTGAAAAACCCACGTGGTTTTAATGGGCTTTATGTCCATCCGGAGCTGGGCATGCACCCAGCCTTTCGGCTGGTTAGTGCTACCTGCTCCATCTGGTATACATCCCATCTACTAGGGGAGTTCAGAAAGTGTGGTGATTCGTCGTTGCCTTTTACACCGAATTTCTATGAGCGAGCTCGAAAAGATCTACCATTTTTGCCGGAAAATATATTTTCACAAAAGGGTTATTTTACATGCCATTATCGACATGCGACAACGGCTTTACTTCCCCTTCGAAGGAAGTTGTGCTACGGATTTTTATCGCTTGAAAAAAAAAATTCGTCGACCCCGGCTGTGTTTTAACCCACGAACATCGAACCTTGAGCTGAGTACTTTACCCTAAGACCACCGAGGTCGATAGTGTTATTTTGAGCACCCTTTACCCTCCACCTTCCCACCCCCTCGGCATGTGATGTAAGATAACGTGATTATGTGCAATCTTTGGTAATATTATTGTTATATATATTCTGAGTTTAACATTGGTTGAAAGCAGGTGAGATGTCAGCAACTTACTGAGTAATAGAAACATTTCCCTGACTCTATTATTTTCCTAATTTACACTCTAAATTATCGTCCCCAATCTCAGATCTATGTGTGATCATATACTCAATTTTTTCAGCGTTCACTTCTAAACCCATTTCCTAACTAGCTTCTAATAAAGTTTCTGCATTTCTTGCAATAGTTTACTATTACCTAACAAAGCTAAATCATCTATTATTTTTACCGCGTCTTACTACCCGTTCGAGTTATACGCACGTACGCTAATGTGTAATGAATGGTAGCGGGGTTGTGAGATGAAATGAAGGACCTACAGTTTAACGTGGGATCCGAATCACGGTGAAGGTCTGGCATTCCACACATTCACAAGTTGTGATTAATACACCTCTTGTCAGAGGTGAAGGAAGGGTTTGGCAATAAGATAAATATGTGCCTGGAGCGAGGATTGAACCCCGGATCCCAGCACAGAAGTCCGACACTTTACCCCTAGACCATCAGGTCACCCTTCAGACCTCACTTAGCTTGACAAGTTTTTTTTTCGGGTATTCAAACTGTACATGCACATTTTACTCTCTTGCTATAGTGGGATAAAAATCAAATAAAAAAAGCCACATATTTTGTTATGTATGTGTTTATTTCCAACACGTTTATGCATGGAAAAGGCCTTTACGGGTGATCCGACCTCACCCTTTAACCTCCACTCAAGACAAGAACACTTGACCGAATTCGGATGTCTCTAGATAAAAGGTTCCCTTAACCCCTCCCCTATCTTTGAACGCGTGTGGTGACGTCAGATAATGGTCCCCGCCCTCCTCTAGGGGTACTTTTCGACGCGATGACAAGTCTCTATCTTCACTTCTCTCTTAAGGTGGAATGATAGGAATTGCGAGCTAAGTGAAGTATTTTTCCAGCTTTCATTACATTTTTATTTTTATTAAATCAAATACCTCTCCAGTAGAAACATAAGAGTTTAATGTTCTTCACATAGTAATCTTTAGCGTGTGAAGTTTCGAAATTTTTTTAAGTCAACGTTGAAGGCCAAATCTCCTTTTTGACTTGACTCCCTAAGTTACCTTCGCATCTTTTAAATATTTCGAAGGAAAAAAGAAAATTTCCATTTATTACGAACAAATTTGAAATATCTCATTTAATAAGAGATATTTCCACGTACAATCATTTTTATAACAGCCACTGAAAAGCATTAAACACCGACTAGTGGTGACCCGGTGGTCTAGGGGTAAGGTGTCAGACTTCTATACTGGGGGTCCGGGGTTTAATCCTAGATCCCAGCACAGATTTGTCTGATTACCAAACCCTTCCTTCACCTCTGACAAGACTGATTATCACACTTGTGAATGTGGGGAATGCCAGGCCCCCACCTTGGTTCGGATTCCACGTTAAGCTGTAGGTCCTCCATTTGATCTCACAATCTCCCTACCATTACACATTAGCGTAAGTGCGTATAACCCGAACGGGTAGTAAGACGTGGTGCTAATAATAATAATATTAATAATAACACCGACTAATGATTAAATGACACCATAACGTAGGCCTTACCTTGATGAATTAATGATTAATTTACAGATTCAAAGTAGTGTTATGTTACAACAACAAAAACTTAATCTTCGACTTCCGCTTCGATTTTTCTTCGAACGTTTGAAATTCGCTTTGCATTCAAAAAGTAATATTAGCACATCCCTAGTAATCTCAACACTTCTTAAATATCTGTCAAGGGTTTCCTTGAATTTGATGGCAAACTTTTTATATCTTCATTTCAAAAAGTTTGTCATCGCATTCTGCTACCCTCATGACAGGCATTAAATAACTTTTGATATCACCACATGAAGAAAATTAAATTCTATACTTGTACTTGTCAATATTATATTTATCTAGCCGAAACAAATTTTTGCTATGAAAACTGAATAAACAAAACAAAAACACTCACCTTTTCTCGTGGAATCTTCCATCCCACCTTAAAGGATGGCTTTTAAGTGATGACGCACTGGCTTGGGCTCCTCTTGAAACTATTAGGATCATGTCTCTCCAGAATTTAATGATTGATTCGCTGTGACACATCTGTGGGCACGAGGACTAGATGCCAGGCTCATCTGGTTTGATTTGCTGACTACGGGGAGATAGAGATTCATATAGGAGTAAAGAAGGTATTTGTTTTTTTATAAATGTCTTACCACTCTCTCTCCGCAAGAAATTCGGATACATTTCCTCTCTTCCTTTCTCATCCTTATCAGATTGACGCCATTAAAATACGTAAAGCCTGGCTGGGTTTGAAATACGCAAGGACGATTATGGCGGTAAAGATTTGTTGCATTATTTCTTTCTCTGTTTTTATTTTGTTTATTTTCTTAAGGGTCCATCTCATAGATGATAAACCGAGAAATTAGATACAAGATTACGTTCGAGCCAGAAATCTGATCAAAGTGCAGGGAAATTTAAATCATTGAACTACCCTAAATCACAGAAATAAACAAGTATTTCAATTTGATATGGCGGGCGACACTAAAGGAAATCGGGGCCGCGAGTGGCTGCGGGCCGCGGGCTAGACATGGTTTGCTATAACATGCACAAACTATATTGTTTAGGTTATTATTTACAAAATGTAAACATAATTTAATATTATATTTATCGTCATTTAATTAATAGTAATTTCTCAAAAGTGAAAACTGCTGAATACGTATAAATAAAAGGTAACCCCCCACACCCCCCAGCTGTCAAATATATAATTCATAAACGCATAGGAGAGCTTTTAACTATTGGAGAGAATGGAAGGAACCCATTTTCACTTTAAATTTAAATTTAAAAAATAAAAATATTTTTGTACCTACTGAACATTACGAATCGTGCGATAGCTAAATTGATTATATAATTAAAATTAAAAAATGGTGTGTGTACTTATGTACGCGCGTGAGAAGTTATACTTCTTTGGCATCATTAAATAAACTAAAAAAATCTGAGATTGATGAATAAGATTTATTATAGAGAATTAGATATTAGAAATTAATAATAAATATTTAAAATTGAAAATTAATAATTTAATAATATATATATATTTAATAATTATATATAATAATATATAATTATTAAAAATAAAATTTAGAAAATAATAAATATATATGACATAATTTGTACTAAATATTATAAGATTCTTAATTTTAAATATTTATTATTGATTATTTAATATTTTAAAAGTAAATGAATAAATTTAATAATAAATTCAAAAATTGAATGTAAGTTTATTCATTTTTTAAATATTTATTATTTTCTTAATTTAATATTCACTTTTCATTTTTATCAAAAAGTTTTCATTAAATTTGTTCATTTATTTTTAAAAATATTTATTATTTATTCAATTTAATAATAAATATTAAAAATTAATATTTTAATTTGATGTTCGATTTAAATTTTTATCACAAATTTTTTATTAAATGTTTTATTAATTTTATTTCTTTATTTTGTAAATATTAAATAACCAATAATAAATATTTAACAATAATAATTTAATAATATTTAGTATTAATTATGTTAAATAATAATATTTTAATTTATATCAATAAATAATACATACGGATAGTTAACCTCAATTATATTGGAGCACTTGGAAAAGTCTATAAGCACAATTCTTTTCACTAATATTTACGAATAGTAAATAATATTAATCAAAATATTCAATTTAAATCACTACTGAATATAATTTATTAGCACATATATAATTCGCACTTGTATGAAACTAAAACACGTGTTGTGAATGTAGAAACTAGAAACATGTGGGATAAATATTATATATATGAAAACAGTGATCAGAGGCGACGATACAATATGCGCGACTAACAGAGGTTCTATTTCTATTTTGTTGGTAGCTTTTTTTTTTTCGAGACTTAATGAGCGGTTTAGCTTCAACCTGTTACTTTTGTGTTACAGTGATGCGCGCGCATCTTAAAATTTCACTCTCATCATTTTTTCATAACGCGCCTAAAGAAGTATAACTTCAAAAAGTTTGTGGATTTTCAATTTTCTAAAGAAAACCGACCACTGTTTCTTTTACGGTACTAAGAATGTCCCATCTAAGAAGATTATTGGGTTGATAGAGGGGTTTATGGGGGAGGGCCCCTATACTTCGTCTAACGACATCCATGCATAAACAATAACCTTGACTTTTTATACCAGTATAAAAAAAGTTCAACATTCATCTGCCGGATATTTTATGCTCTCCCGCAACACAAACGCTAGGTACATTTTGTCTAGATTCTACCATCCTCATATCTACCATTATAGTGTAAATATGCTGTTAGACTGGACGAGTAGTAAGACTTGTTTCACACACACACAAAGGGAATTCAAAGACACTTTTTTGTGTCTTGTGTATAATTTAAACTGATAGTTTGTCTCCTCTTCCTAAAAGGAAGTCTTACTATGTAAATATCTAGACTGCTCTCTCTTTCTCTCTCTCTCCTCTCTCTCACTCCACACACACACACACACACACACACACAAACAGACAGTGTGACCCAAGTAACGTTTTGTAGCGAACCATTTTGTTGCCGAGTCGTTAAGAAACACTTGCTGGTCCTGTTAATGACAGACATTACCACTTTGAGACTCCTGTTTTTACCACGAAGGGCGGTAACGTTCTCTCCGAGTTCCGGTATCATTATCATTATCATCATCATCATCGCGTGATGACTTGTGGGTCGCAGGGCGCTCGCACCCAGTCTCGTAACCCATTTTCTTTTTAAGTTGACATCTGTGACGTTTACAACTTCCTTCCATTCTCCCCTTTAACGTGTTTCTTTTTTTTATGTTCGGGTACTTAAAACGTCTGAATTATTCGTCCTGATACTAATTGACTCTGAAACATTTCACTTCTACTGGCGTTAAAAAAGGACAGAAAATAGAAGTATTTAGCGCGCGATTGAGGACACTCTGAGACACCAGAGTGATGGATACTTGTGACCTGTGTTTGTGGCTTGGTAGCATTTAGTATTATTTTATTTTATCTAAAATTGAATCGAGTGATGAGGAACTACGACTACTAGTTCTTTTAAACAGAATAACGATTGGCCCCTGCTGGAGAAACACTTGTTCTACATACTCTTTGATGAGCCAAGGCATCCCAATTAAATGGACGACTTTACACATCACTTATAAAATCTTTGTTGTTAGTAAAATCTGAACTCGTAGCTAGGATCAGAAAAACATAAGTGGGCTTGACGTATGATAAACAACAAAATGATTTCAGCTGGTCCGAAATACACAATGTTTGTCGCCGGCGTCCCAGTGTGAACGCTCCTATTGAGATTAATATAATTAAATCGGTGACTCGCCCGGACAGTGACCTTGTCCGTAACATGTAACGTAATTCGGACACTAGCTCCACTGTGACCTCCATAATATGTGATGTTGCTTGGACATTGTAAAGCCACTGTGACTTTGTCCGTAAATGTGACGTAACTTGGACTCTGTAAAGTCACTGTGACCTTGTCCGTGACACGTGACGTAACTCGGTCTCTGTAGAGTCACTGTGACCTTGTCCGTAACATGTGACGTAATTCGGACACTAGCTCCACTGTGACCGCCATAATATGTGATGTTGCTTGGACATTGTAAAGCCACTGTGACTTTGTCCGTAAAATGTGACGTAACTCGGACTTTGTAGAGTCACTGTGACCTTGTCTGTAACATGTGACGTAATTCGGACACTAGCTCCACTGTGACCTCCATAATATGTGATGTTGCTTGGACATTGTAAAGCCACTGTGACTTTGTCCGTAACATGTGACGTAACTCAGACTCTGTAAAGTCACTGTGACCTGTCCGTGACACGTGACGTAACTCGGCTCTGTAGAGTCACTGTGACCTTGTCCGTAACATGTGACGTAATTCGGACACTAGCTCCACTTGTGACCTCCATAATATGTGATGTTGCTTGGACATTGTAAAGCCACTGTGACTTGTCCGTAAAATGTGACGTAACTTGGACTTTGTAGAGTCACTGTGACCTTGTCCGTAACATTGTGACGTAATTCGGACACTAGCTCCACTGTGACCTCCATAATATGTGACGTTGCCTGGACATTGTAAATCCACTGTGACTTTGTCCGTAAAATGTGACGTAACTAGGACTTTGTAGAGTCACTGTGACGTCCGTAACATGTGACGTAGTTTAGGCTCTGTAGAGTAACTATGACCGGCCTAGATATTGCCGTGCCCCATTGTGAAAAGCTGCAATTAAAAATAAAGTATTTTGAGACCATTCACTGCTTACTGTCACCGGTATTTCATGGTAAAAAGGGTCCTCATTGGGCTCCAAATCCCTCTTATACAGTCCACTTTTCATAGAAAGTACCTTATCTGATAGCAGTTGTCACTTTTGATATAATTATACTATCAATAACATACAGAATCTCAATTAATAATTATAATAATAATAAATAAAACCCCGATTTAGTGGCCGAATGGTCTAAGGCGTAACTCTCACATTAGATTGACTTGATGAAAACGGGGAGATTAGGGTTCGAATCCCTTTGGTGTCTATTGAAGGCTGTTTTGTCTTAAATAGTTTCCACTCTACTTTCACGTAAATGCGGGTATATTATTACCTCTAAAACGCTTCCTCACTCATTCCTACCCCATTAAAATAATTATCATAAATATGTAAAACCTGAAAAGGTAGTTAGACGCGGTGATAAAAATAATAATAAAATGAAGTAAATTATTAACAATGCCAATCGTAAACAAAATGTTTATGTTTTCTAAAAGTTTATTCCTATCACAATCATACTATATCAATCCAGAATTTATAATATTACCTTTTGTAAAAGTTATCAACTATTAGTCCCAATACCATACTAAAAACATATTAAAATACAACTTTTTTTTTAAAGAAAGATCAGTACCTAACATAATTAGGTCAGAAGTAATGTCAAGCGAGCGAGTTTAACCGGAGCTTTATACTCGTAGTTTATAATACACCTCCCTACCCCCTCGTTCAATTTCGCTCTTCTCTGCCTTGAAGCCGCCCTTGTAACATCCAAAGATATCCGAGAGTGTCTCAGACAGGCGTATAAGACAAACGACAAGACATTGTCTCCAATGCGACATTTTGTCTTTATTCCTCTCGCGGGTTAAGAACATTGTCATGTTCCTTTATATCGGAGCAAGCTGCTAATCTACTTTATCAGGATTCACCCTTCGTTGCTTGTAATCAACTTCCATCTTGTTAGGGATGTAGGAGGGGTGGAGGATGAGGATAGTGTGTATCTGTTCGCTCCGGTTTATCCCCGTTTACCTGATCAAAAGCCCCCCCTTACCCCTCTCACATGTGTTTGGGACGTGCCAATGATCATAATAGTTTTGAAATGCTATCACGTCATTAACACTAAGGGTAGAATCCTCTTCAGTTGTGCATTAGCTGTGAGCTTTATTAAAACCCCCAACGGCTTAGGCTATGGTCACAGTATCACCGTATTCGGCCGACGGCTGTGGTCAGAGTAACGCCGTTTTCGGCCGATAGGTGTGGTTTATTAAACACTACAATACTATGGTTGATATGTTAGCATGATAATTTTATTAATGTAAAATGTGAATATTTGATTAAATATGTGGATCCCTATTTGAAAAATTCTTTAATGATTATCATTTATTCCGAATGTCCTATCATGTTGTGATAGTTAAAATATTCTTACTAACCAAATTAATAGCTTATTTTTGCTAAACAAGTCAATTAAAAAAAATACTTGTAATTTCTACTTCTGTCGCAACCTCACGCAATAAAATTCTAGAATTATCTCTATTATGTTATAGATTGCTTCTTAAGGAAGAACAACCACCAAATATCTAAAAAAAAAAAACGTGTACTACTAAACTCCTTAAATCTCATGGTAGTTATTATTTAATAGCTTTGTAAATTTTTCTCCTATTAAAATAAAGGTTGTTTGTTTTAACAAAATTTATTTGATTTCTGTAAATCCAGCCATTAAAAGGATATAAATGATTGAACTTCAACGTTTTAATTTTTATGATTTTTCTTCCATGATAACGCCCAAAATACCTGATAAAATATTTGATGAAAGTCACATTCAACGCTACACTTGCGATTGTTGCTATTTTACACCGGTAATTTAATTTATTAAAATTATATATTTAAAATCTTACAATCTTCCGTGCACAAGCACAAATATTTATTCACATTTATGGAGTTATCATAAGAGTCTCGTTTTTTCACAATTAAGTTTCAAACAAAACATTGTTTCTTTTTTTTCTCCAAGCAGATCACATTCCTTGCCAACCTCACATGTAAAAGGTACAATTAAGAGCGTTCATCTTAGCAGGCCCAACTCAGTTTCCAGCTCGCGCGAGGTTTTGAAGTAAAAGGTAAAAGAAAACACCTACGATATACCAGAAATGTGTGCAGTACATTCGTATTTCAATGATTACTCGAAATTTGACACAGCGACAAAGTTTCTTGTTAATAACTACAGAATATCCCTATTATAACAAAATTAAGAACTGTGCACAGTGCTTATCTGTGAAGCCATTTATAAAATGGTCAATGCAGTTTTTATACAAATATAATTTAATATTTGAACAATGTTCAGTATTAGTAACTTCTATTAAATCTTTATCTCCATTAACGTTTAATCATAAATGATCACGTACAACAGTGTTAGTGTAAATTTACATTTTCCATTCGCTTCTATCATAGAGTTGATTGCCATATGATGCACTCTCTTAACTCACGGAAACGAATAAGAATACACGGAAAGGTTAAAATAATATCAAATAATATAGTAAAATGGTTTTAGTAACTACCAGATATTGTTATTCCTACCAAAATCAGTGTAATAAATTGGATTGCGCAGTTGAAGCTTGTGTCACAAGGAGAATTCAGCCGAAATATAGGATGAAAGGGGGGGGGTCTCAGCACCTGGTTCCAAGTGTCAGTGATCCGTAGAAAGTGTAACAGCAGTGTGTGTGTGTGTGTGTGTGTGTTGGAGTAATCGTGGCCTACAGAGCAATAGCAAGGTATCCAATACATTTATTATCAACCGGGGGCGTAGCTCAGATGGTAGAGCGCTCGCTTAGCATGCGAGAGGTACCGGGATCGATACCCGGCGCCTCCATTCGAATTTTTATAAATTCTAAGGTTTTATTATTTCAATTTAAAACGATTTGATTAATAAAGAATATCTAATTTTAGTAAAACATTCATTTGTACAAAGACTACGCTACTGTGCTAAATTTGTGAGTAGACAAATTAGGTAACATGGCTTGAGTCAGACTTTGGAGGACGGCATTGGATTCATGACTTTGTCGCACGTGACCAGGCTAGTTTTGATGCATTTCATTTTACTCTACATTACCCTAAACAAGATAACAAGTTAAAAAAAAAAATACTTGCTGATTTGGGCCATTACTATATAATTGCATACATTTAAAAAAAACTCAATTTGTACTTTACATTATAAATAATATAATACAATATATATTTGTGGTTTGTTTAAATAATTTAATAGCAGTTTTTTGGTGACTGATCGGGTCAGGATTCAAATCCCAGCCGGTTGTACTAAGAGTGTTTAATGCATTGCCCACTCTCTCTCCACGCAAATCCGAATATATTTTCTTT
The DNA here is from genome assembly GCA_039000515.1 of Timema cristinae. Lineage (NCBI taxonomy): Eukaryota > Metazoa > Arthropoda > Insecta > Phasmatodea > Timematidae > Timema > Timema cristinae. The sequence goes on along the minus strand of JBCFYV010002255.1, from coordinate 20,434,006 downwards.
TCATTCCTTACACCTACCCAAGTTGTGTAGTTGAATGCGTATAGACTGGATGGGTAGTAATATGCATTGCGAATAAAATACAATCCATTCATTATAAGAAGGGTCATTAGGAGTTCCCAGTAGAGGGTCAACATCCCAGACTACTAACAGGGGGTGGGTCTGTCCCCTACCCAGCAGTACTGATACAGGGGTAGCGCCAATTGATTCTTGCATGGCTGAATTAAACGCCAAATTTAAAATATTTAAATCATGGTCCCAGTGGACTTGAGACTCGCTGTGATGGATGGTCAGTATTACCTTAATATTTCTATTGAACTATTCTACATGCTTAGGGGACGGATAATAAGACTCGTGGTAACGTGTTTAATGTCCCATCCAAAACACATGTCCTTGAACGATTTTGACCATTAATATGGGCCATTATCTCTCACCTATTTATAGGGGCACCAAACAGAGACCAAACTCTAGTAGAAAGAGCCTTTACCGAAGTCGTACCTTTCATGTTCCTAAGGGGATTAACACGACCAACTGGGAAAATCCATCAACCACAACTAAAATGCATGTGTTACCGTTAGAAGAGCGGGTAATGGGACCAATAAAATCCACGAACACCTTTTCCCAGGGGCGTTGAGCTTTATCGGTCGAGTGTTCTGAGCCGGTTTAGTTTTAAGACAGTCTTCATACTTCGTAACCCAATCTCGCACGTCCTTATTCAGGCTGGGCCAGAAAATCTCATTTTGGGTTTTGTGTCGGATTTTGAGTTTTCCCAGATGCCCTCCAAAAAGGGAGTCATGTAAATAACTCAATAACATAGGTCTTATTTTAAGTAGCGTCAAGATCTTTCCCTTGCCACCTCGGTTAAAAAAAAAACTACAAGCCCTTTAAAAACACCATATTTGGCCAAATCTTCACCTTTATCATTTTTCTTAAACAGCTCAAAACAAAAGAGATCCTCCTTTTGATGCTTAGAGATAGACACGAACGAATCCGGAATATTATTAATAATAAACGCCGTTTCTACATTCTCCTCCACACCAGTCACAACTAATCCTTCATTCATTCTAGACAGGGTATCAGCCACAACATTATGTTTACCAGAAATATGGTGGGTATTAAACTGGATATGTGAAAGGCGCAAAACCCAACGGCCAATCTTCCAAGTTACTTTGGGTTGGACCACATTCACGCCAAAGCCATATTGTCAGTATAGAGATCGAATTCTATTTGTTCAAGATGATCAGAGAAATGTTCTACTCCGTATACGCAGGCAAGACATTCATTCTCAAAGGTGCTATACTTTCTCTCCGCCTCCGAAAGAGTTTTACTCGCAAACGCAACGGGTAAAACCCCCTCTGGATAACGTTGAGAAAGCACAGCCGCAAGAGCAACAAAGGAAGCATCAACTTGCAACAAAAAGGGGATGGAAAAATTAGGCATTTTAAGCACCTCAGGGATATTAAGGATCTCTTCAACAAAGAAAAAGCCTTTGTTTGGTCCTCACCCCAAACAAACTTTGAACCCTTCTTTTTAAGACCATTCAATGGAAAGGCTATCTCCAAAAGTGGGGAATAAACTTAGCGTAATACGCACACATTCCAATAAAACGTTGAACACCCTTAAATTCTTAGGTGCAGGAAATTAAACAATGGGTTTTACTCGCTCAGGGTCTACCAACAGGTTACCCTCAGAAATAATATAACCCAAGTACTTGATGGACGTGGCAGCCCACGTCACTTTAAGCCCATCATTTCTGAGCCTACTCAAAACAATCTCAATATGAGTCAAATGCTCCTCCAAGTATTACTGTAAATACAAATATCGTCTAGATAATTAAAGACGAACTTGAAATTGCAGTCTTCAAAAATGTGATCAAGGACACGATTGAGAGCTTGACATCCAATAGAACATTCTAGAGGAACGCGGTTAAATTCATACATTTTCCATGGGGTGACAAACGCAGTGAATTGCTTCGAGCGTTCCGTCAGAGCACATTGCAAAAAATTAGCATTAATATCGATTAAGTTAAAAATTTAGCTCCCCCAAGATGTTGAAATGCGGACTCAAGACTATGCATAGGATATGCGTCAGATCTAATTTGTTTGTTTACCTTCCGATAATCAATAATAAGTCGATGCCCACCAGCTTTACAGGGAATTATGAAAGTGGGGCTAGCAAAAGCAGATTTAGAATGTCTAATAACACCCTTCTTGAGCATATTTTGAATCAGCTCCCTAAAAATGTGCAATTTGGGTGGGGCGCAAGAATACGGACTCGATCTAACAGGTTTGGGGTCTTCCATTAAGTTGTCATAAGGAAGAACATCACATTTTCTCCATTTGAGAGTGATTACATCGGAAAAACGATAAAAAATATAACTGACATCTATTTTTTCTACATTTACAAAAACATGGTCACTAGGTTGATAATCCTTGCTAAATGACACCTTAACACGAGGATTAAACCCAAAGGAAACCTCTCTACGAGACATATCAACAATAGTTTTAGAGCGAGCAAAGAAAATCTATTCCTAGAACAACATCATAAGGTAAACCCAAAACAACATACAATGGGGTTTTCCACGAGTATCCACCTATCTTAATAGGGACACTAACTCTTTCCTTAACCACCAAGGTACAACCATTACCAACGGCATAGAATTTAGGAATAACATTTTCGACAATAATACGGGTATTTTTTTGAAGACTGGTCCAAAACTGGCAACCTACAAAAGAAGAGGTTGCCCCCTTGTCTAATAATCCTAGACAACCCAGGGAACAAATTTCAAGATCTAAAACAGGGGTTGGTGGGCATGGTAATGTGCATCGCTCGGCAGACCCGTGAATATTGCGGCGCGCAACTTGTTTCCCGACGGAAACTTACTCTGAACAAACCCTAACTGTTGACATTTAAAACAGCGAATTCTGGACAAATACCTGTTGTCCAATTTTCGCGGGCCAGTTTGGTTCTGCCCCACAGGTTTGGAATCCCGTGCATTAGTACCATATCTATTTCTTTGCGTACTACAAAAACTCAGATTCGAACCCACACCTCGATTGTCAACAACAGGTGCATGAGCCGCCAAAAACTCACTTTCATATAATAAAGTACCCTGAATAAGGGAAGCCAGCCCATGAAGTTCAATCATAGTACAAGTTTACTAGCAAATACAAAATGGTGTCGAGACAAGGGGGACACATTCTCCAAAAATAATATTTACCACTTGGCACTACAAGAGGTCTAACCCTAATACCTCGACAGCCTCGGACACGGCCATGATGAAACTCCTTAAAGACTCATCAGGACGTTGAAAGCGATGTACATACAATTTACGCAAGTTATCCCTAGCTCTAGTAAGGACGAGACAATCCAAAATCTTTCGCTTAATATGTCTCCAGCTTAACCCATGAATTAACCCTTCAGGGAACAATTGTGCCAAATATCCAGAAGTTTTCCCTAAACAAAGAGCTATAAACTCACACTCAGAACCTATACCCAGACGGCATATCCTTTCAACCTCAACTAAAAATAAAAAAAGAGATGATGAGCTATCCTAACCATCACACAGCGGTATACGGTTAACAAAATCGACGAGAATTTTACTTTGAATTTTATCACTCACCAAAGCACGTGACTTGTCAACCGGAGTTCCAACCCTCACCGGTACTGCATGGTGATCCTCCAATCTCACTGCTGCAGGGTCATCATATGCATCGCTCTCCGACAGGACTCTCACGAGAATCGCACAAGTCTTACTACGGTGGTTTCCAGTGAACATTGCAACCCTCGTTTAGCAAGCTCGGAGATAAGGCCTTCTTTGTTGAGCCGTTAAACCATAGACTTTGACAATAGACTAGAATCGCCAGCCGCTTCTCCCCCAGTGGTAGCGTCCTTAGTCACGTTGTCCATCATGAAACAGAAATATACAAGATTTAATTTCAGAAAATGATTTCACAACAATTGGAATATATAGTAATGATTTTCAACACAAATCAGTAATGATATATATATAGCTAATTAGCTAATTAAGCTAAGGAGAGCAGAGTGGCACAGTGTTACAACCCCACTCTGTTACCTTTTATTTACGGCCATGAATAAGATAAAAGGGAGCGGGAGTAAGCTATGGAACAAGTGACAAGGGAAATTATTAGCAATATTTAAAAGCAACAACATGAACAATTTATTCAAAACAATAAAAATAGAGCAGAAAACTTTACATGGTCTCATTAATCAAACTGAGATATGTTGAAAACCAAACATATAGATAATAACTTCATATCTTTAAATTTCGCAGATAACTTAAGAGAGAGTTATAAAACTCGTAATATATCCAATATTCAAATGGGTCAGTCTTGAAGAGACAGAACAACCCATAACGTTTAATTTAGTACAATAAATCAATAATATTAATATCCATCAGGATAATACATAACGACTAAATAAGGACCTAAAGGGCACCATCAAAATGTTACCAAAGTGTATTTTTTATACCAAAGAATAAAGACTTCAAAAACGTTAACTTTACATGTTAAATTTCTATAAGATACTTTAAATTACGCGAGAGTTTGGCTAACAGACTTTAGTCAAACTCCCCCGGGACTATCAGATCCTGACACAATATTAAATAGGAAATGAAAACAATAACCCTACTAGTAAATAATAATGAAAATATCATAATTAGAAGCAAACCTTATAAAAAGATTAGAAAATATTTTAAAGTTAATTTCATAATTAATCAAAATGATCAGAAAATTACGTTACATTAAACTATATTTCAAAATGCAAACAAAAATAAGAAACACTATGTTGAAGTTTACAAAATAATTACTATTATCCACAATTTCAAAACAATTTACATTTAACTCGTTCAACTCCAAGTCGATTAACAATTGTGGGTGACCTGGTGGTCTAGGGGTACGGTGTCAGACTTCTATGCTGGCGGCCGGGGTTCGATCCTCGGTCCCGGCACAGATTTATCTGATTTCCAAACCCTTCCTACACCTCTGACAAGACATCTTGTGAATGTGTGGAATGCCAGGTCGCCACCGTGGTTCGGATTCCACGTTAAACTGTAGGTCCTTCATTTCATCTCACAATCACCCGACCATTACACATTAGCGTAAGTGCGTATAACCCGAACGGGTAGTAAGACGCGGTGCTAATAGTAGTAGTAACAATTGTGACCATCTAAAAGATTTCATACTCGAAAAGACTCTAGTGCCCAAATGGCGACAGACAAAATATAGAGCCTCATTTCAATTTTAACGATCAGGTAAAAATCAATAGATTTAGATAATAGAAAAATTACATCTAACATGGCTGACTCTAAGAGTAAAAATTAAATCAGAGTCCAATAAATAAATCGCCATAGTTACGATTCTGATGAAGATATATATATATATATATATATACGAATATATAATACCCAGGGAAGAACAGATAAACTCTGCATTAGTCTTTTTTTGCTGGTATAGCTTCAATTTAAGGAAACACTTAAATTTTCTATCTTAATAGGCTGTCATTTATAAATTATCAGATTTATATTATATCTACTAAAATAACTGAATATTTTGTTTTTGCTTAGAAACATTTTTGACAGTATGTTTATTGTAATAAATTAATGGAAAACTAATCACTTTATAAACATTTTCACGTAAATTAAAATGAATAGTACTACACAATCTTACATACTTTCTCATATAGTAATTAGCCAAGAATTGGTGTGCTTCCATTGTCTATTACAATCAGGAATCAAATTTTCATAAATTGGTCGTCAGTAACCCATAAGGGAATGTCTTTGTGGTGCATTGTACCATTTATTTATTTTTTCAAACCTCAAAATACTTTAAGAATGATTGATCCTGCTAATTTTAAAGTATGGTGTTGTGAGTAAAGACATGCCTACTTTGATGAGTTTTGTGTAACTCTTTATATTAATTGTATAAAGCCGAAAATGACCGAACTCAATTTAGTATATACATTCATTTTGACACCCTTCGCTTATAAATTGTGGGCAAGAGGAAGATCACAACCCAAACATTTTTGTGTCCTTAAATATGTGTGCGTGTGTGTTCAAATATCATACATACACACAGAACGATTCTAGATTATTATTATTTTTAACTTTGTAGGAATTCAAACATTCTATTCTCAATGAATAGATTTTAGCCCAGGCTTGAAAAAAAACCCAGGGGTATTTAAAAAATAAGTTGGGCTATATTAGGTTTTATTGGGTTTGTTGTGGTGTGATTAAAGATATTATGTATGTTATCTGATTTAACCAATCATTCTACCATATTAATTAGTGCCCAGACTGTTACTTAACAAAGAAAATAACTTCTAGGTTTAACAATAATATCATATTTTATAAATCAATTTTTTTAAGGAATTACAAACAATAGACACTGGTTAACAACATTCAAAATAAAACTTTCATATAATCACGTTAGTAAAATTTGGTTCTTAGAAAAGAATGTTTTAAATTTAAATTGTATGTGTATTCTTTAAAATATTCAATAACATTAGTTTGATCTAGTCCTATGTTAATATATTTAATTCCATTTCCAATCTATCTACTAATTTTTATTCAAAGTAATTACTATTTTAAATATTAAAAGGGAAATAGAATAATTACTTTCAAAAATTAATCAGACATTTGCTTTGAATTCAAAATATGTGTTTTTGTTTGTTTTGTTTTTAAGTGGGTACTTTTAATAAAACCCATGTGGGTTTTTTTGGGCTGGATAGAATTATAACAACCCTATCTTAGCTAACTCTACTTGCTTTAATTATATACGATTGTAACAAAGAGCTATTGCATCCATATCATTTACGTTTATATTTTCTTATTGTTAACTTATATGGTTGACGTGACTTAATCTAAATTTATTTAATTTTAATATAAAACTTATTTTTAAATTACACTTTTACATACGTTGTTTGCTACTTGTAAACAATAATGAAACCACCAAAACAACATTATTAACCATTTAAGGAAATCTTATAGTGTTAGATTTAATTTGAACATTAGATAATCACTTACTTCCAATACTTAATTTAAATATTTTTAAAGATTAGAAACTTTGCAAAGATTTTTGTTTATTAATTAATAAAGAAGTGTTTAGTTTGTCATTAGTTTTATTTATAGTTCTTTCCCTAACGCTAAAGGACTGGAATTTTTAAATATTATGGGAATTAAACACACATGGAAATATATTCACTTTTTCACAATTGTTTTGTAAAGTATTGTAAAGTTTTACTTAATATAATTTATATTTTTATTGTCTTTAGGTTGAGTATATTCTAATTTTGATCGTAAGAAGAGTAAATTACGGTCACAAACGTTAGTAAATCTACATTGATTCATTCATAACTTAAGTAATTCGATTTACATCTTTAACTTTCGATGGATTATAAATAGGCCTACCTTTAAAATAATAACTAAGTAAAATGCCATCAACGTTAACCACCTTTCTTAAATGTATTTATTTGTATTTTATAAACCTATTATTCCTACAAATTAGAGTATACCTAGTCAAACACAGTGGAGGGTGGTTTTCCACTTTATAGCTATTTCACTTAATTTTTTTTTTCATCCTCGTCAGAAGAATGTTGTGCATTTCAGTACGGCCGAATACGGTGCTATTGTGACCATAGCCTAAGTGGTAATTGAATTAGTTTAGTTTTGTTATTTTATAACATAAATATAAAATATAATGGTTAAATACACATATCACTACTATTAGGCCAAATATTAGTGATACGTTTCATGATAAGTGGTAAAACGTATATAAATGACTAATTAATTTTGACCCGCCTTGGCGGCGTAGTTGTCTAACGCGCTAGTTTGGTGTTCAGCAAGACTGCCGAGGACGGGGAGATGGAGGTTCGAATCTCGGTCGTGTGAACTGGGGGTGTCTTTTCCTAAATAGTTTTCCGCTCACCCTCTACGCAAATGCGGGTTCACCTCCTAAAAATTCAACCTACCAAATTCCTAACCCAGTAGCATAATTAGAACTTAAGCGTATAACCCAAACTGATAATAAGGCGCGGTGTCAAATAAAAAAAAAAATTTTCATCGTAAAAATAATGTAAATATTTTCAAAATTGATAGTTCATATAGGCGTGAAAAATTATGTTCACCATGTAAGTAGTAATAAGTCCAAAGGAACGTGATAGGTCATGAAGAAGTAACACATTATTTTCAACATAATAGTACTAAATCCATGAATAAGTGAGATGTCCTGTAGAAGGACACATTATTTTCGATGCAAGGTAAATACCTCATTGTTTAATACATACAACGTGCAAGAGATATACATATGTCGTAAGAGCTAGAGGCTAGATCTTCCGTTATGATGCGCTGTAATCGATTTTCCATACATGATTTTCAGTTATGTTTTCCACATACTTTTTAAAGTAAAATGAAATGCAATGAAGAGTGAGTAAAAAGGACATCTTGTAAAATCCAAACACTCGCTGTTAAATTACATTTTATTATATTATCAGTACTAAATTTATTGATATTGTAGTTCGGATCCCACGTTAAACTGTAGGTCCTCCATTTCATCTCACAATCACCCTACCATTACACATTAGCGTAAGTGCGTATAACCCGACCGGGTAGTAAGACGTGGTATTGTAATGATAATAATAATAATAATATCCATCAAAATTGACAGCTGCAGATCAGATGACTTGAAATTTGAAGTAGTTTGATTTTGAGCATCGCGTCCTACTAACCGTTTGAGCTATTTGCATATTTTAACTATTGGGGTGTAATTGAGAGGAAATGTACCCGCATTTGCGTGTAGGAAGATATTGGTTTTACTAACTTTTGGTCCTGCCCAAGACTTTTTTCTACAGTGTTATTCAGCCTTATTATCATATAAAGAGCCTTTTATAAAAAGAAAATATAGCTCTGATCAACATTCATTACCAACTATGTTATGATATTATTGTTATTTTATATGAATTGATAGCATATAACAAAAGTGACATTAACATATGAATACGTTAAAGTGGATCTAGTAATTTTTCAAGCTGTCCGTAAAGGTTCTTCAACTTCATAACTCTGATTTTGGTTAGAGTAAGAGTTTAACATACTTATTTGTGGCCAACATTGATGTTATTTTACTATATTATTTGTGTTATTTTATAGGTATTGGTAATATATGTTAAAAGTGACAGCTGAAGATAACATGACTTGAGGAATGAATTGAAGCAAACTTAACTACAACCATAAACATGGGGTGACCCGTATCAGTGGCGTAGTTAATTAACGCGCTAGTTTCGTGTTGTGATAGATTGCAGAGGACGGGGAGATCGAGGTTAGAATCTCGGTCTGGTGAACTGGAGGTTCTTTTCCTAAGTGGTTTTCCACTCTTCCACCACGCAAATGTGGGTTCCCTTCATATAAATTGAGCCTTCCCAATTCCTAACCCATTAGATTAATTAGTACTTAAGTGTATGAACCGAACGGGTAGTAATACGTGGTGCTCATAATAATAATAATAATAATAATACGAATAAATCAATTACGATAATATACAATGGAGAAAGTTTTGAGATTCCTGGCAATGAAACAATGTAGGACCTGGACTTACCATAATCAAGTACCACAGTAACAACCAACAAAGTGCTTACCAACGATGGACGACTGCAACTATGGTAAAATGACCTTAACGAACAAGGATAGTAAAATATATCACTGTTTTTTAGAACCGCGTCAAACTAACTGTTCGGGTTGTACGCCTATGCGCTGATCACACCAATGTGTTAGCAAATATGAAAGTTTAATTTTAGAAGAAGTGCACCCGCATTTGCTTTGAAGCAGAGTGGAAACCAGTAGGAAAACCACCAATGCACCCGACTGGGATGGAAACCTCATTTCCCCGTTTTCGGTAGTCTAGTTTATCACTGTAGTAGTGCGTTAGACCAGGCGGACCACCAAAGTGGTTTATCTCACTCTTAACCTACTGGATTGTAACATGGATACAATAAATATAGTTTAAAAATGACAAGTAATTAGAGATTATATTTTTTGTAGCTATGTTTTAATCTTCTCCAACTCCAACAAAATCCTACTTGTGTGTACTCGTTTACGTATACAAATCTAGTATTACAATAAATAGTTCATTATCATAGCTTATAAATATCAATAATTAATGAGAGGAAAAAAGGTCTCCTTTCTGGATCAAATAAGCCGATATATAGCATTTTAAAAAGAAAAATAGTTAGTGTAATGTTTATAGATTTTAAATAATATACCTTTGTCTTTAAAATAACAAAAGAAAAAAGTAGTAATCAATTTTAAAATTAGCGATGGAGTGGATGTTCTAAGAGTTTTAATAACAATCTCACCCATTGATTGAAATGATCCAAAAATAATGTATGTGCTAGTTTTACTATTTTTGATTGCTTCGGGAAACATTAAGCCCTGCACAACGTTTGATGGAATTGACAGACACTACCCATTTTAAGGGGATTATAGAAAGGGGGCGTAGCTCAAATGGTAGAGCGCTCGCTTAGCATGCGAGAGGTACCAGGATCGATACCTGGCGCCTCCATTCAAAATTTTTCTTATTCCGAGGAAGTTATTATTTCACTCCAACATTTTTTGATTAATATATAATATTTTGTTTTACTAAAACATTCATTTATACCAAAACAACTTTAATGTACTAAATTTGTGAATAGGTAGAGTTGGTAACAAACCTTAATTCAGACTTAGGAGGCCGGGATTCGATTCATGCCGGTGTCTGTGATCAGGCTAGTTTGGATGCATTTCATTTTACTTACATCATCCTGAGCAAGATAACAAATTAAACATACTTATTGATTTGGACCATTGTTATATGATTGCATATAGTCATTTTTTATACAGTTGGTACTTTACAATATAAATACATATATTATTATTGTTTTTATTTAAAAGTTATTCAAAAGCAGTTTTTGGTGAATGATTGGGTCAGGGTTCGAATCTCAGCCAATTGTCTAAAAAGTGTTTTTTCTTTATGAATTCCCCATTCTCTCTCCACGCAAATACGGATATATATTCTCTTCATTCCTCATAACTGCCCTAGTTGTATAGTTAAATGCTTATTATTTTTTATTTAATTTTTAGCAATGCGTCTTACTACCCGTTCGGGTTATACGTCTATGTAATAATTATACTAATGGGTTAGGAATAAGGATGGTTTAATTCAGAGGAAATTCACCCGCATTTTCTTGGAGGAATAGTCGAAGACCATTTAGGCAAAACCACCCTCAGTGCATCCGGCTGGGATCGAACCCCTATCTCTCCGTATTCGCTTATCTAGTCTAACACGAGAGTATTGCGCTAGATCACGCGGTCACCGACATGGGTTATCTAGCTCTTAATATAATGAATTGTGAAATTGTTACAATAAATTCAATAAAAAATGACAAGTAAATGTGGATTATGGTTTTTATAATTATGTTGTTCATGTTTACCAACTTCGCCAAAATCCTACCGTTGAGTACTCGCCTTTATACAAGTCTGGTATTCCAATAATTATAAAATATCATAGTTTATAAATATCAATAATTAATAAGAGAAAAAAATGATTTGTCCTTCATGGACCAGAGATTTGCTAATCATTACTATTAGCACCGCGTCTTACTAACCCGTTCGGGTTTACGCACTTACGCTAATGTGTAATGATAGGGTGACTGTGAGATGAAATTGAGGACCTACAGTTTAACGTGGAATCCAACCACGGTGGAGGCCTGGCATTCCCCACATTCACAAGTTGTGATTAATACACGTTTTATCAGAGGTTTAGGAGGGGTTTGGCAATCAGATAAATCTCTGCCGGGACCGAGGATTGAACTTGAACCTACCCAGAATAGAAGTATAACGCTCTTACCCCTAGACCGTTAGGTCACCTATTTGCTAATCAATAGCATTACAAAGTTTAGTGAAGAAAAGTAGTTAATATGAGGTTTATACATTTAAATAGTATTGCTTTAAAAATATCAAAAGATAAAATTAGTAATTCATTTTATAGTGGCTGTAGGCGTGATTGTTCTGAGTTAAGTAGTTTGGTACAATCTCATCCATTGATAATATGATCCAAAAATAATATATGTGCCGATTTGGCCATTTTTTATTGTTTTGTGAAACAAGTTCTGCACAACACTTGATGGAAATAACATTTAACGCTGCACTGGTAATTGTTCTTGTTATTTACACACTGGTAATTTAATTTATTAAAATGATAAATTTAAAATTTACAATCTTCCGAGCACAAGCACAAATATTTATCCACATTCATGGAGTTATCATTAGAGCCTTTTTTTTCCACAAATAAGTTTCAAACAAAACATTATTTCTTTTTTTTCTCCAAGCAGATCACATTCCTGGCCAACCTCACATGTAAAAGGTACAATTAAGAGCGTTTATCATAGCAGGCCCAACTCAGTTTCCAGCTCGCGCGAGGTTTGGGAGTAAAAGGGAAAAGAAAACACCTACGATTTTCAGAAATGTGTGCAGTACATTCGTATTTCAATGATTACTCGAAATTTTTCCCGTGACGTTGGGGACAAAGCGACAAGTTTCTTATTAATAACTATAGTATATCCCTATTATGACAAAATGAAGATCTGTGCACAGTGCTTATCTGTGAAGCCATTTTTAAAATGGTCAATGCAGTTTTTATACAAATATAATTTAATATTTGAACAATGTTCAGTATTAGTAACTTCTATTAAATCTTTATCTCCATTAACGTTTAATCATAAATGATCAACTACAACAGTGTTAGTGTAAATTTACATTTTCCACTCGCTTCTATCACAGAGTTGATTGTCCATATGATGCACTCTTTAACTCACGGAAACGAATAAGAATACACGGAAAGGTTAAAATAATATCAAATAATATAGTAAACTGATGTTGTTTTCCTACAGAAATCAGGGTAATAAATTGGATTCTACAGTTGAAGCTTGTGTCACAAGGAGAATTCAGCCGAAATAAGAGGGGGGGGGGGGGGGTTTCAGCGCCTGGTTCAAGTGTTAGTGATCCGTAGAAAGTGTAACAGCAGTGTGTGTGTGTGTGTGTGTGTGTGTGTGTTGGAGTAATCGTGGCCTACAGAGTAAGAAGGTATCCAATACTTTAATTTTCAACGGGGGCGTAGCTCAGATGGTAGAGCGCTCGCTTAGCATGCAGAGGTACCGGGATCGATACCCGGCGCCTCCATTAGAATTTTTATAAATTCTAAGGTTTTATTATTTCAATTTAAACGATTTGATTAATATAGAATATCTAATTTAGTAAAACATTCATTTGTACAAGACTACGCTACTGTGCTAAATTTGTGAGTATACAAATTAGGTAACATGGCTTGAGTCAACTTTGGAGGACGGCATTGGATTCATGACTTTGACGCACGTGACCAGGCTAGTTTTGATGCATTTCATTTTACTCCACATTAGCCTAAACAAGATTACAAGTAAAAAAAAAAACTTGCTGATTTTGGGCATTTCTATATTATTGATACATTAAAAAAACTCAATTTGTACTTTACATTATAAATAATATAATACAATATATATTTTGGTTTGTTTAAATAATTAATAGCAATTTTTTGGTGACTGATCGGGTCAGGAATCAAATCCCAGCCGGTTGTACTAAGAGTGTTTAATGCATTCCCCACTCTCCCTCCACGCAAATCCGAATATATTTTCTTTTCATTCCTTACACCTACCCAAGCTGTATAGTTGAATGCGTATTGACCGATGGGTAGTAATATGCATTGCGAATAAAATACTATCCTTATTTTTTCTAGCACGTTTTACTACCCGTTCTGGCTACACGCTTATGTACTAATTATGCTAATGTGTTATTGACGAGGAAAGTGCTCTTTAGTGTAAGAGCACCCGCATTTGCATTGATAGAAAGTGAAGAAGTATTTCAGGGAAAACTACTTTCAGTAAACCCAACTGGGATTTGAACACCGATCACCTGTCATCAGCATTCCATTCTATTGTGAGAGTTGATCACTGAAGTGGTTATGTCTTGTTTTGAAACAATATAATAATAATAATAATAAAAAAATAATGTTCGCAGTAAAGTTTCACATAAAAAACTCGTCCGTCACTAAAGGGGCGAATCTTACGTCAAGGGAAATTCATACGGTTGAATATTTTATGCAAAACCAGGGAGAACATTTCCCTTTTGAAAACTTTCTGAGGGGGTTGGGGGTCGATTCCTCCAGAACCAAAATAAACAAGCTAAATACCCTTTAAGTTCTTTATTCCAGGTTGGTAGTGTTCGTGTACCTGAAACAAGTTTTGTAATGTTCCCCTCCCTTACCTTATGAGGAAAGGATGAAGGTTTCGCTCGGTAGGTCGCCCGCCCTACTCCTTAGGGACTTACTTACATCCCTCGCTCCCTCTCAAGTTTAAGGGGTTAGTTCCGTGACGTGTCTTGTCTCGACCTTGCTGGTTCACAGCCTCCCATTACACAAGATACAAGGTTAACCCACTGAATAATACATTTATGGCAGTTTGGGGGACTCTCTCACAAGCTTTTTTTTTGTCTCTCAAAATTTTTATTTTGTGTGTTTAGGGTACGTTTTCTTTTTTCTCGTTTATAGGAAGTGTAGCAATCATGAACATTTTTTGTTCTCGAGATAGGATGGATCCTATGAGCCTCCGAACTCAAGGAAGTCGGTTCTACAAGTCTGTCTGTCCCCATGTCAGTCATGTTCCTATATGTGTGTCTCCAGGTGCGGATTCAGGGGCTGGTGGGGGGGGGGGTGTCAAAGGGTCAGTTGACCCCCTTGTGAAAGTTAGAAAATTAGTACAATAAACAAAATGAAAGTTCAGATTTTAAGAAGAAAATACAACACAGATAACTATACTATATATGTCTTTTTTTTTTACGCGCAGACACCTCTTAAACTTAGTCTATCGTGCGTTATTCGTCCACGTTTATTCAATTTTCGATATGACCCTTGCAAGTATGGAACAGATATTCATTTTCATGTACAAATATTTGTCGTGCATAGCGAGTAAAACAAACATTGTTCCACATAGAGACTGTAGGCTACCACACATAAAAGAAAACTAATAATCGCCTGAAAGCAGTTCACCCACGAATACCGAATATAGAGTACGTGTGGACAGGAGGATCAGCCGAACTATGGGGGGCTTTGCCCCTCGCTGGAATAGATTCCCTCCCTAGGTATATTTCAAATCATCTGATATTATCGAATATGAAGCTGAAAGATGGCCTTAAATCAAATTCCAAATGACTTCTAGATGCATTCTACTATAAAAAATTGTCCGGAGTAGACAACTTCAAATAACTACTAGACTATAGACATCTAACTGGACACCCGATCTAATTAAAAAAAAATCAAGGCAAAGACTACTCAGAGCTTCTATAGTGAACCATTAAAAAAGAAAATTGTTAAAGGATGGCCACTCCAAATAGTTTATAAAAACTATCAGATTTAAAAAAAATTGGAGAGGATGACCACGGTTTAAAACATGCATTGGATCAAATGAGAAATTATTAAATGAAGTTAGATAGAAAACTAACATTGTAAGTAACTATTTTATTTATTTATAATTATGACCCCTCCCCCTATGAAAATGATGTTGATCCGCCTATGTATGTCTCTCTCTATGTATATTTGTCCCCATGTGTCTCTGTTCCCATGTGTGTCTTTCTCTATGTCTATCTGTCTACATGTATCCTCTCTCTGTCTTGTCTCTTCCTATATATGTCTCTATGTACTTCTGTCCGCATGTCTATATGTCCCCATGTCTGTCTGTTCACATGCGTGTATGTTTCTATGCTTGTTTGTCCCCATGTTTGTCTGTTTGTATCTCTGTTTGTCTCTCCCCATGTCTTATCTGACAATAAACCATTCATATTTTTAACGCTCGTCCATCAATAATCACCACAGAACTTACCATACGCCGTTGTGAACTGGAGGTGGTGGGTGTCTGCTGTTAATGTAGCCCCCACCCCTACGAACAACGTCCAAATCCAATGGGGACCGTAATCACTGCGTAGGGACGGGGTAATTAGGGTCCTAGGTAGACACCCTTCTAGCCCTAGCTACTCTCTGCTGGTTGAAATTATTTACATCCGTAGTTACAGATATGCCTTTCTCGTATCCTCTCTTTTAGATTAAGGGTGCCCCTTACTTGAAGGCAAATATCTTCACACTACAGTATTTACGAGTTTTAGGGTTTCCAAGCCACTAAAAAAAATCTCAATCATCTTAGAAATGTATCCTATGGCCACCCGCCTCGGTGACGTACAGTAGCCCCATGGCTTCTTTAGTGCTGACTGACTGCTCATAGCTGACTTCTAACAGTCAACATTCAGGTATATACCTAAAGTTTTACTATCAGAAGTGACAGCTGTTAAACACATGTTTTGCAGATCATTTAGTTCGGTGTAGTGGATACATAATTTGGTCTGATAGCTTTTTAAAGGCGTCAGCTGTCAACTGTGAGCTGTCAGTCATCACCAAAACCCGCCTCGGTGGCGTAGTTGGCTAACGCGCTAGTCGTGTTAAGCTCGACTGCTGAGGACGGGGAGATCGAAGTTCGAATCTTGGTGGGTGAACTGGGGGTGGTTTTTCCTAAATGGCTTTTCACTCTCCCTCCACGCAAATGCGGGTTCACTTGCTCTATATCCAACCCTCCCAACTACTAAACCATTAGCGTAACAATTACTTAAGCGTACAACCCGAACGGGTAGTAAGACCCGGTGCTATGTATTATTATCATCCTGTGGGCCTGTTAAAACTATTTGTGACCCGCTTCAGTGGCCGAACATTCTAAAGGCTTCAATCTCGTTTTAAGATTGACCTGCTGATGTAGGATGAGGAGATCAGGATTCGAATCCGCTCTACTGAGCGTATGGTTCCCCCCTCTCCTTCCACGCAAGTGAAGGTTGATTACCTCTAAAATGCTTCATTCTTAATTTATATCCCACTATTGTAATTATCATTGACTGACGAGTATTGGATTATAAGGGGTGTCGGGCTGAAGAGCGTAGGATTAACGCGAATCTACTTTATATAAGTCCAAACACAATGTAGGGTTGGCGTGCCAGTCGAAAAACCTTTCCCTTCCTCCTTTCCTTGTATAATCTGATTCCCTGTCAAGAAGGAACTCAATTATGAACTACAGTCTGATTTTCAAAGGGAACCCGTTATTTTTAAAATGAGAATTCATTTTGCCACATTGGCGAAAGAAAAAAACTATTACAATTATATTTTTATTCTTAACTCATTTAATTAATACTATAAGGATAAAATATACAGTAATCCACAAGGAAATTTTATTGGAAGTTTTTAATAACTTTTTAGATGGACTTTATGAGATTATTAAATAAAATAAGACATTTGATAGAATAACAAATTTTAGTGATTTTAAATCAATGTTCGTAGTAGAAAGTGAGTATCTTATAAAAATCGAGTTTAGATAAGAGGCTAATTTTTTTAAATACAAATGTAATATTTTTGTAGTTAACATAAATATTATTACTATATTTATATATGTGATCCAATAAATCATAACTTCTCTTTTCAAGTCTTATATTATCTTATACAGTAGACCTAATACGGGTAGTTTGAAAGTACGGATAATCGAACAGACTTGAGGAAAACGGGGGAAAAATGTATGTTAAATGAAACATATTTTATTGTTTAACCAGTTAAAGTTAAAATAGAATGGTATAAAAAGTAATATCTGATAATAATTGCTTAATATTTACATGTTATAGTCAACACAATGTGTTTTCCTGCGACTGAAAATTTTATTAAGCTCATTCAACTGTAATTTAAAATTCGTGAAAATACTTTATCCCCGTATTTTACGCTTAATCTGAATTTTTGCTAACCTGAACAATTTACGTTCCCAATTAGTTCGGATTAACAAGGGTCTAGTCTAATGTATACAGATTTTTACTCAAAATGGTCTTGAATTTGTTTTCAAAGTTGTTATTGATATTATATATCGATAGTGACAGCTTGCAAATAAAATTTCTTGACTTTTAAATATAAGATAGAGGTTTTTGAGTGTTTTTTTTATGTGTGCACAGGGTCTTACCAACCGTCAAGTCTATCTGCATATCGAAATTAATGGGTTCTGAGAGTAAAATGTACCCGCATTGGTGTATAGAAAAAATATTAGTTTTAATAACTGCCAGAGAACCGTTATTATAATGTTATGTGCTATATATTTTTATGTATACCCTGATTTTGTTGGCAAGCCTGTCCTGGGAGGCCTAATGCTTCGTACCAGATTCTAAATGTATAGTATTATTTTGGAAGGATCTATCTTATTGAAGAAACTTAATACTACCGTTCTGAAAGACCTTTTATCTTAACAAAATAATTTTATACAGTAGGATTCTGGTAAGAAATAAGGCCTTTCAAAACAAGATTCTTAATAAAACCAGGTTATAGTTTGTATTGCAAGCAGTATTCAGCCGAATAGCCGAGGGCAACTACTCTAGTTAATGCCAGTGTTCCGTAGAAAGTGTAACAGCAGTGTGTGTGTGTTTTTGCGTAATTGTGGCCTACACAGTAAAATAAAGGTATCCAATACTCGTATATTCATCAGGGGGCGTAGCTCAGATGGTAGAGCGCTCGCTTAGCATGCGAGAGGTACCGGGATCGATACCCGGCGCCTCCATTCCAAATTTTTAAAGTATTATTTTAATGTGTACAGATTTGAGAAGATGGAATATCTAATTACACTAAAAACTCTCATATTTTATACTTTATTCTTATTAATTTGTGAATAAGCTTGATTCAAACTTGGTAGGTATGGGGTCGATTCCTGCCTCTTCTGTGACTAGGTTTTTTGTAGGTTTTGTTTTTATCGCCGCGTCTTAGTACCCGTTTGGGTTATATTTATGCATTTACCACGTATATTGAAAATATACCCCCATTCCTTGTGGAGGGAGAGGAGAAAACTATCAATGAAAAAACATCAATAGGGATTCAAACCCTTAACTCCCCGTCATCGGTAGTCTAGTTCTTGCGAGAGTGACGCCTGAGAATTGGGCACAGAATTGGGTTATAAGCAATTCGCTATAGGTTATACATGAAAGAAGTAGAATTTAGATTAAATGTACCCGCATTTCAGTGATGGGAAAATGACGAAACTCTTAGGGGGGAAACACTTCATCACACCCGACTGGTATTTGGACTACCGACATCCATGTTTATGGCAAAACAGACCAGTCGTGGTTGACTACATTGTCTTCGTGCCCACTAATGCAGATCATCGAATTTGTTGACTAACTTCGCACAACGTGAATAGTTAAAATTTGACATCTTGACCCTCATTGGCCTCCGGAACTTGAATCAACTTTTTTCAGAGAAAAGGGAAAGGTCGGAGACTACCAGGCCATCCATAAACCACGTGACGTTTTATTCTTACCTTTTTTTGGCCCTCACCCTCATGTAACATCAAGAAGACATTTATCCTGAACTCTTACCACCTTTTCAACCTGTGTTAACGTAAGTTTTCACATTAAAAGTGAATGTCATGTCAACAAAAAGTAAGTTGTTAAAGCGGAATGGAAAGGACTGCGAATACGGACAATACTTTGGTAGATTTTAGATTTAAAAAAATTGGCAAAATAAACACAATATTTATTCAGAGGAAACTTAACACTTAATAGTTTAATTTTCTTCACAACAGTTCTTGAATATGGTCATATTTAGTAATTGATGAGAAACTTTTTAAATGAATAGAAAAAATTCCCGTCAAATTCTAGGACACTTTTGACTGATATTCAAGAACTGATGAGATCTCCAGATGAAGAAAATCAAACTTTATGTTTCTACGGGAGCAATATTTTATTTATTTTTACTTAAAAAAAACAACTGTTTGTCATGTAAACAGCAAAAACTCTTTCCTTTCGCTGAAAACATGAACAATAATATATTGTCAACGTTATAGTTTAATTATAAAATTTGTTTTTCATAACACAATGAGTTACTCCCTTTTCCCCCCAAACCCTATTTGGGCACTAGAGCTTCTCCCTCTTTCTACAGGCAGGCTTGTCGAACTTGCCGTCTGATATAAGATTCTGTGCGGCCCACGGATCTAATGACGAACCAACAAACACACCAAACGTTCTAAATTCTATTTTTATAAATATCGTAGAACTATACAACTTGACAGTGTTATTCCTTGTCACATTTGTTTTAGTAAAGTTCATAACCTTTGGCAGATGCACGATGTATTTAAGAATGCTTGATCAAAACTATAAGCATTTATGGGTAAAAAAAAAATGGGTGAGTGTTAACATTTTATTTAATCTCAATTTCCTTTATCTGATAAAAAGGTACAAGCAAGAGAACTATTTTCACTCAATATGCTGATAAGATCGCAGTTATACTTTATCGCGCTCCTCCTGTAGGGGAAAAAAATTGTGTTCGTCACAATAAATCGAACCGGAGAATTTGATGGATGTTGACGTTTGATGAAACCCAACCCCCAACCCCCCAAAAAATATTTTTGGATGTGCTGTCTGTTACTGGGACTAGAGCAAAAAGAACCCTTTTTTACTAATTGGCCTAAAACATGGTATCAAGGATTTTAATAAGATTTCCCAGAGTAGTTTTTGGAATTTTCCATCCAACCCTAAAATTAAGGGTAGTTTACTTAAGGTGGGGTGCTAGTGAGCACAATTTTAAGGCAGTATTTTTGAAGGTTTTTTTTAGCATAAACATTTTTTTGTCAAAAATATATCAAATATTTCTTCTATAGAAACATAGAGTTTAGTTTTCTGCACACGCCAATCTCAATAGCTGTTCTTGAATATCTGTCATGGGTTGTCCTGGAATTTAATGACATTTTCTTTTTATTTAAAAAGTTTTTCACCAAATACCGCTATGCTTATTAGTTATTACATATATTCAAGAACTGTTGAGTTTAGCATGTGTAGAAAACTAAACTCTCTATTTCTATAGAATACATATTTGATTTATTTTGGCCAAAAAATGTTTATGCCATAAAAACTGCAAAATTGATGCACTAAACTCGCGCTCACTAACACCCCAAGGATGTAAAGAGAAAAAAATTGATTTTGTCAAAATTTGCTCTAACGATTGTATTCAATTTCGCATATAGGCACTGATTAACAATTCACACAAAACGGCAATTCTCATTTTCCCATTTTGATCATATCTCCGCAACTATTTAAGTAATATCTTTATTTGAAACATTTATCTGAGATATAAGCAATTATTTCTTTTAATTAAGGTCTGAAATATTGATTATTGTATTCTTTTGTGAACAGAGAAGCTACGTTTTTCTACATACTCTTCTGTAACAGTGTATATTATTTCAATCATGATCTTTGGTGGCGTGTTTTTTGCAGCAGTGTATATTATCTTGTTCCACATATATTACGAGCTTTGAACACATATCTACATTTTTATCTAAAGGAGCGAGAAACGTTGCACCATACCCTTTAGTTTAAATGAAAGCCTCTAACTATTTTTAAAATTTCAATTTGGCCCCTTGGTTCAAGTCTACCTATGGAAGGAGGGTGGTTTTTTTCCCACAATTATGCACTACCTCTATACTCTACCTTCCTTCAATGCCTCCCCCGTCAGAGTAAATATGCAAATGACCAAACGGATATTAAGACATGTTGCAAATACGGAAAAACCTATTTTATGACACGGTGACCTGGCGGTCTAGGGGTAAGGTGTCGGACTTCTGTGCTGTGGGCCCGGGGTTCAATCCTCGTCCCGGCACAGATTTATCTGATTGCCAAACCCTTCCTTCACCTCTGACAAGACGTGTATTAATCACAACTTGTGAATGTAGGGAATGCCAGGCCTCCACCGTGGTTCGGATTCCACGTTAAACTGTAGGTCCTCCATTTCATCTCACAATCACCCTACCATTACACATTAGCGTAAGTGCGTATAACCCGAACGGGTAGTAAGACGCGGTGTTAATAATAATAATAATAATAGTTATATCATGACAACCAATAACAAAATATGGGTTTGGTTTATTTGTTTATACAGTTATTTATTTTAAACGTGACGTTCTCACTTGTTTTCAACGGATGGATTCTTACTTGCATTCTGTATGGTTTAGTTGTAACATTCCATCATAGAGCCTATTCCTACCTCCCAAGCTAAACGGACTGTAGTGATTGTGTTTTGTTCCAGGAAAATGTCACGTTGCATTGCTGGGGGGGAGAAGGGGGGATGAATACGTATGCAAACTCAACGCGCAAATGGCCTTCAATTTGCGTACCGTCGCGTCCAGTCATCACTGTAATGCGTGAAACGTGTCATCTAACTAACTGGAGGAATTTCAAGTGTATGTGACATTTGATAGAAACAACCTTATCTTTTTCAAGTCTTGAGGTGCGATGGAAGTAAAGAATTTTTTTTTTTTTTTTACATTTAAAAAAATTAATGAGACAAAATATAGAATATATTGCTCCAGTATATATATATATATATATATATATATATATAATTTTATACACATAATAATCTTAATCATTCTTTAATATTTGTAATGG
This sequence comes from Timema cristinae, assembly GCA_039000515.1. Taxonomy (NCBI): domain Eukaryota; kingdom Metazoa; phylum Arthropoda; class Insecta; order Phasmatodea; family Timematidae; genus Timema; species Timema cristinae. The sequence continues at coordinate 20,411,445 of JBCFYV010002255.1, read as the reverse complement.
ACTTAACAGAATTTGAACATATCTTTATTATTAAAAATGTGCTCATGATATATTTTAAGAATTCTTTTTTTTTATTACTGCATTTTACTACCCGTTCGTTTTATATGCTTAACACTAATCACTCTAATGGCTTTAAGAATTAAGGCTATATTTAGATTATGTGTTCTTGCATTTGCATGGAGGGAGAGTTTTAAACCATTTTGTAAAACCCACCCTCACTACACCTGGCCGAGATTCGAACCTTGATCCCCCGTCATCAACAGTATAGTCTATTCAAGAATTTTTGAGGTTACTTTGTATATATCATATTCTGAAAATTGAAAAATGACACCTGGATACGGGAATCGAACTCGGGCCTTTGGATTAGTACGCAAATGCTCTAACCACTGAGATATCCAAAATTCGTCCCGTGATCATGGTAATTTTTTACTCATATTTTAAAGCAGAATCTATGATGGACGTGTGTAAATCGTCGGTGACAAATGTGATATTTTATTAAGATCACGAGCTATCAGATAACGCAGCCACCTTCGACTCGGTAGTTGGCTTATTGCTGCCATTATATGAGTGAAGAATGACCATTGGCACGAAACGAATCCTGGATAGCTCAGTGGTAAGAGCATTGGCGTACTAAGCCTAAGTTCCTAGTTTCGATTCCCGTGTCCAGGTGTCATTTTTCAGTTTTCAGAATATGATATCTAGACGGAGTAATCCTCACTAAAATGCATAAATAATAGCTTTAGCTATTTGATTCATTACTTTGTATAGTTAAACTAAAAGTATCAACTGGATCAATATTGTATTTATTTTAACAAAGATTATCTAAAAACTAACGCCACTCTTGAAACGGTGGGCCTGCAGGGGAAGCCAGAAATAGGCCAATGTGTTTTCAGTTTTTATAGTAAAAAATTTTTTCGGCCAAAATAGAGAGAAACATTCTTCCGTATAAATATAAAGATTAGCATTATTCACATGGTGATATCAAGAGTTCTTGAATATATTTCAAGAGTGTCTTGGAATTTAATGACAACTTTTTCTCTTAATTTAAGAAGTTTTTTATGTACTGCCACAATGATATAACAAATATTCAACAATTGTTTATATCCTCCATTGGTGTTAGTAAGAAACCATATAAACATACATACAGTTAATTCACGACCTAAGTTTACCTGGATGACAGCTCGAAATGTTACTAGAAGTAATCCATAATATATCATTACGCCAACAACTGACATCTATCACTTTGGATGATTGTAATAAAAACGGGTGGTAATGTATATTAATGTGATAGTTAACCACAGTAATTTAGGCCAATATTATTTATATATTTATTTGAGTACGGACACAAAGTTTATTTATCGTTTTATTCCCTTAAAAAAATATTAACACCACTTTCACAAAAACTTCTAACGAACATAGCTTCAAAATGGCGACTGACGAATTTAAAACATATGGTTGAACATAACGGTAAACAAGTTTTTTTACAATGATGCAGACACGCATTTGATGAAAATATTTTATTCAGTTAAATATTTCAAAATAAGAGAAAATAATGATAAAATCATTTATTGTATGTATAAAAAATGACAACAATTTTCTCTTTTCCAAGTAAATACGATGCCTAGATTAAAAGGTATTGATGTCTGCACTATATTACACAAAATCAGTAACGTTCCAAAACGAAAAATAAGTACTTTTAATTATGTTTAAAATATTGTTTCGAGTTGGATGAGAATAAATTATTTAAAAAAATTAAATATTATGAGAATAAAAATAGGTGTTCGTTATTTTAAATGTAATATATAACAGGTAATTAAAGATCTTTACATTTATAACAAAACAGTGATCTTTTACAAGTGTTGGCAACCCAAAACCTAAACATATGATTTTCGATCTGTCATCCAGGTAAAAACCTACCGTGAACAGTCTGTATTTACCGCACTTTACTTGAAGAAATTAACTAATATATGATTTGACTCATTCTTACAAACTTTCCCATATAAACCATTGTGTATTAAAGCTTTGAAAAACATACTTCAAAAATATATTTTCTTTTTAAACTAGACTTAAATGATTTAATTTGTGATTTGTGAAATTAAAAATGTAGAGTCTCCAAATACCAATTTTGAACATCTCTAAAGCTATTTTCATAAAAATTAGATTTTTTCAAAAATCACCCACCATTTAACTACTACTGACTGACTGGCCTCTTGGTCTAGTTGTAATCATTCATGGCTTCTAATATATAATATAGGTCCCGTGTTTGATTCCACATGGTATCATAAGTATTTTTCCCGTACACGAATGGTTCCATTGGCTGCCATCGCCTGGTTAATTAGGCTTAAGTTAAGTTTAAGACTTTTACTAAAGTTACATGATCATATTCGTCATCCCAGAATCTGATCGAGCCAAAGTAACATCTCTTACTTGGTGCCTCAACCTTAAAAGACGGTTAAATATCTGTCACTACCAGTAGAAGACCAGAAATATCTAGCCGACAAACCCACAAACATAGACACACACATACGCTAGGAAAAAAAGTAAACTATTATTATTATTATTATTATTATTATTATTATTATTAGCACCGCGTCTTACTACCCGTTCGGGTTATACGCACTTACGCTAATGTGTAATGGTAGGGTGATTGTGATATGAAATGAAGGACCTACATTTTAACGTGGAATCCGAACCACGGTGGTGGCCTGGCATTCCACACATTCACAAGATGTCTTGTCAGTGGTGTAGGAAGGGTTTGGTAATCAGATAAATCTGTGCCGGGACCGAGGATTGAACCCCGGCCGCCAGCACAGAAGTCTGACACCTTACCCCTAGACCACCAGGTCACCCGGTAAACTACTAATAATTGATTAATTTTTTGATTAAAAAACAAATAGCTTATATATAATTATTTATAATGTAAAAAACCTAACATATACCCATTTTAAACAAAATCGCTAAAGCCATTTTTAAAAATATAGAATTAAAAAAAATTAGTCATCAATTAACTACTATTAAACGAATTTTAGCTCCTAAAAACAAGTATACAGTTTTGTCTGTCAAATCAAACTCTCTACATACATACAGACATACATTTTAAACTAAATATTTAGAGGGATTTTCTAAATAGTTTGCATTTTCGAAAATCACTCATAAGTAAATTGCCCCTTCAATAATTTATTTCCAAAATACAAGTAGGCATATACAGTGCTATCTGTCGGGGAAATCACTCCTAAGACATCGTTAAAGCTATTTCCGAAAAAATTGGGATCCAAAAAACACTTGTTAGTAAATTGCCTTTAATTTGAGATCTAGGGTCAAAATAAAAAGAAGATCCCAAGTTATTGCTCAATTACAGTGGTTGCCAATTACCTACCGGTCAAGGACCCACCAAGAGGCTTTTTGAGATTGGCGAACTATCGTTTTTTCCAAACATTATGATATAATCCATTCTATTATAGAAAATATCACCCCGCTTCCCCATATTAATAATTAATGTTAGAAAACCTACAAAACTGGGAATTTGGCACAGTAAATCCGAGTCAAATGTGATTTTACATACTTTAATTTTTACACTAACTCTAGTCGTAATAATAAGGAATGTAGTAAATAACACAAAAAGAGGTTAATTAGGCCTACATGAAAATTTATAAATTATGAAAAAGTTCAAACTTATTCATTTGGGACTAGTATCAGTGAGATAAATGAAACCTTTTTTTCCCCATCACTTCTTGGAGATAAGTTTTGAGGCTGGACACTTTCACTCGAAAATCCGAATGCATGTCAGGTCTATTTCTATACTTATTTTCCATGTAGAACTGCGCAGGTGACAACTTACACTACTTCAATATTAATATAAATTATCAATTAAGTATTAAATAGGATTAATATTTCAAAATGCAGATTTTTTGAAGCCTTTAGTAGAAATGTATGCCAAACCATTTAATTCTAGCTGAAATGTAGTTAAGCCTCACTGTTTTAGGTTTATCAGCCTATACACCGTTTGTGCAAACATTGTACTTTTACTACAATAGGTACGAGACCCGACAAACCGCCATTATATTTGTCTTGCACTATATATCTGCCACTGCACTGTAGTATCTTCGTACGGGAGACATAACATCCTTACAAATGATTGCTTTGTTAATATTCTGTAAGCTATCTCAAATATCTTGACAAAGTATCAAGCTGCTTTTAATTGCTACACATTCAGACAGTCGTTACAAAATACACGTTAAAGTGTGTTTATTAGCCCTTTCGATCATTGTGTCCAATTGCCACATCACTTTTACCCCTCCTAACAATAATGTAGGGCTGATTTTACTTTCTCGTGAACCCTCGGAGGGAGAAGTATTGTGATCGTAAAAAAAAAAATCTAACTCAATATTTTGATGGAGGTCGACGTCTTGTGATGATGATCAACATGAATTAAATTAGTTTAACTGTTGAGTCGTGTGCTTGTATCGTCAACAATCATTAGGCTCACCAAGTACACATTAATTCTCCACAATGTGCTTAGCTCATATTCCATTATCTCGAACATTTAAAAATTAATTCTAAACACACTTTGGGTAAAAATTTAAAAGACTCAATTCTAATAAATTATATTTTCATTTAATTATATTTAAAACATGTGTTGACCAATAAAAACATTCCAGATGGAAACATACTATTGCATTGTTTGCTCATCTCTAATAAAATATTCATGTTATTATCATTATATTTTTAAGGGCCTGTCTTATAACTCCTGGATAAATATTAATCTGGCAGATAAATATTTTTATCTGGTCGATAAGTTAAAAGGGCGTCTTATGACTTCCAGATAGAATTTATCTGCCAAATAAAATGTATTTATCCATAACATTTTTTATCGGGAGGTTTAAGTACCTGATAACTTTTATCTGAAAGTTAAAATGGTTATTGCCATAATGACGCGTTGTTTTTCATGAGGTTTCACCTATCATAATCTGTTTTTAGGTTAAAATCTTGGTTCCCGTGTTTAGTAGGCACAAACCAAGGCTCTAACTATATAAAGTTAGAACATTTAATTCACACTTTTATCTAAACTGACAAGCTATTTGTAGAGAGATATTTAAATAAAAACAAATTATCAAAATATGAATACAATAAATGAAATTTTGTAAACTTTGTACTGAACTATTGACCACAATTTTGGCAGACACAGAAATTAGTACTTGTAAGACATTTTAACTTCTGCGCCCACGTGACCCATCTGTTTCCTCGCATTCCCTTGGTCGCCATTATTTAACAAATGTTGAGCGTTATAGTTACTAGCCAGGTTGTACGCATGCGCGCACCAGTAAAAACAGTACCAACCTTGCGTTGTATGCATAAAAATAAGTGTATCTTACAGATAACTATCCGGCAGATAAATTTAGTTCATAATACGCGTAAAATATCTAAGTGACTGGTAAACTTTTATCTGGTAGCTAACTTTAACCTCCCGATAGCAATATTTATGTGGTAGTCATAAGACCGGCCCTAAGTAGTGTCATTTCGAATTATCAACAATTTTATGACTAAGAAAAATGAATTTATATCAGGTTTAAATTTGAGCTTAATTAAAGAAACAATTTCCTTTCAGTAAATTGAGTTTTTATTTGTCCTGGCACACCATTTATAATGTTGTGTAGGGGAGGTCCATTTCAAATATGTATTTTAAAAAAGGTTTTGTTATGTATATATAATTGGTTCGTTATGAGGAGTCAACAGATGTTTAACTCGCTATAAAACACGTGATTGATTAGCTACATTTGTGGGATTCTTTTTAGGAAAGTTAGTGGTAATTTGCAACATATTATATTAGTCTCGCCAGTGGGCAAGTTGTGTCTAGTTTTGACTGTGACGGTAAATTTGAGGTTCGAATCTTATCAGGATGTACTTAATTGTTCACCCTTCAACCCTCCCTCGAATGGTTTCCCACTCCTCCTGAGGTGATAGAATTTATAGAACAAGTACCCGCATTTGCATGAAGGGAAAGTAAGAAACTATTCAAGAAAAAATTAACCCCAGTCCAAATCGGCCAGAATTAGAATCCCGACTTCTACGTCAACCAAACTACAGTCCAATTATAATAGGAAATTACAAATTACCCCACTTTCTTCTCAAAGAAAAAAAATGACTAACAGGGTTGACAAACACAAGGAAAAGGAGGGATATTTTTTGGGTCTGGGAAAAAATCGGGAAAACACATGGGATTTGGGTAAATATAGTACAAATACTAAAATTTTTGTTAATTTGTGACATCTAACTGAAATATTAATAATAGCTTAGCTCTTTGAATGGACAAACAATTGAACTGAAGAATTAAGCTCACTGATTCAAACATGTTTTATTACCCCTAAACAAGGGTTACCAAGTTACGTAAGATATACATCCCCATCAATATTAAATCATTGTGTTTAAAACTTAATTTACATTACTTAACACTTGTCAGTTTGATGAAAAATAAAATGTTATTAATCTTTTCTTAAATCTAATATGCCTGAAAAAGTTTTTTTTGAAAAACCTGGAAAACACAGATAATGTGGTAATAATAAAATAGTGGCAACCTTGACTAATCGATCACGCGGTTTCATAGCGAATGAAACAACTGTTGAATCCCTTATTACGAACCAATTACACAGGGTGTTTCTAAACTCTCTAATCTAACTTAAACCACAGCATCTGTGGTCAGAAAAAACCCAAAAAGCCAATAAAAACTGTCCGAAAAACTCATCTTGTATTATTAAATGTAAGTTAAAGTGAGACGCAACAACTCCGGGAGTACGCAGCTTTAAGTACGTACGTGTATAACAAGTTGCGTATCAATAGGAGCGCACATCACCGCAGTTCGGACACGTTAGACGCGGCCGGGTACTCCTGCTCGCTTTATGATATGCAACTTGTTGTACACGTACTGCTTATTTCCGACGTTATTGCGTCTAGCTTCAACTTATATTAATTTTAGTTGTTCAAGATGACTTCCGAACAATTTTTTACTAGGATTTTCTGCTTATTTCTGCCCACAGATGGTGTGGCTTAAGTTTGGGCAGAGAGTTAAGAAACATCCTGTATATATGTTAGTCCAAACTAGTTCGGACTAGGCCAAATTTATATATCCTGCTGCTTGCAAGATAAACTGATATAGCCTGATGTTTTTAGGCAGTACTAGTCTTACATTCTCCTTAACCCATATGATGAATCAACCTTGGACAGGTATCATCATTCACAGTTCGCGCGCAAATGTTGTCAGCTAACCTAAACTAACCTAACCTAAACCTTGTTTGGCATGATAAAATTGTAGGCCACACTAATTATTCTATGAGCTTGACCAACATTTCAAGACTAACCCATTTAGACTAGGCTAAACTAGTACATCCTGAGGCTCTTAGGATGTATCAATTCGGCCAAGTCCGATCTAGTTTGTCCTGGAATCGGGTTTGGACAATAACATATACATGTAAACAGTTTTTTTAAATCTTTATATTAGTATTTTCTAAGTCTCTTCCTATGAAAATTGACCTAATATATATGAGTTTAACACCTTTGTCTTTGTGCCCACCGACGCGGGTGTTTGGTAAATTTATAGTCAACAAAATATTGTATGAATTTAACAAGATTTTTTTTCGGACTGCAAGTGTTTTAAGTAATTTACTCAGAACTAACCAAAACAATAAAATTTACACAAAGGAATAAAACATCGTCGGCTACCAACACAAATCTTTGCAGGCTTAACTAACCGTTCTAACCTCTCTTCGACTTCAAAGGAATATTTATTTCACGCGCATGAACTCTTAGAGAAAATTCACCCTCCTCTTTACCTTACTCATACACTACACCTACAATAGTACAGAATCTTCTCTCCTGTTGAATTTAACAGCATGAGGGGGGGAAAGAGGGGTTTTGCGAAGATGGCGGTGTTGGAACATTTGAAATGTTTGCTGCTTTTCATAGGTATGTGGGCGGATTATTTTAAAAAGAAACGCAACTCTTTCCCTCTTCATCCCCTTTGCTCTTCTTTGAGTAGATCACCGTGTTTTAGGGTATTGTAGGGTGACCTGGTGGTCTAGGGGTAAGGTGTCAGAATCTAGACTTCTATGCTGGGGGTCCGGGGTTCAATCCTCGGTCCCGGCACAGATTTATCTGATTACCAAACCCTTCCTTCACCTCTGACAAGACGTGTATTAATCACAACTTGTGAACGTGTGGAATGCAGGCCTCCACCGTGGTTCGGATCCCACGTTAAACTGTAGGTCCTTCATTTCATCGCACAATCGCCCTACCATTACATATTAGTGTAAGAGCGTATAGCCGAACGGGTAGTAAGACGTGGTGATAATAATAATATTAATAATAATAATTTAGGGTATTCTATTTGTTGTTTGTGAAAAAGGGTAGGCTTCGCGTTTATGCCGGGGGAGGAAGGGTGATGGTGGGAATTTTCACGGAAAAATCTATACGCAGGATGGAGATGATCTTAGAACTCGTGCCAAACATGTGATGTGTGATCCCAGAACAATCTGACAGGCCTGCCATTCACCTGGAAAACCGGGGAAACCATGGAGCTATTATACATACGGAGAGGACATCTCTATGCTGTAGCGTTGCGAGAAATTAAAGCCAGCCTCGCCCCCCTGACGGGGAGACGGACCGAGCGTTGTAATGGCATAGTATGGTAACTGGCACCGGTTGAACATGGGAAGCGTAGGGAAAAAAAGGGACGTGCGCTCACTTGAATTAGAATACAACCCGATTGAGAGAGTGTAAAATTTGCGTTATTTTTATGTAAAATACATAAACGATTACTTTGTATTTCGGGTAATAACAAGCTTCTGAAAATGCAAACTAGCCGAAAATCTAGATTGTTGTTGCTAATGTTAATAAATTAGCTTAAAATTAGAGTATGTTCAAGATAAAATGTATATAGATTTTTTTTGAGTATTGTAATTTTTGGGTTCCAACTCATATTACATTTGTTGTAACCCTAATTTAGTAGATTTGATAGAACTGTTATGCACAGAATAGTTTCCCGTTTGGGAGGGGAGTAAATGGTAAAATACTTAGTATTTTCATTTTCGGTTTAATAAGTACCTTAAATTTATAACATATAAGCTATGTAATTTATAGGTCTATATAATCATGACTGTTTGCTATGAAATGCAACAGCCATGCATCGAACCCCTCAACATTCCTCGAGTCAAGGTCGGCTCCATGGAGAAAATGGAATTTTGTAAAAATCTAGTAAAACTGCTGGAATATTTGTTAATTTGGGGCATTTAACTGAAAACTTAAAATATTAGGTCTTTGGGTGGACGAAGAATTGAGCACGTTAATTGAAACATGTCTTGTTAGCCCTTAAACAAGGTTGTTGAAGTGATTTCCACATCCTGCGGGAAACCTTGAAAACACACGGAACTTAGTAGTAAGAAAATAGGGCCAACACCTGCACCAGTAACTGAAACCTACTACGCAAAGTGTTCTTCAATATCATACAAAGAAAGTATTGTGATAAAAAAAAACCTCCCTTGTATTTTGATGAATCATTTCTCTCGAACCAAAAGAGTTGGTCTTATAGTCCTAAATCCGTCTGTCCCTGGGAATACAGCCGAAACGGTTTGATGAATTTTATTGAAACTTGATATTTAAATTTTATATTCTCATATCTAGGGGCGTCTTTTTTAAAATTTAATTTTGATTTTAGCCTCGAACTAGGGATAGCTTATTAATTTCTGATTTTTGAAAATTTGTTTATTTTAAAAATGACTTTGGCAATTTTGTTCTAAACCGTAAACAGTAGCATTTAATTAGTGATATATAATGTGTTATTTTAGTAAAACTTACTAAGAGATAGTTTATTGATAACTTTTTTAATCACTACGTTTTACTACCTGCTCAGTTTGTATGCCTATATGATAATTACTCTAATGGGGTAAGGATCAGAAAGGAAGCATTTTAGAGGTAATATACTCTCATTTGCGTGGAAGGAGAGTGGGAAATTAGGAAAATTAGGAAAATCCACCCTCAGTAGACCCGACCGGTATTCGTACCCTGATATCACCGCCATCAGCAGGCAAGTATAACACGAGAGTGACGCCTTAGACCGTTCGGTCTCTGATATGGGTTATTGGTAACTGATTTTTGAAAATATTTTCACAAACTAGAAATTAAAATATGTATACGATTGCATCATATACCATTTATTGTTTTTCTTTAAACCACTTTTTTTCTTTGCATCGATGGATATGTGAATAAAGGCGTCAGTTTTATCTTATCGTGTTTGATGGTTGTGGTGAGGTTTATCTTCAAATCCCGGCCGTGTGTGCTTGATGTTTTTTTTTTTTTTTTTTTTACTCCCCATATGTTTTCTCTACACCTATTAGTATACATTTATGATCATCCGGATAATTGATAAGAAACCTCATTCTTTGACTGAGCGTATTGAGTTTCCATTTAAGTTCACCACTTGGCATTTTGTTTGTATGTATAGATGTTTAACTCGTGATAACTGTCAAATGTGTAAACCGATTTTAACGAAATTTAACAGGGACATTCTTTGAATCTCCGAACGATATACGTACATAGTTTTTCAATCGGTTATCTTTTTCAATATGGCGGTCACTCATAAGCTCATCTCAAATTATTTGAATTTAAAGTTTTAAGAGCGATCCAGTATCTAGGGCGCTTTTTTTACATTTATAGTAAGACTGACGTTTTAAACTGCATACAGAACGTTAATCTCTTTAAATATAATTTTCTATTTAATCTAGTCATCATTTGTTTTCTGTTTAACTTTTCACTAATGAAAAATGTAGGCTTAAAATCCAAGGAGAAATTATATGAAATATATCTACTTTGTAATCCAAAGATAAACCATATGTATATCATTAACACGATAAACTAAACAATTTTTGAATGGAGGGATGCAGTCTATTGTTCATAGAACTTCTAGTAGGATAATGATTTTATAGCTTTATTTCACAATAAATGTATAACCTCTTTCCTTACTGGTTATCTTTAAAGACGGGCTCCACCAATTTTTTTATAACAAACCCAACAACCTCCGGAAAATTCATTAATTTGTTATATTTATATTAATTAATTAATTTAACCCATAGTTACTTTCTCTCAAAAAATAACTTTTTTTTTGTTTAAAAAAAGTTTAATCAACAAACTTAAACAAACTTTTGTGTATATTGCTATTGAGGGTCTTATACAAAACTAGAAATGTAATATTTGTTTTTCTATATGACTGTACACTGCATCCCAGCTCAAAAGCAGGCCAACCTTTACATCCTTATTAGGATAGGACTCTGGCGTTATGAATATGACCTGTACGCGTTACTAATCCTCCTAGACGGCGCACAATGCTTGGCATTAGAAAATATTGGCAAAGCAATTATTTCTTTATTAAAGGGGAATTCCCACATCTGGTGCTCACAACGTTTTAGTATTTTTATAGTAATTGGTTCTTACTGCACTATACCTGAGATTAAAAACACTAAAACACGAATTAACTAACTTAAAAAATAAAATTATACTGTATTTATAAATATATTTTATCATAAAGGCTATACAGGGTTTATCCGCGTCTGGAAAGTAGCCAGAACCTAGAAAAGTTAAGGAATTCGGTATAACAGGGAGAGGCAAAGAGAAGTCAAAACAATTTTAAAAGTAATTGGAATACTTACATATTTTTGCAATCTTACTTCTTACTAATATTATAAATGCGAAAGTTTGTATGTTTGGATGTTTGTTACTCAATCACGCCAGATCTGCTAACGGATTCGAATGAAACTTGGTACGTTGGTAGAATATGTTCTGGAATAACATATAGGACTAATCCCAACCTTTGATTTTAAATAATAATACATAATATGATTATAATGTGATTGAAACGATGTTATTTAAGAATTTGTGATTTGATATTTTGTAATTAAAGTAAATAGTAATTAGTGCGACGTAGTTTCATACTAATAAATAATAAATATGATGTGCTGGTTAGAAAAAAAATATTATTTCATTTATTTATTTATCTTACTAATTATGAAGTTAAAAATTGAAAAAAAAAATTGATAACTTAAATAATATATATTTCTTTTATTACGAAATATTTAAAAGTGAAAATTAAAATACGGCAAAATTATTTACAACTAGAACTGAGAAAAACGCATTGATATTTGATAAAAATAAAGTTCGACTTATAACCAAAACAGTTGAGTTAAGAATCAAAAATTTATCAATTATTGCGGGCGAAGCCGCGACGGGTAAAAGCTAGTAATATTATGAACATGAGTTGCATGATTACTGTACATAACATAGGTCTAGTGTAAACTAATAGTGTAATCTAAAATTCACGCGCCTTTACTAAGAGGACTGACATATTTGTCTTTATTAATTCATGTTTCAAAAATTTAATCAAAAAACAGAATAATAAAAAATATTAATAGATTTGTATATCAAATTTTGGGAAAATACTCTTTTTTGTTTGCTCTGGCCTCTGGAAAAGATGGATAAGTCAAGGAACCTCTAAACTTAAATAATAATAATATTATTATTATTATTATCAGCACCGCGTCTTACTACCCGTTCGGTTTATACGCACTTACTCTAATATGTAATGTTAGGGTGATTGTGAGATGAAATGGAGGACCTACAGTTTAACGCGGGTTCTGAACCACGGTGGAGGCCTGGCATTCCTCACATTCACTAAACTTAAAATATGTTTAATAATAATGTTGTAGGTTATACATTATGCTAGTTCTCAGTTTCAGTTCTCAGTTTTTTCATAATGGTAATTAAATTTGTGGTGACCGAGTGCCTTAATCTTAAGGTTTCTGATCTAATCTGATCTAATCACAGATACATTCAAATTTTTATAAGAAGTGCCATTTATAAAATAAAAACATATCTCTTTGCGGTCAACTTCGATCACATTTAACCCTATTATTAATATTATTTTATAAGTATTGAATTTTGATCATATATACCAAAAGTTATAGTTGCAAGAACATGACTTGACGTATGAATACGTGAAAGTAGATCTAGTAACTATTCTAGCTTCTTATAAAAATTGACTATATAATCATTTCCTAAACTAATATGTTATCTTTTTTTTTCCCATGTTTTAATAACGGTTGGGCTAAACGCATATTAAATGAACGCGGTAATATGTTAGGGATAGGAAGGTTGAATTCAGAGGAAGTGTACCCTCATTTGTATGGAAGTGAGAGTGGAAAACAATTTTAGGAAAAAATTCCTTCACTACACTTGACCTTAATTCGAACCCTTATCTTCCCGACATAGTATAGTATATTGTAAGATTGCTAACTATCAAAATAGCATTAGCTTTCTTGTCAACCTATAAATTTGTATCAAAATCTAAGTTAAAATAGAACACATTGTACCTAAAAAAAAATCTTATCAAAGACTTTTCATAAATAGTGCTTAAATTTGTTAATACACAACTATTTTATAATTAACTTAAAAATTCTAAATGAAATAATTTTTGACTTTTTAGTTTTAATATACGTAATTATTTTGAATTCCATCGATTATTTTATCTAGATTTAACTGACTAAAAGGTGGTTTATACCAACAATTTTTAATTGCTTGGGACGTTTAAGTGTGTTCCTTATTCTAATAATAATTTTATATATTTCTCCTTACTACAATTATAAATGAATATTTAAGCTGGTGTTGCAAAGTATTATGGGTTAACATACATTTACACTACGCCACTCAAGCAGATATGTTCTAAATTTTCTTTGAACGTGTGAATCAAGCCTTAGGCAACCCGCGAGGTCTCTTCTCTTAGCCTACCATGGAATCTCGTGGTCTCCCAATCGATATGAGGGATAATAAGTACACCTGGCTCCTTCGAACTGTTAGATTCCTTTTGTCCTGGAGACAATAACAAACCCAGGAGGTCTCTTTCCTTCTGAAGTACCCTTCTAGTGAAGAGGACTTTTGACAAGCTTCCATTTTTTTTAAAAGGTTTATTTGAAGGTCACATTTTCTTTTTGTTTGAATTCAAGTTTTCTTGAGTAGTATCTACGGTAATTATTAGGTCGAGGTCTAGCCTCTCAATTTTATCCACACCAGTGAATATATATTTTTATTAGTACGGTTTGTATCAAAAGTTATTAACGGCTTATTCTGAGGGGCTAGGAATGTGAAGAGTAGTTTAAGAGGAATATTTGGCGATTCAAACGTAAAAAAAGTGCTTGTATTTATGATCGAAATTGTCATACCATTTTTATAGAGTGATACAATTACCAAAGTAATCAGTTTAAGGTTGACAACAAGAAGCACCAGGCCGCCACCGTGGTTCGGATTCCACGTTAAACTGTAGGTCCTTCATTTCATCTCACAATCACCCTACCATTACACATTAGCGTAAGTGCGTATAACCCGAACGGGTATTAAGATGCGGTGCTAATAATAATAATAATAATAATAATAATAATAACAAGAAGCAATACAGATATACTTTGGTCACTGATGGCGACTCTAAAGTATTATTTATATTACTTATATTATTTAGAAGGTTATTTACGGTTCTTGTTAGGTATCTTATATTAATTAATATCATTGAATGAATGGTGAGTGTTTGTTCCTGGGTCTTGTAAACCACAAATACGGAATTAAGCCCTACATGTAGTCATTAATTTCTTTGTTCATGTAATACTAAAAATCTATTAATTATATACATAAAAATCCTATTTTCATATTAAGAAGCTAATCAGACAGCAAGAAAAACTACGTTGGCGTATTCATAAGTCAAATCATATGATCTGCGACTGTTGCTTTCGATATATATTATTAGCCTTTAGAAAATAACATTAATAATACACTGAAAATATAAAAATGACACCTGGAAACAGAAACTGAATAGCAATAAGCCAACTACCGAGTCGAAGGTGTCTGCGTTATCCAGGGTTCCTACGCTCTGGAAAGTCAGGGAAAGTCAGGGAAAAAAATAATAGTCAGGGAAAGTCAGGGAAGCTTTAAAAAGGTCAGGGAAAGTCAGGGAAATGACAATTCATGTCTTCATGTCACACTTAGAAAAAACAAAGAAAATATTTTTTCTATTTACTGCGTCATAAGCCACTGCCCCAATGAAGAAAGCTGAGGGGCACTTACCATGCTCAAACTTGCCCTAACACAAGTTTTGGTAGCATTTTATTTCAGAATGTGAACGCAGAGGTCTCCTAGCCTGCACATGACAATTCTTTTAACTTTAGTGATCACTTGTTTTTGTTCTTGTTCAAGGTTTGTCATCGTTATAGTTTGATACAGTGCACCAGGACTGATTAGACTACACCAGCAATGTCTAACAAAAAAACCGTTTTTAACCAGCTCTGGCTAAGCCCAGACCATTTTCCTGAATTCTCATACTGGATAAGTGGTGTTGAAAGTAATAAGCTGCAGGCATTTTGTAAAGTGTGCAAAAAAAATTATAAACTTAAGTAATATGGGAAAGCAAGCATTAGCTTCCCATGCAAAAGGACCAACTCATATCAAAACTCTTGAAACTTTGACAAATCAACGCTCTCTGTTGACTTTTTTTTTTCAAAAAAGTCAAGTGATTCAGGTTCATCGAGCTCCCCAGTTTCAAGAGAATCTCTGGCACACAAAGACATTCTACCTAGTGATGATTCTGCTGGTTGCTCGAAGAGTTTTTCTGTTTCATCGAAAATCGTAACGTCGCAGAAGGAAGCTGTTGCTAAAAGTGAAATTAGTGTAGTGCCTCCAAGAAACCATAACACTTTTGTTATAAAAGATGATATAACTAAGGCGGAAGTCATTTGGGCTATGCAAGTTGTTGACAAAAAAATGTCTTTCAATTCGTGCAATAATTTAAGTACAATTTTTCAATTGATGTTTCCCGAGTGTTCCATTGCCAATGCCTTTACCCTTGGTGGAGACAAGGCTGCATACTTCATTGTGCATGGCTTGGCTCCATTCTTTCATAATAATTTACTGGACCGCCTAAAATCATGTAACAACTTTGTAATTTGTTTTGATGAGGCATTGAATAAAGTTATTCAAAGAGGACAGATGGACATTGTAATTAGATTCTGGGACAAGGAAAATCATAAAGTCATCAGTCGTTACTTAAACAGTGTGTTTTTCGATAGGAGCACTGCTGAAGAATTACTGAAGCATTTTCTGGATGGTATTTCTCCTCTTCCACTCTCTAAGTTGATACAAGTGTCAATGGATGGCCCAAATGTCAATTTAAAGTTTATAACACTTCTTCAGGAACACCTCAAATCTGTAACAGACAATGAAGTATGTAGTTTGCTAAATCTGGGAACATGTGGGCTTCATGTTGTTCATGGTTCCTTGAGAACAGGAGTAGAGTCTGTTGATTGGGATATAAGTAGCTTATTACGTCACATGTACTACCTGTTCACTGACTCTCCAGCTCGTCGAGCATTGTTCACCCAGTTGACAGGGTGTACAACTTTTCCATTGAAGTTCTGTGGTGTGCGTTGGTTAGAGAATGCGAAGTGCTTTCAAAGGGCATTACAAATTTGGGACCATGTTATTAAGTTTCTCAAAGAAGCAAAACTTCCTAAAACAAAACCTGTAGAGACACTGAAAAGAGCAGCCTGTGATCCATTCCTAAAGTGTAAACTAGCGTTCTGCAAGACAATTGCAGATGAATGTCAGCCTTTCCTGCAACGGTTCCAGACATCAAAACCAATGACTCCATATCTTTTTGAAGCTGTAGAGAAACTTCTAAGATACCTTATGAATCGTTGTGTGAAACCTGATCTTATGAAGTGCACGGGTCCAAAGTTACTGTCTATTGACACAAAAAAATCAGAAAATTTGATCCTTAGCAAAAATATTGATATAGGATTTGCAACAAAACGTTTGTTAGGAGAAACTGCGATCACAGTAACAGAAAGACAAAAATTAGAATTTATACATGAGTGCCGCAGTATGTTAACCACCATGATTGCAAAACTACAAGAAAAAAGTCCCTTAAAACAGAAAGCTGTGAGAGGTTTGTCTTCATTGGATCCTTGTGTTATTCAACATTCACCTCAACTGGCCCAGAAGAGATTTTCTTTTCTTTTGGAGGAACTCAACCATGCCAACATCATAAATGATGTTCTGGCTGAAAATGCCAAGAAAGAATACTTGCATTTTTGCAACCCCAAAAAATCTGAGCTTCAAGAAATATTTCGTCCTTGTGATCAGTTTAGTGATGAAGTAGGACTTGACACTATTTATGGTAGCTTTCTAATAGGAGAAGCAAACTACAAACATCTTTGGGAAGTAATAAAGATTTGCCTAGTCTTGTCGCATGGGAATGCAACTGTTGAAGGTGGTTTTTCAGTCAATAAATCTTTACTGGTTGAAAACATGCATGAAAAGACAGTCATTGCACAGCGTCACATTCATGATGAGATACAAGAAGCAGGAGGGATTAAAAATATACACATTAGCAAAAAGATGTTGGATTACGTGAGAGGTGCTCGGAAACGCTATCATGAATACTTAGAGATGAAGAAGCAAGAAAAAAGTGAAAAAGACAAGAAGAAGGCAGAAAAGAGGAAATTAGATATACAAGTTAAAGATTTAGAAGGAGAAAGAAAAAAATTAATGATGGCAACTGAAGAGAAACGAGAAGCAATAGACGTGGAGTTGCAAGAACTGAAGAAGAAGCAAGCTTCACTTTATTAAATATAACATAGTTTCTTATTGTATGACTATAGTGATAATTTTAATAAAAATAAAATTGACTTGAGACATGAATAATATGAAAGCAGACAGAGTTCCTGTTGTAAGCTATTCAGTTCAGGAAATGTACAGTTTAGGTAAAATAAAACTGTAATGATACCAAACTCTTTAGTATGTTCTTAGTGGCCTGTTATTTAATACGTATTTCTGCACATGATACCAAAGGGAATCAAGTTTGTTACAAATTTTTGATAGGGATTATTTTTCCATCATTTTCCCTCAACTGATTGGCAAGATGTCTGCTTTCTTATTCTTCCATGAGAGGTGAGGCAAGGTCGGCTGTAAGGGGGGAGGAGGCCGAAATAAATTTATTTAAATTAATATTTTCACGTGTATAGTACTGTAAAGTTATAATGGAAATTTTATGAGAAATTGGTCAGGGAACTTGGGAAAATAGTCAGGGAAAGTCAGGGAAAAGTCAGGGAGAATATTTTTACAAATACTGTAGGAACCCTGTTATCTGATAGCTCGTGATCTTAATAAAATCACACATTTGTAGCCAACGATATACGTATGTACGTCCATCATAGACTCTGCCATGAAATATGAGTGAAGAATGACCCTGAACACGGGAAGAATCCTAGATAGTTCAGTGGTAAGAACATTGGCCTACTAAACCAAACGTCCCCGGTTTGATTCCCGTGTCCAGGTGTAATTTTTAAATTTTCAGTATATATCTAGATGGAGTCATCCTCAATAAAGCATAAATAATAGCTTTGGCTATTTAACACCTCGTCTTACTACCCGTTTGAGTTATACCTCTATATACTAATTGAATTAATGTGTTCGGGGATAAGGAGATTTTAATTTGGATGAAGTATGCCCGCATTATATATATAGAGAGAGTGAAAAACCATGTAGGTAAATTAACCCTCAGTACACCCGACCGGGATCGAATCACGATTTTTCTGTCTTCAGCAGTTCAAACTGTTGCGAGAGTAGCGCCTTAAACCATGCGGCTACCGAATCAGGATTTAATATATTATTTACAATATAAGATTTAATCAGGGTGGCCACTGATTGGAAAAACCAGAAACTAACGCATTCTTGAATTTTGGTGTTTTTCACGAGTTTAGGTCATCCAGATTCCAAAAATTGCCGGGATGGACCACTGTAATAGCTTTTAGAGGTATTCTCTTGTCCAACGTTTGCAAAGGGAAATTCACTTAAAATATAGTTTTAAAACATTTAAAATAACACTGGCAAGAACCACTCTAAATAGTTCCTAGGGTTATCCAAATTTTAAAAAATGAATGGGAGAAGACCACTCCAAATATCTTGAAGAGAAGGCTGATTCTCAAAATGTTTACAGACGCAGACCTCTCAAAATAGCTTTTAGAATAATTCAATGTTCAAATATTTTTCGGATTTATGTTCCTCCCATTTGACTTGGAAACAATTTAAATATGTTTCTAATCTCCCTTCCCCCTTACACGATTAATTTTCTGACGCCACTGGGTATACAGTTATATACATACCACTGTTTAACCTGTCCATTCTACGTGTGACTAAGCATACTTCACAAAAATAATGACTTTCTGATCCAGACCTTAAAATTATTATTATTATTATTATTATCATTATCATTATCATTATCACTATCATTATTATTATTATTGTTATTATTAGCACCGCGTCTTACGACCCGTTCGGGTTATACGCACTTACGCTAATGTGTAATGGTAGGGTGATTGTGAGATGAAATGGAGGACCTACAGTTTAACGTGGAATCCGAACCACGGTGGAGGCCTGCATTCCCCACATTCACAAGATGTCTTGTCAGAGGTGAAGGAAGGGTTTGGAAATCAGATAAATCTGTGCCGGGACCGAGGATTGAACCCCGGCCGCCAGCACAGAAGTCTGACACCTTACCCCTAGACCACCAGGTCACCCTCAGACCTTATAAAAAAGTGTTATGAGGATGTAGAGTTATTCCATGGTTGTACCGTTAAATTTTTCCGGGGTGAAGGGAGAGAGGAGGGGGTATATCGTGGTCCTATCTGTGTGTGGTGGCTCGTAGCAAAGTCTTCCAACACAAGAGGGTTAGGGTTATTTTAAAGACCCATCTGTTAGTATTTTAGTGTTTTATGATATAATTGAGAAGTTGAAGGGTGGTTAATTGCAAAATACTACAGTAATATACAAGCTTAGGTGCCGGGTATAAATAGTTACAAACATTGCTTGCTCATGTATTAAAATTTGGTGGCGTGTTCAACACACCTTTTAAAAACATTGTCATTCATAATCATTTTTCAATGTCTCACAACTTGAGGAAACGCCTTTAAAATATCGAGAAAATAATTTTTTTTTACCAGGAAAACCAAGGTCTATGCTTGTATTTTATTCTAGACTTACTATTCTTTTGTTAAATTACTTATAAGGTTATCTTTTGACCTGTCATATCCTCCGTCAATGTTGGAGAAATGCGTGAGTTGGTCCAACATTTTGGAAAACTGGAAATTAAAAAATCTAGGAATAAATTCCGGAAAAAATCACATGACTTGAAACAAACAATAAAAAACTTATAATATACAAACATTTCTAACAAGATTTTTAGGTCACTTTTAACTGTATTTCAGGTTATTTTATACACTGCAGACACTTAATATAATCACACAAAACATTTCCATTAAGATTTGAAATATTTCTAAAAATATGAAACAATGAAACCTCGTGTTCACATTTATTATGAGAAAATTGCTAGGTTTCCTCGTTAAATATCGAACTAGTAAAAAAAAAAAAAAAAAAACGGTTTATCCAAGTAAACCTTTAAAAGCCATATAATTTTCAAAACACTTTAATTTGACTTCAAGAAGAGAGAAAAAACACCAAGTGTGAATGCTTTGATAAAGGAGTGCGGGGGACTAAAGGAGTAGAAAAGGAAAGAATTTCAAAAAGACAGGATACCAGGTGGAATTGGTTTTACTTCCGGCCAATTGTATAAGCCCACGTTATTTTTTACCGCTTCTTATTGGCTAAGAGAGTAGAATAGCCCTTACCCCACCGACCCTTTGGTAGAGAGAGGAAACTAGTTCAAGAGGCTTCTTAGAAAATACAAAATTATTTTCTTTTGTCAATATTAAAAATATATTATTTATGTATTGTCTTTATTAAAATAAACATAAGTTAACATTTTAATGACGTTTTTGTAGGAAATACAAATATATTATTCTACGTTTAATACTGATAACATTTTACTATTCATCTTTATTAATATTGTTTAATAGGAATTGATGATATACATTAAGAGCGTTCATCATAGCAGGAAGGTGACCTGGCGGTCTAGGGGTAAGGTGTCAGACTTCTGTGCTGGCGGCCGGGGTTCAATCCTCGGTCCCAGCACAGATTTATCTGATTACCAAACCCTTCCTTCATCTCTGACAAGACTTCTTGTGAATGTGGGGAATGCCAGGCCTCCACCGTGGTTCGGATTCCACGTTAAACTGTAGGTCCTTCATTTCATCTCACAATCACCCTACCATTAGACATTAGCGTAAGTGCGTATAACCCGAACGGGTAGTAAGACGCGGTGCTAATAATAATAATAATAATAATACTGATAACATTTTACTATTCATCTTTATTAATATTGTTTATTAGGCATTGATGATATACATTAAGAGCGTGTGCATCATAGCAGGCCCAACTCAGCTCACGGCTCGCGCGAGGTTTGGGAGTAAAAGGGAAAAGAAAAGGCCTGCTATATTTCAGAAATGTGTGCAGTGCATTCGCATTTGAATGATTGCTCGAAATTTGACAAAGCGACAAAGTTTCTTGTTAATAACTACAGTATGTCCCTATTATGACAGAATGAAGATTTGTGGACAAGGATTATCTGTGAAGCCATTCTAAAATGGTAAAAAAAACAAACTAACTTTTCACTGCAATTTGTATCAAAATATCATTTAATATTTCAACATTTTTCATTATTAAGGACCTCTATTAACTATTTATCTCCATTAATGATTAATCAGAAATGAGTCGAAACTTCCAATTTTTATTAAAATTTTAAAATTAATTAAAAATTTGTTGGAAGTAATAAAATGAAGAATTATTTTTATTTGTTTGAAGCAAAACAAAGAGTTTCCCAGGGTATTTTTAATAGTATCAATATCAAGTGACATCTACAGATCACATGACTTGACTTATGAATATGTGAACGCAAATCTAGTAAATTTCCTCTGTCAGATAGGGTTCCTTCTACACACAAGGAATGTATTCATGTGTTGATACTGGCTCAAAAGGACAAACCCGCAACTGTGAGCACGCGGACTAAAATGTCAGGCTCATATATTTGGGCTGGCTGGTGAGGGACAATTCGGGGTTCGAATTCCCGTCGGGTGTTTCTAAAGGGTTTTTCCCCCTCTAAATGATTTTACACTCTCCAATTCAAATTTGGGTACGTTCCGTCTCAATTTTACCTTACTCACGTTCATACCATTAGCCTAATTAATAATGCATGGTTCGAAAGGACCACCAGGTGTCGTAGGATCCAAAAATTAAAAAGGGAGGTAGTACAGGAAAATAACCGGAGCTTGTCAATAAATAAATGGTCAGAGTTTTTTAGAGAACTGTTCCAGTGTTAATTGATATAGATGGCATAATATAATGAGATATAAAGTATGACATAGTGATAGGTACCCTCTTAGACTAAACAATATAAGTTACATACAATTTACAAGTCGTCTCTCAGACGATGAATAGTGATATTTAGGTAATAATAAATATATATCAATATCTGAATTAAATAGAGTTTAGTTTCTGGTTGAAGTATAATACTTAGTTAGAAGATTGAAAAATATGGTAATTTAAAAGACTCGCGAAACCACGTTTGACGCTATTTTAAACATGATCATATATAGCCTCACAGATGGATGAAAAAGTGACGCTTGTAAGAATGCAAGATGGACTCTCTTTGTTGTCTTGCTAAAAGTTTGTTAATCATAGGATGGATATCTTTTTTGAATAAATCTCCTTTCAATAAAGAATAAGTTCACACGGTGTAAAGTACCTTCGTCTTTCTGGGTTGTGGGGTGATACTCCCTCCACAAAAACTGCCAGGTGGAAAAGAATAAACCTTCGATATGCTCTTCACTAATGATGGAATTATGATAAACAGCAACCTCTTACCTAAATTGTTGGTTTGTCGTTAATTACCCAGTGGGTTCACTGTTGTAATATCTTCAATAATTGTTAAGATATATTCTTCATCAAAAGTCGATACTGATATCAGCGGACTAAATAAATTACTAAATTAAAAGTCAATTTTTCACGTACACAAACAATTAATATGGCTTTATTAAATGAATTTCTTTTTTGGGTTCCTCGAACAGCCTTCTAGAATTGTCTTTCTACAACCCAGATGGTCATAGACATGGTATATACTAACTTTTAATTCATTATATAAATGGTAAAAGGTTCTTTAAACATCTTAAATGCAACAAATATTTTATGGTACTAACTAACCTCCCTTTAATTTATATCCATAAAGGCCGAAAAGTTCTTTAAACATCTTAAATATAACAAAATATAATACAATAATATACGTTTATAGAACGATAGAGATCGTAAATAAATAGAAACTACTAACAACAAAACTGACCGAACTCAATGCATTTTATGTAGCCGAAGTTCGTTAACTTTATGACAGTTCTATGAATGCATTGGAAATGAACCACAAGGCCATATGGATCTTTCCCAAAGCTCCTCAACACTTCGCTCGCAACAGAGAGCTATGTTGATAAAAAACAGAACTTAAACATTTAAATCATAGTTACCATTAATATAATAATCCAATTTAAGGATTAAATAAAGACAAATGAGCAAACCATTTAAGAGCTAAAGATTAAATAGCTTCACATGTCAGGCGAGCGATTCAAGTGGTAATTGGCGGCCTATCGGTGAATCAATACATCTTCTGTAAAAGATTCGATTAGGTCTGAATTGTTAAAATACCCACATTTCATTTTTGTTTAGTGAGACGAATAAGCTCTGCCTTGATTCGAACCCTATACCTCATCATCACGGGCAAACCAGACTGGATGAGGTTAGCTTCTAGCCTACATACCCACCATTGTGAGTTATATGAAAGTAGTTTAAGTAGATTCTATAACTATCAGATACCAACCTTCTTTACCGTAGTTCTGACATAGTTGACTTTCGTACTTGTTAACAGAATGTAATCCATGAAAAATAAAATAACTTACTTTATCGTTTTAAGGCGTCAGGCTCACAATATAAATAATTTTTTTTTTTTGTGATGGTGAGGTTGGGTTTCGAATTTCGCTGGAGGGAGGGGGGGGGGGCACTGGGAGTAAGGTTTACCTATCCCTTCTCCACGCTAATCTAAAACTACCTTTCCTCACTATTAGAAACAAATATAAACTAGTCTATTATAATTTACAAATTAAATGCGATAAAATCTATGGTTGGCGTCAATATAGAGTTTTTAAAAATTCGCGTTCTACATAAAAAAAAAGCAACTTCACCTTGCTTTAATGGTAATAATGATTTTAAAATAATAATCGTAGATAACTGTTGCATTTGTGTTTGACAACGCTATGTTTTTAAAATCCGATGTGATTGTCACATTTGTATAAGGAATAATGGAGGAAAGGCGTTAACACTCATTTATGAAGTAATTTGATGTTGGTTGAAGTCAAACTAGCTTTAATAAAATATACTTATTAATTTGTTATATTATGACAACAAACTGATTAAAAACATTCGTATATAAAATTCAATAAAAATTAACTGAAACCAAATCGAATGATATATCGAAATCAAATATAAATGAAGGTTTAAGGTGGGTTGTAGAGGACGCAAGAAAAGTTCAGTGTTTTTTGCAGTTTTAAAGACAAAACTATAGAGTTTAATTTTATTTACATGGTGATATCAACAGTTGTTGAATGTCAATCAAAAGTGTCATGGAATTTAATGACAACTTTTTCTCTTTATTTAAAAAGTTTATCATCTAATACCGTTTTGTTCATGACAGATATTCAACATCTGTTGGTATCACCAAGTAAAAAAAAAAGTTTGTACTAGAGCAATATTTTATTTATTATGGCAAAGAAAAAAAATGTTACAAAAACTGCAAAAACACTCCACTTAACTCGCGTTTCTTATAGCCCCACCTAAATACCTATTTAGATATTTTCGATTATAGCGTACCTTTTACCATGAATATTATACTTAATACCGTACGGCTTCTTCGTAAATCTACAATTTAAAATATAGTTCAAAGATGAAGTTCTAATCGTAAGTGTAGATATTTGTTTACAAATCTTATTAAACTTACTTAGACTTCTCTCGCGGTTGTTATATTATATTATTATTGTTATTATTTTCCATTGCGTCTTAGTATCCTTCCAGATTAGGGATGAAGATAAATTTTAGAGGAAATATATTTTCATTTGCGTGGAGAGAGAGAGAGAGAGAGAGGGGGGGGGGGGGGGGAAACAAATTAGTAAAAACCACCCTCAGTACTTGAACCCAGACCTCCCAATCAACGTCAAAATCAAGCTATATAAGCCTGAAATTTATTTTGCGTGCCCACCAGCTCGAGTAGTGATAAGTTTATCAATTACTGATATATTAAACCCTAATTGCGCGGTTTTCCCACCACTTGATTTAGACCGACCCCTAAATGACGTCTTTAGGACCAGATACTTCCTCAATCGAGAAACTAGCGCCTTTTCGCTCTCGACAACACTATGCTGGCCTACCCTTTGCTTACTTTGTACGATAGATAGTAAGCTTACCTTGCGTTGTTCAACTATGGCACAGCTTATAAGATAGGACCATAGTGCAATACGCCAATGTAAGGCTGCTACCTTTCAGAGTAAACATAGTGAACCTACAGTAGCCCCGTGGCTTCTTTGGTGCTGACTGATAGCTCACATCAACATTTAGGTATATACCTACATTTTGACTGTCAGAAGGAAAACCTGCTAAACACATGTTTTTGCAGATCATATGGTTCGGCGTAGAGATACATAATTTGGTCTGGTAACTTTTCAAAGCCGTCAGCTGTCAGTCAGCAACAAAGAAGCCATGGGGCTACTGTATATAGACTGCTGCCGAGCGTAGTGAAGTTATCTTTTAAATCTACCATTTTGTATTTCGTCTGTCTGTCTGGTCTTTGTTTCGCGATGACTGTTAAATGCTTTGAGCAATTTCAACGAAATCGGTAGGGATATTAGTTGAACCTATGATGAACGATGTGTGTACTCAATTTTTCAATCTGGTTATCCGTTTTAATATGGTGGCTAATCAAAATAATTTTCTATTAATACTTCAGCTCAAGTGATTTGAATTTAAAAGTTTAATTATTAGTTCGATTACCCACGACGTTTTTTTAAAATTTACATGTATGGCGAGACTGGCGTCTTAAACGGCATGAAGAGTTGTTAAAGTGTACTAATAATAGTATTAAATTGTTTCCTTCCTCATTTTCTCACAAAGGGAAAAAAGATCAACATAAAATGCAAGGAGAAATTATAAGAAATAGTTCAATTTCAAATCCAAGGAGAAATCCTAAGACTGTAGTAACGATAGAAACATGAAGGTAGTGAGGTCTACTGTTCACAGAACTACTAGTAGGACTGTAGTAACGATAGAAACATTAAGGTAGTGAGGTCTACTGTTCACAGAACTACTAGTAGGATTGTAGTAACGATAGAAACATTAAGGTAGTGAGGTCTACTGTTCACAGAACTACTAGTAGGACTGTATTAACGATAGAAACATTAAGGCAGTGAGGTCTACTGTTCACAGAACTACTAGTAGGATTGTAGTAACGATAGAAACATGAAGGTAGTGAGGTCTACTGTTCACAGAACTACTAGTAGGATTGCAGTAACGATAAAAACATGGACGGAGCGAGGTCTACTGTTCACAGAACTACTAGTAGGACTGTAGTAACGATTGAAACATTAAGGTAGTGAGGTCTACTGTTCACAGAACTACTAGTAGGATTGTAGTAACGATAGAATCATGAAGGTAGTGAGGTCTACTGTTCACAGAAATGCTAGTAGGACTGTAGTAACGATAGAAACATTAAGGTAGTGAGGTCTACTGTTCACAGAACTACTAGTAGGATTGTAGTAACGATAGAATCATGAAGGTAGTGAGGTCTACTGTTCACAGAAATGCTAGTAGGACTGTAGTAACGATAGAAACATTAAGGTAGTGAGGTCTACTGTTTACAGAACTACTAGTAGGATTGCAGTAACGGTAAGAACATGGAGGTAGCGAGGTCTACTGTTAACAGAACTACTAGTAAACTGTAGTAACGATAGTAACATGTGCGAGTCTACTTTAACAAAACTACTAGTAGGACTGTAGTAACGATAGAAACATTAAGGTAGTGAGGTATACTGTTCACAGAACTACTAGTAAGACTGTAGTAACGATAGTAACATGAAGCGAGGTCTACTGTTAACAAAACTACTAGTAGGACTGTAGTAACGATAGAAACATTAAGGTAGTGAGGTCTACTGTTCACAGAACTACTAGTAGGATTGCAGTAACGGTAAGAACATGGAGGTAGCGAGGTCTACTGTTAACAGAACTACTAGTAGGACTGTAGTAACGATAGAAACATGGAGCGAGGTCTACTGTTAACAAAACTACTAGTAGGACTGTAGTAACGATATAAACATTAAGGTAGTGAGGTCTACTGTTCACAGAACTACTAGTAGGATTGCAGTACGTAAAACATGGAGGTAGCGAGGTCTACTGTTCACAGAACTACTAGTAAGACTGTAGTAACGATAACATGGAGGGAGCGAGGTCTACTGTTCACAAAACTACTAGTAAGACTGTAGTAACGATAACATGGAGGGAGCGAGGTCTACTGTTAACAGAACTACTAGTAAGACTGTAGTAACGATGTAACATGGAGCGAGGTCTACTGTTAACAAAACTACCATTTAATAAATGTTTACAATTAATTTGTTGCGACTCCCCATCCACCCTAATCCCGGAAATTGTTTTTCTCTTCCCTCGCGGTCCAGACAGTGTGTCCGACCGATCACTGGTTAATTACCAGACCGAGTCACGTGGGCTCCTGTTGCCCGCTCGAAATAGTGGTTTCGTTAGAGCGGGGGTGTAAGGAGGAAACAACCCAGCCCGTCGTCACACGCGTGCGCACCGCTGAGAGAAGGATGCTATATAGCCTCGTTGCCCGCCCCCGCCGGGAGCACATCGATTGCTGACGGGGGTGGACGTGTAAACGGTTTACATGTGCCTCTCTTTCGTTACGTGTCGTCGGCCCACACATTCAACACACGACGTCTCGCCGGCGTGGCCGTCATTACCGCTTCGCGACCGGTGTTGGACCTTTGCGTGACTCGTGCGTATTCGCACACGTGCCGCTGAAAGATTATTTTCGTCTCGTCACGAGAACATTTTTTTTTTTATCTCTAGAGAACGTAAGATCTGAATCAAAATTAACGCTCCTTAAACTGAAGAAATGTATCACATTTTTGTATTCAAAGGGTGGATAAAGGCTCATATGTCGGATTTATATAAGTGAGGTCTAAGTTTTAAAAACTTGTTCTAAAATCTCGCCTATCATTTGATCTGTTTTGTTCATAAAGGGCAAACGTACGCTTAAGGCTATGCCTATTTATTTAGAGACATACCCTCAGCCTTGGTCACTTTAATGACGTCGCACGTTTAGCATTGAAGTCATGTGTTAGTCTCATGTGCATAAAAGTGTTGGAAATCGGTAAGGTTCGAGCTTCACATTAACATCAACGGTGAGTCCGACGCCTTAACTCAGTCGGTAGCGTGTCTATTGAGCTAAAGATCCCTGGTTCGATTCCTGGCACGGCTGAGAATTTTATAATTGGTAAAATGTGGGTGTCCCCTTTCACAGTGATGAATTAATGGTTGGAGACTGGGTGTTGTGTTTGTTATAGATTTAAGTTCAGAGTTTTTAAGTCATGGGCTGATATAATCAGCGGTTCATAAAGTGTACGTTAAAAAAAACATTAATGGGGGGAAGTACTGTGAGATGCTTGACACAAATTTGGGTGATACAGTCCAATTTTCATATGTAATATCTTTCAGAAAATATATATTTTTACCTGATAAAATTGATAACATTTTACCATTTTATTAGTATTATTTTATAGATATTAATAATATACATTGAAATTGAAAACTAAAGTTCAAATGACTTGACGTATGCATGCATGAAAGTAGATCTAGTAACTTTTATTTAAGATAAGGTTTTTTAAGTGAAAATTGGGCTGTATTTTTTTAACAATTATCTTAGAACTAAATGGTCTAACGTAGCCATGATAAAATATAAAGTTGTGTTAATATAATAATTTATTGATATTAAGTAAAACTTGCCAATAAAACTCCATTTATTTCATTAAATGATCATCCTGAATTTAACCATACATGGCATGGAAGCATGCCCAAATTAGTATTATAGGCAATAGTCTTTTAAAAATCAATCTTTGATTAATATGGTTAATTTTTTTTTATTTCCTTGTCTTAACATTTTTGTTATTAAAATGTAGACAGAAATTCGTTTCACTATGTCTTTCAGTTGTTATTCCGTTGTAAACATGTAAATATATTACACTTTGTGATAGTGCTAATTTATTTTAAAAATATCTACGACCATCTATTCGTAACATAATCTTGAATCACATTACAATATAATTTTTTTCTTTCTTAACCTCCCCGTTCAATTAAAACTATTCATCTTAATATCGAATTAAACCCTGCCACCTTAGTAATAAATATTTTTTTTTTTAATTAACGTAAAAACAGGAGCCTTAGAGTTCAAAAAAGTAACTGACATGTTGAACTTAACGTTACCTATCGAATACATAATAAATAATTTCGCATGTCTCTGAGCTTATTGATAATTATAATATTGATCAATTTAAGGTACATTTTTAATAATAAAGATATTGCTTCTTTGTATTATTTTTTAAACTTTATGTAAATTTAATTCAATTAATTTAATTCAATAAATTTAATTTAATATAGTGTAATTGGACCATTTAAAATATTATATTCCTTTATAAATTTTCCTATTGGGATCCTACAACTTTTATTAACATTTTTTAATCGTTTTACTTTTATCTGAGATTTTTTCAAAAATATATATTTCATATCCAAGGAGATTTGCTAGAATTTTGTTTCTATCCGTCGATGACTAAGTTTGAGCAATGTATTTTTTTTATTAATTTTAATTTAGTAAATTATAACATATTAAATATTTTTATCCTCGCAGTTAAAAAGAGGCCTTCTACAACGTTAGATGGCCTTGGTTCGAGCTCGATTGGTAACTAACATTATTCAATATTTTGTATTGTATTTACATTACACTTCTAGCCCTAGTACTAAGTGTTTAATTCTAATTTTTGTCCTTAAATTAAATTAATTTTAAGGCTTATAGTGATTCAACTCTTATATTTTGAAAGTGAACTTTAAATACTATCTTATGGAAACCATAACATTCATTTTAATCACCTTATTTTGAATATTGCTACTACTTTTTTCTTTGGAATTTTTATAATTGCACTATTTTGGCTTCCATGTGATCTATTATTAATGATCCCTCATCTTTAAAATGTAAAGCCTATTATTGACTGAGTCCTAAAATTTCGAAAGCAGTGAACTGAATGAAATCACTTAAATCCACCCTCCATACCGATAAATTAAAATTTTAAATATAGCACCATTTCTCAACTATGTTCACCGTTTTGCACCCCAAACCCAGAAATGATAGCTTGTTTTTGTTTGGGGGGGCAAGTTAAATGTAACCACCGCCCCCCCGCCCCCCTTTTCCAAGCTCAACATTTTTTAAATGCCATTTTAAAAGATTTACCACACT
The DNA here is from genome assembly GCA_039000515.1 of Timema cristinae. Taxonomy (NCBI): domain Eukaryota; kingdom Metazoa; phylum Arthropoda; class Insecta; order Phasmatodea; family Timematidae; genus Timema; species Timema cristinae. The sequence goes on along the minus strand of JBCFYV010002255.1, from coordinate 20,380,817 downwards.
ATTTTGCACCTAAGTATAGGCCTTGTACCTTAATATATATTTATATATATGATAGAAGAAAAAAATTAAAAATGTTGGGTTAATTAGTTTCATGTGAGTGCCTTCGATAATTAAGTTAATTTACTATTTATATATTTGTTTATTTTGTCATCAGGATATTAATTTATAAGCTCTGAGTCTGAGATAATAGCTCATTTAGTTTAAAGAAGGCCTTGAGTTCAATTCCTATTACAGTTGAAAACTGTATGATAAATACAATTTGGTGTATATTTTTAACAATTACAAATTAACGTTCAGATACTAGCTGTTGCGTTAGTTTAAGAGTGTTTTTTTAACTTCAAGGTATTTAACGTCAGCTTTCTGAAACGACTGATTATATCAGCACACGACTTACACACTCACTTAAATTTGGTGCAAACAAAACACTCAATCTCCGGCCGTTAATTCGTCACTTGATAGGGGAAACCCACATTCCACTGGGAATCGAACCTGGGACCCTCAACTCAGTAGACAGACACGCTACCACCACCCTTCCTCCACGCCACATTGGGTGCACTCCCTTTCAATTTATTATATGAGTCCAAGTTCGACACCTTGGACTAGTCGGTAGTGCTTTTATCTACTAATTTAAAAGCAAAGGGTTCGATTCTAGACATGGTTGAAAAATGTAGGGCTTATCCCTTGGCAATTGGGAGACAGAGCGTTTTTGTCTGCTCTAGAGTTAATCTAGTTTGTAAAAAGTGTGTGGTTATATAATCAGCGGGCTCAGTCCAAAATAATTAATTAAAAGGGTCTTAAAAATTAAGGATATTAAATTAAACTAGCATTTAAGTAGATCTTACAGCCTTCACTTAAACTATTAACAAGAAGTCATAAGTGGGTTGCGCTCTACGATTTAACATACTTAAGTACTATTAAAAGGAGATAAGGGGATTATGAGAATATTAATTATGTGTCTGTCGATATTCTACTGATGACCTTAATCCAATAAAATGGTTCTAATCTATAAACCGATTGAACCAACGTTCACATGACTAAGCATATTTGAGTTCCGTTACAAATAAATTTATCAGAGCTTGGTATCTAAATAGAAATGCACTAGTGCGTTAAATGTAATTATCGCACTATATTATAAACAATTTTTTCTATCACATAACATAAAATATTTTGGTGTACAATCAATTCTTATAGTTACATGAAACGCATCATTGCATTGATACCCAATGCAAGACTATGAGAAATTAAACTCTAACAGGTCCAGACTAAGTATGATTAATCACTTAAATTAATATCCAATCGAATGTGTAATCAGATCAAATTAATTTATTCAAGCTAAATCCATTAACACGGGGTCATTATTCTAACACTCCACTAACCTCTTATCTTCTTTTTTAAACAATTAATTATAAATGTATGATCGGAACTACAATTAAAACTCAAATAATTGGTTTTGTACACTTCGTTTACCTTGAATGGTTGCAAGCTTACTTTGCATGCTCCCAACAAGGCGTAGCTTATAAAATAAGACCATGGTGTAACCCTTGAAGTAATGGTTTCTACCTTTCAGGGTAAACCAAGTGCACATGATCATTAACGCATACACCTTGAATTAAAACTGTCTAGGGTATGTTTTGTTAAAATTGCGGTCGATAATATAAAAGAGAAATTTAATTATTCGCACTATACTTTCCTACTTTCTTATATATAATAATATAATGTACGAAATACCTGTACGTGGATCTTGGGCAACTAGCCGTATAACCCACAGCAGTGCCCAGGGGCATAGGGCGTTAGACTTGCATTGCCCTTCACTCGTCTTGACTGGGCGTAGGAGTTTTCATGTTCGAACCACGGCTGGGTACACTTAAGGCCCTTAGCCCTGTAGAGAATGCAAGTCTAACACCTATTTTGTGGGATGGTCGGCGGTAGGGTGAAAGGTGTGGCGGGGCTTCACAACCGACCAAAGTATCCTTCCGCGCCAACAAGAACAGATGGATCATGGAAACCGTAGATGGCGCTAGCAACCGGACAGGTCTTGCGGAAAAATCATGTTTCTAAATGTCAGTTTTCTCGAGAACGAGGGAAATTTTTATGTTCATATTTTCAACTCCCCCTATAAGATAATTTATCGATGTCTATTAATTGTTACATTTTATTATATTTTGTTATGAAACTGACAGTTTTCTATTGAAAAATGTCAATTTTATCGATATTTGATCACCCTTAAAATTATTGAGGAGTTGTGTATATAAAAAGTATAACTTAATCAACACGCTTCTATTCGTGAACAAACCTTTTCCGAAAAGAACATTTTAAAACAATAAAAATTCTTGAAGATAACCGTTTGTTCCCATGGCTCTGCATTTCCACAACAAATGAAGATGTCCAATCGCCTTAAGAATGGTTTTCCCATGATTGAATTTTCTTCTGGTTCTCCCAGCCTTTCTTCACGTTAATTGGTGTGTACTATTTTCTTTCTTCATCCCTACTCCAATTATGTGTGTGTACCCCCCTTCCCCTCGCACACTCCACGTTTTACTATTTATCCGGGCTATGCGCGTTTTATTTAATCTAAACTAGTATGAAGAAGGAAGGTAGAATTTAAAGGAAACGTACCAATGTTTGCGTGGGAAGAGAGAGATAGTGGGGAACTATTGGGATTAGAATTCCGGCCTCTCCGTCTCTGGCAAAAAGACTAGATGAGTCTTACATTTAGTCCGTGTGCCCACCGATGCGTGTCCTATTAGTGAAAATATATTGATATTCTGGGTGGGTATACGTGAAGTACGGAAAAAACAAACAAATAAAGTATTCCTATTTTCAAATGAAGCCTGTTATTTGAAAAGTAAAAATTCATATTGCCACAATGACGTGGAAAAATAGATTACATTTATATTTAAATTCTTAGTTCGTTTAATTAGTAACGTAAGGATAAATTATACAGTAATACAAGAGGAAGTTTTATTGGAAGCTTTTGATAACTTTTTAGATCAACTTAATATTTAATAAATCAAAGAAGGCATATTTATAGAATACCAAATATAACTTTTAATCAATGTTGGTGGTTGAAAGTGAGCCACATATATAAATCGGGGTTTAGTCTTACGGTTTTCTTATTTAATCATCGCATCTTACCACCTGTTCAGGGAAACATCTTATAGGTAATATATTCGCATTTGCGTGGAAAGAGATTGGGAAATGATTTAGAAAAAAACACTATCAATAGACTACTGGTATTCGAACCTTAACATCCCCGTCAGCATGACAGTATAGCATTAAAGTGATGCCTCAGACCAGCGATTCCCAACCGGTGTGTCGCAAAATTTTGGAAGTGTACCGCCAAAATTTCCTAATATTGTTTCAGGCCCAGTTTTAGGCCTCCCAAAGTGTTACAACGATAGATTATTTTAGGTTTCACTTGAAAATAAGATTGTTACCTACCAGTTTATATTTGTATCTTTTGTGGAGAACGCCTAAGTAATGAAACAATGATTTTGAGCCAAACGAAGCCGTATCCAACCACCAAACATCCAATGAGTCCCAAAAGACAATCACAACACAAGGCACAAATAAAATGAAAAAAAAAAAACAACTGGTTTTATTTCAGATAGTGCACCTGAGGTGTCATTCAAAGTTGCTAAATCGATCCCAAAAAACACGAAACCAAAGGTTATTGATGAAAATGTGATTTGGGCCATCTCTTCAGTTCATTATTGAAACCATGCTTATAAAATAACATTAAGAACAAATTTCAAAAGTGTCTTTATCGAATAATAAGATAGCCCAACATATTTTTGAAATATCTGAGAACATTAGTCAAAATGTTTTTGAAAAATTAAGTAAACAGGAAAATTGCTTTGCAAGTAGATGAGGTCGCCGATAGAAGAATACACTTATTGTCAACTGCTTCTTGATACCCATAATTTTCATTTTTTTAAATCTAAATTCAATAGAAATATGTATTATATTACAACCTTTACACAAGTGTGTCGTGAAAATATTGGCTTGGACTAAGTGTGTCATGGAGTGACAAAAGTTGGGAATCCCTGCATTAGACTGTTAACCCACCAAAGTGGGTAGTCCTACTGTTACTATAACATACGTTAAAGAATAAACACGCCGTCAATCAAAAGTTGGACGTTCCCAAGATACGTACGTGACGGTTCCCCTCTACCCTTCTATTCATCTCCCTCGCTGTTTGCTTGCTCGATCAATCTACCTCCCATCTCGTGGCATGATTTGTTTCCCACTCGGGTGGGCTGAAAGAGGTAAACTACCCCCTTTGCATTACTCGCTCGGCTGTGGTTTGTTCCAAACCTGCCCACACCTCTTCACTCCTTTGGTTTGGTTCACCCTGAATATCGTCCGTTGAAAATAAATTGATGTATGATTAAACTAAGATAGATAAAGATTTTTTTTTAAATAACAACGTATCCACTACAGTAGCCCCATAGCTTCTTTGGTGCTGACTGACAGCTAACAGCTGACTTCTGATAGTCAACATTTAGGCATATACCTAAATTTTGACTGTCAGAAGTGACAGCTACTAAATACATCTTTTTGCAGCTCATATGGCTCGGCTTAGGGACACATAATTTGGTTTGGTAACTTTTCAAAGTCGTCAGCTGTCAGTCAGCACCAAAGAATCCATGGGGCCACTGTACTGTAACCTGCTTCTGGCGGGAGGGGAGCTATAAAATATCTTGGTTGTAATTGTATTCGAATGCTCAAGTTGTACTATTCCCTCTTCAGTGGCCGAATGGTTTGAGGCGTCACTCTCGTGTTAGACTGGCCTGCTGATGACGGGAGATCGGGGTCGAGTCCCGGTTGGGTCTTCTGAGGTTGGTTTTTTACTAAATGGCTTCCCACTCTCCTTCCCCGTAAATGCGGGTATATTACCTCTAAAATGTTCCTTCTTCATCTTTCCATTAAGTAATTATCATATATGCACATAACCTGGTAGGTAGTAAGACGTGATGATAAAAATAAATAAATGGTACTACTAACTATTTAGGAACAATATAAGATCCAGTAAGAAGAACTTAAGAATAAATATAAATATATGATTTTGTGGTCAATAAGATATTATTTTAGTGCTGACCACATGAAACGCTCTATCCGCCAATTCAGGTTCTATCTTCGCCAACATGCGGTGATCGCTTGGTTGGTATAGCTCGCTTGCGTACTGGTGCCATGAAGTTGTTGTTGTAATATAATTTGGTATAATTGATCAAAAGTGACAGCTGCAGTTAATTTTAATTTACGTATGAATATATTAACATTATTGTATTAACCTTTGTGGCGTTCAGATGGTCTCTTCCTACCAGAAGCTTAAGATAAATAACACCCACCTCGGTGGCGTAGTTGGCTAACGCGCTAGTCGTGTTGAGCTCGACTGCTGAGGACGGGGAGATCGAGGTTCGAATCTCGGTCGGGTGAACTGGGGGTGGTTTTCCTAAATAGTTTTCCATTCTCCCTCCACGCAAATGTGGGTTCACTTCCTCTAATTCAACCTTCCCAATTCCTAATCCATTAGCGTAATTAGTACTTAAAGCGTATAACCGAACGGGTAGTAAGACGCGGTGCTAAATAATAATAATAATAATAATAATAATTAAAAAAAGATAAATAACCTATGGGAACATTATAGTATGAGTTAATTTTAAGGTATTGTGAAAATCCAATCACTATCCTTAGTAACTGGGATCAAATACAAGCCGTATTGGTCACTCAGGTGTTTAGACCGCTCTCCTAAGTACATATTCCTTAAGGCAGGTGACAACCGGATCTCTCAGACTGGTTGCATACACCCAGACCTTTTGAGTTATTTAAGATGTTTGTTATTTAAAAATATTGTTCACGGCAACATTGAGGTACAGGATTTAAAAACTTGTTTAAGTTTTATAATTTTAAAAGAATATTAAATTGTGAACTTATCTAATTTTCAACAACGTTTCATGCTAAATGTCGATGCTCTTGTCGCCAAAGTAAATGGTTAGAAATATAGAGCTAACTTTACTTTAAACTAGTAATTTTTAAACGGGTACGATATACTATTTCCAAGCTAGAGGGTTGTTTTTGTGGTTTTAAAGCTTTAGAACTACCATTCCCATAAGATATACCGCAGGGTGAGGATATTTTTCTTCGAGTAAATGATACCCTTAACCAAATTGATTTTATAGAGCCATATACTATTTTACTTGATGATTCTAAGTATCTTAGACTTAAAGCTGAATGTAAAGTTTATCACTTTATCTATCACCTAAGGTTAAAAGATTTTAAAAATCGTATCCTAATGTATTTCGTTGCGCACACGTGCAGGTAAATAAAAAATTCAGGGTTAGTCTAAAGCTTGATTCACACTATTATCTATGTTGACCCATGATGCTCATTCACTAAAACATCTGATTATCAACATATTTTTATTTTCTAGTGAATACACATATATTTTATACAATAGTCCGATGGATGTTTTCAAATTATAATTCTGTATCAAACAATCCAATAAATACATATATACAAACGCTTTCCATTAACGGATTATTTCAAATCTCTTCACAACTTCTTACTTTGGCCCTACATCGCATCCGCACTGATTTGAGATTTGATTGAGTGCCGAATATCTGAGGCATTGTGGATGAAGTGGAGACCTTACAGAGCAATTCACGCTGATGAAGCAGAAAATCATGTGATTGGCTTGGATCTCGTTACGTGACCACGTTTCTGTTCTGTGCTTGTTTTTCGGCGAACGTGTTACTCCACAGTAAATGGTATTACAGCCGACAATCATTCCTAGGTAACTTAGTTAATAGCGCCTGAAAGCATATGCAACACCTGTTGCGAGTCTGTATAACAAGTTGTCTGTATGTGGTATCTCGCAGCGTTAACTAGGCAACTCTCTACACTGTGGTGCTGGATATATTGCCTACCCTTGTTATCTCACGGCGATATAAATGCGCGCGGGCGTGGAGAAGAACACAGACAGTGAAGCACATCACCTACTCGAAGGGAAATATCATATTTCGGTACTTTCTATGGGGCTCTGAACCTTCAAAAACACTAAAATAATTCAAAATTTATCTTATAATGTTTTTTTTTCACCGCGTCTTGATACTCATTCGAGTTAAACGATAATGAGCTAGAGATGAAGGTTGAATATATAGGAAATGTACCCGCATTTGTGTGTAGGAAGAGAGAGAGAGTGGTAAACCATTTAAGGAAAACTACCCTCAGTACACTCGATTGGGATCGATTAACGACCTATCCGTGGTCGGCCCACTAGTCTATTACAAGAGTAACGCCTTAGACCATGTGGTCACCAAAGCGGGTATTATAATGTTCCGTTATGACCCTGTTAAAAAAACTACTATTGGTTTATGTTTTTAGCCATTTACTTAGATATCGGGCCATGAAATTTCGTGGAAACTCTCTTGAAAATCAGCTATTTCTTCTATTGAATATTTTTAAAATGATAAAAGAAACAAACTCAATGTTTTATAATAATATTGATACATGCTTGTACTTTTCACCTTAATTTTGGTGCAAACCATATTCCAATATGATAAGCCATTCTTTAAATCGCGTGGATTTTCTGGACGTCTGCAAGTCTACCCAACGTTCCGTAGTCAATAATCCCCCACAAGATAGACAGATAGTGAAAACGTAAAAGTTATCAAACTATTTCATTTCTCTAACTTATTTCTTGAAAACTTGGAATCTTATGGATCTTCCTGGATAGAAAGGCTTTCCAAGGATGTTATCTCTTACGCGAGTATAATACATCTTCTTGTTACATACCTCAACTTTACTCGCTTAAGTTTTGTATCCACCTAAATAGAATATATTATTTATTCATTCAGGGATCATAATTATTTTATATTGTTAAGTAACGTTCAGAAAAATTATATATTATCCTAGTATGTTACTTGAATATATATAAAATATATTTTTAGCACCAGAAAGATTATTCGATTATTTATTAAAAATTCAGGTTTCGTAAGCGCGGGTATACAATAAATTATTATAATATTTATAAACTCTTACAAAATTGTATTTATCCTTTTCTTTGGTACAAATTGAGTTTGTTTATGATGTTATTATATTTGTACAAACAAGGTACCCAAAAAATAATAATTAATGTTAGTTTTAATGTTAATGTTTACATAAGTATACAGGTATAGACATACAAATACAGAGCTCTTCACAGTAATACAACATTAAACTAATGATTTAACAAAATTCTACATATTTTCTCATATTGTCTATTATAATTAGTAACAACATTTTCAAAAATAGTTTTTCAGTTTGTTAGTTTAAATAAATTCACCACGGGAAAAAATATATTTTATATACATATTGGTGAATATATGAAAAACTTTTCAGATATGAATTTTTAAAACAATATTGTCTAAGACGTTTAAAAAGATGTATAATTTTCAAAAATTAATCATTAGTTAACTAGCTTTGAAATGAATTGGTTTTAGAAAACTAAACATACATTCCTATTTATTATTTAAAATACTCCCCAGATACCAATTTTTAACAATATCTTAGAAGCTAGTTGAATTTTTTATTTTTTATTTTAAAAATTAAGTAATCAATCAGCTACCCCTAACTTATAGAGTTAGAAAGCTTGAAATATGTTTAAAGATAAACACGGTAGAATTTATAGAAAATGCACCATCACGTTTGTTGAGGAACAAATAGAAACCAAAAAAATCAACTTGAAAGCCAAACTACACGATATTGACGCTCCCACTTGTGATGCTAAAAATAAATTTGAATTAAACGTTTGTATATAGTTATCAATACAAGGTTGGTTTGTTAATTTTTGGAGGGGGGATCGGGACAGTGGGGATGGGAATAGCTCCCTTCTATCTCTCGTTCGGATGAATCAAAAAGCTTCTCTTTGTAACTTCGACAGGCTTTGTTCTCCGTTACATGCATTGTTTCGTGCCTCAAGACGGATAAGATCTGCGGAGTAGTATTCAGTGGCGTGGACAAATAAAATAGTCTTATAATTAAATTTTTAATTGCATACTTTTACTATTACAAATTAATATAACTAATAAGCGTGTCGATATATATATATATATATATATATATATATATCAAAGGGGGTTTGTACAAATTAAGACTAATCATATTGTTCTGATTGGTGTGCGATGGTAATGCGGTCTGAGGCGGGGGTGGGGGGGGGGGACGTGATTGGATTTGCTATCAATGAGTCGAAATTATTTTAGTCCTACTAACAAAACCACATTGAAATCTACACTTTTAATCTACTTCTACCGATGACCATATTTCTCTCATTTTTACCAATTAATCACCCCTCCTCTCTTTCTCCTGTGGGTGACTACATTGATTCAGTAGGGATGCGTGTTCCCCCTCCTATATCCTCCCAAATACCTCCGATAGCTTAGTTCCTAGTTAAGACCTAAACAGTTTCAGTTAAGCTCATGATTTATATTCTCTTTCTTTCTCTACATCTTTATTCTTTTCCTGACGATTCGAATTTAAATACTCTAATTGAGAAATGATGAGAAATTGTACCGCCTTGAGGGTGATTGGATAACTATTTAGGAAAATAAAAACTTCACTACACCTGGCCGAGACTCGATCTCAGATTTCCCCATCACCAGCCACCACTTTAGATGAGCTTGCCATTTAGTCCGCGTGTCCACTGGCGCGGGTTTCACCTTGAATACATTTTCAAATATATGTTGATACAGTAACACGGGTATATATACTGTGACCTTTGATCTAACCCGTTAATGTTCTTCTTATTGAGCTATCCAGGTTCGTCTCTGCACAGGGGCAGGCAACATATTATTTTAGAGCAGTGTGAAAACGTCAGCCACTCGGAGATTTCAGGATGTTTTGTAAGTTGCTGAATCGTACAAGTTGTTTGTACACGTGCTATCTTTATACTCAGGCTTATTAAACAAAACATTATTCCAGCACACGACTTACAAGATAATAAGAGACAACAACCCCTTGAAACTTTGGTTAAAATTCCGGTTTGGTATTAATAATTAATTATATTTCGCTATGTGTGCAAATGTGATTGGAAGCTCACCATTAGTTTAGTCCGAGGTGCTAATCACCTTGAGTGGTAGTAAGTGCCTGTAAATACAAATATATTCACAGTGAAAAAAACACATATATGTATGTGTGTGTGTGTGAAAAGTAAACAGCTTTATTCTCGCAAATGTGATCATAATGGTCTAAGGATTCACTCTTGCGTATACTGAACTGCTAGTAACAGAGAGCTCTGGGTTCGAATACCAGTTGGTTGTGGTTTTCGAAATAGTCTCAACTCTTCCTACGCGCAAATGAGGGTACATTTTATCTATATTCTATTTTCTTCATCCTAAACCCTCTTGTCTAAATATGCTGGTAACCGAACGTGTACTAAAAAAAGGAGCATACAAAAAAAATCGCACGGCAAATATACAGGGTGTCTAACATGAAACGCCACTGTACTGAACTATATGTGCTTAAAATGTTGGGTTCCCATGGTAGACATTCTGTATTTGTATCTGGGTAACGAAGCGTTCATTAAATACGTAACGAACATTTTTTTTATTTCTTCCCAACTAATCCCATACAATACTGTCCGTGTACACCCTTCGCCCACCTAAATCATGTAACATAGTTATTCTACTATTTTTAACGAGCTTTTTTATTTCTCCTTTTTTCATTAAAGGGTGATATGTGTTGTTTAAGCTATTAAAAATATAGACACTTTAATCGCTAGATTATTATTTTTTTTATTCAAAAATAAGCTAAATACATATCGCTTCGACTCATATAGACACACACCTGTTCATATTTTATCACATACTCAGGAGTGTTGTACAAAACATATTCAACGTTTTGATTCCCTTTTCATCAAAACACCACGTTACGTTAATGCTGATCCCCTCTTCTGAGCTACATTAATCCGACGTAATTATATGAAACTCCCTAAAATATGACCACAAGCACCGAGTGTAAACTTCTAAATTTCAACAAGAGAAATATTTTGCTAAAATCTGTTGAAACGTTCTTGTATTACGGGTCCCTACGTTGTGCGCCAATTATGTTGTTCTGATATTTTACTGCCGCGATGGACGCCAATTGGAGAATTATAATTAATAAACACTTATTATTTTGACATGTTTTTTATTTCTCTGTTTATTTAATGAGAAAATAGATCATGTCGTTGAAATATATACGCGGCCTATTGTATGAGCGCGGACAGGTGTTGCTGGACGGCAAGTGCCCAAGTGACTTCTGGACACCAACTGCCTTTACGTTGCACCATTCTTCGTATATATCCCTTGCTCATGGAAGCTTCGAGAAGGTTTAGTTTAGAAAAAACAAAATACAAGACAAAAACATCTCTGTTTTACTGGGAGGTTCTAGAGCCGGAAAATGACTCAAGTTACATTTTAAAATCTCTATTCGAACCTTCGAGAAGAGGAAGTTATTATTTGAAATATTTGAAATATATATACAGTCAAAATGACTTGACTGGTGTCATGTGCGTGACGTCACTGTCCAGTGGCTTTTGCCTTCTTAGAAGAAGAAGTGCTTTAAGCGCCATTTAATATACTATATAATTTAAATGAAATAAGATACGTTTATAAAATTAGGACGATATTATTGTCAATGCTTTCACATACTTTTTAGGGGCAAATCAATTACATTACACTGTAAACACCAAATAAACCAATGATATGTATTTAGATATGTAGTTTTATTAGTAATTGTTTATTTTTCTTGTCTTGTATTTTTTTTAAATATTTTCCTTTGGTCACAATATTTCCGTTGTCATGGCCGATTCAAACACAACTTTTACCAATGCTTTTTGGTTGAGAGAAATAAGTTTACTATGCTGAGGTAGCTTACATGCGTTAATGTAATGTTGTTATTGTTAAACCACATTTACATTGTTTTTTAAATCGACCATAATTTGCATATAAAAGTCATTTTAACAATTTCGCTAATATATTGTATTTCGTCAATGTATTATGAATCTAAAAATGCCTAATTTATGTTTTGATGGCCATTTTAATGTTCTAAGTAAAATTTCGTAAAAATACGCCTCTTGAAATTTCGATGTACGGTATATACTTTTAAAAGTAGACCTCGGTGGTCTTGGGGTAAAGTTCTCGCCTCAGGACCCGATGTTCGTGGGTTAAAACCCAACCGGGGTCAACGGATTTTTATTAAGATATAAGAATCCGTAGCACAATTTCCTTCGGAGGGGAAGTAAAGCCGTTGGTCCCCATGTCGATTGTGGCATATAAGAGAACCCTAGAAGGTATGTTAAAATAACTTTACTGGCAAAATTGGTAGGTCCTTTCGCTCTCACTCATAGAAATTTTCGTGTGCTGATATAATCAATCTGTTCATAAAGTGCACGTTAAATATCTCAAATTAAATATACAGTAGTTTTAAAAGTGGCTCTTAGCCACTCAGCCAAGGGAATGATTTATGCTGGATTTACGGTGATAGGGAAGGCTTAGGATTGAATTTCTAATGGGTACACAGTTGGGAGGAGGGAGGGGCGTGCTTCTAAAATTAAATTTTTTCCATTCCCGCTTTACGTTGAGAATAAGTGCGCTTCCTCTAAACTGCCTTCTTCATCCCTATCCCTTAGACTAAGTCGCTAAATACCTTATATGTCAAAACGTACCACCTTTTATGCTCTCATTGTGGGTGGGATTAGGTAGGCATCTCCGCGTGGGAAAATGCGATCGACTACCCCTCCTTCCACTCTGGTCTCTTGTGACGTCACGTGGTTCACAGCTCAATGACCTTCACGGGGTCGAGGAGGATGCTGGGATGACGTCACTTGCGAGCTGCACGCAACGCCCTCTTTATCTCCATTTATTCCACAAATATGAATAGCTGTTTTACATAACTTAATAGATTTACAGATCGATACAGTTGAAAAGCAGAAATCCTTTAATCCGTATGGTGTGATAAACTTATCTACTTCATATTTTTTGTATACATTCATTGGCTACTGCGTATTCTAGCGTGTCACAAAACTGTTCGTTTTATTAGTAGAGAATTACGTAGAATTTAAATATTGTGGTGGCTTTGTTTTACTGTCAGTATATTTCAGAGTAAATTACCAAATATAAACAATTGGTATATTCATTCGAATAAACACATATTTTAGAGTATATAGAAAATCAAATTTGTTTCCTACAGAGATTATTACTTCATTTTTTATTGCAAATAAATGTAATAATAAACCATTGTTATTCAATCCATTAATTCAATTTACAATAGGCTCATGGCTATTTTGGTGCTGACTGACAGCGACGGCTTTGAAAAGTTACCAGACCAAATTATGTATCCCTACGCCGAACCATATGATCTGAAAAAACATGTGTTTAGCAGCTGTCATTTCTTACATTCAAAATTTAGGTACTAACCTAAATGTTGACTCTAAGAAGTCAGCTGTGAGCTGTCAGTCAGCAACAAAGAAGCCATGGGGCTACTGTAGTTACTTTTAATACATTATGTTATTTTCAAAATTATAAAAAGCGCCAATTTTGGAATTATCAGTCAGTAAATTTTGATTTGATTACATTCTTTACAAGACAAGCTAATTGATAATTTGGTTATTTTCCTTGTGTTAACATAAAAATTCCACTCGTTCTCGAGAAAACTGATATTTCCAAACGTATTTTTTCCGCAAGACCTGTCTGGTAGCTAGCGCCACATGGTTTCCGTGATCCATCTGTTCCTGTTGGCGCGGAAGGATACTTTGATTGGTTATGAAGCCACGCCACGCCTTTCACCCTCCCGCCCACCATTCCACAAATTAGGTGCTAGACTTACACTCGACAGGCTCAAGGGCCTTAAATTACTTTCAAGATTGTTCAAAGTTTCTAAAATTCATTCAAGTGCTGTTAGATTCAAGCTAATTTTGAAATAACATTTTAGAAAACATTCTAAACAAGTTGAAAGTAAGGTGTGGATTTGAATTAGATTTTAAGACTTAGACGTTTTGCTAAGAAATATATCGAAAAAATTTATTAATAAATTTGTTAAGTTAATTGATGTAATAAATTGAAATTACAGATCAAAATGTATCATTAGGTTAACTTATAGAAATAACATATTGTCAAATTATGAACATTACACATATAATAGATTAATTCATTATCAATTTAACAATATACAAGGTGATGGTAAGTCTAAAATACATGAAAACACGTTAAAAAGTATTGTAAGACTTACAAATAACAAAATAGGTTTGACAAAACAATGTTCAAGTTGAAGTAGTTAAGAATTCAAATTATAAAATTTGGGTCAAAAGTTTAACATCTGCAAATAGGTTATAATGAAATGATTGAGTATTGATATACAACGACTTTAAGATATGCAATATTTAATGAAACAATGTTTAAAGTTTAAATAAGTATTGAAGTTGACAAGTATAAAATTTATTTTATAGGTTAACAAATTTGAGACGGATTTAAATGAAGTAGAGAATTTTGTAATATTCTAATTCTTTAATATTTATCCTTGTCCCTTTACTCCTTTTGCATTTCCAGCATTGAAAAACATTTATTATATATTTTTGAGCAATATATCTAAGTCTTAAATTCTAATTTTGAAATCTGTTGCTAAAGTATTTAACGCATCCCAATATGCTTCAAGGAAATCGCAATCCACAAATATAAATGATCATCTATTGGAAAGTATTACAGATTAAATTATGAAATTAAGAAGTTGTTTCTATACAGATCCCTCATACTTTTATTTCACAGTTTATAAATTATTCGCACGCATAGTTATATATATATATATGTCTGTGTGTAATTTTACTAGCCGTAATTTATGTTACATAGAGTCTTATTACCGTTTGGGCTATACACAAGTTTGGAGTGCAGGAAACACAATTTAAGGTGTTTTTTTTTTGCCGTTTTTGTATCAAAACATTTGTTTGGCCATAATAAATAAAATATTGTTCCAGTAGAAACATAGAGTTTGATATTTTTATATGGTTACTTTAACAGCAATTTTCTTTATTTAGTTACCTCAACAGTTGTTGAATATCTTTCATTAGCATAGCGGTATTAGATGATAAACTTTTAAATGAAGAGAAAAAGCTGTCATTAAATTCCAGGACAAACTTGACAAATATTCAAGAACCGATTATACCATCATATGAAGAAAATTAAATTTAATGTTTCTACTAGATAATTATTGATTTATTTTGTAAATAAATAAAGTGTTAAATAAAAACCTAACATATCTTAGTTCGTTCCACAGCTCACCTTAGTATAATATTATAATAATAATATAAATAAATAATAATAAAATAATAATAATTAGCCAGCTCTTACTACCAGTATCGGGTTATACGCTTAAGTACTATAGCTAAAGATTAGAATTGGGATGTTCTCGAATTATTGATTTATTTTGTAAATAAATAAAGTGTTAATATAAAAACAGCAGACATACCTTAAGCTTGCGTTCCCCAAGCTCCACCTTAGTAATAATAATAATAATAATAATAATAATATATAATAATAGCGCCGCGTCTTACTACCCGTTCGGGTTATACGCTTTAAGTACTAATCACGCTAATGGATTAGGAATTGGGAGGTCGAATTAGAGGAAGTGAACCCGCATTTCGGAGGGAGAGTGGAAAACCATTTAGGGTAAATCTCCCCCAGTTCACCCGACCAAGATTAGAACCTCGATCTCCCCGTCCTCAGCAGTCGAGCTCAACACGTCTAGCGCGTTAGCCAACTACGCCACCGAGGCGGGTTCCACCTTAGTATCATGCTAATGGAATATGGAGGGATAAAGCAAAAGAAAAAGTACCGTTTACTGGGTGAAGGAGAGAATGGGAAATCACCCACACTACTCTGGACTGTGATTCTAACCCCGATCTTTCCAACACTGGGAAAACACGAGAGTGACTCGTTGGACCTTTTCGGTTCCATAAACTCATTCAAATACTCCCTCCTCTACTCTATAAAAATAATTATTCACAATATCAGTTTGCTCTTTATCCTACTAAGTAATATAATAATACACTAAAACTAAATCCAATTTAAACTTTATAGTTTGATTCACTCAAAAACTAATGAATGAACTTGAACCAGGGATACCAGATTTGCAAAGTCTGATATCCACATTTAGTAACTACTACAATATGCAATATACTCTTGATTATCTGAGTTTTTTGGGATAAAGTGAGACCAGCCATCCCCCCGCAAGCTCCTCACCTATTAGGGCCCCTTTAGGCCTAGGCAATACCAACGCGCCTCAAGGGGTGATAGGCGTACATACCACTTTGGAAACCACTGCGGTATACCACATGAAAACCGATGCGATTAAATTGTCTCGCGCTCGCAATTTTTAAACTCTAATTTGTTTCGGTCTCGTCTTCGTATTATTAGCTCTTTTTTTTTCCCCGCTAGAAAGCCTTGGTCGCACAGCCGAGGGGTTAGATTAAACGAATCTCCGATAAAAAAAAATTATCTCTTGAAATATACGTAGGGTTAAACTTTTCGAATCTTTAAACAGTAAAAAGTAGAAAGGTTGGGTAGTAGGCACCTAACATGCCCAGTCCCTGAACTATTAACATGTGCCTTGTTCTTCATCTTGGAAATCTGGTCATCGTTGCGCTTTTTTTCTTTTCTTTTTTCCTTTAACACTTTGCTTCAATCCTGTTTTATATATACTTTCTTCCTCGCGCGCTCACACACACACACACACACACACACACACACACACACACACACACATGCGCGCACGTTCCCCTCGTAACATGCTCTTCGCCACTCTCTCCACCCCCTGGCGCATGTTCCAGGGAGAGCATCTTCTGCCTCCAGGCGAAGTGAGAAGAGCCACAGGTGTGCTAGTTTCCGTCCCCTGGATTACATCACTTCCGGCTCTCAAGTCTTCCTACACTCCCTCTTCCCCTTGGAGACTCGCTCCGTCAGCTCGTCTGGGAGGAATCGTGACGTTACATACCTTCTTTTTCCTCGTGGGAAATTTAGTTGAGGGACGGAAATCAGTCTGTTCAAGCTTAGTTTGGATTGGAATGGAACGTCCAGGAAGTTTTTTTTTTTTTTTCATCTTTCACTCTCCACACTGGAAGTGTGAATAAAATTATCTTTAGATAAGAAAGTTTGTTCTATTTAAGGTAAAAGTTTTAAGAGGTTTTCAACATTTCCCCCTCCTATATCTCTCCTCAACCCGTTAAATAAAAATAAACAACCATCTTCCCTTTTCCCCATTACCATTTACACGGTCTGGGCTGGTATTAACATTTTCAGGTAAACTTTCAATCTGAGAATTCTCCGTTAAATATTTAGATAGTTTCATTACAGGGGAAAGAGAAACGTTAAAAGTTTTAAGTTTAAAATAACATGTATGACTCGTATGGATGTTGTTGAAGCGAAGGGAGTATGCAAGGATAGGGAAGTGTGGAGAAATTGAGGATGTATAAAATACGGCTTTTTTTTTTTTGAATTGTATACACAGTTTCTTGCCTACCTGTAAGTAAATGGTGTGATTAGGTGTGTTTGTATGGAAAAGGGATGTATTCTTAAAAGTGTTCATGGTTCCCAACCTTTTACATATCCCGGATACCCTTAAACTTATGATAAACTTAGACCTAATATCAATTACATACAACAATCCATCCTAACGGATTACAATGAATATTATGTATTATAAAGTTCTGGGTGACCTTGTGGTCTAGGGGTAAGGTATCAGACTTCTGTGCTGGCGGCTGGGGTTCAATCCTCGGTCCCGGCATAGATTTATCTGATTACCAAACCCTTCCTTCGCCTCTGACAAGACATCTTGTGAATGTGGGGAATGCCAGGCCTCCACCGTGGTTCGGATTCCACGTTAAACTGTAGGTCCTTCATTTCATCTCACAATCACCCTACCATTACACATTAGCGTAAGTGCGTATAACCCGAACGGGTAGTAAGACGCGGTGCTAATAATAATATAAAGTTCTGAACAGGTACCTACCTAAAGAGAGATTGTAAATCCACAATGTGTTGTTTTTTATTTATTTTATAGTTGGCTTGGCTAATCTTGACCCTCAATTACCATAGCCATTTGTTCCGACCTCTCACCAAAAATTTTCCTTTTCTTTTTATTCCATTGCAAATAAGATTCTCTTTGTTGTTTTTTGACGTTTTTTTTTCAGATATACGGTGTTTTTTTTTGTCTCTGTGATTAAATAATTACACCTTGTAAAAATTTAATCTGGCATTCGTCCTTAGAAAATATGCATATGTATAATTTAAAACAATGGCCATTAACTAGAAAGTAATGTAGGGCTTATGTGTTTTATGTATATACACTTCTATAAATATTTAGAAATACATTATTATTCTATCTATATACAGTGAAATCTTTTTTAGCAGACACTTTCCAGAATAAAAAAATGGTCGGTTATTAATAGATGTCCATTATTTTGATTTTTTTTTTAAATCACACTTCCAGAACACAATTCACTCATTAATTTACATTAACCTTATAATGTGGATATTACCGACAACAATATAATGGCATTGCGCAGTATTGGATACAATTTTTATCCGCTGTATAGAGATTGTTATGCGTAAATATTCGTCTCTAGAAGTGTTAGTGTCCGTTATTGAGAAAGTCCGTTATTGGAAGGTTGTTTCACTGTAAAAGCCAATGTTATTTTGCCGGGGACATTTAAACTGTCCGTTATAAAGAAGAATACACTTATTCAGAGGTGTCCGTGAAGTGAGATTTCACTTAAGTAAAATTATATTTATTTCTTACATTTTTCATTAAATCTAGTTTTACTGGTATTCAATACATGATTTGTTTGTTTATTAAACACATCACAATAATTTTATAGGTCTAGTGTAGTATATCTTTCGGCTATGTTTATTAACCCCTACTATTTATGTTATTATTATTATTATTATTATTATTATTATTATTATTATTATTACATTACCATCATTATTCATTCAAAATCGGTAGCCTATACTCGCATCATAAAGTACTAACTCTACAATCCTACTTTAAAACACATCCTGGTTTCTTTGTTTTATTTTGTTTTTCAAAAACCAATCCTTAACATGAGTAAAAGTATATTTTGTCCTCAACATTTCGAGAATTTTACCTTTAATGATTAATAAAACACCTTACCCGATCATTATTATTATTATTATTATTATTATTATTATTATTATTATTATTATTATTATTATTATTATTAGCACCGCGTCTTACTACCCGTTCGGGCTATACACACTTACGCTAATGTGTAATGGTAGGGTGATTGTGAGATGAAATGAAGGACCTACAGTTTAACGCGGAATCCGAACCACGGTGGAGGCCTGGCACTCCCCACACTCACAAAATGTCTTGTCAGAGGTGAAGGAAAGATTTGGATTATTATTATTATTATTATTATTATTATTATTATTATTATTATTATTATTATTAGCACCGCGTCTTACTACCCGTTCGGGTTATACGCACTTACGCTAATGTGTAATGGTAGGGTAATTTTGAGATGAAATGAAGGACCTACAGTTTAACGTGGAATCCGAACCACGGTGGTGGCCTGGCATTCCCCACATTCACAAGATGTCTTGTCAGAGGTGAAGGAAGGGTTTGGTAATCAGATAAATCTGTGCCGGGACCGAGGATTGAACACCGGCCGCCAGCACAGAAGTCTGACACCTTACCCTAGACCGCCAGGTCACCTCTTACCCGATCAAAAGCTACCACATACAGAATGTGTAAAGTTACCATAACTTCAAGAACATTCAAATATGGCTTCAAATTCTCAACTAGAAACTCTATGACAAATTTAAAATTGAATATTACCAACAAACTAACTTAGAAGTTTTAATGCACAATTACTCTAACTTCACTTGTTCTTGTAATATTAACATGGCTGTCTAGTTTTACATTAATGTTTATTTTACACATTCATATATTTAACTATTTTTTGTTTTGTACTTTTTTAAAACTGATTCATCATTAGAAATATAAACATTAGTAATGTAAAAGTTACATGAGTATCGTATAACCTTCTATTCAAATTTCAGACACATAATACACATTGCTATTAGGGTTTGCTTTTGGGAATATTTGTTTTAATATCAGACTAATTTTTATTTATTTTCCTATCGGAACTTTTTGAAAGTAAAGTTTATAAATAATTATGTTATCCCTATTCATTAACCTAGTAGCTATTAACATTTTAAAGACACCGTTTTTTAAACTTTTGGGATCTTTGAATATTTTGATTTTTTGAAGAATTCCTTTTCTTCTGTTTCTTTTATATTCACATTATATTGGCATTTAAAATTTAAAAAATTTTAGAAAGCATGCTCTCTAACCCTGAATTATTTATAAGAGGCTGATTTTTTCTAACCTAGTGGTAAAAATGCGTAGGTCTATTAGGTTAACTTAAAAATTAAAATATAATCGTCAAAATAATGTTAGGAAAACTTTTTTTATATTAAACAACATGACTCTACTTTTTACAACCATAAACAAAATAATTTTCATTAAATCAATGTTAGTTTAAATAATATATTCGTTGCCTTATTTTAATCAAATATGCTATATATAAAAATATATAAACAAAAGGCTATTATTGAAATAAAATTTAATAAATTTATACTAAGTAGCTCCCCGTTTTCCCTTCATGCATATACGGGTACACTTCCTCAACCCTAGCCAGTTATTATAAATATTCCGAAAATTAAGTCCCTGGAAGGAGGTAGTAAAAAAATTACAATGGGCTAAGTTGTATTATACTTCAAAACAAATAATTATTAATTCAAAAGTTTTTTTAAACTTGTTTTTATATTCATATTTTTATTTGGTTCATTCATTGAACATTTATTTCTAAAATATAATTCTGGTAGTAAAATCAGTGCGTCACAGTAATTAAAAGTTTTTAAAACAATTCTAATATATTAATACGTCAAGTCATAGGATTGCATTTGTCACGTTTGATAGATAAGATAAATAGCTATAAAATAGCATATGTAAAATCATAGCAATTTTTACTGCAAAAAAAGTTTGTATTTTATTTTTAAAAAAAACATGAATTACGGGATATTTATTATAAAGGGTGTGCGGAGTCCACTTATTCAATTCGAAGCAAACTCGAATATATGAAATATTCTCGAAGCCGAATCGAGGTTCGAATATTTTCTTTCAGTGGTTTTAGGTTTGGAAAAATATTATATTCTGGTTATTTATTTAACTTGGAAAATATTTCATTGCACCATCGCTTGCAATAGCTCGTATTAATCTGACAAATCACAGCTTACAATTAAATTACTTCAGTTTTTTTTTCATATAAATATTAATTTATAATGTATAAAGCAGCTTAGAATGGCTATAATTGAACATACATAGATTATTCTTACTGTCAATATTTTTACTGGCGAAGCTTCGAAGACTGAATTTGTTTCGAAGCTTGGCACAGCCCTATTTACTATATTCCTCAAACTATCTTTTTTTTTTTTTTACTTTTAAAATAGAAAGCAAGTTTGAAAATGTTATAGTAGCAGTTCATATACTCTAGTGAAAGTTAATTTTAATCGCCTTTTCACCCGAAGAAAAGCGATAGCCAGCCTGAGGGATAACCCGAAGTTTTAATGAAAGAGAATGATGAGATGGGGTACAAGGGGGTAGTTTTCGGTGGTCTATCGACGACAGACCGGGGATAGAGCCAGTGCCACCCCCCCCCTCCCCTTCCTTCCTCCGTCCACCAGTGTAGTAAGTTGACAGGATTACAATATACACACGCCCTCTCTCGCCTGCGGTTTGAAGCTGAGGTCCTCGTTGTAGACACGTCGCTCCAAAGTTCCGGTCCCGTCGAAGTTTCAATTAAAGACGCCCGTGGAAAGGGGAGGGGGTGTAACCCTATTCTAAGTTTCTTCAATAAACTCCGGGGACTTTATACATGTCGGGGTGTTTATGTAGTCCTTAAGGGCGTATACGCCTCGGTAATCGACTTGGGGCCGCTAAATTATTATTCTGGACTCATAGTCGTGTCAACCGCACCATTGGTAATACGGTCTAAGGCGTAAATCTTGAATTATATTGTATTGCGGTTTACAGGGAGGTCGATGTTAGAATCTCGGTCAGTTGAAGTGTAGTTGGTGATTTTTGATACCATATTCATGCTAATGTGGGTGCACTTAGTTTATACTATTCTTTCTCATTTTCACCCCCTAAAATTGATACGTTAGTTACTTTGGAATTACACATATTTATTACAAAAACACATTTAAATACAATGTTCACTGATATTAAACTAACTTGTTTTTTGAAACATTTAAAAGTTAAGAGATGGTAAGCTCGAATCCTTGATTCCTTGTAATCCCTCGAATCCAATGGTACTCGAGAGATTCTATATTCGTAAAAATCATCTCAAATACAACTATGAAGACCTTGACCCCAAATAACAATTTTAAGCAATTGCTAAAATAGATTATATAGATTTGTGTGGTTGGAAGAGTATCAAAACCACACACACACACACCAAAAAAAGGAAAAAAATTGTATTAATATAGTTAATTTATTTTTAAAAAACGTTCTATTTGTTGTTGATTACGTAATATCTATGACAAACAATTAACATTTTTCAGTGGCACCAAGACTTAAACCACTTTTTAAAAATTTACTTTTAAGTATTTTAACTTTAACTAAAACTGTACACTTTTAAAGATTTGAGAACTCGAATTTAGATTAAAGATTCGAAAGAACATTTAAGATTAGGATTTCGAAAAATAGGATTTGTCTGATTTATACTCAAAACTAATTAAATCGAAGAATAAGAAAAATACAAGAAAGCATTATAAAATTTAGAGAGAAGGCAGCAGCATTAGGGCTAGAGAAATAGTATAGCAATCAAATGGGGTGAAACTATAAATAAACTTCCCTCACACTTAGTTAACGCAGATAAGGAAACTTAAACACCCTCCGCTAGTGAATAGCTTTATTATCCCTAACGATGTTTTTTTTTATGTTCATCCCGTAGCTATATTTCTAAATAGATTCCTTATCCTCAAGTCTCCATCCTCACCCTACTATTTGGTTCACAGCCACCATCTTGTTAAGCTACACAGCGAGTAATTTGCGAGGTAGTTTACAGATTAAAGAGGAGGTATAACGATACTCCTTCATTCTATAAGCTTGCTTCGTAATAAAATATCTCCTTACGTTTAATATATTCCTACTGAATCTCGTCACAAGTATAAATCGAATATACTCCTTGTGATAAATCAATAATCTATCAAGTGGCTTTGAAGGAGCTTTGAGTATGATACTCATACTTAAGAGGGTGCCTGCATTTAAAGCATTGAGAAGAGTTGGCAGCCTTTAAAAACTCCTTAATCTCTAATAATAAAAGGAATTGTTTGTCTGTGTGTTTGTTTGTGTGCGATGCCCAGCCAAATCTACGGCACGCAGATATCTGAAATTTTTAACATAGGTGAATGGAAGGGGTCTAAATGCAGCTAGAAGTAGGATTTTTAAATTTTTAATTAGCTTTTTAATTAGGCTATTTTTAACAAATTGTTGAAGAAAATATTTTTAATCTGATTTAGAATAACGTTTCAGAGATAACGTTTCCTTTAGAAATCGGGCACCGTGGGGGTGGGGGAGGTCGCTTTTAAAAATTATTATACCAAAGTGGGCCACGGACATACGGGGCGGAGGGGGGGGGGGCAGTTATATAATTCTTATACCATAATGGGTCACGGGTAACGCCGTATGGGATAGCTAGTTATTTATAAAGTGACTTGATATTTTTAAATATTGTTTTCACCAAAATGTAGGTGAAAATTTTGACCAGTTAAAAAAAAGGTTTAAATTAATATTTAAATAAATTTATTTTAACTTACATACACCCCTATAAAACAAGCCCACATTATCTTAAAATGTTCTGAGGTTGATTCTAGAAAAACCTGGCTTTATTTAAATATAAGTTTAAGACTTGGATATTATTATTTTGAAATTATAAAGATGTGAGTTCAGATTAAATAGGCCTAATTAAAATAAGTTTACTGATGATAAACTTTCATTATAACATAAATAAACTAAATATTATTGATACACTTGTTTAAACATTTTCCTTAAACAAAGTTTTCATAACATTTAAAATATTCCATTGACATTTACTTGAGTCAAAATGGTAAAATAATATTTATACCATAATTAAAATTTGAGTACAATAGTCGTTAAATAAATACAAGAGTGAAAAATGAAAAAGTTTAAAAGTTATTAAAATAACAAGTTAAAACAATTTTAACACCATCCACCTCCAAATCTCTCACCTAATCTGGAATACCAAAGGAGTAATGGGACTTTAATGCAGATAAGACTTAGACATAATTATTTTTTTTTTCATAAATATAATTTACTTTCAATTGATACCCATTGTAAACAAAACTTTTGACTGATGGTGTTTGTTTTAACTTGTTATTTTAATAAGTTTTACACTTTTTCATTTTCCCTTTTGTATTTAATGCCTATTGTACTCAAATCTTAATCATGGTATAAATGATTATTATTTTACCATTTTGACTCAATTAAATGTATAGTTTTGAGTCACTGGAATATTTTAAATGTTATGAAAAATTGTTTAAGGAAAATCTTTTGCCATGACTATAAATAGTATTTAGTGCCCTTATGTTATAAAGAAATTAGTGACTTAGTAAGGTGTCAACTTCTATTGTATTTAAATTAAACTGATTAACTCTTACTTATTTGTGAATGTGATGCCACTCCACGTTTCGGATTCCAGTTAAACTAGTCTTCATTTATCTATCACTACATTAACATTCGTAAGTCTATACGGTGTAAACCGTGCTTTAAAAAATAATAATAATATAATAATTTATCATGTAAATAATCTGACTATATTTTTATTTAAATATAATATCTAAGTCTTAACTTTTATTTATTGATTTACTCCTTACTAAAGAATTATTTAGAATGTTTTCTAAAACATTTCAGTCTTTATTTGATAGAAGAAACATAGATCTAGGTTTTTAACCTTTTCATTTAATCTCAGAAGTACAAATTTTCAGTAAATCGGCGTAGAATTTTTTTAAAGCTTTAAATTTAAAATTTTAACTCAGGGGTCTTACAGACCTGGAAAACAGGGAAAAGTCATGGAATTAGCTTGGTCAGAAAGAAATCAAATAATTTGATCACATTTTTGGGATTTTCACATATTCACAAAAATAACAAGCCCCTAGATACTTTCATTTACAATAGTCAGCTTTCAAAATAACATTTTCTTCCAGTTAATACTCACCGCGAATCTCATTTAGTACGGGTGTCCATCTTTAATGTTCTAATCTCAATTCTTAAGTGCAACATATAATTTTTATTTAACCTTTCCATCCTTCTACCGCGTTTCTTTAGCCAAAGTTGAGTCATTAGCCGTGTAAGGTCATATTTTAATCAATCAATATGAACTAACTTAGCACTAGCCAACGGCCCTTTGTCTTACGCTGACATCCTTAACCCCTTCACGGTCCCGGCACAGATTTATCTGATTATCAAACCCTTCCTTCACCTTGACAAGATATCTTGTGAATGTGTATGGAATGCCAGGCCTCCACCGTGGTTCGGATTACACGTTAAACTGTAGGTCCTCATTTCATGTCACAATCACCCTACCATTACACATTAGCGTAAGTGCGTATAACCCAAACGGGTAGTAAGACGCGGTGCTAATAATAATAATAACCCCTTCATACTGTCTAGGTTAAAAATGTGTATGTGTTTAAAATATTATGACATTAGGCTCCGATCTTAATAAAATAATGTTTATAATATAGTGTCTGGAAAAGTTGGAAATTGGATGTGGAAATACCTGGAAAAGGTAGATAATTTTAAAATATAGTTTGACTGGACACTCTGAAACTTTTTAACTTGTCAGAAAACTGCTGATAACTTTTGCCTGCATTTTGTTAAAAACAATACTAAGAAATATTAAACAAGTCTTAAATAACGTGGGATCTATAAACTTCTAAAATGCGTCTCAGTGCGCTACCATATAGCCCTATATCAGCCCTAAAACATTAAATTGGCGGAATATTAAATATATTTTACTTCGACTTTTCTCAACTGAATACCTTTCTTGGTGGGTTTTTGGTGAATAAATAAGACAACTAACTATACATTGCTCAATGTATCGTATTAATAAAACAATAAATCATGGCTACTAATTCTGGACAAATTTAACACTTTATTTTAAACTTATATTATTGTACCACTCTTAGTTTTACTAACGACACAATTATAGTTATTTAACTAATAAGTATTGGACACATTTTGGAAAAAATGAGTAATTTCAGCACACACCTTAAATTAATCTTACCTAAGACAAAAGGAGATAATAGGGTATAATCAAAGAGATAATGGATCCAAACCAAATACATAAAATAATTAAAACAAGGAGATAATAGATTCAAACCAAAGATATAAAGAGTTAAACCAAGGAGATAATAGAGCTAATGTAATCAGATATTTGAGTTAAACCAGGGAGATAACAGAGTCAATCCAAAACGTAAATAGAGTCAATCGAAGAATATATTAGTCATTCAAGATGTTAATAGAGTCAATCCAAAGTCATAAAAGAGTATACATCAAAAGATAAAATAATCTAATCAAGGAGATAAAATAATATAACCAAGTATATAATAGAGTTAAACAAAGTATATCAACTAGTCAACAAAGGAGTTAAGAAATAGATCCTTGTAAATCTGAGTAGTGATGAACCAGTTTTTTTCATACTGGTTGTCCTCATCGCCTAATGAACCATCTAATACAATTTTCCTCCCAGTGTTTTTTTCAATCTCACTTGCTGAATCAGATTATATTTATTTTATTACGTCACCATATCACCATGTGCTTCGTAGCTTTGGCCTTTATTTATAGCTCAAAAGAAAGTTACTAAAAATAGTTCTCTATTCTTCTGCTTTGCAAATATGTTTGGCCAAGTCAACAAGTGAAGTCAAGTCATATCGCCTATCAAATGTAAATAATATATTTTTGAGGCGAATAAAAACGAATATGTTTGTTTATTAACTTATGAGCTGCCAGAAAGGTAATGTAGTTAGTGTAACCGGACTATTATATTACATTAAGATCCTTAAAGGAAAGATATTTTGTAAAATAACCAACGAATATATTTATCTGTCATCATTGTTAGCATTCTACTCTATTATCACTGTTATTGTATAGGTGTAGATAATAATATCCATCAAAAATGACAGCTACAGATCTCATCACTTGACTATAAAAATTCAGGTGGGAATTTGAAGTAACGCGAGAAAAGGCACTTTTTTTTTCCTGTGCTTATATAATTTTTTTTTTTGACAAAATAAATTATTTCTTCAGTAGAAACATAGAGTTTAATTTTCTTCACATGGCGATATCAACAGTTTTGAATATCTGTCATTAGCATAGCGGCATTAGATGAGAAATGTTTTAAATGAAGAGAAAAAAATTGACATTAAATTCCAAGACGCCCTTGACTGATATTAAAAAAATTCTTGAGGTCACCACGTGAAGAAAATTACACTTTAAGTTTGTACTGGAGCAATATTTGATTTATTTTGACCAAAAAATATATATTTTGTTAAAATAAAAGCTTGTAAATTAATACACTTTAAATCAAATTCCCCACCCTATCACCTTAAAGAAGCAACGATTGTTCGAATAATCCCAGAAGCACGTTAAGGGAACGTTACCGTGAAGTCTACTTTGTGGCTTAACGCCGTTAGGGTAAGCGTTGCTCTGTCATTTGACAAGGCTGTCAAAACTTGGAGAAGCTAAACCCAACTCTCGGCTACATCGACCATCGTAGAAGCCACCGAGGCAAGGATACGCAAACTCTCTGTAGCTAAGAAGACAATAGGGCTTACTTCTGCTTTGGCGGGATACATCAACAAACCTCCTCTAATTAAAATCAACATTTCATTTTGTAATAAGTCTTTGCTGATAAAATTAAATTTTACATTTACAATTAAGAACTAAATACGTGAAATTGTGTGCTATGAATTATTAGTACGGTATTAAGATTCTGTTAGCAAAAAAAGACCAATATATATACAGTTAAACCCGGGCCTGGACTTTGATGACCTAAAAGTTATAAACATTAACTTCAAACTTACAAAAAAATTCAACAAAAATTTGTAATGAATGCACACGACTAAATAAAACACACACTTTACAATTAAAAACTAATATATTATAAATATATATAATAATATATATATAATATATAATATATAAAATATATACCTTTACAAATAACCTTGCATCCTGCCGAATATAATATTCATTCACAAATATCTGATAAAGAAGTGTTAGCAACCATCTCCGGATTATTGTAGTCTCACCAGGAATGTATATTTTACAAACATACCAGCTAATATGATACAAATTTCAATTAATACATTATCTTTCAATTCCGACAACGGTTTGTGTTGAATATAATATACGTATTAATATATATTTTAAATATATATAATACGTCAATTTTAAAGCATTATTTTTATCTTGAATAAGTAAATTTTAAATACTATCGATATTTTATCTGATTATTTATATCTTGAATAAGTAAATTTTTAAATACTATCGATATATATAAATATATATATATGGGTATTTATGTTTTTATGAAATATCGATAGTAGGCCTATTTAAAATTTATTATTCAAGATAAAATAATGCCTAAAATTAACTCAAAAATGACTCAACCCAAGAAAATATATCCTATAAAAAACGTTACCAAAACCAGGGTGTTATGAACAGATTTTATGTGCACATGAGTATTGTCTGTGATGATATGTAATTATTTTTTTCGTTCATCACATACAATGCTCATAAGTATATAACTTCTCTTAACGATTTCCTTGTTATAGAATTATATATTTTACAGGTTTTTTTTTTTGTCATCTTAGAATCTAAGGTCATGTTTCTTGGTTTGCGTCAATTTTTAGTCATTTTAAGGCATACATGTTGAATAATTATGATTTTTTAATACCATCGATATTCTATAAATGCTCAAAATATAATTTGTTTCAACCCAGTTGCCTGAATGAGAGCATAATGCAATGCATATGATGAAATTTGTATCCTATTTGCGTGTTTAATTATAAAATACACACTGGGATGATTATTACTTGTGAAAAATATATTTGTAAATAGTTGCTATATTTAGCAGAACGCAAGAGTTTGCTTGTTAAAGGCTATTTTTTGCATCCTACATTTTGTGAAGTGCGTGTGTGATTTAGTCGTGTATATTTATTACGAGTTTTTGTTCATATATTCAGTTTATCAAAATCCGGGCACAGGGGTTATAACTTAAACCGCGGCTCCTTCAGCATCACCCAGATGTTAACCTTGTCGCACAAGTTTCAGGGCCTCGAGTTTTGAGGGTAAGCAAACTGATGAAACTCTGGAATAATAAGAGAATGTTAAGTCCTTCTTCTCCTTGTTTGTGTAACCAGACAAGTCTTTAGAAGTGCTGCGTTCTTAAGGATATAACCAACTCGACGGATCCGATAGAGTCGACGTATATTTTAATGCGCTCAAACCTTAGATCAAGTGCTACTTTTGCAGGATTGAGTGCTTTTGCTCATATCTATTTCTTACTTCTACCTCATCTTCACATTATCAATTTGTGTTTATAAGTGTTTGCAATTTGATTAGTTATTAGTTAATTTTGGTAAGATTCGACTGCACAATTGGAATTACGTTCTCATCATTTTTATTTTTGTTATCCATATAACTTTACAACAGTTTTTGTAACACTTAATACACTTTACTGATACGAATTAGACTTAGAACGCTCCGGTGTTCGCGTGGTCTAAGGCTTAATCTTGCGCTATAATAGACTGCTGTTGAAGGGGAGATTGAGGGTCGAATATTGGTCGGGTGTACTGAGGGTGGTTGTCACAAAATAGTTGTTCACACTTTCTCTACGCAATTGCGGGTACACTTCCTATAAATATAACTTCCTTGCCCTAAAACCACTATCGTAATTAGTACATAAGTGTATAACCCGAACGGGTAGTAATACGCGGCGCTAAAAAAAAAAATTGAGATGTATGTATTTATAATAGCCTTTTACTTGCGCCAGTGGTCACGTGATGTAAATTTCAAACTCATTTTGTCTAGTTTGCTGTTGATGGTTAGGTTGAGGTTATAATTTTTGCCAGGTGTAGCTATCAAGTAAACGTGTGCGTAATTTAAAGTAGTGCAGGTCATAGTTTTCAAAAAAAATTAAGTACAGAAGCAATCGAGGAATAAGTACTAGAAGTATTGATTTAGCAAACTGAACAATGATTTTATTTTCCTTCGAACCGATTAAAAGGTGTAATCTTGGTTTTGAATACAAGTTTGAGGGAGGGTTTTTAATTAAATTTGTTTTATATATATGTTCATAATATAATTTATAGGGTATAAATACACAAAATATTTTCAAAAAGTATTCCCGAAACAAGGATGAACACAATGACCGTGGGACCACATCCTAATTTTCGTAGCAGATACTTTGCGGTTTATTTCGTGATAGTTGCCTTCTTTTTTTAGTACAAGTTTATTTACGGGATTATTGACTAAAGTATCGCCCGTGAATATAGGCAGTAGGTACTTTGGTCTCCCTTGTGAAGATAACCACTTCACATTTAAAACGGGAGGACATTCATCGCACACATGAAGCTAGGATGAATGGGTTGAGGCTCTTTCTCTCCCCCTATGACGCATGATCAGGTGAATCATAACGGGTATATGACGCGCATGCCTAGAAGGAGTGTATGAAAAATGGTTTGGGGGGGGGGGGGGGGTATTGGATCCCCACTGCGGGTGCGCTATGTTCTGGAGATTACGGAAGATTAAGTAAGAAGGTTTCAATTAGATTTGGTTCTAACTGACAAGAGGAATTATGGGTCCAAGGCGTGTGCACTACACATTGGAAACATTATAAGTAGTGTGTATGACCACCTGGGACACCCCTGAGGATATTTTCCGTGAGCGAGAGTGTATTGTGATGTCAACCTACTTCCCGCGTCTGGTTAATTTATTGTTATTCCCCCACCCGCATCCGATTAATTCCACCACCCTCCTCTGAGACCATGACCCCTGACAGAGGCCACCACAGTGGCTCATGGGCTCATGATTTTAATGCTTGCCCGTTGGCGCAGTGTATAATGTTGTCAATTCGAAGCCTGATTACTAATGAGTGAATAAACTATCGAAGCAAGAATTTTCTGTTAATTTTCCGGGGCCCCAGAGCATTCATTTCATGTTCAATACCGGTCAGTTTCCTAATTATTACGCCAAGAGTGCTGCGCTAAGTGTCAAAACGATTTGATTATTATATACGGTAAAAGGACTCTTATAGTAGGGTGGAAAGCACAATTACATTAAGAGTCATGTGTGCATATTTTAAACTGTTCCTCCTACAAAGCAACTTAAATATTCATACGGCAAGTCCGTGGTCTGATCATAAAGTTTGTATTTTTAAATCGCTCTCACTACCATAATCATACTATAGTTCTGTTCTTCCTACCAAACAACTTAAATATAATCATACGTCAAGTCCGTGATCTGACCATAAAGTTTGTATTTTTAAATTGCTCTTCCTACCAGAATCATACTATAGTTGTGTTCCATGTCCTCAATGTTGAATGCAAAAAAAGTTTGTATTTGTTCTGTCTACCAAACAAATTAAATATATTAATACGTCAAGTCAGTGAAATACTGTCTGTAGGTAAAGCACTCATATGATCTGCAGACAATCAATGTTGATGTCTGAGAGCCATGCATAGCGTAGCGTCTTACTAGCATATCGGGCGAGGAAGTGCACACGCAATTGCGTGGAAAAAATCACCCTCAGTGCCGCCGGTAGGGGTTCTCTTCTCGCCAGACGAGCCAAACACGAGAGTGACAGTACGCCTCAGAGGGGGATACGAACCAAGACCTCCACATACATAACCAGATGAGTTACAAGCACCCTTTCTGGCTAAACGTCTATAAATTAATTAAGAAAATGTTCCACCAGCAGGGATTCGATTTCAACCTCTTCCACTAAAATTAGATTATGGAGTGACCACAGGTATTCGAACCTAGATATATGTTGCGGTTCTTGTGCTGTGACAATACGCAACGATGATCAAGACACAATTTATCAAGTAACGGTACATTACATCTAATTTATTCACGAAACTAAATTAAATGTTATTACTAGCCAATAGGATGCGAGAAAATATGTAAGCAAAAAAAAAAATATGTAGGCAAAAATCAAAAAAGAGTTTTGTTGGTCGATCAGATTTTCCATTTGATATAATTAGACCTGATAGAATGTGTATCCGCATTTGCTTGGGGGAGAAAATCAATCTTAATACACCAGAATGGGAAGCAAACGCCGATCACCCTGGCATCGGCAGTCTAGTATAACACGATAGTGACGACTTAGACTATGCTATCATCGAAGCAGGTAAACAACAAGTTGTATAAAACGCATTCCCAGTCAGTTTAATTTACTAATCGAACAAATTAAACTGTGACTAAAAAACGGGGCCCAGTTTTAGAAGACATGATAAATGTTCAGTTATAAAATATATTGATTAATCATATGGCTTATCTTATTTGTCATATAAATAAATTAAAACCGGTAAGCTGAAACATAGCTTATATATATTTGGGGGGTCTGAGCGTGTTCACCCCCTGAAATGGCATCTATTAAACCATGAGAACAGTGGTTATTCTCTTGCTATTTGATACTGTATTCATCTCTTTTCTATCTATCTGACCCAGCAAGTAATAATATCTACCTCAAATAATAACAAATTAGATTGCTTGTTGAGAAAGTATAAAAATTCATTCACTAATAAAGTGTGATATTTGCTGATTATGAAGTAATAGAAATGATACCAAACAAATTAAATATATTCATATGTCAAGTTAGTGAGATACTGACCGCTGGTAAAGGACTCATGTGATCTGCAGATGATCAATGTTGTCTGCTCATCCTAGCAGACTTATACTATAGTTATATTATTTCTACCAAACAAATTAAATATATTCATACGTCAAGTCCGTGATCCGTAACAGCCACTTTTGATAGATAACTGATTTTAAGGAAGAAAATAATAGACAACTAATAGCCGGGCACACTATATTAGTTGCATTTGGAAAAAAGACGTTACCGAAACTGCCCAGACCTATTTTGTAGTCATCGGGATTTCTTCCATAATTTTAACATTCGAATAAGTTTTGTACATTGTTAAATCCTCGATATTGATGGGTTCTTCGGACATTACCTCCACCTCCTCCTTCCCCTCCGTTGGTGGCGGGCACGCGGGTGACCCTGATGTCTGATAAGGCGGACGACTCTTGCGGGGGATATTATGGTGACTCTGGGGGTGGGGTTGGTGGCTGCGGGGTCGTGAAGGGTTGTGGCTGGTGGTGTGGAGGCCGGGGCAACACGGCCCCAACGTCCCCTTTGCGGAAATTGTACTTAGTACATGTCATATCACACAGGTAAATTTCCTCGAATCTCTCGTAGGGTATTACTTGAGCCGCTCTCATCGTGAGATAGGTAGAGTCACAGAACTCGATGTAGCCTCGTTCCTCTCTGTCGTGGTTCAATTACATGTATATCGCTCACGGCCACACTGTGAATATTTTCTGCTGTCATTTAGGCACGCCCCGCAATTGTATGACCCACAAACGTTAAATCAAAATAGATGGTTCTAAACATGGTGAGCGTACCTGACCGCTAAACGCGCTGGATGATTTGCTGAGTCTTTAATCTGTCCACTGTGTAATTAAGTATTAACGTTTTTAACTTTGCACTGATGTTAGACTTGTTTTTACTGCCAGTGAAAATGTATTGCCTGCTATTGTTGTTAACTGCTTGATTCTGCTGCCCGTCTCTTGAACGTGTTCAAAGTTCACAATTGTAGGTGTACAGGGTCTTACTCTGGCGCAGGTAAATATCAGTTTTTCTTTATTAAGATCACATACGTCTTCATTCGTTAGGGTACCAAAACGACAGGTTAAAAATACACAAAACTCGCCATCTAGATTTGCTATTAGGCGTCTCCCGAACTTTGTATTGACCGCTTTTAGTTTATCCACCGAGTACTTTTGATCTTCGAGTAGATCACACAATTTTATGGTCCATACGGCGTCAACAATATTTACCAGCTGCTTTAACTTGTCCATCGTTATCAACTCTACAGTCGTTTATAAATAGTCGACCAAGTGACTCCCCTTATATATTCACACCCGATCGACGCTGGATGGGGAAAGGGGGTTCAGGGAAAATCACAACGGAGCCAATGCTAGCCCGTATATTACGGTTTGAACATGTTTAGTGACCGATTAATGACATGGGGCGCCCGGATGTGAAAAGGGGTTCACAACGCCCTACTGAATCAGTTCCAGCCAGTTTTTTCCTTTTTGAACATGTTTAGACACCGAGTAATGACCTGGGGCTTCCGGATGTAGAAAGGGGGTCAGGGAAAATCACAGCGAGATATTGCCAAAAGCTCACACTTGATGTATGATATTAGTCGAGAGAGGATGCTTCTCTACACGTCGCGGGAGGACTGCCGACGCAATGGATCGCACTTTCACCCACCAATAAATAAAAACTACCCGGACACACGGATTGCACACCCTGGGGCACACTAGGCCTGGCGCTCAAGTCCGCTACTCAGTCTGTGGATTCCGAGGGCTGAGCTCCAAACACTGACTGTTTAATTATCGTCCAGGCACGTCACGGGAGGAGTGCCCGAGATTGAACGCTCTCTTACCCAAAACCCTTGGGGCACACATTAAAATCAAATGGGCTAAACCCATGAGCCACAGTCGGGCGACATGGTCTCGGGGAGGATGGGGGAATTAACCGGATAGGGAAAGAAGGTTAATTGACATTGCAATACACTGCTCACGAAAAATAACCTAGGGGAAGGGGATGTGGGTGGTGGAATAACGTTAAATAACCCGGATGTTGAAAGTAGGTTATTTGACATCACAATACACATTCTCGCTCACGGAAAATAGCCTCGTGGCTGTACCAGGTGGTCATACACACTACTACTATATATGGTCCCATTTTCTTAGTAATGACCTATCTGACAAATAGAAACTATATTAATCTACTTTCACGGATTCATACGTCAAGTCATGTTATCTTCAGATTCCATTTTGGGTAGATAGTATAGCTACCTATAAAATAACAATTTTAATGTGGTAAATGTTATCGTTGCTTGTATAAAAAAAGTTGTATTTTAAAAAGGCTCTTCCTGTGAAAATTAAACTTTAGTAAATATATTATTTAAGACCACCTCCCACCCCACGAATAACGCTTAATTTAACTATACGGGTATTTAAGATATAATCCACGCATTTTCCCACCAAATTTGATTGAAAATCACTAAAATTTGGCAGTCTACAAATTACTCGAATGGGGCGGGGAATAGAAAGATAAAAGGTAAAATTCAGAAAAAATATACTCACATTTTTGTGAAGGAAGAATAATAAAATACCCGCCCATTACACCCCACCGTGATTCGAATCCTAGCTTTCAGTCCCAGGCAAACCAGAGTCTAAGAGATTAACAACAACTAGACTTAGTACTCACCGATGCGTTTTGTAACGTTTGGGTTTATAAATATAACGTGATTAATTTATCTTTACGCTTAGTTGTTTATGTTTTGTATTTATATAGTTTATATGCTATTTGTTTGTAATAATTTATTATTTCATTTATTTGAGGTATTCAACGTGCACTTTCTGAACTGACTGATTATATCACTACATGACTTTTAAACTAACTTAAACTTAGAACAGACACAACATCCAGCCGCCGAGCGTTAATTCATCACTATGAAAGGGGAAACCCACATTTCACCAATTACACCTTCTTCGGCCACGCCAGGAATCGAACCGGGCGATCCTTATCTCAGTAGACAGACATGATTACAACTGAGCTAAGGTATTGAAGCCCATCATATTATGGAATTAGTAATAAATATTTGGATGTATTATTTTAACCAATGTTATTAAAGCTGAAATTGGAATTTTTTTAAATAGAAATTTACCATCGTATTGTAACGTAATTTACAGATTTCATTCATTGCATTTATTTTTTTATCATCGTGTTTGAATAAGTTTACGTGAATTCAGAATCATACTATTGGTATTTTGTTTGAAACGGGAGTCATCATGGTTTCTTGCATCTTATTTGTTTTGCTAATACAATAAGACCAAGTTATGTGTTAGCTCATTCCTTATTTGTAATCTTACGTTTTTAATATATTTTTGTGTTCTTTCTCACGTTTTCTTTCCAGAAGACTAAAAAAAAAAAATTAAACTTATTGATACATCCCAAAACGCAATCGTTTTATTGGGGCATACATTTTTAATATATTCAAACCAAGAAAAATTGCAAGCAAAATTAATATCTAAAAAATAAAAAGAAGGAATACAATGTAATTTGTCCTCTCGAACAGAACATTTTTAAACATTAAATTATTTAGTGGAAGTGTAAAAAAAAATGGGTGCTGTGTACTGACGCGTGAAGCATGTTTTCAACGATTGACAACCGAGATTGTGGGTTGTTGGCCGGTCGCGTTTATCAATATAGGGTGACATAGTAACGAAAGAAAACTGCGTCCGAAAATCACAGTTTCGTCATTTATATATTCCCGACAGCCGTGGAGTTATTTTCCAAGACAGATGATTTGGACGTGAACTGTTAAGGTGTGTTCAAAATATTAGCATGGGAGAATAAGCCCTGTGATTGTTAAAGAACGTTCATAACAGTGCGGTGGTCACACATCATGTCGAATTGTGTTTCAAACAATGCTGCTTCACGACTCGTGATGCTCGACTGTTTAAAGAATTAAATACCATCGGAAGCCTTAAAGTCGCCGAAACCTCCGAAGAGGATGCGGTAGCTAGGATGCAGCTCATGACCTTCAACTCGCTGCTCATGTTCGACGTGGTGTTCGTGTTTTTCCTTTTCCTGGTGGGGGTCTCCTGCCTAGTGTACTACCTGCCCCCGAGGCGGTCCGAGGACTACTTACCCCCCTGCCTCTGCCGCCCGTCAGGCATTACGTCACCGCCCTCAGCCGGGAGGACCGCCGAGCTCCCGTCCATGACGTCTAGCCACGGTAAGTGAACTTGCTCTTTATTGGTGTGTTTCAGATCTCAGAGTAGCCCGAGGATTGGAAAACTTAACGCAAAAATGTGCTATTTCATTTTGTTTCTTTTTATTTAGCACCGCGTCCTACTACCCGTTCGGGTTATACGCTTGAGTGCTAATTACGCTAATGGGTTATGAATTGGAAGTTTGAATATATAGAAAGATAACCCGCATTTGCCTGGAGAGAGATTGGAAAACCATTTGGGGGAAAAACCACCCCAGTTCACCCGAGTGAGGTTTTGAACCTTGATCTCCCCGTTCTCGGCAGTCTAGCTCAACACTATTTCATTTATAATTAGTATCCTTTATATAATATATTTATATATAGAGAGAGCACCGTCTCTTAATACCCGCATGAACTACACGCTACGAACTAACCACTAACTAACGTTAGGGATAGGAAAAGATGAATTTAGAGGAAGCGTACGCGCGTTGTGGAGGAAGATTGGAAAGCCATTTAGGGAAAACCACCCACAATACACCTGACCGAGATTTGAACCCTGATCTCCCTATCATTAGCAGCCTAGTCTATTGCGAAAGTTACCCCTTAGACAAAACGGCCACCAAAGATGGTCCTAATATTATTATTTGATTTAAGTGTCTCCTCCATCTTCCTCCAAAACAAATCTTTCTTATCTTACCTTGTTTTGTTTTTTACTGCCCGATATGTTTTACCGCATATGTATACTGGTTCATACTGTTGGGGAAGGGAAAAGTATAATTTAGAAAAATATAGTCACGTTTGCGCTGAAGGAGGGTTGGAAAACAATTTAGGATAAAACATCTCGGTACACCTGACCTTGATTCAATCTTCGGCTTTCCTGTTTCCAGTAAAAGAGACTATACTCTTCTAAGTACTCAAGGGTGATTGTTCGTACTTAGACAATAGATACACTTTTACTGAAATAATAGTTATAGGTAAGTCAAGCTTTTATAATAGTTTCTTATTGTACCGAAAGTACGCTCACGCGATAATGATTGACTTGTTATAAATTTAATACAGAAACATTGCCCGTGTTTACCGGCTATAAGTAATGAGCAGGGATTCGAACCGGAACCAGAACTGATAACCGAAATTTACAGTCTATTTTAAGGAACCGGAACGCTAAAAATAAATTGAATGTGAATCATAACCGTAACTTAATTGGTATCGATATATAAATAGTTAGATTCACAAAGGATCTTATTGGTTCTTAAATTATATCTTAAAATTCTTAAAATCTACTTTAACTTAGTCTTATTTTTGAATACTCTATTAATTTCCCTTTTTTCAGAATTTTTTTGTCAATGTTGAATATATTCCTTTGGAATTTTTTTAAGATAACTTAATTTGTTGTGAGATATTTTTAATGTATTTTTTCTATTTATGAATCTTATAATATAAGTCAGCTATAAGATAAAAAATTAAAAGAACCGAAACCTAATTAAGAACCAAAAAGAACAGGAACTTTAATTTTTTCTTTAACCGGAAACAGAACCGGAACCTTAAAATGTTCATTGGAAGAATCGGGACTAAAACCAGACCAGTTAAATAACTTAGAGGCCAACAGACGTCAAGTCCAATCAAAACTTTAAAAAAAATAATAAAAAATTATATATAAAACGTTTTTCTTTATTTCTTTTTATTCTATAATATATTTTGGAAAAAACATGAATATGAACTGGAACAGGTTTTCTACTCGCAATGAATGATTGGATTTGCTTTATAGTATTCCAGTCAATATTATTCAGTCCTTGTTTCAAACGTCACACGAGACCTGTACCAACGCTCTAGTGACTGAATTCAGAAGCTGCCATGGGCCAGCTTTGACCAGGCCCTCTCAAAGAAGCCACACCCAGTGTAGATGTCTCTCAAGGTCAATCCTCAATGTCTCCAAGGTCAATCCCTCCACCATTCCGGTGCGAGCTTCACAATAGCGATTGGGGCCAGCTTGATCCGACCCGCTCTACGTCAAACGGGATGTATATTTTGTTTTTGCGTTTATATATAGGATTTAGTATGTGTTAAGGCCCAAGAAGTAAGATGCCACGTTAAAATGATTAATTAAAATTAATAAAGTAGATTATTTATTAAAACCTAGTTTTTTCATTAAAAATCCAAGAAAAAGTTGAAATTAAACGCTTAATAAAACGTCAGTCTAATGACTTTACATTTATCTAGGTGGATGGCAAGAAAAGAAGTTTTTCTAATGCTTGGTTTGATAAACACCGTGGTTAACTGTGAGTGAAGAAAAAACAGAGCTTATTTTGTTTTTTATTTTTATTATTTGGTGGGGAGGGCCTATAAATATCTTAACCATCTAAGTAAAATAATTTTAAAAAACATGAGAAACATGCAATTCATTTGGAAAATACACGTAAGTTTAAAATATCTGAAGCAGTAAATATTGCATCACAGATAAATTCTGTGATAAAAATGTCAATCCAAAAACACAATGAACAGATGTCAAAAAATAAACATATATTTGTCAGATTAATAGAATGCTTACAATACGGTGGTACTCATGAACTGGCAAGAAAAAACAGACGCGCTCAACTTGTGTACATGTAATGTCATCACTTGGTAAATTAAATTCAAAACCAGTATTATTTTATTATTTCTGTTTGTATATTTGTTTAGTGATTTTTTAATTCTAGTGATTTTTAAAAATTAGGAAAACTTAAATGAATTAAATTCACTAATTTAACACCTGGACAGGAAAAAATCATTACCGGTAAACCTTGACTTGTCCCCGCCAAAAAGAAAGATTTCTACCACCGAGTAATTTTACCTTCAAATTACATTGGCGTCTAAAAAGAAAGTCTTTAAGAGGTTATACAATTTTAGTTATCTTAATTTAACAAGTTGATAAAACGCCTGTCTCGATTTACTCTTTAGAAGTTAAATTGTATTTACCGTTATGTAAAAGGCACTCTATGAACTGAAGATCCCTTCTTTGGTTCGCCTACCCACCAGAATTGATTTCCAATGATTGGCTAATAGTACGGGAGAGAGAGAGAGAGAAAGGTCCGAAGGTTAGACCCGCCCACCAATTAATTGATAGCATCTTCCGCCTTCTTGATTTCAATTTGCGCGTCATTTTCAGATCGTATTAGTCTTAAGTAGCCCCGCGTTTATTATGCGGTTGCTGGACAGAACACTTTATAGCTTTATAATTAATAATGATGCCAAATTATAGTAACAAAAATACTTTTTAGGATACTTTTACAATTTATAATATATCCCACAGTCATTACATTATCTAGAAACACTCTAGGACAGTGACTGCCAAACTGTTGGTCGCAAACCGATTTTATGGAGGACCGAAAAAAGTTTTTGGAATGCTGAAAAAAAAACTTCCATTGGGTCAGCCCGCAATCAAACCACACTGACTGAGTGGCCGCCGTCTGATGGCGTAGATAGTGCCAACATCTCCAGGTATAGGGTGTTGTGTGGTAAGCTCAATGAACCCCCCGATTGTTAATCTCCTTTTTTTAAGACCGGAGCCGCTACTTTTTCTTTCAAGTTGCTCTTCATTTGTCTTCAAGAGGCTGAGTTGATCTCGTTTCAGACGCCCAGAAAATCTGGATCTTTGGATTTGTAGCAAGAAACTTTGTCCACTAGACCACAAAGGCGGTTTATTGAAAATAGAGAATAATTAGAAAATAAGGTGCCTAATTTACGGATAGGGGAATCGGGTTCGTTTTTGTGCCTGTGAAGTGATCGTCATTGACGTCATCAACAAAAACTGGAGATAAGCGCACCCTTCGCACGCGCCTTATTATTAGAAATAAATAAGTTAAAGAAAATGATATTCAATAATAAAATTTAAACAATTAGTAAAAATAACCTTGCTTAACCCGCCAATTTCATGTCAAAGCTAGATGGGTTGTTAAAGTTCTTTGTACTAAAAAATGAGTAACGGCTCTAAATGCTTTGGGTTCTACTGATTTAGAAAAGTTTTAAATCTTCTTTAGAATAGGAACGTGGTTCTTTTTCGAACGCATATCTCGCGCAGAGCCCCAATATATTAAACGTATAAAAGCGGAATATAGGCCTATTATTAAAAAATATAAATTTATGTTCATAATATTTATTTATCTAAAAAATTCTTGTTAACAACGAAGCTGTTTTGATAAATAAAACTTTAAAAATCGAGTGCTATGAATCACATTGGAATTCTTATATCCGTTTCCCTATTTTTATTTTTGTTGCATAGTATAGGGAGAATCCTGAATTAATCAAATAAGTAGTTGTTTGCAATCTCCTGTTACATTAATTAAATAGATGTAAAAGTTTAAAAGAAGGGAAGTAAGAAACAAGTCAAATCCAAGCGAAAAAGCGCTTGAGTCAACTTTGTTGTTTGTCTAAGTCACGTGTTTTGTAATAAAGCACAGCTTAAGTCCAAATGTCTTGTGATTTTGGTTAATATCTTAAGCTCAATACCTTTGCTTGCAGATCTCAACCCCTTTTTTATGACATTGGGAAACCTGTAATAATAGCTTTCATACGTTCACCGACCAACGTAAATTATGTTATGGCCTTGTTGAAGTACCCGGCTTTTCTCTTGAGAACTGTTTTTGGTTTTAGGGGGAGGTGTAGGTGTAGGGAACTCCAAAAAAGGCATAATTGTTTGTAGTTTCTATAACAAAACTTTATTTCGTCAAAATAAATAAAATTTCTAAGACAAACATAGAGCTTAGTTTTCTTC
The DNA here is from genome assembly GCA_039000515.1 of Timema cristinae. Taxonomy (NCBI): domain Eukaryota; kingdom Metazoa; phylum Arthropoda; class Insecta; order Phasmatodea; family Timematidae; genus Timema; species Timema cristinae. Next base: position 20,338,874 of record JBCFYV010002255.1, on the reverse strand, counting down.
ACATGGTGACCCTCAACATTTCTTGAATATCTATTAAGGTTGTCATGAACAGGGCCCGGATTTTGATGACCTTAAATTTGCCTAAAAATGACCTATAAAATGACGCTAAAAACTTTAAATAATGACTTTAAATATGTAAAAAAATTACCTAAAAATTTGATTGAAATTCCATAATATGTATTTATTACAAGAGTTATGATTTTAAATACACACGTAAGCAAAAATATTTCTCCTGGTCTGTCCATTTTAAGTTTTTCCTCGGTGTGTACCCGTCTGGAAAAGAGTGACCCTTATACACTCCCAGAAAATCCTTTAATTTAACATTTCTCAGTTTCCACAGAAGAATGTTCGCAGATACTAGAACGTCACACAAATCTATATAGATTGTTGAGTATTTTTCTTGATTCGTGAATGCATTTTTTATGCAAGCAATAATTAAGAGGTTGTTGCGACTGATATGCTGTTTAATGGTTAAATCTTTTATCTGATGCCAGCCAATTTCACTTCAAATATTTTATAGAAAAGTATTTCGTTCTATGTATAAAAATTCATCCTTTCCGAATTCAGTAATAATTTGCCTCAAATGACTCGCTTTAGATACACATTCTAAATACACATAAAATGATTGCAAACGAATAAATATAACGTGTACTCTATAAATGTAAACTACCTATTTAGAATATTTCGACAGCTAAAAACATGTGTTCTCATTAACATTGGAATAAAAATACCTGCTTTAAAAGCAATAGCTCTTCATCCACCTGCAGCTCTTTCTAGACATGTAATTGTGAGTGACTCACCAGAAATGTAAAAACGGTGAGCTCTAAAAATTGCTCTCCCCTCCCCTACAACCCTTTCCAACTTAGGTGTAATGAAGGTCTCACCAGGAATGTGGATTTAAGCACGCTGGTAAGTAGCAGAGAGTTCATTTGTACTCATAAAATATCTGATCTTTAAATATTCATGTTTTATCAAAGCACCGATAATTTATATATATATATATATATTCTTAAGCATTAGAAAGAAATTTAAAATTGTTTGAAAATTACTTTAAAAGGTATATATATATATATATATATATATATATATATATATATATATATATAAAACCTTTTAAGTAATTTTCAAACAATTTTAAATTTTCTTATATATATATATATATATAATATATATATATAACCTTTTAAAGTAATTTTCAAACAATTTTAAATTTTCTTTCTAATGCTTAAGAATAACTTACTACACACAAAAAAAAAGCAAGAAAAATGACCCAAAAATCTAAAATGGCGAAAATAATGACCTATAAAATATACTTTTCGACAACCAGGGGATCATGAACAGAGTTTATGTAAAAATGACCATTGTCTCTGACGGACCAAAAAAAAAAGATGACATGTTATCAAAATCCGGGTCCTGATCATGACAGATATTCAAGGATATCAACATGTGAAGAAAAATAAACTCTCTCTTTTTATTGAAGAAATATTTATTTTGACCAAAAAATGTTATGGTCTTAAAACCTTTTAACGTGTTCTCTACACTCCCACCTTAATGATTGTACGTGAAAGGTAACTTTAAAATTTAAAATTTGACATTAACATGTTCTTAAAAAGAGGCTACTAATTTTTTAAATTTTAGACCTCTGCGTGAGGTAGTTATTGAGCGAGGCTCATGAAAGACAAACTCTTCGTCATCATTAATTTGATTGCGGCTTTGCTCTTAAAACTGTATGAACTTTATTATTACTATCTAAGTAAATGATTTTATTTAAAAACAAAAAAAATAGAAATGGTTTAGGAGAACGCAAAGAAATTGCTACAAAAAGAAACTATCGTTTTCATAAATGAATTTCTCTTATCACCGCGTCTTACTACCTGTTCAGGGTATACGTATGTATATTTACTCTAATGGGGTAGATATAAGGAAGGAATCGTTTTAGGGTTAGGGTAATCAACCAGCATTTGCGTGGAATGAGAGTGGGGAACGATTTAGGATAATCACTTCTTAGTAGACCCAATCGGGATTCAAACATCGATCTCCCCGTCATCAGCAGGCCAGTATAACACAATTCGGACAATTCGGCGACTGACGTTTGTCAGAATTTGATGTTTTCCCTTTGAATATTTTGTAATTTAAAGTTTTTTTTTGACACAACCTCTGTGTAAAAGCTTATATTTTAAACAACATAATGAAAATCTGTTTTATAGAACTCCGGGAATCCCTTTCAAAAGAAAGTGCTTCATGTTTTAAATATGTAGACGTTTGTTTCCAAGTTGAGAAACGAACGTTATATAACAACTGCTAGCTTTAATCACTTGTCAAATCTTCAATTTGGGAGGAGTTGAATTTAAATCTTCATTGTTTGATGGAAAATACTGTTTTAATATATCTTGAAACATTAAGAAATATGCATTGATTTAATTTTTTTCACTCGAGTTATCTCACTGTCTTTCTTTGTCAGACATCCACTTAAAGTTTGAATGTGTGTTTATTTTTAATCACTGTTTAGAAACTATTTTAAATTAGATAAAAGAAACGAGATTTAAATTAAACGTTTACAGAATTCAGTTAAAAAAAACTGTTCTAGGACATCTGCTCTGAATAGCCATTCAACACTAACTGTTTGTATAAAATAAAATACTATTTTCTTAGGAAGAATCTTATCTGAAAACTAGAAGAGTTTCTGGATCTACTTCCACATATTCATATGTCAATTCACGTTATCTTCAGCTGTCACATTTGATCGATATTTCATTGCTGACCGCAAAATATAAGTGTTTTCCTTTTTTTAAAAGCCTTTTCTTACTAAAATTGAACTGTACCAATTACTAATACAAGTAGTAAGCTAACGCCTTTACCATAAATCTTCCTTGAAATATGGGAGAAAATTTCACCTTAGTGCGGAACGAATCCTGGTTAGCTCAATGGCGCACTGAACTTAGGGTCCCGGGTTTTAAGTCCCATAGCTAGTTGTCATTTTTCATATTTACGAAAATGTACTAATGCACTCGAATCGTCAGAGGAATACATTTAAAAATAAATAATATTATTATTATTATTAGCACCGCGTCTTACTAACCGTTCGGGTTATACGCACTTACGCTAATGTGTAATGATAGGGTGATTATGAGATGAAATGAAGGACCTACAGTTTAACGTGGAATCCGAACCACGGTGGAGGCCTGGCATTCCCCACATTCACAAGATGTCTTGTCAGAGGTGAAGGAAGGGTTTGGTAATCAGATAAATCTTTGCCGGGACCGAGGATTGAACCCCGGCCGCCAGCATTGAAGTCTGACACCTTACCCCTAGACCACCAGGTCACCAATAAATAATTAATAACACTTCTGATTTAGCCCACATTAAAGTGGTCAAAATAGACACCATCCATCAAATGAGACAGTTACATAACACCGATTGGAGTATGAGTTCATTAAAGAAGTAGCTTTGAAATATCAGAGATGTTCTTCCTTGAATGATTCAATCGACTATAGATTTATTCAAACATTTTATCAAATCATAATCACTAGCATGCATTATGATGTGTTTTTTATTGATTTTTTATGAGTTTTTTTTTGTGAATTTATCTTTATTACACAAGTTTGCCCCCTCGAAATAATTTCGCCCTGATATGTTGCTGCTCTTTCGTCACAGAAATATATTTAATGAACACATCAAGTCAAATAGACATGATGGCTACAGACAAGGAAAAACTAGAAAACTCAGGGATTATTTTTTTTATTTTAGGGAAAACATGGAAGTGTCAGGGAAATTTTTAGTGATTAGAAAAACCTGAAAGTATCGAGGATTTTTTTTTTAAGAAAGGGATAACTGAAAATGTCAGGGACTTTTTTTACGTTATTGAAAACCCGGAAAGGTCAGATACTTTTTTATGTTATTGAAAACCGAAAGTCAGATACTTTTTTATGTATTGAAATCGTGGAAGATCAAGGAACTTTTTGATTATATGGAAAATTCAAGGAATTTTTTCGATGATCGGCGAAAAAAAAAAAAAGAAATATCCGGGAATTTTTTGACAATAGAGAAAACTTAGAAATGTCGGGGATTTAATTAAAATAAAGGAACAAGCTGAGAATTTAAATATGTTAGTTAGTGGTACATATTAATTTCACATTTAAACACTAAAATAAGAGTTATTAAGGCACAATGACACAGTGCCACATATAACATAAAAAATATTAACACCGGAAAAATAACTCATAAAGTTAATAATGTTTAGTAGCTTTTAGTCTATTTTAAATTTATCATAAAGAGTAAGTATTATAATTGTAAACAATTTTTTCTCGAGATTATTATGAATCCTAAGGTTGTATATATCTCTGATTTAAAAAAAAGGTAGGTTTTACAATTATATATGTTTGTCTGTCATTCTATACCTGTAGGCCTACAGTCATAGCGGTTTGATGGATTTTATTCAAACTTTATTCAACCTTGGAGATAAATCGAGATTTTAATTATATCCCTAAAATTAAGGGAATTTTACTAATGACCAATATTTTAAAATTATAAATAAAATAAAATGGCTATAACGATTTTGCTAAAATTTATATCTAAAGAGTATTTAATATAATTGTAAAAATATGATGTTTTTGGGAAAAAATAATATAATGATAGTTTACTAATATTTTTTAATCACTAATTTCAATATACTAAATGAAAGAATATGTTTGATTGTGTAGCACCATTTTTTATTTTTACTACCGAGATCGATATTCCATTGGCTATATTAACTTAAACATACGTAGACTTTGTGAAAAAAAAAGCATTGATTATGATTGAGTAATGAATAATATAACATATTGATGGCCCAATAAAGTAAAGAACCGATTAACATAATGATGGCCCAATGTCACATGCTTACATTTTAGGGTGCCTGGTTTGTATCCCGGATGGGTAGTATAATTGAAGCATATAATAAACTATCCAACTTGTAGCAAAGATATGTAGTTTACGTATAGGCCTAATCCTAGTGAGTTAAGGTGGAGATTTAGAGAATGTGATAAAAGACCAGGGTTTCTGCAGTTTTTACAGCAAAACTTTTTTTTTTTTTTTTAGAAATAAATAAAATATTGCCTTAGTAGAAACATAGGGTTTAATTTTCCTAACTTGTTGTTATCAACAATTGTTGAATATCTGTCATGAGCATAGTAGCATTAGATGACAAACTTTTTAAATGAAGAGAAAAAGTTGATATTAAATTCCAGGACACCCTTGACAGAAACTCAACAACTGTTGAGGTCACCGGGGGAAGAAAATTTAACTTTATGTTTGTACTAAAGCAATATTTAATTTATTTTGACAAAAAAATCTGCAAAAATTGCAAAAACACTGGCCTTCTCTGGCGTTCCTTACAACCCCACCCTAAATGCGTTTTTAATAAAATACATACCTGTGACAGGTAAGAGTTCTTGTTTATATGAATACGTCTTGACAAAACAAAATAATAATGTTTCAACTGTTAATACCACTGAAATGGTCATTTTAAATAAACTTGAAATCTTGAAGTGGAAAAATTAACGGTACATTTTATTTGTTCCTCTCTCAACTTTTTATTATTTCTTTTTTCAAAACATTTGTGGTAGAAAAGAGATAAAATAAAGGTAGAAATGCTACTAACCTAAGGCTGGAAATGCGTTAAATCAAGGTTATTGCACCAGAACTCATATAAAGGTTAGTACTGTACTGGTTTAAATGGGTGTCCTCTCAAGATATCTCGTATCCAACTACTTTACAACCTGAAGCGAACATAGTACACTCGTATTACATAAACATGGCTCACAAGGCAAATTATGAAATAATTTATTTAAATAGGCATTTTTCTCATTGTTCTAAAGTACGTTTATTTTAAGCGTTTTTAGCGATATAATCTAAGGGTTTAATACGTAGAAAGTAAATGGGAAAAAATACACCTTCATTAGTTTTGAGAGGGAATGGTCAAACCATAGTGATAAATAGGATTTTTATGCCCTAAAAAAATTCAAATAAACCCACTATGACTTTTTTAATACATACCCTACATTGACTAACTTCGTCTGAAATAATTGTATACTATATATATATATATATATATGATATAATTTGTTTAAGAAATATATAGGGCTTATTCAATATTGTCACTGCCCGATTTTTACTAATAACGTTTGCCCATCCCAACCCCAGGAGAGGGATTAATGGATATCAAGTTCTTAAAAGATGATAGAAGGTAATGGATTATTTTATTTAAATTTTTATAATACAATTAGTATGAATTATAAAATGATATTTATAAGTTAAAAAGGAATCAAGTATAACCACTACGAGCAAATCTTTGTCCCATCCTACAACCCCATGCTCCTTTACTCTGGTCTTTTATGCCCTTTAGTCCCTACATGAGTGGTAGCCCGGGACCCTTAAGCCAATCTTTAACAACATGTGTAACTCTGGAAAACAGTCCTTGTAACTTTCAATAGGTCTGTCAACAAGACTAACCTCTAACAAGACTGTAGTAAGAATGAGACGCATGATCGTTCCTTAAAAATACATACGTCTTCCATTACTCAAGCGCCTTCCAGTTTGGTGTTCATAGACTGTATGTGCGGAGATAGTAGTGATGAGTGGAAATAGGAGGGGTGAGTGATGTGTGGGGATAGGAGAGATGAGTGGAGATAGGAGGGGTGAGTGATGTGTGGGGATAGGAGAGATGAGTGGAAATAGGAGGGGTGAGTGATTGTGGGGATAGGAGTGATGAGTGGAAATAGGAGGGGTGAGTGATGTGTGGGGATAGGAGAGATGAGTGGAAATAGGAGGGGTGAGTGATGTGTGGAGATAGGAGTGGTGAGTGGAAATAGGAGGGGTGAGTGATGTGTGGGGATAGGAGAGATGAGTGGAGATAGGAGTGGTGAGCGATGTTCGCCCTCCTCGGCATGCACACACCCTCAAAGTATGTAACCATTTCTTACTCACCTCTACAAAATACAGGTATATACACTTTCTCGTTCAACGACACTAATTTGAACGGTTGACTCTACAATATAAAACTATTTTTTATTTATATACGGCATAAACATTTACCTATTGGTTATTATTATTATTATTATTATTATTATTATTATTATTATTATTATTTTGCAAGTCAATCTTATTTCATTCTCATATTTATAGATTTGATTTTTAAAATCTTACTAGCACCACGTCTTATTACCTTTTTTGGCTGTACGCGTATATTACTTTAATGTGTTAGAGATATGGAAGGCTTAGTGTAGAGAAAGTGTACCCGCATTCACTTTGAGAAAGGGTAAAAAGCCATCTAGTATAAATCACCCTCACTACACCCGCCGGTATTCGAACCTCGCTCTCCCCGTCATTAGTGTTTTAGCTTATTGAGAGGTTGACGCCTTAAATCATTCATGCACTGAAGTGGGTGGATAATGTTTAAAAATATGCCTAAAATATGGTTTAAATATGCCCTAAGAGATTAAACTCCCTAAATATGCAATTATATATATATAATGAAAAGTGTGTCTGTCTGTAGGGAGCGTTGCGCGATATCTACCGCACGCAGAGGGCTGAAATTTCAAAAATAGTAGCCCCTCTGCACGAACGTGTGGACCTCGGAGCCGGAATTTTTATTTTTTAAAGTTAATTAATAGCCTGATCGTATACAATAAAATGAAGAGTTTTTTCTCTGTGTGTTTGAAGCAAACCCAAGCGCTGCCCTAGGTAACATTGCCATAATTGCGTGGTTACCTCAGGCAACGCCGGCTATTTCTGCCAATATTCAATATTACAAAAACATATTTAGTTTTTCTGGCATCTCAAAATATATTTATATCCAGTTCAGCAATCAAATCAAGTTAAGAATAAAAATATTATTCATGAATATCATACCGCTAGTGATAAGTGAAAATCCACAAATATGTACCTGGCCTAGATTTGAACTCTTAAATTCTCCGTTAAAGGGGATCAAATATCTTGCAAACCTGGCGTCTAGAACCGTGTGGTCACTGCTCCGGGCTTTAATTGTTTAGTCAAATTAGGATAGATATAGCATAATCAACATTTTATTAATGAATACAAAACAAGCGTTTATAAATGTATGCATGATATTGAAGCAACGGCCCGTTATATATCCTTGACAGAAACAATTACGCACAAATTTATTAAATCGTTTAGTTCCCGCGTGAACACGTTTATGTTTGCGCTTAAAGAGAAACTAACTACAAAAATAGCTTAACAACCAAATAGTGAACTACGTTAAACGTTTCCGCTCTACCTCGTTTAATTTGGGAGTGTAGGGGACGCGAGAAAAGGTAAGTGTTTTGCTGTTTTTATAGCAAAACTTTTTTTTTGCCAAAATAAATAAAATATTGCTCCAGTAGAAACATTGAGTTTAATTTTTTTCACATATTATTAATTATTATCAGCATGTTGAATATCCATCAGGACTCATGAGTACAGTAACATTAGATGAGAATCCTTTTAAATGAAGAGAAAAAGTTGTCATTAATTTCCAGGTTATCCTTAACAGATATAATAATATTAATATATTTAGCACCGCGTCTTACTACCCGTTCTGGTTATACGCTTTAAGTACTAATTACGCTAATGGATTAGGAATTGGGAAGGTTGAATTAGAGGAAGTGAACCCACATTTGCGTGGAGGGAGGGTTGAAATCCATTTAGGAAAAAAACTCTTCTCTGTTAACTCGACTGAGATTCGAACCTCGATCTCTCTGTCCTTGGCAGTTTAGCTCAACACAAAACTAGCGCGTTATCCAAATACTCCCCGATCCGGGTGTCCTTTTACAACACCCACTTTTTTTTTCTTTGAACATTGGTAACATTTTACTGTATTATTAGTGTTTTATTTAAATATTTAATGATTATTTAATCAATACCTTTAAAACTATATATATATATATATATAAATTGACGGCTGCAAATCACTTGACTTGACATTTAAATACCTGAAAGTTGATATATTTTATTTTATTGTCTAGTTCAGCGTCTCTCTACGTGTTCGGACTATATGTATTTGTGTAATAATTACTCTAATGTGTTATGAATGATGAAGGTTAAATGCTTAGGAAGTGTACACGCATTTGCGATAGGGAAAGTAGAAAATCCTTAAGTAAAACCCACCATCAGCACACCTGACCGGGTTTGAACCCTGGTCTCTCAGTCATTGTCAGTCTGGTCTAACGTGAGAGTTATTCCTTAGGCTTTATCTAGTACAGTATGGTTATGGTAGGAAGAACACTAGAAGTTAGTTACTAAAGTTACTAAAACCATTTTAATATATGCATATATCAAGTCATACCATCTCCTGTTGTAATATTTGGTGGATATTACTAATACCCATAGAATACCACAAATAATATTGTAAAATTTTATCAATGTTGGCCGAAAATGAATATGTTTGAATTTTCTCTACTGTTCTTCCAACCAGAATCAGGCTATAACTTTTATAGCTTTAGAATATTTTTTCACCACACTACATAACATATAATGTTTTCCACTTTTGTTATAATTTTATGCTTGTAAAATTTAATTGTCGTTATTGAATGTTCATATATTAAGTCTCTGGTTTAACGGCTCCTTCGGTCAAAAAAAAAGTTTGAAATATCTGTGCTAGACTTCGTTCTCCTCTTATTCGGAACGATTCGTTCTCAATAGTATTCACAAGCCCCCACTCGAAGATGGGACGCACAATTTACGTTCTACTATCTACACCGTCAATATCGCATTGTGTTGATACTCTTGACTCTAGTAGCGCTCCCGACGCGAGGTAGAAGAACTAAAAACAACGATAGCTAGATAAACGAATGCCTTGAAGCGGTTCCATTCCCAGGTTAAATAATATCCTCCATCCTCCTCTTGTTTGGCTCGGTTAGAAGTGTTCCCTGACTTTTGATCCTCCTCTTTACTCATTGTTTTACCCTCCGAATAGTTTTCATGTCGACTTGTTTTAAGTGTTTAAAGGGTTGGTGGTTTACGAAGGGAGAGGGAAGTGATGTTTCCGAAGCTACGGTCGGCCATTAGTAATCAGACCCGGGCAAATAGAGCGGAGAGAAGTGTAACATTTTATCTATCGATCCTTTGAATGGGCAACGTTCGATAACGTTTCTGGTTTCATTTTCACTCGTTCCCTTCCACCTTTTCCTCTCTTTTCCATTTTACTTTCTCCTAACTTGTATCTGTGTGTGTGTGGACCGTCCCCGTTGATTGAGTGGTTAGAACGGTCGATCACACTCATAGGAGTTGCCTGTTCGATTCCACTTAATGCAGACAGAGACGTTTATTATTTGTATCCAAAATTGTCCTGCTATCAAGTGTTTGAAGAAATGGAGGTGGTAGGGAACATTTCTCCCTCTCCCCCTCTTCCTAATTCGGAATACATTTTACCCTCTATGACTTTTAGACTCGTTCTGCATCTGATATTCTCGGAAATTGAGACGAAAATTGCCCCCCCCCCTTCCCCCCCCCTCTTCCCCCCCTCTCTCTCTCTCTCTATATATATATATATATATATATATATTTTGTGTGTGTGTGTGTGTGTGTGTGTGTGTGTGTGTGTGTACAAGTTTTGGTCAAAATATATAAATGTATTTGAAAGTTATATTGGCGAGAATTTCCTTTATTAAACTAGTTTCTTCTTTTTATTTTACTTTGTACTTGTTCGATTTCAGTAACTCATTTTGAATGGTTCCCATGAGTTACTTTTTTATATAACCTCCGGGATTTTTGAAGAAAGATACGGTTTATATATGTTTGTTTAACGTGTATCTTCGATTAACTATATACATTTAAAAAGTACATTTCCTCCTGATTGTTTTGAAATTACCACCTTCTGTATTCTTAATTTAACGACGTTGCCTATCTAGTGATTTTGAAGCTGTTTTGCAAAGTGGTTTGCATCTTAACTTGACGGACCTAAGCAGTTACACGTATCACACTTAAACATCAATGTACGAAATAGAAAAAAGAGAAAACGAAATAAGCATTTTTACCATGTGAAGCCTCTAATGTACCACCTTATAACACTTCCCATATTCCACTGATGAGTAGAAACACTCACTCTACTCTTTGCGCATCACAACATTGACTAGCTTTTAAAAAATTACCTTCTAATCGCTTCTATTATAGATGGACGTATACTTTCTCGGACTTTTTTAATCTACATCCCAGCAGGAAGATTCCTACAGGCCATTTTGTGAATTAACCAAATGGCCTGAGCTGTTGACGATTTAAAAAATTGCGTTTACAAAAAAAATACTTTAAGATCAACAAAATAACTTTGTAAGGATCTAAGATATTTTTAGATCCACTCAAGGATTGTATGTTTTTTTTGTTTCAACGTCATATCTTTAAAACTCACCTAATGAAACGTAAATACATTAACATGGGAAATCCTATCTATACTTGCCATGACGTCACAGGTAGGCAACATCATTAAGGTGCGGCCGAAGGGAGCGCGAGTATTTTTACAGTTTTTATAGAATTGCAATCTTTTGGCCAAAATAAATCACATATTTCTCCAGCAGCAACATAGAGTTTAGTTTTCTGCATATGCTAATATCAACAGATGTTTAGTATCTATCAAGAGTGTCTTGGAATTTGGTCAAAACTTTTTAAATAAGGAGAAAATTCCAGGACACCCTAAATAGATATTCAAGATCTGTTGATATTAGCATGTGCATAAAACTAAACTATATGTTGCTACTGGAGAAATATTTGATTTATTTTGGCCAAAAAATTTCAATTTAATAAAAACTGAAAAAATACTTGCGCTCCCTTCTGCCGCACCTTAACTAGAATCGTATCAAATCCACCCTCCGTCACAATTGAAAAAACAACTGCAATATAGCCGCTTCGGTGGCCGCATGGTCTAACGCGCGACACTCGTAGTAGACTAGACTGTCGATGACAGGGAGATTAAGGTTCAAATCTTTGTCAGGCGTACTGAGGGGTGTTTTTATAAAATGGTTCTCCACTCTCCCTCTGCTTAAATATAGGTATACTTACAATAAATGTAACTTCCTTAATCCCTAAAACCATTAACGTTTCTCTAATTATTACCTAAGAAGATAACCTGAACGGGTAGTAAGACGCGGTGCTAAATAAAAACAACTCCAAATTGCTTCCAAAGGCATTTAATTTATTTTAAGGTATGATACCCCTTCTACCCTCTCATGCTTGGTGGGTGAAACCTACCCGGACCCTCTTGCTTGCCGGTTTTATTCACAATTCTTACCCCTCAACTCCATCACCCATTTTCGGCCAAAAAAATTCAGACATAACTGTTAATATGCACATTAGTAAACGGTCAGACGCTAGGGTCGGGTCTACGATGGTAAAGTTATATTCCTGGGCTAAGTTCGTTTGTAAGTTTGTGCTGATATAACAAACACCCAGAAAATAATAATAATAAAAGTCTCTATTTGGGCGAAGTTAAGGCCAGCTCTATTTCTTACACTTAACCCTTAACTTAAAATCTACACCTCTGTTTTTCTTAGAGCAACGTGACCGTTTATAATTATTTGTTGAAGTTTACCTTTTATTTCAATGCCAAGTCGAAGATTGAGAAATATTCGAAGCAATACCGAAGTTTTCTAACCACTCCCCACTCACCCACCCTCATGTTTCTCGCAAGCTGTTTCTCAATCTGGCTAAGTCCTTTTTATCGTTTCCCTCTCTTCCTTTATCTCTTCTTGCCACCTTCATCTCTATATTTATCCGTATTTCTCTCTTATCTTCGTTGTTTACAGGGGGTTTAAAATTCCTCATCGTATTTATGATTAAAGCAACAAGGTCAATACGTGAGAGTACGCTCTGTTCTGATAAAATATATATCTATTGAAACAGCACAAGAGTATTATACAGTAGGGTTTTGTTAAAAAATTACCTTTTTAGAATTTGTGTTGTTATGGTTAACATTGATAATATTTTACTATATTATTAGTATGGATTAAATAAACAAACTATTATAATTGTGGAGTACGGTGATCGCACACATAAATATCAAATTATTTAAATTAAAAAATAACACATGGACAGGAATCGAAGGTTCCGTGCTCGATTACCGCGTCCGGGTGTCTTTTCAATTTAAGGAATATTATATAATTCGTAGGAGGTGTGCGAGATCGACTTTTTTGGTTCGAAACGAGATCGAGAATGAAACTCGACCATCGAGACGAGACGAGAACGGGAATTAAAAATGTCAAACTAATTATTTCTAAATTTGCTAATCTTACGTACCTTAAAACACCGACAGTATTTAATTTGTTGGATGATTAAATAAGCCTTAATAGAGGAAATTTAAACACACATATAAAAAGTTGAAAATTTAAACAATTTTAAATACTTTTGCTATAAATTAGGTTGCTTAAATTATAAATATTTATAAAAAACATTAATTCTAAATTTACATCTAAAATAGGTTGACATACATATTTATATTTAATTAATAAAGAAACGATGTAAAGCTAGTTTAAAATTAAATTAAATATATTTATAAATGCTAAAACTTTTCAATAAATTTCCTAACTTAGGGGCATTTTCTTTCTAATGACACAACTAGATGTTTTACGAATGATCAATAGTGTTCTTGGAACAATTATTGTAGAATGATTTGATAAAAAAAATACAGCTAGTTTCCAAAATAACTCATTTAAATAGCTATCACATGTCAAATAATAATCGCGAGTATAATCATATGTTGAAATTGAACTAGGCAATGTCTTAGATAGGTATTCAAAAATGTGGGAAAAAATAGTCCCCAAATTTTGGGGATTAAAGAATGTTTCCCCGACAGTCGTATCGGGAACGGGAAATATATTTTCCCGCGGGAATCCCGAAATTATGGAATCCCGCACACCCCTAATTAATAATTATTTGTTGTGACCCGCTTCGGTTTACAATTTTGATCATATTCCCGCAATTCTTTGAGATATGAAATAACTTGACATTGAAAAGTTTTAGGGCTCATATAAATGAACAAGGTTTATTTGAGAGGATATTTTATAAAATCAAAAATTTTTCAAGCTATAACCCGCCTCGGTGGCGTAGTTGGCTAACGCGCTTGTCATGTTGAGCTCGACCGCTGAGAACGGGGAGATCGAGGTTTGAATCTCGGTCGGGTGAGCTGGGGGTGGTTTTTCTGAATGGTTTTCCACTCTTCCTCCACGCAAATGCGGGTTCACTTCATCTAATTCAACCTTCCTAATTCCTAATCCATTAGCGTAATTAGTACTTAAAGTGTATAACCCGAACGGGTAGTAAGACGCGGTGCTAAATAAAATAAATAATTCAAGCTATAGGCAAAAAAAAAATTAAATAGGGCCTTGAGAAATGGGGAGTTGAAAATGTACAGTACAAATAATATATTTTTGTAATACTATTTGTCATTTCGTCTATGATCTTTGCTGAAATGCATTTTTTTCCCCTTGATGTTTCTGCAACAATGTGCATTATTTCGTTTCACATATCTTTCGAATTATAAGTATAATTTTGATAAAGAATCAAGAAGGTATATGTGGTGCATCATACCCCTTATTTAAACACTATTATCAACATGATTAAATATCAAAGCTATTATATTGGTTAGTTGCTGTTAAAGCTGCATCTAAACATCATATTCATATGACACCTGGATACGGGAATTGAACCCGAGATATTTGGCTTATAACGCCAATGCTTTATCCAGTAGCAAAAATCAAAATATCTAGTCGAGGGTGGCTGTGTTATCTGATAGATCGTGATCTTAATTGATCACAAATTTGTAGCTGACAATTTCCACACGTCCATCACAGACTCTTCCTTATCGTATGAGCGAAGAATGACCCAAGGCACGGGATGATTCCTGAATAGCTCAGTGGTTAGAGCATTGTCGTACAAAGTCAAAGGTACCTAGTTCGATTCCAGTGTCCAGGTGTCATTTTTCAAATATAATGAACATACCTACTAATTATCGAGTTTGAAAAATATTTTAAAATCTGTTTTCATAAAAATTCGTTTGATATATATTTTGAAAGAGATACAATAAAGACAAAATCATATAGCGTAGTATCAAATGTATTTATTTTACCAATTTTTTTTTTAGAATAACTCAATATCAACATTAATACTTGACTGTTTGTTTTCTGCAGTGGCACTCGGTTACCCTTTCTGATGTGAATAACCCGTTATATTATGTGCTGTGTTCATGGATAAAGTAGACAGTTCGTTAGTCATATGACATTTTTATTATTTTTAAACTTGGGAGAAATTTTTTAGTTCCTATCAGTCGACTGACCGATAGTCTTGGATTTTTACTATCAAAATTTAATAATAATCCCCATTTAAGTTTAATTGTAAAACGTTTAGAATTATACTAATCTTTATTAGCTATTGTGAATATAATATGTTAATTTTTTTCGAATATTTGCAGACATTTATTTGAAAGCTCTACCGATAACTTAAATTACTTTTTTCTATCCACCCTATGTTATTAAGATATTGAAAGTTCATTGTCTTAATTAAAATATTAAACCACCTAACTCTATCTTGAGCTAGTTATATCCCGTCCACCTCATTACACCTATTTCTTTTAGGTATGTTTAAATGGGTTTCTTTCAAACGCGTCTAGGTATTTGGAAATACCTTAGAACCTCATTAATCCGGAATAATTGGGACTTGAAGTTGTCCGGAATAATGAAAGTCTGGACTTTTTTTAAAAAACCTATTAAATAAGCTAAAGGTACGATTAAAACATTAAACCACATTTATTTATATTTAAAGTAATACAAATGGAAAATAATCCTTCGGAAAGAAATTAAAATGTACAGTCCATATTATTTACAGGATATTTTTGTCCTTTAATCTGACTTTACTCATATGTTTTACATGCACGACTATTTACTCCTTCTAATTGAACAGTCGATTTAATTCGAGAACATGTTGCAGTAATTGAATACTACCGTCCAGCAGTTAAATTATGGCAATAAACCATTCAGTAAGGATTTTAAGCCTCTGTAATGGGATCTCAGTTTAAATCTATCTCGATATTAATGTACGTACCTATCGTTTACCTTGTAAGGTAACAAGCTTTACTCGTAATATTCCACTATGGTGTTGTTTATATGATTGGGTCATAATGTAATCCGTCAAGGTAAGAGTACTGCCTTTTAGGGGAATGGGGTGTACAGATCGGCAAGGTGTTACTGTCGTTGATTCGGACACGAAAGACCTGGCTACACATCCCGGCCGAGTGTACTGTATTTTACTTACTATTTCTTCTTCTTCTTACCCGCCTCGTAGGTGTAGTTGGCTATCGCGCTAGTCGTGTTGAGCTCGACTGCTGAGGACGGGGAGATCGAGGTTCGAATCTCGGTCGGGTGAACTGGGGGTGACTTTTCCTAAATGGTTTTCCACTCTCCCTCCACACAAATGCGGGTTCACTTCCTATAATTCAACCTTCCCCATTCCTAATCCATTAGCGTAATTAGTACTTAAAGCGTATAACCCGATCGGGTAGTAAGACGCGGTGCTATATATTATTATTATTATTATTCACACACACACACTGGGGCTTTCCAACCTTTTGTTATGATATATTTTGGCTTAATTAATCTCGTCCATTCTCAGTCATGTAGCAAATAACTTTTTTTATTGTTAAATGTATCGATAAAAATACCGGGTGGATAAACAGGTTTTTGCCAAACTCAAGAAAAGGTTCCTTATGTTAATCAAAGTTTAGATAAACATCCCTCTACCTGATTCATCTGGGGTTGAAACAAACATACCTCTACCAGACTCAACTAGAGTTGTAATAAACATCCCTCTGCCCAATTCAACTGTCAAATTAAACTCCCCGCATACTAATGATTTAGTGCTAGATATGACACAAATACTTTCAGGTAATTTATTTAAGGCTACTCAATATATAATGTGTATAGAAACAGAGTTTTGATCAAATACCATCAAATTAGTTATGAATTAAAAGTAAATAAACATGTAAGCTCAATGTTTCATTGTATGTTTTGTTAAAACTTGAATCTAATTATATATTTTTAAAAAACACTACATTTTAACCCTGACATTATTAAGGTATATACTGGGGGTGGCTTTTCCTAAATGGTTTTCCACTCTCCCTCCACGCAAATGCCGGTTCACTTCCTCTAATTAAACCTTCCCAATTCCTAATCCATTAGCGTAATTAGTACTTAAAGCGTATAACCCGAACGGGTAGTAAGACGCGGTGCTAGATATAAATAATAAATAAATAATTAAGGGATATATATATATATATATATATATATTATATATATATAGAATAGCGAGGGTTAAGAAAGGTTATTTACAGGAAGTGCAACCTCATATACAATTAAAAGGACGGGAAAACCACAGTGATAAATCACTTATCGAAAACCACCCCCTAAGTGCCCAGGCCCTTCACCTCTGACAAGACATCTTTTGAATGTGGGGAATGCCAGGCTTCCACCGTGGTTCGGATTCCATGTTAAACTGTAGGTCCTTCATTTCATCTCACAATCACCCTACTATTACACATTAGCGTAAGTGCGTATAACCCGAACGGGTAGTAAGACGCGGTGCTAATAATAATAATAATAAGTGCCCAGGTTAAGATTCGAACCGTAATCTTCCCGTCCCCTGCAATAGCTACAGTAAATTATATTTCAAGACAGAAGTCTTAAACAGCTTGACCACCGGGTGTGAAGTGAATACTCTCATTGCTATGAAAATGTATAATTATTTTTCTACTATAGCTGGTCAAAACCAATACCGATAATGGTGACACCCTTTTCGGTGGCCGCATGGTCCAAGGCGCTACTCTTTCAATAGACTAGACTGCCGATGATGGGGAGTTTGTGGTTCGATACCGGTCGGGTGTACTGAGGCTAGTTTTTCCTAAATGGTTTCCCAATTACTCTCCACGTGAATTCGGGTACACTTCCACTAAATTTAACCTTTCTCGTCTCTAGCCCATTGGCGTAGTTAGTACAAAGTGCATAACCCGAATGGGTATTAAGGTCTGGTGCTAAATAAATAGTAAAACTTATGTTGGGTTGCTGCAATTCTGAAGATTCTCATGTAATTATAGAGTTCCAGACGACAGATATATTTTATATAAGTATAGATCTTATAAAGGCATTAGAGAATAGCGTATTTTAATTTTAAGTTTAAAAAGTGATGTGTTCATAGAGATAAAACATACTTTTTATAAATGTATTACTTAAATTATCCACTTAGTTTTGGAAACAAAGTTTGTGTTCCACCCAAGCGAATAGAAAAAAAGAGGAGTTTGGGTTGAAGCCCTTTCTCTTCCTCTAATAAATAAACACTTTCTGGAATTGTTTTTAAACAAATTATTCTTTGTTTATATTTATTAACTCTCTTTTCATTCAACCTCTAATCCAATTACAATCAAAATGACACATTCCCCCTTGTTCTCTCTAAATAAGGGGATTATTGTGCTACGCCACGAACATTTAAGTCTTTGATAAACTAGTTTTAAAGCTGGAATTTAACTACAGAATCAGTGTTCCCAGCAAAAAAAAAAACTTATGGCATGAATTTTGTTTTAACATTATGGTATCACTTTGCCATAGAACGAAATAGATGCAATTTGTTCTAAAATTTTACAAGGGATATTTAACAGCGACTCTTAAAATAATTGATTGTGCGTATGTGTGTGCACCATAAATAACACTAATCGAATACGGTTAATAAAGATAGATTATGGGAAAAAAAGTAAACCTACATTGGACTGGAAGGAAAGTCTGAACATATCTAGGAGAATAAAAAAATATCATTAAACCCGGTGGGTTTCAAAAAGTGATCTTCCAATCATTTACAAATCTGATGTAGTTGCTCGTGTGCCTTGTTTGTCAGATATTCTGCTGTCCAGTTAATTTAATCATTTCTAAGTTATTTCGTTTTATGTTAGAAACCAGTTACAAAATTGTAAACAACAATGTCTGGCTTGTATTTTTGACCAAAACCACAGTGGCTTATTATATATTATTATTATTATTATTATTATTATTATTATTATTATTATTATTATTATTATTATTATTATTATTTTATTAATTAGCTTATGTCATGTTTAACCGGGAGAGATATAGTATCCAGGTTCAGTCGCCTGTATTTAGACTATTAGCTGCTCTGGTGGAACAGAGCATTGCCCAGATTACACCATAGGAGATTGTCTACACGTCATACAATGAGATGAAGTGATGATAGTGATTATGAAGTTGTGGAGCCAGGAGTGATCATAAATATAACTTAAACCTAACTAACCAAACTCTGGTGAGCGTATTGGGAAAAATTATCCATGGTACAAGCCGGGAATCAAACCCGGGTCCCCTTGTTTCGTAGCCAGGTTCACTAACCACTATACCATGGGGACCGGTTACCTACTATGCTAATTAACTAACGATAGTTTCCATAATAATTTCACTATTGACTTCCATACTGAATCGAGTACGATGAAAAGAGGGATTGTAGGAACTTGGTTTAATACTTTTAATACTTATTTTATGCGTGGGGATTTCTAAAATCCTCAGCCCTATTCTATTCCGTGAATCCCATACTTACTTCAATATTTGTCCTTTAAAGGATGCTCAAACATTTCCAGGCACAACTTCTACTCAAACAATAAACAATCTCAGGGGAAAACTTGAGGTGAGATTTCTTGGACTCACTGCAATAATTCACTGATGTATGTCAAATTGTAAGTTCAAAGTCTCGTCAGTGAAAATGATTTTCAAAGGTGCCCTTGGTTTATTAAGGTAAAACTTACTCTCTAAGAAATAGTTTGCTTTAAAAAATATCACAAATTATTTATTAATTTTTAGAAAAAATAATATAAATAATTACATTGAGAAAAATTGTATTTACTTTTTTTAACTCAACTTTCTTCTTCTTCGTGTGGAAATAGTTAAATACTTGGCAAAACAAAAAGTGCACAATCTTTATGTTTCATTTTTTTATTTGTTCAAAACTAGAAACTATACAAAACTCTTTTATTCAGAATATATTAATACAAAACTCCATTTTGTTATCAAACTTTTTTTTTTTTGTGAAATTTCTCACTAGAAGATAAACAAGATTTTTTATATTCAATTGAACAAAAAAATGAGTTGAGCTTAGTTGATTCCAAATTTTATTAAACGAATTTCGAACTAAACGAGAAATTAAATTATTTTGTGAACTAATCGACACTTAAATTTTTCAAAGTAAAAATCATGTCATAATATCTTTGAAATATTTGGCTATGTATAAAAAGTCTATTCAATATGTCTGACGTTAAATCACCCAAATATTTTAGTTCACATTAAATATATATAAAAAAAATCTTTTCATAACAACTAAACGAACCGGGATGAGAAAAACACTTTTTTAATTTTAAGCTTAAAGGAGGTTTTCGAAATGCTCTTCATTTTGAAGTAAACATTGATATAGTCTGTTTGATAATTCACTTCTGACTTTTCGTAGGGTTGCTTTTGTAATACTTCTACATGCCATTGCTATCCTATTATTTTTTTTAACTCTTTGATATTTGTTGGCTTAGTCTCATAAATAGTGGACTTTAAATGTCTCCATAATAAATCTAGGGGTGTTAAATCAGGTGACTTTGCTATACACTCAATTGATCCTCTTCTGCCAATACATTGTCCATTAAATCTGTGTAAGGCAGAATTCGTCTGTAAATGTTCCCGCATTTGCGTGGAAGAAGAGTAGGAAATAATTTAGGGAAAAAAACTCATACACCTAAATGATATTTGAACCCCAACCTCCCCAGCACTGAAAAACCAGAACATTGAGGAAAAAATTCGATAACCCTATTAATAAAGTAACATAGATGAAAAAAGAAACTCATCTGAGAACATCGATGTTATAGAACCAAAAACATTGGTAATATTTTTCAAACCAATTGAAACTATAACTGAAGTGTATTTGTAATAAATGAATATGAAAATTGTTATTAAAAATAATAATAAATTATTATTTTTAAAACAAACACATAAACATATTGCTGTCTCTAACATTGCTACAAAACATTAATGGTTGAAAATTATCTATGAGGAAAATATCGAGCCTTCAATATCTATGTTCAATGTAGGCCTATATCCCTGCTGGACTGTACTATAACCATGTCCCGTTTCCCGTGTCAGGTTGATACCACCAGTCGATCTCGCAGTAACTAAGTCAACTTTTTAGGTAAAAGACTACACTAGTTAATGTAGTAATAAAACTATTGATCGAATTTACTATTTTCATGAGTAGTTTTTCCTAGCACCGTATCTACTACCCGTACGGGTTATGCACCAATGTAGACCTAATAAATTACCCTAATGTGTGGGCGGTGGAAAATAATTTAGGATAAAGCACTTTCAGTACACCTGACCGGAATCAAGGCCCGACCTCACCGCCTTGGCACTCTAATATGTTGCGAGAGTGACGCCTTAAACCATGCGGCCAATGAAGCGGGTATTAATAACTAAAAGTATTTTCATTTATCAACAATTCTTGTAAAATGTGTTAGATAATTAAAACCTTAAAATAAAAAATCTTATAATTAGAGTAAAATTTTGTTAACTGTGTTAGGTACTTACAAAAAAGAATAAATGCAACATTTAAACTATTATAATTCAAAGTGGTTTGAACATTAGAAGTTGGAGCTCAAGAAGCCTATCTGCACCTGAGATCAAGCTATTGCTGTTATTTCTTCCTTTACTTGGGGGAGATGATGACTCCTAAATACTTAGATGGCTACCTTCCTCATCTCACTCGGACAAAGGGGAAGATTAAGGGAATGATTGACACTAAAGGACCCCCATCTAAACATCTTTTACTCCTTTCCTAGCAGTTTACAGAATTTAGGCTCCACCTCCCGAGAGGATATTTCTTTCTTCAAAGCCTTCAACTTCGAGTTCATCTTGTCGTGAAATGGGGTCTTAGTCCTGTATTATTCTTTGTATACAAATGTTTACGTTCCTTGGTTTTAAGATTAGGAATTATGTATTAATCATATTTGGTGTATTGCCTTCAAAAAACATATCAACATTCACATTTGGTGTATTGCCTTCAAAAAACATATCAACATTCACATTTGGTATATTGCCTTCAAAAAACATATCAACATTCCCATTTGGTGTATTGCCTTCAAAAAACATATCAACATTCACATTTGGTGTATTGCCTTCAAAAAACATATCAACATTCACATTTGGTGTATTGCCTTCAAAAAACATATCAACATTCACATTTGGTGTATTGCCTTCAAAAAACATATCAACATTCACATTTGGTGTATTGCCTTCAAAAAACATATCAACATTCACATTTGGTGTATTGCCTTCAAAAAACATATCAACATTCACATTTGGTGTATTGCCTTCAAAAAAACATATCAACATTCACATTTGGTGTATTGCCTTCAAAAAACATATCAACATTCACATTTGGTGTATTGCCTTCAAAAAACATATCAACATTCACTTTTTCTTAGTAAAAAAAATGTTCTCTATTTAACCTAGTTTTAAACCCAAAAAATGTTGTAATTGATTTTGAGCGTGCAGTACTCGAAGCTGTAATCATGTAATGGCTATTTGCAAGCGTGATTGGTTGCAGGTTTCATCTTGTCCAAGCATGATACAGATAATGTCTGTTCACGGTAGGAATTGACTTCTGAAAGGCCTTTTTCCCTACCATAAATCTATTAAATAGTAGGATATTGGTAGGAAAAAAGACCTTTCAGAGAGTAATTCCTACCGTGAATGGAATATACATTCAGTCCCTTGGTTGATCTAAAATGGGCAACAGTAAAACTTCAGATGAAAGAAAGTATTTAAAACATTTTTTTTCGGGATGCTATTTTTAGAATCAGAAGACGTTGGCGACTTTTTTGTGTGTCTAAAATGATGGCAAATACGCCCTATAACGAAGAAATTAGTAAATTCTGCGACTACACCGTAGACACATATATTGAAGAGTCACAATTTCCCCACCAAAATATGATCCACCACATCCGAGTCTACATCCGGGACGACAAACGCGTGGGAATCCTTTCACTCACTTTTAAATTATAATTTTTATATCTCTCACACGTCTTTAAATGTATTCATGAACACGCGCATAGAATTTTAGACATAAGTTTATATCAAAATTCATTCATCCACCAGAAATGTAGCTTAAGTTGAGCAAAGAAATAGGGTACAGAAAAATGTAATCAGGCCTAAAATATTACTTTTTAAAAAGGAATTAATAACTTAGTGCCAGTTTGTAAACGCTGTTACTTACAAATGTTTACCGACAACAAACCTGTAAAGTATGTGACATTGTTTATCACTTATTGTTTAACAAATTCAAGTAAAATGTATATATATGTCTTGTATTGCTTGTCATATCCTCGAATAGTTTCCATTTAAAAGATGGAGCCAGAATAAAGCAGAGCAGATCTATATAATTAGGTTATAATTTTCCTGGTCGTTGAACGTGGCCCAACTCACTTCTATGCTATATATTATTGTTCATGTTTTAGCTGCTTATAAACAAACTTATAGATAACTTTGTAATGATATGAAATTATACATATCAATATGTTATTATTCAAATCTATATTCAAAATTACGATATTTAATATTCGAGCGGGTAGTAAGATTTATTTGTGTAGAACTGTCGAGTTGTAAGGTGTGGTGAAATCCTTCTACGTCTCTATTTAAAAAGACAACGCACTTTCCGTGGAAAGAGACGCACCTGGATGACCTCACCCCTTTTCTTCTAGGAAGCTTCGAGAAGGAAATGTCGCTTGATATACCCCTTGAAATGCGCACATCTCCTCACTGCTGGTGTCCTTCCTTCTCGACAAGAACACGTATAGCTAAGATTCATTTAACGCAATAGTCGGGCTTTTATCAAAATATAAAATGCGTGTGATATTTAGCTAAAAGTAAATAGCTCATTCATTTAAAATTAAAATAAAAGACTATAAAAAAACACCAGAACTTTTAATTTATAAAATAATATAATTAATTATTACAATAATGTCACCCTAACGATGGCGTATAGACATTTCTTATCAGGCTACGTTTTAATTATTACAACTTCAAATTCTGATTTGTATTAAATCTGAGATCCTCTTTTAGTGTCACAAAAACTTCCCTATGAGATAATGACATTGACTATTCATCTGAAAAGTTATGTAACATTGGTTGAAGGTGGGAGGATTCGTGCTAAATGTATACTTGGTATTGCATGGGGTGAAGGGTGGGTAGTAAGGGTAAGAAAGAAGCGTTACGTGGCTTATGTATGACTCTAAAGTAACCTCCAAGGTCTAACTTCTTTACATGAAAAAATAAGATGCTTCAGTTTGATTTTAATGTTAAGCAGTATATAGAGAGGTATGTGGTATCGAAAGAAAAGTATCGATACTGTACTCATTCAAAGCATCGGAAGAAAAATATCGATATTGTACAAGTATCGATAACAGTAAGAATCGGTATATAAATTTTAATCTAGAAACATGTTTTTTTATCAAGTAATAATTTCAACTTTTGAATAATAATAATAATAATAATAATAATATTTTCATATTTATTTAAATACTGAAAATTATATTGATTTAACCATATTATAGTATATTTAGCTTTATCACGTCTATGTTATTTGTTGCAACTTGGAATGTATGATAGATACTGTAGTATTGTATGATAAATATTATAAAAGGTTTTACCATACCAGCTTTCAAAATGTATATGAAAGTGTAGCTGATGGAAAGCTAAAATAATTGCTGAATATGATTAGTAATATATTTTTAATCTATTTTATACCCTTCACTAACCATGGTAAAACATTTAATTCTAGCATAGAAAAAATAATAAAAAAGTTGTTTCTTTCGATATCAATAGGATACCGGAATGTGAGTACTAATATCAGTAAAAATATTGGAAATAAAGTATTGAGTAAAAAAATACTAGTATCAGTATTTTTTTTCACATCCCTATATATATAGATACGAAATATAATCAAAATCGTCAGAGCCTATATCGAGAACATTTTTTTTTTTCACTCTTAAGTAAACTATTTTTAGGTTATATAGCTAACTCCAAAAACTCCTTGGGGAAACCTAATGAAAACCTTAGATTGGTAAATTGGTTGCAACTCTAGGCCGAGATATAGGATATAGGCATACAAACAGACGGCATCACAAAAAAAAAAAACTTTTTCAGGCTCAGGGGGTTATATTTAAAACGTCGGTATAGAAAACAAAAATCCTCGTTTATTTTTTCAATCACAAACTTTCTCTCCCAGAGGGGTTGGGGGAAAGTATAAATTAATACTGTGGGTACCGTGGTTCGGATTCCACGCTAAACTATAGGTCCTCCATTTCATTTCACAATCACCCTACCATTACACATTAGCGTAAGTGCGTATAACCCGAACGGGTAGTAAGACGCGGTGCTAATAATAGTAATAATACTGTGGGTGAAAATTAAAATAATATTTGATCAAGTTTTGGCAAGCGGCACATAAACGTAAGATTAATTTTTAAACAATTCTTGTGTTTATACATATATGGGATGTGGCCATCCCATTATGGAGATTCATCAATTTTCAGAGAGGGGGCCAACCCCCCCCCCCCCCCAACCTTTCTGAAACTGTCGTTTTCACTATCTTATATGCCGACGGTGTATATCTGGCAAGAATCCAGAGTCCCAGGAATATTCCAGGCGACATAAAGGGTGCTAAAAGTGTTCCACAGCTGTCTAATAACTGTTTTCCGGTCTGACAACGCTTCGTAAGGTTGGGAACTCCCTATTGTAGGAACTGGAGGAAATGAGTTTGGTAGATATTTCCTCCGGACATTCTCTATACACAGTTAAAAAGAGCAAAGGAAGTATAAAACTATCCTAGGGCCATTTCGCCCATAATGAAAAAAATACAATCCAATATAAATAAGCTCCTTTTAAAATAATACAAACATATTTATTGATGATATTTTATTATATCATTACGTGCACTTTGATATTTATTGATTATAAATATCCGATGCCCTTTTTTCATACATTCAATAGCCTAGGGGTTCAGTGTTTGATTTTTGGAATGAAATGAAGGGTTTCCCCTTTCACAGTGATGAATTAACGGCCAGTGTCTGGATGTTGTGTCTATACCAGATTTAAGTTAATTTATAAGTCGTGTGTTGATATAATCACTTGGTTCAGAAAGTGCACGTTATATATCTCAAATGAATTAAATATATACCGAGTGTTCATTTAAAAACTTTCCGCCAAAATATCCCGAAAAAAAAACCAACGCATTGTAGAAAAAAAGTTGTTTGGTTCTGAGGGGGGAAGTAAGGTGGTTAAGACAGGTATGACATTGGGTGTCGTTGCTAAGAGGACGTTTAGGTCACTTTGATTTGTTTCAAATGAGACTTCCTTTTTTTTATTGCATATTCCTATTGATCACGTTTTGCCATTTTCAAAATGGTGGTTTTAAGATTTTTAAAGTAAAAGCTATCACGAGAAATGAACCTCACAGGTTTTTGAACCACCGGCACCGGGCGTGGCATTAGAACTTTAACGTAAAATGTATTATATTTTCTAGCTGTCAAATAAGGTTCTTATGAAATTAGACTCTATAACCTTCTCAAAAGAACAATTTCATACGAATTAAAATTTTGCTGAGCTGATTTAGTAGAAACATTCCTCTTTTAGCAATTTTTAGAACGTTGTTGAGATAAATAATTATAAAATAGATACTCGACGTAAACATAAAACTGTGTATTCCGGGATTTTCTTTATTCTACAGCCGAGAAAATGTAATCTAAATTCTTTTTGTAATCTGGACGGGCTGAAGGGCTTAAAGCCTTCTTGGATAAATAATAACAAAAATAATAATACCAACTTAGCCTAAACTTCTATAAAATGCATGAAGGAATAGAGGAAGGACGATCTAGTAGAGGAATTGAAAAAATGCCCGAGGTATTTTTGAGGGTGGAACCGGTCCCCGTGAAATGTGATTTCGTCTTTTTTTTTCACTCTTCGCTGTATTTGCGGAAAGGGAGATGGAACGTAAAATAAAAACACTTTTAAAATATTCACCCTGCCTTTTCTTAACATTGTTGCATATTTTATCAACTTCGTGAGCCGGGTAAGAAACTGATGACCTTTTATCACTCGGGAATTGTCAAGGGAGGTGTGTACTTGTTTTTTAACTCGGTTATACGCCCGCTGTATGGTCTAAGGCAACGTTTTTCATACTGTCGTCCATAGTTATCCCAGGATCCACGGGACAGTTTTATAATATTCCTTATTTGTTTCTCACACTATTAAATAGCATCAGTAATTAGGATTATCAATGTTTTCATAACTAAAGAAAGGGCGTTTGTCAAAGGTGCAACTAGAACGTGTGATGTTTTCCGGTTTAAAAAATAATAATTTTTTTTGTAAAAACTAACTGCCATCATTCACTTTTCATAAAATTTGTGTAAAAAGGTGCAAGAGGGTTCCAGCTGGGTTTTTTTCTGCAAAAGGCTACTTAGGTCTAAAAAGACTGGTAACACCGGGTCTAAGATTACAGGTTCGCAATATAGTAGATTTCCAAGAAGTCGAGGTTCGAATCTCGGCATGGTACACATGAAAGGAGTAAGTTTTCCCATGACAATTGATCACTTGGATTTTCACTTCTTTCTCCAACCAAATTTTGAAGTTTTAATTTATTTGTTAGTTTTAAAATTGTCAACGACCACAGTGATTGACATTTTGCATCTATAAAGAAATAAGAAAATATCAGTGGATGAATGCTAAAAACTAATATTTCTTAACACTTTTTCCAGTTATGTTTTATGCTTTTAAAAACTTATTATTCTAGCTGATACCTTAAAGACTGTCACAGACACTCCTTATCTTTCGTTTTACTTGTACAGTTGTAAGTTGTAATGCAAGACGAAGAGTGTGTGGCCAAGTCAGGTTGACTTGCTCATCGCGTACCGTCAATTGTTTGGCATGAACAGAATCAACATCCAGTTGATTTTTCCGTGCGTGTTCTGACTTGAATGCAACTAAGAAGAACTGTGTAGATGACTTTCAGGTTTGCATTAAGTCATTTAGTAGAAAATGAGTGACCTCAGGTTAATGTCCCGAGAGTTTGTCACGGAATTTATTGATTTATATAGACAAATTGAATGTTTATGGAAGATCAAAAGTAGAGATTATTCTGACAAGCATTAAAAAAACCGCTGCATATAGCATTTTAATCAATAAATTAAAAGAAGTTGATCCGCAGGCAAATAATGACGCAGTTATAAAAAAAAAGTGAATTCATTAAGAACGTGCTTCCAAAAGAAACTAAAAAGGTATAATGCCTCACTTAGGTAATATTAATTGTTACTACTATTTTAAATAATATATAAAAATTTCAACGCCGATTATTTTAAACGAAGGTCAAGTTATTTATTTATATTAAAAAGACTTATCATGTAAAAAAAATCCCATACCCTCATTTTGAACTAAATCAAATAGGTGATCTTCTAAAAAAAATTAAGTTTTATAAAATACATCAGAAAACTACCTTCAAATTTATTTATTTTGAAAAAATAAGTATTAGATTACATTACATTATTATTCATCATATAAAATAATCCTTAGATTAACCAGTTTTTAACAAAATCGTAGTTGATATTTTCAAAAGATTTCACATTTTTCAAAAATCTTAAAATAATTTTATAACAAGTACAAGTATAGTTTCAAATATTTTAAATAAAATACTTGTAGCAATAAAAAAAATATGTTGGGTATCTTGTGTAGACCCTCTTTAAGCTTGGAGCTCGGGGACTTGGCCCCCCTGAGTCCCCCCTTAATCCGGTTCTGCGATTATGTGTTTGATCATTTATTTGTTTTGTTATTAATTACATATTAATTAGTTGTAATTTTTATAAGAACCTAATAAAGTACTTACTCTAAAATATTATCTTTTTAATCCCTCATAGATAGCTACACAAGTTTCCGGTATAATTTCCCCCAAGCCTGGGTAGATATAGCACAAGTATATTTTAAATCTTCGTAACTTCTTCCTTAGCTGTCAGTCATCACCAAAGAAGCCATGGGGCTACTGTATATTCTTTTAATACGTGGAGTCACCATTTTAAGCAATTCCTAATTTTTTATTTTTTATGATTATAACAGCCGCTAATGCCTCAGTCACTGTGTGTTAGTCGGCCATGTTTATTTTTTCAAAACTGACAATAAAACGATAGTGTTAAACGGAATGTCAGTAGACTCCATTGAGTTCCGTCTTGCATTAAAACTTACAACTGTACAAGCAAAACGATAGATAAGGAGTGTCTTTGCCAGTCTTAATGTTGCACCTACCCATTTTGATTTAATAATTACGTCTACATTCTCCTTAATGTTTTGTTGGAGAATCACGGTGATTTCTGAAATTGATGATTCAGAATTATAGAGCTAATATTTTTGAAAACTTTTCCAAGATATTTTCATGTTTATTTAAATTACTTTAATCGCTATTATAATTTTTTTTATCACAAAAGCGCTAAAACTTAAATAAATGTTTGAAACACTTTTATGTAATAATACAAATACTGTGAAAGGCCCCTAACAAAGTGTTTTATATCTATGAAAGCACCGTATCTTCACCCCCAAAAATAAAATGCTCAAAGTAATTCAAATGTGTTAGGCGCATCCTTAATTCTATTAGTAACGCCTCTCTATTTTTTATGTATGTATTAACCACTTATTTCGGAATGTCGGCATATTTAAATAAATCAGGTAGGAATGAGAAATAAAGGATTTGTTAGTGTAAATATGCCTCCAATTGCGTCGAGGAAAAGCCAACCCTCACTACACACGGTGGGTTAGAACCCCGACCTTCCCATTACGTGCAAGTTCATGAGAAACGTCTTAGACCGTGTGACCACCAATGTATTTGTCCCATTTATTTTTATCTCAGAATGGCTGATCTCGATAACAGTCATGGCTGAAATATGTATCCTTACTAATATCAGAACTTATATTTCCATAGTGATAAATTTACGGCCGGGTGACTGGTTGTTGTGTCTGTTTTAAAGTTATTTTAATTGGTATGTTATATGGTGTTATCATTTGGGTTAAGAAGCTTTCGTTTAATATCCTTCATGTAAAAAAATAGTTATCTCTCTATGGTGAAAATTGTTAAGGTTGGATGAAGTGTAGGGAGCGCACGCGAGCTATGTGCGATGATTTTTACAATTTCTATAGCAAAACCATTTGTTGGTTAAAATTAATTAAATATGGCTCCAATAGAAACAAAAGAGTTTAAATTTATTCTCATGGTTATATCAACAGTCGTTGAATATCTTTCATGAGCATAGCGTCATTATATGAGAAACTTTTTAACGGAATAGAAAAAGTTATTATTAAATTCCAAGACAACATTGACGTAATTATATTCAAGAATTGTTGATGTTGCCATGTGAAGAAGATTAAACTCTTTTTTTCTACTGATGCAATATTTGATTTATTTTGGTAAAAAAAAGTTTTGAAATAAAAACTGTACAAAATATTGCCTTTTAATTCGCGTGCCCTACACTCCAACCTTAAGGCAATTGGCCCTTTTCATTGGGCGTGGAAATGCAGAGCCATGGGAACAAATTGTTATCTTCAAGAATTTTTATTGTTTTTCCAATTCTCTTTTCAGAAACGGTTTGTTCAAGAATATAAGAATGTTGATTAAGTTATACTTTTTATATATACACCTCCTTTGTAATTTTAACAGTGATAAAATATCGACAAAATTGATATTTTTAATAGAAAACTGCCGGCTTCATAACAAAATACAAAAAAAATGTAACAATTAACAAACGTCGATACATTATCTTAGAAGGGACTTTGAAAATATTAACATAAAAATTCCATTCATTCTCGAGAAAACTGATATTTCCAAACGTATGATTTTTCCTCAAGGCCTGTCCGGTAGCTAGCGCCATCTACGGTTTCCGTGATTCATCTGTTCTTGTGTGTGTGGAAGGATACTTTGATTGTTTGGGAAGCCACATTACGCCTTTCATCCTCCCGCCCACCAACCCACAAAATTGGTTTTAGACTTGCACTCGGCGGGACCATGGCCCTTAACTCTTTCGTGTGTGCCTGGAAACCACGTGTCATCATCTCCGTCCTTCTGTTGTGTAGAGATAGGATAGGTTTATTTATAATAGTTATCGTAGCCAACTAATTAGATATGTAAGCAGATATCTCCGTTACTATACGATCTAATACATAGCGTCAAGTATTTTTTAATATGTCTAATAAATAAACAACTAATTGGAGAGAAAAACAATGAATCATAAACTGTGGAAACCACTTGAGATCCAGTCATTATACACTTGCCATCGCGGGACACTTTAGTTTCTTGCTTACATATTTTTTAACTCTAAAACTAGGTCGCAATGAACATTACTCAAATGGACTTTAATAAAGCTGATCTTGGTTGTATGAGTTAATGGACCAAGCTGGGAGATGTTCTTAAATTTATCAATAATGAATAATAACCTAATTTAAAGGAGTTACGTAAATTAATTTTGACATATAGGGGTTGAAATATTGTGTTATGTATTCTTAATTTGAACAATACAATTATTTAAAGTTGTATTTAAATTAAATGTTTATTATTCATACTGTGCTCTTAATAGTCTTGTTATTCAGGGCTTTTTTTTAGTACCACGTCTTACTACCCGCTCAGTCTACACATATACTTAATAAATACGATTATATGTTAGGAATGAGGCTTGGTTGAATTTAGGGGAAGTGTACCCGCATTCGGCCGCTGATGAGGGCAACCGTCTAAATATCATAAAGTGTAAAGACGAGGAGGGTAGCTTTGGGGAAATGCAACCGTTTTAGATTGATCATAGTATGTTAAAAACGACTTGAAAATCTACATGAGGGAAACCACACCCAAAGCACCTGACGGAGATTCTATCCTTGATCTTACCCACACTGAAACTCACATCTTTTGCGAATTGGGCGTTTTAGACCGCGTAACAACCAATTCGGATTAAATTGAATTTATTAAAGTTTCTAACATGTCACAAGCCAGCTCTTGTTAAACATTTTAGCTAATTTTTGTTTTAAATTTCTGCAATTACTTGTAAAATAGAACGAATGTTTTATTCTCTTCATGCTGCAACCTGATTGTTCAACTCTGCTAACTAAAGTAATATTTTTTTCCTTGATCATTTTAAATTGTTACCTTAAGGTGGGATGGTATACTCCATTCACGGTAGGAATTACTCTCTGAAAGGTATTTTTTCCTACCAATATCCTACTATATAATAGATTTCTGATAGGGAAAAAGACCTTTCAGAAAACCATTCCTACGTTAAACAGTCTTTAGTAAAGGAGAGTCAAGTGAAGTATTTTTGCAGGGAGATTTTTTTTTATTTAAAATAAATCAAATATTTCTCAATGAAACTACTTGGTAATTTAATTCTCTTCAAATATTAACTCAACAATTGTTGAATATCTATCGAGGGTGTCCTGTAATTTAATGACCTTTTTATTGTTGTTTAAAAAGTTTATCGACTAATGCCGCTATGCTCATGGCAGATATTCAACAAATGTTGATATCACTATGTGTAGAAAATTAAACGCCGTATTTTTACTGGAGCAATATTTTATTTATTTTGCAGTAAAAAAAAAGTTTGCTATGAAAATTTCAGAAACATTGATTCTGGTGCCCCCTTCTATTCCACCCTATTTAGTCTCGATTCCCTTTGATATAAAATCAAGAGGTGTGTTGCTTTGTAATGATTTTCTAAGGCAAGTTTCCTTTCCACCACTTGTTCCATGGCATTAGCAACTCAAATTCCATTGCTGTACTTAACTAAAGTACGCCACCTATTTCTACCTTAAGCTATCTCTCTCCAGTCCACCTTATTAGAAAGCTTGGATGTTATACTCAACTAACTTGAAATTCGTAAATTCACTCCACATCAATTAGTCAAAAAATAATCATATCATTACTATTATATGTAACAATACTATTCACATAATAATATACTAATATATTAATAATAATAATAATAATAATAATAATAATATAAAATTATTTATTTTTTCGACTAATTGACAGAGAGTGAATTTACAAATTTCAAGTTAATTGAAAATCACATCACAGCTTTCCTTCCTTACTATCAATTAAATAAAATACTCCTCCATTAGAAACATAGTTTTTAATGTTCTTGACATTGAATGTCAAATGTAGTTGAATATCTGTCAATAGCAGAGTGACATTAGATGACAAACTTTTTAAACGAAGGGAAAAAGTTGTCATTAAATTCCGATACAGCCTTGACAGATATTCAAGAACTATATATATTATCAAATGAAAATTAAAATCAATATTTTTACTTGTGACATTTTTAATTCTTTTGACTAAAAAAAATATTTTGATATTCAAAATTACAAAAACACTGACCTTTTCTCGCGTCTCCTGTACGCCCACCTTAACGTCTCCGTTCCTTCGTCAGGCGAGGCATCGTTATTTTTGAGGATCTTGACATAAAAGTGTCGTCAATAAAAATGTCAGAAAGGGTTGTAACGTTTCGTGTTAAGGAAAGACATGAAACTTTTAGAGTTGTCCAATGGCAGAACTGCATGTGTGGCAATATTATAGTTGGGTAATAGAACTAACAGTTATATTGCAGGGCTGCCAAGCATCTGAAAAAAAAAACGGGGAGGGGGAATTGAAGGGAAAATACAGTAAACTTTGTATATATCTTATATAAATTCAAAAAGTAGAAATACCTTTCCCTCTTGACATGTAGGCCTACATAAGTAATGGTTTACTTTTAAAATAGAAAGTCTCACTGTACCAGTCCACTCCTGGAAATTTGGACTATATTTATAATTCACTTTCACAGTCAAATCACCATGTTCTAAACACCGATAGCATATTAATTAGCATTAGAATTTTTTTTTTTTTAAACAGGAATTAAATTCTTCTATGACCAAATCACATATAATGTATCGAGTAAAATAGGAATTTATTTTGTAAAACTGGTCCATAACCTTAGCTCTGTTGGTAGCGTCACTCTCTGTTGAGTTTAGGTTCCCAAATTTGATTCCTTGCATGTCCAAACACTTTTATAATTGGTACCTCAAATAAATAATAAATTACATGACAAACCTGAAAAATAGAGGGAATTTTACATTACGAAATGGTGGCGAGCCTGTTTCCAAGAGTCACGAATAAGCCCCAGGTATCTAGTGTATGCCTAAAAAAATACATGTATATATTTTCGAGGAAGCTTTGTTTTTTCTTCATTGTGACATCATATAAGAGGCTCAGAGGGCGGGATAAATATTTGTTTTTTACTATGGTAGTGGAGAGTCGTGTTTCATACCAAGATACCAAGAAGAGAGATATAAATATTCCCCTGCTTACTTTTTCTACCTCCACTACATATAAACCCTCGACACTTAACATGTGTTCCTGCTGTTACAGATAACTTGGGATGTGGTATCGAAAGAAAATTATCGATACGGTTCTCATTAAAAATATCGGAAGAAAAATAACTTATTTAGCACCGCGTCTTATTACCCGTTCTGGTTATACGCTTAAGTACTAATTACCCTAATGGGTTAAGAATAGAGAAGGTTGAATTTAGAGGAAGTGCATTTTTGTGGAGGGAGTGTGGAAAACCATATAGAAAAAACACTCGGATTTCACCCGACCGAGATTTGAAAATTAATTTCTCCATCCTCGGCAATCTAGCTCAACATGAAACTAGCGCGTTAGCTCAATACGCCACCCCGGTGGGTAAGAAAAATTTCGATATCGTACTAGTATCGAAAGAAAAGTATCGATAAAAGTAAGTATCAGTATCAACATTTTAATCTGGAATTTTTTTTATCTAGTAATGATAATTTAAACTTTTGCATTAAAGTAAATATATGTTCAACTTTATTTAAACACTTAAAATTATAATTATTTAACCATATTACTTATGTCCATCGCGTCTATGCTATTTTTTGGAACTATGAATTATGATGTGCTATAAGAGTTTGAATGCTAAAGTTACTTCTTGCTTGTCATACATAAAATGAGTGATGATAGAGAAATAGTGTCATTTGTTTTTCCTCCACAGTCCAACCTAGTAAACATTTAATCCTAACATGAGTGAAGATTACAAAAAACTTGTTTCTTTCGATACCGATCCGATCCCGGAGCGTGAGTACTAATATTAGTAAAAGTATCGTGAAAAAATACTAGTATCGAAAGGAAAATATGGATATTGTTAAGTATCGATACTTTTTTTTTACAGCTCTGGTTACAGTTGCATTTTTAACTTCAACATCAATATAATTTATTTATTCTCAAATCGTTCGCACTCATCTAAAATTTTTATACTTTACTAAACATTTAGGCAATACCTGAATTTCCGTTTCTTTATCCAGTATGCAGACCCACTACAGACTGAGCAAAGATTGTGGTCATTTTAAACGTAATGATTATATATATATATATATATATATATATATATATATATATATATATAATATTATTTCCGCATCTTTGTTCTTTTTCAGGTTGAACGCATATAATAATAACACTAGTAGATTAGGGATGAGGAAGGTAAAATTTAGAGGTTAAATTTTTTCGTATTTTCGTAGAGGAGAGAGTGTGAAACAATTTAGAAGAAAAAAACTCCCTCAGTAAATCTGGCCGACATTCGAAACCCTGATTTTCCCCCCTGTCACCATAAAATCAGATGAAATGAGCTTTACATTTAGTCCGTGCACCCAACAATTCGTGTAGAGAAAATATATATTGTGAGAGGGGGGGGGGGAAGTTCTCGGGGTCCTTACTCCTCGTCGCCAGGTCCTTCCAAGATGGCGCCGGCTTTATAGAATAACGTTATCCTACTCACGCAGGCGGCTGAACACATCCCCGTTCGTATTGTCCGAACAGATAATAGTAAAGTGTTCCTTCTGGTCGGGTTTCTAGAGAACCGGTGCTTCCCAACTTTATCCCCCTCCCTCTGCTCCTCCAACGACGCTTAGCCCCAAACTCTCTATTTGGTTCGAATAGCTCTACTTCCCCCCCTCTCCCCATGACCCAATATTCACCGGGTACACACAGAAAATATTGCGCCTTAATTGGACCTGAGAACTAACTTGAGTTATAACAACGAGATTTAAGTTTTATACCTGTTTGACCTTTACGACTGGTCAATACATACAGCTTACGCGGTGCAGTTCTATCGTTCTTTCACTCTTCACTATTCCGTCCCTAACGTATTCATATTGACAGTCGATTTTTCATAGGAAGAACCTTAGTTGACAGCTAGAAAAGTTACGAAGGATGTGCAAATCTTTAAAATATCGAAGCCCAAATCTCCTTCGAGTTGACTTCGATAACCACATTAAACCTCGTATTTAAAATAAAAAAATCTAAGGAATATTAAAACGTGGATATATTATGAACATGTTTAAAATATTTCCCTAAATATTATACATCATCATTATACTATAAAACCACATGGCTGACTCACTCACTGACATTAATGTTCACCCACTTACAGATGAGCTAGAAACTTGAAATTTGGCACACTTCTATCTTTTAGCCTGTAACCGACGGGAAAGTTCCAAAAAGTTAAAAATAATAATTTTTAATCCCCGAAAAATAAATTCAAATGGCAGAGCAACTTTAAAATCTGTACGGACCTTTCTTTGGAAGCCTCTTGTGGTATAAACGGTAAGACCTATCAAAATACGGATTGCACCAGAGGTAGATTTTTTGATTTTAGGTAGGTTTTGCACATTTTTTTTCACACATTTTTTAATTTTCTGAAACACTTATGGGACAGCTAGAATCATAAAATTGTAAAAATAAATTAAGGCTCAAAACAACGCTGGAATTATATTAGTCCACGCACACCGGGGGTTTGGGAGGTGGAGCCTACAATGAACAAAGCGAGTTTTAATATATAATCAGTTTAATTCGGTTGCCTCAGTCAGTTATAATGTATTATCAAACCACTTAAAATATAATGGTCTGTGTCGTTTTCTGAAATTACATGATTTTCTATTTTGTTCCAAGCTTATACTTATACTTTGTTATGCCATTAAGAAAGAGAGTAAATAAAACTACGAAACGTATTAGCTTAGTGTAAATAGGAAAGCTCACTGCTGGTACTCAAATATCTTAAATTGTTTTGTGAGCCTCTAAAAATTACTGTATTTTCTAGAGGAAGGCTAGATCTAGAGTCTTTTTCATCAAGCCTAGACTCATATCTCAGCAAATATGCTTAAAAAGTCGTTGACATATAGGTAATGTTACATTTTCACAAATTGGATTAGATAAATAAAACTAAAAATATAGGGTTGTGAGAAAAATGAGGCCTGTTGGAATATTTCGACTTTATTTTGGCGTGAACCATCTTTTAAAATAACACATCGTAAAATTAAATATGGCATTATAGCTGAACGTCTGCGTGACAATTTATCGCTTACTGATACTTAATAGCAGCTAATAAATAGTTTATTAACGAATAGTAACTAAATAACGTTTATAATGTAAGAAAATAATCATAAAGTCTGCTTTGTTTTTTATTAAAACCTTTTACCAAGATACACTTGTATGATTAAATAATTAAAAGTGGCGTTATGAAGCGACAACAAAAACCTTAATTTTGACATAGCTTCGATTTTTCTTCGCGTGTATTAAACTCTGCTTCGACAACACTTCTCATTTAAAAACTGGTCTTTGTACGCCCCTAAAATCAACTAGATATTCTTTCATGTATTCAAACGTCGTCATGTTATCTGCAGCTGTTGCTTTTGATATAGGGCTTATATTATCAATGTCTATAAAATAACAATAATATATTAGAATAATTTTGTTAATTTTGACAGAAATAAAATGTTTTTATCTTTTAAAGGGTTTTACCTGTCACAATTGAATTGTAGCTGGCTGTTATTGTGATGGTAGTTCGAGGTTTTTTATGGAATAATTTCCTACTCATACATTTCATTCCATAAAATATCCTTGTCTTCGGAGGATATTTTTCGTGATTTTTACTTTCACGTATTTTAAAAATATGTTTTATAAACGTGCTTTTTCATGTATTTGCTGCTAAAAGATATGGAAAAAAACACACACACTGGTAGTTGAACTTCGTGAAGGCTCCACTTGAAGAAGAAACCTCTTCACAGTCCGGAAAAGAAGGGGAAAAAAAACGTTTCTACTATCACGTGTACCAACATTAGCACCCCCATTAAAATACCTCTACTAATTCAGTCCTGCCAACCGCAGCCATTCGGCAAGCGCACCACAGGGTGGGAAGTGTGAAGAGGGGGTGACTTTTATATCCCACAGGGTGCTCATAGAACCCCCTCTCCCTATCCCTTATGGAAATTCTCGCCCATGCTTTCCCCTACCCCCTTCCCTTACTTCATATCAACCCATTTAATCTAGCAAAAAAAAAAACACCTTTCAAGCTCTTTCATCATAACATTCCTGAAATAACGTCATAATTACTACTACCATGCTTCTCAAAAGTTTCTGAAATAATTATTTTCATAGGGGAAGGTTGACATCGTGTAAATTTTCAAAATGTGTGATTAAAATGTGTGATAAGTTTGAGCAGCTTGTGTTGACTTGCCAGTGACACATTGAAGCGTGTTGATCTTAAGGGGGCCGCCTACCGGTACGTTGAGAGCAATGGTAAACATCAAGAAATCCAGCGTTATCTAAAAAAAAAAAATTGTAATTTGAAAACAAGTTTCACATCAAAATGGAGGTGAAAAGTATCAACATATAATTTTAAGTAGGCCTAGTATAATTTTTTTAACTAAATAAAAAGTTAAATTAGTTCATTTCCAACGTTGTGTCACGCTAAATATTGTAGCTTTGGGATAAAAGTAAATTGCCAGAAACCCATATCTGGCCTTTCTCAAATAAATAAAGTGATATTTTAACCAGGCCACAATTTTTTAAAGATCACTACCTTCTTCGGTGGCCGCATGACCTAAGGCGCCACTCTAGCAATAGAACAGGTAATAAGATACGGTTCTAAAAAAAGTGTTGTTTGTTGGGTTTTGGAGCTACAGAATAATAAATATCGCAATGGGAGGATATTTCCCTTCAATTAGGTGTCAACCTTAAAAACTCCTCCGTCCATAGTTATTTAGAATGAAACAGTTCCCGACCTACACTTTTTACCGTCATATTTCTTTTATCATTAAAACAAAAATCAAATAGTTTTTGAAGGGTTTTACAAAAAACGACCTTTTTTAATTGCTTGGCGCTGTGTGGAAAGAAAATTATATCCAATTGGGAATCGAAATAGCCTTTCTTAAAGATTTTTGACCGAATCATGAAACTTAACGCTCTCGGTCATAGCTAATTATATATGTATAACCACTTAAATAGCACATTTCGAAAGTAACTACTGTATTTGTAAATAGTTAAATATTTCTTTGGAAGTAGCTCAGAAATTAAGGAAATTAATAACCTTCAAGTATCAACAGTGTATGAACAACTGTAGTGGGGAAAATATTGTGTTTGCCAAATATCATAGATGATAGTGAAAGAGTCTAGCTAAAACATCGTATCAACATTTGACAACCCGTTTAACTCGATGCTCCGTAGGGATTGACTTTTAGTTGTGTTTTTTTTCAGCGAACAGAAACAATCTGCGGCAACACTTTTCAACCAAAAAATATGTAAATCTAAAAATAAAAAAGTTACTATCATTTTATCGCTTTCCCCCACTAAACTATTTTAGTGAAATTATAAATACTTTTACGAGTCATTCGTAATTAAATTATAATTATGCTATCTATATTCCTAACAACTTGATTTATTGATAGTATTCGAATATCAGTCATAAAGTTCGTTAAAAAGTATCGAGATATTATATATTTTTTTCAAATAACTAATTGGAGACTCAGAGCGGAGGATCAATTAAATTAATAGAATGGCTGTGTCTAATTTATGCCACAAAAACAATTTTACCATAATTCGAATAACCATTGTCTAGACATTTTAATTAACTTTTTTTTTTTTTTTCGTTTTTCACCTTTGGTTCGGGCTGCATGGATATATATATATAATACATATATTTACTACGCTAGTATAATTGGGATGAGAAATATATATAATTTAAACGAAATGTAGCTAAATTTGCTTGTACATAAGTAGACTGGGCACTTAGGTAACACCACTCTCATGTAAATAACTGCAATTCCTGAAAATGTGAGACACAATATGTGGTTATAAAACTTAAAGGCTTTCCTTCTGTTATCTTATTTTTACAACCGTCATTTATATGTTTTTGATTAAATTCGGTTAATATATATATTATATTCATTTTATTTAGTAATCAAATCTATTGCAAAATCAGTAAAATTTGCAAGGCAAATCCATCACATTCCATGAAGCAAGTATATTTATTTAGCATTATATACACTAATATAGCAGTGGGATTCATATATATATATATACATTACTAATATATTAGTGCTATCGAAATAATTTAAATTTAGGAGTGTACGAAGGAAAGTTTTGGCTGTCATGTAATACTACTTTTAATTTAATTAAAGCGCATTCACATTTATTCATAAATTGGTTAGTTTGAGTTAAATAGGCAAAAGGGATGGGAAAACAAATTTGGGTACTTTTCAAGTATACAGTTTTCGAAGCATTGTGTATTTTTTAAATGATACTTTCCATTGAATTAAAATATTAAATCAAACTTCATGTCAAAATAATTGTTCTCACATCAAAGTTTAAAACCATAGGACCTATATGTATTTACGCTTATGAAGGATTTTCATATTGGATCTCTTTATTCCAAAGGGAAAAGTTTTATTTTTCATCGGAAGTAGATTGATGTAATAACAGCCAGCTGGTATCGATTGGGAAACTCTGAGATTAAACCTCACAATCCTAGCCCCAAAATCAATAAAATATATTTTCTTGTTTGTGAGATATCAAACAAGTTTTTCTTGGTGGAATTTCGAGGACTTTAGTCCAAGAAGTATATTGATTATCTCTCTATAGACGCTTTGAATTTAAAGATCTTACTATATTCTGATGAGAAAATTGAGCTTGTTTGTTTATTTTTTTAGCACCGTGTACTACTATATGTTTATGTTGCATATATATAATAATTACTCTTATGGGTTAGGGATATGGATAAATCATTTTAGAGATAATCCTTTCTTATTTGCATGAATGGGAAATCATTTAGGAAAATCCACCCTCATTTGACCGGACAGGAATTAAAACCTTAATCTTCCCTTCATTAGCTGGCCATTTTAACTTTAAAAAAATGCCTTAGACGATACGACCACTGAAGAAGGTGAAAAGTATACTAAAAATAAGAGTAATAAGAAAAGTACAAGAAACAAATAAATTGTATTAAATAAAACAATAAAGTTATATTTTAGTTAGTAAAAAACACACATGAAAACTGTATTGTTTGCAACTGTAGACATCCTAAACTACTATTCATTCACGACCTAAGTTTACTTGGATGACAACTCGAAATGTTACTAGAAGTAATCCCTAATATATCACTACGCCAACAGCTGACATCGATCACTTTGGATGACTGTAATTAAAACGGGTGGTAATATATTAATGTGATAGTTAACCACAGTAATTTAGGCCAATATTATTTATATATTTATTTGAGGACGGACACAAAGTTTATTTATCGTTTTATTCCACTTTAAAAAAATATTCGCAACACTTTAACAAAAACTTATAACGAACATAACTTCAAAATGGCGACTGACGAATTTAAACCATATGGTTGAACCTGACGGTAAACAAGTTGTTTACAATGATGCAGACACGCAGTTGATGAAAATATTTTATTCAGTTAAATATTTCAAAATAATATAAAATAATCATAAAATCATTTATTGTATGTAAATGAAATGACAACAATTTTCTCTTTTCCAAGTAAATATGATGCCTGTATTAAAAGATATTGATGTGTGAATTATATTACACAAAATCAATAACGTTCCAAAACGAAGAATAAGTACTTTTAATTATGTTAAAAATATTGTTTCAAATTGGATGAAAAGAAATTAATTAAAAAATGAAATAGTATAAGAAAACTTAATTTTTCATTATTTTAAATGTAATATATAACAGGTAATTAAAGATCTTTACATTTATAACAAAACAGTGATCTCTTACAAGTGTTGGCAACCCAAAACCTAAACATATGATTTTCTAACTGTCATCCAGGTAAAAACCTATCGTGAACAGTCTGTAGGTGACATTTTCCTCGGCTTTGTATAAATGTTACCTACCAGTATATCTCACTCCCTGTGGGTGTAAATTAGCATTCTTCATCTTAACGCGTAGGCATTTTTTATTCAAATGTTGTGTAATATTTCGCTATATTTTGCTAACGATAGGTTCTTTATATTCGAAGCGGTTGTATAAGGATCGCCCTACGGGCACTCCGTTGGTATATCTTAACTCTTCCGTTGCTATGGTAATGATTGAGTGGTTTGGGGGATATTCTCAAGCTCTTCACAGTTACCACTAAAATGTAGATCAGTGGTTATAAACCTGTGGGGCGTGCACACCTCGGGGTACGCTAGAATAACTTCACAATGATGGTTTTTCTTTTTCTTTTTGCCCGAATTTATTCTAGTTTGAACCTAATATAAAATAACCTCATTTATTTAAACAAACTAGGACTCTCTTTAGTTATGCAGTTTAGGCATTTTCATTCAAATTTGAATTTTCTATTCGCATTCATGTTTTTTCTCTCCAAGATGCAAATATATTTTACCTAATTGACATGACTGTGAAGTTTTTAAATCTTTACTGAGTTAAAATATGTTTACATTACTGGTTGATTACGTTTTTTTTATGTATTTGAATAAAAATGACAAAGTTTCTTTCTAAGTTAATAACTAATTTAAAACATATTAATATGATTAGCGAACATTTAATTAATCAGTTCGTTTATTTATTTTGAAAATAATCATCTCTTAGGGTACTTAAGATAATTATTTATGAGTAAGGAGTTACATAATATAATAAATGTTGAACACCATTGCTTGGATCAGTGTTATTCAACATTTTATTCCCCTACGTAATGTATCTTTATCTTTGTACGCCAAAGCTAATTGTGCACAATGCAAGCTATAGCCTACATATTCTGCAATCTACATTTAAAATAAATAATATAAATTATATTCAAAATAATGTTTTAAATAATACGTTTTAAATTAATAAATTTATATATATTATATATAAATGTGTGTGTGCATTTTTTTCTCGTACCTCCTAAGGTGTTTTCGCGTACCCCTGGTTGAAAACCATTCACTTACATCAAGGTTTTCTTCTGCGTTTGTCACAAGTCACATGTGGCGGGTATGCTTATATGTTGTGGATAGTAAAAAAAATATTTTTTTAAGTATATAAAAAACATGTCATTCATGAATCAGAAACTCTAATAATAATTTTACACATCTTTCAAAAATTTAAAAGAAAAAAACTAATTTCAACTTTAATTAAACACAAATACTTGGTGTAAAACTTTGCTACAGAGCCTATTAAATGGTGTGTTGTTATAGGGTTTACTTCTGTTGAAGTTGAGCAATTGTTTTGAATTTTGATACTGCTGGCTCGCCATTTTATTTGCAATTCTCAACCTAGCTGCTCAATTATCCTCACCGGTGGGCACGTGAACAAAGGTGTCAATCTCGTCTAGTCCGGTTTGTACTGGGACGGAAAGGTATGGGATTCGAATCCCTACTGTGTATATAAAGGTGGTTTTAACTCAAATTGTTTCCCACCTTCTTTTCACGCAAATGTGGGTATCCCCACTCTAAAACTACACCTTCTCAACAGCGTACAAACATGATATGTTACCTTCTGCACTAAAGGTTGTGAAGTGGTTTAATACATACGC
The DNA here is from genome assembly GCA_039000515.1 of Timema cristinae. NCBI lineage: Eukaryota > Metazoa > Arthropoda > Insecta > Phasmatodea > Timematidae > Timema > Timema cristinae. The sequence goes on along the minus strand of JBCFYV010002255.1, from coordinate 20,294,914 downwards.
TTGTTTTCAAAGTTATAACTACACTCTCTAACGTCAATTTTAATATAAAAAGCCTTATCGGACTGTTGGAAAAGTTACTAAATCGATTAATCTACTTTTACATATTCATACGTCAATTTGTTTGATCTGCAGTGGTCACGTTTGGTAGATATTATAAATACCTAATAACACTAATGATATTGTAAAATGTTTGTATTTTCTTAACGCCTCTTCCTATCAAAATTGGACTGTAGTCCTTAACTGGAGTTAAGTTACTATGAGGTGTTGTCCTTCATTCTATACATGTCTGAGTGACTTACTTATCTACTATTGTTCATACACTTTTTCTAAATATGGTATTACTATTATTATTTTATGATTAATGCAAGGGTCATACATATATTATGCCAATATAAATATTTGTAACGAGGAAGTTGGTTTAGATATTATAACATTGTTTTTCAACCTGGAGTGCGATTGTTTTTCAACCTGGAGCGCGGACATATTTATTAAGATAACACGCAAATAGTTTAGTAATGGCGGCCATTTATTTTTCTACATGTCTCCATAGTTTGACCCTAATATAAAATAAACTGTATTATTTGAAACCAGTCTAGGAATCTCTATGGGTCCGAATCTGTAGTACTCATTTTGGTTGTGTGTGTGTTATATATTTCTGTAATGTTTTCTTTACCCTTGATTTTACATGCTGCAAACACATTTTACCTAATGGATATGTAAAATATATAACTAATTATGCCTGATTACTCATTTCAACCTACTCAAAAAACTTACTTTCTAAGTTAAGTTTACTAATTTAATTAGCTTAGAAACCCACTGGCATTGGTAGCTTTTAACTAAATTATTTATTTAAAAGATTATCAAACTCTTCTGATACTTGAAATGCATATTTACGAATAATGCAGTACTCAACCAAAATAATGTTAAAACCGTTGGTTTAAAGGAATCTACCCCGTATTAGTTTGGCGAGAGATAGAGAAATCACACTGAACGGAAAAGTTTCCCCTGATATATCCGGGCGAGTCTTAAACTACACCACCGTTCTTATCAATTGAGGCTAAGTTAAATGAGAGTTCTTAACCTTAGACCGCTTGGCCACATCTGCGGGTCGTTTAAGAAGTCACAAATGAAAAAGTAAGGGATACAAAGTAGATATCACCAACGTCACACATGAACAATTTTAAAGAAAACTTCATATCTGTGTAGCCGTTAGTTATGAAGACGTTGAAAGTATCGAATGGACATCAAAATAAATCTCTTCAATTTCGATAGGATTCTTAAGTATTACTGAGACAAGAATTTATTTTCTTGGTATTTTTGATGAAAAACGCGTCAAAATTTCTTCAATAATTCAGAAGTTATATACAGTAAACTCAGTTTATCCTGAAATGTTACGGTATTACCTTATGAGCCTAACTTATATGATACACCATAGTGGAACCTCAAGGTAATCTTGCCACATTTTCAGAATAAACGACGAGGACAAACACAAGTTATATTTTATTATTCCTCTCTGGCTAACTCAACGGATGTTTAAGCGAATTTTGAATTGTTTTTAACTTTTGCCTTTTTTTTTTTACCATGTATGTACTCTTTTACTTAACAAATATTTGTTCTAATATAAACATTGCTCGTTCTTTAATATTTCCATTTGTGTATTAAAAATACTCTCAATGTTATTTATCATTAGTATAGGTTTTCGTTTGCCAACACCTGAAAAAAATATTTTTTTCGCTAAGTTTTTTAATTGCCTGTTATATTTTACATTTAAAATAACGTAAACTTAAGTTTTCTCACACTATTTCATTACTTTTAAATAAAAAAAAATGTAATCTGAAACAAAATTTTAAAAATAATTAAAAGTATTTATTCTTAGTTTTGAAATATTATCGATAATGTGTAATATAGTACATACATTAATACTTTTTAATACAGCCATCGTATTTACTTGGAAAAAATAAAATATTTGTCCTTTTTCACATGTAATAAATTATTTTATGATTATCTTATCGTATTTCAAAATATTTAACTTAATAAAATACTGTTATCCGCTGCCTAGATGGACCATTGTAAAGAACTTGTTTTCAAGGCTGTAGTCATGGTGTTGGGTTTGGGGGTTCAACCACCCCGCCCTCCCCCCTGAAATTTTATGGACAAAATATATTTGGCTCTATTTATGGTTCAAACAATATCAAAATTAAGGTACAATTACAAATTAGGGGGCTGTGTTACCATAAAAGCAATTCAGAGAGCTTCTAGAGGTGTTTAGTATATATAATTTTTTCTAGACCTCGGCAGTTAAGGTGCTTATGTTGCCATAAAAAAACACTTCAGATAGCTTCCAGGGTGTTTTAAATGTTTATGCTGTCATAAAAAAACACTTTATAGAACTTCTAGAGGTGTTTAATATTTATAATTTTTCCTAGCCTTCAACATTTAGGTGGTTATGTTACTATAAAAACATTTCAAATAGTTTATAGAAGTGTTTAATATTTAGAATGTTTATAGCCTCTGGCAATTTGAGGGATGTGCCCACCGAACCCCTCCTGAAATTATTGGCTGGCTCCGGCCTTGCTTGTTTACGTCATGATCATCCACATGGTTTATATTCGTTGGTCGCCATTTCCAAGCAATATGTTATACCCTTTGTGAAAGTGCTGTAACTACATAATTTTTTTAAAGTGGAATAAAACGATAAATAAACTTTGTGCCAGACCTCAAATAAATATAAATAATATTGGCCTAAATTACTCTGGTTAACTGTAACATTCATACAGTATCATATTTTTTCATTACAGCTGTCCAAAGTGACAGATTTCAGCTGTTGGCGAAGGGATACATTAGGGACTATTTCTGGTAACTGTTTGAGCTGTCATCCGAGTAAACTTGGGTCGTGAATGTACTTTAGATGTGGATGACATTTAATCCGCTTGGCCACCGATACGGCCAACTTAGTGCGAAAATAGCATGCCCGTATTTCTTATAACTTAATTTTTGGATTGGTGTCAGTCAAGCTGAAGCGGTTTTATATGTATTATTAATACCAGATATATTGGTTTTTTTTTTTCTCATTCTAAGGTATTTTCTTTCAACTTTAAAAAATGCTCTGCTTCATCAGTTCCAACCTGCATCCATTTAATCTTGTACTGTGTGCGTAGAATTGATTCCTATCACTCAAACAAAATTGGTTTTCTTCCTTCTAGTTTATTTAAAATAAAGTAATAAAAAAAACTCTTGATCGGTCTGAGTCAACATCCCTACCAACTGTTACTCCCCTTTCCTATTTCCTCCCTTTCTTTATTCTCTCTCTCTCTCTCTCTCTGTTTACAAGAAAGTGATCTGGTATTACAAGGGAGGTCTCATTGATCCGACCATTTTGTTATCAAGACAGTTTATTGAAACATATATTAGTATACATATACATTAATATCTCCATCTTTAAATGACTACTAACGCAAGAAAGAACTGATCCAAGAAAATTCTAAACCATGTTTTTTTTCCCCCATCATGTCTTACAACCCGTCCAAACTAGGTCTTCACCTTTTTTTTTTAACCCCTGTTTCACTACCCGTTCGGGATGTAAACCTAAATCTTATTTATCCATTACTAGGCATACTATAAAATTTATTCTATATATATATCAAACCCTCATTATGATAAAACGTAACTAAATAATGATTTAAGATTTTCACCTTAAAAGTCATAACGCAAATTTGAATGTAGGAAAAAAGCTAGCAACTTTTTTAATCACGGTGATTTTTAAATATTTACTGTGTTGCTTATGGTGTCTTTGTTAAATGCCGCACATTTTTCGAAAATACATTTCATTGCAGGCTTGCGTTCAGGCCTAAAGCTTCTTTCACAAGTTCCTATTTTCGGTCGGCCGATATCAGCCGGCAGCAAACCGTCCGACAATCAAGCAAAGATTTTATTCCGATTCTTGCCGAACGGCAAGTATTTTAATAAAAGCTAGTGGCACTTAACTTATCTCATTTACCTCCTCTACGCCTAATACGCCTTTATCGTTCTCACCAAGCAAGTTCTTATTTTCAAAACCTAATAATCAAATCCATAGATAAATTAAACTTTATGGATATATAAGACTGAATAAATTCTCTACGTGGATTCTTTGTCTTGTTCCAAACTATAACTTTCTAAAGTTCTGTCCCACAATACAGGCCGTGATTCAATCAGAGAAATCAATAATTCATTATCTACATAAATATAATTCATTTCCATATGCAACTCTACCGCAAACCGCACAGCACGTGTGTTCGCTCAGGAGGGTGTCGGACGACTAAATACCGGCCTGTGTAAACATGTCCATATAAAACAATGAGCGACTGACTGCCCTGTGGCGCCCGGCTGACATCAGTCGAGGTTCAATCCGAATGCTACCCGTTCCCGGCCGATCGCAAAATTGGAACGTGTGAAAGGCGCCATATTCTCATATGTTTCTGCATATCGATTACAGTCGGCCGACCGACCGAAAGTCGGAGCGTGTGAAAGGAGCATAAGGTCACCATTTGGAGCATTTCCTAAACTATAAAGTAAAGGGAATAATTACCCGGGGCATGGGCTAGTTCCTAAATAGTTCAGTCGTTAGATCATTGGCTTAGTACGCCAAAGGTCCCGGGCTAAGTGTAGCTTACTGCGTGATTTTAATGAATTACAAATTTTTCCAAAATGTCCTTAGCGATTTTGTTTTTAAAAAAAATACATACTCAGGACTTGTGTAGCATAACTAACACCGTATCATTGGTTTTTGGCCAAAAATTTGTTGAAGGTTGGGTTATTGATGGCACATTTCTGAACATTTAAAATATCTGTAAAATTCCTCAAAAACTTATTGTTTTTAAAATGTAGGCTATATCTGTAGAATTTGTAGTATGACAACTTGTTTTGAGTTGAAAATGTGTTTAAGGCTAGTTTACTGATACCTGTTCCAATTAGGTAACCTGAATTTTTCAAATTTTAATTATGTTGAAAATAGCGCTTACGATTAAGTATAAAATTGGTATTGGGGGACTATTCTACATGAACAATAATAATGTATATTTATTTTCCTAAAATAAACCCTATCAAGATTAGTTTATTTACAACATATTATAGAAAATTTGGAATTTTTTTTATTTGACCTTGAAGATTAAGCTTAAAATGATCGTCTGGAAATAGTTTTTCATGATAAATAAGAATACATATTTACTTTTACAAATTTAAGAATAATTATAGATTTTAGGGTGATCCACAAATAACTTATTTTTGAAAAATTTGAAAACTATTAAAAATATTTGAACAATTTGATTTATAATTTATAGATAAAGAGTCTTTATTGTGAGTAGCAAGATAATGAGTTCATTTTCTATGGGAAAAACGCACTTAGGGTATTTGGCTGTAACCTATTTTAAAACATTTTCTTCAAAGCTATAACACACAAAATGAGAACGTCTGTGTGATTGTATATTATTTAAATTTATTTTACAAAGTTTTCCTTAATTGTTTCGTATTAGAAAATGTAAGAACTTCAAAAAACGATATTGAGATACTTGTATACACGAATGCCAAAATCATTCAAATAATTCTTTGACTACTCTATTCGGTGGCCGCGTGGTTTAAAGCGCTACTATTTAAGTAGGCTAGATTGCCTAGGACGAAGATATTGAGGTTCGTATCTCGGTCGAATGTACTGAGATTTTTCCAATATAGTTTTCTAGTCTCCTTCCAGGCAAATGTGAATATACTTCCTATAAATATAACATTCCTCGTTCCTAAAACCATTAATGTAGGCCTAATTATTACATAAGTGTATAATCAGAACAGGTTGTAAGACGTTCTGATATATATATATATATTACCATTTTATAATGTTAGAGATATATTGTAATAAATTTATCAATACTACTTTACATGAAAAGCGTCCATAAGTGATGGACAGTATTATTTTATTTAAAGTTTGTGTTTAATATTTGATTAATAATCTCATAGCAACTTAGTGTAGAAAAGACATCAACGAAACAATATAGAAATATTTCATTTACTCTTCAGTACAAGGAAAATATTTACACCCATTAATTGCTCAGATATTTATTTACTTATTATTATTTTTCAAATTATTATGGAATACATTTTATCTGTTTCCTTTTTCCGACACTGACCAACCATTGTGTTTGTGATAAGACTGACCATAAGGTGTGGTCGAGGGGTAACGGACCTACCCGAATACAACCGAAGTCCAGCAGACTGTGCGATGCGATCCGGAAGTTAGACGCACACACTTGACCGGTCCGCATCTCAACGGAAAATATTCTTTCCTTACAATAATTTGCCGTACGATTAGGTTCGTAGTGAACCGATGCAACAAATTGTGCACTACCCTTTCGGATTTAATTTTTTGGACTTCTTAAAAATTATACATTATAATAAAGGCATCTTATTTAAACTTTAACCAGTGCATTCTTCTTTTAAAAAAAATTCCAGTAATTTAAGTCTTCATGCGACTTTTCTACCCATTCTATTATTGATGAAAACAAGGAAAAGCTAGAGACGATTGTATTTCCCAAGCCGTTACAGAGCAATACGGGCAAAGTGTGCGCCTGGCGGCCGGGCTATCGCAAGCCTCTTCGCGTCGCATAGGCTCAGCTTATATTTGTATTGTCTTGACCAGCTCTAACTTATTTAATCCAGATCAGTAGCAGACATGGATACCTTTAATTATGAATAAAATGCATCTATTGTAGACGTGTATGCTGTGACAGTTGCCAGAAATAAGAAACAAAAGCGTGCAATGTGGGTTAGTATGTCGTGGAAAATTAGAGCACCTTGGAAGGGTTTAAATATACTATGAGATAAAATATTATGGCATACCAATGAACCGTGTGAAATTATTCGTTCCCTATCATGTAAAACCGTATTTCAACGCATATAACACGATAAAATGAGTTCAGCATAAGCTTGCGCAAGGTCTCGATCGTCGATGTGAGAGGGACTCTAGGGCCACAGTAAGTATGTTTGTGTGAAGTAAAATTATTATTATTATATCAATAATTTATCATTTATTTAAATTGGAATAATATGATTTATTTTTTGCATATTGTTACTGCTTTTAACCACTCTTTAGTTTTTGGTTATTATTGATATTTTGTATTATTATAATTACTAATTACTTTTTTTTTACTATTCATCATTATATAACATGATTTTGCCATTTTTGTTTATCTTATTTTCTCGTGTAGTTATATATATTTGTAAGGTACTTGTGTACTTTCAGTGCTGGCCTGTTATAGGTCTTACGACTGTTGACCAGCACTATAATAAAGGAAATTGAATTTATTATTATTGTTATTATTATATAAATGTATTTAATATATATATAGCTACTAAATATTATCAGCATGGTTTTCTTTTCTAATTATTAATTGATTTATCCATAATGTTTAAATATAGCCTACTCTGAGTTGTAAATGTCGTGTGAATGTGTATGTGCAATGATTGTCTTTTTTTTTTGTTTTCTCTCTCTTTCGCCTTTAGTGCTACTTTCCTCATTTATTTTATTTAAATATGTTCTAAATTTACAATAATGTATGTGGTCAATATTTTTTACTGTTAATAATATTGTTTGTACTGGTATCATAAATTAGTTTTTAGCACATAAGTATTAAATATAGATTCTTTTTTACTAAAGGGCTTATTAGTGTAAGAAAAGGTGCTGGCCTTAACTTCGCCCAAATAAAGATTTTTATTTTTGTTATTACTGTTATTATTATTATTATTATATTATTATTATTATTATTATTATTATCTTTTCTCCATCCATTTTTAGACATACACTCATCATTGAGTTTGTGATTAGACTGACCACGAAGTGTGATCGAAGGTTAACGGGCATACGCGAATACAGCCGAAGTCCAGCAGTAGTTGCAAAGCGAGCCTGAGGGTAGAACACACGTGATCGGATCGTATCGGCATACACCGCATCGCAAAGGAAATTATCCTCTCCGGAAAATTCATTTACCGTCCGATGCGGGCCGTAACAAGCCGATCCCATAAAGTGTGTACTGCCCTTTTGGATTTAATTTTTGAGACCTCTTAAAAAGTTTAAATGTATTTATAAATTTATCTCATTTAAACTTTAACTACTGCATTCTTCTTCAAAATATCAACGATTTAATCTCTCGTGCGACTCTTATATTCTTACTTTATTTTGGATGAAAATGGCAAAAAAAACAAACGGGAAAGCTAGAATCGAAAGTAGTTTCCAAGCCAGTGCGGAATGATACTAGTCGATGCGATACAGACAAGAATGCACATACCTTTTTTTTTAACCAAGGTCAAGTGGGACATATGATTATAATAATTCTTTTGGTTGTTTTTGTTTCTCATGTCCACTACATGTTCAGAAAATGATCGTTAAATAAATCTCCGTATTCTAAAAATCTGATATAAGATTTCCTGTGTTCACACAGTCTCGCAAACTTCCGCTGATGAGAGAAAATGTTGTTTTATTGATTTTCTAGAATTATTCTAAAATGTTTAAACTCATATCTAAAGCTAGAAAAAAAATGGTTAAGGTGATTTAATTAAATTTTCGGCAAAGTGTAAAATGAACTTTTAATTAATCTCGTCAAGTTGTTTTTTTAACCAAATATGTATGAAATTTTTAAGTAAAGGTTCGTTTGTTTGTATTTTTCTTTTTACTTGTCTAACTTAAAAGTTATCTATCAAACTAGTGTGTGATTTTTTTTTCTTGCTGTTCTCTTAAAATGTTTTAGTAGCAAGGATCACCTGGTGGTCTAGGGGGTAAGGTGTCGGACTTCTGTGCTGGGGATACGGGGTTCAATCCTCGGTCCCGGCACAGATTTATCTGATTGCCAAAACCTCCCTTCACCTCTGACAAGACGTGTATTAATCACAACTTGTGAATGTGTGTGGAATGCCAGGCTTCCGCCGTGGTTCGGATCCCACGTTAAACTGTTGGTCCTCCATTTCATCCCACAATCATCCTAACATATCACATTAGCGTAAGTGCGTATAACCCGAACGGGTAGTAAGACGTGGTGATAATAATAATAATAATAGTAATAATAACAATAATAATAATAATAATGTTTTATTTGCGATGGTATCATCATTCACTTACTTGACTTCTAAAAAGATGGGGAATTTTCCACCAAAATAAAATGCAGTATCTTCCCCTGTCTAGAATTAAAGTAATAGCATACAGTCTCAGTCGTCGTATTTCATGTTGAAAACCTCTAAAGTTATATTTACCCTTCAAACGTATTTTTATTTATGCTACTTGAAGCTGCGGTACGACAGTAGCTCCGCTCCCTTCATTAAACGAGGTATATACTCCCTTACTGTCCAATTCTCATAGAAAAGGCTTTATCTGTCAGCTATAAAGTTACTAGATCTACTTTCACGTTTTCGTACGTGAGTTAATGTGATCTGCAGCCCTCACTTTTGGTAAATATTATTAATACATATAAAATAAAACTATGCGAATATCGAAATGTTATCATCAGCGCTGACAGCAAATAGATATGTTCATACATTTTTTAGTGTCTTTCCCATAGAAATTGGACTGTAGATCACTCTAACACGGTTACGTCATCCTTACGTAAATTTGCCTTTCTTTCTTCTTCTCTGCTTTTACTACCCAACCTCTTTATAGTTAACTTCAGCGTGGTCATGAAATATCCCTCATTAAGTTTAGTTTGCGCGCCAATAAATTCATTCGCATTCCTCGTTAAAAAGGAGAAGGGGTAGTTGTGATTTACAATAACTGAAATATATTTTATATAAACGTATTATTGTAGCGAAGAAGTTTAACAATATATTCACGTTCACACTTCATTATATTTTATTTTTATTATTATATTTAACGTTCAATTGCTAACCACATCATAGAACATAAAGGCGGATTCCCACGGGGTCATGTGTACGACCGTGTTTTTGTCGACTAGTCCACGACACGGAAGGCTCCCATTGAGTAATCTCATGACCGCGGTTCCATTTTGTCACAACGAACGCTCCTGGTTCTCGTCTGATATTAATATATATTTAGCACCGTGTCTTACTACCCATTTGGGTTATACGCTTTAAGTACTAATTACGCTAATGGATTAGGAATTGTGAAGGTTGAATTAGAGGAAGTGAACCCGCATTTTCGTGGAGGGAGAGTGGAAAACCATTTAGGGAAAAATCACCCCCAGTTCACCCGACCGAGATTCGAACATCGATCTCCCCGTCCTCAGCAGTCGAGCTCAAAACGACAAGTGCGTTAGCCAACTACGCCACCCGCCTCGGGTTTCTCTTCTGAGCTCAGATGACTGTTCACGGTTAATATACGACCAGCTCCCACCACGACTGGCGGCTTCTTGACTATTAGTTCCAACAAGGTCATGCACACGACTGATGTGGTCATGAGTCGTACACACGACCCCGTCTTTAAGATAGTCTACTTTACTAGCTGTTCGTTTGATACAAGGTTATTTTATTTAATATAAGTGGTAGATGGTTAATTATTTATTTTTATTTTATTTTTATTTTTTAACACCATGAATTACTACCCGTTCGGGTTATACGCCTATGTACTAATTACACTAATGGGCTAGGGAGGCTTAAATTAGAGGAAATGCACCTGATTTCGCGTAGATGGCGAGTGGAAAACCGTTTAGGAAGACTATCCTCAGTGCACCCGACCGGGATCGAACCCTGATCTCCCCTATTCGACAGTCTAGTCCAACACGAGATTAGCGCGTTAAACCATGCGACCAGCGAAGAGGGTTATATTTTTATTATTAATACTGTTAACACCAAGCTTATTTATTAGCAACGGCTTATCTTACAGTGGGATATAAAGAAACTAGACGGCCCTATTTTTACGAAAAAAAAAAGTTTTTATATAAAATAATTGGCCAAAGTAAATAAAATATTACTTCATCAGATGTATTTAGTTCAATTTTATACATATTGTAATGTTAGTTTAACAGTTCTTGAACTTTCCTCGTTTTTAAATTTCCTGTTCAAATGTTATTATATTGATGACCAATATTTGAAAATCTGTTGAGATTATAATATAATGTAAAAAACTAAACTTATCTACTTAGATAATGTTAGACATATTTTAGCCCAATTTCTTTTAAAATAAAAATCTGCAAAAAATATGGAGCTTAAATCGCGTTTCCTTCCGTCCCGGCTTAAGTTGTAGGAATCATGGGTGTCTTGACAATTGCGTTCCGCGATAATTGCGCCCAAAGGGTGGTGACTAGGATGGGGTCAACTTTGGAGTGATGTTTGCGTACACCTTGGATTGAAAGAGAAAGGGGCGGTGTTGATTGGATGGGTTTTTTTAATTACTCCTGATTAATACAGAACTTTGTGATTTTTTGAGATTTTATTTTTTAACAATCAGTTTTATTATCAATTTTATTCGCAATAATATTTCGGTATTCATATTCCAGTATCTATTCCAACTTCTGAAGATACGACAAGGATCTCAGGCATTTGGCGATGTCTTGAGTTTCTTCGTATATTCTTTATGGTTAGGTTATGTTAGATTAGGTTGGGTTGGAGTGATTTCTTGGGTTTACCCATTTGATAACACTACTCCTTTCATTCCCGCGCACACCTAGGGATAGGCCAGAGGCATGTACGTATTTGTCACTCCCTAAATTTTAGCAAAAATAACCAACGGCCAACTCAGTTAGAAAAATAAACAACTATAAGCAATAATCGCTATTTCTTGGGTGTACGCAATTCTCATATATTCGAATCGTGAAGGTAGTTTATAGCAAGGGTATTAAACCTGGGGCTCGTATACCCTCGGGGGTACGCGGAGACATCCTAAAGGGGTACGTAAAATTAATATATGTCATTTATAATAATCGACACCTTAGCTCAGTTGGTAGTCTGTCTGCATACTGAGATAAGGGCCTCAGGTTCAATTCCCAGCATGGCCAAAAAGATTATTATCATTTTTGAAATGTAGGTTTACCCTTTCACAGTGATGAATTAACGGTTGGGTGCTAAATATTGTGCCTGCCCTTAAATTTAGGTTGGTTTATAAATCATATGCTGATGTAATCGTTAAAAAAAAGCTAAAAGGGTAGATTCTTGGAAAGATAAAATTATATATGAAACCCTGTACACCCAAATTTGCGGCGAGGAATAGAAGAATATTTTTTTTAATAAGAAGAAGAAAAACACAATCGGTACACCTCCACGGAATTTTAAAACCCAGCTTTTCCGTCATTGGTAATCCAGACTAAATAAGCTTAGTGTTTATACCGCTTTACCACCGTTCCGGGTAATGTATAACTTTTTTTTTAGCACCGCCTTTTACTACCGGTTCAGATTATATGCATTTGCAATAATTTACACTAATGAGCTAGGGATAAGAAAGGTTGAATTAAGAAAAGTGTATCCGCATTTGAGAAGGAGTGTGGAAGGCTCTCTTAACACACTTGTCCTGTTAATGCTCACCACAAATCTCTCTTAACACACTTGACCCTGTTAATACTCACAACAATCTCTCTTAACACATTGCCCTGTTAATACTCACACAAATTCTCTAACACACTTGGCCCTGTTAATACTCACCACAAATCTCTCTTAACACACTTGGCCCTGTTAATACTCACACAAATCTCTCTAAACACACTTGGCCCAGTTAATACTCACCACAAATCTCTCTTAACACACTTGGCCCTGTTAATACCTACCACAAATCTCTCTTAACACACTTGGCCCTGTTAATACTCACCACAAATCTCTCTTAACACACTTGTCTCTGTTATGAAAAACCACCCTCAGTACACCCGACCGGGATTCGAACCCCGATCTCCTTATCATCGACAGCCTAGTCGAACACTAGAGTGGCGCCTTACACCATGTAGCCACCGAAGCAGGTTAATGTATAACTAAACGGGTGTAAATACTCACATGTATTCAAACAAAAGCGTCAATAAACTACGTATCGGTATCTAAAGAAAATATAACCTAACTTTTTCCGCACCCCTGGGCTGAATTGCATCCCTTGAATCACACTTTGAGACCAAAGTTTCTTTGTTCTGTCCATAGGTCGTATAGTAAATATACCCTCTCACTCATTCGTTTGAAACGAGAGGTGACATGGATTTTACTACTATTGAGACTTTTGTGACGTGATAACTCTGTTGAAGTCGTAACACTTTTTATGTCCCGCCAATGTTAAAACACGTTTCATTGCTAAAGAAGAGCGAGAGAGAAAGAAATAGATAGACTTATGCTTTTATGCGAAACCTGTCGACTCTGTTCTAGAAAATAATGGTTACATCTTGTCGAATATCATAATAAAACTCGCCAAGAGAGGTTTGCTATCGAATAGGTTTTATACGTATATTGGTTTCATAGAAATATTGTGTTTAAAATAAACTAATAATTAGGTTTAAATAAAGTTAATCAATTCTCATATATATTTGTTTTGGCGCTTATTTTTTGTTGAGGTCATTGGTCCGTTGATCCGTGCCAGTGGACACTCAGACAAAGGCTTCAGTCTAGTATTGTCTACTATAGTCTAGTTTGATGGTTTCGAATCATGGCCTAGTCCACTAAGGTGGTTTTTCCTCAATAGGTATAGCTTCTTTACCCAATACGCAAATGTGGATACACTTCTTATAAATTTAACTTTTCTCATGCCTATCCCATTGGTGTAGATTGGGCTTCTTTTATCTTAAAATGTATATTTACTTAACACTCGTAAGATCTGTGAAACGAAATAATAGGTATATACGTTGATGTAGAAACACTACACCAAAGATCATAAATGAAATAATATACACTGTTACTTACTTACTCTATGACATTATAAACTAGGAATATTTTTACAAAGAAATTAAGAAAAGAGAAATATCTTTGTCCACCAAAGAGCATAAGAATCATATTTATTTTTAATACCTTGAATTAAAAAGTTTATATACTTGATTATAACTCAGAAATTAATAGTTGTATAAAAATATATTTCAAATAAAAGATGTATATCTTTAATATTACTACAAATTTACAATGATAAGTTATTTCGTATCTCTAATAGTTGCGGAGAAATTATCAAAATAGGAAAATTTCCTCCATGTGAAGTGCCCTCAAAACCATTTTCATGATAAAATGAGAATTTCCATCTTATTTATAATGATAAACAGTATATAGATATACAATCTAATCAAAATTGTTAAAGAAAATTTCGAGAAAATTTATTTTTTCTCTTTTTGACCTTGATATAGTATACCCTTAAATATAGTGTTGGATATCTAATTCCAAAAACCCCTTGGTATGACCTTATGAGTACACCCGGTACCAAGTTTCAGTCCAATCTGTAGTTTTAGCTCTGGTACGGACAGACCGACTAGAGATAGCATCGCGAAAAACACTTTTTTTTTGTTTCAGGGGGTCGTGAAACGTCGATATTTATTTTTTTAAACTAGAGTTAAATTTTTTTATTTTTTTTTTACGATCACAATACTTTTTCTCCGAGGTGTCGAGAGAAAGTATTATTATTATTATTATTAGCACCGCGTCTTACTACCTATTCGGGTTATACGCACTTACGCTAATGTGTAATGGAAGGGTGATTGTGAGATGAAATGAAGGACCTACAGTTTAACGTGGAATCCGAACCTCGGTGGAGGCCTGGCATTCCCCACATTCACAAGATGTCTTGTCAGAGGTGAAGGAAGGGTTTGGTAATCAGATAAATCTGTGCTGGGACCGAGGATTGAACCCCGGCCGCCAACACAGAAGTCTGACACCTTACCCCTAGACCACCAGGTCACCGAGAGAAAGTAAAAAGAATGATTAAAACGATTGTTCATTGCTTCGTAAACTATATTTGAGATTATAGGTAATTAAAGAGTACCCAAGCCAAATATCGTAAATCATTAATATTGGGACTAAATAATACGGTATATTTTCATAAATTAAAATGATTGATTTTGATTGAACTACGCAATATATAACCCTCTACAGTGACAGAACGACCTAAGGCTCCATCCTATTAAAAGCTTGGCCTGCTGATCACGAGATGATCGAAGTTTGAATCTCAGTCGGGTATAGTGAGGGTTTCTGCCATTAATAGTTTTCCACCCTCCATCCACGCAAATGTGGATATATTACCTCTAAAATGCTTCCTTTCTTATACCTACCCCGTTAGAGTAATTATAATTATATTCGTTTAAAATCAACATCTAGTAGTTGTATGTTATTTAAAAAAGTCTTTAATATCTCTTATGTTGAATGTAACATTCAAAAATAAAAAAGAGTAAGCCACCGAAATGTATTTTTATTCATTAAACCATTTTTAAGTCCAATTTTCATATTTTTATGAATTTAACAATTATATTATTTTACTATATTACTAATATTATTTCATAGGTATTGATATTTTCTATCAAAAGTGACAGATGTAGATCTCATGACTCAACGTACGGATACATAAAATAAGATTTATTAACTATTCTGGCTGTTCCTACAGTAATTAAACTGAACTGTAGTAGTAAGCCTCCCTCCAAAGAAATAGTTATCGCAGAAACTGTGGCATGTCCGTTCAATCGAGCGAATCTCACGTGTATTGTGTTCCATTAAACGTTAGGCCCTTTAGACACATGTGCTGGTACTCAGCTGTTTACTGATGCGTGATGGTACTTCCAAGATGTGTGCATGTGCGTTTTACACACGCGTCTTACCCCCCTCCCCCATCCCTTGTGTCTTACTACCTGTTTAGGTAATACGCATATGCTAGTACTAATTACACTAGTGAGTTAGGTATAGATAAAGTTGAATTTAGAAGAAGTGTACACGCATTTGAGTGGAAAACTATTTTGTAAATTAACCCTTATTACACCCAACCGGGAATAAAACCCCGAGATCCCTGTCATCGGCAGTCTAGTCTAATACTAGAGTGTGGGTACGGCCAAACTGGGCGAACGAGCGACCGAGCGCGCGCGCGCTCGAGCCGGTACAGTCTAGTTTACAGACGCTAGGAAATAATATGGTTTGTTGGGTCATTGAGTCCTAGGAAAACTTCTCATTTTGACATTTTTATTACTATCGATAGGTTTAGCACACTTGGTACGAACGGACTAATTTAATTGGTAAGATCATCATCCATACCTATTTGTATATGTGTGTGTAAAACTGATATGTTAAAATACTTCAATATTATAATCAAAGTAGGCCTTTACAAATAATAATCACCTTTAGGTGTAGAGAGTTTGAGAGAACCACAACAATAAATCACTTGTCAAAAACCACCCTCAGTTCACTGAGACAAGATTCGAACCTTTACCTCCTAGTCAACAACTATCGAGAGCTATCTGCTAATCACGCGTTCGCTCGCCAGTTTGGCCTTACAGTCGCTCGCTCGAATGCTTGTCAGTCTGGATGAACCCTGACGCCTTACACCATGTGGCCACTGAAGCATGTCACATTATATAGTAGAAATCACCCACATTGTACCTGCTCAAGATTCGAACCTTAACCTCCGCGTCACCACCAATTCAGAATATTAATAATTTGATGGAATATTTTATCTCTCTAAAACATACCATAGTTAAAAATCCATTGTTACCACCGTTTATTACTACCCATCTGGGTTATATGTTTATTTACTAATTACACTAATGATTTTGGAGATTGGGGAGTTATGGTTAGAGGAAGTGTACTTGCATTTGCTTCCAGGGGGAGTGAAAAACCACCCTCATTACACTCGACCGAGATTCGAACCTCTATCTCTCCCTCATCAGCAGTCTAGTTTACTTAGAAAATGATTCCTTAGACCATGTGGCCACCGAGGTGGGTAAATTCATATTTAAGTATTTGATAACAAAAATTCTTGACCTTAACATATGTACAATGTTTTCGATCTCTTTCTGAATCGTGTCTGGAGCTATACTCATTTTAATAAAGCTAATGAGTAGTCATTTAAGGTAGAATTAATTGTAAAATGTGCCCGCATTTGCGTGAAAGGAGAGTAAGAAACTGTTTAAGAACTACCCATATATCATTCAGCTGGGATACTAACCCCGACTTCCTATTCATCAAAAAACCTGTTTAGAGGAGCTATATATTTAGTCCTCGTTTTCACCGATGCGGGTTTCCGATAATTGAATTATCAATATAATACTATAAAGCTATTTATAGATGTTAATTACTTCATATCCATTACTCAAATTTTATTTTTTGCTGTTTATATTTTTTTTCCCTAATTGATTCAGGAAAAAGTAATTACAAAATGATACAATTTTATCAACCCAAAATATAATTATTGTAACAAAGTTGCAGTTTGCTAACTGATGAATGTATCAAATTATAATTTTTTGAGGGATAATTTTGAGTTTTTTTATTTTTTTCACTAGTGTCAAGCAAACATGAACTCATTTATATGTTTGGAACAACAACCTTCCTCAAGACCATCAATTTAAAATATATAAAATTGATACAATTTTAAAGTAATCTATTAGTATATTTAAATTATTCTAAGAACTTTTTATTATTATTATTATATTATTTAGCACCGTGTCTTACTACCCGTTCGGGTTATACGCTTTAAGTACTAATTACGCTAATGGATTAGGAATTAGGAAGATTGAATTAGAGAAAGTGAACCCGCATTTGCGTGGAGGGAGAGTGGAAAACCATTTAGGAAAAACCACCGTCAGTTCACCCGACCGAGATTCGAACCTAGATCTCCCCGTCCTCGGCAGTCGAGCTCAACACGATTAGCGCGTTAGCCAACTACGCCACCGAGGCGGGTTTCTAAGAACTAAACTCGGTTTTCCATCTTGTAGATAAACGCGTTAGCGGATGGATTTAAGTTTGATTTAAAATAAAAATTCTATTATACAGGTAGTTTGCATTGATCATAAACATAGTTATAATAATTTGTCCTCAGCTTCCATTTAAAGGAGAGTTAATTCCTTAAAAAGCATAATACAAAATAATAAAAATAATATAGATTTTAATTACAGTATACATAAACTCGCAAACTACGGTTAAAGCAATATACCTAAGTTTAGTCATAGTTTGGAACTACCTACTTAAATTTATGTATCTTGCCACCCCATAGTGTTAAAAGGTTGTCCATAAATTATTCACCCCATTATAAACCGTAATCAATTCGTTATTTTAGGAGTTATCTTAAAATGGTTTGGGGTATTTCGCGAATTAAACAAAAAGAATTTCTTGATTTGTGTTTTTTTTTAAGCAACGCGTCTTTACTAACCGTTCAGGTTATACGCCTATGTACTAATTACACTAGTGGTTTAGGGATTAAGAAGATTTTATTGAGAGTAAGTGCACCCGTATTTGCGCGGAAGGAGAGTAGAAAACTATTTAGGTAAAACCACCCTCAGTTTACCTGACTGGGATCGAATCCCCATCTCCATGTCTTCGGTAATCTAGTCTAACACGAGAGAAGCAAGCTAGACCACGCGGCCACCGAAGCGGATTGTTGTTAATTAACTACGGCAAAACCGTTTTAAGATAATTCCTGAAGTAACGAATTTTTAAGGCTTATATTGGGATGAATAATTTTTATGTAAGCCCGTTTCGGTGGCTATATGGTCTAAGGCACTACTCTCGTAGTATACTATACTGCCGATGATGCGGAGATTGAGGTTCGAATTAACGTTGGGTGTACTGAGGGTGGTTTTTCCTAAATGGATTTCCACTCTCCCTTCGCGAAAATGCGGGTACACTGCATCTAAATATAGCCTTCTTAACCCTTAAAACCATTAGTGTAATTAGTACATGATCGTATAACCCAAGCTAGTATTAAGACGTGTTGCTAATAATAATTTATATACACACTGTATTATAATAATTGTATCTCATTGAGGCGGCCGGGGTTCAATCCTCGGTCCCGGTACATATTTATCTGATTACCAAACCCTTCCTTCACCTCTGACAAGACATCTTGTGAATGTGGGGAATGCCAGGACTCCACCGTGGTTCGGATTCCACGTTAAACTGTAGGTCCTTCATTTCCTCTCACAATCACCCTACTATTACACATTAGCGTAAGTGCGTATAACCCGAACGGGTAGTAAGATGCGGTGCTAATAATAATAATGTATCTCATTTTTACTATGAATATTACTGTGATCAATAAATACTGAAAGTGCCCCGCGGGTGGCTTAAAGGTCCCGTAGTACTTTTTTTCCTCCCCCTCAGCTAAGGTTACAAGAGACTGTTATTAATGTTACAATTAGTTCATGTGGACTCTCTCATTTCGCGCGTAGTTTATTGGGGCTGAGAGAGAACGATTCAACCCCGTCATATAAAATGTTTATATAAACCTTGTCTTGTTACTTAGAACCCCGTCCAATCTAGCCTTGTAACAAATATGTTTTCCCAGTATCCATTTCCTCAAATAAACTTACGTTATATGCTTTTATGTACTTTGTGAAATGGGAAGGGGGAGGGGGGAGCCTTTTAGTACCTCCCTGTAAATAAAATGTTTACTTTCCTGTATTTTTACATCTCGTTATAATGGATGAACCTTTTTTTATTTTTTTATTTTTTTTTACTTTATTTTGGCCCCTCGGATAAAGGAAATATTGTGATCTATGTGTTTGTATCCCGGCCTAGAACCGAAACTATTTTACCGATTGTGTTAAAATTTATTATCTAAGGTTTTCATTGGGTACCTCAAAGGGATTATTGGAATTAAATATGCAACCCTAAAATTAAGGTTAATTTACTTTAGGGCGAAAATAGAAAAAAAAAATCGAGTTCTGCTCTAATGATTTTGGTTAGAATTTGTATTCGTGCGTGCACTGTTTAACACTTTTTTTAAAAATGGCGGATTTCGTCTTTCCGGAAGAATGACTTGTCATAGATTAACGAATATATATATAATTTTGCTAATTTCTTCTCATCTGTTTGAGAAACGAATTAACTTATTAATTTGTCAACATTATAATTTAGTATAAGATCTATGTAACGTAACACTGTAATGTATTCACCCTCCATACTTGTGAAATAGAGCTCACACCTCCTCCCCTCGCAACAGCGTTACGTGGTTTATGGATGACACCTTAGGCCAGGTCCACACTTGTATAATATCCTCGTATCTCTTCCATGATGCGATCAAGGCTGAAGCTACGTGGACACGGTTGAGACCAATTTTAGTCAGATCCGTTGCGATCATTGATGCGACCCATAATCTCTAATAAAGGTATGTTGTAACGGTGGAATAAGAGAACTGAACGGTTAAAATCCTACCCGTGAAGGTTCGGATCACGTGCAGGCATGTCGTAAACTACCTCCGTAGTTTCATTCGATGTGACGGCGAAATACCGACTAGAAGCTGGACGCGGTGTTCTGATATCGCGTATCGCTATCATGATCTCTTCGAGGAAACAAGGTTGCATCCCAACCGACGCGTTCAAAGATACGGGTGTGTGATACGATACGAGGATCCGGCTACGTTGTGTAGGTCTCGATGATTACGTTGCGTGTCCGCATGCCCCGAAATGAGCATCAAGTTTGGACGTGTCGAAATATGTGGACTGTGGACAATGACGGGGAGGAAGGGTATAGGTTATGTTTGGATAAATAACACTGTTTGTTCCACTTTTAAAATTATTGGCTAGATGGTTTGTTGTTCTAAAGCTGCTTCTCACAACTATAGTATTATCACGATAGTGGGCGATAGTATCGATCACAATAGTAATCTGTTTACACAGAAATGTACAAAACACTGTGATGGCGATAAAATTGGCTACAAAATGGCCTAAGTCGTGCAGGTTCCACAATAACAGGTAAAAAAGGAATCCTGTGGAAGATTTCCACAAAAAGAAGTGGCATACTGGTTGACCCCATCTTGAGACATGAGGGACTGCTATGATGTCTAATATAAATATATTATGTTAAAGGGAAGACAAGCATAGGTAGAGCATGCTGCAATGAAGACATTGTGTAATATTAACCCGGAGAATACTTGATGGCAGACAGAATGAATGCGTCACAACATAAATCTATAACATAATTGATCATTGTGTAATGGGGTTCCCTGACTCAATCCCATGTGTAACTTAAAATAAAATAAATTATTTATGTATAAGTTCACACACATCCAACCAAAATTTAGGTTTGGATATTTATTGTTTTGTGTCTTCTCTTATGTTTAGTAAGTTTGTCAAGTCATTATAGAGTATAGAAGTAGAGTCATTTTAGAAAACTAATGTCAAATTCTTAAATATCTTTAGGAAAAATACAACGGTTCGCAGCGCTTACTATATTAATATTTCTGAGGTAGATATTTACATTGTAAACATTCCGAAATCTCGTGAAACTAGAACAAATGTCTCCATTCGAATCGTTCTTTTAAACAAAATGAATGTCTTTGCATAATATGTTATTAAAAAAATGAACAAAAAAAACTCCATTCAATTTAATTTAACTGAAAAGTAAGTCACTTAATAAGCTCTGGCTGTAAATATATATATATATTTGAATATAACTTGAAAGATTGCTCTTTGAGACATTCATAATACCCTCTTTAGATATAAAATTTCCATTTCAACGGAAGCTGCCAAATTCGATGTCTGTGCCTATAAGGCAAAGCACGTTCTATAAAGAGTGAGTAATATTCATGGGCCATATTGTAAATTGTCTCCAACATAGCCTTGAGGGAGAAAGAAGATGATAGGGTTTTCTTTTCTTCGGTCGCATTATTCATCCATTGCCTTCTTTGTTGTCTGCAAACACAACCTCTGGGCTGCTGCTCGCGTTTCTCCATTTGATGAGTGGGTTGCGGGTGTCATGGTCGGGGGAGAAGAGGGGAGATTTCCACGGGGGTATTAACGGAAGTTTGGAGAGCTTCATCGGGTGCAGATCTCAAGTTTTCTCAACAGCTTGTGTGAATATAGATCATGTTACTTTTTTTTTTTAACATGTAGAAAATCTGGAAATATCATACAATTAAAATTACATGGGCTTAGCCGAAAGCTCACACCTCTTTTGTTGCTTTTTTTTTAACATGTAGAAAATCTGGAAATATCATACAATTAAAATTACATGGGCTTAGCCGAAAGCTCACACCTCTTTTGTTGCTTTTTTTTTTAACATGTAGAAAATCTGGAAATATCATACAATTAAAATTACATGGGCTTAGCCGAAAGCTCACACCTCTTTTGTTGCTTTTTTTTTTAACATGTAGAAAATCTGGAAATATCATACAATTAAAATTACATGGGCTTAGCCGAAAGCTCACACTCTTTTGTTGCTTTTTTTTTTAACATGTAGAAAATCTGGAAATATCATACAATTAAAATTACATGGGCTTAGCCGAAAGCTCACACCTCTTTTGTTGCTTTTTTTTTTAACATGTAGAAAATCTGGAAATATCATACAATTAAAATTACATGGGCTTAGCGAAAGCTCACACCTCTTTTGTTGCTTTTTTTTTTAACATGTAGAAAATCTGGAAATATCATACAATTAAAATTACATGGGCTTAGCCGAAAGCTCCACACTCTTTTGTTGCTTTTTTTTTTTTGTATATAACTTCCATTTATACTAAACGCTATTAGGAAGAAAACAACGAAAGTTAATTTTGTTAGCACCTCGTCTTACTATCTGTTCCGGTCATGAGGCTATGTATTAATAATTACGCAAATGGGTTAAGGATGAATAAGGTTCATTTGATAGGAAAGGTATCAGAATTCACTTAGAAAGAAAGAGGAAAATCATTTAGTAAAAACATCTCTCAATACACTTGACTGGAATTTGATCCCCGATTTTTCCGTCTTAAGTAGTCTAATATATTGCCAGAGTAACGCCTTGAGCCATGCGGCCACCGAAGCGGGTTATATATTGTTTACAAAATATTTTTATTTATATTTGAAGAAAAATTGATGAGTTTTTCTTCTCGAACAAATTGACAACAACAAAAACATAATTTTAAGGGGTCCAAGAAATGGAGGGAAAAAAGATCTCTATCGTAAAAGTATAGCTCACTTGACTCCAAATTTTTATAAAAACCTGAATTTTAAACTAATAAACAAAAAAATAAAAGTCTAAATAAAAAAAAAATCATATCTTTGAAATGATTGGTCGTACAAAAAATATTGTTTTAAAATAACCCAAAGATTGATTTTATTTGCTTAACACTTTGTATTAAAATGAGTTTGTAGCATTAAAACAATTGGGAGCACAGTAATGTATTTTAATAGTGCTATATAATAATAATAATAATAATAATAATAATAATAATAATAATAATAATAGAAGACGCGAATACAAAATATTGGGCTTACTTCGTTGGGATTTGCGGCCTAAAGTTATTACACACGTACCCTGAAAAATTGCAAATCTACTTCCTCGGGTTACACTATGACTCGGGTGGGTAAGTTTCTCCACAAGTAGCGAATTGGCCAAAATATTGTGGTGAATTTGAGTTTTCCAGGTCTCACAGTAAGCTAAACTTTTTTTACTTACGGCGTGTGCTGGTTTTAACATGAGATTTCTTGCATATGATTGGAAGCATTCTGATTTCTAAATGGCGTCATTGACGTAACACTGCCTCACATTACTCCCCTCTAATCACTCCCTTCATATAGGGATGTGAAAAAAGTATCGATATTGTACTAATATCGATATTTTCCTTTCGATACTAGTATATTACTCGATACTTTTACTGATATTAGTACTCATACTCCGGTATCGGATCAGTATCAACAGAAACAACTTTTGTTCTTATCTTCGATCATGGTGGGATTAAATTTTTACTAAGCTGATCTGTAGAGGAGGAACAAATTACATTATTTCTCAATCCTCAATCCGGTCTTCATACTAAAGGATTATCAAATCTTGCAATTTTTCATCATTTGCGTTTAAGGCAGTTGTAACTGAGTAGTCAAGGTGTACTTTTTTGTTTACACAAACTTGTTCAAACAGTGTGTGTTGTTTTAAATGCTCGATTGAGAAACACAACTTCTCAATTTTTACATGGTGTGGCGAATTTAACTTCTTCGCCACACATGTGGTTACATCGAACATTATGTTGCCCATCTCAGCAATATGGTGAAGATCATAGGAGAGTACACGTTACCTGCCGGTGACTCATGGAAGTAAATATGTTTAGCTATATCAAGACTGCTTAAAGTATAATAATAATATGTAGTAATAGTAATAATAATAAAATACTCACAAATTCGAAATTGTTTAATTTTCGATAAATTGGATTTATGAAGAAATATTTGAATGCCTTTTTTTTAAAATTTTTTTGCATCCATTTTTCTACGTCACTGAGTGATAATCGTTCTTACTGAAAGATTCGCTAGGGTATTTAAGTAAAAGAAATAGGCCTTTTTAGAAATATGAAATGTAAAGTTTTTCTTCAACTTTTTTCTGAAAAAATTATCAACTATTTATTATATTATTATTATTATTATTATTATTATTATTATCATCATCACCGCATCTTACTACCCGTTCGGGTTTTACGCACTTACGCTAATGTGTAATGGTAGGGTGATTGTGAGATGAAATGGAAGACCTACAGTTTAACGTGGGATCCGAACCACGGTGGAGGCCTGGCATTTCCCACATTCACAAGTTGTGATTAATACACGTCCTGTCAGAGGTGAAGGAAGGGTTTGGCAATCAGCTAAAATCTGTACCGGGACCGAGAATTTAGCCCCGGACCCCCAGGACAGAAGTCCGACACCTTACCCCTAGACCATCAGGTCACCATCAACTATTTAAATAAAACGAATGCACTCTAGATATCCCAAATTTTAAAGTCTACACATAATTTTAATGAATCATAAAGACGTTAAACAGCAGAAACAATGTTAAATAAGTTGCAATAAAACAAAATTTGCTATTCTAATTCTCTTCTCGCATTCAGGTCATGTGGAATTGTTATCGTTTGGCTCTCCCGCGTTGTCACACATCGACTCTGGCAACGACTTTAAGTAGTTGTCGTGCGCTCGAGGGCTCAATCACTCCACCAGGACCAAGCCGAGGACAACAAAAAGAGGTTCATTCTCGACACAAGAGTATGTCAAGACTCGACTGGCAATATTCCTTGATTTGCCCCGCGCTATGAGCCTCTCTCTTTCTCTCTCTCTCTCTCTCTGTGTTGATACAACGGCCGGATATTGGCGCGCTAGAAGACTCACTTACCCCCCCGATCCCTCCCAATACTCCCTTTCAAGCCCGATCTTCTATTATTGTCATTATTCGTCGCTAGGCGTCGGCTGTTGTGGTTTCGTGGCCTTGTGCTTGATGTGATGTTTCCAGGGAGATTTTCTTTGTGAAGTCTTGGTCAGAGAGAAAGTAAAAAACACTCTGATGCCATGATAGCTTGAATTCCAGACAAAGAATGTATTACTATAACTATTACCAGTGCTCGGATTTTGGTGAGATATCTTCTTTTTTTTTCAAATACAATGGTCATTGTTGTGTATTTTTAACATCTTTTTATATTATTTGATAACTTTTAATTTTTATCTCTCATCCTTTGCTAACGCAGCACCCCAACAATGGTTAAATCAAAATCCCTAAGGCAACTGTAAGTAAACAACCATACGCAATAAATAAATAAAAAAAATGAATGTATCGCTTCCTATCGCTAAACAACGTTTTGAATAAACTCTAATAATTGTGAAACCAAAAAGTGCCTTTTTATTGCAAAAACCAACAGGTTATGGGCCCAGGCACGTAACGACATTAGTGCGTGATTGATTTTGTTAAAATAAATTCACTTGGTGCGATATTTTTGGAGAAAATCCGACGAGACATTTTGAGGTTAGGACGACGCCGCCACGCTCACAATGGACTCGACGAAGATTATCAACGTTGGACTTCTGGAAGGAAAAGGAAACTGGAATACATGGCGATATAAACTGAGCATTTGTTTACGAGGTATCCCCGGAGCGACAGACGTAATTGAAGGCAGGTTAGTCAAACCAAGGGCGTTGTCAGATGAAGCGACCGCGGCACAAAGAGCGGAGTACCAGACATCGCTCGACGCTTTTAATAAGGCAGACAGCCATGCGTTGATCGTTTTAACCGCAAATATGACGGAAGAGACACTTCAGAAAATAATGCGTCTCAAGTCAGCCCGGGAGGTGTGGCTCGAACTGCACAAACTCTTCGACGGCGTCTCCGAAGACAAGGTTTACAATTTATGCCTTAAGTTCTTTAGTTATGAAAAAGCCGTTGAAGATGATATCGCTACGCATGTCTCAAAATTAAAGAATTTGTGGAGCGAACTAAAGCAGGAAATGAGTAACGACGCCGAGCTAACCTCAAATTTGCCAGATTTATTTATGATCTGTAAAATTTTAGGTACGTTGCCTGAAGATTACTTTTCATTCAAGTCGAGCTGGATGCTGATGTCAAAAGCTGACAGGACAATCGACAATTTGACGAACCAGCTGTGTGCCTACGAGAATGCACTGAAAGGCAAACAAGAGTCATCTCAACAAGAAGCCCTCTATGTTAATTCGTCAAAGCAGCCAAACAACTCGCACAAGAATCAGCAAAAGGGTGACAAAAAGAAATTTTGCACCTACTGCAAGAAGAAAAATCACCTTGCAAAGGTATGCAGGAAGCGAATCGCGGATGAAGCACTTGGCAACAAAGCCAGCAACTCGGAAAATCCGGAAAAGGGTGCAAATATGATCCTGACTACGGTAGCCTCGACTGTGATGAACTTGGAGTGCAACTCCAAGTTCTGGTATGTAGATAATGGAGCAACAAGTCATGTTTCTAATAACAAAAATATTTTTAGGACGTTCGAGTCTTTTTCTACAAACCACACAGTGATCACAGCGAATGGCGTGAAGGTTGCGGCTATTGGTAAAGGCGACATTGACATCGAAGCAGAAGTCAACGGCAAGATGCACAAGCTCACGTTGGCTGATGTATGGTGTGTTCCCGGGATCCAGAGAAATCTATTCTCAGTCCTTGCAGCGCAGGATAAGAACAAGGAAAGCAGGTTCATCTCGTCTCCAGAGGTTTGCAACTTCATCGTCAACGGCGAAGTGAAACTGACTGGAGTTCGTGAGCGGTTTGGTGGACTCTACAGGCTGAATGTGAAGAACGTGAACGACATTCCATCCAATGAAGTCAACGCAACAGAAGCAAACAATCTTCTCCAACTTTACCATGAACGATTCGGACATCAGAACAAGCGACACGTGAAATCCCTTCTGGACAAGCTGGGAATTCATGTCAACTTGGACAGTGAACTTTGTGAAGGCTGCGTCTATGGCAAAGCTCATCGTCTGCCTTTCGGTACGAGGTCTAAGACAACGGAACCGGGAGAGCGGATCCACACAGATGTTTGCGGTCCATTCAAAGAGTCCATGTCAGGATACTTGTACTTCGTCCTCTTCAAGGATGACTACACAAAGTTCAGGACCATCTACTTTTTGAAAGAGAAGTCCGAAGTTGCAGAGAAGTTGGCTCAATTCGTTGCGGAAGTCAAGACTCTTGGACACAACATCAAAGAGCTGCTAAGCGACGGTGGCAAGGAATTCGACAACAAGCATGTCAGAAAAATCCTACAAAAGGAAGGAATTGTTCAACGCATTACGATGCCCTACACTCCAGAGCAGAATGGCTCCAGTGAAAGAGAGAACCGCACCGTGGTTGAAACTGCTCGAGCAATGATGTATGCTCATGGAAAGCTGCCTCAGATGCTTTGGGCCGAGATGATCAACACAGCAGCCTATGTTCTCAACAGGACAGGACCTTCCCGAGTTGATGGAAAATCTCCCTACGAGTTGTGGCATGGCAGTAAACCAGGTCTGAAACATCTTCGGGTGATCGGATCTACCTGCTATCCACACATTCCAAAACAACAAAGGAAGAAGATGGATCCAAAAGCAATCAAAGGAATTCTCATCGGATACGACAAAGACGACGGCTACAGGATCTTCTGTGAAGAGGAAGGAAGACTCATCAGATCAAGAGATGTCATCTTCGAGGAAAAGGTGCTAGAGCATAAAATCGACAACTATCTTCCGGAAAGTCTCGACTCTGCTGCTGAACCAGTGGATTCAACTTCTGAAGAAAGTCAAGAAGATGATGACAAAACGCAAAGCGAAGAAAATGATGATGAATTCTGGGATATGAGTACTGTTGATGAAGAAGAAGGTCTAGATGAACAAGTTCCAGATAGTGCTCCAAGTCCAGATGAAGAAGCCATCGTCAAGCGCCTTCGTAATCGTTCGTCGCTCAAACCTCCAGAGAAATATCAGGACTTCGTGATGCTTCTCTCTAGCCCTCTTCAGGAACCTGGATCCTACAAAGAAGCCATGCGATCGGATCAGCAAGATCGTTGGAAAGAAGCTATGAGTCGTGAGATGAAAGCTCTTGAAGAGAACAAGACTTGGGAACTGGTTGATCTACCCCCAGGAAAAAGAGCAATCTCGAATAAATGGGTCTACCGGATCAAAACCAACGCCGATGGATCGATTGATAAATACAAAGCCAGACTGGTCATCAAAGGCTTTTCACAGCGGAAAGGAGTGGACTACGATCAAACCTTCAGTCCAGTTGCAAGAACATCAACTATAAGAACTTTACTCAGTGTTGCTGCCAACGAGAAGATGAGACTAGCACAAATTGACGTCTCAACAGCATTCCTCTATGGTGACCTCCAGGAAACCATCTACATGCAGCAACCTGAAGGACATAGTGATGGATCCAACCGGGTTTGCTGCCTGAAGAAAAGCTTATATGGACTGAAGCAAGCTCCTCGATGCTGGAACAAAAAGTTCAGCAACTACATCGTCAGCTTGGGATTCAAGCGAAGTAAAGCGGATCCCTGTCTGTTCGTGAGACAAAAAGGACAGAAGAAGATGTTTTTCGTTCTTTACGTTGACGACGGACTGATTGCAGCTGAAGATGAGCAAGAACTTCAGAAGTTCATCAACGATCTGAAAAAGGAGTTCAAAATCACCTCCATGCCGGCGTCTTATTTTCTAGGATTGGAAATCAGCCGAGAAAAGGACGGATCAATTAGTGTGAGCCAGAAACACTACACGGAGACCATACTCGAGAGATTTGAAATGACCAACTGCAAAACTGTATCTACTCCAATTATCAAGGACAACGATGCAGAAGAAAGTCCTCCAAATCCTGACTTCCCCTACAGACAAGCTGTTGGAGCACTTATGTTCTTGATGTGCGGCACACGACCAGACATCGCATATGCTGTCAGCGTGGTGTCCAGAAACCTCGAAAATCCAACCAACCGTGATGTTCAGAAAGTAAAAAGGATTCTGCGGTATCTGAAAGGAACGACAGACTACGGACTGATCTACAAATCCAACCTGGAAAAAGGTGTATTTGATTGTTTCAGCGATGCAGATCATGGTGGCTGCCTAACTACAGGACGCTCTACCTCAGGAGTGCTCTGCCGGTACTCTGGGGCACCTATTTCGTGGATGAGTCAGCGACAAGCCTCAGTTGCCATATCCACAACCGAAGCTGAAATCGTAGCTGCCAGTGAAGCTGCGAGAGAGATGCTGTGGACCAAGCGGCTTCTGAGCGAACTTGGCCATCTGAAGTCGACACCTACTCTGCAAGTTGACAACGAAGCAGCCATCCGGCTTGCACAAAATCCTGAGTTTCATCGAAGAACAAAACACATTCGGATCAGACACTTCTTTGTTCGCGAATTGGTCACCGATGGGGAAATCAACATTTTAAAAGTTGACACTCAAAATCAGCTCGCGGACATTTTTACAAAACCATTGTTTTCAGTTCATTTTAAATTTTTATGTAACAAAATGGGAGTTTACAAGTTATAAAATAAGGGAGAGTGTTGATGTATTTTAACATCTTTTTATATTATTTGATAACTTTTAATTTTTATCTCTCATCCTTTGCTAACGCAGCACCCCAACAATGGTTAAATCAAAATCCCTAAGGCAACTGTAAGTAAACAACCATACGCAATAAATAAATAAAAAAAATGAATGTATCGCTTCCTATCGCTAAACAACGTTTTGAATAAACTCTAATAATTGTGAAACCAAAAAGTGCCTTTTTATTGCAAAAACCAACAGTCATTAATACAGTAACTCTATTTTTAATCCCCTTGTTGTAAAATTATATATTTTATAGGTTATTTTTGGTAATTTTGGAATTTAAGGCTTTACTTTCTTGATATGCGTTATTTTGATGCATTGATGTTGAAGAAGTGTAATTTTAAATAATGCTGATATTTATAGAAGCATAAATTCTAAAACACTTTTTTTTCAACAGATAGTTGACAGAATGAAAAAATAACGTAGACCATGATATTCGAATCCTCTTTGACGGTATGTTTCTAAAATACATATTCCCGATGACTACTACTAGTTGATAAATGCTTTTTATTGCATAGATAGATATTTTTAGTTTTATTTTGTAAATCACGTGATTTAGTCGTGTGCATTCACTTACAGTTTTTGT
Organism: Timema cristinae; assembly: GCA_039000515.1. Classification (NCBI taxonomy): domain Eukaryota; kingdom Metazoa; phylum Arthropoda; class Insecta; order Phasmatodea; family Timematidae; genus Timema; species Timema cristinae. The sequence continues at coordinate 20,264,458 of JBCFYV010002255.1, read as the reverse complement.
TCATATATTTAGGTACTTTTTAAAAAAAAATAAAGTCTTTTTTAGAATCTGTAGGCCATTTTGTCATTTTTTGATCATAGTTGGTCATCAAAATCTGAGCCTTGATTATTGCTATATACCCGCCACTTCCCCCAAAAACATGTTTTTAGTGTGTGTTTTTTAAATCCTAACTTATGGTATTAAGTGGTATTACAGTTTTGATACTCACCTGAACTAGTCAAGAAATTTGGTGTGATAGGGAATAGTTAGAGAAATTTTAATGTTACTAGAATCTTTCTTTATTCTTTCGATAATTGATTTAAAATACGAAACATACAGTAACTACATAACTATTATTGCTACTCGTAATTATGTGAGATATTTTCGTAATATACCTATTTAGCGAAAATAAATTATTGTGCCAAGAATTCAATACGAACATTGAAAATGACTAGAGTTTTTATTCATAGCATTGCATGTAAAATACTGGGAAAATTCATATTATGTTTTGTATTGGAAACCTGAAAGAGTTGTAACACTATTGAATTATCGCCCCACGTTGGGCGTCGATTGAAACACTACGGATTAATTCCTTGATATAATGCTGTGATGATATTTAGGTTGTCTATGGCTCGGTGGTCGAGCGCCTATCATCACTGTACGGAATAGATACCGTTTAACCAGCTGTTAATTGCTCCGTGGCCAAGCACTAATTAAATCGGTATATTAATAAAATTAAAGAAAGAGAACTATTGATGGCTGTTGATTCACACACGGTTTATTCAAATGACATCTGTTAATTACTTATACATATTCCAATTAAATGCTTTATATCAATGCACACTTGTGATATTAATGTAAATTATTGTATTCTGTGTTAGACTGTGACTGCGAGAGCCAATGAGTCCCTGACTGCGTTGCTTGTATGAGCGTGTGTGTTAGAGCAACTTGTGTGACGTTGTTTGTGCGACTTGTGCGTCTGCGGGGATGCCTTAAACATACGCACAACGGCTTATATATGACATACCCCTTGCCTCTTGCTCCCTTCGTCAACAGTGTAAGAACTAACTAATAGAAATAGTCCTGGCGACAAGTGTTGTGAAGGCTAGTTTCTTATTGGTATAGGGAATTGGCGTATTTGCCAAATACCGCGGAGCTGTTCCTTTAACAGGAAAAATGGTATAGAAAATATATTTTAATGGTGTAATCCTTTTCCCATTATTTCTGAAATGCGCGTGTTTATTCATGGATGAATCATAAAAGGATATTCTAGATATGTTACTTTAAAGAAAAATTGCCTTCATCCATTACTTTTTACATAATTTAGAGTGATCTAAATCAATATCATTACAGAGTCGGGTGGTATAAACATTTAGAAAACACATCAACCCTGTATTTCTATAGAGCGAGCAGTAGTTCACAAAATGGGCTTTATCGCCCCATGAGGAATGATGGGATTGGCCAGTGGGGTGTTTTAGGGGATGATCTTAGATGCATTCTAATACAATTCAATGCAGACTTTGGGGAACTGCCATTGCTTCAATAAGTCTATTCCTTAAATTAAGAATGTATTGAGCAGTGAAATAGTTCCTAAATTGGTCAATGTGTTGTTATCTAAGGGATTTTCTAAACTAGTATCTTACTTTTAAAAGCTGGTATCACAGTATAAAGTTCGTCATTTTTGTTAAATGAATCAAACTAAACCACTTTAATTGGGTTTTCAGTTAAATGTGTCATTAAATGTTACTGTTTAAATATTATGAGCGTCACTGTGGATTAGCGGTCAGAGTTACTGGCTACATATCCAGATGTACTGGGTTTAATCCCTGGTTCTTCCAGATGTTTCTGTGAAGTAGTGGGTCAGGAACGAGGTCAACTCAACCTCGTGAGGACAAACGAGGAGTTACTTGGATGAAAAAGAAGCGGCTCCGGTCTAGAAAAGAGAGATTAATGGCCGCAGGGTTTGTTGGGTTGACCGCATGATACCCTATATCGGCAAATGTTGGCACTATTTTCGCCAACAGAGGGTGGCGGCTTGGTCAGTTGTGCTCGCTTGCCGGCTGACATCATGGATTTTTTTTTATTTGATGTTATTATCTCCCTTATTTTTATTTTTTTTAGCACAGCATCAGGTTATACGCATATTTACTATTTACTCTAATAAATGAGGGATGAAGAAGGTTGAATTTAGAGGAGGTATACCGGCATTTGTGTGAAGGGAAAGTGGAAAACTATTTAGTAAAAACCTCCTTCAGTACACTCTACCGGGATTTTAACCCTGATATACCTGTAATCGGCAGGCCAGTCTTACACTAGAGGTATATCTTAGACCATGTAGTCACCGAAGCAAGTACATATCTTCTTTATTGTGTCATGCAAGCTGTTAACTGAATAATGGTGTTTACAGCGTAGGGTAGGGGGTACTTGGGACGACTTCCTGAAACGTTTGAGAACTACTGCTAAAGAGAATGTAACATGAGCGCGACCGCAGGAAGGTGATCCAAATTTCTGTCTGTGTGGCGGTTTGGTGTCTGGCAAGATTCCACCACGGCAAAGGGAGCATAGGTAGCATGTATTTTACCGGCATTAGTTATACTCTAGACTACCTCCTGCTTGAGACAATATTCTGCTCTCCTATTATGTGTCTCGCAAGTTACGGGGACGTTGATCTTGGCTTTGCGTCTTACTTGTACTACACTGAATATTATATCCGAGTGATATGCTCGGTTACATTGGTAAGCAGCGATGCCATTCCCTTATTTTTGCGTGGTCAAATTTGGCAACACTAGAATACCGATTTTGTCGGGAGCTTCGTCTTAACCGCTTCACTGGCCTAACGGTATAAGGCGTCGGTGTAGTACTAGACCGGCCCGCTAGTGACGAGGAGACCAGGGTCTGAATCCCGGTCGGATATATTGAGGGTGTTTTTTTTTCTTAAATTGTTTCCCATTCTCCTTTCACGCAAATGCTGGTATATTATCTCTAATATGCTTCCTTCCTCGTTCCTACCTCATTAGAGTAGTTATAATATATTAGTATAGTCGGACCAGGTAGTAAGATGCGGTAAAAAAACATATAAAACTCTTCTTCTTAGTCCAGTCTTTGGCACAATCATTAAGTTCCTCGGTTAGGTTTTCGTGTTACTCTTTTTAACTATTACAAAAATATGTTTTGATTGGATGCTTTTGTTTTATTTGTAATTTTCTCAAACCTTAATAAAGAGAACAACATTTATTATTGATTATGTCAATGTATAGTTTTGTTTTGCGCAGGTAACATTGTGACTAAAACCTGTTGTTCATCATAGGTAATGTATTGTAAACACTCGACCTTAAGTATTAGGGTTTAGTGTGTTGTATTATATACTACAATGTTTGTCTGTTAACTATGAGTAAAGTAACGGTTTAGACACTACAGGTTCAACGAGTACGAAGGAAATATTGAGAATTTTCATCCCTAAAATACATTCTATGATTGTGGCAGATGTCCATGTTTCTAAAATAGTCTTCATTCTTAGTCCGATAGAAAATATATTTGCTAAAATTAAAAAGAGAACATTTCTGGGTTAAGAACTGGTTGCTACAAAGAAATAGATTCACATATTTAAATTTACTTAACTTTATCAGAGATGATGATAGTCCTGACTACAAAAATTACTTCAAAATGTCTGATGAGAACCTAAATTATTTGTTTGAAAAATTAAGTCTGTTCAGATCAAAACAAGAGACTGTCTTGTGGGGTGCTATAACACCTGAATAAATTGGTGGTACTCCTCTAAATAATGTATATTTTCTCTGAGGATGGTTTGCTATGACAAATAAAACACACTCCTTTGTTTTAGCACCGCGTCCTACTACCCTTTAAAGCTATACACTAATATACTGATTACGCTAATGAGTTAAAGATGAGGAAGGTTGAATTTAGAGGAAGTGTACCAGTATTTCCGTCGAGGGAGGGTGGAAACCATTTAGGAAAAACCACCCTCAATACACCCTAATGGGACTCGAACCCCGATATATCTGTCATCAGCTTTCTAGTGTATTACGAGAATGACACCTTCGAACAGAGGTTGGCAAACTTTTCTCCCCGGGGGCCACATGGACATCTGTAAGGTCTCTAGCAGGCCGCACCTAACAAATATTTTAATTTGCTAAATAATTAACTTTATTTTCACACAACAATACATTTATTAGTCATATACCTAGACTAATTACCATACACACAAGCTTATGCTTGTACACATGCAACATTATAAACGAGCTCGCTCATTTGTTCACACGTTTTAAAACACGCACTGATTATAAATATTTAAGGCAAAAAAATCACAAAAGTTAGAAATTTGTATGAGGGCCGCACAAATTGACCTCATGGGCGTAATTTTCCCACGGCTGCCTTAGTCCATGTGGTTACTGAAGCAGAATATACTTATTTGGTTGGGGGAAATTCGTTTAAGTGTGGTTTACTGATGACTTTTTTAAAAAATTTAATATTAAAAAAATTACTAGCGATTTGGTTAAATTGGCTGTTTTTTAAGTTTATTACGTTTTATATATATATATTTCTAAATACTAATACATGGCGTCAAGCTCGTCCTGTGTGGTCGGCATAGAGATTGAGATTCGAATCTCGGCCGTTTGCACTGGAGTTGGTTTGCCATATGCGATTTATCACTTTGTTTTGTTTTTTTCATCATCCATCCAAACTAATATGACTCCTAAATCGATAATAATTTGTACCGTGCATATTTTATACGTCAAATAACTTTCGTGTTAAAACGTACTCGCTAAAAAATAAACACAACAAAACATCAAAGTATGCCCAAATGCCATAAAGATTTTCTTGTAGTTAATATAGAAATATGTTTTCAAATCTCTCTCTCAATTAAAAAAATAATTATATATGTATATATATATATATATATATATATATATATATATATATTATATATATATATATATGGATCTCAACACCTTCAAGCGTTTAATTTTTTTTATTTCCCAAAGTACAGCTTTGCTTGTAGATTCAAACAGTAGGTGCGATTCCTTATTTTCCTTTAAATCTTTTGGAGTACATTTTGAAGTAATAGAAAAGTTTCTGTGTGGAGACTTTAAAGGATTTTTGATATGTTCCCGTTGATAAAAGTTCTAGAGTGCAAACATTGTTTAAAACTAAAGTCGTGGTACTTTTTCCCTCCCTCACCCTTTTTCTCTCTTTCTCTCTCTTTTAAAGAAATAGTTCCCTTGTCTTTTTAAAATATTTGAAAACTTTAAAAGAGAATTCTCTTACACGTCTTCCACCATCCTTGGCACTCATGGTTTGGGGCGCTGGGGAAGTGGTTGAGAAAGGACTGAAGGGGGGAATAACAGTTGAAATGAAAGCTCTTCTCATGACAGAAAAAGTGGGTTCGGTAGTATTTTTCCGGCGCAACTACTGAGCTACGTTAATTATCTCTCTAATGAAAAGTACACCCTCTTACTAAACTTTTTCTCAGTCTCTTATAAGCATGACACGCTAGTTCTTTTTGTTTTGGATAAATTATACATTAAAATGTAACTAATCAACTCTCTGGCAACCTAAAAGTTCATTTACCGCCATAATGAAAGCTCGCCTTTCAACCTACCTAACCTCACACCCAACTAGGGAAGTGAAAAATGTATCGATACTTTACTAATCGATATTTTCCATTCAATACTAGTATTTTTACTCGATACTTTTTTATTCTAATACTTTTACTGATATTAGTACTCACACTCCAGAATCGAAAGAAACATTTTTTGATCTTCTATCATGCTGGTATTTTTTTAAACACCTAGTATTATTATTATTATTATTATTATTATTATTACTATTATTATCATTACCACTGCGTTTTACTACCCGTTTGGGTTATAAGCTTAAATACTAATTACGCTAATGAGTTAGGAATTGGGAAGGTTGAATTTAGAAGAAGTGAACCCTCATTTGTGTGAAGGGAGAGTGTGTAACCATTTAGTAAAAACCACCCTGAGTTCACACGACCAAGATTCGAACCTTGATCTCCCCGTCCTCGGCAGTCTAGCTCAACAATAAACTAGTGCGTCAGATAACTACGCCACCGAGGTGGGTCATGCTTAATATCCATCATACAATACTATGTATCATACCATCCACGTTCCATCACATAACATAAACGCGTTAAACCTAAGTACATTAAAATATGGTTAAATTAGTATAATTTTCAGTGTTTAAATAAATATGAAAATACAATTATGTTGATGCAAAAGTTGAAATAATTATATTAGGTACTGAATTTCTTTTCATTTTTTTTTTAATATTAAAATCTCGATACCGTTAGTTACTGTTTTCGATACTTTTCTTTCGATACTATTGCGGTATCGATATTTTTCTTCCGATATTCATAATAAGTTTAGTATCGATACTTTTCTTTCGATATCACACCCATACACCCAACCTCCTTCAATTCCATTCTCCTCCCATCGATGTCTTGGACTAACAAGACTAAATTGTATCTACAGGTTTCCCAACTAAAGTTTATTTAATCTTTTTATGGCTACGTGCTTCGGTGGTCGCATGATCTAAGGCGTCACCCTTGAAATAGACTAGACTGCCGATGTCAGCGAGATCGGGGTTAGACTCTCGGTCGGGTATACTGAGAGTGGTTTATGTTGCTTATTACTTTTATAGCGCTGTCAATTTAAAAAAATAATCTCAAAACTCTTTGATTTTCTGAGCTTTTGATAAACCCTCAATCAGCCGTTTGTTGTACCTACTACTTCCCAACAAATCGTAAACACTTTAGAGGAGAAAATATTTACACAAACTTGGCACACATAATGAGTCACACGAAAATAATTACAGGCCGCCATTGTTCGACAAAGAAAACGTTTTCTCGGTTGTGTTTGAAGTAGGGTAAAGAGTGTGTGTGTGTGTGTGTGTGTGTGTGTGTGTCTGGGGGGGGGGGGGCAGTTCAGTGTGCGGAGACCCTAGTTGAGTAGCAGTACACTTGAAAGGGGGGGGGGGGGGTGTATTTATTTATTTATTTATTCCTTTACGGAAGAACATTGTGTTGTGTATAACTTTTAAAAGGGGGCCAAATGGTACCCATCTGACCAGTTTGCTTTATTTTTAATCTCTCTTGACAGAACATTTTGATAACTAATGTCGACGTTTCATGACTACCTGAGCCTGTAAAAGTTGTTTTCTCTATTCCGTTTGTCTGTTTACCGATAGGGCTAAGGACTTGGTATATATTGGTTTTCATCAGTTCCCCCATAGAGAAGTACCTAACTAGATCTATCCCTAAAATCAAGGGCAGTTTAATTAAAGGTTAAAATAGAAAACATCTTGAAATAGGTCCCAACAATTTTGATTGAAATTCGACTAAGGCATAGTTTTCAACATTAATAAAAAAAATATACCCATCTTTTATTTGTAAAAAATAACGTTGGTGGTACAAATCTCCTCAACTCTTTGAGACACGAAAAAAATAAAATTATAATTGCATAGTTGTGGGACTGTTAAAGATAAAAAAATGTTCCAAAAGGGAAACGGAAGGTGGAATGAACATCGAAAATTGTTAAGTATCTTTATTTTAATTTTCGCCTCATTCTTTAAGTCGAGTAAGGACTCATCGCATATATAAAATTTAACTATTTTTAAATATTTATTTTGATGCAACATATAAAACTGATGTAGCCATTGTTATTTAAAACAAACGTGTTTTTTTGTTTATTTTTAAACCTAGGGACATCAACATGCTCTCCAAACAAAGGTTAAATATAAAGTGTTTTTTTTTACCACCCAAGGGTTTCTACTAGGTCATGAATGTCACCAAAGTCACAAAAAAAGTTACTAATTGCAAAAATAAAAAGGTCACGAAAGTCCCTGAAAAGTCAAGAATTTTCAATATTTCAGTTATCAATTCACGAAAATATCTTTGTATTTCCCGTGCATTGTAACAACGCGAACTTGTCAAATAGCGAGCCACCTACTACCCATAATGCCATGCGCTAGCCACAAGTTGCCTGATTGTTTTTACTGTGATACCAAGGACAGGGTTAATGTTTGCGATTAGTTAAAGTTTAATGTTGCTTGTGAGTGCATTATGCCTATATATGCATTATATACTGATCAACCCTTTACCGAAGGAATTTTGTGGTCATAAAAGGTCACCAAAAAGTCACTAATATTTGTTTCTCCAACTCAGTAGACACCTTGTAAGCGTTCTGGTTAAATTCCTACACTTAAGTACTAGCTACGCTATAATTTTAAGGTTTAGGGAGATTTTATTTTTAGGAAATGTACCCGAATCTTTGTGTAGGGAGAGTAGAAAATCATTTTAGAAAACCACCCTCACTATATCCGACCGAGATTCGAACCTCGGATCTCCCGTCATCGGCAGTCTAGTCTTTGGCGAGAGTGGCGCGTTAGACCACGTGGCCACTGAAATGGGTAAAATTAATTAATTATTGTAGTACTATGTTATGTCATATTTTTGTCCGACACATTTGCTCGGTCGGTAGCCTATTTAGCCAAGGGTCTTCGGTTCTATTCCCGGCATGACCAAAATATTTATCCTTGGTGAAATGTGGGTTTTCCCTTGAACAGTTATGAATTAACTGCGAGCGGTTTGATGTTGTGTCTGTTCTAATTGTAAGTTAGTTTATAGGTCGTGTGCTGACATAATAAATTGCTTAATAAAGTGCACGTTAAAAATCTTAAATAATAACAATAATATTTATTTAAAACTCGTGAAAATTCGCATATTGGCTTTGAAATATTACGTTTTAAAGTTTTTTTTGTTTAGTTCTAGCTCTAGAGTGGCTTATACCAAGCAAGCTTTGTTGGAAATTGTTATTTTATTGTCATTGTTTTCTTCCCAATAGGTTACTTGAAGCTTTAATGGAATTTGAAGAATGGGTGGTCCTACTATACAATTTGTTTCTGTAATTGTAATTTTCAAAAGAGAACCACTATGTGGTTTTTATACCCCAATTTTCCACGAATGGTCATTTCTGGCAGATAAAAATTACTGGATTTATTTTCATATCTCTATTGGTCAATTAATGTGATATGCAGCTGTCACTTTTGATAGATGATATCACTACCTATAAAATAATACTAATAATTCGGGGAGTAGTGGGTTAAGCACATACCTACTAATAATATAATAAAATGTTATCAATGCTGAACCTATAATTATGATATTTTATTCTAAAAGGTGCTTCAAAATGCTCATTTGTAAGAAAATAAAGGTATAGTTGTCAAAGAAGGCTATTTTTATGAAAATTGGACTGTACATATATGAACTCTTAGTAATCAAAGTGTCATAAGATTTTTGCTAACAGATTTTTATAATATTATGATATAGGTTCTAATTCTTACATTTATTTTAGACATTAAATGTACACTTTCTGAACCGATTGGTTATCTCAGCACACGACTTATTAGGTAACTTGAATCTAGATCAGGCACAACATCCAGCCCCCAGGCTTTAATTCATTGCCGTGAAAGTGGACACCCAATTGTTTTTATCAATCAGTAGACAGATACGATAAGGTATCGGGCATGATATAGATCAGTTGTGGGCAACGTATGTTTCAATTTATTCACATGTGTGGCGAATGAGAAGTGAAAATCGTCACACCACGTAAACAACGAGAAATTAGGTTGCTCAATCGAACATTTAAAAACAACACAACCTGTTTGAACAGTTGTATTTAAAAAAATGTACACTTTGACTACTCTGTTGAAACTTCCTCAAACGTTAATGATGAAAACGGTTCAAATTGAAATTTCAAGACAATTTAACGCGAAATTTGACTATCCTTTTGTATAACAGCTGTATAAATATTAGCCCATTATCTCAACTCATTGCACCTCAGTATAAGTTACAACCAGCACATATCACAAGGAATATTTTTTAATTTTACTGTGAGAACTGTAAAACTTATATTTATCACACTTTTATGGCCAATTCACTACTTGTGGCTTTTGTCAATAAGGTTGCCCACTCCAAATATAGATTAGCTCAATTGTTTTGCATGCCTATTTATTCTATTTATTTATTTATCTTTGTTTCAGGATGTGGAGGGGTGGAGGATTGGTGGCGGTGACGCTTTCGGAAGTTTTGGAGCTCAGAGGACCTTCTTCAGGACTCTCTGAACAAGAACTGTGGTCCTTGCTGTGCCAAGCGGCGCAGGCCCTTCAGGATCTCTTCCTCACAAGTTAGTGACGTCACATTTCATTACTATACCATTTAAATATGTATCATCTTAGCGTGTCGGAAACATTTTTAATGAACTGTCATGCACATACACACACGCACATCAACACACACACACACACATATTTATTATATATATATAATTATATATCATAATATATCATTGCGTCTACTATCCGTTCAGGTTAGGCTATATGATTTTGTACTAACTACGCTAATGTTTAAGGGCTTAGGAGGATTATATTAAGAGGAAGTGTAACCGCATCAGCGTGGAGAGAGAGTGGAAAACAATTTTGGAAAAACCACCATTTTTACTCCTGGTTGAGATTCGAACTTCGATCTCTCCATCCTCGGCAACATAGTTCAACACAAAGCTAGCGCGTTTGATAACTACGCCACCTAGGTGGGTTGCAACCTTAATACACACAGGCGTTGTAAGGTTTTAGCGAAAAGTGTTTTATAATATTGTGTATATGTTATAATAGGATTTTTATTAGTACAAGATCAAACACTTTCTTAAAAAATAACCGTGCCATACAACTATTTTGTAAGCATCTGAAAATGTTATTTTCAACTTCAAATCCTTGCTTCCTAATTTTAATTTAATCTAATCGAATATTCTTTAGTGTATTACTACAAAATTCAAATCAAATTTCAAGCTAAGTCATAGATATTTTAAAATAGAATCTAAGGCCAAATAAGGATTAGATTTTAAATCTGGCAAGATTCACAAGTTTATTCGGTCAACTTAAATAAAAAGTTCAATAGGTACTAACGTTTTTAAATGTTAAATTATTAATACATTTCGAATCATTTGCGGGTCTTTGAAATATTAAAATTCGGAATATCGAATCGAATACGAACCCCATCAAAATTCAGACTTGCATAAAAAAAATAATCGAAGTTTCGCAAAAAAATCTCCATTGCATCATTCTTCCTTAGTTGTATTAAAAATAACATGTTTAAACTAACTTGTTTTGAATTATTTACCTTCACTACAACTTCAATTAACATGACCTTGTTCTCCATTTTGTAGTATTCCATGATTCGGATCAACTTTTCCGATCTTGACCTTTGTGGTCTTGGTGTAAAATGCTCGCTTCAGGACCTAATTAATGTTCATGGGTTCAAACCCAGCCCAGATTGTTGAGCGATTTCCTTCAGAGGGGAAGTAAAGCCTTCGGTTCCATGTCGATTGTGGCATGTAAAAGAACTTTGGTAGTTTGGAAATGAAAATGTATAGGCCCTGTTGGTCTCGCACATAGAAATTCTCGTGTTTTAATAAAAGGATACGGCCAGACTGGGCGAGCGAGCGACCGAGCGCGCGTGCTTGAAAGATATATGTATAATTTCAAGCGCGCACACTCGAGCCACTACAGTCTAGTTTACAGGCGCTGACAATATTATTGTGTGTTGGTTCCTTGAGTGCTAGGAAAACTTCTCAAATTGACATGATATTTGAATTTTTTTATAATTTATTGATAGGCTTAGCACACTTGCTACTAACGGTCTAATTTAATTGGTAAGTTCATAAACCATATTGTTTAAACACTTAAATATTATAATCAAAGTAGGACTTTTAAATAAGAATCACCATTAGCACGGATAGAGGATGGAAAAACTACAACAACAAATCACTTTTCAAAACCACCCTCAGTTCACTGAGCTAAGATTCGAACCTTTGCCTCCTAGTCAACAACTATCGAGAGCTAGCTATCTACTAATCACGCGTTCGCTCGCTCACACGCTTGTCAGTCTGGCCAAACCCTAAACAGTCGGTTTCAGAAACAGAATGTTAAATACCTCAAATAAAAAAAAAAACTTTTCATATACTTTTTTTTTTATTCGGCAATTAACTCGTAACCTTTCTCACTTGCCAGGAGTTTAATGATTGTACCGGTATTGTGCTAGGTTTATATAATGAAAAATAACACGATCGTGTTCATTTTACATTCTAAACTATCATCGTGACATTCCAAGGGTTGGAATGAAGTTATAACGAAGGTAAAATTATTGTTTGACAAGATTGATTTTATTTGATAGACATAGGCCTACCTTCCCAATTATTGTACTTAAAAGATAACAGTTTCTTACGTAGGTCAAGCGAAAACAAAACAAAAGCAGGATCTGCGCATTCTAAACAGAGCTAGTTTTAATTGACCCATTGGAGTTGTCAAATGTAAAAATGCGTCATTCTCGTGTTAGACTGGCCTGCTGGTGACCTGTAGATCTGGGTTCGAATTCGGTTGGGTCTACTAATAGTGGTTTTTCCTAAATGGGTTACCACTCTCCTTCCAAGTAAATGCGGGTAAATTAGTTTTAAAATGCTTGGTCACTCGTTCTTACTTACCCCATTAGACTATCACGTCATATAAGTATAAACTAACAGGTAATAAGACGCGGTAGTAAAAACAAATTAAATATTATCCAAAACATTATTTTTATTGGGAGAGGAGGTTAATTTACAATGCACTTTCTAATTCGAATAAGTATATCAGCACAAGCCTTACTAACTAACTTAATTCCAGAACAGACATAATACCCAATCATTTTATCCCTCTGAAAGAGAAAGTCAATTTCACGAAACATCAATTTTTCGGCCATGTGAGAAATCGAACCGGGCCAATAGCTTTATTGATAAACGCGCTACTGACGAAACGAGGTTGTCGGACAAAGACATGATTTGAAATAAGAATCGGACTAATTGAACCTCATTTAAATTAACAAGAGTTAATTAGCGTTTGTTTTTGTTGAAATGTATGAGTTTAGTCGGTATTCTGCTATCGGTAATAATCCTTTTGTCCACAAAACATGTATTTATTTATTTTGATTCAAGTTTTACGACACGCTTAGGTATACACATGTGGTTACATTAATTAAGTAGTTATTAAAAATGAACTATTATTGTGCCATAATCCTTACAGACAGTCATATTTTAAATAAAAATCAGAAATAATTTTTTTTACGTAAGAATTGTACTAAAACAATCTATTTATATTTATACCTCAAGTCAGAGTGGTCCAACGTTTTTCATCCCAAGGCCAAATATGACTGTCAGTTTGTACCGCGGGCAGAAGATATATTTAGTAATTCCATCTACTGAAAATTGGCCTAAAATCAACACTTAATAAAAAAATATTTTCAATACTTATATATAAATTGTATTTTTTGTTGGTTGAATCTTTCCAATTTTAATGCCAACAAAAAAAAAGTTTTTTTTTACCACCGCGTATTACTACCGCTCAGGTTATCCGCTAATAGTTAGTTAATTTCTCAAAAATGTACTATGCAATATGCACGCACGCTTTCAAAAAACAACTTAGTACCATGAATATATATTTATACATTTTTTTACAAATCAACATAATTAAATGAAATTTCTTTACTTTTTTAATTATATATATATATATATATATATATATGATAACAGCAATGTGTGTAACCTGGCATTCTGTAAAATGCCTAGGCTTTCTATATAATTTCTAAGTGATTTTAGCAAAGTATGAAATAAATTAGTTTTAGTGTTGTATTTCATATTTTTCGTAGGAAATGTATAGAATAACCAGTCATTATATATTACCGAAAACAATAGATAACCTAACCTTACCTAACTAACCTATTCTAAAATAACCTAACATGACCAACTTAAATCCTAGGGATTAGCGTGAACCTACAAGAAAACGGTGCAAGACCTACATATAACTGGATAAAAGAATTGATAAAATACCCGGGACTTAAAAAATACAAAAAAAAAACACTTGAAAATAAGTATGAAATACAACAACAAAACTCGTTTATTTCATACTTTGCCAAAACCACTATGGAATTATATAGAAAGCCTAGGCATTTTATAGAACACCTTTATTTCACATCTGCCAGGTTTCCTTTCAATTTTCCTCCAGTATATTATTAGGCTATATTTTCAGTGAGCGCGGGCTGCATTTGGCCCACGGGCCGCCAGTTTAACCACATTGTTTCAAGTAATGTGATCCGCAGCTGTTATTTTTGTACCTACAAAATAATACTATTAATATGTTAACATGTTACAAATATTGACCTTAAAATAATATGTTTCTATTTTTTAGAAGTTTCTTACTACCAAAATCCCACTCATTGATTAGCTAACGTTGGCATAGAGACTACATTTGCGGTCTTATAGTCGACATTTTTCAGAAGATAGTTCAAAATAATCTCTTCTGGTTTTAACTGTGTCAAAGCCCGTCAACATCAGCACGGACACATTAATATGGATATATGTCTCGGCTTAGAGTCGGATTGGTCCGTGTCACGATGACGCGCGTTGTGGCTTGCGTGGTGTCACCGTGTGACAGCGTCCGGGAGTGTCACTGACGGGACAAATCAACGTACCCACTCCCATGCCCTACCCCTGAGGGTAGCTATCGATCTTGAGAACTCTCGCCGTTTAGGGGAGTGCGATTAATTTCCGGCCCGGAGGATGGTCCATGTTGGCTCATAAGACTTTTCTTCTTATCTATGGCACTTAAGGCACATTTCCTATACTCGGGGTTGCTTTGTTTGTCATAATGGGCTTGTCAAGTGATTGGGGTCACACCTATTGTGTGTATAGGTGTGTTTGTGTGTGCGTGCATCGCGTATTACTACCCGTCCGGAATTAAAGCGTATTTCTTCAAATTGGTTTGGGGTGGCAGGATTGCTACACTTCTGGAAAACACAGAGCATTTGGAAGAAGAAAAAAAAAAGAGAAAATTTGTGAATTTTGGATATTTAACTTTAAATTTTAAATAAATAAGCTTACCTTTGAATGGATGTAAAAACGAACTGAAAAATATCCTCCTTCTATCCTTATTTTCCACCCAGAAAGTTAAGACCTGCTTCGGTGGTCGAATAGTCTAAGGGGACGGCCAGACTGGAGCGAGCGACTAAAATATAAAATAGAACACTTTGGTTGTAATGAGAGGTGGCCAGACTGGAGCGAGCGAGCTTGAAAGATAGAACTGGTTCTATTGTTCAAGCGCGCGCGCGCTCGACCCGATGTAGTCTACTTTACAGGCTCTAGGCAATATTATTGTATGTTGGTTAATTGAGTGGTACGAAAACTTCTCATTTTAACATTTTTATCACTATCGATAGGTTTGGCACATTTGCCACTAATGGCCTAATTTAATTGGTAAGACCATCAACCATAGGCCTACCTATTTGTATATATGTGTGTAAAACTTATATGTTAAAATACTTCAATATTATAATTAATGTAGGCCTTTACAAATAAGAATCACCATTAGCGTGGAAAGAGGATTAAATCACTTGTCAAAAACCACTTTCAGTTCACTGAGCCAAGATTCGAACCTTTGCCTCCTAGTCAACAGCTATCGAGAGCTATTTGCTAATCACGCGCTCGCTCGCACGCTTGTCAGCAGTTTGGTCGCTCAAGCGCTCGGTCGCTCGCACGCTTGTCAATCTGGCCGAACCCTAAGTAGTCTCTCTTGAAATAGACTGGGCTGCTGATGACTGGGAGATTGGGGTTCAAATTCTGGTTGGATGTATTGAGGGTGGTTTTCCAGTAATGGTTTTCCCACTCAATCCCCGTACAAATACGGGTACACTTCCTCTAAATAGAAACATACTAATCCTTAACAAACTAGCGTATTTATTGAATAATTATACTTACAACCGTGCTTAAAACTAAAGAAGAAATAATATTGCGTAACAACTTTATATATTTCCACTAATAAATGGGATTCACACAATTCCTTATGAAAAATGAAATTTCGTTTTTCTATACCAGCGGTTCCCAGACTTTTTAAATGGCGTACCACCATAACAAATCCCGTAATTTGTAGCACCGCCGAGATAAAGTTGAATATTTACTAGATCGGTACTTTTTTGTGGGTGCGCAGGGATACAATAATACAGACTGCGCGGCTGCATCTATGTCTGCGCTCGACTCAATATTGCCCCCACTTCCAATCAAATTTTGAATCTATTTTACTTTTGCTTATAATTGGTCGTAATATATTTATAAGATTTGCTTACGCTTTATCTTTTTCCTACTTTAATTTGCTTGTTTTGTTTAGCTTCCCACGGTGTACAATCGGGAATAACTGTACATGTCACTGGTGATACGCGTACTACAGTTTGGGAACCGCTCCTCTATACTATTCTCTAAAGAACTGCATTATCTGGGGAAAACGCAAATTCCCTTTTCAAAACCCTGGTTGGATAACAAAAATAATTTTATATTAAAAAATTGTGACAACCCTGTATGGAAAGGTAAAACTTTGAGTAAATGTACCCAACAGCTTGGAGGGAGAGTGGTAAACAATTTAAAGAAATACATCATCAGTACTCCCGGCCAGAATTCGAACCCTAACCTTCCAACACCGACAAACCCTAACAGACGAGGTGAGCACCTTAACTTGAATACCTACTGATTTGGTTTTATACTCAAATTTAACTCATTTAATGCTTAGTAACATTTATTTTATTTTAAACAACTCTTTTTCCCCTTCATATTATATAAGATAAATTCTATCCTTTTCCCCCTTATATTTTCTGTTTGTTAAATTTTTATCTTTCCCCCCTCCCCCAAAAGACTAATAGTAATTTTCAAAGTGATATTAAAAAAGTTAACTGTTACGTACAAACTTCATGGTGCGTCACATACATTAAGGTAATTAGTCACTTTTCCAGCTGTTCTTCCCAATCTTAGGATTTGTCAACTAAAGAATGGTAAAACTAATAAAACTACTTTCATTAAAGTTTGGCACAAAGAGCAAAAAGTACTTTAGACAAGGTTTCAGTGGACACAGCTTTATGACGAGCTACGTCGGCTTTCTGCCTAGGTTCCATAAGTCTTTTTGGTAAGGGCCGTTGGAGGTAAGGGGGAATTTGTGGTCTTGGCTTTACTTTGCTTATGGGAGCGTGCTTTATGCCATTCTCATTAACGTAACATTTAAATTAGCTCAACATTGAGAACATATACAACTGATTTCAAAAATATCGTGCATTATTACAGGAATACGTTTTAAGTGTAGAATCGAATCTTAAATTTCTAGAATTTTCTTTCGAATCTCGAATCCAGATTTGCACCTTAGAATCTTTAAAAATATGTAATTTAAGTTAAAGTGAAAAATATTTTAGAATTGAATTAAAAATATATTTTTATTATTATTATTATTATTATTATTATTATCACCGTCATTGTCACCGTCGCCGTCATTATTATTATTTATTATTGATTTATTATTATTATTATTATTATTATTATTATTATTATCACCGCATCTTACTAACCGTTCGGGTTATACGCCCTTACGCTAATGTGTAATGGTAGGGTGATTGTGAGATGAAATGGAGGACCTACAGTTTAACGTGGGATCCGAACCACGGTGGAGGCCTGCCATTCCACACATTCACAAGCTTTGTTTTATACACGTCTTGACAGAGGTGAAGGAAGGGTTTGGTAATCAGATAAATCTTTGCCGGGACCAAGGATTGAACCCCGGACCCCCTGCACAGAAGTCCGACACCTTATCCCTAGACCACCAGTCGCCTATTAGTTATGTTAATTAAAGTAAAAAAGTGTTCTTAATAAATACATGCAATGTCATGCCTATAGATTTAGTTGAATTTTCCATATAAAATTGTCACACATGCACCCAGAAGTGTGTCCAGGAATTTCTCCTGGTGTATATTTTTAAAAATTACAACTTTCATTTAGAATATTTTTTGTGTTTATACTTAATAAATCCTATATTTAATTCTACACTTAGTTCAAGTATCCGTAGTTAAAATAAATAGTCGTATATATTATTTTGAAAAAAGAACCTGAAATATGTCAATGAATGTTGTTTTTTGATTTCAACATGTGTGTCTACCCTTCTGCCCCCTAACCCCTTCCCTGGTGCATGCCTTGCACACACATAACCTTCTAAGATATTTTACAAACAGGGGTCGGAAACCTTTTTGGGACCGGATATAGGGTTTCGCGATCACTTATCGTTTCAATAATCTACTTATATATATATATTATTAATTCTTTGAATTCAACCATTACTTAAATACTTATGCTCTTAAACATTTTAGAAAAAATATAATTATAACACATATAAGCAACTTACCTTTTGTTATAATAATTACATCGCTTACTCTGCTTTGGGTGATGAAATCACTGAATTAAAACGCGATAATTTATTCGCACAAATCAAACGCATCAAGAACTTATAATTCACTATAACCTTAAAATAAAATCTCATTTGCCGCATTGATCTCTTTAAAACTATTTTAAGCTAGCCTAGGTTCTAATACAGAATACAGAATTATTTAAACACAATAAATTAAATTTAAAATAGTTCTTTACTAACACGCCTGGTTTATTTTTCCACGGATTTATGTTTCGCAATGAGATTTTTTTTATGTGAATAATATGTTTCACTTGTTATTAAAACAATCTTTTTTACGCGCTGATTTTATTTTTGTGAAATCATTAACTCCCCTATTGGATACAAGATTACAGATTAAAAAGGTTGCCCTATTAGTAAAACAAATATGGCAATTGGCAGGGCTGGAGTAATTTGTTAGGCCTTTAAGCTTGTTAAAATGGACCATGTTCACACGTTGGAGATTAATAAAATATATTTAATTATATAAATACAAATTGGATCATGTTTTTTCTCCCTCGAATTATAAAAATATACCACTGTCAATTATAATTTAAAACGAATAATAAAAGTGTATATAGTGTGTATACTAGGGTATAGTTTTAACTTAATGTATGTTTTATTGTTGGTTCTACAATTAAAACCACTCTCATTTAATTTGTATTTAATCAATTTAATGTCTAATGTAGTAAATATTAATATACCCATGAGATAGCAGCTCTCCTTATATAATAAATAAAAATCATAATTATTTGACTACGTCAAAAGAGGCTGTAAAATATATTTCGCCGCAATTGGTCACACACCTTAACACAATCCCTCACCAGAACTTTGACTCCTGAATGCAGCGTTCCTTTGAAATACGCCTTTTTAATTATATTGTCCATTATTTTAAAGTCACAATGTTACACGATTCTATTTTGTCTCTTATTATTTTTTTCAAAATTTTCAATTACTTCTCCCCCTATTTGTGAAATAAATCGAACCTAAAACATACCCTATAGTTACTTTACTATACAACTAAGTTATAAATGTTTATTTGTAACAACCAACTTCATCGTATCAACTTACCTGCAGTCAAATTTTCATAGAAAGGTCCTTATCTGACAGTTATAAAACTTAATAAATCTACTTTCATGTATTCATACGTTAAGTCATGTGATATGCAGCTTTCACTTTGTATATAGGCTATATTATAAATTGCTATAAAATAACACTAATAGTATATAAAAGTAATTTAAATAGTTTGCCGCTAAAAAAAAATTATTAAATGCCCTTTTCCTTTTTTTTTTTCAGGGAATAATAAGGTGAAAAGAGGGGGTTAAAAATACGAAAATTTTACCAATGTCTGACAAATATAGCCAAGCAGTATCTGAACATCAAATTATTTGTACTCTTTGATAAATTTAAGAGTTTAAAAGGATAAAAAAAATACTGTTTGCACATAAAAGGTACTTTAAATATCTACACAAAAATTACTAAGAAAATAATTATAAATGGACCATCCTCATCCAGCCTCTATATATATATATAATTATTAAAGTATGGTCTGTTTAACAG
The DNA here is from genome assembly GCA_039000515.1 of Timema cristinae. Taxonomy (NCBI): domain Eukaryota; kingdom Metazoa; phylum Arthropoda; class Insecta; order Phasmatodea; family Timematidae; genus Timema; species Timema cristinae. Next base: position 20,244,553 of record JBCFYV010002255.1, on the reverse strand, counting down.
GAAGAGGGTTAATAACATTAATAAATTTATTCTTTACTAAAGAACACGGGATAACATAGGCCTATATCATTTAATGAATTACATAAATTCATTATTTTATTTGTGAATAAAACTTAGCTCATCTACTTCCACATAAAATCGTTTTTATCAGTACAAATTGAATTAAAATATACTACCAACTTCTGCACTCCACAAATAAGCCCAGCTAGATTAATCTCCGCAGAAATAAACTATTCATTCAATAAACTAAAATTAACCTGAAGTCTTAACCCAAAATTGTAATTATTAAACCTCTAGTTATTTAGTTAGTAATTTAACCTGATATTGAAACATAAGCCCTTATGCTATAAACCAACTTTTGAATCAAGATATCAAGGTTTGAATTTCCATTTGTTGTACTGTTTTTTTTTTACTACAGTGGGATATTCATTCTATTTAAGGTATTATTACCTTAAATATCACCTTCTCACCACATTTCCTATGATTAGATAGATTATACCCAACAAAAACGCACATAAACTGAAGCGTTTTATAAAAAAAATGCTATCAAAATCAATATTCTGCCGGCAATTAGATCAACCAAGGGAGATTTTTCCGATTAACCGAAAGCATCCTTTTGAGTTTCCACTACATGATGAACTTGGTATGTTGTCAGGGGGAGACACAATCAATGAAGAGAGCTAAGCTTTTAAGACGAAAAACAATAGGCGGGAAATTTAAGCTAGCTTACCGCCTCATTTTTGTGTGTGTGTGTGTTTCTTCCCCACCCCCACCCCACACCCCCTCATTCCAACCAAACATTGGTATTCGATGAAGCGTCTTTAATAAAGGGATGGAGGAATTTGACGATCGTTGCTGTAAGATAACATTGAAGAAAAAGAGGAATTTAATTTTTAAATTTTAATATTTTCTCTTGAAAAAATATTTTTCCCTTTATATATACATATATATATATATATATATATATATATATATAAATTATATTTATTATAGAGGTATAATATATGTTAATTATATGTATAAATATAATATTCATGTATTCACTAATAACACTTTTTTATAACTTCAATTAAAAGTAAGTAAATTAAACTTATATATTGTTATAACTAGTTTTAATTCTACCTGTTTAATAAAATTAAATTCATTGTATACCAGTGTTAATTGTCAATTATTTCACAATATAAATTTACAGCTCTATTTGAATAGTTACCAGAAATTTTTCTTTAAAATTAAATATAAAATAAATGCTAAATATCGCTTATAAATATTTCTCTAATTGTCGAGATTACATTCTTACTATCGTCCCCGACAGCCCTTTACCAAAAAGTGACTGCAGGTCTAGGGGGCTCTATTCATTTGATGCATTGCTAAAATAAAATAGTCAAATTTTTATTGGAAGGGTCATTTAGAAACAACAAACATAATTTTTTGTAGATAACTTTGATAGGTAGTATTCTACTTACATGATTAGTGTTAGTCTATAGGTCTCGATTATATCTATTAAAAGAGACAGCTCTTTAGACACGACTTGACGTATGAATACTTGAAAGTAGATATAGTAGCTTTTATACTTGATGCATAGAGAAATCAAAGTGAAACTTAGCATAATGTGACATAAGGCCTACCTTCTTAGGTCAGTTTCGTTGACATTGATTATTTATTTACGATATATTTCGTTATTAGTAAATAAATGTATTTATGTTTTTTTTAAATATTATATAAAGACCGTTTCTGAATCCATGTGTCTAAATTAATAATGTGTTGTTTGTATATTATATAATACCATAATCTGATTGGGCGAACTGTTTAGGAGAGACAGCCCATAATGCAGTTTGTGGTCTTCATTCATCAATGCTTTTTAGCGGCTGCCAGGCCGCCACCGTGGTTCGGATTCCACGTTAAACTGTAGGTCCTTCATTTCATCTCACAATCACCCTACCATTTCACATTAGCGTAAGTGCGTATAACCCGAACGGGTAGTAAGACGCGGTGCTAAATAATAATAATAATAATAATAATAATAATAATTTTTTAGCGGTGTGTTTACGATTTTTTCAAAAGTGATATAAAATTCTTTATGGATCATCGATCTAGCGATAAAAAAAAACGTCTTAATACCCGTGGAAATCTTGATTTGAAGACCTTCAATAAATTTTTTAGACCTACCAACCAGGTGTTTCACCTTATCAACCATCACTAGTTTAGTGAGGTTTTCTCTAGACCCATTTTTTTTTTAAACTTAACAATTACAGTTGGAGTGCTGTTTTCTTAATTTACAGGAAATTCCCACTTCCATAAAAATTGTTTGTACTTCAGAAGTTACTCAGACTTAAGGTGGAGATGTGGGAAATGCTAGAAAAGGTCAGTATTTTTGCGGTTTTTAGGGGGCATTCAAGTATTACCTAAGACCATTTTTAACCTCTCCCCCCTCAATTGCAAATGTAAGATTTGTAAACTTTTTTTAATTTGTTCCCAGGAATAACTTTTTTTTCGTGTAATTTTGCCTACAGGTAGTGAAACTCGATGATATTTTTTTTTAACTAATGCAATTTATAAATTGCTGGTACAGTAATTATTAACATAGAGGTGTAAATTATTATTGCGAAATAATTGAAAATTAACACTGGTATACATTAATTTAAATGTATTGAACAGGTAAAATTAAAATACGTTATAACATTATAAAAGTTTAAAATTTTAATTTAATTTTAATTGAAGATACAAAAAAATATTATTAGCGAATTATAGGAATATTATATTTATAAAAAAAAGGCACCCTAAGGCCTAAACTTAATTTAATCCGAATACCAAGGTCCTTGAATCCACGTCTTAACACTTTCAATTATTATGTTTCTATTTGAAGAGGTTTGATCACTCAAGCTTTGGTTTACTTCTATAGGTTTCTCCCCATCTTCCTTGTTTAGATACTCTGCATCTTTATTGCTGCCCAAAGTCCAAACAGCTTGCGACGCGCCCTCCCTCAATTTTGCCCGTCTTTCTCTGTCTTGCGTAAGCATTGTTCTGACCCCTCTCCCCCTCTTGTCAGTAAATTAAGCCAAGTTAGAACCCCCTCCCCCCTAAGGTGCTTACGAAACGAAATACTTAAACGCCCTCTTATAGCTTTTTTTCTTTTTTTTTTTCAAGATAAATAAAATATTGCTCTAGTAAAAACATAGATTTTTCATTTACATGGCGATATCAACCGTTCTTGAATACCAGTCATGAGATTAGTGGTATTAGATGAGAAACTTTTTAAATGAAGAGAATGAGATGTCATTAAATTCCAGGACACCTTTGACAGATATTTAACAACTGTTTACATCACCACGTGAATAAAATTAAACACTTATGTTTCTACTGGAGAAATATTTTATTTACTTGCGTCAAAAAAGTTTTGCTATAGTAACTGCAAAAACAATGGCCTTTTATCGCGTCCCCTACACTCTCACCTTAAGCTACATACATGCTTACTTTACTGGGGTTGTCAAAAAAAAAAAGATGCGTCTAAAATCTAAAATTATCAATTATGCTTCTTTTTTTATTCAGTTATACATGTACTTTGATTTATTTTAGATTTTTTATATTATGTTGTTTTTTAGCACCGCGTCTTACTACCCATTCGGTCTGTACACAGTTTTTTTTGTGTTGCGAACCTGCAAAACTTGTTAGTAATTTAAACAAAATGTAATAAGGAACGAGAATGTCACGTTTCTCTCTTGAAAAACAACGAAATTTAAAGTAATGTCTTGTAACTCCTCCTGTTTTTTATTTTTTATTACCCACCAGTCAAAATAACATGTAAAGTCTGGTCTGTAGATTAATTAGCTGCCAGCGTCTCGTAGGGAAGTTAATTGTAAAGTAACATTACTCTTATACACGACGCGACATGATGTTTCACCCCCCCCCCCCCCATTCCCAACCTTCGCGCCACCAGGCCTCAACCCTCCCGCCCCGCAACATCAACATTTCCTGAAGCCTACATCACTCATTGGAGTCAAACCAAGCCGTTTCTTTTATTTATTTTTAAGGCAGGCTGCTTGGAAGGGTAAACTGGCTCAGACCAGTATTTTTGCAATTTTTTATAAAATGAAACTTGTTTTCCCAAATAAATAGAATGTTGATCTAGTATATACAGTGTGGAGCAGAATGTGTTAACACACATAATAACAATAGCTATTGGGTGACCTGGTGGTCTAGGGATAAGGTGTCGGACTTATGTGCTGGGGGTCCGGGGTTCAATCCTCGGTCCCGGCACAGATTTATCTGATTACCAAACCCTTCCTTCACCTCTGACAAGACATCTTGTGAATGTGAGGAATGCCAGGCCTCCACCGTGGTTCGGATCCCACGTTAAACCATAGGTCCTCAATTTCATCTCCCAATCACCCTACCATTACACATTATCGTAAGTGTTTATAGTCCGATCGTGTAGTAAGATGTGGTGCTAATAACGTAATAATAATAATAATAATAATAATAATAATAATAATAATAATAATAATATAATAACAAAAATCATTTTTTACGCAAAAACTGGCAAAAATACTGCCCTTTTCTCGCGTTTCCTACATTCCAAGTTTAAGTGGCCGTTCTTTCAAAGCAAGCGGCCGCATTCTGGGGAACGATGTGAACGAGAAATTGTCCATACTCGCGATTGTCCGTATATCTGGGTTAAGCCTTTAGACATCTCCATAGGGTTGGACGGGAAAATGTTCCGGACCAGGTAGAAGAAGTTGTCGGTGGGTGGGAAGGCGACCTCCTCTTCTTGGGAGTATGAAATACCGTGGCCAGATCTTAGCAACATCGTTAGAGCTATGCCTATCCTTGTTATGAGGATAGAGAAGTCCTATCTGTAATTATTCTTGATGGATAAATTATCTAACTTCTCAAGATAGTGACCAAACTTCCTCTTTCTTCACAAGATGTACTCTCTTTAGAATACCTTTTCCAGTAGGGACAATCTATTCGTTATGCCTAGGAATGGTAACCATTTACTTTTCTCACTTTAGGTAACCAAGCTTTATATTTCTTCTCCAAATAAACTTTATTAAGAATAGTATACTAATTTTTTTTTATCATTTCACCGTGTATTCAAATTACATATTTCCTCAATCTCGCCAACTATTCCTAATCTGTACATGCTGGAAATCTAACTCAAGCCCCTTAGTTATTCCCCGCCCCCCGCACCAAAAAAACTAGCGAGATTTTGTTATTTTTAATAGAAAATTGGAACCTTAAAAGTGACATAGAAACACAAATAATTACAGTTCTGTACCATTGTTGATGTTTTATTAGTCACTTTGGCTGTAGTTTTAGTTTTAAGTTTTTCAAAGCGCTATCGAACAAGTCATTAATTTGTAGCACTCCAATCTCAATGTCAGGTTGGTAGTGATTTAGTCCTATTCCTCCTGATCAACTTCGTCTTGTTGAGAACTCCTCGTCATTTTCTCGTTCAAGTGGTTCTCTATGGCGGCGACCACGCAGTTTCCCATCACGTTGAGCACGATGGCCATGCGTCCCTCACTAAGTCCACGGCTAGCAAAAGGCCCATTGAGCTCGGGGGTAGGCCTAAGGAGTTGAGTATTATCACGAGGCTCACTAGCGTGGCGTGGGACACCCCTGCCGCGGCCACGCTCCCTGATACTGCTAAGAACATCACGCTAGCCACCTAAAAACACCGCGTCTTCATTACCCGCATGTACGGTATACACTTACTCGGGGATAGGTGCAGGCACGCACAGTTTCCAGTTTACCGTGAGGTCCATCTCCTGTTGTTTTTATCTAGTTTTACATTGTTCAAAACAGGATATAGCGTGATTTGTGTACCTATCACTACCAAGCTATAGGGGTTTTTTTTCTTTTAAGTTTTGGATTTCGTTCATAAAAATTTTACTCTTCCTTGTTCAAAACTATGTCCATAACTGTAGCCAAGTGATCGCGGTGTGCTGAACCCCCTTGATCTTGTGATGTCCGCTAGGTGGACTACGAATACCCCTTCCATTCTCAGAGCTATTGTCTCACCGTTCTTACCTGTCCTACGGTCAGCGCGATGTCCGCTAGCTGGACTACAAATACCCCCATCACTCTCAGAGCTATTGTCATACCGTTCTTACCTGTCCTACGGTCAGCGCGATGTCCGCTAGCTGAACTACGAATACCCCTCCACTTTCAGAGCTATTGTCTCAACGTTCTTACCTGTCCTACAGTCAGCGTGATGTCCGCTAGCTGGACTACGAATACCCCTTCCACTCTCAGAGTTATTGTCATATCACCCTTACCTGTCCTACGGTCAGCGTGATGCCCGATAGCTGAGATATGAATATAGCCTGCACTCCCAAAGATAGTGCTGTCCCATCTTTGTTGACATTGATGCCGACGGGGATGACGAACCTCGCGATCATCGGATCCACCCCGGCCTTCTCCTCCAGGTTCTTGATAGCCAAAGGGATGCACGCGATGCTTGACGTTGTGGCTAAGGCTGTCGCCAGCGTTTCGGCTATCTACGGGTTGACCTCAAAGTTCATATTCTACAGGGCTCTTTGTGTTCAACTCAGTGAGTGGTAAGTCAAGGGTATGGTACAATTTTGGGGAAATGTACACTCATTAACGTTGAAGGATAGTTGAAAATATATTAGAAAAACAAAACACCCTCAGTAAATCTGATCTCTCCTGCACTGGCAAACCAGGCCAAAAGAGGCTGACACTTTGAACCCAAGAACCCATCGAAGTGAGAAGTATTCATTTATTTTTAAATACCTCGTAACCAAAATAAGTTTGTTTACCTGACCTACAAAGGTGAAGGGGTTCTTCCTTGTGATCACGAAGTATATGACGATGCAGGCAATGGATAGATGAATTATGTGTCCCAAGATAAGGCACACGAAGTACAGCCCGAGTCTTGCTATGAGGTCACCTGGTTTCCTCATCTTGAGTATCTGTCCGGCGACCAATGAGACCAAGAGAACCGGAGATACCCACAAGATCCACTTGATGAGGAGGAATGTGCTTCTGACGGGGTTAAACGAAAGCTCTTTTAAACTATTGTGAGGTTTATTTTACAGTATTACTTAAGGACGTTTTTCCTAACAGTATCTTTAGTTGTCTAATTTGTTACAAACTTCAAGATTAAAGGAATATAACTAGGATATATTTCTAAGATAAAACACACATTCTCATCTGGATTAATGATGATAAATATTTTTTTAGGATAAAAACCACTTATTCCACATATCAATTGACGATCTGTACTATACAAAGTAATCAATCCCACATCTAATGGCTTTTGCAGGGTTTTCTTTTCTCATGAGTCCGAATGGAAACACAGGGGCATGAATTTTTAAAATAAGATCAAATTACTACTTACTTGGAAGTTGTCATATGTTAGTGAATTTGAAATGTTAAGCTACAATAAAACTACCTAAATAATACGGTACAGTTTTAAATAAGGCTATATAATGAATCATCAAGTTTTTATATTAAGATCATGCTGAAATTATAATCATATTTATTCACAAATGATCAGTGTCTTTGGCTGTTTTGCTTTCAAGGAAAATACTGTATTTAACATGATTGTGAGATATTGATCCTCGCCTGAAGTAGATCTATCACAGATTCATTAATCAGCATGTATTTACAATAGACGAGTGCAATTGTTTTGCCACCGTTAGTTGAAAAATCTTTAACACGTCTTGTATCTGACCCTCTGTGAAAGTAATAGTCTTATGGTCAATCTTGCAATAGACTACTTTGCTGGTAACGGGAAGATCGGGGAACGAATACTCGTTGGGTGTACGTAGGGCTTTTTTTCTTTCGGGTTTTCACTCTCTCTCTCTACCTACACATATGTGAGTTTATTACCTCTAAATGTAACCTGTTTCATCCCTAACATTCTAGAGTAATTAATTAGTAAATATGCGCACTAACCGAATGGGTAGTAAGAAACGATGCAAAAAAAAAATATTGAAGAGAATTAGAAGCGCAGTAGAAAGTGTCATATTACTAAAATCTTATTTAATGACCCCTTTATGTTCCCAATTTCAATACACTCGTTTCGTAAAGTGTTTTTTAATTCATGTAACATATCTATTTTGTATTTATTTCAAGCTAGTGCCGCGTGTTGACTCAGTTGGCTGTCCCAGTTGGCGAGTGTTGTTACCATGTAAGTCGTTACATCGCTGTCCCAGTTGTCTGTCCGAGTTGGTGAGTGTTGTTACAATGTAAGTTGTTACATCCTCCCCCCCTGACGGGATGTCAGAAGGAGTCCTCAGCAGTAGGCGTAACGGCAGGGCGGTACCTTCCCTGCCGTTAGTGGCAGACAATGGGGAGATGATCCACACGAACCCTCATGACAGTCCTTGGATAGCCGGCCTCATGGTCAAGTAGTAAGCCCACCGGTAGTGGCGCTCTGACAGATCCTGGAGTAGCTCACGCCGGAGTACTACACGCACGGCACTGACGCTCTCGCTCTCCTTCTTTCTGACGACCCATTGAAGCTGAGACTCGTCCCACATATCAGTCGGCCCAGCCAGCCTCCGTCTTCTGTAGACGACGCGTTCGATATCTCGCCCCGAACCAAAAGGGAAGGGGAGGGAAGGGTGAAGACCTCTCTGAGAACAAATAAACTACAGTTACAAAAATAATATAAGTGTACAGTCTACAATGCTCTGACACGGCTGCTGGCAGGCGCAGTCCATCTAATCCAGTTCATCACGGCACTTAGTGCGCATCCACCTGAGGCTATGCCTCCAAGTAGACACAACAGGAACAAGAGTGTTCTACAAGGGCAAGCACTGCATCATCTTCCTTTTTCATATAGTACGCGCGCACACACGCGTATGGATTCTTCCAAGTTCCCAGAGCGACACTCAAACATAAGTCACTAACCATTAGATATATATAGAAGTTCGGGTAGGCCTACCCCTAAGATTGGAATCAATGTCCAATATAACAAATAAACATAACCTACGATAAACCCTAAACTTTACACTATATACCTAAATAACCTATGATAATTCCTAAATTTTACTCCATATACACATAAATAATTCTTAACCAATAACACGTCCTGCCTTCTTGCACAGGACGTGGACTCACTACGTCACCGCCTTGAGGTGGCTAACGTGGGCGCGGCGGGTTACAGAAGGGTCCACAATGTCCACTAGTAGGACTGAGACGGGCGTTAGGAACTTGTCGATGTGCCATGGCCCACTCCATTTGAATGCCAGCTTAGCCGACGTCTTGTCCATCGCCGAGCTCAAGGGGAAACATTTACAAACTACTTTGTCACCCACATTAAACGGGACGGGGACACGTCCCCGATTGTAAGAAGCAGCTACTTTCCTTCTAGACTTTAACAAATTTTTATAGGCGAGTCCACACTTCTCTTCAAAGGGGCGGTCATGGGCGTCAGATAAGAGCGGGTCAACATCCCACGTGGTTAAGAGGGGGTGGTTTAAATCCCTATTCAAGAAGACCGAGGCAGGAGTGGCTCCGACTGACTCGTGGTACGCGGAGTTGAACGCGACGTTCAGAAAGTCGAGGTCCTTGTCCCAATGAGAGTGGTCCTGGTGGTGGAAAATAGTTAGCGCCACATTTAAATTCCTATTAAAACGCTCAACGTGGTTGGGGGAGGGGTAGTATGGGCTGGTGGTCACGTGTTTGACCCCCCAAGAGAAGCACATGTCTTTGAAAGCCTTCGAACGGAAACAGGGGCCATTGTCACTAACCACAACCTTAGGGGTTCCTAGAACGCCCCACACCCGCCTAGATAAGGCATTCACAGTCGTAGATGCCTTCATGTTCCTAAGGGGAATTAACACCACAAATTTAGAAAATGCATCCAGCACTACCAAAATAGACGTGTTGCCCTGGGAGGAACGCGTAAGGGGCCCAACATAGTCAACAAAAACTTTCTCCCAGGGGCGTGTGGCAACGTCAGCAGAATGAAAACCAAATTTCGAGTTTTGTGAGGGTTTGGCCCTTTGGCAGGCCTCACACTTGCGCACCCATTCCCTTACGTCCTTGGGCAAGTTGGGCCAATAAAACTCCTTGGAAACTTTCCTCTCAGTTTTGAGCACCCCACAATGCCCACCCAAAACAGAATCGTGGAAATACTTAAGTAGCATAGGCCTGAGCTTCTCGGGAATATAGTATTTGGGTCTCCCCTTAATATTAGTCACTAAGAGACCCTTGCGCAGGCGATAGTTCCCAACTACTTCCCCAGTTCTAATCCTATCTACGAGCTGTTTACAAAATTCATCCTCGGCCTGATGAGCACCAATTGAAATAAAAGATTCTGGGATGGTGTGAATCACGCCTAGCGTTCCCGCCTCCGCTTCATCTCCTACAGGGTCCAGATCCTCTGCCATCCGCGACAACGCATCAGCTACAACATTCTCTTTACCCGCGACATGATGGGTAGTGAAGTCAAACCTAGAAAGCCTCCAGATCCAGCGGCCTATTTTACCCAACTGTTTGGGGTGGTTCCATAGCCAGGTCAGCGCCATGTTGTCAGTATACAGGTCAAACTTTCTAAGCTCTAGGTAGTCTGAGAACTTTTCTACTGCGAAAACACAACCTAGGCATTCCCTTTCGTACGTACTGTACTTTTTCTCAGCAGCATTTAAGGTCTTGCTGGCGAACGCTACCGGCCTACATCCATCAGGGGTTCGCTGCGAAAGCACCGCGCCGAGGGCAATTGATGACGCATCAACATGTAAAATAAAAGGGAGGGAGAAGTCGGGCATGCGCAATACCGCCGGAGAGACAAGGTGCCGTTTGAGGGCGAGAAAGGCATCATTTTGTTCCCGACCCCACGCAAATACAGCTCCCTTTTTCTTAAGGCTGTTTAGCGGGTAAGCTAACTCAGAGAAGGAGGGGATAAACCTGGCGTAATAAGCGCACATCCCCAAAAACCTAGAAGTTCCCTTTAAATTCTTCGGGGTAGGGAAGTCAAGAATAGGCCTGACTCGCTCAGGGTCAACGAGCAAATTTCCCCGGGAAATAACATATCCCAGATACGGGACAGACTCCTTAGCCCATGTAACCTTTTCAGGATTAACAGTGAGTCCAGCAGAGCGCAGACGTTCTAACACAGTTTCTACGTGACGCAAATGGTCCTGAAGTGAATTACTATAAATGCAAATATCATCGAGATAATTGAAAACAAATTTAAATTTTAAGTCGGCAAGAATATGATCTAACACTCTACTAAGCGCTTGTCCCCCGCAACTAATGCCTAACGGGACGCGGTTAAATTCATAAACCTGCCACGGAGTTACAAAGGCGGTAAATTTCTTGGATGGCTCTGAGAGCGCGCATTGGAGGAAGCTAGCGTTAAGATCAATGAGACTGTAATACCTGGCTTTACCAAGGTGTTGGAATGCCGACTCTAGGCTAGGCATCGGATAAGGATCGAAAACAAGTTTCTTATTAAGTTTCCTGTAGTCAACAATGAGGCGATGCCCCTTGCCCTTGCGGGGAATAATGAAAGCGGGGCTGGCATAAGGTGATTTAGACGGGCGAATGACCCCTTTTTTTTCCAAGTCGAAAATCAGATCTCTAAAAATCTCCATTTTGGGAGGAGCGCATGAGTATGGCCCTGACCGTACGGGGATGTTGTCAAGAGCAACAATGTCGTAAGGGAGAATGTCGCATTTCCCCCACCTATCAGTGATTACATCAGAAAACCGGTTAACTACCCTTTGAATGGCCTCTTTATCCCTATCCAAAGGAAACAAGCATGGCGGCGTTTTCTCGGTCGCAAACGAGACAAATTCCCCTGGCGCAAAACTAAAGGAGACAATACGTTTTCCCATATCCAACCTAGCGTTGGTCTCAAACAAAAAATCGTTCCCCAAAATCATGTCAAACGGGAGGGTCGACACTACGTAAAAGGAACGTTTCCAAGAAAACCTGTCAATTTTAATGGAGAGACGTACCTTATGGTCTACCATTAAACATTGCCCATTCGCAACAGTGTACGATTTCGGGCCAATATCTTCACACATAATATTAACTTTGCCCCAATAATACCAAGAAGTTTCTCACTAATGAAGGAGTTGCTCGCCCCAGTATCAAATAACCCTAAACATCCCAAGGACCAATACAAACATTAACCATGGGATTCAAAATCCGCGGCATAAAACTTACAGACGCGGCCGTACCACGGTCGCGAGCGCGCCTTAATAGTTTACCTGCCTGCACTCCCTCTGAACGTGCCCCAATCTATTGCAGCGGAAACATCTAACTCTAGAAATGTCACGACGCCCGCGGCCCCCTTGGTTAGCACCCACAGGGTTACTACCCCCCAAGTACCTAGAACGGTTCCCGAGCGGACGAGCGCCGATAAGTGGCACAGGAGAACTTGCTCCGGGATTTGAACCCGACTGCGCGCGGCTTACAACCTCAGGCGTATGCGCATTGAGATATTCCTCTTCTGATAGAAGAGTCTCTTCAACGTGCGAAGCCAAGGCATAGAGATCAAGTATACAAGTTGGTTTACTTGAGAACACAAAATGGCGCCTGGTAAGCGGCGACACATTCTCCAAAATAATATTTACAAGTTCAGGCTCCTTAAGATCGGCATTGAGTACGCGAGCTGCCTCCGTGATAGATAGAACAAAGTTCCTAAAAGTTTCACACGGAAACTGAAATCTATGCACAACCTCCCTGCATAACTTCTGTCTAACTCTACTAGGTAACAACGTATTAAGAATCTGGTCAGTTACAGCCTTAACTGATAAACCTGCCTGAATTCCCCGGAAAATAATTCGGTTAAGAATCCCGACGTTTTGGACAAACACAATGTCAAAAACTCGGGCTCACTAACGAGTTTAAGGCGGGATGCCCGGCTAATTTCAACCAAGAAGTTAAATAACTCCGTGTAGTTCTGACCGCTACACACAGGAATGCGACCTAATATTTCCAATAGTACCTTACTATGACATTTAACAGATACCGCTGGCGTTTGGAGGACGGGGGGAGGGGAGGGCGTCATCGGTTGTTCACCACTCGCAACTGTGTCCATGCCCAAATCTGCCGGAGATTCCCCAACCTCACTCACTAGTTCGCATAAAATAGACCTTAACTCACCCACCGTTGCGTTGGGTGGAGTAGGGGTGGACCAATTTTGGAGCTTGGCGATGAGTTGTTCACGGTTCAGTCTGTAGACATCAGATCTCGTCAGTTTGGTTGATGGCTTGTCGCCTGGTTTCAGCGGAGGAGCCATGGCCAATGACAGTATGAAAAAAGATACAAATAGGTATTAGTACAATGTATTACATAAAATATAACCCTCTGGCATATTTCCCTTTTTTGTTTAATTTCTCGGCGTCTTTCCAAGCCCATATCTTATAGAGCCATAAACATAACATAAACGTCGAAATTATATAGCCAATAATTACTAACCAGTAACCATCAATCATGTAACCACTGTTAACCACTCTAACCATGCTAACCATGTTAACCATGTTAACCACTCTAACCATTCTAACCACTCTAACCACGTTAACCACGCTCTGCTACCATTTTGCAACCCCCCCCTTAATATCTATAAGGTGAGAGAGGCAGTAAATTAGGTAAAGAGTTACCTGAATGAACATAACAATTTTATTTAGTCAAAAAAAACAATAACAAGCTGAGCAAACAATCAACACCGCGTGAAGCGCGCTTTTCCGTCCATCGCGGAAATCAATTACATCAAAGGTAAACATAAACGTTACCTCCTCAAAACAAATCACGTTACATCAAACTCATCAAAGGTAACGGTCCGGGATCTCAGTGACATGGTCTTTGGTTACTTCGTTAAATTGATCAGTTCCTAAACTGGTTACTCTAGCGTTTAAGTTATCCACCCTAGTATAAATATATATCTTTCTTACAGACGCCCGTAGCAAACGTGACGTCATAGCAATCAAACAAGGCCACAAGGTAATAATAACTTAACAACCCTAGGCGTTTAACTTGGCGAACAAAGATGAGTCCAGAAACAGCTATACTCGAAAATAACATAAGCCGGGTTTCAAACCCAGGACCTGACAATCTCAGGTTAAAAGCTAATATTGGCAAATGTATGAAATACATTTGAATAGGGCCCAGACCCTGGATATAAGCGGTGGCGAAAGCGACGGTCTAACTCCCAGCAGCGATAAGCGCGTAGCATAGTCAATATTCAAATAAACATAAGTTAATAACAAAGTCCAAATAGTAATTTAGAAAGAGTTCCCCCCCATGACGCCGAAACAGTAAATTTGGTAGGAAGGTAATATCCCCCGAAACCCAGTCGCTGCCCTCACCTCTTATCCTCGAGCCGGTGGGGTAGTAAGTGACCTGAGATCCCGGTACCGCTAGTATTTATACGAAATATAATTCTCAGAGAAGGGGGGCGGATCGAAGGAAAGGAAGGTTGGAGAACATTACAAACAAGGGGGGAGGAGAGGTTCGAGACTCATATCGAACACCTAGCACCTTCTCGAAGCTCGGCGAAGGCGGAAACGGAACTCTTCTATCCATCTTCTCTGCTGGCCGAACACGTGGTCGAGCCTCGTTGCCGGCAGGCGCGGACACGCCTTCAGTCAGTCCGATGTATTTGGCGAGAGCGTAGGTCGCCGGTCAAGCTAGTGCCGCGTGTTGACTCAGTTGGCTGTCCCAGTTGGCGAGTGTTGTTACCATGTAAGTCGTTACATCGCTGTCCCAGTTGTCTGTCCGAGTTGGTGAGTGTTGTTACAATGTAAGTTGTTACAATTTAAATAATCCAAAAATGATATGTTCGTTTGAATGACAACAAAATAAATGTAATATTTTAGATATATTTTATGTATCCAGTATTTTCCGATATAAAGACGGTAATTAGGAAATTTAACTTTTAATTTTAGGTAGAAATAACTCCTGGAATTTATATTTGTATTTGAGGTCAAAATTTATGCAGAAATGTATATTTGAATTTGAGGTCGAAACTCTTACTGAATATTATTTTAAAATTTTAGGCCGAAATTTCTCCTTGATCAAATTTAATACTAAACCAATTTATACTACTTGTATATTCATCAATATAGTTATATATTAATAGTGAACCATCATCCTTTGAGTGCCAAGAGAAATGACAAAAAAATGTGCTAAAAGTGCCAAGCTATTTTGCTGAGAAATACAGGATTTTGTTTAAATTTGAATAACTTATAAGACTTTGAACTTCTAACACTCAAATATTTACACAAACTATCTAACATGCTTGCCAATCAGATTATATAATTATGCTTATACTTTTTTAGTTTTTAATAATAATAAAAAAAATCACTAACCAAGATAATTAAAAAAAATTACGGTTCTATTTAACATTGATTTTTAAGCTTTGAAAATTCAATAATCTTAAAATCGAATAAATCAATGAAAAGAACATAAAAAACTGAGTAAATAGCAAAATTTACCCAAAAAACTAACTCTAGATTTCACGCTAAATTTTGGTTATGCATAGCAGCTATTTCAGTGACTATCAACTTTAGCAGGGCTATAGTAAAATAAAGTTTAAAATAAATAATTGGCTTGAAATCCGTGGAAAGAGGTGTGACTTCAAACCTGGTACTTCTGCATAAGTATAAAGAAGTTGTGGTGGATTATCCTAATCTTCAAGAATTATTTCATCCCAATAGGAATCACTTGTATTCACACTCGCGTTATCAATGTCAGCTGCCACGTCTACTTGTTTCAATATTTCACTTTCACTTGAATATAATTCCTGTTCAGTTTCATTATTTATGAATTCAGAATTACTGTTTTCATAATCACTAACAAATTGATCACTCTCGCTTGAGATATCAATAAATATTCCTATTATTTCTATGTCTTGAATCACAGCTTTCCTCTTAGTAGCCATGTTTACATACAAACCAGGTTAAAGAAAAATTTCATAAAGCTAGAAAATAGTTTTCATTTTCGATATATCGAAACTCTAAGTGCAAAAATAAATAAAAGTAGCTTGAACATAAAAGAATGCAGTGGAAATAAAATGTACCCTATCTGTTGACTTAATACTAAACTAAGAGCTCGAAAACATGGGATCGCTCTGAGCGACGTTGGCACTCAAAGGGTACTTTATTACAAGTAAGAATCGGTTGCTATTTTTCTATGTACTAATACTCTCAGTAAATATATTAAGTAAATAAATGCATCTAAAGTTTCCCTAAATACATATGCCTTGTTTCAGTTTCTAATTGTTTCATTTTGGGTCCCAGATATTTACATCCAAATACAAATTATATTTTATTTATATTATTATATGGCAAACTTCTCGTCTTCGAATTGTTTGAGGGCTTTTTTTTGTCTTAATTTAAAGTACTTATTTCAAAATTATTATTTTTACCTAGTGAATGAAGTCACAATGACCACTGCGGGCTTCCCCATCTCCTGTAGAATGTTAAAGGCCACGCCGAAAGCGATAGAAACGCAGACCACACCGAGAAGGTTGGTTGCTTCCTTCATGGTCCCCCCTGGTTTCACCACCCAATGGTGAAGGTCAAGGGTGGCGTTCGTTGGCGGGATCAGCACCGTCTCATACTGCATCAGGCACATCTCCGCCAGATTGGACGGAAACATGTTCCTGACCATGTCGAGGAAGCTATCGACCACCGTCAGGTTTTTAGGATTAAAGGTGGCCTTTTCTTCTTTGGACTCTGATACACCGTGGCCGGGTCTTAATACCGTCGTCAGGGCTATGGCTAGTATAACGACCTCTATCTTTGTGATGAGGATGAAGACCATTAGCTGAAGTCCTATCTGTAATCATTCGGTGCGGATAGATTATATAGTTTTCGTACTAGTGGCCAAACTTACTCTTTCTTCGTAAGAGTAACTTACTTTAGAAAAGCTTTTACCAGTAGAGAAAATCTATTAACGCTTAAACAAGGGTTTCCACGCACCTGGAAAATCGGGAAACCCAAGAAAATATAGGGGATTTTTTGTGTTTAGAAATAAACAGGGAATTTAGCAAAATCTACTAAACTAAACTGGGATATTTGTTAATAATGGACATTTAACTGAAAGTGAATTAAAGAATTAAGTATCCTTATTTCCCCTTGAACAAGTTTCGTGAGGTGTCAGAAGATTTGTTTCCACGTCAATATTTTTTAAAGATACGATACATGTGCTTCACATTTCTCGTTTTGTTGAAATATGAAATGTTGTTATTCTTTTCTCCAATCTAAGCTGCCTAGAAAAATGGGAATTTCTTCTGTAAAACCTAAAAAAAAAACTAAGGAATTTGGTAGTAAGACAATAGTGGCAACCCTGTATTAAACTCAAATCTTGAAACAAGCTACTTTAACACTTAAAAATGGGAGTGGGGGATCGCTATAAAAGACCAGTGTTTTTACAGTTTTTATAGCATCATTTTTTATGCCAAAATAAATAAAATATTACTCCGGTAGAAACATAGAGTTTAATTTTCTTCACATGGTGATATCAACAGTTGTTGTACATCTATCAAGATAAGAGCGGCATTAGATGAGAAACTTTTTAAATGAAGAGAAAAGGTTTTCATAAATTTCCAGGACACTCTTGACAGATAATATGAAACAACTATTGAATATTAATAACGAAAGTTGAGTTGAAGTGTCTGTCTAGACTGAATTTGCTGTGGATGTTTGAAAAATGTTTAACTAATTGACTCCTGGATAAATAATAATCTGGCCGGTAAATATTTTTTTCTGGGTAAAAGTGCGTCTTATGACTGCCAGATAGCATTTATCTGCCAAATAAAATGTATTTATCCATCACACTTTTATCGGGAGGTTTAAGTACCTGATAACTTTTATCTGAAAATTAAAATGGGTGTTGCGATAGTGATGCGTTGTTTTTCATGAGGTTTCGCCTATCAGAATCTGTTTTAGGTTAAAATCTTGGTCGTGTGTTTAGTAAGCATAGGCCCGTGCTCTAGCTATATATAAAGTTAGAACATTTAATTAACACTTTTATTAAAACTGACAATCTATTTTTAGAGTTATATTCATATAAGAACAGATTATTTAAATGTGAGCACAGTAAATGAAATTTTGTAAACGTTGTACAAAACTATTGGCCACATTTTGGCGGACACCGTAATTAATACTTGCAAGACATCTTGGCTTCTGCGCCCACGTGACGACATCTGTTTCCTCGCACTCGTTTGGCCGCCATTATTTAACAAATGCTAAGCGTTGTAGCTACTAGCCAGGCTGTACGCATGCGCGCACCAGTAAAAACGGTACCAACCTTGCGTTTTATGCATACAGATAACTATCCAGCAGATAAATTCAGTTAATAATACGCGTAAAATATTAAAGTGGCTGATAACCTTTATCTAGTAGCTAACTTTAACCTCCCGATAGCAATATTAATCCGGTAGTCATAAGACCAGCCCTGAATAGTTTATCATACTTTATCTCCGTAAATGGAAACATACATTTGAATTATCACTAGTAATTTCAATTCATTCTCCACTCTAATGTGGGTGCGAATTTATTCGGAAGTTCGCTATAATCAGGAGTCCTCAAGTTAATGAAACAGAGCGCCAATAAAAGAAAGGGCCATCATACCTTCCCTGATATTCTCCTGTCGATAGTGGCGAAGGCACACACGAGACATCCGACCATGAGGGGTAGCGCCACCACCTTCAACATCTGCAAGAAGATCTCCCCCAGAATACCCACGTACATGGCCTCTCTCTCGGTGTAAGGCTCCTCTCGGGAGACTCTGAGGACTACACCGAGAACAACTCCCAGAACCGCGCCCGTGAGGATCCATATGGTCAACCTGTTACCTCCGTAGAACCTCTGTAACCGTGTCCGAACCTCTCGCCAGCCCATCGCTGATCATTTCATCGCGTCAACGAATTTGTTTTTATATTAAAACTTCGTGACTTCTCAGAATATTTTTTAAGGTTATAATTCCTGTCCCAACAAAAGCCATAGATAAAGAAAGTTTGGACTGATACCTCTCTGTAAAATTATTAGCACAATAATATGATAGCGGGAGAGGCTGAGTTGTGAACTAATTAATTTACGAGTATAACTACCATCAATCGAGCATACACTATCTCAGTCTGTACTCTTCACAAGACATTGTTGGTCTCGCAGGTTACGGTGTGCAGGTCATGCATCACGAATGGAAGATTATAGAACCTTGTTCAGGATATTGACTGGCAAACTCATTAGTAAGAGACCAGTCGGAAGCCCTAGACGCAGAAAACATTAGTCTGGACCTGAAAGAGATAGGGTGTAATGAGGTGGACTGGATAGAACTAGCTCAAGATATGGATAGGTGGCGTACTTTTGTAAGTGTGGAAATGAACAATCGAGATTCTAATGCCATAAAGTAAGTAAGTATTAATCAAACATTTCTTAATGTAAAGTATATTGGATGAATATTAAATAACTACTGCCTAGTCTCTCTATAAGCCCCGCGTCATATTACACGTTTGGGCTATACGCTTAGATATTAACTACGCTAATGATTTCAGGTATAAGGAAACTTATATTTAGAGCAAGTGTACCCGCATTTACCTGGAGTGTGAAGGAAAACCCATTTTGTAAAAAGTACCCTCAGTACAACCGACTTAGTTTCGAGCCTTGATCTCGCCGTCGTCGTTAATCTAGTCTTCTGCGAGAGGGACGCCTTAGACAATGTGACCACCGAAGCGAGTTGCTTAGTACTAAACATACCGTTTAACTGCATTAAGTATATGCATTTATTGACTTTTTATTTTTATTTTCACCGCCTCTAAACTTATTGGATAGGGTTAAGAGCTGTATAGCTTTTTTAATGTATACATATTCGCGTAGAGAAAGAGTGTATAGTCATTTAGGAAAAAATAAGCACCCTCAGAAAATTATGTTGGAAATTGAACCCCGATCTTCCGCTCACTGGTCAAATTAGACTTTATTACTCTGACACTGTACACCTCGTTCACGGGTACGGGTTAAAAAAAAATTAGCAGAATAGATAGTATTCAATTAGAGAGGTGCTAGGTGATATATAACCTTACATCTTAGTATTATAAAACTATAGTTATAGCCATTATATCATTCAAAATATTAGTTTCGTGGGCGAAAATTATTATATGAATGGATAATATTTAGCACCGCGTCTTACTAACCGTTCGGGTTATACGCTTTTAAGTACTAGTTACGCTAATAAATTAGAAATTTGGAAGGTTGAATTAGAGGAAGTGAAATCGCATTAGCTTGGAGGGAGAGTGGAAAACCATTCAGGAAAAACCACTCCCAGCTCACCCGACCGAGATTCGAACCTCGATCTCCCAGTCCTAAGCAATCGAGCTTCAACACGACAAGCGCGTTAGCCAACTACGCCACCGAGGCGGGTGATATATGAATGGAGTGAAAACCACAGCACTATAGGACCCACTCAAAGACAACAACTTTAAATATTATAAGTCAAATCTGGATATTTAACTTTTGGATATAGAATCCTTATCGATAGTATTATTATTTAGCTATTTAATTAATATACTGATTACAGCAAGGATGTTGAAATCTCGCACTTTAACCCTGCGGTTGTGACGTCAGTTGAGGAAATAGTCTTGTAGATTGTTAGTACACGCTGTATATAGGATGTATGATCTCCAGGTAATAAGCCTCAATCAAACAACAAACAAAAAGAATGGGAAAACAATTGCTACAACGTGGACATGTGTGTTATTTGTAAAATTATGTATTTGATTCACATTTTATCAAGTAAAATGTAGACTAAATATTATAAACGGACCTTGCATTTATTAACTATGGCGTACTATGAACTAAATTAGTGGCGGGTTCGGTATTAGCAATCACTAATTCATTGACTGTTCAATGGAAGAGCTCGTAATCAAGAGACAATAGACGTATTATTATATAGACCGCGTATGCAAAGCCATTTCCTCTGCAACAGACAGGAGCGGTTTCTATAGCATCTCAATGGCAGGGGATAAAATGACGTCACGGTGGTCCCTTCAATAGTGCACGTATTATTACGTCATTGAAGGAAAATATGTTCTGGATTGCTGTATATTTGATTATTATTTAGGGGGTAGAATGTATTTTATTTTCAATATACCATACTAACCGGTCCCGTGTTTGATTCCCGGTTGGTACCATGGATACCCCAACGGTCACCAGGGTTTGGTTGGTTAGGTATCACCATCACCTCATCTCATCGGGACATGGAAAGAGCCTCCACGGAAAGGATGTACGATTAGTAATTCGAGCGTCCCTGTGCAACGGTACATCAGTACTGGCTAATCTTCTCACAAACTGAGCTACAGGTTGATGTAGCCCAGACGCGCAATATTATTCATATAATACTGTACTTAGACTGAAAATGTATAAACTTCCTATAGTTGTTTACCTATATACACTCTTTAGACGTGAATGGTCTAAAAGGAAATGGATTAGATTCACGTGACGATCAGATCGAAGTTGAATCCTGTTTGTGTGTAGTAAGGGAATTTTTTTTCTAAATGGTTTACTACTCTTCCTCCACGTAAATGTGGTAATTTTTATAAAATATCTTCCTAACTCCTAACCTATTAGTGTGCAGTATATTCGGAAGCCCGAACAGGTGTTAATAATGTTAATATGCCAATGTCGTGAATTAAGATAAGTAGGCCCCAATACTATTTTTTTCCCCATTTCTTCCTTTTCTTTGAGACTAGCTTGTATTTAATGAATAGTATCGGTAGTAGTTTAATCTTACTAACATAAAATCTCATCCGCCTCGGTGGCCGCCTGATATTTGGAGCTACTCTCGCAATAAACAAGACTGGCGAAGATGTGGATCTATCCCAGTTGGGTGTACTAAATGTGAGGGATTTTTCACTCTCCCTCCACTTAAATGGAGTACATTTCCTCTCAAATTCAATCTTTCTAATTCCTAATATAGGGCCTATTAGTGAAATTGGTACATAGGCGTATAACCCAAACAGGTATTGGTAAGGCGCGGTTCTAAAAAAATCTAGTCTTTATATACTTGTGTCACTATAGGCGTATTAGTTTTGAAAATGATGCCTTGCTGCGGGAATTGAACCCGGGACTAAGAGCCATCTTGCAACTACAGAGAACGCAGACCGTCCGAATTAATTCGTCACAAAGGTGTCTCAGATAATTGGTTTAAGGGGGGGAGATACTTATTCACAAAAAAAAAACCCATTTATACCTTCTTATATAATAATTAAAAACATGAATCTGAATAAATGTGATAAATATTGAATAATAATTAATAGTAATAACTCCACGTAATTTGACTCAGCGAAGAGGGGAAGGTTTAATCTTAATGACGGTCGGTTGGTTGACCATTCGGTTACTCTTGTGTTCTACTCTTTATTTAACTAACTCCGAGAATAGCGGGAGCCTATATACGTTACTAATGAAAGTTTATATAGAACAGATATCCTTTTGCTTTACTAATCATCCTTAAATAGGACCCACTGCGTAGCACTTTTTAAATTATTATTATTCTTATTATTAATATTACTATTAAGTGTATTCTTACGATAGATCCATTTCTTTTGTCAGTGATCTTAGACCGCCAATTCGCCCGCTCTGATTTCTCCTTCAGTCTCACTAACTCTTTTTGATGTTTTTTTATTAAGTGTACAAAAACTTTTTTCATACTTATTTGATCTCTTTTTAAGTTTTAAAAATATGTACATTTCATTTTACATATATAGGTTATTTTTCTTTCACGTATTCATACGTTATGTCATGGTATCTGCGCCTATAAAGTAAAATTAATAATATGGTAAAATGTAATCAATGTTGTTGTTGTATATTTATTGTTTTTAAAATTGATCTTTCTTTGAGAATTGTACTGTAGATGTTATTGTATCGTAGGATTCTAGTAAAAATAAACTTTTAGAAAATAAAAATTAGGTCGACATTGATAAAAATGTATTCTACAAATATAATTTATATTTATATATATATTTATATATATATATATAATATAAATATAAATAAATATAGAAACTATCTTAGTAACGAATATAGGCTACTGTTATTCTCAAGAATTAAATTGCCAACCAACCGACAGCCATTAAGACTACCCCATCCTCTCTGAGTCAAATCACGTGGACTTTATTACTGTTATATATAATACTAGATAGCTGTTGCCGCGGCTTGGCTCGGGTTGGATTTGATTATATACAAATACGAAAATATACATATGTATTTACAGATTAATTTAAAATATTACGTTACGTTGATGACCATAACTTGACCTCAGATCAAAAATAATGCAAGTCCGATACAAACTTTCACCCCCTTTTTCATCCCTTATTAAATAAAATTTCCAAAATTCCTGAAACACGTATTTATTTGTTTTACGTCAATAACCGAAATACAAAATTTTGTTTATGTAACTTTCAAAATGACGGACTTCCATACATATTATCATACATAATATCATCCCCTATTTTGACCCCTTTGGGGTGGAATTTTCTAAAATCGTTTCTTAGTGGGTGCCTACATAACAAAATGAATATACAGTCCGAATTTCATGCTTGTAGCCTTGATAGTTTGCGCTCGGCGATGATGAATCAGTCAGTCAGTCAGTCAGGACATGTTATTTTTTATAAGTATAGATTGACAATTGATGATCACATGACTTTATGTTTATATCATGAAAATAGTTGAGTTAAATGTAAAATTACTTTCTCCCTATTAAAATCGGACTGTAATTATCCCCTCGAGATAGACAGACTGTCCATTCAGGGATTGATATGTTCAACAAGGATACGATATTCATACACTCTCTCACAATGTAATCGATGATGTTGGTCTGCAATAACATGGATTGTATTTGGGAAGGGGGGAGGAGTGATAAGTAGGGATAACTACATGGCTTAAACCCTTCCTCTCCCCTCTCTGATCTTCTCCACCCACGCTTCCATTATTCTCCCTCCACCTATTCGTGGCGCGCATTATGTTCATCCAGGGACCAAAGCTTGGAAATACGTTGCTTACATGGGTTAAAATTTCTCTTTTCTTTCTTTTTTTATCACCGTGTCTTATTAATATAGCTTTAAAAATAACACCTAAATGAGGTAGTCGAACCCGGGACTAAAAGCCATTTTGCAACTACAGAAGAACGCAGACCATTCGAATTAATTCGTCACAAAGGTGACTCGAATAATTGTTTCAAGGGTGGGATATACTTATTCACACACAAAAAACTACTTATAATGTTCTATATAATTATTATTATAAACATATTAGATCTGAATAAATGTGAATATAAATTTAATATTAATTAAAAGGAATAACGTCCACAGGATCTGACTCAGTGAGGAGGAGGCTATACGCATATATGATAGTTACTTAAATAGGTCAGGGAGGAGGAAGGAAGTATCTTAGAGGTAATCTACCCATATCTGCTTAGAAGGAGATTGGGAAACCGTTATGGGGGAAAAAACTTAATAGAACCAACCGGGCCAGCAGGGATAGTTTAACATGAGAGTAACGCCTTAGACCACTCGACCACTGAAACGGGTTTGGTATTTTATTCTTTTCCCTTAGGGTCGGTCTTATGACTCCTGGATAAATATTAATCTGTAGATAAATATTTATATCTGGTCGATAAGTTAAAATTGCGTCTTATGATAGTCAGATAGCATTTATTTGCCAGATAAAATGTATTTATCCATCACATTTTTATGGGGAGGTTTAAGTAACTGATAACTTTTATCTGAAAGTTAAAGTTGTTGTTACCATAGTGACGTTTTTAATTAGGTTTCACCCATCAGAATCTGTTTCTAGGTTAAAATCTTGGTTCACGTGTTTAGTAAGCACAGGCCAGGGCTCTAACTATATAAAGTTAAAAACATTTAATTCACACTTTTATAAAAACTGACAAGCTATTTGTAGAGCTATAGTTATAGTTATATAAGAACACATTAACAAAATGTGAGTACAATAAATGAAATTTTGTAAACTTTGTACTGAACTATTGACCACATTTTGGCAGACACCAAAATTAGTACTTCCAAGACAACTTAGCTTCTGCGCCCACGTGACGCCATCTGTTTCCTCGCACTCGTTTGGCCGCCATTATTTAACAAATATTGAGCGTTGTAGCCATTTGCCAGGTAGTAGCGGTATCAGCAGGGCTTATACGCATGCACGTACCAGTAAAAACAGTACCAACCTTGCGTTTTCTGCATACAAATTTATTTATCCTTCAGATAGCTATCTGGCGGATAAATTCAGTTCATAATACGCTTAAAATATCTAAGTGGCTGATAACCTTTATCTGGTAGCTAACTTTAGCCTCCCGATAGCAAGATTTATCTGGTATTCATAAGACCGGCCCTATAAGGTGTACTGTCACGTGCAAGATGATATAGGATGGTTCAAATAATGCGAGAATTTTAGGAGTTAGGGAACCTTTACTCTAATTAAAATTGGGTAAAAAGTGTGTGAGATAAGGTTAATATTTTCTATTTTGATATTATTTTAGGCTAGAATATATCAAATATTGCTTCAGTATATACGTTTAATCTAATTTGTACAAATAATAATCTCAATAGATCTTGAATGTTTGCCATGGGAATCAATAAACTGGCCTTTATTGGTTTTATTTTTATTTAAAAAAAAAAAGCTTCTCCCCAAATCCGGAGGGTGACTCAGGGTGACTCCCTAGCCCCTATGGTACCGGAAACTCGTCTAGAAGAGCCCAGATGGGAGAGTGAGAGTGAGAGAGAAGTCCGTTCCTCATTCCATCAAATGTCCAAAATACTCATGACAAATATTCAAGAACTGTTGATATTACAATTCGTTGCAAATCAAACTGTATTCGTCTGCTGGAGCAATTTATGATTTTTTTTTAAAATGTTTTACATAAAAACTACATAAATACTCACTTATACTCCTGCCCCCTTCCATCCCACCTTAAGACATGGAAATGGGTTGTCGAAATCATTGGTCCGCGTAATATTTAGATATGTTCTCCTATTTTTTTCTTGGAAATCTTCCGTTTTGAATAAAATGATCAATTATATTAATGAAACCCGCTTCGGTGGTATCATGGTCTAAGTCGCTACTCTTGCTTTAGACTAGACTGCCAATGACGGGGAGATCAAGATTTAAATCTCGGTTGGGTCTAATGAGTTTTTTTTTTTTTTCCAAAATGGCTTTCCACACTCCCTTTCCCGTGCAAATGCGTTTACACTACCTTCTAATATAGCCTTCCTAATTGATAGACCCATTCACGTAATTACTACATATGCGTATAATTCAAACGGGTAGTAAGACGTGGTGGCGAAAAAAAAAATTAGTGACTCTCCTATTTGTCCAATTCTCAGGGCGGTATGCAAGAACGTTAGTGAATGCTTAGTGGACCGAGCACAATATAACCTATGACGCAACAAACCCACACTAGGCCCACTTAGTGACTTTCTTGCGTATGACCCTCAGGGTTTATAGTAAAGGTAGGTCTGACGTTTTGTGAATTCTGTGAAATATAAAGCTCACAAATTATTTTTTAATCTTTCGGGCAATTTCTTACGACACTGAGAACCCTATCATTATAGCTTACGCAACGTATGTATAAATTGAATATGGGCTATTGATATGTTGTTGACCCTGATAAATTATGGTCTTCGAAGTTAATGCTTTTATTTTTTAAATAAAAGTTGTGTATAAACTTGAGAAATTTCTCTCGAAAGATATGGTATTTTTTCTGAAATTGCAGCTTTCGCTTTGGATGGGTTTTTTTAACTTGAAATAATATGGCACATCTTTGGTATTTAAACTTAGAATTATTAAGAGGGGATAAAAATGAAAAAAATGTATACTAAAACTCTGGTTAATCACTATGATTTGCGTATAACTTGTACGGGCAGTGTCGTATTTAAGAGGGGGAGATTGTCTCGGGGCCCCTTCAAAAACCCACAAGAATAAAACAGTTAATTTTAATTTTTTATACCTTCTTGATTAGTGCCTACAGTAATTTTTCTTTCTTCATGAAATAGGTAAAAAAAAATTTTGTTATCATTACATTTGTGTAGAATGAAAGCGTTGCTTAGGTTTCACCTTTACTCGGACCCGTTATCTGACACAGTAGCTGAGTCGATAACATGTCTATCTGCTGAGTTTAGGTTTCTGGGTTCGATTCCCGGCATGGATGAAAATGTATCGTTGGTGATATGTGGGGTTACCATTTCATATTGATGAATTAACGACCAAAAACTGTATGCTGTGCCTGTCCTAATCTTATGGTAGATTGTAAGGCTATGAAGCTACGACAGGCCTAGCAATCCGGTAGTAGAAAATATATGGCTTTGATAAAAAAAAAATACTCGGGCCACAAACTGGAAACAGTAATGGATGTAGAGTAACTCAGACCTGCCGTGATGCAATTTACAGGGTTTTATGGAGGGGATACGCCGTATTCTCCGTATTCTACTCCGAGGCCCACCACATAGACTACGTAAACCGGTACTACGTAAGGGTAGCAAAACATCGTGAAAAGATACAACTGCGACATCTTTTGTGTAGTAAGCCTAATTTTAGTCTCTTTCTCGCTTATTTAACGATGTCTTCTACTTGGTAATTTCGAAGCTATTTGGCGAAGCCAGGCCTCCACCGTGGTTCGGATCTCACGTTAGACTGTAGGTCCTCCATTTCATCTCACAATCACTCTACCATTACACATTAGCTTAAGTGCTTATAACCCGAACGGGTAGTAAGATGCGGTGCTAATAGTAATGTTATCATTATTAGCACCGCGTCTTACAACCCGTTCGGGTTATACGCACTTACGCTAATGTGTAATGGTAGGGTGATTGTGAGATGAAATGAAGGACCTACAGTTTAACGTGGAATCCGAACCACGGTGGAGGCCTGGCATTCCCCACATTCACAAGATGTCTCGTCAGAGGTGAAGGAAGGGTTTGGTAATCAGATAAATCTGTGCCGGGACCGAGGATTGAACCCCGGCCGCCGGCATAGAAGTCTGACACCTTACCCCTAGACCACCAGGTCACCTAATAGTAATGATATTTTGCGAAGTACTCTAGCTCTCTAGCACTCTAGCACTCTAGCACTCTAAACACTATCATACTCAGATGCCAATGTACGAAATATAAGGAGAGGGAAGAAAATAAGCAGTGAGGCCTTTTGTCCATGTGTTGTTAAAACTTCCCCTATTCGTCTGACGGGTATTTACACTAACTACGATGTGTGCCTGGACAGTATTGACAAGCATTTAAAAATTATTTTTTTATTGTTTCATATTTTGGATATACATATGTTTCCATGGACTTATTTAATCCACATCCCACCAGGAAGATTCCTATTGTCCATTTTATTGAATAAACCAAATATCCTGAATTGTTGATGGTTAAATCAAAAAGTTTACAAACAAGCTACTTCAAGATCAAAAATATAATTTTGTGAATGTTAAAGAGTATTTTTAGAATTATTTGTTAATTTATGGTTTCTGTTTCAATTTAATATAGCTTCAAAGCCCGCAGAATAAAACGTTAACACATTAACATGAGAAATACTATCCCGGCTAGCCGCTACGTTACAGGTAGGTATCGTCGTTACAAATTAAAATAAATCCACTTTACCTGTTACCTTCCAGAGAACAAAGTAAGTAGATTGTGAAATTGGTCAAGAGTCGCACATTACCTTCTACATCATTGTTTTATTTGATAAGGAAACATTTTTTTTGAAACACCACTCTTAGTTTTTATATAAAACACACACGTACAAAAATTGGTGGTCGTAAGGGCTCCGCACACCACCTGAAATTTTTATCATTATTTGTATATTTTTAGCATCGCGTCTTACCACCTATTCAAGTTAAACACACATGTATTAATTACGCTATGAGCTATGGGATAAGGAAGGTTGAATTCAAAGGAAGTGTACCTTTATTTGTGTGGATGAAGAGTGGAAAACCATTTCGGAAAAACCACCCTCTGTACATCCAACCGGGATTAGAAACCCAATGTGCCTGTCATCAGGAGTCTAGTCCAATACGATAGTAACGCCTTAGACCGTGCGGTCACCGAAGCAGTTCCGTGGAAATTAATGGACCCCTCAACATTAGAGTCTACATATACGTAAAAAAATACTTTACTAAAATGAGGTATGTTTTTCTTACTATTGAATTTTAAATGCCACTAGACAAATACTAAAAAGAAAATATTCACCTACAATGTGAACGCTTTAAAACCTCTTATTGTAACACTAGCTTTGTCAACAATTAAAATAACAGATGGTTTTTGGTACAGCCAATATGATATTGAAGAGTAAAGGGTGTTTTTTGGTATGAAATGAGTTGGTGCGTCATAGAAAAGGTGTCTTTAACATTTTGGTTATAGAGGGTGTTACCTGATAGAGCACTGGGTTGTGTATAAGTCCCGCATTATTTAAGAAGTTTGATATTTTTTAATATAGCTTTCAACAAAAGTAGGCTAAAGTTATTGTCAGATTTCTGACCACTTAAAAAGTTTATATTTTATACTCTTAAGAATAAAGCAAGAGGTTAGAAACCTAAAACTAACCTTGCTCTAACAAATAAGGTCATGTGTTGATAAGTTCATAACCTAGAATTTTAAGATAATGTAAAAATTGTTTTATAGGGCTTTAAGTGAGTTATTACACATTTTAATTTTGTTTTAACTTTTTAACTGGTCAAAACTATCGCCTATATTTTGGTTCAAACAATTTAAAAAAATATCAAATCAATTCATAAATAATCCGCGATTTTTAACCGTCAGCAACGCTTCTCAGTGATGTAGAAGCCTTAAAATTATATTTGGGTAATCTCCTGGCTATATGTATGTACTCGCTTTTTTTTTAACTTTTTGGAATTTTCCCGTCGGTTACAGGCTAGAAGCTATAAGTTTGCCAAATTTCAAGTTTCTGCTCATCTGGAAGTGGGTAAACATTAATATCAGTGAGTGAGTCAGCCGTGTGGCTTTATAGTACCCCCTAGCGCAGTATAGAAAAATACAATATCAACACTTTTGATATTAAGGATATTAAAACGTCAACTTTCTGATCTCGCTGACTATATCAGCACACGACTTACAAACTAACGTAGCGGTAGAAGACACACAAAACTAATCTACCCTAATTACTGGCGTCAGTCTCGTCTGGCCTGGTTCCTCTTTGGTGGGTGTTCGGGGCTCAAATCACAGCTAGGTGTACTGACGTTTTTCTTCCCCCTAAATGTATCCCCAATCTCTCCCACGTATATGCGGATATATTTCCTCTGAATCTTGCCACCCTCTTACTTAGACCATTAGCTAAGTAATATAAATATGTGTGTTACTCTAACGAGGGATAAGGCACGGGGGGGGGGGATTGGTTGTTTTACTTCTACAGTTTTAGGGAATGATATGGAATTCATAAGTCGACGCTCTATTTTATGAATAAACTTCCAGATGACATATTCTTCCTCATCTAATGAAGATGGACGATGCCTGTCATAAGCATCACACACCCTTGTAGCACACTGACCATCGCGTAAAAGGACCGCGTCATTGCTTCTTTGCGCTGTGGCCCTCCTCTGGTTTAAATGAGGGGGAGGGGGGTACTGACGGACGGGATGTGGTAGCTTTCGTTAGAGGTAATGACACACCCCCCTCTTTCACGACTCCACTACTTTATTTTTATTTTTTTAGATCGTTCTCTCGTTTTTTTTGTTTTTTTTTGTTTTTTTAGGGAAGAAAGTAGAAGGAAGAGTTTATCACTTCTTGAAGAAGAGTTATGACTTGATGGAGACCCGGCAATGTGCCACGAGATTGTATTTTATGAAGCCCTCGGTGTTCGGAGTACTCGCCTATCTGTGCCGTAATAAGGGAAAAGAGGAGAGGATAAAGTTTGTCCAAAAGAGAGAAGTAGAAGACAGAATGATGGAAGATATACGTGGAATGGAGGAATAAAGACAAAGTGACAAGGGCTGCGAGGGAATTGACATAAATAAAGGGATAGTAAGGGAAGAGAGAAAGTAGATGTGTTGAGAGTGTGTGCGTGCGTGTGTGATTAACATTGTTCTTTGGGACTTTTTTTTTTATGAACCTCTCAAAAGTTTGGGCAAATGAGATTATAGTTGAGCGCAATCTTTAATTTTAGATCACTAAATAATATAAAAAAAGAACCGTTCTTTTTGTGTGTGCGTGTTTGTATGTATGTGTGTGTGAGGCTTAACATTAATCTTTTATATAAATGTGTATTGCGTTCCTGAATTTGCATTTGCTTTGGGCAAGATCGTTGAAGTAGTGTGCTTTAGAAAATATTCAGCCAACCCGCTTTTTTGGTCTATTGGTGTAAGGAATTACTTCTTAATAGACCGGATTGCCAATGACGGGAAGATCAAAGCTCGAATCCTTCTCGGGTGTACTAAAGGTGGATTTTCCTGTGTAGCTTTTGGAGAACATTGAAAGCGCTCAAGATGGAAAAACCTCATATCAAAAGTACATCAAGTTATGGATCGAAAGCGTACAGGTAAACAAAACAACTGTATAACGTGACAACATGGCAAACATGTATTGTAAATAACGCCCTTACACTTTAAAATAATTACAATGAAATAATAAAACTACAGGGTCGGGTTAGGCTATGTTAGGTTATAAGTTATAATGTAAACACAGTATAACTCAAATTAAAATAGAGATGTGTCTTTGGTGAATGAACCAACAAGTGTTGTTGACATATGGTGCTCATAGACTACAAGCAATTGTGTGCTCTGTATACCTTGTGCCCTTTTGATATACTACAAAGCAGGAGGTATTTCGTGTTAATCTTGGCAACCCCTCTGAAGAGCACCTCTATCTCCGAACATCACTTATCTGTGGTGGTGAGACTCGGTGAGCTTAGATAATCTTTTAACCTCTACGAGACATTTTTGAAAGTTCACTTTAAAAAAAATCAATATAGTTAATTGGATTTTATTAACTTTCTACCCGAAAAAAAAAGTGTTTCGCGGGTGACCTCCCCCCCCCCCCCATCGTGATCTTGGGTAATATTATTGTTGGTAGCTCGTTAAAATAACTCTTTTATATTATGATTTTTTTTATCTCAATTAATTAAAAGAAAAATTTAATTAAATAATAATAATGAGGCGGTAATTACTATCAATTAAGTTGTTATATAAATTAATGTTAAACTTAAAAAAAAAACCTAAAAAAAAAGATCACACCATAAAAAAAGGCAGACGTTGGAGTAGCGGTAACCCATCTTGGGTTTGACAACGGCAGATGTAGCTGCACCTCTCTTAACATTAATTCCCTCCTCCACACCATTGTTCCTCAGGCCTTGTACTTTTAATTGTGTTGGTCGCAACTGTCTGGATACCATTTTAAATGTTAGTAAGTTGAAAAACAACACTAAAATAAGTTTCAAAGCTACTTACAAAGTGTCTACAGTGTCATGAATATTGGACTATTTTCTTGGGCGATTTTTTGCTTTGTTGTTTTATCGGTTCTTTAATGGCGAACTATGTGTAAATATTATAAATATCACTACTCTAATCCTCTCCTCTTAACGAAGACAGTTTGTGTGGCTTTAAACCAATTATTTAATTAAATCTTACACACAAAAATAAATTCCTGCAAACTCTTCTCAGAATGCTATAGGAAAAAAACCTTGAAAAAAAATCATGGATGTTATCAATTTGAATGGGCCAAAATGATTTTTAAATGGATAAATATAAAAAAATGACCCCTCAAAAACCCCTTCTCTAATATAAAATACTAAAATATATAATCACTAGCGACCAACGCTCCATTTGATTCAGAAGCTTCTTATGGGATAAGACGTATGCCGCTCTTCAATCCAAAGACCAGCGCGTTTTTAGATTTATGAACAGTACTCTAGTTTTTTTTAAGGCATAGTGAGTGCTTAGCTCTGTCAGCTAGCGGATTTGAGAAAACCTTCCTTTTCTCCCCTAAGCGGTTTGTGGTACTTAAGGGAAGAGGGAAGTTAAAATAAATGTAAATGAAATGGTTCTGTATAGAGACAAGGAAGATAAAGCCATCCATATATATTACATACGTTTCAGCTCAGGAAAGGCCATCAACTAATTTTGGGAGATTATTTGACAGCTGTAAAATGTAAACATTAGTAGAATTTACCTCAACTATAGATAAATATAATGCAGTGGCCGCATGGTCTAACGCGCTACTCTCATCATAGACTAGACTGCCGATGACGGGGAGATAGAGGTTCGAATATAGGTTGGGCGTACCTAGGGTGATTTAAAAAAAAAAATATTCTC
Organism: Timema cristinae; assembly: GCA_039000515.1. Classification (NCBI taxonomy): domain Eukaryota; kingdom Metazoa; phylum Arthropoda; class Insecta; order Phasmatodea; family Timematidae; genus Timema; species Timema cristinae. The sequence goes on along the minus strand of JBCFYV010002255.1, from coordinate 20,211,301 downwards.
CCTCCACGCAAATGTAAGTACACTTTTTCTAAATATAACCTTCCTAATCCCTAAAACCATCAGTGTAATTAGTATATAAGCGTGTAACCTGAATGGGTTGTAAGATGCAGTGCAGAAAAGCGCTTGCGTGTTTTATTATGACGCGGAATCAGTGGGTTCCAAATCCCGTGTGGGTGAATGTTTAAGTTACTGGTACCCCTAATGAGCAGGCAGACTTAAAATTAAAATGAATTAATATTAATTTTACGTATTTTTCTTAATTTGAATATTGAAAAAATCATAATTTTGTATCTAAGTAAACTTATTTGTTTTTACGTATTCTATGTACTTATTGAAATCTAGCTGTAGGCTACCTTAAAAATCCGATGAGTGAGTGAATTTGTGTCTGATAATTATATAAAAAAGTATCTGGAGTCGGTATGCCAACCCTTAAACTCCAACTCCTTATTAAATGGCTAATGTATATTAATTAGTAAATAACAAATTGATTGCAGGAAAATGCTCCAATACATATGACTTCATGAGAAGCTTCTTTGGCATTGTGGATGTATCTTTGAATAAATTAGTCAATCCAAATTACAAATTTCAATCCTTAATAATAAAAAAAGTGTAAAACATTGTTATAGTACTATCAGTTTTTATTTTGAAGGGTGAGTCAGTCGGTACATTTTTAACGGCTATAACTCTACAGCTCTGTTATTAGTATACTTTATTAAACAATACTTTACTAGAGTAACCAATTGTATCGAAGTATAATTAATATATAATTTATCATATATAGGCCTTTATATAATCGTGTTATTTATAAAGTTAATATATTTAAAGACAAGCTGTGGTCAATATACTGATTGTAGTGAAACATTATAATATATGGCATAACTAATTTTACTGCCAGAGCAAGGGCCTTAATATTCATTTTCAAATTTAAAAATAGTTTAATGGACTCACTTTGAAAGAAAAAAGTTATATTATACATTTGCCTTATATTTGTGGGGATTATTAGAAGTTTGTAATAATTATGTTTTTTCTTTGAATTTGGAATTAATTTCGTCTTTCTCTTTTGAGTTTCAAATAAATTTTCATTATTTTTCTCATAAAATAGTACTATTGAAATTTGTTCATCTGTTGATTATTTTATCCCTAGAATAATTATATTCGAGTTTATACTATTCGTATTTTTTTTAATTGTTGGATAGTGATATTTGAGCTGGTATTTTATTCTCAGGGATATTGCTATTTAAGCTGTTTGGTATAAGCTGACGCGTTTTATCCCCTAGGGCGAGTGCAATTTAAGTATAACGCTGTTTAAATTTTATATCAGATGTCGTATTTTTCCATGTGGGATTTTGCCATATGAGTTTGGTATTATTTTGCGTATATTGACTGTGAGATATATTGCGAATTGAGTTTGATATTAGTTTGAGAAGAGCTATTTTGTTTGGACACTAGAGCGTGTCATGCCATTTAGAAGGCCTATCCGTAATGTTCGTTCACCTCTACCCTCTATGCCCGCTTGTAATCCCCACATGATTACTTTTGGGAGTAATGGAAAATGAGAGAAAAGGGCGAAGGGCGAAAAATCTTTGGTCGGAACATTATTAACTGTTAACTTTTATGTTTGTTTTTGAACGGGCCATCCTAAAGGTCAAGCTCATATTATGAGGGTGAAAAGTGAAAGCCATATATGATATGTCAGGTTTAGTAAGGTTTGATAAATCTAAAAATCTTTCACAGAGGTATTATTATTATTATTATTATATTTAGCACCGCGTCTTACTACCCGTTCGGGTTATACGCTTAAGTACTAATTACGCTAATGGATTAGGAATAGGGAAGGTTGAATTAGAAGTAGTGAACCCGCATTTGCGTGGAGGGAGAGTGGAAAACCATTTAGTAACCCCCCAGTTAACCCGATCGAGATTCGAACCTCGATCTCCCTGTCCTCAGCAGTCGAGCTCAACACGACAAGCGCGTTAGCTAACTACGCCACCGAGGCGGGTTTCACAGAGGTAAGTTTTATTAATTTTACTAAAATTGAAAATTCATTTTTGTCGTTCAATGCATTTAATTTATAGTAATATCATACATATATTATGCATATAAAACATTAACCTATAATATTACATTATATTATATATTGCAATAATCCAAAATCTAACTTCTCTCCGAGATGCATTCACCCATCCGTCGATTCCATAATCTATCCTTCCATTTTTAAAGAACATTATTCCCAGATAAATAAATTTTAACTTGTTCTAACAGTTTTCCATTCATACTATGATGACCATAATTTCCTGATCCATCCTTATCAAAAACTATCACCTTAGTTTCGGGGACATTTATACGAATATTTATTCTGCCTTTCGTCACATTCAAACGATTTAAATATATTCTGCGAATCACTTTCATTCTCAGCCATACGGCATCATCTGCATATTTATATTCACAAATGTTTAGTGAGACGTGCTGTGAAATAAAATAAAAATATTATTTTGGAAATAACTATTTTATTTTATTTTTAAATCTTGGTTACACTTTGCAGATGCTAAATACAACCGTTGTTTGCGTCTCTATATTTTTAATCTTCATGTATTACTAAAAATGTTTTTGTAAAATAGTAACAATATTAATTAAAAACATTATTAAAATATAATTTTTAAGTATCGACTCTTTCCAATAATATTCAAACTAATCTTTAAAAACACCACGATATTAAACATCCACTTACATTTACTAAACCAACATTATTTTTGATTTATCCACGATGTGCAGGAATAGTTGATTATATACTCGTGTTTTTTATAACATTTGCCGACATTAAAGTGTTTATCTTTGAGAAGCTATATGTATTGTATTCTTAGTATCAGTACACTACAATTTTGTGAAAACATAACCCCCTCTTCAGGGGCTGCATGGTCCCAGGCATTATTTTCGCAATACAGTAGACTAAGATGGTTAATGATAGGGAAATAGGTGTTCGAATCCCAGTCGGTGTACTAAAGGGGTTTTTCCATTCTTATCCACGCAAATGCGGGTACATTTCCTTGAAAGTCAACATTATTCATCCTTAATCCACTAGCGTAGTTGGGTTGAACCTGAACAGCTAATTTAAGTCTCAATGCTTAAAAATAAAATAGTTATTTTTAAATTCCTTGTGTTTTGTTTGTTTAATATGGGAAGACTGTTTTTTTTTACTGGTCTCAATTTCACTGTTTTATAAATTAGACTCTAGAAAACCGTACTGTCGCCTGTTTGGACCTGTGCTACCTATAGCCCGATTTTCTAACGAAGAACTTTATGAAAGGCCTTTTTTGCTTATCAGAATCATATATGTTGTAGTTCCTGGTAGGACAAAATATCTTTCAGAAGGTTATTTATAAGAAATTTGGGCTATACTTAAATTAGGGTGTTATCCGGGTGTGTGTGTGTGATACAGGTTTTTAAGGGTGTATAGGGCTCAAGGGGTGGTGATAGAAATAAGGGACACTATATATCGCGTCGTTTAAGGGTTAAATAAGAGGTGGGGCAAAAACATGATAATTCTCATGAAAAAATGTGTTAGCAGTGATTTCTGGTAGCTTACCTCTTGAATTACAAGTTGTTTTATAGTCAGTCATGAATTTGAGACTAACTAGTATCGACGAATATTTTACTTATTTTCTATAGGATTTTATATAATTTTAATGTCTTAAACAAGGATTTATTCGAATGGACTTGATATAACACTTATTTTAACTAAATTTATGGTTTCAACTTTAAAGTAGATGTAAAACCAATATATATAATATTTTATTACTTTCTTATTATTTTATACTATAATATAGGTATAAAAATAAATATATATAAAAGTAATATTATTAGCACCGCGTCTTACTACCTGTTCGGGTTATACGTTAATATAAAAGTAATACATTTATATATATATATAAATAATACTTTTTTATTCCTTTGCGTGCGTACAAAAGCATAATTTTTTCCGAGTCGGAGCTTCCATTTCTTCCGACCTCTCCGCCCCTTTTGAACCCCATCTTCCTCCACACCCCCTACCAACTCCCTAAGATGGTTGTGTCGGAAACCGATAGAATTGCTGCCCTCGCTGGTGCTATTTGCTATTGTTACGTTTCTTATGACGTCACGTCAACCCTGTGGAGCAGGCGGGATAATAATTGCCTTTCTGCGGCCATTGCATCCCATCTCAAATTTGAAATCGATGAAATTTCCGTCTTTAGTAATGAGGTGGGATTAAGTTAGAATGAAAGGGAAAGCGTGTTAAGCCCGATATTTTAGTAGTTTTGATAAAATTGATTTAAGACACAGTAACTAAAATGTTTCCCTAGGTAGATTCGTTTTATTAAATTTATGCGCATCATGTTCTCACCATTTCTGGCATATTTACTAAGTACGTCGCGAAATTTAAACTGTACTTATTTTATTACTAAACTGGAAACCAATGGGTCAAAGAAGTCGATGAAGACCAAGCACAAGTTAGAAAGAAAGCATGAACAGCGTAATACAAGCAGGAAGAATGGAGGAAGACCTATGGAATGGTCGAGATGAATGGAGATAAATTATAGGAAGATGGCGGAACATATATATATATATATATATATATATATATTCTTATCAAATTTCATTATGTTTATAACAAATAGTTTTGAACTCTTTTGTCCACTATGTGTATGACATTAAACTAAATAACCTACTAAACCAATATTGTATTTATTTTGCCCTTTTCATAAATAAATATATAAACTTAAAAAAACTTACCTTAACTCGCCTTTATTTCCGTCCAGTTTAATATAGATAGCTATCCCGATGTCGGAATTCAAAATTTCACGAATTTTTATTCCACACGTTTAATCTTAGGCGTGTATCGCGTGCTCTTATGTGGTAGACTAGCATTGAACTTGGTTGCTTTTAATGGGGAGTTGAGGGATTTTAAAAGTGTTCTTCTCAACCTTCCTTGCTCTCTCTCTCTCTCTCTTTGTTAATTTGAATGCATTTGTTCTAACCTACCCCACTTATCTGTGTCCTTTGAGTCGTTTATAAACTCTGTTTAAACGTAGTTTTAAAACAGGTTACATTTAAAACTTTCAGAAAATTGATCTAAAAGTATTTTTTACTACATTTTAAAGTATAAAAAAACTTATTTTGTGCACCGCCTCTTATTACACCCCTCCACCCTGTTTGTATATTTACACTAATGAGGGAAATGAGTAGGGTAGAGGTTATATACCCGTATTTGCGTGGAGGGAGAGTGGGGAACCAGTTCTAGCTCATTTTTACATAAATACATTTTTGCCCATTTTGGAAATAGACCGGGACTCTTTGATGTTTCAGTGACTCATCTAAGGTGCTGGATTAAGCAAAGATTATGTCTACCTCTATCAATACAACATTGTATTAATTAACAACCATTTCACTTGAACGTTTGGTCTAGTGGTAAATACCTCTGACTACTGATCTAGAGGTCCCGTATTCGATTCCCGCTGGTCTCATAGGTATTTTTCCTGAGAGGGGGAAACTGTTACTATGGTCGCCATGGTCTCGTTAATTAGTCTCAAGTTTTCCACTGGCTTAACACCTTCATGATCACCATCATCGTGTGATCACATTGCGGGTACCACATATAGACAACCTCAAAGGTAAACCCTGGGGAAACGCTATTTTCCCACGGAGAGGCTAAAAGTCTACACACACAGGTGATCTAACTAGAAACTGCCTTTCTTCCTACGCTTAAAAAATTGATTTTTTTAAGAGGTCATTTTGATGTAGTCGTTCTTTAATCGTCAGAATTCTGGAGAGAGAGAAACAAGGCAGAAGATTGGATAAGTTCCAGTGTGTTAGTAAAAAACAAAAGGCTTATAACAAGGACCCAAAGGCCGAGTTTAGCTGAGGCTACACGAATGTTTAGTCATTTGGGCCAGTTGAACACATTTTGAGTTATCTGTTTGCCATAAAAAACCCTCGCAGACATGTCCCTAGATGATGCAATATCATGCAAACATCATTTTAATTAGTCAAATATTTCGAGTTTTTGTTTTGTAATCTTAACATATTAATATGCGGTTTTTATCGTAAAAAAATCTAACTACTAAGAGATCGTTTTAGTTTTTTGAGCCTACTCAAAGACACCTGAGATAAATTACTACGCTTTTAACTCGTTATTAGAACGTGTTCAAAAAATAAACAATAGATTAATGGAAAAACTCTTTAGAGCTGTGAGGCAATGTGTGTGTGTGTGTGTGTTTTTTCATACTCTTATTCAATGCTGATAAATTTATTTAGTTCCAAGACATATTTTGACACTCATTTGATTTGCGTCCTGAAGGTTGTATTCTTGTAGTTTGTTCAAGTATTGCCATTTCCCCTTGCCTCATTCATCCATTTTACTTTCTTACTTCCCTCCTTGAACCTATTTTGCCATAAATGTTAACGTCAGTCCACGTTTCTTATGAAAATAATTTAAAAAAACTTATGATGAAGAAAAGAAAAAAATCACCATTATTACCCACTCCGCCAAAGAATTTAAGTCTGAAAATGTGAAGAAAACGTTGATTCTAAATTGAATTATAAGATTTAACTGAATTTCTGTTAGGTTCTACTTCATTTTAGAAAACCCTGGGTACTTTTACTTCTACTCCTATTCTACTTTTTCTCTCATTTCCTTTCTACCCCATTTATAGCCCCCTCCCTCCAACCCATCTTGCCCTCCCTTGCTGTCCCCTAAATCCCTCCATTATGATCTCAAGAGTTTGTAAAGTAGAGTGTTGTCTTGGAGCTTTTTGTTTGTTAATGTAAACTGGAAAAATAAAAAGGTTTGCTCTGGAACCCTTTTAACCAATGATGCGATACAATCTTGAAAGATAGTTTCTAGTCTGTCGCAACTTTCTCTTCGTGGTTTTCTCTTTCTAAAGACGCTTTGGCGTTGACGGAACTATTAATTTAATTAAAAATTATTTCTTAAGATTATTTTAATTAAAGATTCGCTTAGGAAAGGCAATTTCCATTAAATATCTTCAAAGCCGCTTTAATTAGTATAATTTACTTATAATTTTTTTTAATATGGGTTTATAAATATACACTTTCTAAACACATATATTATATTATCACATTACATACATCTACAGTTCAATTTTCATATTAATAAGCTTATTTGAAAAAATAGAAACATTACTAGATCTATTTTCACGTATTCATACGTCAAGTCGTGTGATCTGCAACTGTCACTCTTATAGATATTATCAATATCTAAATAGCACTAGTAAAATATATCAATCTTGGCCACAAAAATTATGAATGTATTTTCCAAAAGGCCCTTTCTGTGAAAATTGGACTGTACTCATCCAACTATAGCACTCAAATCTAGTGCCCCCCCCCCCCCCCCCCACCCCATGAAGCCTTGTTATCGTATTCCTATAGCTTACGAAACCTCAGTTCTTTCTTCTTTCATGTGTATAGCAAAATATGTTATTTTTAATTCATATGTAATGTTTAGGACTATATCATTACAATAAATCTCACCAGCACCATCTCTCTTCTTCCCCCCTCCCCCTCCACAATCCCATTTTTTTAAATATTCTTTCTAAGCATTAAAACTTATAATTGTTTCAGTATTCGGATCACAAAAAACACTGTTTTTTATGGATGCAAGGCAAACATGATATTCAAAAAACACATTAGTATCAAATGAGCCGAAGATTGATGGTTTTAGGACGAATCTTGAATTTTTGATAAGGCAGTCAACAGTCGCATATGCTGTTTTTTATTCTATATACAGAAGCTGTCCTCGTTTGTTTTTGGTTTTTGTTTGTTTGTAGATGTGATATCAGCTAGAGCATAAAATGCAAATTAGTAAAGATGTATCATCGAGAATAGCAGTCATATTTTCTGAACTTCCTTAAAGTGTGAATGTAGGCGTGCGTGAAAAGATCAGTATTCATGCAGTTTTTATATCAAAACTTTTTTGGTCCAAATAAGTAAAATATTTTTTTCAGTTGAAACATAAGGGTTTAATTTTCTTCACTTTTGTTGAATATCTGTCAAGAGTGTCCTAGAATTTAATGACAACTTTTTCTCTTCATTTAAAAAGTGTCTTATCTAAATTCGTAACCCGAGAATGCAAGTGTTCTATCTCCAAAATTGTTAAATTTGAGATTTTTGGTGTTTACGTCTATTTAGACTGCACATAGTTCACCTGCGGTGAAATTAAGACTACTATATAATTACTTAAGAGGATACAATCTCGAGTTGTCTATCTAGTAACATTGGTTGTATACACAAGGTCAAACTTCAATGCTCTTTTACACAAAATTGAAAACTTGGACATAGAACACTTGTATTCTCAGGTGACGTGATGTCACTATTTTCATGATAATATCTTTTGATATCAACATGTGAAGAAAATTAAACTCTTTATTTCCTCTGGAGAATGTTGGATTTATCTTGGCAAAAAAAAAGTTTTGATATAAAAACTGCAAAAACAATGTGTTTTTTTTATGTGTTTGTCCCCAAAGCTCCCAACTTAATAATGTTAGGTTTATTCACTTTCGATACTAAAACTAAATACATCCTGGAGCAGTTAATCATGTTTCTATTTCAGATTTCGGTCACGATATATTTCTGCCTAGGTGTTTTTTTGGGGAGAGTTTTGTAGTGTCAGGTTCGTTACGCACCTGGAAAACAGGGAAAACACAGGAATATTTTTTTTTTATATCGGGAAAATACAGAGAATTTGGCAAAATCTAGTAAAAAAAATTGAACCCAGGACTCTTGACTTAGGTCAAGTATAATATCTTGCCTGTGCCCTTGGCTTATATAATGAGCCAGATCACATGACTAAGCCTGAGTAGCGCAATATTAGAAAGCAATGGCAACAATTCAAAAGTTCCGGGATATACTCCCATGTGCAGTTTTTTTTTTTCCCAAATTTAAGAAAAACCTACTTTACAGCATAGAAGATGTTTATTAATTATTATTGTTATAAAGAGATGAAGGTGACCTGGTGGTCTAGGGTAAGGTGTCGGACTTCTGTGCTGGGGGTCCGGGGCTCAATCCTCGGTCCCGGTACAGATTTATCTGATTGCCAAACCCTTCCTTCACCTCTGACAAGACATTTGTGAATGTGGGAATGCCAGGCTTCCACCGTGGTTCGGATTCCACGTTAAACTGTAGGTCCTCCCTTTCATCTCACAATCACCCTGACATTACACATTAGCGTAAGTGCGTATAACCCGAATGGGTAGTAAGACGCGGTGCTAATAAATAATAATAATAATAATATATAATATAAAGAGATAGAAAGGTGCATTGGATATATCGTGGCCTAAAAGAGGTATGCCCATGGTGAAAGTTTAGGAAACATTGATCTGGTTAATCGGTGTAATTAAATATAAATGTTGCTCTCTAAATTGTTATTTTAATTATTTGATCATCCGCTTCAATAACCTGGTGGTCTAAGTTGTCGCTCTCGTGTTAAACTGGTCTGCTGATGACGGGGAGTTTGGGGTGCAAATCCTAGTCGAGCCTACTTAGGGGGTTTCCCACCCTACGTCCAGCGAATGTGGTAAGATTACCTCTAAAGTGCCACCTTCCTCATCCCTACCCTATCAGAGTATTTATCATATATGCGTATAACCTGAACAGGTAGTAAGACGTGGTATAATAAATAAATTCATACCTGTATTATCGGCATGAATTGTGGGAGTTGTAGAACATAAGGTTTGACGTGCTACTAAAAAGAATTTTAGTAATAATTTGGGTAACCCACACCGATGGACACGCGGACTAAATGTCAGGCTCGTCTAGCCTGTGTTTGCCGGTAGCGGGGAAGGGGTAAACTATTTTTTTTTTACCTCTTTCATCCCTTAGGGCCGTCCTTAAATTATGTGAGTTTTGGGGGAGGGAGAAGGAGATCAGAATCCATTTTACTTATTAAAAAAACTATCACGGTTCATGGTGAGACAAAAAAAAATTGTCAGAAAATAAACATAGTGTATCAATTATAAAATTTCACTTATATTTCATATACTTATTGAATTAAAGTATTCTAAACCTTCATATCACTCGCTTTGTTACCAATTCTTATTTCTAAAAATAATCAAACTAGTAAAATAATCTAACTTACCAAATTGTGAAAATTACCTAAGATAGAGGGGCAGGGGTGGGTGACACACTATCTTGCTATCCCTTATTTGGGAGAATGAGTGGTCGAGAATCATGAAGAAAAAAAAAAATGCCTTACTTAATTTAAGGGTTTGTTCCTAAACGGTTTATCATTCGTTCTCACGGAAATTCTAGCTATTACTGTACATTCGCTCACAGTTCATCATTCTTACTCAATTAGCGAGATTAAATGCGGATACCTCCGACAGGTAATAACACGTAGGGGGGGGGGGGGGTGAAAATCACTCCACGCTCTTATCTATATTGTGTAATTCAATAAAGGTTAACTATAATTTGCATTCAATATTTACTAAGACCGTTTTGAATGGGGGAGTGGGGTATACTTGGTACACTTTATTATGGTTAAACTTGACCTCTTAAAAAAATACATTTGTAACAGAAACATGATAGGAGTGATCTGCTAATTAGATTAAATGTTGCTGGGCTAGTGAAAAAGTTGATTAATATACGCTCACAAATCATTTTATGACATTTGTGATGATTAAGAATAATGATATATATACGTGAAAAAATGAAGCGTCTAAATTTTTACTATAATGACGTATATCATTCCCCCTAAAAATTGTATTTAAATAAAATATTGCTGTCATTTTGTTTTCCTCTAACATGTTTTTGCTTCAATAACTTTTGTTGCAACCAATTTTAACTTTTAAAAAAATGGGGAAGCTCTTCCCTTTTCCCTCTGATGGTATTTATTTTTTATGTTTTGAGCATTCCTATTATTCAAATTTCGCACGTCTTCCAATTAAAAGTAATGGCTTTTTTTTTTGTTAGCATATAACGGGTGAAAAAAAATACTATTCTACAGATCACAATTTATTTTCACCCACGCCTGATGAAATATGTTCTACAACTTTTACACACACGAACACACACTAACGAAGATATGAAATGAAGTCGCGTGACGTTTCGGATACAACGCGATTACATTCCGGAGCGGCATGTTGGCGTGCCGAGTCGGATGTGGATAACGTTCGCAACATTCCCCCCCCCCCCCCCCCAACCATCTTCTTCCCTATAAGCGATAGGGACTGAACTGACTCCTTTTTTTACCCTCATTTTACTACCATCCTTCTGCTATTATATAAACAAAATTTTGAAATTGAATCCACTCATTCGGTGTAACTTTTTAACGTATTACATTTTATACTGTTTTGTCTGTCGATTTTTATAAAAAAGTAAAAACAAATTTTCAGATTATTTGGTGAAAAGAGCAAATAAGAATAAATAATCCTACTTGGTATCTTTGGATTTTGTTAATATCTTTCAAACAAGATAGAGATGAATATCTCGTGTGTTTCTGTATTTTAAACTGATTTAGGTATCTATATTTTTACTAATTTGATATGTAAACATGTAGTATGTCTAGAAAATGTATTTAATATATATATTTTACTAATGCAACTTTCATAGAACTTGTTTTCTTAAAAATTGTCCTAGTATTGTTATTTTATCAATAGACACTATGTTATAGTGCCAATAATGGCTATCGACTTTTAATTAATATTTCCATCACAGGGACGTTTGATGATTTAGTCTAACGAGATGAAATGGAGGACCTACAGTTTAACGTGGAATCCGAACCACGGTGGAGGCCTGGCATTCCCCACATTCCAAGATGTCTTGTCAGAGGTGAAGTAAGGTTTTGGTAATCAGATAAATTTGTGCAAGGACCGAGGATTGAACCCTAGACCCCAGCACAGAAGTCCGACACCTTACCCCTAGACCACCACGTCACCCTACAACCTAACAGAATCGGATAAAGATCTTGGAAGATTGAAAACGTACCCATTTTTGCCTGAAAATTATCTGGGAAACCACTGAGCAAAGAACTTTCCCATTTTAACGGGTCAAAGATAGAACTCCGGACTTCAAAATCTGTGTCCGTCAACTTATCCGTACTGCATATCAGATATTGAAATTATTGATAGGGCAGATCCAAGAGGTTCAGATATGATCCCATAAAAAAATGTAAATGAAACTCACTCCTAAAATAGTTGAGGTGTATTATATTACTATGGTTTTATTGTAAGCTCTTCAATTTCTATTCAAGATGTCATATACATTTTTGTAAATTACAACCTTTGTAACATTTAATATGAGCCTAAGTCTTAAAACTAACAATTACAAATCATTTAAACACAAATGCAAACACATAATATTCGGTCTAATCGTTTGATTATGACAAAAATGGCTTTGTCGCCAAGGACATCCTTTTTCCCTTCTGCCTTTATCAAGACTTGTCTCACACCTCCCAGTAAGGTCAATAGCTAGGTCAACTAAATTTAGCCAGCGTGTATTATTTCATTTATGTGCTTTTGTGGAGTGTTTCTACAACGCTATGTATTATATGTTTTTAAAACTAAATGTTATTAAATGCCTCTATTTTAAGATGAAAGAGAAAATCTGTGGTGTGTACCGTACAATTATTTTTTTGCCAACTTTGATAACCATTTACTTTGATTATAAGTATTATATGATACATATTGATATTACTTGTTTTTTTAAAAGCAATAGTTGAAGATCTCATGTCTTGATGTATTAATATATATAAAAGTTAGTAACTTTTACAAACTTCGAAAATGTCCCTTCTTATATAATTGGAACTATAGCTAGCTACTAGCACTGCCGGTCAAACCCATAGCTGAACTATCTTTCCTAAGTGACCTAAGGATGAGGAGCAGAAAATTGTGCCAGCATTCACCTGTAAAGAGACACTAAAAGAGAAAGTTTGTTAAAATAGAACTGTACATCTGGAGGAGGTGTAGAAGCACACTGAGTAAAAAACCCAACTCAACCATTCAGACTATTAACTTCAGACACAGAGAAAGTAATTTGGTGTCCGAAAAAAAAAATCAAGCCCGTTAAATATATATTTTCAAACTTTTAATCATCTTTTGATGAGGATTTTCCACGTCGTGCAATTTTCAGGCAGTTCCATCTCGTTTGCTGGCTAGGAGGGTAGATCGGAGAATAATCGTCGAGGCATAATAATTATTCTACTCTGGAGGCGTCGCTTAATTCGGGAAGGACCGCAACCTCAATAGTCTTTATGTCCTTTCCCACAAGCCCTTTCATTCACCAAGCGACCTTTTGTATCCATATTCGCATGCCTATGTGTGTGTTCGAATATGAATCAATTTCTCGAGTTTGGGATTCCTCCTTTATATTCAAAGGGTAACGCGCGTAAAAACTTCCTCGTTCCATTCTCCCGCCCACCCCAAACCTTTTCTTCCATTTTCACACATCCACGATGCTTTCTTACTTTATATAAATCAATTTACTCTATCTCATCATTTTATTTATTTTGATTTCTCTTCTGTGAACATTTTCTTATTTTTTTCTTTCACATGGGTTATGTTGATTTTCTTCTCTAGATGTATGTTTCGGAATATATGTTTTTTTTTATATATGTATTTTTAGTTTAATCTAATAAATTACACTTTGAGGTTTTTGCGAAATTTAATTTCTAGTTTTTATTTATTTCAACTACAGATTTGTACATCTGAAAACTGGTTTATTAATTAATCACGACTTGTGAATGTGTGGAATACCAGACCTTCACCGTGGTTCGGATTCCACGTTAAACTATAGGTCCTTCATTTCATCTCACAATCACCCTACCATTACACATTAGCGTGAGTGCGTGTAACCCGAACGGGTAGTAAGACGTGGAGCTAATAATAATAATAATTTAATAATAATAATAATAAACATGGGTCTAAAATATTAACTTATTTCTTGTGTCGGCGTTTAGTATCCGTCTTTGATCTACACATAAGACTACACTAATAAGATGCGAATTAGAAAGAAGGATGGATTACTATTAAATGTACAGGCATTTGCTTGTATAAATAGTGGGAAACTATTAAGGAGGTTGGTGAGAAATTATCAATCGCTTTCAGGCCACACGCCTTAAGATACGATGGTCTTGTATCGTTTTATCGCACTACTCCTCTATTTTATTTAAGTTTGCACTCTCTTTATCTCTTCACTTGCAACCAGTTTTTGTCATATCATTAAGAAAGAAGAGAAATAAAACTTTAAAATTTGTTATCTCTGTGTAAAAAGGAAAGCTCGTTGTTCTAAAATACCTTAAATTTTTTTGTAAGCCCCCCAAAAAAATTGTCTGTATTAGTTAGAGTAAGGCTAAATATATAGCCCTTTTTCCAAAAAAACTAGTCTAATTGCTCTGCAGATTTGATTTAAAAAAACCGTTGAAATTGAACTCTTGCATATTTACATACTTATTTTTCTATTAATAAAACTAAAACTTTGGAATCTTTCATCTTTGATTTGGCGTGAACCATATTTTGAAATAACACCTCGTAGTATTAAATCTTGCGTTAGAGCTTAACGTCTCGGTGACAATTTATTGCTTACTGAGACAGCTCCCTTAAGGTATACACACCGCATTTATTATACCTGACTGGGATTCGAAGCCCGACTTTCCCGTCATCAACACGCCAGATAAGATGATCCTCACATTTAATCTGCGTGCCCACTTATGCGGCTAATTAAGTTTTTAATAGTCCATGTTTTAAACACATATATAGTATCACTAGTCATCTCTAAATAATCTTACTTATCTACTCTATGCTCTGTGGCAGAGGTTCTAAACTTTTTTAATCGCGTACCACCTCAACAATTCCCGTAATTTGGTACCAACGAGATAATCTATAATAATAAAAGGAAGTGTTTGTCTGTGTGTGTGTGTGTGTGTTTGTGTGCGATGCCAGCCAAATCTACTCCACGCAGATATCTGAAAATGTTAACATAGGTGAATGAAAGGGGGTCCTAAAGCACCTTGAAGCAGCATTTTTAAATGTTTAATTAGCATTTTAATAAGGCTATTTTTAACAAATTTTTGTTGATGTATCACGGGCAACGCCGTGCGGGATGCTAGTGCTGAATATTTATTATATAGGTATATTTTTAATGGCACACAGGGATATAATAACACAGACTAGCACTGTCTGTGCTTGGATAAGTATTTCACCCTTCTAATCACTGTTTTAATCTATTTTACTTTTGGTTATAATGGGTCGTAATATATTTATAAGATTTTATGAGGTCCTTTATCTGTTTTCGACTTTAATTTGCTTGTTTTGTTTAGCTTTTCACATCTTACCACAGGGAATAACTTTGCGTACCACTGGTGGTACGCGTACCGAGTTTGGAACCATTGCTCTATGGCGTTAGGAACTCGAAAGTTCATTGCCGCACCTATCCCTTTCTTGAGGATGTTTATAAACTTATAAAAAACGTAATTAGCAATCATTTAATCTTAGCATCTGATCGAGTTAGTGAAATGGCGAAGGAGTGAAATGCACTTACGTTCGCTTTACCAAGAAACCGATTAGAAGCCACCAGGCTCGGGTGGAGAAAGAAGGGGGAAGAAATAGAGAGTTATTAAAGCACAATTGATCTACACTGCCGAGAACGGGGAGATTGAGGTTCCTAAATGGTTTTCCACTCTCCATCCACGCAAATGTGGGCTCACTTCCGTTTTATTCAACCTTCTCAATTCCTAACACATTTGCGTAATTAGTACTTAAGCGTCTAAACCTAACGGGTAGTAAGACATGGTGCTAAGTATTATTATTATTGTTGTTTTGACTGTCATACAGTTTACTGGAGGTTTTTTTTCCTGAAATGTTTCCCACTCTTCCTCCACACAAATTCGGCTACATTTTATCTTAACTTTACCTTCTTCACCACTACCTTATAGTGTTTTTTTTTGTCACTATGTCTCACTTCCCGTTTGGCTTGTACGCCTATGTAATAATGTGTTAGGGATGAGAAGGTTGGATTTAGAGGAAGTGTACCTGTATTTACTGTTAAGGAGGGTCAAAAACCATTTTGGAGACCTTAGAAAACTTGACTGGGATTCAATTCCCGATCTCTCTGTCGTCGGCAGTCCAGTCTTTAGTGGGAGCGACGCCTTGGCTTAGACCAGTGTGATCCAACTATCGGCCCGCGGGTCACATGCTGCCCGTGTTTACTGAAAATGTGGCCCTGACATTATCCTTGAGGAAAATTAAAGGAAAATCCTCGGTGGCAGATGTGAAAACACTAATGATTTAAATATATATATATATAAAGAGTCAGAATTGTATTTTATAGACCGTAATCCATTTATTTGATTGGTAAAAAAAAATTATAATTCTAGTTTGTGAAAGTGTGCATACATATTATTTCATGATACATTTTTAGGAGATTAATAAACTTTTCTTAACAGTAAAATTTGAAATATTCTACGAGCTAAAAATACAATTTATATCCAATTATTGAAAGTAGTTGATTTTTTAGCACCGCGTCTTACTACCATTCGGACACACACTTTTGTGCTAGTTAAGCTAATGTGCTAAGGATTAGGAAAGTAATAATTAGAGTAAGTGTACCCGCATTAGCGTGGAGGGAGAGTGGAAACAATTTTGGAAAAAACCACCCTCATTACACCCGACTGAGATTCGAGCTTCGATCTCTCCGTCATCGGCAGTCTAGTCTACGCAAAGTAGCGCGTTAGACCACGTGGCCACTGAAGCTGGTAAAATATTTGTTTATATAGTGTGGTTTGTAGGCCTATATTAAGTTGATAGGATTATTAAATATGTATTCTGCCCGCGGTGCAAATTGATTATAAGATTTGGCCCTCGGGGCTAAAAAAGTTGGACCAAACTGCCTTAAACCATTCAACCACATAATCGGGTATTAGTGTAATTAAATACAAATATCGTCTAAGTGTAGTTAAAAGTGGTTTACAAATAAAATTACTCTCCCGAGTGCTCTCAGCCACGACTGGATCCCAACACCGACCTCCCGGACCAAAGATGACATTTTGAAAAAAGAAAAAAACATTTGCATCCTATTTTTCATCACCTGTATCGTATGCCATACTGCTTCCAGCCTGACGTGATGTGATGGGCGCCGTTATAACGACGTGGTTTTAATTGACGCCGCTAGGAGAGCTCGTTGAATGGACTTGCTGAAGTGGAAGAAGGGTGGGTGGTAGGATAACGGTAATCGTTTCCGCCTCAGGGAAGGGGCGGATCTAGAACGGGAGGGGTTTCGGTGGTAATTGTTTCAGTTCTTCATGTGGAGTGTGGGGGAAGGAATTAGACTATACATTTAGTTCTGATCAAATGTGGTCCACGAAGACACAATAAGAATTCATGTCATGATACAAACTAATAGTATCATGGTTAAGATCAGCTTTATTTATATTTATTCATAGCGCCATTAAAAAAAAATCCATTTAAAAAAATATGATGCTGGTTTCAAAGCCATTACACTTATAAATACAATATAAATACTATTTATTTATTAGGTATGATACCACATAATATATTAACAAAAATATTTATAAAACCATGTATAGCCTGTTAGTTAATGGCGAATAAAACAGTATTCTGAAAATATAACTTAGTGAAATAACGTCACTATCAATTTTGGGGGTATACATAAAATGGTGAAGATCAAATTATTGCATTATATTTATTATAATAAATAGTACAGTCATAAACAAAAATATACTAAACACCGAAAGAACAAATCGAATAAAAGGTTTGTACTTATAATTTTTGATATCTATGTACATTATTTATTTATACACTTTTTGACCATTATAATTCATTAAACTTACGTGGATTATACCAGAAAAAAATGAGTTAAAGAAAATTGTTAGGCCTACTAGGGGAGATTTTAAAGTTAAGTTGGGAAGATTCCTCATGTTAATAACTCATTTGAGTTATTTCCTATTACAAATCATTATTATCTTTCCTTATTAAAAACTATTCATTTGAAATGCTACGCTGAAATCTATCATCCTAACTTCAAAATAATAAAATATCACAAAGATACATCTCCGCGCGGTCTAAGACATTGCATCTGCAATGCACTATTGTGTTAAGAATGAAGAGTATGTGTGTGTGTGTGTGTGTGTGTGTATTAATTCCCTTCACTTGCGTGAAGACAGAGCAGGAAATCATAACGGAAAAAATCTTCATTATAACCGGCTGAGACTCGAAACCCAATCTTCTTGTCACCGGAAAAACAGACTAGACGAGCCTGACGTTTAGTCAGTGTGACAAATGCTAGGAGTATTTTTGTTGTTAGAAATTTAATAAATACAATTATTTATTGATTGATACCTTTAACGACGTAGCCTACTTGACGAATTCAAAGTTATTTTGGGACTGGGTTGCGTTTTAATTTCTAACTTGACGCATTCTAAGCAATATCACATTTAGAAAAAAAATAGAGAAATTTGGAAAAAAATAAGTAGTTCACCCTGTGAGGTCTCTTGTGTATGTGATGATAGCACTTCCTCTCTTCCTCTGACGAGTTTACACATTCGCTCTATTATTCGTTCTTGGCAAGCATTGACTTGCTTTTCAAAATTATCTTTTTCTTGTTTCCTATTCTAGATGAACCTATGTTTTCATGGGCCTTTTTAATCTACGTCTTGGCATACAGATTCCTACTGACCTTTTTTGCAAATAAACCAAATAGCCTAAACTAAGACGATTTTAAACTATTTTTCGAACTATTTAAGAATTTATGCGTTTTGTTTTTTTAACATTATATCTTAAAACCCGCCGAATAAAATTAGCTATATCTTGATTTGCTGTGGCGTCACAAGTAAGTCAGAAAGTCAAAGGAAGAATCTTTGTGATCATCATATGTCAAAATTAGTAATAACTCTCAAAAGTTAAAGACGAAGAAAACTCTCCTGGCCTATGAACACGGTCAAATAAATCAAGTAACTTATTGAAATATCATACAAGTTCCTGACTTCTTTTGAACGCGGCAACTCATATACATAAAACATAAGACCGTCTATCAAAGTAGTATTAAAGTAGTTTTGTTTATTTTATTTATTTTTTCAAATAAAGGTTGTATTTACAAAATTATTACAAATGTGAAGTTGTAAGAAAAAAGTACGTTTTTATTCGACTCGTTCCGAAAGAAAGGGGGAATATAATTTAGTGCGTCTGTGGTTGTGTTTGCGGCCTAATTTTTGGCCCCGCAGATTAAAAAAAAAAAACTAAAACAATCATTACATTTTAGGAGTATGTAGGCTACATAGTTATCTGGTTGTTAGCTATGTACTAATTTTGTACGATGAAAATAGGATCCATAAAAAAATAAATTATAAAGTTACCACCTTACAAAAAAATTTAAATGTGAACAATCTTTTCCAGAGCTAAAAGGCATGAAATAAAACTTTTTTTTTAAAGGTCCAACTTCAACCGCTAAAAGTGTATGAAAAAATCTCAGTTTGAGGGGAGTATTAGCAAAATGTCTTAATGATGCTCTAAGGTCACTTAAAGACATAGCAGGAACATATTACAATCTATATACAGCATTCCAAATAATTTTAAACATAATCAATAAAATTTGTAATAAACTTCCTTCCCAAAATTAAGCTTTTTGATACTTTTTAGCACTTTTAGTGATTTGAGTTAGGATCTAAAAAATAATTTGTTTTATCGCGGAGAGTTAATCGATCTTTAATGGGGGTTTTAAGCACAAATGTAATTGTGAAATTAGATTTGAACATTTATGTCTAGGTGGGTGCAATTTATTCCGTCAAAACGATCACGTTCATAGGCAGACTCACTATGATTAATGAATCTGTAAGATAGTTTTACTCAGTTTTATTGCCGTCTATTATAACAATCTGAGAAAATTTATATTATTCTAGTGCACATGAGAGCCCTCTATACTCCCTGGAGAATTCGCTTAGTGACATAGTAAGAGTGATTCCTACGAACTCCAGAATTGTGTCCTAAGTCAAGATGAAAGCCCTGACTCATCACCATATCTCCAGAACCCCTCGATCTGGAATCTTGAAATTGGATAAGAAGGTTCCTTTTAGGTCTTAGGTATCCGACAATGAGGGATTCTGCGAAATTCCACCTCTAAGGTGGTGAAATTATGTTGGAATATTTTAAAAGGTATGACCATATCTTCCAAATCGTGTCAGTAAGCTTCGTAGTTCATGAGATGAGTTCTACTCCAAAGTAAGAGACCCAGTCCGGAAGTCCGCAAGAGTTGTATCAACTTTAACACTTTATTAAGAACTATTGCTATGAGCGGCTACGGAAATCTCATAGGTAGAATAATAAATAAATATCGATGTGCGATTTAAGATGAAGGCAACCTACTTCGGTGGCCGCATGGTCTAACGCTCTACTCTCACAGTAGACTAAACTGCCGATGACCTGTATATTGAGGTTCGAATCTCAGTCTACTTTACTGAGGGTAGTTTTTCCAAAATGGTTTTTCAATCTCCCTACATGCAAATATGGGTACACTTCGTATATATAACGTTCCTCATCCATAAAATAGCGTAATTAGTATATAAGCGTATAACTCGAACGCGTAGTAAGACGTGATACTAAACAATATATGAAGACATTAATGTAATAATTGTAAAACCGTCACCATTTTCATTTATCTACTTCTAACGACTTTGCCTGTTTGGAGATTTATAAGCTATTTTGCGAAACCAGCTGCATCTTTACTTTACGTACCTAAGCATTACAAGCACTATCACACTTATGAATACGTCAATGTACAAAACAGGATGAGGGGGGGGGGAGGGGGGCGAATTAGCAGTTCACTCTGCGAGGCATCTTGTTTATCTACTGAACACTTCCCCGCTTCCTCTGACGAGCTTACACACTGATTATACTAAGGATACGGGCTGGGTGCACAAAGTTAAAAATCACACGGACTTAAGGACTATCAGAATACAGAGCTTATGGGAAATGTAAACGAGGCTTTAAGCTAACTATGGGTCTTACTAGTGCTACCCAAAGGATCCAGTTACCCTCGGGAAATGGAGCTTTGATGGGGCTTCCTCTTACACTAAATAATTACTCTCATTACACTCAACTGGGTTTCGAACCCTAATATCTTCGTCATCGACATTTCAGTGTATTGCCTGGGTGACGTTTTATACCATTCGATCATTTTAAATCAATTGGAACCCATACTAGTAGATATTATTGTAAGTGACCGTACATTTAAATTTTATGAAGTGCGTGGGGTGTTAGCACCCTCCCTCCCCCTTAACCTTCCTCCCTTTGAGGGGCTGACAACACCTGCATCTGTGCCTGGCAGGTGGGTGAACACGAACCAAGGTCCTGCGTCTGATTGGTGTGTAGATACAGTAAAGGTTGGGTGAGGAGGTGCTGGGGACTAATAGAATGATAAATTATTGTATGCGGGGTCTGGAGGGGGTGAAGAGGACGATTGGGTGAGGATTCAGTTGTTCCGTTCGCTCAAGTGAGAACACATACTTCTATGGAGGTTGGTTTGATACGTCTGCTTTTTAATTTTAGTCATGTGTACACTCCCTTTACCTGAAAGGTAATTGTCTGCGTTTTTTTTCCATCTATTTAAATGGAAGCAATTAGCAAAAATAATATATTGTATGATAAGGTTAAATTTATTTTTTTATACAAAATTTTATCTTTTGTGGTATAGCGCTCGCCTCAGAACCCGATGTTCGTGGATTCAAACCCAGCAAGTGTCGACGGATTATTCTTAAGTAATCCAATTTCGTAGCACAACTTCCTTCGGAGGGGAGGTAAATCTGTCTGTCCCATGTCGATTTTGGCATGTAAAAATAGAACTCTCGAAGGTATATGAAATTATCTTTCCCGAAAAAAATGTTAAACCCTTTCGCTCTCGCTCATAGAAAATTTTGTGTGCTGATATTAATAATCATTTGGTTCAGAAAGTGCACGTTTAATACCTTAAATAAATCAAATTTGTTCAAAACATGTTTTTATATTTTTACACTATATATATATATATTATATATATATATATATATATATATATACATATTTATATTTTAATGGGTGTGTGTGTATATATATATATAATATTATCAATTGTCTAGATGGTGGTCAGATACTTTTAAATATTTGCATTAAATTTTAGTATTTGATTTTAAACTAGATAATGTTTAACGGTAGTAAGAAGAAGATGAACTAATCTTAAATGCGTCACTATTTTTCAGAGCCTTGTTTTTATTATAACTATTTTGAAAATAATGTTGTAGACGAATGTATGAAAAAGAGAAACATTAAAAGTTTTAAGAATAAAATGGGATGCATGACTCGGTGTATGGATGTTGTTGAGAAGGGAGTATGCAAGGATTGGGAAGCGTGGAGAAAGTATGGACTAAGTATAGAGTTGTTATTTTTGGAGCTTTATGCACAGTTTCTTGCCTAATCCGTGAGGGAACGGCGTAATTAGTTATGTATTTTAAAAATGGAACATAATCATACTTAAGACATCACTAGACTAAGTGGGGAGGGAATAAAGGCCCCTTATCCCTTACATGCCCCCATGAATACGCTACTGAGAACTCGTCAGTCCACTATAGTAACAAACACAAACGATGACAAACTGTCACAACGATAAACCGTCGTATGTGTGAACAAAGCAATAGAATTAGCTTAAGAAATGTATCTAACATTTATATAAGCTACTAAAATTATTTTGATTTATTCATACGTCAATTGATGGGATCTACTGCTAACACTTCTAATAGATAGTATCAATTACTTTAAAACAACACTAATAAAATATGCATATAAACTGAAAAATGATAACTTAACACATTAATTGAACCTAATGTCCAACTGTAATTTTTCAATTCATTCGATTAAAAAAGAGATACGGAGCAATTCTGTAATTATAATCATTTATTGACCAAGTTTCGTGTTTCATATAACACTTGTATAGCGTTGCTATCTTCCAACTAATAAAATAGTAAAATGCTCTCGATATTGACCACAAAAAGAATACGGTATGTTTTTATAAGCTACCAAAATTCTATTTTTAGACACCATTTTATGGCTGTCACACGAAACAATGGTTCTCTTTTTCAATTAAAGCTAAACTCTTCTCTGGCATGGCAAATGCAATGTACTTTTATACGTCTCATTACGTATGCCACTTTTGACGGTTAATATAATGGCATTATATTTTGTAGATCTACATTTTATAAATTTTGATAACTAAAATAAATGTTACATTGTAATGATATGGAATTATACATATCAATAATTTATTATTTAAATCTATATTCAAAATTACGAGCGGGTAGTCAGATTTATTTGTGTAGAACTGTCGAGTTGTAAGGTGTGGAGAAATCCTTCTACGTCTCTATTTAAAAAGACAACGCACTTTCCGTGGAAAGAGACGCACCTGGATGACCTCACCCCTTTTCTTCTAGGAAGCTTCGAGAAGGAAATGTCGCTTGATATACCCCTTGAAATGCGCACATCTCCTCACTGCTGGTGATCCTTCCTTCTCGACAAGAACACGTATAGCTAAGATTAATTTAACGCAATAGTCGGGCTTTTATCAAAATATAAAATGCGTGTGATATATAGCTAAAAGTAAATAGGCCTAGTTCATTCATTTAAAATTAAAATAAAAGACTATAAAAAAGAAATACCAGAACTTTTAATTTATAAAATAATACCATTAATTATTGCAATAATATCACCCTTACGATGGCGTATAGACATTTCTTATCAGGCTAGCGTTTTAATTATTACAATAAGTTACACTCTTTATAATTAAGTCACTGGCAAATTTTTGTTTTTCGTTTTTGTTTTTGTTTTTTTTGCACCGCATCTTAATGCCCGTTCAGGTTAAACGCCTATGTGCTAATTACAATAATAGATTAGGGATTAGGCAGGCTTAATCTAGAGGAAATACATGTCATCCGCATTTGCGTGGAAGGAGAGTGGAAAGTCGTTTAGGAAAAAACACCCTCATTGCACCCAACCGGGATTGATCCCCGATCCAGTCTAGTTGAAAACACGAAAGTAGCGTGCTAGACCACGCGGCAACTGACGTGGGTAGCTTTTAATTGACTATCAAAGGGATCTGCCGAGAAAGCTACCCCAAATGTGATAAAACCATTTAAGTATTATGTTGCTAATCAATCTTTTATTTTTTAAATACCTATATTCCTAATTTTAGATAATATATTTAATTGTTATTTCTTTATTGAGCTCATTTAATTTAAATCTCTCTTTTTTTTAATTTTAAAAAGGTCACATTTTGTTGGAATGCGCCCCAAGGACTTTTGATTGTTTCAGTAGAGCTTGTCGGCAGATATACTTTCTTCGTCCATTTCACCAACCGATGACGGGTAGATAGAGGTTCGAATCTCGGTCAGGTGTACTGAGGGTGTTTTTTTACCAAATGGTTTTCCCTCTCACTCCACGCAAATTATGAGGTCACTTTCTCTAAATATAACATTCATCATCCCTGAAACCGTTAGCGTAATTGGTATATAAGAGTATATCCTGAACAGGTAATAAGACATGGTGCTAAAAGAAAATATATGATTTTGTATGGACCCTATTATTTGCTAAAACATTTTTTTCTAAATTAGTTTCTAATTTTATTTTATATTCATAGTCATCTAAAATTACTTAAACTCTTTTGTAATAGTTTAATTTCTCAAAAATTGTTTTTGAAAAACTATCACATTTGATTCAATTTTAAAATATATTCTAAATAGTTGGTCTATATATATTTTTTGGATTTGAATCAAATCTAAATATTACGTTCGTTTAGCTTCTGAAAAAATTCATGGCCCAGTAATTTTCTTTGTTTAACCTAAGCTTATTTTGGTACTGTGGGAAATGCATGATTGAAAATGTACAAAGGTCCTATGTAGAAATGCTTTGGGTAATTGAATGCAAAGGATTAGGCGTTTAATTTTCACGCAGGCGTATACAAACACAAAAAAGCAATTTAAATAAAGCCTCCAATCATAATGTTGACCGTAAAAAAAATGTAACTGGCGGCCTCTACCTAATTCAGTGGTCATACGTTCTAAGTAGTCAGACTAGCAAAAGGCTGAGTTGCCGGTGATGGTGGGTGTAAAAGTTCGAATCACGTGTGAATAAACAAAGGTTGGATTTTTCATTTACTTTCCATGATAATGAAGATGCATTTTTTCTTATTACACTTCACATCTTTAGCCCATTGATCATTCCGCTAATGTACATTAATGTTAAAACATATTGATGAAAAGTTTATATATTTAAATATTATTTTTTTCATTGAGGTACTTTACGTGCACTTTATAAATCGACTGATTATGTCAGCAAACGACTTATAAACTAACTTAGATCTAGAACTGACATTAAACCCAGTCTCCGGCCGTTAATTCATCATTCACAATGATACATTTTTCAACCATGCCAGAAATTGAACCTGCGACTGACTTGGGCTGACACGCTAACTGATCTAAGGTTTAGGATGCTCTCTTCTCTCTCTCTCTCTCTCTCTCTTATATATATATATATATATATATATAATGTTAAATATGTCTAAATCCACCCCATTAGTAAAATGTCGCAGCTAAAATATTATATTATTTAGCACCGCGTCTTACTACCCGTTCGGGTTATACGCTCGCAGCTAAAAGAACTCACGACTTGGCGTTTAGACACATTAAAGTAAATATGAACTGTCAGTGAGGTTCTTTATAAGCTTGATCCAAGTATATTGGGCGCATTCGACTATCCTATAAACTTGGATCGTTACATCCACTTTAGTTGGCACGCCTAGCCCCCAACCAGCTCTCTAAAGCTTCTCTTATATTCCTTGCACTCTTTTCCGTCTTTCTTTTTTTTTTCTTTCTTTACTTCCCTCCGCCATCGAATTCGTCGGTGTAGCTTGTATTGGAATTCCCTGGTTTCTCCAACAACTTCTAATTCTCTGGACGTCACATTTCATTGGCTGAAACTCTTCGCTTTGCTGTTAGGAGTGGGGATGGAGGCTGGTGGGAAATGGCTTCTTCAGTCGAGGAAAACGTAGGCCCGGCCACTTAGGCTGATTAAATTTATGCATCTATAATCATTATTCTTACTTTGGTAACCATCAATCGCAGAGTTGTTCTGAACTTATATTTTTATCTTTTGCTTCTTGATTCACCTTTAGAGATGCGTTGAAATAACTTTTTTTAATAACATGTATTAGGTTAAATCGGTCAATTTTTTATTCTACTATTTTTTACATTTGGCACAAGATCTTTTAAACTGCTTAGACTAATTGAAAGAGAAAAATGAGATAAGTTATGTAGGGAAAGTGGGTTTCCAAAGCGTTTGTGAAGGTTGGAAAGCCAGTGGAATACATTTCTATTTATTTTCAAACTTTTATTTTATTTTGAGGAATTTATCGTGCGTTTTCTGAACCTACTGATATAATCACATGACTTATAAACTAACTTACTTCTAGAACAGACACAACATCCAGCCCCCGGCCATTAACTTATCGCTGTGAAAGGGGAAACCGACATTTCACCAGAAAAAATAAATCCGACTATTCCGGGAATCGATTGTTGGAACCTTAGCTCAGTAGACATAAACGCTCCATTAACTACAATCAGGTATCAGGTATGCCTGACCTCTCTACCACGTGATTGACTTTAAGAATGGAGAGGGTAGTTTGAAAAAAGTGCACCCAAATTAGCGGCAAGAGGAGATGGTGAAATTACCCTTAGTACTTATGGTTTGGATTCGAATCTCGATCTCGTCATGGGTAGTCCAATATTTTGTGAGCCTAATGGCTCAAATCTTTAGCCTTAATTTTACGAGTCAGTGAAGAGGGATTTTATAAAAGGTGCACCCGCGTGATAAGCTATGAGAAAACTACCTCCCTTGTAGATGGTTGCTACCCATCAACTACAATGCAGTATATTGTGAATCTAATGCGCGAAGGAAACATTAATCAAGGATGAAATTGGGGCTTTTGCCCTTTCACAGTTTTCAATTTATAGCCGGGGACTACAGTATAACTAGCCTGTGTGTTCCTGCACGCTTGCAATTACGCCGGTCCTCGTTTTGTTGGGTTTGTCGGTGACGGGAAGGTCGGGTTTCGAATCCCGGCCTGTTGTATCAAGATGCTTTTTTCTTCTAAATCTCCCACTCTCTCGTCACACATAAACGCGTCACCTTCCTGACCCCTATTCCGTTAGTGTAAACATGCGGTTAGCCCGGACGGGTAGTAAGACGTGGAGCATGCTAAAAGAAGTTAATTTGTAAGTCTTTTATAATATTATCTATTTAACTCAGATAGTAAAAATAATTACTTTACTTTGTTTTATTTCCTTACGAATGTGAATTTGGAGCATCTTTGAGAAAATACAAACATGTCTTTGTGGTCAACATTGATAAAATTTTACTATATTATTGGTTATTTTATATATGTTGATAATATATACAAAAATTGCAGCTGCAGATCACATTACTTGGCGGATGAATACGTGAAAATATATATATAGTAGCTTTTCTAGCAGTTAGAAAGTTAAGGGAAGTATGACTCATCCTGTAAATAATAATAATAATAATATAATAATAATATAATAATACAAAAATAATAACAATACTAGGCCTATATGTATTTGGATGAAATTAAGGCCAGTGCCTTTTCTTGAACCTAGCCCACTTTATAATAAAGAATGTACATTTAATTCTGATGTGCTAAAAACTAATTTATAATATATTATGTACAAAAATATTGCCCGCATACATAACTGTACACTTAGGAACAAAATAAAATAAATTAGGAAAGTAGAACTAAATAGAAGACATGTCATAACTACTCTAACATCTAAATATGATGGAGAGAGCAAATAATTTCAAAGAAAACAATGCTGATAATATTTAGTAGCTATGTAGATTAAATAAATTTTATATAGGCCTATAATAATAATAATAATAATAATAATAATAATAATAATCTTAATTTACACACACATTCTTACTGTATCCCTACATACCCCTCACATCGATGATCGAAACTCCCCTCGCAGACTTTGAACAAACAGTAAAAGAGAGAGAATGAAAGTTTTAATACTGAAGAGAGAGAGAGAAAGTGTGTAGATGTCACGTGAGCGGGTACCGATATTATGACGAGCGTGAGGAGAGGTATTGAGGATATCCTGTTACCAATATTTTATCTTCTGAACATTGAAAAATGACACCTGGACACGGGAATTGAACCCGGGACCTTTGGCTTAGTACGCCAATGCTCTAACCACTGAGCTATCCAGGAATCGTCCAGTGCCCAGGGTAATTCTCCACTCATATTTTAAGGCAGAGTCTGTGATGGACGTGCGGAAATCGTCGGCTACAAATGTGTGATTAATTAAGATCACGAGCTTTCAGATAACGCAGCCATCTTCGACTCGGTAGTTGACTTAATGCAGCCACTTGTACAATTATTATAATTGTAAGAGATTGCATATTGCATATTAAATATTTCTTATCGGTCATCACAAGAGTATGTAGATGCTGTCTATCATCAAGTCGTATCCATTCAATTTTGTTATAAAATGTAAAAATATGGTTACGCTTCTATGGTCAAACGGTGTAAGGCGTCGCTCTTGCAATATACTTGACTGCTTATGACTGGGATATTGGTATTCGAAACCCAGTCGTTTGTACTGAATTTTTTTTTCTCCCTTGATTGGTTTTCCACTTTATCTCCACGAAAATTCTAGTACATTTCCTTTAAAATCAATCTTCATCATACCTTACACAGTTGCTATGTTAGTACATCTGCTTATAGCTCGAACAGGTGGGAAGAAGTGGTACTAAAATAAAACTCTATGATCTGCAATAACCTTTTAAAAGAGAGAGAGAGAGATTTTCCCAATTTGATTATTTCCACACATCGCCCGACGTCAGTCAAACTTGTCGCCATCACGCTATTGGACATGATGAGTCTTTTCACTGCCCCTGATGAAATATGCTTTCGGAATGAATGAAGGTTGTTTTACGGTGTCTGGGCAGCTTAATGAGACTCCGGGAGTGAATGGTTTTATCAGCTCAAAACACTCTCTTTCATCTTTCGCTCCTTTATATTATTTATATAGACTTATAAATAAACCTATCATGTACAGTCAGAAGCAACCAAATAATATACCAATATTCTTTCAATTATCTTTTTATTAAAATGCGTTTTACTTAGGGCCGTATGTAATCAACGATGTTTCTTCCTCATTCAAATATATTGATCCTCGTGGCTTTACACATTCCAGCAACCTAACGACGGAGCCGACTTGGTTAATTTGAAACAATTTTTTGAAAAGGGTTTCATCTTAACATGACGCACTCAGAAAACTCTAAGCACTATCTCAATTAAACACCACTATACACAATATAAAGATAAGGAAGAAAATGAATAGTTCAACATACAAGGCCTCTTGTTTATCTGCTAATAACATTTACCCTCTTTCTCTGACGAGTACACACACACACACGACTATTTGCAACAGGACTTGCATTTCAAAATTGCCTTTTTCTTGTTTCCTATTCTAGATAGAGTTGTGCTTCTTTGGAATTTGTTAATCTACATCCTGGCAGCAAGATTCCTACCTGCCATTTTCCTTAATAAACCAAATCCCTTGAGCTGTGGGTCATTAAGAAGTAAAAAAAGTGTTTACAAAAAACTACTTCTAGGTAGAAAAAATAATTCGGTGACAATTTAAGACTATTTTTAGAATTATTAAATAATTTTTAACATACAATAATATATTTTAAGACCCACTGAATAAAACGTAAATACATTAACATGGGAAATACTACTATCTTAACCTATCGTGACGTCACAGAAAGGCCATGTCCTTAGGTCTACGCAGACCATTTTGAATTTTTTAGCATTTTAATTGTGTGTAAGAAAAGTACTGTGGCTTATGAAATTAGCACCTCATAGTTCTAAAACAAACAAAATTAAAAAGTCAAAATTAGTTCATAAAATATAGTCCCACCATTTTAATCTTATCAAGATTTATTGATTTTTAGTAAGTTTGTACTGTACATAAATAAATTCAAATACTTAAAAGTGATGATGGTTTTTCCCTTTGAAAGCTGATTTAACTCTTAGTTATAATAATTATTGCTTCAAAAATAGGAGTGAATGTCTAAAACATCAAATATCCCAGTTTTACTATTGGTATTTACATCAAAGATAAGAGTTTGACAAAATGACTATACAAACTTGATTTGTATCAAGATAATGTGATGCTTCAGCTCACTCTGAAAATATAATTTGTGTCAAAGTTTTAGTTTGAAATTCTTTGCTTGTTACTTTGTAACAAGTGTCCCTTTGAAGCATCGTACAACAATTTTGCAACTACAATTCTCAACTGTGGTTTCTAGATTATAGAAATGTAAAGTGGAAATGCAATTATTCAAGCTCTAAAAATTAAAAATTTCCCCTTTTAAATATTTTGAAGTTTAACATTTTTTAGCACATCATTGTTGAATAAGGTTTTATTTTTTATTTTAAATAAGGAAATTCTGGTTTATGGATTATTGGAAACCAATGTATATAGGAATTTTTTCACCTTTGAAATATACATAGACATAATATTATACTAGTATACACAAATAATATCTATTGTGATAAATAAATGTCACATTGTGTTACAAAAAGAAATCAAAATAATAAAGGTATATTTGGTTAGTAACTTGCTATAAAATATGGGTTTATTCGACATATTTGCTTTGCTAAATAAAGTTTTATAGTTATGTTAAATATTTAATTTATTTAGAAATACTATGTAAAAAAATTTTTTTGAAAATTATGTGTATACAATTTCTAATGAGTATGTGCGCTCATTTGGCTTTAAATCAATTGTTCTACTTTTAAAAAGAGTTCCATTTCTGTTTTTTATAATGTGTTATTTTATCCAATGAAGTTTTTAAATTAATCGTTTTAAATATTCTTAAAAAAATAATACTAATATCGTTTTTTTATTTGTAATTTTGTTGTTGAACCATTCAATAAAATAGCTGTCACTTTTGATAATAATAAAAAAGTGTCAATACCTATCAAATAACACTTATATAATATGTTAAAATGTTGACAATGCTGACCTAAAAAAAGGTGTATATTCTAAGTGGATCTTCCCATCAAAATCTAACTGTGGTAATAATAGCCTATCATACTTTTCTCAAATTAATATTTTAGAAAGTCAATTAAATTCTCCATACCGTAACTTGTGTATTAAAAATAGAAGTATACTTGGACTTTTTTTTTTAATTTTTTTTTTTAAGAAGGGGTGACCTGGCGTTCTGGTAGGTGTCAGACTTCTGTGCTGGCGGCCGGGGTTCAATCCTCGGTCCCGGCACAGATTTATCTGATTACCAAACCCTTCCTTCACCTCTGACAAGACATCTTGTGAATGTGGGGAATACCAGGCCTCCACCGTGGTTCGGATTCCACGTTAAACTGTAGGTCCTCCATTTCATCTCACAATCAACCTACCATTACACATTAGCGTAAGTGCGTATAACCCGAACGGGTAGTAAGACGCGGTGCTAATAATAATAATAATATTTTAAGAAGTTCTTACACTAACCTTCAAGATTTACCGTTAAGTCGTCATTATTGTCTCGTCTTGTTCGTTCCTTGACGAAGAGGTTAAGGCTCGAATCCCGGCTTGGATTTTTACTGAGATGTATTTTCTTAAATGGTTTCCTTCTAAACCTCTACACAAACCTTAGAAAATTCTATCTTCCTCACTCTTACCTCAATAATATGAGTCTGG
Organism: Timema cristinae; assembly: GCA_039000515.1. Taxonomy (NCBI): domain Eukaryota; kingdom Metazoa; phylum Arthropoda; class Insecta; order Phasmatodea; family Timematidae; genus Timema; species Timema cristinae. The sequence goes on along the minus strand of JBCFYV010002255.1, from coordinate 20,179,500 downwards.
TCAAGTAATAATACGTTGTGCAGATGTTTTTTATTATTATTTAGCACCGCGCCTTACTGCCCGTTCGGGCTATACGATTAATTACGCTAATGAGTTAGGAATTGGGAAGGTTTAATATATATTAAATTAACCCGCGTTTGCGTGGAGATAGAGTGGAAAAACATTAAGGGAAACCCACCCCAGTTCATCTGAGCGAGATTTGAACCTTGATCTCCCCGCCCTCGGCAGTCTAGCTCAACACGAAACTAGATCGTTAGCTAACTGAGTCACCGAGGCGTGTGTGTGCACACCACACACATATATATATATATATATATATTCTAGAATCATTATAAGCATCCGTCTGGTTTTATTTGGAATACCTGAGTGAAATCATAAACATAATGATGGATGATGGCTTAAGGTCAATTTACTCTTTAGAAATAGATAGTTTACTTTCGTAACAAAAAATTAGATGAAGTAAGAAAGAATGATAGGAATTTTTCTTCAAAGATTCTGTTGATAAAACTGTATTTTTTAACAAAGTAGACGGTAGTATCTGGTTGAAAAGGGGAGAATTCTAATATATTCCTTCCGAAGCCCCTATTTTCTCCCTACTCCCCTTTAACCAACCCTTGTGGCAGTCCTGACGATGGTCGAGACGTTTCCCCTGGGTACTTCCTTTTATCCACGACAATCCCCTGCTTTATCCGGCCCGTCCGAAAGTCGGAGCCTTAGAGCCTTATATTATTATCTGTTAAGACAGGTCTTATTTTTTTTTTTTTTCATCCAACCTTGTGATGGGAATTAGGGACTTCTGTGACAACTGAAGTCACAAAGCGACGCGGCTGAGCACTTAAAGGGTGTTAGATTAGCAGAGCGTGTAATTTTAAATAACCAAGGAAAACAACTTGTTGAATCTGAACCAGTACCACTGGTGAGGTTAAGAACAACATGTGCGCATACGCTAACAATATTTTAGGATAATTACAGTTGACCTTTATTTGGAGAAAACGTTTCTTTTCAATCCGGTTTATTCTGCATGGTGATATCATGTATGAGGTGAAGGGTCCGAAGTGAGTATGTTTTTTTATGATAGCGAAGCATGTCTCATATCAAAAACTTGGGGGAAAAAAGTACCATATTAGTGCATTTCCTCTTTACTCACACCAGTGGCGTGTCGTGGAGTGTTGCAAGGGAAGCACACCTTGTCAAAACTGTACCTGTGATATGACCTCGACCAATTGGGGCCTATTTGACCAATCATACACCTGCTCTGCTCTGCATGCCTCGATACCTGACCAATGAGTGTTCTACTAAGGGTTGTGACCAATTAACAGGTACAGTTTAAACTAATGCTGTTTACCATGGCAACACTTTACGACACGCCACTGACTCACACTACAATACCACCAGACTTTCACCTCCCTCTAGGTTACCAACCGTTCTCTTTTTGAGGTGGTAAAATATGTACTCTTACTTTTCACTTATCGAAGCCAAATAAACTTTTCTTTTTTTTTAATGCAAAAATAAAATAAAAATCAGATTATTTAATTAAATGGTGACCTGGTGGTCTAGGGGTAAGGTGTCGGACTTCTATGCTGGTGTCTGGGGCTCAATCCCCGGACCCCAGCATAGATTTATCTGATTGCCAAACCCTTCCTCACTTCTGACAAGACGTGTATTAATCACAACTTGTGAATGTGGGGAATGCCAGGCCTCCACCGTGGTTCGGATCCCACGTTAAACTGTAGTCCTCCATTTCATCTCACAATCCCCCTACCATTACACATTAGCGTAAGTGCGTATAACCCAATCGGGTAGTAAGACGCGGTGCTAATAGGGAGGGGATCTTCCGAATCCCCCTGAAATATTATGAAACCGTTGAGGGGTGGGGGTTACATATATACGTATAAAACTTGTATTGGCTAAAAGTAGCTTATAGTAACACTTTCTAACGAACGCTTCCTAGAAAAGTAGCTTTCTACGCCCTTGATTACGGATGATATGTAACCGGTAGTTACAGAGAGCTAAAGGCAATATCGCTGCGAGTACTTACCTACCGATCTCTGGATTGAAGAAAGAAGAAAAACCTATATTTGCACTCACATAAATAAAATCGGGAGTAACCCATTTCTACACCCTTTATTATGTCACTAACCTGTGTAAATAACCCACCTTTATATCTCAAACATTAACAAGAAATGGCACGTATATGTACCAACATAAATTCAGTTCTGTAATAAATATGTCACAAATCAGGAAGGTCCTTTTTTTCTTTCGGCACAAATCTAGCCTAACGTGATTTGCAATTTTTTGGCCGACTATCTCTAATTATAATTTGACTCTACAATATATCTTTGTTCAAGCGCAAGAGGTTTCCTATTTACAATTTAGACTAATTTGTGTATGAAAACGTCCCTTTCTCGGATATTTTGGCTGCATGGTGTAGAGGGGGCTATATTTTGTCAGGTTGAAAAAAAAAAAAAAGGATTTATGCATTGAGAAGGGTTTCACCAGAAAAATCTAATAAATATATATGATTGAAAAAAAGTTTTCTTATTCCAATCTTCCCCACCCCTCCCCCCTCATTCTAATTTTAGAATGATTTTTTTTCCTCCCAGAATTTAGATCTGGAAATCTTGCCTTCCTCTACTCTGTGCAGTAGTTTCATTTATAAGCTCACCACCCATCAGTAAAGCACCTTAGTAAACATACTAAGAACACTGTAGCAAATAGAGGCACGTTTGGGCTATCCTCATTTAAATACATTAGTACCAACTTCGGTGGCCGCATGGTCTAAGGCGCTACCCTTGCAGTTACTAGAATGCCGATGATGGGGAGGTCGAGGTTTTAATCTTAGTTGGGTGTACTGAGGGTGGTTTTTCCAAAATGGGTTCTCCACTCTCCTTCCACGCAAATTGGAGTATACTTTCTCTTGATCTAACCTTCCTAATCCCTAAAATTATTATCGTAATTAGTACATAAGCGTTTATAACCCAAACGGGTATTAAGGTATGGTGCTAAAAGAAAATTCAGGAAAAATCACACCTACAGTAAGCCCACATCTTCTTTGGTGCTGACTGACAGCTCACAGCTGACTTCTGACAGTAACATTTAGGTATATACCTAAATTTTGATTGTCATACATGACAGCTGCTAAAAACATGTTTTTGCAGATCATTTGGTTCGGCGTAGGGATACATAATTTGGTCTGGTAAATTTTAAAAGCCGTCAGTTGTCAGCTGTGAACTGTCACTCAGCACCAAAGAAGTCATGGGGCTACTTTAGTTCACCCGGACCCGGTTGGAATTTGAATACTATACCTACCTCTACGGCACCGACAAACCAAATCAAACGAGTGTGACGAGTAACCACGCGTGTCCACAGTTGTTGGTTTTTTTTAGTTTTTTATTGTTTTTAGCGCAATTTTATCCCCTATATGCTTGAGCTTAGACTCTTTCCTGACATTCCCTACTCTCCCTTAACTTTACAACAAGTAGGCGCAGGCCTCCACCGTGGTTCGGATTCCACGTTAAACTGTAGGTCCTTCATTTCATCTCACAATCACCCTACCATTACACATTAGCGTAAGTGCGTACAACCGAAGGGTAGTAAGCGCGATGCTGAAGTAATAGATAATAATAATAATAATAATAATAATAATAATAATAAAGTAATAATATAAAAATGATAATAATGATAATAATATAATAATAATAATAATAATAATAATAAAACAAGTAGGCCTGCCTATATGGAACATTGTAGTTTGGCACATCCCGCCAAATATCGCCGGCGCTGTTTGGCACTGCGCCATTATAATCACTCTTTCAGTTGAAACTTGGTAGTGTAGTTATTGCTATATGAAGTCCCGTGAACTTAAACTAGTAACCATCCCCGAGCTTTCACAAGTTCTTGAATGTGTTTACAGAGGGTGATTAAAACAAAACAACGACACAAGTCAACTGAAGTTTAGTCTTCTATTCATTCCCAATTCTGATTCCTATAGTTCACTTTTAGGTTAACACGCACCTGTCAAACCAGGATACCAGATAAAACACAGAAATTATTTATGACTGGGAAAAAAAAACCGCGGGGAAAAAACTAAGAATTTTACAAAATTTAGTAAAAATACTGGCATGATTGTGAATTTGGGACATGAAATTGAAAGCTTAAAATAGTTGGTCCTTGGATGGACAAAGAAAATATACTGAAGAATTAAACACGTTGATTCAAACATGTGTATTCCTTAAACAAGGGTTGTGATGTTACAGAAGATGTATTACCTTTTCATAAATCTTAAATCATCCTCTTTTAAACATAAGTAACATTACTTCATACGTCAGTTTGATAAAAAAATTATATTGTATTACTTTTTTCTTCAATCTAGGCTGCCCGTAAAAATGCGAACTTCGTTCTGAAAAACACAAATAATTTGTTAGTAAGAAACTTAGTGGCAACCCTGAATTTGTGTTCGTGTTGGTAACACTGGTCCATCAGTGATTTATAAGTCTGTTCCGTTTTAGAGTAACTTCACGCTACGATTGTAAATTGTGTATATAATTACTATAATATGTATGTGGGTGACTAAGTTCTCGCAAAAGAGAATCAATGAGCCCGGCGGGTATTTTGGAAGCTATGCTACCATCTCCACTCACCCACATACGAGGAGACTACTGGACAAGTTACTGTCAGGAGCTGGATTAACAAAAGGAACATAAGCAGTATCTAATTGAACATGTTTTATAACTTTAACAGCCTACATTTCTATTTAAAACGTTCACCTTCCTGTGATAATTACTATACCTTTAAAAAAAAAAGTAAATATAAAGATATAACCTCAACAAACCCACCTGAAACACAGCGTGACCCTGAATAGGTTCGCGAGCCCCTAGGTTGTAAACCACTGGTTTAAGCCATTAATAACTTGGATGAAAAAAAAACCAGACTAATAAAAAACCACAGCAAAGTAAATATAGAGCCCGTATACATTTTTTTAAACACTGGAGGAAACATATACAGTCTGGTCAATTGCCAGAGTAGCGCCTTAGACTTCTCGACCACCGAAGAGAGTTATTATACCATTATTTATAGTTATATATATCGAAAGTGACTTATACATGTATCATGACTTGACGTATGGATGTATGAAAAGGGTTTGTTTTTATACATTTATAACTGTCAAAAAACACTCCGCCCTTCTTAATGTGTTGTTAAAGCTTGGCAAAGCAGTACGACTCGGCAAAAAGAAATATTTATATATGCTTTCCTTGTTAATAAATACCATTAAAGTCGCTACTATGGCCGCCGATGCTGCAGCTTCCCCCCCCCCCCCCCCTTTCCCCGCCCCAAATAAATCAAAAGGGGAGTGGGGTGGGGTAGAGGAACGTTCCAGATGTCCTACTTCATCCCAAAGTCGCCTTCTCTCCAGACTTGCACTTGACTCAATTTCAACTTTTGTTGACTTAGCCATCCTTCAACCCCCTCACCCCCCCCCCCTGATCCTCCCCCCTCCCTTGTCCACCCACGAAACGTGTGGAGTTTAGAAACACATCGGACACCATTTATTGTTGTCACATTGATTCAAAGCGAGAAGTTGAGTCCCTGGCGCGTTTATTAAACCACCCGGGCTATCCGCGTTTAATTACGCTATTTGGGTATGGATAAGGAGGGCGGGAATAATAGCAAACGTGGCTGCATTTATGTTGAGCAAGAGTTTTAACAGTTTTAAGGCCGGCAGTCGTCTTGTCATAAAATGCCGCACTCTTTCAAAAACACATTAAATTTCGATTCTTGCATTCATTCCGAAGGTGGCCATTTTGGGCATTTACAGTAATGTTAAGCAGCTCCACATTAATGCCGTACCAACACGATTATAGCTAGGAAACAAGGTCACATGAGACACACGTTTATATAAACTTTTTTTCGTTGTTTTTGTGTCTCATTTCTACCGTTGAAGTGGGTCTCACATTTACGGTACACTCTGTATAACATAGTTTGACTTCATATACGAAACTTTTTTTTTAAACTGTGATTGGAAGTTGGAGAGGGGGTGTTGAATAACTCACCAAGTAACGAGATGACCGTCATTCCTATAATCTCTACTATAGAAATTAATTTTTGATAATAAAAAAAAGCACTTTAAAAACTAATACATAAATAAATAAGACAGGTACGGGTGATTTGAACGATTTGATTTGATACAAAAAAATATTATTCAATGCCTAATTGTGTTCGTAAAAAATAAAAAAAGTAATTTCAAAATGCTCTTTTAGGACGTCTCCCGTGTTAGTTTCAAAGATATATAGGATACACATCTTTGTGATGGAACTTTCTTTCACGTAGTCGAAGATATTGTGGAGATGGTCAGAAAGAATATTTTAAAATGCACAAATCGGGTGTGCTTGTTTGCGGGAAAATATTTACTGGCAGGTATAGTTTAGGGTGAGCCTTCCCTCTTCACCCCTTTTTCGAAATTGGGTTAGTCCAAACCTAAAGCCATTTCTATAATACCACCTGGTATTAAGTTGTCTAGTTTGGGGTACTTACCTTAGACATAATATTTATTATTAATTTATGTTTGTTTTTTTACTTGCTCTGTTTTTAGTGGGAGAGAAATCTAAACCATGCTCGTTTCATTTATTATTATTATTATATATTATTATTATTATTATTATTATTATTATTATTACATATTTACTACTGTTATTAAAATTAATATTTCCTAATTATTTCATTTATAATGTTTAGTATTGTTACTATTGTTATTAATTTTAACTAGCAATAACGATATTAGATTAGAAATTAGGAAAAGAATACAGCCGGGAAATAAATGCAATCACTCGATCAGTTGACATCTCACCTGCTTTCAAGAAATTTAAAACTCAGAATTTACAAAACAATAATTCTACCGGTTGTTGTCTATGGCACAGATTTATCTGATTACCAAAACCCTTCCTTCACCTCTGTCAAGACAAACTTGTGAATGTGGGAATGCCAGGCCTCCACCGTGGTTCGGATTCCACGTTAAATGAGGTCCTCCATTTCATCTCACAATCACCCTACCATTACACATTAGCGTAAGTGCGTATAACCCGAACGGGTAGTAAGACGCAGTGTATAAAATAATATTATTATTATTATTATTATTATTATTATTATTATATTATTATAATACTGTACTACCAAACTACGTTTACTTTCTCATATAGATAATTTATGGTATTTGTGATACATGTTGGTCTTGAAATTATGAATATGTAACCTCATTACATTAGAGAGAGGTGGTAAAACTCCCCAGGAAAAATAAAATAATAACAAAAATCTACCAAACCCGACCAGGATTCAAACCCCAGTGGAGAATAGTCTAAATCACACATATAGAAGTTGTTGACTCTCTAATAAGCCCCACTGGAATCCGGCGGATTCTCTATCGGCTGGAAAAGTAAACGTTGAGAGTCTAACGTCTTAGACATCGCGTCCGCCGCGTATGGGTCTCTTATGTTGCCTTCTTTTTCTTCCCTCTAGTGTGTAATCGACTCCCCGTTCGATTCCCAGTGGCCTGGGCTTGATATTTGTCACTTTAATTGTAGAGTTATGGCGGGTCATCAGTACTTGTGTGGTTGTCGACCCAGCGGGCCAATGCTTTCTCATACTGGTCACGTGCGGGTACTTTGTTATAATTATGGATTTTCCCGAGTTATCCCCTCCCCCTCACCCCGCCATCTCTCTTTTCCGAGTCCCGCAGGGGAAGAAATAAATCCTTGGATAAACTCTGCTTGGCGTTCTCCCCCATGTCACTTAATATCCCTTCTCTTACCAGTATTTAATGTAAAAAATAATCGATTTTTCGGATACTTTACATTTTTATGGACTTTATTTTATCGTATGATTAATGTGAACTTTTGAAGAGTTTAATCTCGAGAAAACGTCTTACATTTAAACGTGTCTACGTTTGAAAAGCGTTTAAATAATATTCCTGTTTATTTTTTGTTACAAAATGAAGTAGAACCAATTATAATTTTAATAATGTTTAACGCGCTTTGGTGGTCACATAGTCTAAAGTGTCACTCTAGCAATATATTGACTACTGATAACGAGGACATTGGGGTTCGGATTTAGGTCACGTTTACTGAGCGTTTTTTTTCCCCTAAAGAGTTTTCCACTTTTCTTCAAATTAATTCCGGTACAGTTCCTCTAAATTCAACCTTCCCTTTCATCCCTACACATTAGCATAATTAACACATACGTTTACAACCCGAATTGGTAGTAGGACGCGGTAACAAAAAAAAGTACAGATTAAAATAAAGTCGGGATATACATTTTACTACAGTAGCTCATGCTTATTGGCGAATTAACTTAATGGGGCAAAGATGACGAGAATATTTGAATGGATTTGAACCATCATTCGTCTCAAGAAAAGCTAGAATAAAAAGCAGTGAAAACCTAAAATTTTAAAACTAACCTCTCAGAACACCTGACTGGGATTTGAACCCAGCCAAATTTCTCCCTTATGTTTCATAATCAGGAGTAAATGTCATTGCACAAATCGGGTGTGCTTGTTTGCGGAGAAAATATTTACTGGCAGGTATAGCTTAGGGTGAGCCTTCCCTCTTCGCCCCTTTTTCGAAATTGGGTTAGTACCAAACCTAAAGCTAAACCTAGTGCTAAAATAAAATAATTCAATATTTATAAAAATGTCTATAGCTCTTTTCTTAATTTAGTTATATTTTTACCGCCCAAGCCTGAGCCGTGGGCATGCACGTTTAAATTATTGGCCCGATCCATTATTATTTGCAACCTACGGACTTTGGATGAACGAACTTAAATGCGTATTTTTATATACGTTGTAGGAATACACCAATCGAGAACACGACACTTGGAAATTGGTCATTATTCGGGTAAATCTAGTATGTGAAATTAGTGTAGTGAATTTGACTCTTTATTCACCAAATATCTTTTTCCAAAAATTATTAAATTAGCGTCCAAAATATGTGCAATATTTGGCAGCATATAAATGTGCTTTAGCTCATGGAAAGGAACAAAATTCCTGAGCGGTCACTTTTGTCACACTTTTTAGCGTGACATCAACAACAGCACTAAAGACACACACACCCTTGCTGCAAACTTAAGGTTTCGAATTTTGTGTTGAAAGAAATATAGGACTAAGTTGTAAATGATTATGTAATATTAATTTTTTTTTGTCATAATAAGTAATTTAAAATTGAGATGTTTCCACTTAAGGTCCTTGGCCCTGTCCAGTGCAAGTCTAAAACCTATTTTTTGTGGGATGATGGGCGGGAGGGTGAAAGACGTGGTGGCTTCACAGTCGAACAAAGTATCCTTCCGCACCAACAAGAACAGATGGATCACAGAAACCGTAGATGACGCTAGCTACCAGACAGGTATTGCGGAAATATAAGTTTTCTCGAGAACGAGAGAAATTCTTATAGTAATATTTTCAACACCCCCTCAAGATAATGTATCGGTGTTTATTAATTGTTACATTATCTTATTTTTTGTTATGAAGCCAGCAGTTTTCTATTGAAAAATGTAAATTTTATCGATATTTGATCACTGTTAAAATTATAGAGGAGATGTGTGTAGATAAAAAGTACAAATTAATCAATATGGTTCTATTCTTTAACCTACTGTTTCCGAAAAGAAAATGGCAAAACAATAAAAATTCTTTAAGATAGCCGTTTGTTCACACGGCTCTGCATTTCCACGCCAAATGAATACGTCCAATCGCCTTAAGATGGTGACAATGTTGAACTTTATGAAATGTGGCCCCTCATTATTTTCAATGTTTAATGGGGCCCTTATAGGCGAACGACTTTGACAAGTCTGTACTAGATGATGTATCTATCACCTCGTGAGAGACTGTGTTATAAAAAACTAATAACTGAACAAATATATTTTGTTAAGATAAGAAACACGCACATTTAAACTGGAGATTGAATTAGGCTACATAATGATGTGTTGCATATCCTGTACTCATCAAAAGACATTGTTTGGATAAACAAGTCTCGTAAATTACGGCGGGCAGGACATGCAGCGTGATTGGGAGAATCTAGAACCGTGTTCAAGGTACTGACTGGCAAACCCATTGGGAAGAGAGCCAGGTGGAATACATGGATGTAGATGGGAGGGTATCATTAGAATGGACCTGAAATACATGGAATGTGTTGAAGTGCGGCAATAAACTTTTGAGTTCCTAGTGTCATAGCGTAGGTATGTATTCTGACAGCATTGAAATGTTGTGGGATAAATATACTGCGTTTTAAACTGCCTTAGTATTGAGGTCAGCGCAGCCGGTATGGGAGTGGCGGCTCGTCACATGCTCGACCAATCCGTGAAAGGTAGTTGTCATAGCAACCGATGCACGTTGCCAGATTTCTTGGCAGTCACTGAGTATGCTTGAATAGTAGTAATGCGCAAACTCCCACTATTTGGCAACCATGCTCCTTAGCCTACCCACCACGTGGATCCTAAAGCGGTTTAAATAGCGGTAGAATCAAAGTTTTGGATTTATTGTGGTGCCAAAGCGTGTCTCATAAGTCATAACAGAAAGAGAAAGGCTATTTGACTTTCTAGTCTCTACCCTCACTCGTGCACCTCCTGACTTCCAACGCAATGAGGAATGTGCAATAGGAACGGTCTCTGTAAATAAAGCGAACACAATCGATACAGGGTGTCAATACGTTAAAGATAATAAAGTAGTATCTTACTGCTATATTATCAGACACCCAAATGTGTAGGAAGAGGAATACATTCTCGTAAACCCACTATCAACCGATTCCCCTCCTTACATGTCACAACACGCAACTATATTTCAATTATTTTTTTTTATTTGTCTCGGATTTAACGGAACCTAAAATTTCCGAGACTCGATTTATTGAGACTAATGCATTTGGGACTAAACCGTTAGCATTAAATCTAGATATCCCAGTTACAAATAACCACCGTTTGTAAATTTACCTTCTTAATTCTCTACCAGGCAAACGCAGATGTACTTAAAATATTACTCCGAGCATCCTGAAAGCTTATATTCAAAATAACTTATACATAAGAATAAGATTTTGTTCTGAAAACCTTTTTGGTTGCTTTTTTTTTCTATTGAGTTTACAAGAGGAAACACGCCTTACAAGGAGTTGTTCAACAAAGCTCTTTCCTTAGTTATTGCCTTTTACTCCTTCTTTTTCCATAAAGAGAAAAATATATATATGTGAGCTTCTCGGCCTCAAGGAAAATATTGAGTCGTTTGATGTATGGGAGTTATAATGGCCACTTTCCATCAAAGACCCACACAGAAATGAAACAAACATTGATATTGTTTCTTTGTAAAACAAAACAAAAATAACTTGTTACACGTGTATTTGACGTTAAAAGGCGACTGCAGTGGAGATTTTTTTTTAAATCTTACTTAACGTGCAACTTCTAACAACATTGATTTTATCGCAAAGCTTACAAATCTCCCGTATTTTCCGTAATATTTACGAAAATATAACCACTTTTACGATTGTTATGGTATCTTTTGATGATTATATGATTGTTCATAAAACTGTTTAGTATCAAAAGTAGGCTTATATATAAATATATAAAAGTTACGAGTTGATACCTAAGCATAAAATAGACTGAGTTAGTCTTCTTGTATGTACAATTCACAGTTTTTTAGTTATCGCAGTGTAAGATAAAACTTTTTGTGATTTTTATGAAAATTTACATCTTAAAACTTTAATTTGTCATAAACCAGAGACATTTCTGTCAAAAGAATTATTTTTTTAAACCTTCCCACACCCTTTTTTAATATATCTTTCCTTTTTTTACCCACTTGGTTTTATAGGTCTTATTTTAAAATAAAAATGGTTGAAATTGGTTAGTTAGGACTCCAGGAACAATTGTTAAAAGAAGTCTCTTCCCGTTTTAACTATAAGATTTGCAGCCTTGGCAATCCAAACTACAGTAGCCCCACGACTTCTTTGGTGCTGACTGACATCTCACAGCGGACAGCTGACGGCTTTGAAAAGTTACCAGACCAAATTATGTATCCCTACGCCGGACCATATGATCTGCAAAAACATGTGTTTAGCTGCTGTCACTTCTGACAGTCAAAATTTAGGTATATACCTAAATGTTGACTCTTAGAAGTCAGCTGTGAACTGTCAGTCAGCACCAAAGAAGCCATGGAGCTACTGTATGTAGGGTAAGAACAAAGAACTATATGTTTGTGGTTCGTGGAAGCAACATACTGTTATTTAATCATAAAATATTTATGTACTATAGGTAACGGTTGTGAAACTTGATTTCTTACTTTAAGACGAAAATAAATTTAGGGTGTTTGAAAACAATGTTCTCAGGAAGATAGTTGGTCCAAAACGAGATGAATTTACTTGGGAGTGGAGGATGTTACACAACGGTGTCTTACATACCCTGTGCTCATCACAAGACTTTGTTAGGGTAATCAAATCTCGTATATTACGGTAGGCATGCAGTGTGAATGGAATATTCTAGAACCTGTTTCAGGGTATTGAATGGTAAACCCAATGGGATGATACCATTGGGAAGACCTAGATGCAGATGTAAGGTTAATATTTGAATGGACCTTGTAGATATAGGATGTAATGAGATGGAAATAATGTAACCAGCTCAAAATAGATTGTAATGGGTGGTCTGTTTATTGTTAGCTCAAGATAGGGATAGTTGGCGCACTTTTGTAAGGGTGGCAATGAAATTTGGAGTTCTTGATGCGATTTAGTGAGTAAGCGGGAAAAAATTTTTTTTTAAATAGTAAAGATTCTATTGAAGCTCGAATAGTAAAAATAAATAGAAATAAGGCCCATACATTTAAGTTTAATTTGGTATTTTAACGAATTTTTACTATTTTTTGAGAATATATTTACTAATTTTTCTCTTGAACTGTTGGTAGCTATGATGTCATCACATGACTTGCAAACTCAATTTAATCCAGGACAGTACCTCTAACACTACACACCCTCTCTCTCAGAGCCTAAGCATCTTCTGATTGAATGGCAGGACATACCCGTATGTAAATAACAAATTTCTTCGTCAGAACCACCCAGTATCGAACCAGAACCCATAGACTTGTGTTCGACCACTCTAACTACTTGTCAACTGGGAGGGGCGGTAATGAAAAGCGGGAAGGTTTTTTTTCACCCCTTTCATAACCGAGAGGTATAAGCTATATTTAGGTGTTGTTTTTATTTTTACGCCAGGGTTATTAAAAACTTAATCTAAGGAGTTAGGATGAGGATAGTGGAGTGCAACCGCACTGGCAAGGATAAAGGATATGTAAACCGCAGGGAAACTCACATGTGAACCCCACCCCCATCCCTTTCGGCCAGGGTTTAAACATTTATTTAACACGATTTGATGCTCGAACGGTCTAAGGCGCCACTCTGGCATTAAACTGAACTGCCGATGATGGGGAGATAGGGCTTTAATCCCGGCTGGGTGTAATGAGGGTGTTTTGTTTTCCTAAATGGTTTTCCACTCTCCCTTCACGCAAATTTAGGATACACTTCTTCTAAATTCAACCTTTCTCATCTCTATTACATTAGAGTAATAAATACATATACGTATAACCTGAACAGGTAGTGAGACGCTGTGTTTAAACAAAAAAACTCTGACTTCGTGGACAGAGATCGTGTCTTATACCACTTTTACACCGGTTGAGAACCATGTCAGAGGCTGAACGATAAGCATTCTTCAAGAATCGCAGTGTACTTGATCGCTCTTGGCAAGAAGTTGTTGAAAGTTTCACTGGAGTGGCTTCCCCTATGATTTTTACTGTATCTTTCCTCATTCCTTCTCCTTAAATGAATTGTAAGTCATTAATAACTCTTGTGTTGAGATTAACCAGTAAAAGAAAAAAAAGTCGCATCTGATGGTAGAGGGACAATATACTCATTTGTCACATCTCTTTTTTTTTCTACCGAAGACCTTTATTTTGGTGTTGACAATGGGATGAGGTCGTTAGTTTTCAGCTTCAAGACATGGATGGCAGTCTTGTAAATTGAACCATCTAGAGTTAGGTTTTTATTTTCATCCTTCGTAGACAACTATTTCTATTTCTTAGTTCAAAGAAGAGGTCAAAAGTGAACTTTATTAAAGACCTAGTTGTTTGAGTCGTAACTGAAGCTTTTTGACTTGTTATTCGTGTGTGTACCCCAATTAAATGCGTATCAAGAATACTAATAATTCTAAACCATGATCCGTGCCCCGCGTCTTACTACCCGTACTCCGTGATATCCGTATATTTACTCCAGTGGTGAAGAGAGAATTTAAAGGTAGTGTGACCACATTTCATTGTAGGGAGATGGAGAAAATATTTAGTAAAAATAAAACCTCTGGACGCCTTGCCAAGACTAAAGCTCTAACATCCTCGTCACTGGAAAACCATGCGAGACTTGGGAGTATATGAATCAGCGGACGATGATGACAGAAGAAAGTTCAAAGATGCAACAAATTTGGTCCAGGATAGTCAAAAGTGGAGAAAGCTGCGGCAAACCAATTGCAAGATTAATTACCCTATTGTTATGATTATTATTATTACACCACGAATGGCCATTATTGACAGTTTTATAAATAGGCTTATATAATTACATTCTTACATTCAATATCTATTGTGTCATCGTTCCCCCACCCCTGACCAGACTTATTGCATTAACAGCCTTACAGTGCGCATCGTATAGAAAACATGAACATTTCATGAATTTCATGTACTTGTTTGGAATAAGGAAAACATCCATAATTCTAACTTCCAAACATTTCCTCTCACAAACTTCTAACAATACTGGCCCCGTGGTGTAGTGTTCAGTGCACTTGGCTACAAGTCTAGGGGTCCCGGTTTTAATTTCCGGCTGGTACCTTGGGTATTTTTCCCGATAGAAGAATTATCACAATGGTCAGCGGGCTTTGTTTATTTAGGCTCATGTTTGTTTGGTTTAAGTGTTACCATACTCTCTATCACACCATCATCACCATCATCTCTTTAAGGACATGGAAAGAGCCTCCACGGAAAGGATGTACGATTAGTACATTCGAGCGTATCCTGGGTAACGGTACATTAGTAGTGGCTAATCTTCTCACAAACTGAGCTACAGGTTGATGTAGTCCAGACGTGCAATATGCCACGGTGTAATTCATAAATGAAAGATTGCTACCATTCAGGGTAGAGTGTGTTGAGTCGACAGTCGTCACAAATGAATCAAAATAAGGGTGTTCACGATGTATAGTCTGTGCCTCAATCTATATTGAAGTTAATTTCTAACAGCTCTATATTTTATTCTAAAGTGAATATATGATTTAATCACTAAATCCTATTTTTCCTTTCAAATAAAGACAATGTATCAAGTGTAACTACATTTTTTTAAATCAATTTAGAAATTAAAGTAATTGTTTAAAAACTAAAGTGCATTAAGATAATACATTTTACAATATTAATTCAGCATAAATATCTAAACTATTTTGTGTATAATTATAGTTTACAATTCTTATGGGTAGAAATAAATTATTATTGGCTACATAAACATTTCAGTGAATATATAGAACTAACACCGCGTAGTTTCCATTTTATTATTTATGGATTTATTCTTAAATGGTTTTGTATAACTTAATAAAAAATTCATGAATTTCTATAAATAACAAAACAATTTTGCTAAGCACTTTATGAATAAACAGCAACATCATTACATTTAAAGCTGATTTGTAAATTTGCAAGTTTAGTAGTTTTTATATTGGAGAATGAATGGTTTTACATTTTAAATGTGTTTTATTTATTTATTCACTCTAAAATTCTGTAACTTTTTATATTAATGCAGCTCAAGCCTGAAACACAAAATATTTCAATAAAATACAATCTCAAATCTGACAGCATATTTTTTTTAGGTGTGGCTTAATATTTATTATGAAATAAAGACCGGTGATAAAAATCCTCTCACTTGTTAATAATAGTTAGTTTTTATATAAAAACTATTTTAAATAAAATTATTTCCACGCACACTTTTGTTTCATACATAAATATTAAATTAATAACTAATGTTTAGGTGTACTTTTCCATATATATATCAAAATAGTTTATAGTTACTACGATGTGAATTTTAAACGACGGTGATATCGATCGTTTTTTTGTTTTTACTCTTCATATCAAGAGGAAGTACTGAAATTGTGAAGAAGAAAAAAAATCCATCTAGAGATTATGATGAAACACTACGTTTTATATGAACCCGAAACGCCATTAAAGTGGATTTCACCATTCTCTTTGGCCACGGATTTAAAACGGTTAGATGGATTTGTTCAAACTTGATATTTATATTTCATAGGGCTATAACTTGGGAAGGTTTTTATGATTTTGACCCTAGCTCTATTTTAAGGGTAGTTCACTATTAAATGGATTTTATGAAAATCGTTCTAACGATTTTGTTTAAAATGGATATCTAGATAATGTTGGATGTGACAAATAAAACTGTATACTTTTTTCTGGAGGAGAAATTTGTTTGAAGTGTAATTTACTGATGACTGGTTTTTGAAAATTAGAATATTTTAAAAATGGCTTTATCGATTTGGTTCATAATGGGTATCTGTTAAGTTTTTACATTATAAATAATTATATGTATATATTTGTATTTCTAATAAAAACCGTTTAATAGTAGCTTACCGAAGACTGATTTTTGTAAAATTAGAACTTTTTAGAAAATACCTAGCTTAAACGATTTTCTTAAAAATTGGTCTCGTGAGACTGTTTTACATGATCATTAATAATATATGTTTATTTTAATAAACTAAATTAATTTAAGCCTAGTTAACTAACGACAAATGATAGAAAGTTTGAATTTTTTTTATAGAAATTAGCCTTGAATATTGAGTCTAAAATGGATATCTGGGAATCGTTTTTGACTTTACCAGCACACGTCTTAAAAACTAAATTAAATCCATAACAGACACACATTATCATCTATGATACATTTTTTTGGGCCATACCAAGTTTTGATCCCGGAACCCTTAGCTCAGTAGACAAACACGCTACTGAAGTAGAAACGTTAAAGGTCTTTATGGATTTATATATACAAATTTAAGACTCGTACATGTAACGGTAGAACCATCAATAGGGTAATGGTAGGAGGTAGGGGGTAAAGGATTAAAGTATGTTCATTTACACTGATTGGGAGACTCAATCGTAAACCAAATTTCGTTGATAAAATTCACTCTAGCTCACCCGATATTTACAGGAATCTTAATGTCACATTACTCCAACGTTCTATCACGGGCCTGCATCGGTGGGCACGCGGACTAAAGGTCAAGCTCGTCTTGTCTTATTTGTTGGTTGATGGGAGATTGGGTCTAAAATCCCTATCTGGGCATACAGGTGGTGGTTTTACCTAGATTGTACCCCCAGTCCCCGGTTTTCCACTTTATCAGCGTAGTCAAAATTATATTCACCCCATCTTCCTCATCTTCTTATCATATCAGCGTAATTAACACCCACCCTGAAAGCTTGTAAGATGCGTTGAAAGATAATTGACTTGATTGTCAAATCGTGAGACATATCGCATCCCTTTATGCCTGCTTTCTTATTTTTATTCCGTTATGAGGGATTACCTCTGCTAGAGTAGCCCCATGGCTTCTTTGGTGCTGACTGACAGCTCACAGCTGACTTTTGACAGTCAACATTTAGGTATGATACCTAAATTTTGACTTATTAGAAGTGACAGCTGCTAAACACATGTTTTTGAAGAGTATATGGCTCGGCGTAGGGATACATAATTTGGTCTGGTAACTTTTCAAAGCCATCAGCTGTCTTTCAGCACCAAAGAAGCTATGGGGCTACTGTAAATAGAGAAACAGAATAAAGCTCGTAAAATAAAGTGAGCTGCAACGTTCTTATTGGCCTAGAGCACAGACAAAGAATAATTCTTTGTCTGTGCCCTAGAGTTAAATCTTTTATCCCGTGTGGATCTTGTATTATAAGTCTAGCTTAATTGTCGGGAATATTATAAAAAAACTTTTGTGCATTATCCTTTGTTTCCAATTCTAATATTAAAAATCCCTTCTTTTTTGTTATCACTACGCCATAATTCTGGTTCTTACTAAAGTCTAGTCTTCTAACTGAAAGACTTTATCCTGAATCGATCATAAAATAACAGATTAATGTCTCGTTACATAAGAGTTCTTAAAAGATGAATCAACTTTTAATGAGTATCGTACGTACGGTAACGTATATTCAATCACTGGTAATCAAACAGATGGCCATTGAAATTCTCATAAAGCTGATAGAGCCAATGGAATTCTAAAAGTTCTGTTACCGTTTTATGAAGGTTTACTGTTTTATATCACTTATCTTTTTATAGATTTTTATAACTCTTTACCCTATAAATGTTCACCATTTATTTAACGATATACTACATTTAAATTTGAAATTACTTGCATCTATGAGCATATGGTCTAAATGTCAAGTTAATATAGTCTTCTTTAATGGCGATGGGGAGTTTGGGATTTAAATTCCATATGGACTTATTGAGAATGGGTTTTTCCTTATTACCCTTACCCCGGTAGTGTAATTAATGCATATGAATATAGCCTGAACGGCAACTAAGACTCGCTGGGAGGGGAGGGGGGGGACGAGACGATGACATACAAAAATGATGATTATAGATATTAAATTCGCTTTGTAGGTTTTCTTTTGTTGAATTTTTATAGTAGGATTTTGGTAGGAAGAACAGTTTTAGAAAATACAGACATATTTTTTTTTGGCAACATTCTAACAATTTAGTATATCATTAATATTATTTTTATAAGTATTGATAGTATCTATTAAACGTGAAGGTTGTAGATAATATAACTTTGAGTATGAATACATTAACATTGTTTAAGTAGCTTTGTTATCTATCATTGTTTGATACGCTATTATGTGACTAAGAATGCAGAGACCTGGCGTATGAAAACTAAGTGATATGTTTTTTTAACAGCCTTTCTCATAGGTGATTAACGGTTATATTAGTTACAAGAGTAAGCCTTTGACATAAATATCATCAAAGTGTGGTTTTCTGAATGTATTCCCATCAAAACTGTGAAATTGAGATCGATAGACAAGATTTTTTTTAAACTATTTTTTATTATTTTGTTGTGCATTTTATAAATAGGTAAAAATATTTCACTTGTCTCAACGCCATTGTTTTTTTTAATTAAGACTATATATCGCACACAACGGGAAGAATGATTCGAGCTGTTTTACCTAAGTAACGCGTGATGTCAGACGGGCTTATAAGGTGAGAACTTCTTAAATTAAGAGAAAAAGTTGTCATTAAATTCCAGGACACCCTTGACAAATATTCAAGAACTGTTGATATCACTATTTGAAGAAAATTAATTTCCATGTTTCTACTGGAAAAATATTATACTTATTTTGTGTTTTGTTATAAAAACTGCTAATCCACTGCCCTTTTCTCGCGTTTTCTACATCCACACCTTGATGGATAAAAGCCTTGAAACTCATATCCATTAAAGCAGGGTAGGGAACAAATATTGGTCCCATGATCTGAGTAAGGGCATACTAACTCTAAGCTGGATCTTTAGCAGATTGCTGGTTTTTTTGTGTTTTTTTTTAAATTATGCACTGCATCTTATTAAAGGCTATCTGACAGGTAGAAAATGCCTCTAGAACTACTTTCACGTATTTACACCCCAGGTCTTATGATCTTCAGCTGTCACTTTCGATAGATCAATGTGGCAACTCAAAAATATATTTGCATTTTTTTTTTAAAATGATGCTTCAAATGCACTGTACATTCGCAAGAAATCAGGTATACTAGTTAGGGTTATTAATATTTAATCACATTACAAGAGTTAGGTAGAGCCTTGCATTTTTGTGAAGGGAGAGTTGAAAACCATTTATCAAGAAAAAAATTATCAATACACCCTGTTGGTATTTGAGCCCCAATCCTCTTTTAAGCTCTTTCCCCTACCTAGCCCCCTTCCCCACCCACCCCCACAGTCTCGCCAACGGTGAGCCAGACAAGGTGAGACTAATTTCCGGCACACAGTTATGGTTTTTTCCCAACCTTGTGCGTAAACTACAAATATGTTTGTATATAAAATAGCTTATTGCATTTTATATGTGTCTGCCTACATGACAGAACTTTTTTTTTGTGTGTATAGTTTGTTTACAAAACTATTTTCTTATCGCGAACCATATCTAACAGCTAAAAAAGGCTACTATATTTCCTTTAACATGTTCATCGTCAAGTATTACTCTCTGTAGTAGGCCTAGTCACTTTTGCTTGCTAGGTTCATTACTATAAAAACAGTAAATTTTAACAATTTTGACCTTAAATTTATGTAAGTTTTTTTTTCTCTCTACCAAGATCCTCTCAAGAATACTGAATAGCAGACTTTCCCATCATGTTTTCCAACGTTAGGTACCGGTGTGAAAAGTAATGCGCAGTAACACAGTACGTACAGGAATGGTTTACCAGACGTCCTCCTTCTCCCGGCGTGGCTTACATTTAAACCCTCTGCCCAGATGTCCGGGAAGGATGTTCCAAAAATTCAAAAATGTCTTCCATTTTGATGAAATAAATAAATCTGTAAATTTTTATATTATTTGCTCTCAAAGTTATCTCGCATTTTTAAAATCTGCCATATGATGGCATTTCAGT
The DNA here is from genome assembly GCA_039000515.1 of Timema cristinae. Classification (NCBI taxonomy): domain Eukaryota; kingdom Metazoa; phylum Arthropoda; class Insecta; order Phasmatodea; family Timematidae; genus Timema; species Timema cristinae. The sequence goes on along the minus strand of JBCFYV010002255.1, from coordinate 20,158,843 downwards.
TATCACGAGTAGTTCTCGTCGTACAACTCGCCACGCATTGTTCACGTGATAAAATTAGTGATTTCTATTGGCTGCGTATATGCCGTCAGCAACCAATCACAGCGAGCGTTCTTATTCATAAGTTCATTTGAAAAATATGGTCGAACTTCAGTAAAATGTGTACAATAATATGATTACAGTTAAATCTCCCTTAAAACACACTTGTGAATAACTGAGATTTTAAACTTCCCTGGCAAACTAACATGGGCTCTTACGCCGAAACAACCTGTAGGCCTACAGTAGGCTACGTGCAATACTATACCGTACAATTTTATTTTTTAGCACTGCGTCTTACTACCCGTTCGGTTTATACTCTTATGTACCAATTACGCTGATAGTTTTAGGGATTAGAAAGGTCACATGTATATAAAGTGTACCCTAATTTTCGTGAAGGGAGAGTGGAAAACCATTTTGTAAAAACTAACCTCAAGCCGAGATTCGAACTCGATCTCCCCATCATAGACAATCTAGTCTACTGCAAGTGTTATATCATGTGACCACCGAAGCAGGTAGTACAATAATTAATTTTTTGTAGTTAATATTCACGGTAGGCCTATATAGATTTATATAGATTAAACTGTGGATTTAATCAAAACTTTTTTTTAATTAGTGGACCTTTTTTTATCCCAGAAGGTATCCGCTTTTAAGAGATTTCACTATATCAATAAAACACATAAAGTGAATTTTTATAATTAAATTTTGAACTTTAAATTTTTAACGTCCTGCATTTTTTCCCCTTGAATTTCCTACATTTCGTGATTCCTTGTCCACCATTGCTCCAAAGGTCTCGGGTCATCCTGAGTAAGCAGCACCTATACTCCGCATATTAAGAGGCTGCCCGCGAGTATATGGTGGTTGAAGTTGTCGCTTTGATCACTCCGGGCGGTTCCTACCTGCGACAAAGTGATATAGGGCTGTCAACAAAGGAGGAGGGGGCGGGGTGTACACACAGTGTAACGAGATTGCCTGAATGAAAGGGGAAAATGCCGTGGAAAAACGGCTTAAAAGTCGACTTTAATTACTATTAGTATTGTATCTCATTGTATTGGGTAGGGGTTTTTATTTGTAGTTTCTCTTATCTAATGAATAGTAACGTGGTACATTTGTGTAAAATAAAATACAAGAACACATTAACAAGTCCACTTTTTAAATGTTACCAATAATTAAAATAGATTATATTCAGGATGAAAATTTTAAATCCAAGACTACAATAGCACTAGTATTTGTTTAGCACCAGTTCTAATATCTGTTCAGGTTATATGCATATATAACCTACTACTTATGATAATGTTATGGATGAAGAAGATTGAATTTATAGAGAACGCACCAGCATTTGCGTGGATGAAGAGTCAAAAACCACTCTCAGTACGTCCGACCGGGATTCGAACCCCGATATACCTGTCAACGGCAATTTGGTCTAACGCGAGATTGGGGCCCTAGACCATGTGGCCACCGAAACAGTTAATAGAGCGTTCTTGCTTACTGGTCACTCCCTAAAAGGATATACCATACGTATTTCGATCAATAAATAAAATCCTGAGTGGATTACTACAATTACTGACCACTCCTAGGCCAATACATAACAATATCCAGTTATTAAACAATAAAAACTACAACTTATATGCCATAATACAAGCTAGATCTAAACATACAAGTCAATATCCGTTATATTCCTTAAATGGCAACAATTGCTAAAACTAAATCATAAATATTAATTACTAGATAATTAATAAACCAATATGATAACATAGACAGCACATACATAACTACCCATCCTCATGGTTTTTTTATTTAGCACTACGTCTTACTACCCGTTCGGGTTATACGCATATGTACTAATTACACTAATGGTTTAGGGATTAGTGAAGGCTTAAAACCCATCTAGAGGGAGAGAACCTCCCCAGTGCACATTACCGAGCTCCCCATGTTCGGCAATCTAGTTTAACTCGAGATTAGCGCGTTAGGGCCACGCGGCCATCGAAGTGGGTTGCTCAAGATAATCACACACGCGCGCGTGAATTTCCTTTTCATACTCGCTATAACTTCTCTTGGCCACGTTGAGCGTTCTACTGGCAAACGCCACAGGTTGAATGCAACCCGAAAACCGTAGAGACAATACGATGCCCAGAGCTAAAGATGATACACCTACATGCAAAAGGAAGGGAAGAGAGAAATCGGGGATGTGTAACACCTCAAGAGAGATAAGTCTGTTCTTTAAACAATCAAAAGCACTGGCTTGTTTAGCACCCCACACAAAGGGAACACCTTTCCTTTTCAACCCATTTAGTGGAGCAGCTAACTAACTTGGGGATAAATCAAGCGTAGTAGGCACATGTGCCTGTAAAACGCGTGACAACTTCCACATTCTTGGGAGGAGGAAAATTGATTATGGGTTTCACCCTCTCGGGTACAATAGCCGTATTCTCAGAAGATATAATATATCCTAGATACTTAAGGCGATTGGCCCTTTTCATTTGGCGTGGAAATGCAGAGTCGTGGGAACAAACGGTTATCTTAAAAAAAAAATCATTGTTTTACAATATTCTCGGAAACGGTTTGCTCAAGAATATAATCATGTTTATTAAGTTATCATTTTATATACACACCTCCGCCATAATTTTAAGAATGATCAAATATAGATAAAATTTACATTTTTTCAAAAGAAAACTGCAGGCTTCATAACAAAAATTAAGAAAATGTAACAAATAATAAACATCTATACATTATCTCAGAAGGAGTGTTGAAAATATTAACATAAATATTTCACTCGTTGTCGAGAAATCTGGTATTTCCTAACGTATAATTTTTCCGCAAGACCTGTCCGGTAGCTAGTGCCATCTACGGTTTCAGTGATTCATTTGTTCTTGTGGGCGCGGAAGGATACTTTGGTCGGTTGTGAAGCCACGCCACACCTTTCACCCCTCCACCACCATTCCACAAAATAGTATTTAGACTTGCGCTCGGCAGGGCCAAGCGCCTTAATAAAATATTTAGCCCAAGAAATCTTTCCAGGATTGACCGTCAATTCTACTTTACTCAAGCGACACAACATACACTCTAATAATTTTTTCTTTGAATATCTTCTTCTTTTTACCTTTTATTTTCTTTGAATGAATAAAATGTTGTATTATGTGATTAATCTCAAACATACACAAATGCATTTATAAGAAGATTGAAATATTTATAAAATAATGTGTATTCTAAAAATCCAAACGCTTCTTTACCTATCAAGGGTGACCTGGTGGTCTAGGGTTAATGTGTCAGACTACTGTGTTGGGGGTTCGGGGATCAATCCTCGGTCCCAGCATAGATTTATCTGATTACCAAACCCTTCCTTCACCTCTGGCAAGACGTTTATTAATCATAACTTGTGAATGTGTGGAATGCCAGGCCTCCCGTGGTTTGGATCCCACGTTAAACTGTAGGTCCTCCATTTCAACTCACAATCACCCTACCATTACACATTAGCGTAATTGTGTATGACCCGAATGGGTAGTAAGACGCGGTTATAATAATAATAATAATAATAATAATAATAATTTACCTCTAAATATTTGGACAGGTGGTATGATAAAAAAAACACTAGCATTGGCAGATATAGGTAGTCAGAGCGTCATTGCAAACAACTTTGTTTCTGTGTATACTGTAGGAACACATCGGTGAGTATTCTTTGAAGTGTGTCGATCTTTTAATTAACTATGCTCGTAATTAGTTTTACTTCTCTTCGTTTTGGAGTGGTAAGTATTGACATATAATATTTGGACTCATCCTATACTCCCGTGTGCATTAGTAACATTTTCAATTACAACTTTTTACTTTTACGAGAATATGTTGAGTATATTATAGAAACGACTGAGTCTGCGTGACCACTACTGTGGGTAAACAAAGCCATTTTTACTTCTTTAAAAATTGCACTGATAAAACCTTTTTTTTAATTAATGCATGCTAGCAACATTGTTATTAACTGCTTAATAGCAAAGGTAATGATGAGTCATTTTTTTATACACAACCGCGTCTTATTACTGCTTCGGGTTATACGTCTATGTACTAATTACGCTAGTGTGTTAGTGAGGAGGAGGGTTTACTATAGAGGAAGTGTGCCTGAATTTACGTAGAGGGAGAGCGGAAAACCACCCTTTTTTACACCCGACTGGGACTCGAACCTCGATCTCCTCGTCATTCGTTGCGACACATTATACCATTAAATCATAAAATATACTTCTTAAATACAAACCTAACTGTGATTTACTTTTAGTAAATACCCGTGTTAAAAACATTACAGTGTTTTTTGCACTATTTTCACTCGGGATGTTAGCATATTAGAATAGTTTGATGAAAAACAGTTGGAGAGCTATTGTTTAGATCATACTTATTCTTTTTATTTAAGTGATATGATAAATTAAACATGAATCCATATGCTCGTCCCTTAAAATAATTGCTATATTTAGATCTGACCACTTTCCTCTGCGAAAATTCTGAGTCGCACAAATGAGTTTACTGAAAACAGGCGTGAAAATTTTCAGAACTTATTTGCAAACTTGGCTTATTTTCTGCCGATACACATAGTACTTCCACAAATGTTCCTCGTAAACTCTTGCCTACCAATGAGAGCTGTGTTTTGTAGTTGAATTATTTATCTTACGGTCAGTGTTTCATTATCCATTTTAAATAGAGAAGGAGGTTTTCCACTAGTTGCTTCTTGTCTTCCGTAGTTTCTTCTACCTGAATGTCTGTATCAAATGGGAAACTCATAAATAAAATTGTGCCATCATGTTTTATAAAGTCATAGAAACATCTCTCATACTCTGCATGAATATTTTTAATTTAATCTGTATATATATTTTTGTCGTAATTTATAGTATAACTTTTTTAATTGTGCATCATTGTTAGAAAATAAGCGATCTCGATCTTCTTAATCTCAAGTGTATATACGACTAGTGTAATCTTCTGTTAAAAATAATTTACAGAACTAATCCTTTGAAAAATAGATTTATCCTCGCTTTGTAATTCAACATTTAAATAATAAAGTTTTAGGGGCCTATATCCTGTAGGTTAAAATAGCTAGGTCTAATAGCCAAATATCGTCCTCCAATTGTTGTATTCTTTACCTTTAGAAACAAGAAATACCTTGATTTTAAATTGTGGGAGCCGTTACTTTTTCCTAAATTTACCTATTTCTCAGAGTACTTAAGTAAACAAATATTTTTTTAACACATTTACACTCACTTCGATGGCTGCATTATCCAAGACGTCACTCTCGCAATTAACTAGACTAGACAAGGATATTGGGGTTCGATCTAGGTCGGGTGTACTGGGAGTGTTTTTTCCTAAATAGTATCTATCCTCTACGCGAATGCAGGTACACTCTCTCAAGTTCAACCTTTCTAATCCTTAACACATTAAAATAATAATTAGTACATAAAATAAGACACGGTACTAAAAACTACAACATTTTCCCCTGTATCGACTTAAATCCCTACGCGCTAGTCGTGTTGAGCTCGACTGCTGAGGATGGGAGATCGAGATTCGAATCTCGGTCGGGTGAAAACTGGTGGTGAAGTTTTTCCTAAATGGTTTTCCACTCTCCCTCCACGCAAATGCGGGTTCACTTCCTCTAAATTCACCCTCCCCAATTCCTAATCCGTTAGCGTAATTAGTACTTAAAGCGTATAACCCGAACGGGTAGTAAACGCGGTGCTAAATATTAATAAATTAATTAATTATTAGCCTACTAAAAAGTACGTAACCGCACAGATCGTAGATCGGGCTGCAAGTTGGCTACCAGTATTAACTCCGATATAATCTACCCGGGATTTAAGTTCAAGTAAAGATTGTGACGTAAAGTAAACCATGTTTGAACATTAAAAAAAAAATAGTAACATTTAAGTATTATTCTCTTACGATTACTTTTAATTACACGGAAGAAACATAATGCTTGTATTTTTTTGTATTTTTTTTTTTGCATGAAACGTTTACTTGCTGAAGTGACTAATTATATCAACATATGACTTATTAACAAACTTAAATCTAAACGACACAAAAACCAGTCCACGGCCGTTATTTCATCACTGTGACAAGGCAAACCCACATTTAACAAAAAAAAAAAGTTTTTGCCTCGTCAGAAATCGATTCTGGGAGCCTTAGCTCAGTAGGCATGCACGCCTTTACTGAGCTATTATGTTGGGATCTTGTACAGTTAAATTTGCACGTGAATAGCTAAGATTGGAAGATGGAAATGATCCATAGGTTAAGGTTGTTTCCGCCAGTGCCAAGTGTTCCGGGTTCAATTCCCGTGTCCATTTGTCATTTTTCACATTCACACATTTTAGTTACATGCTTATGGTTTTCAATTATTTTCTCTTTTTTTGGTAGCGGTATATTAATCGTGTGGCGTGGAAAACGATCTAGAGACTGTGTAGACATTTTGAAACACAATATTTACTAGGCTATTTATTACTCTGGGCTGTGTACGTCATTCTCCTGTTTCATGTCCATCTATATCGGCATGAACGTGATTGTAATCACAATTAAAAATGAAGGCTGTGCAATTGAAATGTAGAATGTAATCATGTTGCTGGGAAATAGGGTTCATGGGGTTTGAGGGGGAAGGGTAGGCCTGTCAGGGGCATAAGGGTGATTCTATTTAGGTGACGTCAAACAAATTTCGTGATGTTGGCCTTTTTTTTTCTTCTAATATTACATTTTCAAACGCTCTTAATATGCTTTATTTTACTCTGGCTACATTAGATTGGTTATTTTATCATGTGGCGTTTATTTAATCCTAAAATTACGCATTTAGTTTTGATATTTTGAACTCATACGACCCGTGTTTTATTGTAATTAGAAATCTTATAATTTATGATAAATACATAATAAATTATTAAACATGTTTTGTGTCTTAATGTAAATACATCCTTTTATTGTGCGTTATATTTTGATGCTTTCTCCGATTAAAACCATTATCTATCATATCTTAATAGAATATAATAAAATAAACATCATATCATCTACTTTCGTGTTAAAAGGTATAAGTAACACTTTTGATGCGTTGAAAACTAATATATGAGACGCCGTGAGATCTAATAGCTAGGCAATATTTCGTACTTAGTTGTTTAAAAGGTTATCTATACGTAACACTTCAGAGTTGATAACAAATTTAGGAAACGCCGTGAGATATAATAGATAGGCAATATTTCATACATAGCTGTTTAGAAGGTTATCTATAACTAAGTTTTTTTTTGTACATACAACTAAGGCTAAATTTCGAACATTGAAGGTTGCATATTCATAAAAATTGATTGAGTCAGGAAAAATGTTACATTCGATTGATTGATTTTTACTTTATCATATAATGAGAACGTATTGTAATCGTGAAAATGTTTGACTTCGAATTATGAATATCCCATTAGTTTTATGTGACTCTAACCCCCACCCCCAAGTGGATTGTCTGTCCCCATGCCTGCCCGCATGCATGTCTATTTGGCCTTGGCCACGGATCTGATAAATGTTGTTCAAACTTGTTACTAAGCTGTTATAAAACTATATATATATATCAATCTAATATAACATTATGCCTGACTCAATCAATTTTTATAAATATACTACCGTCATTGTTCGAAATTTTGTCTTAGTTGTGTTATATATATATATATATATATATATAGAGTACCAAGTATATATATATATATAACAACACACCTTAGTACCTCTACAACACTCATAAACTTATAAATGTTGACTAGAAGTAACAAAGTATAATAATAATTCACAAGTTTAACAAATCAGTTTATTAATATCCTAACAAGTAAAAAGGAAGTACATAGGACTTAAGGTAGAAATTATTCAAACCATCCTTTGTTTAAACATGAGAATATGAACGGATACAATAATATAAATAGATCGACAAAGGAGCATCAGGTGTGAAGCACCCAGGTACACCCTATAACCCACACATATAGGCATGTCATAGGTGTAAATAAAAAATCTTGTAACTCGTTAAAGCAGGACAAATACTAATTCATCAAATGGAAAGAAAGGCAGCAACTCCTAAGGCAATATAAATTAGTGACGTTAATTAATTTTAATTACAAATCTATCATACATAGCTCTACTCCAACCTGCTGACTGTGAGGCTTTCAAACTACAACACATAATTTCAAATATAAAGAACTAAACCACACACATTTAGTCCTAGTTTAAGGAGCTACAAATACGGTAATTAACATGAGATAGCTAGCTTGAATTAGCTCCATAGAGAGTTAGACATTTCAATGGTATCAGCTCTTAGAAGAGAAACTATTATTTTTACAGCTAGTAAAAGGCGAACTACCAGGAATCTAGGAACTACAGATTCTACGGCCAGTCAATCCCTAATTAATACTGCCTGAGAAATCAATAGGATATTTATTCTGTTACTCTGGAAACGGGACGAGAAGGTGACACAAACGTCTCAACCATCGCGGTCTTCAGTATGTAGTTTTAGCAGATATTACGTGAACCGAGGACAGGTCGTTATATACCAGCGAGAATGATAAAATTAGACAGGGCTATCTCCAAGTACGAAGAGGGGTAGTAATCTTCTAACATCACGCCACCCGACCACTATCACTTGCCAACGGCTGTTGAGAATACCCCAAAGGAAGCCTTTCTCATTTTCTCTTCGTCTGGCCTAGGTGTTATATGTTTGTGTTTAGGTGTTCAAAGGCCGAGTTGCCGAGTTCACTGGGGCATTTATGATGACTCGTGAGTATTAGCGTCTCCCACTTGTGATGTCGAAGTGAGTCTATATATGACACACATTATTAGAATTTATTAGATCTGGTAGTAATGGTTTTAATCCTATTATAGTACTTCATTTAGTGTAAGTTTTAAAATATATTTAACACGTTACACCTCAATTAAGGGTAGTTTAATGATTAGTTATGTTTCTTAATTTCACATTTTTTGAAAATGTCAAACGATTTTGATTAAAATGTAAACATAGGGAGTGTTTGACGATCCCAAATAATACTGTATACTTGGATTTTGGGTGAAAACACTTTTAAGGGTAATTTACTTAAAAAGTTATTTTTGAAAATTTGTATTATTTTTTTAAATTGGCTTTAACTATTTTGTTTATGATGTATGTCTAAGGAGTGTTTGACATGAAAAATAATGCTATATACTTGTTTGTCGGGTAAAATTTTGTTTAAGCTTAATATAATAATTAAGTTTTTTTGAACTTAGATACTTTAAATTTGACTCAAACGAGTTGGCTCAAAATTAGTATGAGGATTCTTTTTACAGTATACATAATTGAACATTTTTTTATTTAAAATATTCATTGTATTGTAGTTTATTGATAACTATATTTTAAATCTATATTACGGTTTTATTCAAAATTATTATTTAGTGTTTATTTTATCCTACAAAATTAATAACGTATGTTGATTTTTATAATATAAATTAATTTAAAGATAGTTTGCTTATGACAAATTTTAGACAATTTGGAACTTTTTGAAAATTACATTGATGATTTAGCTCAAAATAGATATCAAGGAGTTAATCCTGATAAATAATATATTTTCATTTTTACAAATTAAAACTAATTTTAGGGTAGATACAAATAACAGGTTTCTGATAATTTGAAATTTGGTAAATATATTTAACTATTATTTTAAAAAGGTTATATATGAAGAGAGTTTAATGTATTTCACAATTATGATGTATTTGTTTTTTCTTTGGAAAACTTAGTTAATTGTATTTGACATAAAACCTATTTTTGAAAATTTGTTTCCAAACTTATATATGCTTTATGAGAAAGTTTGTGCGAGTGTGTCGCACCATTTATTTTACAGAGATTTTGCATAGAGCCTACTTGTTTGCAGCATATTAGTATTCCTAGGGCATATTAGTATCTCTAGAGCGTACTTGTTTGCGGGCTATTATTATTTCTAAGTTTATTTAAGAATCTCAAAATCTCCCGAAAACTTTTATTGTACTAAATGTTCACCTCAAACTTTTTATCTCATAACCTTGATCTACCTCCCACCATGAGCTATTGTGTGTGTGTGTGTGTGTGTGTGTGTGTGTGTGTGTGTGTGTTGTGTGTGTGGTGTGATGTGTTTGTGTGTGTGTGTGTATGTGTGTGTGTTGGTGTTGTGTGTTGTGTTGATGTGTGTGTGTGTGTGTGGTGTGTGTGTGTGTGTGTGTGTGTGTGTGTGTGTATTCAACTATAAGTTGAAGATTATGTGACCTTGTGTTTTCCAGAAAATGCTAAGATAATATGAGTCTCTAATAACCAGGTTAATGATTTTAAGGATGTCTACATGATACTCCAATATTTTAAGAAAATCTGTTAAAGGGAAGTTTCATGTCAAATATAGGGATTTAATTAGTGACTCATCTATGTACAACCAATAAAATCCTTAAATCATAGTCCTGGCTATTAGAGACACATATTGTCTTAGCATTTTTTGAAAAACACTAGTTCACATATTCGTCAACCTATCATAGCACTAAAGCCCAAACTCAATATTTCATCAATATATTTCTTAAATGTCGTAAAATAAATCTGTGACCATCAAATTATTAGGGAGTCCCCTACATTAGTAATTGGGTTCATATTCCACATTTAAATACCTATTTAAAAAAAATCTAAAATCTGTTTTGTTTTCTTTTATAATAACTTGCACTATAATTTCTTTAAAAAAAAAAATTATATACTTATTATTTTATAAATATGTATATTCGTACAAATACACACACGCACACACACACACACAACACATATATATAAAATCCTGATTCTTTGTTGGAAGAACAGTAAGTAAAATTTAAACTTATTTCTTTGCGGCTAAAATTAATAGCATTTTACTATATTGTTTAGGTTATTTTAAATGTACTGATAATATCTATCAGAAGGGACATCTGCAGATAACTTGTCTTAATGTATCAATATATTAAAATTATTTTAGAAACTTTAGTAACTAACTTTTACTGTTTTTCCCACGAAAATCACACCTCGTTATCCAATCGTGTTTTTAATCGATTTCACACATTGCCCAATTTAATTGTGAATGGACATAGCCTATCTTACAGATGGGAAATTCAATAGATCTACTTTTACATACTCTTACGTCAATTCTTGTTATCTGTAGCTGTCACTTTTGATGTATATTATCAATACCTATAAAATAATATTAATACTATAGTAAATTATCAGCTGCCGCAAATAATAATCTATAAAATATATATTAATATTGCTTCAATGCTGCCCGCAAAAAAGTTTTTGTATTCTTTAAAAGGTGCTACAAATGTCCATTTCGTAAGAAAATCAAAGTGTATCAGTTATTTTTATTTTATTTAGCACCGCGTCTTACTACCCGTTCGGATTACACGCGAAGTGAACCCGCATTTGCGTGGAGGGAGAGTGGAAAACTAGTTAGGGAAACCCCCCAGTTCACCCAACTGAGATTTTAACCTTGATCTCCCCGTAATCGGCAGTCAGCTCAACACGACTAGCGCATTAGCTAACTACACCACCGAGGTGGGTCTGTATCAATTATTCCTGCAGGGAAATCCCGGTGTTGTTGCTATTGTTTACTCTTCTCATATAATTCATTAGATTACATTCGTAAATTAACTTGCATATAACGTAAAGTGAAAACTTTTTTTTATTATATAGAAATTAACTTTTAAGTGTTACTCTTTCGCTTTGAGTTTAAAAATGTAGAACATAGAATGTGTTTCAATAATAAGTACGTATTATTTATAATTGAATCTGTTACAAAATGAGTAGATATTTCAATTACGCCATTCACTATTTTATTTTTGTCAGTAAAATACGTCCCTTTAAATCTTTTTGTACATAAGTTTAGTGCGATATGAATTTGCAGGATTTACATAAGCTGCCAGGGTTAGTCTGTTCACTTCACGTTCACTTTTTTTTTTTACACATTCCATGTTAACTAAATCTTCGTTGATGCACATCAAGGAAGGATTAATAATATTTGTTGTCAAAGAAACATCTTGAATATTTTTTATTTAGGGAGAAAATAGTGTAATTGATATCAGAAAGTGAATAGTTAAGTTTCATTGACCTAGTACACCGAGGTTCTGTTTTATTTAACTTGACTATTTTACATTTAGACTTCCTCTCCGTATATTTGCTATGCGATAGTTGTCAAATTCTTGGACGAATTATAACAAAATATCGCACATTCTTTGAAGCTAGGCAAGACGTTTTTGTTTAATAGTTTGTCTCAAGTGATTTTAATTTAAAATTTTAAGCATCTTATTGAGTACCTAGGCCTGGCCACCCAGGGCCTTTTTTTAAAAAAAAAATTGACACATATTACGAGAGTGACCTCTTAAACCACTTGAAATACGATTTTCTTTGAATAAACTGTACTATTGAATGTAATATTAATTTGTTTTTATATAACTTTATCACCAAGGGAAAATATCAACCTAAAATCTAAGGAAAAGTTATAGATATTTCAACATGAAACATAATGAAAACGCTTAAGACTCTAATGACAATTATAACATGAAGAGGTAAGGTCTACTGCTCAAAAAACTATTGTAAGACTCCAGTAACGATAAGAACATGGAGGTAGCGAGGTCTACTGTTCAAAAAACTATTGTAAGACTCCAGTAACGATAAGAACATGGAGGTAGCGAGGTCTACTGTTCACAGAACTATTGTAAGACTCCAGTAACGATAAGAACATGGAGGTAGCGAGGTCTACTGTTCACAAAACTACTAGTAAGACTCCAGTAATGGTAGAACATAAAGAGAGCGGTCTACTGTCACAGAACTATTGTAAACGTAGTAACGAAAAACATGGAGGTAGCGAGGTCTACTGTTCACAGAACTATGTAACTCCAGTAACGATAAGAACATGGAGGTAGCGAGTCTACGTTCACAAAACTATGTAAGACTCCATAACGATGAGAACATGGAGGTAGCGAGGTCTACTGTTCACAAACTATTGTAAGACTCAGTAACGATAAGAACATAAAGAAGGAGGTCTACTGTCACAGAACTATTGTAAGTCTGCATTACGATAAGAACATAAAGAAGCGAGGTCTACTGTTCACAGAAACTATTGTAAGACTGTAGTAACGATAATAACATGGAGTAGCGAGGTCTACTGTTCACAGAACTATTGTAAGACTCCAGTAACGATAAGAACATGAAGGTAGCGAGGTCTAATGTTCACAAAACTATTGTAAGATTCCAGTACGATAAGAACATGGAGGTAGTGAGGTCTACTGTTCACAAAACTACTAGTAAGACTCCAGTAATGGTAAGAACATAAAGAGAGCGAGGTCTACTGTTCACAGAACTATTGTAAGACTGCATTAACGATAAGAACATAAAGAGAGCGAGGTATACTGTTCACAAAACTATTGTAAGACTGCATTAACGATAAGAACATGAAGGCAGCTAGGTCTACTTTTCACAAAACTCCTAGTTATAAAAGGGGAACCTTTTGTGAATAGACTAAAACTGGAGTTTAGTAGAGAAAGCTGTAAATAAATTGATGGCTCTTGGGTATTCACCCCTTAAACCCGTTGCCTTGATCGACCCAGCACCCTGACAAACATCCCTGACAACCACACACTGCTATCCCCAGCTGAAGCCTTGATATATAGCAAAACAGTCACGAAGATCGTGTCCTTCCAACAGGTTAGGTTTAGCTCAAGGCTACCACCCCTTCTTTTCTTTTTTTATTCTGCTTTAATATTCGAGAATATAAAATAAAAACTGCTTCCAAATAAAATTCGAAAGCACAAACCCTATCAAAATGTTTTCGTACTCAGTACATCTTATCCTCATAGGCAAATCGTAGTAGGAAACTTGGTCTCTTTTTCGTAAATTGACAGCTGGACGCGGGAATCAAACCTTTATCTATATGCTTACCACATCTATGCTCTTCCAATGAGCTATCCAGATTTTTTCCCGTACAATTTACGAATACGATACTTGATACTCCTGTATCCGTAACCTAAAAATCGTTTCGATATTCTCAAGGTTTGCTAGTCATGTTCAGTACACTTAATTGTACAAGTGTTTCCTTAATCCATAGTCTATTTTTCTTTTTACTATACTGTTTGAATAAAATAACATGTTTCCGGATTTTTCCAACTTGTCTCACTACTCGTTTGGTTAAATTATCTTTCTCATTCCTACCAAATTAGCGTAGTTCAAAATTCATACGTATTATGTTCATTTTAATCTTCCAGGCAATTTAAGGTGTGATGGAGGGAGGTGCGAGGGAAAAAAACAGTGTTTTTTCACTTTTTATATATTATTATTTTTTGCCATCATAAATAAGATATCTCTCCAGTAGAGACATAGAGTTTATTTTTATTCACATGGGAATATTTACAGTGGTTGAATATATGTCATGATCATAGTGGCATTAGATGAGAAACTTTTTAAATGAAGAGAAAAAGTTGTCATTAAATTTCAGGACACCTTCAAAGGATATTCAACAACTGTTGATATCACTATGTGAATAAAACTATATTTTATGTTTGTAATAGAGCAATATTTTATTTATTTTAGCAAAAAAAAAAAAAGTTTTGCCATAAAAAACTGGAACAAAAACTAGCTTTTTTCTCGCATCTCTTTTCATCCCACCTTAAGCGGCTTTAATCGAAAACTAGTCTCATTTTATTTTTAATATGATTTGTGAATAAAATACAACTTCTGTTGTGTTTTTTCCCCGCGTCTCACTACCCTTCGGGCTAAAGTACATATTCATATACACAAATCAAGACGAGTTTCTTATTAAAATAAAATTATTTTCCTCTGGGGAAAATTTGTATGGATTACGAAAGCATTTTGAAATGCACTGATTGTGTTGGGCTAAGTTAGAATTTAGAGTAAATGTACTCACATTTGCATGGAAGGAATTTTGAAAACCATTTAGGAGAAACATCCTCAGTACACTAGATAAGGATTAAAACTGACCAGACAACATGAGCTTAACGTTTATTTCGCGTGCCTACCGATGCGAGTAGACTGCTCTTGGGTATAAATTAAAACCAAAAGCCACACAAAACGCACATACCGGTGGGGCTAGGTGTTCCTTGATGGTTCGAATCTTGATCAGGTGTCCTAGGTGTTTTTTTTTCCAAAATGGTTTTCCACTCTCCCTCTATGTAAATGCGGGAACAGTTCCTATAAATATAACCTCTCACATCCCTAAAACCATTAATTTTATTTTATTAGTACATAAATGTATAACCTTAACGGGTAGTAAGACGTGGTGTTAAAAAAAAAAAAGTTTGTCTGAATATTCAACAAGGCCCGCTCTAGTGGGCACGTGGGAAAAAATGGCGTCAGTCTCGACTTTTCTAATCTACCATTCACAAAGAGGTTGGGGTTCTTATCTCTGCTGTTATAGTAGAATGGTTTCCCACTCTCTCTCTCCACGAAAATGTGCGTACAACACCTCTAAATTCTACCTGCCTTATTCCTAACTAATGAGTGGAAATAAGCAGATATCCCGGACGCATAGCAAGACGTTGAATACTAAAAACAAATTAACTTATAAAAACAAAAGTTATTATAGATAACTTATTTATTAAAAAATTCAAAAGCTGTAAGCACGTCCACGTTTAAGACGCGCGTAGTTTCATTACCAGATCACAGATAAGAGCGTGAAATCGTTTTCTGAGACTAGCTCTTCCGTACTAAAACTAGGTATTATCGTTCAGATCGCCTATCTTTATCGCGTTGTGGCTGTACCCGCTGTGCGGAGAAATATATCTCGTAGGAGGGATAAAATGCAAATCAACTTAATCTAGTGACTTGACGACATAATAAATTAAATATTACTCTCGAGTGAGAACGTTTCATTCAATTACTCTCTAACACTAGGTCTCGTTCTCTGAGCAATAGTGTATCAACAATCAAAATAAACATGTCGTTTTGAGACATTCCTTATATTATTATTATTATTATTATTATTATTATTATTATTATTATTATTATTATTATTATTATTATTATTATTAGCACCGCGTCTTACTACCCATTCGGGTTATACGCACTTACGCTAATGTGTAATGTCAGGGTGATTGTGAGATGAAATGGAGGACCTACAGTTTAACGTGGAATCCGAACCACGGTGGAGGCCTGGCATTCTCCACATTCACAAGATGTCTTGTCAGAGGTTCTTTATTATTATTATTATTATTATTATTATTATTATTATATAGAACCTTGTTTAACTAACTATCCGGGTTGTATAGATCTGTACTTATTACTCTGTCTTACCAAAGAGGAAGGTTGAATCTTGAGGAAGTGTACCTGCATTTGCGTCTATGGGCAGTGGAAAACCATTAAGGTAATACCACCCTCAATACACCCAACCGGGATTCTAACCCCGATATCTCCATCATCGGTGGTCCATTCAATCGCTGATGCCTTAGACGATTAAACCACTGATATGGTTTTTTTTTTCAACGTTAATTATTATAGGTGTGATAGTAGGCATTTTTCACTTCAAGTCTGTTTTTCTCTAGTTTGAATGAAAATTAGTTTTTTTCCTATATCTAGTAGTTTAGAGCAATATTTGAAACTGGAACGGGTGAAAATTTGTGCATTTCCTTACAATACTATCTGGTTAAATAGATCTGCCACAAATTATTAGTAAAAAAATATAAATATTTAATTATTACTTTTTAACATAAATATTATTAATGGCTCTAAAGAGAATTTGTTAAGAAGGTTGTTTAGCATGAAAAGGATATGTTAATATCCCTTAGTGCACTTAGCCGATATTCGAGTTTCAACTCTCCGCTAAGGGAAATCTGTTTATGTTGCGAGTTTGATGCCTTATACCTTGTAACCACCGGTGTGAGTGTCAGTCGGCAAAGAAGCTGCTCCTTTGTTATCTATATTTTGACAGTTGTGTCATACAACTGGAAAATAGGGATAGCAAAGGGAATTTTTGTCTGAAAAAAAACAGGTAATTTCACACACACAAAAAAAAACATACTAGAATATTTGTGAATTAGGGACATTAAATTGTAAACTTTAAATATTAGTACTTTGCATAGAAGGAAAAGCGAAATTAATAAAGAAACACGCGTATTAGAACTAACCCCCTTACCCCTCTTTTGGTTCTTGAAATATTGAGCTTCGAATCAATTACATGAACCATAATGTTTTGAACGAAAACGGTATGACTTCACAAGAGTCCATTTTTAGGTGTGTTTGAAGCCTACATTTTTAATTCGAATCGAATAATATGAGATATTCTCGAAGAAGAATCGGGTTTTGAATTTTAAAAAAAAGTTTAGTGGGGAATAGAAGTATTGTACTTGACATTCTATGTCAATTTAGCTATTGAATATATTTTACCAAAGGCTTTATTCCAAATTAATATAAATCATCTTAAAATAATAAAATAATTTACTATCACCAATAATGTAATTTTAGATTTTAGATTTTTATTATGTGAATATAAATGTGTGTTTTAACTTTTTTTTGTGTGTGTGAAATTTCTTAACTGTTGAATCCGAGATTTTACTTTCGAAGCGAAGTCGAATTTTTCTAAGTTTTGCACACTGTTAGTCAATTTTATTAGTAACATTTCATTCATATATATTACTCTCTAAAGCGTATAATAAATGGGAATTCCTTCTGGAGAAGCTGGAAAAAAACAACAGGTAATTTTGTATTTAAAAAAATAGTGGGAACATTGTTTGACCTAAATTAACTCTTTATAATAAATCCTTATAAATATGCACATCATAAGGGTTATTAAGATCCTAATATAAGGGTTGAAATGCGTAGGGTAGTTTTAAAAGAATATAAAACTGTATTTGCTTTGAGAGAGTGCTAGAACCTCAGGGATAGATCGTATTAAAATACAACCACTCTCATTGCACCAAGCCTGGATTTGAACCCGTGTATTTACGGTCACCGGTGAATCTGTGAAATAAAGTGTAACCACCTTAAACCCTGCAGCCATCAGTGCGAGTGATGAATTAGTATCGTTTGATGTTCTATTTATATATTTTGCCTCACCAATTAAGCGAGCTTATTTTACATACAATCATGATATTTCTTATGACAAAATTTGTGTAGAAATATATAAGTTCAATTAATCTTATTTGTCATTCTAAAGAGATTATTTGCTTAAAGTTTTATTTTAATTAGTAGAACATCATTTTCTTTGTCTCTTTTCTTTTTGAGATTTGTAAAGTTTACTTTATTGTGACGAGATAAAAATTGTAAAATGGTATGGGAGACAAAAAATGAACAAATATCAAAATAAAACACTATTGAAAATGGGTTAAATATGCGTAGCTAAAAATTGAGAGAAAAACTAGTGCCTAACACGTGGTGACAACATTTAACATAAGTATTTGGTGTCATTACGCGGTGAATCTTTATACTCTTTAGTGAAGCATGATGTTTCTATCTATTTTTTTAAATTAATTTATTTAACAGGAAAATCTATAATATAGTTATCAGGTGGATTTTTATATGAAATTCTTAACCGTCTGAAATTTGAACCTCTATCTTTTAATCACAGTAATTCCAGTTAGAGATGAAAATATTATAGTAAATTTTCGATCGGAAAATTTTACAAAGTATTTTCCGGTAAATTTTTCTCGATGCCTTCTTGCGGCCTACTAAGGTAGGGTGAATTATCTAGGTTGGCGTAGACGGCACCTAGACATGGTGGGTACAAACAAAGAGAAAAAAAGAGAAAACTTGGAGAAGTCAAGGTGTGTGTTTTTGTTAGGGAAGATCAAAAATAATTAAAAGTTAGGGACTTTAAATACTTGACCAAAACTGCAACTAAAAATTTTAATTAAAGGGAAGGATTTGATGTTAACCAAATGCATTGTATAGATATACACTAGCTTGCATGAGAGGGTTGTAGAGGGTTTTCTTTATAACACATTTACACAAGATCACAAAATACCTACAACATTAAATACTGGGAAAAAATTAAAATAATGTTGATATTTAGTTGTTGTTGGCATTGTATTTTAAAATGTTTGATCAATTTAATAAAATAACAAACTGCCATCCATGCACCAAGAAAAACTGTTAAAAGGTTAATTCGGAAATCGGGAATTTTGTAATAAAAGTTAAGTAACCACCGTACTAGATCCTGTTAAATAATATATACATAAAGCCCTCAAATAGTTTGTTGGGTGACGTGTTGGGGTGGATGTAGGGCGGGGGTGAAAATAGTGTCAGCAAATAATAAATAAAAATAAATAATGTCAATTAGAGATTAACATTTTCCTGTAAAATGTCAGGTTGATAGATCCTAAGGAATATATGTTTGTTAAGGTTTTGATTGTAATATTAAAGTATTAACATATCTGTCCACAGTATATCCGACTTTAGTGACACATTCAACCACCAAGCGCTATGGTCGATACGTGAGAGTGTGTGAAGAGAACTGAAATTGTTTATATTGTAAAATTGTAACTCATTTGTAATGTTCCTGTTTCAACAACATGAGAAATTAAACTCTACCGATTGCATTTGTTACATTTAAATATCTGAATTTTTTTTTCTAGAAAAAAAAACTTATCGAAATATTTTCATCTCACATATATCTAGATCAAGTATATCGTGAACCGGACGTCCTTGTTCACGTAAATACCTGTGAGAATCACTCACTGCCTTTTTTTTTCATAAATATAGTATTGGTTGAACCTTTTGCTATTAATAATAATACAATTAAATAACACTTTGATTTGTCTCAATCACACTCTATTGAGCTAGCTCGTAAAAAAAATAATTTGAATTTATTAACGATTCCTCTACATGTTCATTCATCGCTCATGGTGACTGAATGGTATATCCGCTGTCTGTTTCACGTTTTGTCATGGTTTAATAGTTTGTTGTTAAGTAGTTTTTCGTGTATATGTAGACTATAAATCCAGCCAATATCCGAAGTATGTGTGTATATATATATAAAAAAATCAAAAAGGGATATGACAAGTCTACTTAATGTTAGTGACGAAATAAAAATATGGTTATTCCTGTGTTTGAATGGAAAAATTGGCCGAAAAATAAAGGGCAGAGCATCATTGTTGTGGAAAGTATAACCTACTTTATTGTGTACACTGTACAGTTTAATAACGATGTGTTGTGTTTTTTTTAACCGTAATAATTAAAGTATTGATCAGAACACCGTTAGTGGTTAGTGTTTGAGATAGTAATTGTAAATTTATAAAACATCTGCCAATTTGAAAGTGTTACTTACCAAAGCTGTCGCACTTACCGTTGATTAAAACAGCTGGTCCGTATAAACAGCCGTAAGAGTGTAACAGATGAAAACGAGCTATGCTAAAGAATTATTTCAGTTAAAGTGAATTATGATCTTTAATTGCTTGACCGTATACCATACACACAACATCATCGCCGTGGAACCGTAGATCTTAATATGGAGAAAATCTTTATCCTTGCCCTCTTTTTCAGTTATACTGCGTTTTAAACGGTTTTAGGATTGTGGTCATCGCAACCGGTATGAGGATTAGAGGCTCTTCACATGTTCGACCAATTCATGAAAGACGATTGTCATAGCAACCGATACACGTTGCCAGATTCCTTTACAGTCACTGAGTATGCTTGCATAGTAGTTACGCGCACACTCCCACTATTTGGCAACTACGCTCCCTAGCCTACCCACCACGCGCATCCTAAAGCAGTTTAAATCGCGGTATAACTTTAGCCATATTTCCTTGCTTTCTGTTATGTCAGAAAAATGATGCGCCGGGGTAAGAAGAAGCTACTAGTAATATCGATGAACCAGCGTGGCAAAATTTGTCTTATATTTATGAAAAGATTGATCACACTAAATCAAGAAAACGTTGTTTCCTGATAGTAGTCATACAGTTCCCGCAGAGAGGATATTCACTTTAGGGGTTTTAACCTGTTGTGTATTTGTATCAAAGATTCTTCTCAGGGTATGCCATGCACCTGGAAAACAGGCTGGTGATCCGGGGAAAACCTAGATTTTTTTTGTAACTTGAAAATAAACTAAAATTAATACTACGGTGTCATAAAACGTTGACATTGATCAAAATCTCAGGCCTAATTTATTTTGATGATCACAATACTTCTCTCTCTGAGGCGTCGAGGGAGAATAAAGATAGTGACAACTGTGGGCATTTCCGGCCACACCCTCTCGGTCATCAGATGTGAACCTGCCGTCTATTCCGCGGCAAGGGAATCAATACTCACAACAATTATTACTCTGAACCTATGAACAACTGAAAATTTATAATAAATAAAAATTGGGTGACCTGGTGGTCTAAGGGTAAGGTGTCGGAATTCTGTGCTGGGTAGTCCGGGGTTCAATCCTCGGTTCCGGCACAGATTTATCTAATTGCCAAACCCTTCCTTCGCCTCTGACAAGACGTGTATTAATCACAATTTTGTGAATGTAGGAAATGCCAGGCCTCCACCGTGGTTCGGATTCCACGTTAAACTGTAGGTCCTCTATTTCATCTCACACCCTACCATTACACAATAGCGTAAGTGCGTATAAACCGAACGGGTAGTAAGATGCGATGCTAATAATAATAATAAATCATTCCCGCCTCTGTGGCCGCATGATCTAACGCGCTACTCTCGCAATAGACAAACTGCCGATGACGGGGAGATCGGGGTTTGAATCTTGGTTGGGTGTACTGTGGGTGGTTTTCCCAAAATGGTGTTCCACTCTCCCTCCACACAACTGTGGATACACTTCCTATAAATATAATCTCCCTAATCCCTAAAACCATTAGCGTAATTAGTACATAAGCATCTTATAGCCCGACCGGATAGTTAAACGTGTTCTGTGCGCGCGTGTATGTGTGTGTATAAATACACGTTTCAATAATGTATTGGATATATATATATATATATATATATATAATATATATATATGTATATAGATACAAACTAAAAAATTCCACATTACTTTGTAGACTAATCAAAACTACTTTATTAATTTTGAAACGTGTTATATAACGTACACACGTTTCAAAATGAATAAAGTAGTTTTGATTAGTCTACAAAGTAATGTGGAATTTTTTAGTTTGTATCTTATTTACGTATATGAAATTGATTTTTAATTAAAATATACTTTATATGACTACCTCCAGAACACCCCTGGACCAAACAAACAAAAAATTTTTGCTAAACTTTGAATTAATGTCTGTAGAAGTCTGTTTTTGACGTTATTTTTATTTTAAATTAGAAATGTTTCGAGTTATTTTATCTTGTAGAAATTTTGTTTAGTAAACTTTAATATTGAAACAAAATGACACGCCATGCCATGAGTCGTAAACTCTTAGTTTATATATATTAATAAATGTCCTTATAAGGAATATATATATATATTTATTTACTGTTTCGTTTTAACACCAAAGTTAATATGGGGCGCTTCTTTGTGGTCACTTTCCCACTTGATCCTTATCAATGTTATATATTCACAGTATCAATCCGCTCTGAAGTGTCCGTTTAAAATACAATGTATAATACTCTAACACTCATCGGTATTCACGTGGGTTAAGACGACACCCTCGTCTGGTCTGTTTTTCCCGGTGACGAAGGAACGGGTCTGTAAATAATAATACTTAGCACCGCGTCTTAATATACGTTCGTGTTATACTCTTAAGTACTAGTTACGCTAATGGGTTAGAAATTGGGAAGGTTAAATATAAAAGAAGTGAAACGCATTTGTGTGGAGGGAGAGTGGTAAACCGTTTAGGAAGAACCGCCCCTCGTTCACCCGAGTGAGATTTGATCCTCGATCTCCCTGTTCTAGGCAGTCTAGCACAACACGAAACTATTGGCCTGTAAACTGAGGTTTTTTTTTAAGATAGTTTTATATAATATCCCACCTCTCAAATTTAAGTACATTTCCTCCAAACTACCTTCTTCATCTCTACCTCATTAATGTAAGTATGGTATTAGTCTGGATGGATCTTGAAGCGCGGAACGGAAAAGATAATCTTTTTAAATGCTAAAACAAAGATCATATGCTGAAACTCGCTTAAAGTCCAGTATCGTTCCAAAAAAAAACACTCCATGACGTCATCCCGCAAGCAGGCTCGATAGAGTGGCCGCCTACTGTTGGTGAAGATAATTCAAATTTATCTGGATGGAGTGTGTAATGTTAAATCACAATGAACACTTCGGTCGTTAATCTTAGCTTTCTAGACCTCAGCCGCTACTTTTTTTTTATTCTAGTAGACCCTCATTTGTCTTCACGAAGCTGAGTTGACCTCGTTTCTAACCTAAAACCTAAACCTAAAAGCGCCGGGGATCGAACCCAGGACCTCTGGTTCTGTAGCCAGGAATTCTGACCACTACACCACAGAGGTGTTCAGTATCGTTCAAACTTTTTCTGAAACTAAAAATTATTTAACATAATCAGGTTGAGTTCAGCCGTATATGACTTACGTTGGGACAATTTGTTTTTACTGTATATGTGATATATATTTTATATATATGTATATTTAAGGAAATTAATTTTTATCTACTTGATCTTGTTTTCATTATAAGGTTGTGTCACGAGTTTTAAAAATTTAATAATGTAAAATGTATTCACGTGTCCGATACATTTTTTTCCCCCTAACAATTTAATTAATACGACGATACTGACATAATGAAAACTTGCATGCATACAATATGTTGGCTGGTCTGTTTTTATTACTATTTTTACTATATGTAGTTTTAAATTATTTTGAGGTAACGCTAGTGTATATGTGTAAAACGAAGAGCGGGTCGAACAAGTTTATACTTTGCACTAAACGTTACGTTGTAAAAGTTATACATGGACTGCAAAATTAAAAATACGTCATACTTTCAAACGAAGTTATTAATAATACTAATATTACGTATAGGTAACAATTATTTTCCATTGTGGTGGCCGATTTATTAAAAGCGTTGGATGAATATTGTACTTGGTCGTGCTAGGCGGGAAAGCTAGTGTTCGAACCCCGGCCAGTTGACAGAATGGTTTTACACCTTTTCTTCAATATATCGAGGGCACATTTTCTCTTAGCGACCTTCTTAATTCCTCCTCCCACCCTCTCACACCCCTCGCCCTTTATAATAACTCCTTAATAACCTTTTTGTTAAACATAAAACTATATTATATTTTGATATGAAGATACTTTTAAAATACACAAACTTTTTTTACGGTCAAAACTGATATAATTTTACTTTATTTTATAGCTACTGACAAATATTTATCAAAAGTGACAGCTGTATATCACGTCACTTGACATATACATACAGTACTGTACATGAAAGTCGATCTAGTAACTTTTATAGGTATCAAATATGTTTCTTCCTATGTACATAGGAATTAATACCCTGTTTATAGTAGTAAGGGTGGTATGAAAGGTCTTTTTTTCGGTCTGAATTCTACTAAATAGTAGAATTTTCGCAGGAGAAAAAACCCTAACATTCATTCCTTCCTATCATAGTAAGGGTAGTATACATAAGTATGTATTGACAAAAATAGATTTTATAAATATCAATAAATAATAAATGGTACAACACAATCATAAAAATGTCTTATTCAGTTTGAAACAAAATTTTCAAAATAGGTTTTCACTTAACAACCTTTAAGTTAGATTTCCTCTGAAATAAACACTCTTCGTATATACTTATTTTAAATATTAATACTTGTAAACTAATTTTCCCCCGAAAAACGAATTTACATTTTTTTTATTTTTCATTTCAAACACTTCACGGATAAACATTTTAAACAAAATCGTTAAAGCTATTTTCTAAAAATTTTGAATTTTCAAAAATCACTCATAATTAAATACCCATATAATATATAAATATCAAGTTTAAATAAAATTCATCAAATCTTTTGGTATTTATGCACAGGGGCAGAAGGTGGACATTGGGGCAGACAGACTTTAAAATTCCATTTTTGGAGGGGTGGGGGGTAGGAGTGGAGGGTTCACATGAAACTTAAAGATTCATCATAGTCTCGAAGCTGAAAATTTTCACGTTTATAGTACTTTCTATTTTGATGAGAAAGTAAAATGTGAGCTATAGTAGACCCGATGACATGCCGTATGAATACATTAACTTATATTTAGTAACTTTTCTACATAATTAAATAGGTTTCTTATGATAATATTTAGCACCGCGTCTTACTACCAGTTCGGGTTATACGCTTTAAGTACTAATTACGCTAATGGATTAGGAATTGGGAAGGTTGAATTAGAGGAAGTGAACCCGCATTTGCGTGGAGGGAGAGTGGAAAACCATTTAGGAAAAAATACCCCCAGTTCACCCGAAACCGAGATTCGAACCTCGATCTCCCCGTTCTCAGCAGTCGAGCTTAACACGACAAGCGCGTTAGCCAACTACGCCACGAGGCGGGTGTTTCTTATGAAAATAGGACCATACATAACGAGGAGTTGACAACTATTTGACTTTTAACAGTGCAACATCTGAAATTCACACTTGTAATTAGTTTTGGTTCTATAATATTAAATAAGCAATTATTATTAATTATATTATTATTGGCAATAGGATATATATTTCATCATGCCCACCTTTTTACAATTGACTTGGATTTTTTGTCTAAGACTTTAACAATATTAACATGGTTTTACAAACAAAATAAATATTTTGTTTACTTTGAATCTTACTTAGATTACCTCTTTAAAAAAATCACTTCTCTTTTGAATAGCTGATAAAACGCGTGGAAAATATATTCGGATATATGTAGTTGTTGCACGTTAGTCCAACGTTGCCTCCCTGGGGATTTAATCAATACAAAACATGGCAGCTATTAATTTAATTAACTACATTTGCTAGGGGCAATGTCCCGATGGGTTTTTGTCTCAATTTCCATAGGAGATGGCACCTTGTAAGTGAATCTACCCTTTGGATTATGGTGTTGCTCCCTGGCGGTAAATATTCTCAGGCTGATTGCATGAAATGAAATTCTCGTCGTGTATTTTCATTTTCATATTGTTGATTGTCCAACACCATAGCTCATCTGGTAGCATGTGACTTGACTGCCTAGTGAGTAAAGGACTTCAGGCTCGATTCCCGACATGGCCGAAATATTTACCATTGGTAAAATTTAGGTTTCCCCTTTCACAGTGATGAATTAATGTTTGGAGGTCTGGGTGTCAGGTCTGTTTTTAGATTATGTTAGTTTATAAATCGTGTACTGATATATTAAATCGGCTATGAAAGTACGCGTTAAATACCTTAAATAAAGATAAACAGATATTCTGTTAAATTTTTATGTATATACATAAATTAAGGTTGTTTTTAACGTGTTGTATTAAAATATACCTCGAATAGATTGGACTTTAAATAATGTTAAAACAAGCTTAAATTAATTCTGTTTGAAGCCATAGATAGATACATTGATTATTTAAAAAAAAAAAGTTGAATAAAACCTCATTATTGAATGTTTGATTCCGAAATTTCATTACAAAACGAATAAACGTATTTAATTATAAACTTATATAAAACGGGACTTATAATTAGGCCAGTGACATAATCATAATATATTTAAATTTTTGCAATTTGGCTAAATTGAGTTATAGATTATTCGAGGGTAAAAAGGTGTTTTTTAACATCTATAAAGCTTTAATATTATACTTTCAGTACTAACAAATAGGCATAGTTATTTAGTTACTTAAATATCAATTTGTATTTCATAGCTATGGCTAAGCTCAAAATATAGACATGATTTGTATAAACCAAAATGAACTCTTAAGATATAATTGTATTTTACTATTATTACGTTTAACTCGTTTAGTATAAATGGCTTCATCAAATATGCAAGTATAAAAAGGGCAATCCAGATTAATTTCACCCGCATTGGCTCGGGTAAAGGAGGTAAAATCCCCTCCAGTGCCCCCAACCGAGACTCGAACCTCAGATCACGTGTACACCAGTGCTATTATTGCCAATATTCTTTAAAACTAAAATTAGGTTCATATCAGTTACCCGAACAAATTGTATGGCTCAAATTGGTTCTCACTTAGAAAGTCATTTAATACTTAACCAGCGGATTCTGCCTAGAGCTAACGTGGTCCTTTCTTGTCTTGAAGGCCACCCCTGACATTATATAGAAAAACTGTTTATATTTATTTATTTTCAAGATGAAACATGATTTTTTCCCCCCTTAATGACGATGGTATGAGAAAAACTAGTGATAATAAATATAATAGAGATGTCGCAAGAGGAAGGAAATGTTTGGTCAAGGTTATTGCGAAGCTGACGGGTCGTCTAAAAACTTGAATTTTTACAAGTGGGGGGCTACCCCCCCCCCCCCCCCAATGTAAACATATCATTTGTCGGCCTATCAAAACGGAACAAACTAAAATGTTTGCGGAACAGTCCAGGATAAACTATTGCAATCATAAAAACTTGAATTTTTAAAGGCTGGGGGGTTACCGTGATGTTGGCCCCTCACGAGTTAACAAAGCGCCACAAACTCACGTCCCATTTGTGCAAGAGCTAATGCGGAACTAACGAAACATTTGGCAGAACAACCCGGAACAAACAATTGCGATCATAAAAACTTGAATTTTTGAAAGTTGGGGGGGGGGGGGGGGGCAACTTCACGGACGTGGTTTTGCCCCCAAAGCCTTCTAAGAAAATAAAATTTTCCTGACGATGTATTTCACGGACTTAATAAGTGATGAATCTTTATCGAAATTTACTGTGCAGCAAAACATTATAAATTCTTTTACACAAATGTAAATCCAATTTAATATGACTGTACATGTTTTTTTAGTTACCTATGTATCAACGCTCTTTTTACTTGTTTGGTTTTAAATATTTTTATGAGCATAACTTGTACATAATATGATTCATATTCACTTATAATGAGTGTATTAACTAGGAAATATTTCTAAATACAATAGCCTACACAATATCATGTATAGAAAATATCGTTTCTATACATCGAAGTTTCCATACTTCGAATTTTTTATGGAAGCCTTGACTTAGATATATGAAAACCCAAATGTATAATATAGTTACATTCTTTCAAATGTATCCCCCCCCCCCCCCCCCCCCCCTGGTGCTCTGTAGTAAGTTACACTAAGGTTTTGTTAAAAACGAACATTTAGAGAATTCTTACATACATTATGCGTTCAACATTGATAGCATTTTACTATATTATTAGTGATATTTTATGGGTATTGCTATCTACCAAAAGTTACAGCTTCATATTAGCGCATGAATATAGTAAAGTATATTTAGCAACTTTTCAAGGTGTCATATTTGAAAATTGGACTATCTAAATCCAAGTACGCACGTGGAATAATTTTCCGAAAACTTTGTTTGGCAACATATACTAATAATTATCTCGTTTCCGATTTTTTTTTTTTCGCAGACTGTTTTTTTTTTTTTTTTTTTTTTTTTTTTTTTTTTTTTTTTTTGTGAGATGTTTGAAAAATGTTTGCAAACAAATTTTTATATTTCCTTTACGTTTCCCAAAGAGGAAACCAAACGTGTTTCTTGTCATCCATTTCAAATGGGCTACAAGGATCAAAGTTTGCGTGTCGAGACGTGTTTGCAAACATTTTCGACAGAAAGCGACGTGGGCCAGTCTGAATCTGCTGTTCAAAAAGCGCACGTCACTTCCTGATTGTTCCGTTCCGTTGGTCATATCGTGAATAACTGAAAAAAAAACTCTTGAAACCGTAGACATATTTTATACCAACGTTATGTGATATCTGAATAATAAATTTTAAAAACGTGTAAAAAATTGGATGTTTTAAATGTAATAGATGAAAAGTTATCAGTTGATGCTAATGAAATTGAAAAAAAAAATAGTGAAGTCCCTTCGTGTGAGGTTTCGTAGAGAGCATAGGAATTATTCAAGATCTTAAAAAAAAAAAATCGGCAAAACAATATTTGTTGAACTCTGGACGCGAAACGGTGTTTGTTTAACTTTTTTAAACAATGTGAGTAGCTTTTTGACCCATGTTTGCAAAATGTTTTTTTATGTTTGAGAGCAACAAGAAACATTTTAGAAACATCGAGAAACAGCTTTCCGAACCAAGTTTGAAACAATGTTTTCAAGTACGTACTAAGACTAATCTCACTTATACGCCTAAAGCTAAGAAAATCTAAGACTTTGTTCAACGTCTAATCAGTCTCTTATTTAGACGTGAAACTCCATCAGAACAAACTAAAATCCATTAGAAAATCAGATGACGTCATTACCAGAAGAAGCTTCAGGCGAAATGACCGGGAAACAAAATTCCTCTAACCAATATTGTTAACGGAGGATGATTGTGCCTGGTGTGTCGTCCCCCCCCCCTCCCCCCTTCACACTTAGTACCTAACGTTTCGGCCACGCTATTTCAACTCTATTTGGCTCCGAAACTTGAGAAACCCTGTAGCTTGGTTTTGGCGTACAGCGCCGGGAAAGCAAAGCTGTTCAAGTATGCGTGTACAACAGGTTGCATAGAAGTTAGGCGCGTGGCACTACACATCTCGACCTCTTGGAGCACGGCAGCACAACATACCACAGTTAATAGTAACCAACACACCAGTTCATCTAGAAATGCGAATAAGTTCGAAGGGCCATCATTAACTGTACTTCACCACAGAAAGTGTTTGCCATTATTACATGTGCAGTGCCACGCGCCTAACCCCTATACATTCTGTTGTGCAAGCATGCTTGTACAACTTTGCTCTCCCGTTGCTGTACGCTGAAACATTGAACACAATTTAATGGTATTAGTATATTTTTCCGGATATAAATGTAAGGGGATTTTGTATTACTTTTGGTTTCAAACAAGCTATGTGTTTCCGAACACCCTCTATATACATAACCCCAACCCTGGAGCTTGCAACTTCACGGAAATAAGGAACCATATCAAGTCCAAAAATAATAGTTTATACACATTTATATTTAGCGTATGCAATAGGTTTGTCGGTTAGATATTCCTGGTCTTCCTATTGGCAGTGCTGGATATGTAACTGTCTTCCGAGATTTGGGCATCATGTAGGAGTGGCTACTTTGGCTCGGTGAGATTACTAGATGATAATGATGATAATTATGTGGTGCCAGTAGAAGTCTAATGGCTTCCCTCCCTACCCGCTTGCTATCCAAGTAGAATTGCCTGCACAAATTGGTTTGCACCGTAAAGACGGAGTGTTTTGGGCCTCTTTAGTTTTCGAAAACCATGGTTTGCGTAGTACTAAAGTTCGGCCTTCCTATTTGGAGATCTGCTGGGGAAAAAATGCTTGCGCAAATTATGACTGTGCTGTTAATACAGAGCGTGTAAGAGACAGCACGTTATTCTCCTTGCAATCCCCGTGGATGAAATGTCAGTGTTGAGTAAAGAAAAGTTTTATTTATTTTCAATTCGTTACGTAATTTGTAAAATAAGAAGATGAAACATCGTAAAAAAAAAAGTTAAAATAAGTAATAGTGTGAACAGTAGTTATTAAAAACTAGACCGTTTATTCGTACATCAATTTATTAAAGGAAATGAGATCTGAATCGAATGATTGGAGAATCTACCTTCGAACGGATGAAGATACTTACTTTGAATATACTATCATTAGTGACTCCACTGTAACATGCTCTATTATTTTTAAATGTTTAGAACGATCTGAAAACTTCAAGACTGCACGTTAAATCTGACATAAGCCTAATTATCCACACCCTGGCAACAATTTGGAACAAATCCGCATCCCTAACACATTATAGTAATAAGTACATATTCGTATAACCCGAACGAATAGGAAGGTGCACTGCATTATATATATATATATATTTTATATATATATATATATATATATATATATATATATATATAAACAAATTATAATCAAAGCCTTAACGAATACATTCCCTTTCCCTTGGTATTTGCTTACATATTTTGCCTCACCCTCCTCAAATACACATACAAGTCTCTCAACATACTATATGATGTAGGCCTATACAAGCAATAGGCTCTTGGTGCCGCCACCCCCCACCTAACACCTTCGCCTACTTAGAAAGCCGCAAGCCATCACTGCGGAAAAATTTACCTTGAACCTGTCATCTCTAACTCCCGACAACATTCCACGCCACGCAAATGGTAAATATGTGGATATCCCGGACGATAAACGATAGATGTGGATCACAGAGTATCTGTAACTAGCTATTGGGTGTGTTCGTGCAGCCGCCAGAATTGTATGTGAGTTAGCACGCTTGACCTTTGACTCTGTTGGTTCGATTATCGTGGAGAACAACTAAAACGCAACAAGAGGGAGAACTCCCTTTTCATAAGCGCACGAAGATGTAGATCAAAATCGAACGAGGGATCACAACCGCATAAAGTGGCCTCATGGCAAACATGTATTGTAAACAATCACCTTACTCTTTACAATAATTACAATCAAATAATAAAACTACAAAGTTAGGTTAGGTTATGTTGGTTAGGATGCAAAACAATTTAACTCCAATTGAGATATATGTGTGTCGTTCGTGAAAGAACCAACAAGCAGTGATGCCATATGGTGCTTATAAACCACAAACAATGGTGCATTTTTGATGCGCCTACCTTGTGCCATTCTGATATATACTACAGAGTAGCAACACAAATTCGGCATGTGAGCTTTCAATACGTAGCCCAAGGGCACTACCACCTTTTCAAAATAAAATACAAAATTCGAAAGTTGTTTCAGTATTCTGCTATTACAGTTTATATATATAGAAACTGTAATAGCAGTATATTGAAACAACTTTCGAATTTATATATATATATAAATTTATATATATATATATAAATTTATATATATTAATAATAATTATAATTATTTCTAGATATTAATTATATATAATTATTAATAATAATTAATATTTATTATAATATATGAGTATGACCTGAACCGGGGGTAATCCTCAGTGATTTAAAAAATATTATCGTACTTTAGTTGATGTACACAAGCTATATAATTATTATATTTGAATTTCTATAGAGACTAAATCTAACTTTACCTGAGATTTATTCGAACTTAAATATATTCCAATGTACCTAATTCTTTCTCTCTTTACTTAACTTTATTTTTTTCTCTTCCTCACACACACTTTATCTCTTTCTCTTGATTACCCTACCCCCTACCAGGAGATATAAATAAAGTAACCGTAAAAAAAATCGAACTCGAGATAAATGTTGTCGTTGCATGCCCTCCTGAAACCGTTTTCAAGATTCCGTCCGTCCGTCTGTCTGTCTGCCATATCTCAGACTAGAGCTGAAACCATTTTACCGATCGAGCTAAGATTTGGTATCTAGGGTTTTCATAATGTCCCTCCCTTGGAACCTTAAAATTAATGTGGTAATTTACTTAATTGCTAAAAGAAAGAAAAAAATATTCTTTCAAAATTGTCTTTAACGATTTTAGTTCGTATCTAGGCACTGTTTATTATAAAACAAAATGGCACATCTAATTTTTCCGGGTAAATGACATAAAGAATACTTCACGTATGCGAACATATCAATTTATATAATATCTACGCAACTTTTTTGATATACAAAAAAAATTTGTATTTGAAATATATATTTTTTTAATTTGAGGTCAGTGAAATGAGGAGTTGATTATTAATTTATTATGCCCTGGGGTGAACAGAGATAACTTACTACTTTTCCCTCATTGTGTTTCTGTAACCGTGTATATTATTTCATGTATGCTCTTTGGTGGAATGTTTCTTGAACGATTTATTTTATTTCGTCTCACATATCTTAAAAGTTTTAAGTAAATGTCTCCATTTTTTGAAGTTATACTTCTTTAGGTGCGTTATGAAAAAATGATGAGAGTGAAATTTTAAGATGCGCGCGCATCACTGTAACACAAAAGTAACAGGTTGAAGATAAACCGCCCATTAAGTCTCGAAAAAAAATAACTACCAACAAAATATAAATAGAACCTCTGTTAGTCGCGCATGTTGGTACGCTCGTCGCCTCTGATCACTGTTTTCATATATATAATATTTATCCTCATGTTTCTAGTTTCTACATTCACAACACGTGTTTTAGTTTCATACAAGTGCGAATTATATATGTGCTAATAAATTATATTCAGTAGTGATTTAAATTGAATATTTTGATTAACATTATTTACTATTCGTAAATATTAGTGAAAAAAATTGTGCTTATAGATTTTTTCAAGTGCTCCAATA
The DNA here is from genome assembly GCA_039000515.1 of Timema cristinae. NCBI lineage: Eukaryota > Metazoa > Arthropoda > Insecta > Phasmatodea > Timematidae > Timema > Timema cristinae. The sequence goes on along the minus strand of JBCFYV010002255.1, from coordinate 20,125,646 downwards.
TAATTGAGGTTAACTATCCGTATGTATTTTTTAATAATGCCAAAGAAGTATAACTTCTCACACGCGTACATAAGTACACACACCCATTTTATTTTATTTTAGGAGTGAGAAGGTCTATGCGGTACATTGTACTATTTATTATCTCTTTATCGCTTTTATCTTTTACTTTCTCTCTTTTTTCTCTCTTATTCTCTTACAATCTCTCTTTTTCGCCTTCTCTATTTTTATCTCTTACTCTCTTTAATTAATTTATTTCTCTTTGTTTGTATGTGTTTTTTTTTTTTGTAGCTTTCGCTCTTTTCCTCTCTTGCTCTTTATCTTTTTGTTTCTCGTTCTTTCTCTTTTCTACTTTATATCTCTTATTTCTTGCTCTTCTCCTCCGTCAGTTCGACCTCCAAAGTGTGTCCTATGACGTCACGGGACTAATCACTCGATGATTGCGTCGTTACATCTTCATATAGGTTGTAAAAGGTTCCATCAAGAGATCTAATCAAGAGACCAATCGTGGCCTTAACCTTCCTGTACCCCTTTATCCGTTTTATGAAAACAGTCTGCAGATGAAGTCGTGACCAAGGGCTGAAACCAGGAGTGCTGGAACGTTTTTTTAAACGGGGGGAAGGGGGGCAACAAAATTACGTTAAGTCCATGCTAAGTGAGGTTGAGTAAAAAAAAAAAAAAAACGCCTACATAACTTATCAATACTACCAATGTCCGACTCCCTTAGCTCGGGGTCGTTAGCGCATCTGTGTCTGTCTACTGAGCAAAGGGTCCCGGGCTTGCTTCCTGGTACGGCCGAAAAATTAATAATTCGTGAAATGTGGGTTTCCCCTTTCACAATGATGAATTAATGGCCTGGGGCTGGATGTTGTGTCTGTTTTATATTTAAGTTAGTTTATTTAGTTTATAAGTCGTGTGCTGATATAATCAGTCGGTTCAGAAAGTGCTCGTTAAATATTTCAAATAAACAAAATTTTAAATGTGTATAGAGATATACTCATACAACATCTAAATATCAAATTTCAACATAATCCGTTAAACCGCTATTACCGTAGCCCCAGAGACAGACAAATTTGTAAAAAAAAAATACGAGCTCGGGGGGCATACAAAACATCAAGATTCGTCATAATCTAGTGTTAGCAAATTTTCAGGATTACAATACATTATCTGTATTATAAAATTAAAATATATTGTTAAAAAAAATATCATGATGACTACCCATTTAAATGATTTCTGAGTGGTAATAGTGGTCTGTCATAAGCTCTTAGAGAACCTTGGTTTGATTGCAGGCGGTGATGTAGTAGATATTTACTATTGGTTTGACCACCCATTAATAAATAAAACCCTGATTTTTAAAGCCCGCTTTCGATTACCAACATTGATTAAAAGTCACCAACATTCTTTGGTTGTGTCCTATTTGGTGTAGTAATGAATCAGGGTTTTTTTAGCGCCGCGTCTTACTACCTGTTCGGGTTATACGCTTATTTAATAATCACCCTATGTTTATAGAAATTATGATGGTTATTTTTAAAGGAAATGTAACCGTATTTGATTGCAGAGATAGAATGGAAAACCAATTTGGTAAAATTCTGTACAATCGAATGAGATTAGAACCTCGATCTCCTCGTCAAATGCACTCTAATCCATCATGAGAGCGACGCCAGAGACCGTGTGGCCACCGAAGCGGGTGATTACAAATGTTAATTTTATGTTAACAAAGGCTTTCAATAATACTCTGTGTTACAATCTAATTTATCCTTATATTATTAATTAAAATAACTGGGAATGTAAATACAATCGTAGTTTGTTTTTTGTTTTTTTTCCCTCGATTTTGGCAAATGATTTTCCAGTTTTCAAATAACGGTCTTCGTATGAAAATCAGACTGTATCTTGGCACTAGTGATTGGTGTATTGCGGGCAAATTAAGCTAGTTTGTAGGTCGAGTGCTGTTTTGTTTGGTGGGCTTAGAAAGTTAACGGTAGATACCGTTACAAACGAACAAAACAATAAGTAATCAATGTAAATAGTTATTTCTATTCAAATTACACAACCTATTTTTTATGTACATATAATAAAAACATATTTTCTTAAGCTATTGCGTTTTTACTTGTGAGTTATTTTAGCGCTAGACCCGTTTTGGTGAACACATGGTCGAAGGAGCTACTCTCGCGGTAGAATAGACTGCCCAAGACGGGTAAATCTGGGTTCGATCCCCCTCGGGTTTACTTAGGGTGATTTTTCTAAATAGCTTTCCGCCCTCCTTCCGCGCACATGCGCGTACACTTCATTTCAATTCAACTTACCTAATCCCTAACACACTAGTTTAATTAGTACATAGGCTTATAGCAAAAAAAAAACCAATTGAAAGCTAGGAGTGAGGAATAAGGATGGAAAACACACAGTGATAAATCTAGTATGGAAAACCACCCCTAGTTACCCACACGAGATTCTGACCTCGACCTTATCTAATGCGAGCTTTATGTCATAAACCATGTGGCCACCGCTGAGGATAAAATATTTGCTGCTTAGAATACATATTAGTGTGTCGACTTAGTCATTTTCTCATTTTTTATTGTATAGTGCATCGGTTGTAACATTTTACTGATATATTTCGCTGATATTAGTTCTAACTACGGGTAGATATAATTTCCATGACAAGATTGAACATTTTTATGAAATTTCTTCATTAGAAAGTTATTTATTTAGCATATTGAATTAAGCCAGTAAATGCTTGTTTAAACTTAAAAAACCTTCCAAATTACCTTAACAAGGGTAACTAATCACCACAAATTACATTTGTACTCATCTATACACACTTTTCTTTTAATATTTGCACGCTCGTTCTGATGTTCGGTTTGAAAATAAAGGAAAAAGTAATAAAAAAAGTTGATCCACTTTGGATTATATTGCTAAAACTGCACAAAATATTAAATACTGACCTTGTTGATATAAAATTTGGTAAACATTACCACAAATTACCTGAGAATTAGTTCACACTATATCATGTTATCACAAAGTACCTTAGCTTTAGTTCACCCTAATGCGATATCACAAAGTAACGGTGATTTAGTTCACACTGTAACACACTATCACAAAGTACCTGAGCTTTAGTTCACACTAATGCGCTATCACAAAGTATCAGATATTTAGTTCACACTGCAACACGCTATCATAAAGTACCAGAATTTTAGTTCACACTGTAACATGCTATCACAAAATACCAGAGCTTTAGTTCACACTAAGGTGCTATCACAAAGTAAACGGATCATTAGTTCACACTGTAACATGCTATCACAAAGTACCAGAGTTTTAGTTCACACTCTAACACGCTATCACAAATACCAGAGCTTTAGTTCACACTAAGGTGCTATCAAAAAGTAAAACGGATCTTTAGTTCACAATCAATGGGGATATCACAAATAACGGAACTTTTAGTTTATAACTTTTAACGCATTAATTAAAGTAAAGGGCTATTTATTTAATGCTGTGTAGGTGTTACAAGTACATAAGTGTTGATAATGCTCTTAAGATATCACCAGAAAGTAAAATTTTTTAGTTCATACCTTGCTGGTGCACGTCAAAGTAACAGAGCTATATCACGGCGTCACTAGCCCAGCAGAGCGGAATGAAATCCCGGATTGAAATGGAATGAAGGCGGAATTGAGTGTCACTTCAACAATCAACAAACTTTGTTATTGAATAATGGATTGCTCTCATTGTTCGCTGTAGTGTGTAAAACCAAAGTTCTAAAGTGGTCGTATTGTGTCGGCTGGTTCTGTGTTGCCTCACCCCTTTCCCTTTTACAACTTTTTTTAAATGTGTTTACAAACTTCCTTTTTTGGGTTCTATAAACTCAAAAAAACTTGGAAGTTTTTAATGTTCATTTAGTCGTGATAAGGGACTTATGCACTCATTTCAGGAGGCATTTATCTTAATAGCTGTAGTGTGAAACGTTACTTCTTAATTAGGAGTGTGAGCTTTCATGCACGACTAATTTTATTTAACTATTTAAAACCCGTCTCGGTGGCGCAGTTGGCTAACGCGCTTGTCGTGTTGAGCTCGACTGCCGAGGACGGGGAGATCAAGGTTCGAATCTCGGTCGGGTGAACTGGGGGTGATTTTTCCCCTAAATGGTTTTCCACTCTACCTCCACGCAAATGCGGGTTCACTTCCTCTAATTCAACCTTCCCTATTCCTAATCCATTAGCGTAATTAGTACTTAAAGCGTATAACCCGAACGGGTAGTAAGACGCGGTGATAAATAATAATTAATAATAACTCTTTAAATTATGATAAAGGCCTCCACCGTGGTTCGGATTCCACGTTAAACTGTAGGTCCTTCATTTCATCTCACAATCACCCTACCATTACACATTAGCGTAAGTGTGTATAACCCGAACGGGTAGTAAGACGCGGTGCTAATCTATAATAAGAAAAGAATGTCGGGTACTTGATGATCCGTACTAGCGACCATAAGTATTTTTTAGCTTTGCTATGTACTGTATTGCCAGTGGTGATAGGACGAGGGGGGGTTGGAGATAAAGGTTTGAATCTTGACCGGGTGATTTTCCAAATGTGATTTATTATTTTGATTCTCTCACCGCCAATATGGTTGCACTTCTTCAAACTACCTGCTCACCTCCTACCCGATAAATTTAGGCCATGTCATAACCATTATACCCGCATCGGTGGCTGCATTGTCTAATGTGTCACTCACGTGTTGGACTAGATTGCCGGTGATGGTGGAGAGATCAGGGTTTGAAACTCGGCTGGATGCATTAGGGCTGTTTTTATAGATATATATATTATCTACTTTAACGTAAATGTGGGTACATTTACTCTAAGTTTTACCTCGAGTCTATTTCATTAGTGTAAATTATGCATATAACTAGCATTGAGCCTTAGGCTAATACAAAAAGAGAAAAATAGGTTTTAGAGAATGTATTCCCCTATTTTTGGTCAAAGTGTAACTTCTACGAACATTAATTTATAATAATTAATTTTATAAATAAAAATATGTTATCTGGTAGTTGACGCACTTGTTAAGAGTTTTATATCTCAAAATAAGTTATTAAACAAAACAAAAGTTAAAACTTTAATCGTTCATAAATTACAATATACCCATCATATTTTTAGATTTTTATAATTTAAAAAAGAAAACTCTCATAAAGGCGAGTCATTGCAGATAAATTTTCTTCTAAAATTTAATTTAATTAAAAAATAATGCGGGATTTTTTTTAACACAATATACACGATATTCTTTATAAAAGGACTTTGATAAATGTTAGTTTTTTAAATCAGCTCGGTTCATCTAGAGGGTATTTTAAACAATTTTTGTTGGTGAGGAATCTGACGTACAGTAGATTTTGGTATAAAATGAATAGTTTTAAAACAAACCTTTCACTATATTTTCACTGTTTTACAAGTAATCTTAACACATTTTTTAAGGGTACTCTTAAATTTATGGTGTGTATGTATACTGTGTTAAAGGTCCTGGTTTCGATTCCTGACATGACCTAAAAAATGTATCATTGGTGAAATATGAGTTCCCCCCACCCCCTTTCACAGTGATAAATTAACGGCTTGGGGGATGGATATTGTGTCTGTTCTATAATTCAGTTGGTTTGTAAAGCGTATGCTGATATAATCAGTCAGTTCAGCAAGGATCATTTAAATAATTCAAATAAATCAAATTAAAAATCAACATATGAGACCCGCTAGTCATACCCACGGGTTCGTAGGCTACTCGTCATTACGTAATTCATTCAACATTTGAACCCTCAAACTACGATAAAATATACTTAAATGCTCTAAATAAAATGTAAAGTATCCGGGCACGTCCCCCCAATATATATATATATATTAAGATATTATGAGTTTTTTCATATGATCACAAAAGTTTGTCGATAAAATAAATAAAAACTCAAAATGGTTCAAAATTCGTGAATAAAGTTTTCAATTATAGCTATAATTTTTTTACCACGTCCAGCTACCCGTCCTATAAGCGCATTCTAACGCTAATAGGTTAACTATGAAGTTGCTACAGTTTAGAGGAAACGTTCCCGTATTTGCATGGATGTAGAATGGTAAACCAATTGTGAAAAACTACTCTCATTACAGCCGGTCAAGAGTCTAACCCTAACCTCCTTTTTACTGACAAGCCGGACAAGATGAGCCTGATAATTGGTCGGCGTGACCACCGATGTGGTTTCCTTTAGTTAAATTGTTTTGTATTTTTATTGCCTTTCAGAAAGTGACAATTAATTCAAGTTTGCCAATTATATAAATAATTATATAATTTTATTTTGAACAACACATAATTCAAAAGTATATAATATGTTGGAGGTAAATACTTCACACCTAAGCCCTATATCTTTATTTATTTTTATTATTATTATTATTATTATTATTATTATTATTATTATTATTATTATTATTAGCACCGCGTCTTACTACCCATTCGTGTTTTACGCACTTACGCTAATGTGTAATGGTAGGGTGATTGTGAGATGAAATGAAGGACCTACAGTTTAACGTGGAATCCGAACCACGGTGGAGGCCTGGCATTCCACACATTAACAAGATGTCTTGTTAGAGGTGACGGAAGGGTTTGGTAATCAGACAAATCTGTGCTGGGACCGAGGATTGAACCCCGGACCCCAGCATAGAAGTCCGATATTAATTATTCAAATTAATTAATGGTATGTAGGCCTAATCGGTTGAAAAGCGTCCTTTCAGGCCAATAATCAACTTTAACTATTTATTTATTTTTCTTAGTGACAGGTTTGTTAAAGTTTGATAAACATCCCCTTCTTTCTCTTTCTTCTCATTTAATTTTTTGGATATTTTAATTTTTCATTCTTTGTCATAAGGGATGTCGCTTTTGAGATAACGACCCCCCTGTAATGAAACACAAAATAAGCTCACGGATAATATAATTACGTCGTGTTTTTTTTTTTTTTTTGTCGTTTAATCCCTCCGAAGAATTTTAATAACGCTCTTATTCAAAAACTTTCTAGTCGATGTCTTCCCGCACGTACACAAACTGGTTTATTGTGTCTCGGGAGTTTTCAAGCTCGTCTTCTTCACCTCCTGCTTTGTGGAACTTCGCTTTAAATGAGTCTAGGGATATGATGAGAAAGATGTAAATCCACTTATGTCTATTTTCGCTAATTTGCGTTATTATGTTACGATGAAGTGTGTGAGTTCAGACCGCCATAAAATAATGCTAAAAATAAAGGAATATGCAACAAAAGAATAATCTTACTTTCACTCCGTTATTTTGAGAAGAAACTTAAGGTGCGGTTCAACGGGACGCGAGTAAATCTTGTTTCGCGCATTGCCCGAAAATAGAGAGCAGATTTTGCTTGTGTAGGGCAGAAATTCACAGACTAATGTTGACCCAAGATGCATTGCAACGCGAAATTAAAACAGCTTATTATCAACATATTCTATTTTCTAGTGGATAAACATATATTATAGATCATTCTACCGATGGATGTTTTCAAATTATAACGCTGTGTCGTGGGCACAATCCAATACGTCGGGTTATTTCCGTTCTCCACAGAACAGCCAACGAACCTGTCTGCTTGCTTCTAGCACTACAGCGCATGCGCACTGATTTGAGATCTTCAGAGAGTTGATTGGGTGTTCCGTGTCGAAGATCTGAGGCAGAGCAGATGAAGTAGGGATGAGTGGAACATTAGTAGAACAGCTCGCGCCGAGGAGGCGGAAATCTTGGGATTGGTTTATAGTTCATCACGTGGTCCCGTTTCTCTTCTGCGCTTGTTTTTCTATGAATGTGTGAGTGAATCCATCTATCGCCGGTCATGATAGGATTTCGCATGTTAATGAATTAACGTTTTACTCAGCGAGTTTTAAAGATATAACGTTGAACCAAAAACCACAAATCTTAAATAATTCTTCAAATAGTCCACAGTGTCACAAAATTAATATTGTTATCTTTAAGTAGTTTTTTGTAAAGGTATTTTTTTTTATCAATCTTCTACAACTTATTTGTCTTGGTCGAGAAACTGGCATGTAGGAATTTTCCTGCGGGAATGTAGATAAAAAAAGTATGCTATAGTATATGTCTATCTAGAATAGGAAACAAGAAAAAAGAAGTCAATGTTTTCAAGACGCAAATATTAAAGTGGCTTTGTATACTCGTCAGAGGAATAGGGAAAGTGTTATCAACATATAGATAAGAGCCCTCTTAGGGTGAACTTCTCTATTTTGTACAGTACATTGGCGTCTAAGTGTGATAGTTCTTAGACTGCTTAGGTGCGTCAAGTTAAACGCAACCCGCTTACCAAAATAGCTTTGAAATTTCCAAGTGGGCAACGTTGTTAAGGTTCGTGTTTTTATCATACTTGATTGTTTTGTTTGTTTTGTTTTCAACCTGACTCAAATATTGCTTCACTAGATACATTTGGTTGGATTTTCTACATATAAATCTTAAAATTCTTGATTATCGTCTGATCATCGCGTAATTTAACCAGGATTGTTTCTATTAATTTAGAAACTTTTTGTCACCATACTCGCGACAGATGTTCAAGAACCTATGAGGTTATAATATTAAACAAATTAAACTAATCATTTCCACTTAAGCAAATTTTATCTACTATGGCAAAAAAAGAAGAAGCTTTTTGTCTTAAAATCTTCAAATATTCGTTGCTTACCTTTCTATTCCACTTTCTAAATACACACTAAGCAGCATACGGTCATACATATTAACTCACTACACCGGTTTTCACGTGTCTTAATGCGTCATGCTCGCAATACACTGAATTATTGGTAGTGTAATTAAATGCGACAATCCCAGTCGGGTGATAAGAAACTCATTTTTAAAAATATTTTGCTGGTACTTACATTAAAAAAAACATAAAATTGCTAATATCTGTCCGGATTGCTTGGCCCAGTCCGTAGCGTGTATATTTGTTTAGCTACGGATCCTCAGTTTGATTCCCGGCATGACCGAAATATATATAGTTGGTGAAATATTGATTTCCTCTCTCACATTGAGGAATTAACGACCGAGGGTTGAGTGTTGTGTCTGTTCTAGATTTAAGTTAGTTCATAAGTCATGTTATGTTATAATAACTTTGTTCAGAAAATGTACGTTAAATAACTATTGTTTTTAATTAATCTTAATTTACTGTGATTAATCAAAAGTTATTTGCCTTTTAACCCCTTTTAAAAAAAGTTTTCCACTAAAAATTCTAGTATTTGTAAGTACGGTACGAACACAAAAAGGTTGAGAACCATTTTTTTTTTTTAACTCATTCAGCTCTTTAGGCGTGGATAGTTTTACGCGACCGATATAACCACAACGGGCGTCGCTATCTCTTATTTCTGGACAAAAATTCCTTTGCTCATCTTTCTCCATTCATCTTATTCTCTCTCTTTCTCTCTCTCATTTCTCTCTCTCTCTCACTTCTCTTTCATTTGCCAGTGTACGCTGTCAGGAAGTTTTCGGAAAGTTTCTCTAGTTGAATAAACAGTGGCATGCTAGCCGTAATCCCCGGTTACCAGGCGGGGTATCGCATATTATACAGCTTTGGAATAGCGCGCTTGAAATTGAGCCAAAGAGGGGGAGGTGGGTGTTATGGGTTGGGTGGAACCTCCCCCCTCCCCCGCCCTCACTCTCCCTTTTCGTACAGAAGCCTGTAGCGGAATATTCATACGGGCATAAATAAAAGACGTGACTTGGCATGCTAGCGCTTTTATAAAACTCTTAGTTCACATTTGATAGGTATTTTATTTAATACTTTACGGAAGATCCTGATTTCAAAATTTACCACGCTCTTGTTACCCAGGTAATCTCTTGGTACAGGTCACAATCATATATTTTAGATTTGCTTTTAGAATTAAAATTTAATTTTCCTAGGAAAACCAGCTAGAAAAGCTACTAGATCAGTTTCATTAAAATTACCTAACTGAAACTAGATTCTAGTTTCAATTAGTTCATTTAATTTTTTTTCTTAGAGACCCTTTCTGTGAAAATTTAAATGTATCAAAAAAAAAATGATAGAGTAACCAACATTGGTGAAAACTAATTATTTTTATTTTACAGGCATAGAAGCGGGTACATATCAAAAATTATAGCTGCATAACGTATGACTTGGCGCATGCACACACACACACACACAAATAAATCCCTGTTTTTTGATAACGTATAATTAGGTTGTTGTTATGTTGAGTCCATGCACATATATTATTTTAGGTCTATTGGGCTGGATATCTTTTGTAATATATATTTCATAAATAATTTTAAATCTTACTTTATCTTATCTCATTTTTAAATTAGTATTAGTATTATTATTATTATTATTATTATTATTATTATTATTAGCACCACGTATTGCTAGCTACCCGTTCGGGTTGTACGCACTTACGCTAATGTGTAATGGTAGGGTAATTGTGAGATTAAATGAAGGACCTCAGTTTAACATGGGATCCGAACTACGGTGGAGGCCTGGCATTCCCTACATTCACAAGAGGTATTGTCAGAGGTGAAGGAAGGGTTTGGCAATCACATAAATCTGTGCCGGGACCGAGGATTGAACCCCGGATCCCCAGCATAGAAGTCTGACACCTTACCCCTAGACCACCAGGTCACCATTTTTAAATTAATTTTGATCACTAAAGCTATGACAATAATGGCCTAATGCCTCACTCTTGTGTTTTACTGGGATACAGGTGACAGAAAGATCGAGGATCGAATCCTGGTCGAGTGAACTGATAGTTTTTCCTTAATGGTTACCCACTCTTCATCCAAGCAAATGTGGGTACATTTCATTTAAAGACTCGTCTCTATTCCACTGGCGTGATTAATGTATGAGTATTATAGAACAGATACAAAGACGTGGCGGAAATAGTTACTGCTAAACCCTGATACTTTTATAGGAAGCCCACTTTCTACCACCAACATTAATTAGAAGTCTTTAAAATCTAATCACTCTATAAATATATCTTATTTGATATATTAATTTTTAAAGTTCATCTAAAATGTTATCATAAGATCCCAACCTACTTTTTTTTATGGTTTATTGTATTATTTATTTTCTACATTGTTAATTAAATGGGTTAAAATTTTAAAAAATAATGTGATCCCCCCGCCCCCTCCCGTTATTATGGCAACATGAATTTCAAGTTTACAAATAATAACAAACGGGTTTTCAATTAAAATCAAACTGTATGTTCCTCATGTATACAGTGTAACCGACATATAATGGTTAGGAAAGGGGGGGCGGGGGGGGGGGGGGAGAATTCTGTGTCGTGGTGGGACGTCTCTTGTAAGACAAACTGATGGTGGTGGTAAAAGGGTGGTGAGGTGGAAGAACTGCTTACGAAAGCAGTACATCAAGAATTCCTCCTCCAAAGAAACAGATCCACAGACACCCCCACCCCCTCCTACTCTCCGTCCACCCAACCCGACTCTCACGCGCCAACCACCCACCAGCTTGACCTTTAACTCCCGCCGCCAACCACCCGCCACCATACACCCCCCTTTCTCTTCTCAAAACCCTGTCACTCTCTGACCGTTTGTTTCGTGAGACCTTTGGTGCACAAGGACTAGAGATAACTGACCACAAGTTGAATCGTAAAAAAAACTGCAATCTCGTTCTTATTAGAAGTTTTTTATTTATTTTTTATTTAGCACCGCGTATTATTACCTGTCCGGGCTATACGCTTAAGTACTAATTACGATAATGTATTAGATTGGAAAGGTTGAATTTAGAGGATGTGAACCCGCATTTTCGGGGAAGGAGAGTGGAAAACCATTTATGAAAAACCACCCCGAGTTCACCCGACCGAGATTTGAACCTAGATCTCCCGTCCTCGGCAGTCGAGCTCAACACGACTAGCGCGTTAGATAACTACGCCACCGAGGGAGGCGGTTTATTAGAAGTTGTTATTTAAAAAAAAACTCCCATAAAACGTTGTCGTTCTAAATTTACTAAGCTCATTTGACAATAAAACTACTAAGGTTTGTTGAGTCTATATTCTATAATATGGGTGGGGTGGGCTAAGGCTATATACCAGCGATTCTTGACCAGGGGGGAGCCTCAAAAAATAATATAAAATATTTTTTGGTTATTACTAAGTCAATTATCTTAAATTTTACGTTTTGGAAGAAATAATTCGATTATTGTAAGCATGTAAGTACAATATACTCTCGATTTTTCGGGGTAATGGAGGGAGGGAAAGCACGGATAATAGAAATCACGGATAGCACAAATAATTTCCATATGTTTACCATCGCCATTCAAAATTTGCTGCCTTATGTTTCTTCTTATTTATGTGAAAAAGTTTTTTCACAATAATAAATATTAAAACGAAGCCGCGAAATTTATTCCGTATCGAATCATGCATGGGAATAGCATTAGGCAATACAATCGAAACAAGGATAGACAAATTAGTGGACATTGTTCAACAACAGAGGTTCCATTAAATGTATTTAGATAATTTAAAAAAAATTGTTGGTGATTATAATTAGTAAATAAAGACACTATTTTAGAATAAATATTAATGAATAATATGTTAGTAAGAATTAGAGGGCCGCGAAAATACTTTAGGATATTTAAGGTCCCACGAGTAATAAAAGGTTAAGAACCACTGAATTCGGACACATTAATAAAATCAGTGCGAATAGGAGTAAGGCTAAAAAAAACTCTAAATAACGGAATTTGTGTATTATAAAATTAAATTAAATCAAGTTACTGGGCTATAAAAAGAAAATTATTTATATATCATTAAAAATAATGTCATTTTACCACTGTTAAACTACTTATACATTGAAAATTATTTTTCTTTAACATATTATATATATATATATATATATAAATATATATATATATATATATAAATATATATATATAAATATATATATATATATATATATATATATATATATATATATAAATATATATTCACTTTGTACACCTCATATCCATGTCTAGTTATACTAAATTTCAGTCCCATACATTAATTACTTAACCTTAACAATGGTACGCAATAAGCATAAAATAGTAAATGACCGTCCATTATAGACTCTGCCTTAAAATATGAGTGAAGACTTGCCTTGGGCACTGGACGATTCCTGGATAGCTCATTGGTTAGAGCATTGACGTACTAATGCAAAGGTTCCGGGTTTGATTCTCGTGTCCAGGTGTCATTTTTCGATTTTCAGAATATGCTATCAAGTTGGAGTAAGCCTCACCAAAAGCATAAATAATAGCTTTGGCTATTTGATTAATAAAATATTAAGTTTGACTCCTTATAACTTGTGAACCGTAACGAGCTGAAATCATTGAATCACTATTTATAGCTTATAACTCTTGTTTATAATTATACACTTCTTAAACTTTTCAATAACAATTATTGTCGAATGACCTTACCCCTTTGGAAAAAAAAAAGTTTTTTTAAATCAAATGTTTACCCGCATCGGTGTACACGCGTGTTCGAATCCCATTCAAGTGTGCTGAGGGTTTTTTTCCTCCTAAATGGTCCTACCATTCTCCCTCCACGTTTATGAACTTTAGAAGAAAATGCAACATTTTAGATGTTCTCTTTTGAAAAACCTTTTTAAAGTGGGAATTCAGGGAAAGCGAGAAAATTAAAGTAGTTTTGCTGGGTTTATTTTTAACATAAGTTTAGAGCTTAATTTTCTTCACGTGGTGACCTCAACAGTTGTTTAATACCTATAAAGGATGTCCTGGAATTTAATGACAACTCTTTCTTTTCATTTAAAAATGTTTTTAGACTATTCCGCTACGCTCATGACAGATATTCAACAACTGTTTATATCCTATAAAAACAAAATTAAACTCTATTTTGACTAAACAAAGTTTTTCCCTGTAAAACTGCAAAAACACTGATCTTGTTTGGCGTTCTCTACATCCCCATCTTAAGTGATCCACAGACGCCACTTCCACAAAAAAATATAGTTAGGTTTGTGTTTCAATAATGTAAAAACGATTAAAAGAGAAAAACTTCCAAACAAATGGTTTGTTGTGAAATTTTTTACTGCCAAAACTCAACATAAGGTCTTGCAGATCATATGGTTTGGTGATTGAATTAATGTATGGTAACTTTACCTAGCTGTCACCACCTCTGCTATCGTAGATACACTATAGATAGCAAGTCTGAAACCATAGCTAAGTCGGTAGCGCCTCTAACACCAAAGTTTGAGTCCAGGTCTCGATTCCCGGCATGATCAAAAAATTATAACTAATGAAATTACGGTTTTCCCGTCTGTTAAAGAATTAAGTTAATTAATTTGTACGTCATGTGCCATAATCAACCAGTTTAAAAAACTGCCTTAAATAGCCCAAATTAAAATAAATATTTTGTTCTAATCATTGACTAAATTATTTATATAAGGTGAATGTAAGTAGAAAATATAATGTTGAATACAATTATCAGTCTTTTTACCTAGTCTTATCTCCTATCTCCAGTGCTGTTGTAGAGTCTATTCATAATAGGTTTATACCTGGATGAAGTTTCAAAAATCATATGTTTAGGTTTGGGGTTTCAAACACTTGTAAAAGATCACTGGTTTATTATAGATGTTAAGTTTTTTAATTGCCTGTTATATTTCACATTTAAAATAACGTAAACTTAAGTTTTATCTCATACTATTTTATCACTTTTAATAAAAAAAATTATCCAACTCGAAGCAATATTTTAAACATAATTAAAAGTCCTTATTCTTCGTTTTGGAATGTTATCCATAGTGTGTAATATAGTGCATACATTGATACCTTTTAATACAAGGATCGTATTTACTTGTAAAAGATAAAATACTTTTTTTATATATATGTAATAAATTATTTTATCGAATTTCGAAATATTTAATTGAATAAATTATTTTTATTCACTGTGTGGGTTCATCATTGTGAAAAACTTGTTTCCATCACTCACGTTCAACCACATGGTTTAAATTTTTCTGCCGCCATTTGTGGAAGTGCTGTGAATAATATATTTTTTAGTGGAATAAAACGATAAATAAGCTTTGTGTCCGACATTAAATAAATATTTAAATAGTATTGCCCTAAATTACTGTGGTTAACTATCACACTCATATATTACCATCGGCTTTCATTACAGTTATCCAAAGTGACAGATTTCAGCTGTTGGCGTAGGGATATATTTGGGACTATTTCTAGTAACTTTTTGAGCTTTCTTCCAAGTAAACTAAGGTCGTGAATGAATTATACGTTGTCAACGCTAATAGTTTTGGTGTATTTACATTATCATTGGCCTCTGGAAATAATATTGTAAAAGTGTCCTTTCAGGTTTAATGGAGTATCATATTACAAAATTTATTTTTTTCTACTTTAAGTTCTCTTCTCACATCCAATTAACCGGGGTATTGGATAGTAGATTACGCTTGAACCAAAAAACTTATTCAAGCCTTTTTTTCCTCTCACTTAACAACAGCGAAACTATGATAAGGAAAATAGTTTCATTTTAAAAATAAGTATTTTTAAATTTTAATTATCAGTTTTGGACTGTAGTAGAATGGCTTCGCTGCTCGCAATTCCACTAGTTTTATAATGAAGGTTACAAAAAATAAAACTACTTTTTTGCATTGCATGGTTCGACACACACTTCCCATAACCTTGCATACACTTAGTTCACGGAGTGTCTCTGAACACTACTTTTCTTACACATCCCATAACCTTGCATACACTTAGTTCACGGAGTGTCTCTGAACACTACTTTTCTTACACATCCCATAACCTTGCATACACTTAGTTCACGGAGTGTCTCTGAACACTACCTTTCTTACACATCCCATAACCTTGCATACACTTAGTTCACGGAGTGTCTCTGAACACTACCTTTCTTACACATCCCAACACCTTGCAACCACGTACGGTCTTCAGAGCATCTCTTCCTTTCCGTCTGCGGAGTTCCGCGGCACACTCGAGATGGTGGGATGGTATCGATTATCGAAGTAGTAGAAGAAGAAGAAGTATCTCCTACTCCCACACGCTTGGTTTGGGTGGAATATATGTAACTCTTTCCGTTCCGTCCTGACATGACGTTTACAAGACGGCTGAAGTTTGGGACCTGGAAAAAGTGGGAAAAGATAATTAAGAAGAGTAACACGTATCAACACAAACGAAACACAAATTTAGAGGCTTTGTCAGCGAAAACGTTCAATTTTTAAAATATATTCAGCTCGTTTAATTCATCTTTTATTTAGTGAAATCTTGACATAGCTTATGATCTAAAAAACGGCTAAATATAAAAATAATTATATTAGTATCAAAGTTTTCTCATAAAGACTAAAATTAGTTCCGATTATGTACTTTAATATGTAAAGCTTGGGATAATATTAGAACTTAATTTCAAACAATGTTCATTTTCATGACCTGCGTTGCCATTTTTTTTAGACCCAGATTAAATTAATCTTTTAATCAAATTAATTGTGGAAGTACAGTTATATGCTTAATTGAGCCACCCACTTTAGAGGACATAACCTCAGTCATAAGTATTTCTCACCAGAACGGCATATCTTAATCCTCATTTATTTTAACATTTCACACAAAATGTTTTGAAAACGTGAGACTATTCTCTTTTTTTAATTCATTTTTAAATAATACATCTTAAAATGTCTGCATAAGTTTTAAATACAATAGGAATATAGGTATTAAAATACTTTGCCCACAAGTGAGCTATATTTTAAAAAATAGCTTGTTTTTTTAATGCGGTTTTCACTAAAATAAAGGCTAAAGGTACTAAACTTTTCCTTACATTTTAAGTATAATATTACTGTGCTTAAAAAAAAGTCAAGACTTACAAACACATTTCACACTAGCTCTTAAGCTTTTAAAAGGTTGGCAAACTTTATTGAGTGAAGCTTACCTTTACTTCACACGGTAATTATAAGCTGTTCCAAAAGTCAATATGCAGTAGTTTGGTGAACATTAAAACTCACGCCATCCATATTAAAAATTGCTTACTAGGCTTACGTCATGCTAAAAATGATATCGTGTTCTTAATGTTATTACAGTCTCAAAATTTCTCGTTGGATTTCAAATCAAAATATTTTCTATGATTCCTCCTTGAATCTGAAATTGATATTTTCCTTTGGTGATAAAGTTAGACAGAAAACAAATTAATTTTACTGCATATTCAATAGTACATTATATTCACAGATAATAACCGTTGTTCAAGTGGTTTGAGACGTATGTATCGCAATGGCGGTCAGTTGGAAAAAAAAAGTCTAGTTACTCAATTAAATCACTTGAGAGAAGTTATTAAACGAAGAACCTTTCAAGCTTCTACCATATTTAATTGGATAACCATATTGAGAAATCCTGTACATACATTGTTCGAACTAGATTTAAAGAATGTCCCCACCAAATTTCATTAAAATTTGTCAACGTATTTGGTAGTTATCACATAGCAAAGATTCTGACAAGCAGAAAAACAAAATGCCAAATGGTCAAACTAAGACAGAACCTCGCAGCGCTCAGTCAACTATATATATTTGGCAAAATAAGGCGACTTCAATTACAATTGTTTCAATAACAACATATTTGGTGACCTGGTGGTCTAGGATAAGTGTCAACTTCTGTGCTGGGGTCCGGGGTTCAATCCTCGGTCCCAGCACAGATTTATCTGATTATCAAACCCTTCCTTCACCTCTGACAAGACGTGTATTAATCACAACTTGTGAATGTGGGGAATGTCACCGTGGTTCGGATCCCATGTTAAACTGTAGGTCCTCCATTTCATCTCACAATAACCCTACCAATTACACATTAGTGTAAGTGGTATAACCCGAACAGGTAGTAAGACGCGTGCTAGTAATAATATTTTAATAATAATAACACAACATATTTGTACGCATAATTCGAATGAATTCCAAATCGATATTATTTATCGTACTTGTACATTCAATGCCTGTTCGATATCTTCCTGGACTTCCAGAACTTACGGCTCGTCTACGGTGGGAGTGTTGTTAAGTGATAGGTAGCGGAAAGTTTAGCACCGCGTCTTACTACCTGTTCGGTTTATACGCTTATATACTAATTATTACGGCAATTGTTTTGGGGTCGAGGAAAGTTATATTTCATAGTAAGTGTACCCAGATTTGCGTGGATGGAGATTGGAAAACTATTTTGTAAAATTCAACCTCATTACACCCGACACCAGTTTCGAATCTTGATCTCCCCGTCATTGTTAGTCTAGTCTACTGCAAGAGTAGCGCTTAGAACATGTGACCACTGAAGAGTGTGATAATATAATATAACTAAGAAAACAATATATATTTATGAATAGATTGACATTAGCTACTTTCAGCTAATATTTGCAATAAAGAGCCACCTGCTATCTGTAACTTACCACCTCTCCTATCGTTGATGAGCTATATCTCGTCACGCATGGATCCAGTTCCTTTGAACTTCACCGGAAAGTTACAAATAAATCTACCTTTTCGTAGGACCTGTTTTAAGGAACCTTCTTGCAAACTTTTCCCAAATTTCATTACTTGTCAGCCCTTCTATACTACATAGGATGGTCACAGTCTGCTTGGATGGTGGCATGGTCTAAAGCGTCACTATCGCAATCAACTGCTGATGACAGAAAGATCGGAGTTCTAATCTCGTTTGGGTGTAATGAGAAGGATTTTCCCTTAATGATTTTCCACTCTACCGCCACGCAAATACGGCTACCCTTCCTCTAAATTCAACCGTCCTCACCACTAACTCACTAGCGTAATTAGTGCATATGCGTATAACCTGAAAAGGTAGTAAGACGTGGTGTTAAAAAAAATGGGGGGAGTGGAATTTGGAAAACCTTGAAAAAACAGAGAATTTAGAACTGTCAAAATCGGGCTAAATGTTAGGGAATTTTTTTAGTTGATCATGGAAAATCTTATATCTTATTATATTCTAAGAATAGAAATGTCTTCGCTGCATTCTATTCAAACATTAGTTGTATTAACGTCGCTATCTATATTTATTTTTAGTACATTTCAAAAATAATTATTTCTAACAAATTAAGTATTTTAATATTCCTTAAGCATATTTATCAAACTCTATATGGATTTTAGTTGTAAAAATTTGAATCTTTGAATCAGGGAATATTCAGGCCCCCCTTGCTTCATGTTACTAAATAAATACGTTATTGAACATTCAACGCGAATAGTATGGGTCTTGGGAGGGGGAGGGCGTGGAAGTCAATCACAGTTATTCTAACTTTCGCACTAAATAGTAAGTGTACAGATAATTAACAGCAATAAATATTCACGTAATGATAGTATTTCATTCCAGATTCCTGAAAATCCTAACTTTATGTAATTTAAAATTTACGTTACTCGAATAATGAGCTACATTACACTATAATACATCACCATTATGCTACCGCTCTCAGCCCACAGTAAACTAACAGTACAATAATGCAAAGAGGAATTTAATTTTGTCTTAATTTGTTTGCATTTAATAAAGTACAGTAATTTAATGGGTTGATCAAATTTCATAAAACATGAGAAATTATTAAGTTGCATTAGTACCGAGTACTGAAATTGAAAAACTACCGTGCAAAGGGGGGAGGGGTGGGCCTCACATTTCTTAAAACGGCCCTGCCTCTAAGCACTGTCACACTTAGACACCAATGTAGATAATTATTATTATTATTATTATTATTATTATATTATTAGCACCTCTTCTTACTACCCGTTCGGGTTATACGCACTTACACTAATGTGTAATGGTAAGGTGATTGTGAGATGAAATGGAGGACCTAAAGTTTAACGTGGGATCCGAACCACGGTGGAGGCCTGGAATTCCCCACATTCACAAGTTGTGATTAATACAAGTCATGTCAGAGGTGAAGGAAGGTTTGGTAATCAGATAAATCCGTGCTGGGACCGAGGATTGAAACCCGGATCCCCAGCACCGAAGTCTGACACCTTACCCCTAGACCACCAGGTCACCAATATAGAAAATAAAAGTAGAGGTGGACAGCATTGGCTTTGATTTCAAAATTACCTTTTAAATATTTCTTACTATAGTTAGACAAATGCCTTCACTGACTTTTTTAATCTACTGGCCATTTTCATGAATAAACCAAATAGCCTAGTAAAAAAACTACTTTAAGATTTAAAACAAATTATAATGTAAGACTATTTTTAGAATTAATTTGTTTAAATAACCTACCATAGGATTACGGATCACGTTCAGATGAATCTATTATGTGATGTCAACCTCGGTGGATTTGGGTTAAAGTGTTCGCCTCAGGACTCGATGTTTTGGGTTTAAACCCAGCTAGGGTCGACAGATTTGTCTTTAGCTATAAAAATCCGTAGCACAACTTTCTTCGGAGGGGAAGTAAAGCAGTTGGTCCCAATAACCGTGGAAGGTATTTGAAAATATTTTTCTTGGCAAAATTGATAGGCTCATTTGCTCTCGCTCATAGAAATTCTCGTGTGTTGATATAATCAGTCCGTTCAGAAAGTTCACGTTAAATATTTCAAATAAATAAAATATTATGTGATATGTTAACAAATTTAATACAATCACAAAAAAACAAATGTACTATTTTTTTTTTATTTGCGTGTATTGTAAAACTTTGTTTATTTCGCGTTGTTTTGTAAAACATTTTTCCTCGATCACGCGATGTCCCCTGAAAAATCAATGGGTGGCATAACAATATACAGTTTCACTCTCTAATTGTGTCATTTGATGCTGGAAATGCTGATACAATCAACATCCATGTCAATATTCCCTCGTACGAACCTCCACCCCTTTGTAGGATACATTAGGATAACAATGTTATAAATTGAAATAGGCCCTACCCCAATCTATTTTTAAACTCGCCCCTCCCTCGTCCCACTTCACACCCTCTACCCCGATTCGTACTCATTTTTAACGATGTTTGCTGGTTAGTTACAATTCACATTGGATTAATTTTTTTCTCATAAACCCGCGTCGGTGGATACGCGGACAAAGGCAATAGTCTCGTTTGTTGTTGGTTGAGAGGTCGTGGTTCAAATCTTGACCGTGTATAGAAGAGTTCATGGTGGCTATAACAGGTAAAAGTCGGGTAATTGAATTAAAAATGCAGGGAAATCTGGGAATGTAATTATTTGTCTTTTAAAAACTATTAATTTCGCAGTAAACACTCTAACAAAATGGAGATATTTCGTTCTCCATACATTAAAAAAAAATGCATAGCCTAGAAATTACATTCTGCTAACGTCAGATGGTTCTATAACATTTGTTTTTATGCCACGTTTACACAGTGCCACAAAATTAATAATACCTAAAATATTTAGTAAAAAATTTATCAAAATATTGATTTTAAATAGGTGCAAGAATTTTTTTAAATGTGTGCTATGCATAGTAAATGGAATAATTGTTATTATACAAGGACACCTGGAAAGGGCTAATTAAGTCAGTAAAAATTGGAAAATGTTGTCTGGAAAACCCTGGAATAGTTAGTAGGGCTAAAAAAAATATTTTATAAAATTCCTTAAGAGTTTCCTCTCCCATTCAACCCCGCCTCCTCCCTAAAAGGTGCACTTCCTTTCAATTCTACTTCTCTCATCCTACCCCCCTTTATTGCAAATACGTTGACATAGAATATGAAATAAGAAAAAAGTAATATTGAAACACAAGTCAATGCTGTACATACGTAAATAGTAGAGCGAGTGTTTATACTCGTCAATGGAAGAGGGGTGTGTTATCTGCATATAGACAAGAGGCATCACAGGGTGAACTACTTACTAGTTTCCCTTTCTTTCTATTTTATACATTGGAGTCTAAGTGGGATCGTGTTTAGAGTGCTTAAGTGCGTCAATTTAAAATGCAACTTTTTTTTTTTCTCAAAATAGCTTTGAAATAACCAAGCAGGCAATTTTGTTGAGGCACTTGGCTCTGTCGGTTGCAAGTCTAAAACCTATTTTGTGGGATGGTTAGTAGGAGGGTGAAAGGCGGGGCGTGACGTGGCTTCACAACCGACCAGAGTATCCTTCCGTGCCAACAAGAACGGATTGGTCATGGAAATCGTAGATGGCACTAGCTACCGGACAGGTCTGGGTGAAAAATTATACGTTTGGAAATACCAGTTTTCTTGAGAAAGATTGAAATGTTTTTGTTAATATTTTCAACACCTCTTCTAAGATAATGCATCGATGTTTATTAATTTTTACATTTTCTTATTTTTTGCTATGAAGCCGGCCGTTTTCTTTTTGAAAAATATCAATATTATCGATATTTGATTACTGTTAAAATTATAGAGGAGATGTGTATATAAAAAGTATTACTTAATCAACATGCTTCTTTTCTTGAACAAACGTTTTCCGAAAAGAAAATTTCAAAACATTAAGAATTCTTGAAGATAACCGTCTGCTCCCATGACTCTGGATTCATGTGTTTGTTTTTTCTTTTTTTCCAGACTCTGCCGGCGCCGAGCCGTGCGCCGCTCCTAATAGGCTGCTTCTCACCAACAGAGGACGGGTCCTTTTAGATTCTAACCCTGTGCACAAGCGCCATGGCACCTGCCTTGCCCCCGAGTACACGAGCGGCGACAACCCCCGTGACGTCAGTTTGGAGAAGGTCAGTGACACGATGTGTTTATCTTAGTAGCTGTAAAGCCCCTTGTTTTCATACTAAATTCATCGGATAAACTTGTACAGAAATAATGATGGCGACTACCACGAAATAACTAACGAATTAGCTAGTACGAAATATAGGAAGTGCGTTCAGACGATAATTAAGGGTTGGTTGCCAGACACCTGGCAGAACGGGAATATACACTGTAAGAAAAATCTGTGGTAAAATTCCCATACATGTATTGGAAGTAATTAACCCATACAAGTATTGAAGTTTTCCCATACACAGTCATGGGAAAAGTGCCACACGTCGGTAGTAATTTTCATGTACTGGGTCGGTATTTTTCCCATGTTTGGGTATGGAAAAAATACAATTTCTCCTTTATGTTGATTGTATTTTTCTTATACTTCGTTGGTATTTTTCCCATACCTGTGTATGGAAAAATTAATATTTGACCGCCATTAAGATTGTGATTTTTATATACTTGATTGGTATTTTTCCCATACCATACAAATAATACTTATTTAGGCACTTTAAAATCTTTTTACCTATAAGTGCACATAAGGAGCACATCACATCAGATCACTTTAAAGAAATTCAGACAACATCAAAAAGGACTTACGCCCTTTAAGTAAATAAAGTGCACTAGGGTAAAAGTGCGCTACTATTCAGACACAGCCTATATTTTAAGTTAATAAAATAGTTTGGTCGGATACCTAATCTTTTTCGATATTACAAATGATACACTTATTTAACTAAGCTTTAGTCACATGTAGGAAAATGATAGCTCAATCTCTATACAAGATGAAAACAATTTGAATCACAAAATAAACAACTGCCACGTGGTGTTTTGTTCTTATTACAAAGTTAGGTTAAACAAGCGAAATTCCTCCATTTTTCACATCATGAACTATATTCATAAATAAATAGCTTGTTCTTCACTAAATGGTGAGAAAATACAGCAGCAAATATACTCCTTTAACAAAAAAATTAATAATTCGATAACTTGTTTATTTACACTATGTTCTTCTCTAAACAAATATGGCGAACTACTTCTGAACTTGAAGACAAACGTCTCTCTCTCTCTCTCTCTCTCTCTCTCTTTCTATTATAGCGCATGCGCACTGAGCTACGAATCGGTGTTTCCCATTCAAGTTGAAATTTCCCCATATAAATGTATGGATACTTTTGGGTGCATTGGAAATGTTCCATAGACATATGGGAAAATTCCGATGTCCGTATGGTATATTAAAAAGTATGGGAGAAATACATTATTGTTGTATGGAAAATTTATGATTATTTCTTACAGTGTAGGAGATAAAACGACATTTTTTGTTTTTTGGAAAAATACAGGGAACATAGTAGAAAAAACTTTTGAAATAATTCTGGACTATTGGTAATGTACCGTGGCTACAAACCAACATAGCCACCAACCTCTGCCATCTTAAGAGAGTGTATACTCATCCCATTTTACCGGGAAGTCAATGCCTTGTATTGACACTCCACGCACGTCAACACAGAACACTGCTCATCGTTCGAGTTTGGCTAGGAAACAAGATTGAAGTTGTGAAGTGTCGTGTGACCCATGTTCGTCTGTATGTATCTCCGAGTTCAAGACGCTGCGCAGGCGCTAAAGCTTGGGGAAAGGTGCCAGAAGTGCTATCAAGTGTGTATCCCTACCCCTTCATGGTCATCCTCACGACGTTGTGCGCGGGCGTCGTTGAGAGGGCCACTTCTGACTTGCTGTGAATGATTTCATTGATCATGTGATATCTCCATACCAAATTTCCCCGCTATTCAAACTCTTTTAAAAGCTAGTACCCAGAATGAAACTTTACTTTTTGATGCTAATAGGAATTAAGGACTTACCAACATGTAAGTGATCGTTATCTTGGAGAAGTTTTTTATGTATTTTTTTTATTGGAAACTAGGCATCGGTTAAATTTGGCCAAGATTATGTAGAGATTAAATTTGGTTATTTTTGGGCATATTTATTTTTTATTTTTTTAACTAAATTTAATTTATGTTAGTATTTGTTTTGGTTAATGACATATTATGATCTTAAACCTTTGGATCCGAGTTCGGTTGATTTATTCTCAAGTTACTCTTATTCCATTAATCTTTGAGCACTATAGTGCACTTTATTTCTCTTTCTATATGTGCAATGTTGAAATAAGTCCATGCGTTACAAATGATTTTTGTATTATAATTTCTTATATCTAATGTTATTGGGGAATACAGTAGATATTTTTATAATGTTAGAAGAATATTGTTAACCGAGCTGATAGGGTAGAAAATACTTAGTTATTTTCCTGCCTAAGTTACTCCGGCCTCACGGTTTATTGGATGAGTATAATCATGTTTTCGATTAACATTGGGTGTAGTGCTAGATACGAGCAAAACTCTACAAGTGATGTTATAAACGTATGTTTTATTATTACGGATATGTAAAATGTCTTTACCTCCAAGACAAGCTTCATATGTTATATTTAGCTATCTTTTGAACGACCTAGCCATTATGGGTAGGTAATAGGTTTTATCCATGCTAGCTTTCTAATTTGCGTATGGTTCGCAATTATCGACCGTGTTTGTTTTTGAACTGATATTGTTCTCAAACTAAGAATATTTCTAATTTAAGAATCAAATAGCCGAAGCTATTATTTATGCTTTTTATGGACGAATTCTCTATCAAGGTGTCATATTCTGAAAATTGAAAAATGATACCTAGACACGGGAATCGAACCCGGGACTTTTAGCTTGTACGCCAATGCTCTAACCACTGAGCTATCCAGGAATCGTCCTCTGACCAGAGTCATTCTTCACTCATATTTTAAGGCAGAGTCTACAAGTGGCAGCATTAAGCCAACTCCGAGTCGAAGGTGGCTGCGTTATCTGATAGCTCGTGATCTTAATAAAATTAATCACACAATAGTAGCCGACGATTTTCGCACGTCCATCATAGACTATGCCTTAAAATATGAGTGAAGAATGACCCTGGGCACGGGACGATTCCTGGATAGCTCAGTGTTTGGAGCATTGGCGTACTAAGCTAAAGGTATCGGGTTCAATTCTCGTGTTCAGGTGTCATTTTTCAATTCCCAGAATTTCTAATTTAGTTAAATGCGATTCGATCGCTTTCTTTTAATGTGGTTTGGTAGACTTATATATATATAACTTCTTAACATGTATTATGGATTTTGTTTAATATTGCGCACCGCCCGCTATCTCTAAAGATTATATTGTTTTCCATTTTGAAACTTAATCTATCGTCTGAAAATAAATCGGCCTTGAGGCCTATGTTAATTCCATGTTATTTGTTTTGAATTAATATTAAGCGATACACAAACTCCCTTAACGTCATTTGTCGAATGCTCACCTTTATTAATGTTAAGATAGCTAGGTCTGGATACTTGAGCTTGACATGTTTGAGAGTAGATCAAATTAAGATCCCTGGTGGTCTGCGATTTTTTTTATTCTTTGTCTTGCAACCTTTTAACTATGGCTGGTTTCTTGAACGTATGGCACGTACGTTCTAGTATGCTGAGTGCTTAGTGAGAACTAGAGATGGGCGAAACCGTGATTTTACGATATCAGTGAATACAGTGACTGTGATTTTCATATATCGGTGATTTATACCAGTGATTTTTCACTGTGACCTGTGTTCACAGTGTTTGGATGGACCGATATTTTTTCACTTTCCAACCACGGTGAAGGCTAGTATTTAGCTGCTGTCCGAGTATCGAGTATCTAGTATGGAGTATGGAGTATTTATGAGTATTGAGTATTGGATATTTAGTATTTGCTCGAATACTCCCATGAGTATCGGTTGGAAAGAAAACTAATTACTCGGGTGTTTGGCGGCTTGCAATGGAATTCGATACTTAAAGGCCTAACATAAACTCTTCTTGTCGGCACTGACATTGACAATCGACTTACAGCTACCTAATCTTTCAAGGTTTCATAATGGATTTCATGTTGCCTGACTAATGTACAGTCAATACAAAAGTATGCGTTTTAAGATGTTTCATACAGTTGATAAGAAAAGAAAGCAAAACATACTGTTTTTGAAAAATGAGCTCTACGAAATCAAGTTTTTTAAATAGAAATAGCATGTAAAACATGCCAGTCAATAAGGTTGATTCTCAATTATCTGGTAGAAAATAAAAAATAAAAGAATAACAAGGGCCGTGAAGCGAGTATTTACTCGAGTGTCTTGAGGAAGCAATACTAGCTCCGTGGCTCGAGTAACTGTTGCAATCTGATGCGAGTATGGAGTATATCCGATCACTGATATCTCAATCACCGATACTTTTGACATCGAGTAACTGGGAGTATCGGTGATCAAATGGTATCGGTGAAAAAATCACAGTCAGTGATATATCGCCCATCTCTAGTGAGAACATGTAAGTAACTTTTGGACATTTAAAGGCATTAGGAATATTCGGTCGTGTGTGTGTGTGTGTGTTATTAAATAATGATAAAAATTAATTAATATTAATTCTTTGTGAATATACATAGGCCTAATGTTCACAATATATTATATACACAAGAAAAGCCCATTCCGGTGGTCGAATGCTCTAAGCCAGAGGTTCCCAAACATTTTTGACCGAAGGAACCCTTACACACACCATTCTCGAGCCCTCATAAAAAATATTTATACTAATGTTATGAGCATTTAATAATGACAGTTAAATTTTACAATTATAAACGTATCAACTGAAAAAAAATCACATGTTTTGTTTGCGCCTTTGGCAAATGTCCTTTGTTCAAATTTGGAAGAAGAAAAAATTGTCAGTCCTTTTATGATAGTTTATAATATAAAAAACAAATAAAGAATATTATAAAATTGCATCACGGTACCTGAAATTCCTCCACGCAAATTCGTGTACAGTTACCCTGACATCTACGTCACTCATTCTTATCTACATTTGTATAAATATGTGGATATCCTGGACGGCTGGTAAGACGCGGTGCATACAATAATATGACGTGGGTGACCTGGTGGTCTAGGGGGTAAGGTGTCAGACTTCTGTGCTGGCGGCCGGGGTTCAATCCTCGGTCCGGGCACAGATTTTTCTGATTACCAAACCCTTCCTTCACCTCTGACAAGACGTGTATTAATCACAACTTGTGAATGTGTGGAATGCCAGGCCTCAACCGTGGTTCGCATCCCACGTTAAACTATAGGTCCTCCATTTAATCTCACAATCACCCTACCATTACACATTAGCGTAAGTGCGTACAACCCTAGGGTAGTAAGATGTGGTGCTGATAGTAATAATAATAATATTAATAGGCGCGTTCGGTAGGGTTGAATATTTAGGTACGCACCATCATTAGGCGCGAGAGACGATACGACCCGTATCGATTGCTACGCAGACTTAAATGTCAGTCTTGTATTATTATTTTTTTGCTCGATGGCAAGGATGTCAAGGTTCGCATCCAGGTCAAGTGGTTTTCCACTCTCTCACACCGCACAAATGCGGGTGAATTTCCTATAAAATTATACCTTCTTGCTCTTTGCTCTATTAGTGTAAACATGTGGACAGCCCGAAGAAAAAGGAAGGGGGGTTTAAGGATTTTGACGACAGCAAATAAGATGAGATTTGAACAATTAGAAATTTATGATTACTATGTTTAATAAAGATTAGATCCACTTCGGTGGTTGCATGATCTAATGTGCTACTCTCGCAGTAGAATAATCTGCCGATGACGGAAAGAGAGGTCCGAATCTTGATCCGGCGTACTGAGGGGGATTTTTACAAACTGGTTCTTCACTCTTCCTTCACGCAAATACTTCCTTTAAATATAGCCTCCCTAATCCCTAAAACCATTAGCGTAATTAGTACATAACCGTATAACCCGAATGGACATTAAGAAGCGGTGCTAAAAAAAGGAAATGAAAACAATTAAAGAATACAGGTAGATTGAAATGGGTAAGTTGAAAAAAAGGTTTTATAGAATACAAGAAATAATATATTAAAACGTTAAAAATAACACGAAACGCTTTAAAAAATATATAGCCTAAGTAAAATGTTTAAAAATATTTTAGTTGAAATAATAAGTTGATAAAAAGTATATTGCATGGTATAAATTAAATCTCAATTTATTAGGCTAAGGTATTAGAATGCTTGAATTGATTAAAAAGTTGGTAGTCGCATCCTTAAATCGACAATTCTCGGTGAGCACCAAAAGTGGCAATAAATATCTATTCCAAATAGCTTGGCTCTTCTTTTTCGAACCAAACACTTTTAATGAAATAATTTGTAATTTGCAGAGGTGAGAAAGAGAAGAAGTGGAGTAAGCATAAAAGCTAGTTTTAATTTGCACCCACATACCATTATCGCTTTAGGGAACGTTTTACGAAATTAATAAAGTTAATTCGAAATGTTGGGGAACGAAGGGGGAGGTTATCATCCCTCTGGCAGCCCTCGGCTGTAGAACCCATCTTGGAGAGATATTTAATGATTCTTCCTTAATATCATTCCACAAGTATTCTCGACGTAAACTCCGGGTTAATTTACGAAACCTGTTTTTTTTATATATTTCTTTAGGACCTGTTCGCGACCCACAGGGAATATCTTGAAAGGTACGCGATAATTTTCCGTTGGGTTTATAATTTTAATCAATTTTTAAAAATCTTAACAAGGTTGACATGTATCTGGAAAAAAACTACAGGAGAAACAGCAATTTTTTATTGTAACCGGGGTGAAGGGGGGGGTGGGGGCAAGAGATAGAACATGGAACTTTATTAAACAAAAATAAAAAAACAACTGTAATATTTTAATTTTGCACACTTTAAAATATAATTTAAACTCTTTAGTCCGTTGACTCCAGCGGTCCGGCACGTTTAGAATCTACCGCCATTAGTTCTAGGTGCGGCCACCAGGGCAAGGGTGGTGCTATTAGCAGTACAAAAGCTGCTTGGTCTTCCAAAAGACCAAGAGTTGTAAAAGTGTTATTATTTCCGGTTTTAATTTCCATTATATTTTATATGGCTTAACCACAAGTATATAGAGTGATATGGCAAGCCTAGAGCATAGAGATAAGGGGTATACAAAGGGTTCAGGAGTCGAACTCAGCGGTCCTGTTCCAAGGGTTCTGAACTAGAGAGTTTCACCTGTAGTATGTAAAGAGGAAAAAGTTAACTTTCCCCCATCGCGTTTCACTACCCTTAAAAGTTATCCCCATTTAATCTTACAAACAAGTATGGGGAGGAAGATATAATTGAGAGGAAATGTACCCGCACTTGTGTGGAGAAAAAGTTATAAACCAACTACGAAAACTCCTGCTAAGATTCGAACCAATGACCGGCCCGTTATCGGCAAAGCAGCATTAACATTTTTAGTTCCGTCTTCCCATTGGCGCGGGTGTTCTTTCTGAGTTCCGCTATGATGCTTATAAGACAAGAGGGCCATGTTGTAATCTTTCGTGGCAAGACTTTCAGGGTAAACGGAGTGTACAATGTATAGAAAAATGTAATATTACGTTCCAACTATGCAATTCCAATACGAGATTTATAACCGTCACTCTAGTCGGGTTGGAGAGGGGGGGGGGGGGGGAGAGCAGCAACGCTGTACTGTCAATATTAGCTATACGTACAAAACTAGCATGCTCAAAAATCGGTATTATTATTTAAAGTAGATCCTCTCCCTCCGCTCCCCCATACCCCGCCCACCATCTCCATTTAAAAAAAAAACAAGCCGTTCATGAATTAAGCTCGCTTATTCGACCCCATTTTCACAAAATTACGATGATAATATGTAACGCAGGGCCACCAGAACGTTTTTTGAACAGTTTGTGGGATAAGGATGGACGTCAAAAGGGCGTTTGGTCCATGCTAAACTAGATTTAGTAAAAAAAGGGGGAGGGGGAAACATAACTTAGCACTACTACCACTGCGCCACTATTTGATAGTTTATGTGTGTGTATGGGGTGTATATATTATAATTATTTATATATTAGGGATGTCAAACTTGATTCTTCGATACCTCGATATCCTCTATTTTTACGAGTATATAAAGAACTAGATAGCTGTTGCCCGCGGCTTTGCTCGCGTGGAAGTTGATTATATACAAATACGAAAATATACATATGTATTTACAGATTAATTTAAAATATTACGTTACGTTGATGACCATAACTTGACCTCAGATCAAAAATAATGCAAGTCCGATACAAACTTTCACCCGCTTTTTCATCCCTTATTAATTAACATTTCCAAAATTCCTGAAACACGTATTTATTTGTTTTACGTCAATAACCGAAATACAAAATTTTGTTTATGTAACTTTCAAAATGACGGACTTTCATACATATTATCATACATATTATCATGCCCTATTTTGACTCCTTTGGGTGGAATTTTCTAAAATCCTTTCTTAGTGGGTGCCTACATAACAAAATGAATATACAGTCCGAATTTCATGCTTGTAGCCTTGATAGTTTGCGCTCGGCGATGATGAATCAGTCAGTCAGTCAGGACATGTTATTTTATAAGTATAGATTAAGAATCGATCTTAACATTACGATTCTTTACAATTCGATTCTTAGCTCTCAACGAAAGTATTGGCAACTAATAAAATGGCATAATTCAGAACGGTTAGTAATCAAATTTCTATGATATTAATTTATTTGCCGTTATTTTCTACATATTTTGATTCGGTTCACAACCCTATTCGGTTTATTAATAATACTTGTGCTTTCAACAGTTGTTTGTTAAACCTTTTTTTTATTATTATTATTATTATTATTATTATTATTATTTGACTCGATGAGGTTTTATTTTAAGGTAAAAATACATGCTTTCTAATATAATTCCTCATTATTTTATTAATTTGGTAAAATATGCTTCAATACTTGGTAAACGGATATTTTTCTTTGTTAAAAAAATTAACTATTGTATTATTTACTTTTTTTTTACTATTCTATGACGGTGAATAAATATGTATTTAACTGAGGTTGTATACTTGGAAAAATAATAAAATAGGAAATGTTCAAGAATCAAAAAAATTGAAGTTGAACTTAACAATCGGAATCAGAAAAGATGGTATCGTGTCATCTCTAATATATACAAGCACCACTTCTTACTAACCACTCGGGCTATACGCTTTTGTAATAATTACGTTAATGAGACAAGGATGAGGAAGGTTGCATTTAGAGGAAGTGTAGCATTTGCGTGGAGCTAATGAGTGGTAAACTATTTAGGAAAAAAACATTCTCAGTACGCCTAACTGAGATCGAACCCGATCTCCCCGTCATCGGCAGTCTAGCTATTTGTGATTGTGTAGCGTCTTAGATCATGTTGCCACCGAAGAGAATATACATATAAGAAAGTTTTAAAAAAATGTCAGTCCCAGCCTAAAAATAAAAAGCTATATTTAGTAACCAATAAAAATACAAACTTCATGAACAGAACATTTGTAAGGGCATCCCTATTTCAGCCTTATCTTTGCTCTAGTTTACTTTCTCTAAACCACAAAACTTTTTTATCATAGTTCTTCGATTAAGCTTACTGATAAGTCTTTTTTTTATTCCAAATATTTTGAAAATGGTTCAAACGAATTGGGTTAAAATGCATATCTAAGATTTGTCTGACATGTCAATGATTGGTTTTTGGGCAAAAACTCGTTATAGAGTAGTTTACTGATAACGGATTTTTCAAAAACTTTTACAAATGGATCTAACGATTTGGTCACAAATGGGTATCTTGGTAGTGTTTGAGATAAAAATAATACTGTATACTTTGTTTTGGGTAAACATTCGATATAAGGGTATTTTACTGAAGAGGGATTTTTGAAAATTCTAATTATTTTGAAAATGGCTACAACATGAACATGACAAATAAAAGTGTATACTTGTTTGGGATGAAAATTTGACTACGGGTAGTTTACCGATGACTGTTAATGTTTTAATTTTATATATTCAAAAATGTATTTATAATTATTATTTTTTTTAATTTGGTATCGGGGGACTATTTTATACATCAATAATAATGTATCTTCATATATCTAAATTAATTAATCTAAGGGCAGCTTGCTTACAACAAAAAATAAAAAAAATTGAGTGTTTTGGAAATTGATCTTTGAGATTGAATTCAAAATAGGAATCTGTAATTAACTTCTCATGATAAATAAAAATACATTTGTATTTTTTCAAATAACAAATAATTTTAGAGTAGGTAGTTTACAAATAATTCATTTTTTACTAGAATTTTTTTAAATAATATATTTGAAAGCGTGTGCGATTGTGCCGTACCATTTATCTAATGGATTATTTCAGTATAGAGTCATAATTTACTGACCAAAACATCAGAGCATGTGTGAATTAAAAGTTTGCTAAGTGCTGCCAATATAGCGACTTTGTCGCTAAACCTAGTGACTTTTACGATTCTGAAACGACTAACTTTCAATTTTAACGCCTAGCGATTAATTTGGCGACTGATGACTTACCTTAATTTTCAGTCAAGTTCATGTTCATCATTTTAAATTTCAATGTTGTAGAATTTGAATTTTGAACTACCGTAGTGCAAGAACCCATAATGAATTGCTTTGGTCTACTGAAAAGCTTTAAACTATACCCTGATTTTGGTTGGAAGAACAGTAGGGAAAATTCAAACATATTTCTTTGCACCCAACATTGATAACATTTCACTTTATTATTTGTGTTATTTTATAGGTATTGATGATATCTACCAAAAGTGACAGCTTCCGATAACATGACTTGATGTATGAATATACTAAAATGGTTTTAGTAACTTTGGTAATTAACTTTTACTGTTCTTCCTACCAAAATCATACTATATCTATCTGTCGTTCACAAATTACAATGACATCGTTCCTGATCCGGGGGATTACCTCGTTCTACTGATGTATCTTACATTCAGTTAAGATTAAAGTATGATTTTTTTTTATTTATTTCTTAAAACAAATAGTATTGTAACTAACATTGCCAATAGTTTTTTTTTTTATTTGCATCCCTACCATAATATAAAACACATTTGTAATAAATTATTCATAAAAATAAACATTGCGAAGCAACAAAAATAGTCTTTTAAATTATTTTAATGAAATCATTTAAATCTAATTTAAATATTAAAATTTGTAACAAGGACCCACCGAGATTTGAACTCGGATCGCTGGATTCAAAGTCCAGAGTGCTAACCATTACACCATGGGTCCGTGTTGATAAATTTCAAAAAATTGTCAAATTTGAAATTATAATAAAAATTATAATCTCACTTTATTTATTTGATAGGAAAATAGCTGTTTCATAACAAAGTATTTGATCCCCCCCCAACAAATTTTTACGTTGTATGCTTCTATCGACTCAGAACTTTGTTTTATCAGTTTGTCTTACGGCTGATAGGTGGCAGCAGTGAAGCGCGCAATAGCTCCTAAACAAGTTAGAGCGTCGTGTAGTTGACTTTTCTGGTCTCGGCGTTTCGTTCGATAGATATCATTCATTTAAATTAATATTATTCTTAAAGCAAACATTTTAATAAAGCTATATGATCAATGTTATTTTTAACTGTCATTATTTTCTAATTTAAATTTAGATATCCAACCTTTAAGACACATAGGAGTATATTTTGTTTAATTTTACTATTTAATGAGTCTTATCATTGTGAAAATATTATATTTCTAGACTTAAATCAAGGGAATAGTTTCATTTTCACATTTATTTTATTACAAATAACTTTGAGGATTTTAAAATCTGTCAGCTCTCATAAATAGGTTAACAATAATTCATAGTTTGTAATTGTTTTGATCATTCAATTTGCATACTTCTTTGGCACCTAAGTAGCTGGGCCAATTTTCTTCATATTTCGCAGTCAATTTATAAAAGTTTTTTATTTTGAAATTTGTTTTAAGATAATGTTTGATTTTAAAACAAAATACAATTATTTAACTCTACACTGTGTTATTTCAAAATATGGTTCACGCCAAAATAAAGTCGAAAGATTCCAACAGGGCACTTTTCCCTTAACAACTCTATAATTTGTGTTAGAAATAAATGTGTGAAAATGTGAGGTTAACGCACTTTCAACGACTTTTTAAGCATATTTGCGTAACTATGAGACTAGGTTTGATGAAAAAGGGCTCTAGATTTAACATTCCTATAACAAATACAATAATATTTTATAGATTTGCAACAGAAAATTTATATATTTCTTAGAAATAGCAGCTAGCTTTTTTCTTTACCTTAAAATAAGTCTCTTAAGTTTTCTTTTCTCCCTTTCTTATTGACATGACAAGAGTGGTTGTAGGTGAAGGGCAAACTGCACAGACTATTGTATTTTAAGTCGAGTGGCCTGACAGCGATTGATACTTTCTTGCTAAACGAGGTAATAAATAAATATTTCTCAAGAATTATTTTCTTTGCTACGCTATAAAAGTAGTGATATTGTTAATACAAAAAAAAAAAAAAATACTATGAAACTCAAATTGCTTACGTGATTTCTAAAAATCAACACTTATCATTTTTAAATTTATGACTCATTTAATAGGTAGCACTTTTTTTTAAATTTCATTTAATATCTTGTTAAGATGAATTTTAATTATTTTTTGTTGAAATTAACTATATATTTGCAAATTGTTTCAACCTACAAATATAGTTCGGGTAAGTTGTTATTATAATGTCATGTTCTTTTAAAAAACTACCGATATTTAAAAGAAAACATTAAATAACTTCAATAAAATTTAATTCTAAAAAATAGGGTATAAATTAAACTTTTAAAAAACTCAACCACAGATTATATCAAGGGTCAGCTGCCTTTTTGATACGCAGGTCTCATGGTTTAGAAAAATATTTGGTGAGCTTGGTTGAAGATAGAAATATTAAGCAAAAAATGTCAAAATTAGTTATTAGTCTCATTTTATGAACACCATTATTTGCTACTAAATCTTTTGCAGACAGATAAAATCATTTTTATTCAGCCGTAGATTGACAACCGGTGGATTAGGTAATCATTTTGTCATCCCCTTAAAATTGGTATCTTTATTTTATGCACCATTACTTTAACAACGAAGTATTAGAACCCTGATGTGCAAATGAAGAAACAAACTTGTCTCTAAGGCATTTGATCCTGTGCATATAAGACTAATCCATTTATAAAGTCCCCATCTGTCAATTTGGGTAGGAAGACTACATCAAAACATTCTTCTTCTATTTGACATAATAAATCCAATTAATTTTATTCTCTCTCTCTCTCTTAATCTCCTCTGACTCTTTATATCTGACATGTTAATCTAGGATGTCAGTTTCGTCTTTGTGTAGCTAACAAATAATTAATAATTTATTTTGATCCTTCTGTGTTGTCTGATACATGCTCTTGATGAGATGTATATGCTTACAATATCCATCTGCTCTTCCCTCATTGGTGGACATTCATTAACAAACCGAAATGCTAAAATTAAAATATATATTTAACTCATCGGTTTAGTTGGCATTTCCCCTTTAAGAGGTGTTGTGTGTTGTTGTTTTTTAAGTTAAGCGTGTTTGTAAGTCATGAGCTGATACGATCATTTTGTTCAGCGATTATTATTTTTATCACTTTAAGCTTTAATTTAACTATATATATGTAAAAAAATTAGAGTATAAAGCAAGGGTGGGCCAAATATGGTCCACCGTTTTTTTCACTCCGGCCCATGGAATAAATAATTTAAATATGTTACATTGTGAAGCAGAATTTTATAAACAAAACAGTATTTTTTATAAAACCTTGCCAAAATCAATATTCACAAATTTGGTAATCAGGCCCAAAAATACATGGGATTGTTTGCATCCTCGTATTCATGTGAACAAGTGTTTCCAACAATAAGACTTAGGAAAAGTGGTCTTAGAAACCGACTTATCCCTTGAAAATCACCTCCTCATCGTTTAACCCAAACTATAAAATAATGCTGGAAGATCATCCCCATTTTCACTCACCCCATCATAAAAATATTCTGAAAGAACTAAAAAACCTACTAAGCCACTAAGATATCTTTGATTGTTTTACATTTTCAACCCGGTGACCTGGAGGTCTAGGGGTAAGGTATCAGACTTCTGTGCTGGTGGCCGGGGTTCAATCCTCGGTCCCGGCACTGATTTATCTGATTACAAACCCTTCCTTCACCTCTGACAAGGCATCTTGTGAATGTGGGGAATGCCAGGCCTCCACCGTGGTTCGAATTCCACGTTAAACTGTAGGTCCTCCATTTCATCTCACAATCACCCTACCATTACACATTAGCGAAAGTGTGTACAACCCAAACGGGTAGTAAGACGCGGTGCTAATAATAATAATAATAATACATTTTCAATGTATTTAAACTTGTTCATGTTAGTCTATAATGTGGGTTTATCATATCTTTTTAAAAATTAATGAATAAATATCTATGGCCCACCAAACTTTTTTTTTCGTTTGTCCCTCTTGAAATTAAGTATGCATGTCCCTAGTATAAAGGATGAATTTCAAGTGGCCAATTTCATTACCACTCACCCTAACATCCCACATCCCAGTTGATTAACCATGAAATTAGATACAAGATGTGTGTATATCTTTTTTTTTCTGGTTAAAAGACCTATTTCACTAATCTAAAATGCATTATTTTCTTTTTTTAAAAGTAGAATACAGAAAACCACATCACCCCGTGACACCTGATTCGAATTCCATTATCTACCTAGGTTAGGTATGATTTGACGGGCTTTTAAAGAGAGTTCCGAAACACATTGGTAGGAAAAATTGCCCTCAACACAGGAACGTGGTCTTTTTACTATATTTCTTAAAAAGAATACATTCATCTTGATTATTTTAACTTGAGATCAAATTCATCGTTCCTCATCCTGGGTTTAAATCTGAGGTGAGAAACTTAGTTTCAGGCAGGCGGGTTTTGGCTGCCTCTGATATGATCAGGAGATCTTAAGTTTCAATAACGCAGGTATGGCAAATTATGACATCTTCATTGCTCATTCAATGTCCTGAAAAGATGTGCTTTTTTTTTCTACAGAACCGCGTCTTACTACCCGTTAGGCTATATACCTATGTATTAGGGATTAGGAAGTTGGAATTTAGAGGAAGTGTACCCGCATTTGCTTGGAGGAAGAGTGTAAAACCGTTTTGAAATAAAACACTAAACACCTGACCGGGATCAAACCTCATTCTCCAAATCATCGGTAATTTAGTGTATCGTGTGAATGATGCCTTAGACTATGCAGGCATCAAAGCTGGTTTCAATTTTGTTAAATTAAATGTGGTATTAATGAAAATGTTAGGGTGATAAGGGGTAGCCAGTCCCCTTTTTCCCCCCATGCCTGGTTTCTCTCTTATATTTCTATATCATAAAACGTGATGTTTTGTTTTGATGTTTTATCATCATGACATGAGAAGTTACCAAACTTAAAATTAAAATGTTAATTTTTAGAACCTAACTATTACCATGAAACTGCTGCCATCCCTAGACTTGTATTATTTGAAAGGGTGGAAGCTTCTAGACCTGTGTTTATTGACATCCCCCACCGTCTAGAGGATATGTTTGTTGACAACCACTTCCCCTCCCTCTCTCCTCTACAGCAACACATTGAAGCTGATCTGGTCACCATTAAGAGCTTATTGTGGGATAGTAATGTTTACCAAGTAGAGTACATTTAGATTCGACTGCAAGACCCATGTTGGAGATTTAACACACATTAAATATGATAATATCCACTTAGTGTTTTTTTTAAATTTGGTATTGTTATTTTTAAAGGCATTTATAACAAAAGGGATCATAAATACTAGAAATCCCATTTGAACAAAACTTATAATCGTTTTAACTCTGACTCGTTTCAAGCACAATTAAGAGTATATTTTGATCCCACAATGTATCAAACTAAAGCATCTCAAAGGTGTTAGGTTATTGTCAGATTATTAACCATCTTGACCACGACTGGGTCTAATGTGTAGAATAAACTATCGCATCCAATTGATATGCATGGATGTAACTCTTTGTGGAAACCTTAAAATAATAATCACTGATGCTTAGTGAGTAGCGATTGTTGCTAGTAGTCTTTGTGGGGCTTTGTTAAAATATTTTCAAACATGTTAGTACTTGCGTTTTAGTGAATGGTCCCAGTTCATGGACGTTGTGAAATTGAAATTATTGGGGGGATATACAAAACCAATTTTCATGTTAATTTAAGTAAAAAATTATTTAATACCAAAGGAATAACACAAATAATATAATTAAAGTATTAATCATCACTATACTATAAAGCCACATGGCTCACTCACTCGGTCACTGACATTAATGTTTACCCACTTCCAGATGAGTTAAAAACTTGAAATTTGGTAAACTTATAGCTTCTAGCCTGTAACCAACTGGAAAATTAAAAAAAAAATAAGAAAATTTTAATCCCCGAAAAAATTCAAAATGGCGGAGCAACTTTAAAGTCGGTGCGGACCTTTCTTTGGAGGTCTCTTGTGGCTAAATGGTAAGGCCTGTCAAAAAACGGATTGCACCAGAGCTAAATCTTTTGATTTTAGGTAAATTTTGCACATTTTCCACACATTTTTAAATTTTCTGACACACTTATGAGACAGCTAGAATCATAAAATTGTAAAAATAAATCAACGTTCAAAACAACGCTGGAATCACATTAGTTTACTCTCACTGGGGGTCTGGGGGAGGAGCCCACGAGAAGCAAAACGAGTTATTCTATTGGATCCAAAGGTGTATTTTCAATTTTCCGAATAAAGCAATTTTTGCAATTTATTTTACTGTACTAAGTCTCATTTGAGCACATTATTTGGGGAGGGAAAGGGGATTACGGGTACCTCGTGTTTCCTTTGCTAACGACGCCCGCCCGTACTCTAGCTTAAACTCTGAGTATGGATCTCAAATAGGACGGGCAAAATATTTCTTGACGTCCCCTAATCACCCTTACATATTAAGGAAACCCCCACCCTCCACCGGTTCATGAAGAGCAGGAAGGCAGCATGTGCATCCACCGAAATGGAACGGACAGGAAGGAAATTCAAAAAGTTTGAAACTTGTCACTAGAGGCAGCAGTTAACATTGTCTCGGCTTTTAAATAAAATACCTAGCGTGCCAATCAGAGTTTTGAAATTAAACCACAAGGGAAGGAGGCAGTCAGTTGTGCAATGAGGTCAATAAAGATACGGAATAATAACTCATTCGATTTTTAAAAAAATACAACCTAAGGGATTAAAAAAATGTTTAAAAAAACAAGTTGGTAGTAATAAAAATACAGTCTCTGTGCATTGATTTATCATACTCTGGTGCCCAGTTTGATGAAAACATATTGTAGTGGTCAGTGCACCTTCTTACGAGCGTAGGGGTCCCGGGTTCCATTTCTCGCTGGTACCTTGGGTATTTTTCTCCTAAGAGTAATCATAGCAGCGGTCGCCAAGGGTTTGAAGCGGTGCTTTAGTTAGCACTAAATACGCCGACTAAATGAACAGGGCGAATATACATTATAGGTTGATACTTGAAAGAATAAGATTCAAATGCATGTTGACATAAGATTTTAATAGAGCAAACAAAGCAAGCAATTGCAGGATAGATATCAAAAGCACAATCCATCATTTTCAATGTTGACCTATTGAATAAGCCAAAATACAAATACAGCAATATTATAATAATTGACACACTCATAGAGTGAACTCTGCGTGAAGCGCTATTGGTTTAGTACTACAATTAAACTCCGCTTGTTTTATAAACTATCGCCTCACTCTTGGAAGAGGTATAATCATACTTCCTAGAGCGAAAGACAGAACTGAGGTTATTTTAAATTACTCCCCGACAGGAGACACAGACTACAAACACAATACAGTAGCAATTATTATTATTAACGCCGCGTCTTATTACCCGTTCGGGTTATACGCACTTACGCTAATGTGTAATGGTAGGGTGATTGTGAGATGAAATGAAGGACCTACAGTTTAACGTGGAATCCGAACCACGGTGGAGGCCTGGCATTCCCCACATTCACAAGATGTCTTGTCAGAGGTGAAGGAAGGGTTTGGTAATCAGATAAATCTGTGCCGGGACCGAGGATTGAACCCCGGCCGCCAGCACAGAAGTCTGACACCTTACCCATAGACCACCAGGTCACCTTACAGTAGCAATAGTAAATTGGTTGCAACAAACGTCTAAAGGATAATGATTAATTACTGACGAGCAGGGCAGGGTCAGAACCTATTCAAATTATAATACAAACAACCCTGTTTTAAGAGGTGAGTACGATATATGCCATTGAATCTAGCTTGACTTAATTGAATTAGTTACATAAGTTACAGAGAATTGTATATCTGTCCCGGTCATAGAAACACCGGGCAAATATGCCAGGGAAAGTTTTCATTCAGGATTCTAGGCCTCCAAACAGTAAAGGCTGGCTAGTAACCAATTAGTATAGCCAGGTATCATGACTTTAACCACACTCAACCTAGGTGCCAACCACATACCAGGCATAGGTTATTATCTATCAACAAGGCATAATGCCACCTCTGAAGGGAGTCAGACATGAACATCAAATAGGGTGCGGGTCTCGCCAGAAGGGCGCTAACAAACTCACAGGTTGCACACCGCAAACAGGTGAACAACAATACACAAACATCTAATAGAGCAAGGGCCACGCCAGAAGGGCAGTAACAGACCCACAAGTTGCGCACCGCACTCAGGTGAACAACAATACGTGAAGTGCCAAGGTTCCACAAGAATAACTAACCATCACCTAACTAGCTCTTGACATCGGACATGGAACAATCTAAATCCCCCCCTTACCCGCCTGATGGCACAGCAGACCACAACACAGTCATACAGGCTAAGGAATAAGGCACTCCAATGAAACCAATGGTCTTAAGGACCAAGTAGAAAAACAAGAGATTCGTATGATCGCTCATGACATTCTCAACATGACCTTGCCTATGAAAACCTAACCTAATTATACATTTATATAGTTAATAAACACAAGAGAGACAGACACACCTAGCTTGTAAGAAAAATCCCTTTTACTTTACAGGATAGGACTTATGGCCTCCTATTCCCTTCTAAAGAAAAAGTTTATAATTTACAAGTTATTTCCATCAGTCCGATAAATCTAACGGCACCATCGTCGAGACCACAATGTCTTGTTGTACTGTAGATCGGAGAGACGTCGGTCGTCGAATATTAGATTGGAACTGTATATTGTTCCCAGCGGACCAAGGCATTTTATACTGGTTGAACAGACGAACCAGGGGTGGGGGGGCTTAGAAGCATCTCTCGACGTTAAGAACAGCATGTAGGCACCTGGCCATGACGTAAACACCCTCACGAGCCACGATGAAATCCACTCAGTTCGTTAGATAGTTTAGTTGAGTCGAGTCTAGAGTTGAATGGAGTTTCGTGTGTGCAACTCTTCTGACGGAGCCGTTCTTACGCAGCAATGTTCCCGAGGTGTGGTATGTAGCAAATTATGTTATAACATAACTAGATATCCATATATATGTTATTACATGAATGGATTTACTTTAGCTGATTTAGTCTATACGGGCAAGGACTGGTTAACCCGCTAAAGGTTGTTAAATTAGGTTTAAGTTGGGATTAAAACTCTCAGTGGTCCACACCTTCATATTTACTATCATCACATCATCTTATTTCGGGTATAAAGTGTAGACAACATCCAAGGTATACTCTGGGAAACGCTCTGTTCCACCAGAGCTGCTAATAGTCTACATACAGGTGAATGAAGTGGATGTAATGTCCATCCTGATCAGCAATGCCGTACGCTTTAAAAAAAAAAAGTGGAAGGCAATGTTGCCTGGGTTGGTTCTCACCAACTCACTCCCCTAGATGCCTACATCACTTAGGAATATATTTCCGTTGGTGGGTGGCCAATGATTGATAATAACACTTCACAAGTAAATTTTTTTCTAATTCTGCTTACCCAGGTAACAAGCACCCATGTCGCCTCACTGTTATTTTTTTTATCACACTTCTTACTACCTGTTCAGATTATATTATAATTACTCTATAGGGGTATGAATGAAGAAGGAAGCATTTTAGAGGTAATATTCCCCCATGTGCATGAAATAGAGTGGGAAACTATTTAGGGAAAACCACCTTCAGGAGACCAATTAACTATATAAAATATATATATATATATGGTTAATTGGTCTCTATATATATATATATTATTACAAAAAGTATGTAATCTTTTTCTTGCAACAATGGTGTTAATGTTATTTGAATCTTAAATCTTATGCCAAAGTAACTTTTATAAATGTTGACAAATGAGTGTCCGTCTGTAAGCTGAGATCTCTCAGCCTTTGGTTTCATTTCATGTGAGAAAAATTTTTTAATATATGTCTGTGCTGCCAATATTGCACATATTTTGAGAATTTTGGAATTGTCAAGGTAAGAATAAATATTTGGTACACCAACCTCGCATGCCAGAATTATCCAAAATACAATAAATTCTCAAATATCACGTTCCAAAATGTTGTATCTTCTTGAAGTTACAGTAGCCCATGGCTTCTTTGGTGCTTAGTGACAGCTGACGGCTTTGGAAAAATTACCA
The DNA here is from genome assembly GCA_039000515.1 of Timema cristinae. Taxonomy (NCBI): domain Eukaryota; kingdom Metazoa; phylum Arthropoda; class Insecta; order Phasmatodea; family Timematidae; genus Timema; species Timema cristinae. The sequence goes on along the minus strand of JBCFYV010002255.1, from coordinate 20,082,528 downwards.
GACCAAATTATGTATCCCTACACCGAAACCATATGATCTTCAAAAACATGTGTTTAGCAGCTGTCAGTTCTGACAGTCAAAATTTAGGATATAACTAAATGTTGACTATCAGAAGTCAGCTGTGAACTGTCAGTCAGCACCAAAAAGCCACGGGGCTACTATAGTAAAAAGAAGAATAGGTAGGGAGACATGGTGGTTCATCATAAAGTCTGCACAAAAACATGGTCAGAGCCGCATTCAGAAAGTTTGACATGTCTGACTTAGACCATTCGACACAGAATGGGTGTTAAAATCTTGACATTGTTATTATTTGTATTTGAAATTTTGATGGAACGTGTTCATAGTATATTATTTCCTAACTTCACTAACCATGTAAGCTTACCTTCCATGGCATTACAATAGCACAGCCTATAATATAGTGAAGCTCATCAAGGTAAGACTGCTACCTTTCAGGGTAAATGGAGTTTACAATATAATTAAAGCTCGCTTGTATTTGAAATATTAAAATTGATCAAATACTTCCTTGATTGTCTTCTTAAGACAACAACCAAAGGTTGGTTTGATGGGATTTCTATCCATCCAATGCTAGGCATGCTCTCAGCCCTTCGCTGTTAAGTGCTGCCTGCATCATCTATGGCGTTCAGAAAGTGTGGTGTTTCCTCGTTGCCTTACACATTGAGTTTCTATGAGCCAGTGGAAAGGACCTGCCAATTTTTCCGGGAAAGGTATTTATTTTCACATAACTTCCAGGGTTCTTTTACATGCCAAAATCACATGGGACCAACGGCTTTACTTCTCTTCCGAAATAGGTTGTGCTACAGATTTTTATCGTTCAGTTAGGTTTTTAACCCATGAACATTGGTTCCGAAGGTGAGCACTTTACCCAAGACCACCAAGGTCGACACTTCTTCAATATGGGTATCAATTAACCATCTTGTCCGCCATATAATTTGAATATCTGTTTGCCGAGAGTAACCATGAAATGGGATTGTGAAAAACGCATGTGATTTTAATTGAACTAGTAGGAATTTTCTGTTATTTTCTTAAGTTGACAGAAGTAATTAAAACCATGGTATGTGAGTTCCCCTTTATGTCCTACTTAGTCCCTGTTTCTCTGATTTGCGCTGCTAGTGAACAATGGGTTTGAATAGTATAAAAAATTAAGAACACAAGATTTTGCCTGACCAAAAGGGTGAGGTATAGTCTAAATATAATAGCCCATTTCACAGCCAATTATACAGGGCACTACTCATACAAAACCACACTCAAACCAGAAAAGGCAGTCCCAAATATAGTTTTCTACATTCTTCATTCAAATCGCAAATTAGAATCAGTAACAGTTTTTTTTAAACTGATTATTGACAAATATATATAAAAAGGTAATATGCATTAGGCATTTTGACCAAATATAAATCAATATAATTTTATATACTACACAGTGTTTTTGTTCAATGCACTTTATTTCATACAAGTCTATATCAATAAATTTATTTGGTTACATACTAATTTTTTAAATCAAAACAAAATTTTACCTCATGTTATTTAGCTTTCGATTTTATTTTTATTTCCAAAACTGTACCACATTAAAAATAAATTAAACTAGGATTTGAAATCTAAACGACTATGCTAGATTAGGAATTATGGAAAATAAGATGATACCCATCTCTAGCTTAACTTCTTTTCATACACTTAAGAGAGAATGAATGTCATATACAATTCACTAAAATCGACAGGACATGTGCATTAAGTGCTTGTAAAATTACAATAAGTACAGTCATATTTTATGTATACAAATCTTCTCTGAGAGCTAGTAATCTCTCAGCTCTAACTTAACATATTCACAAGTCAAGTCGTGTTATCTGATATTGTCACTGTTTAAATTATCACTACCTATAAAATAACAATAATAATTTATTTAAATTAATTGAAACTTGGCTTAGCATGCCACTGCTCTACTACTTTGCTATCTGGGGTTCGTCCATAAGGATAGTGCCTTAATTACAATGATTTCCAGCCTTTGTGTTGATATTCATTTATAATAATATAGTTAAATATTATCAACTTTGGCCACAAAAAAAAAAAAATTTTTTATTCTTAAGGTTTCTTCTTATCAAAGTTCTACTATAGCTATTTTTATTTTCTTCTAGATGTGGATTTTCTCTCTGGGTGTGACCATAACTCAGGCCTCTTCCTCGTGGGGTACACTGAGTCCCAACATTAGGTCGGCCCTGGGCTCAATGACCGAGACTGACCCGCTCGACGAGCCTCCCTTATGAATCTTCTGGACGTAAGTTACATTGTGTTGCTGTTATTGAGCTATATACTACTAGCTAGTTAATATATTATATTGATTGTTTCTATAAATAACAAATGGTTTGTTTGTTCAGCTTGTTTCACTATCGATTCTAACTATCTGAATATTTGCGATAATGGGTTAGAGGTGAGAAATATATAATTTATATGATGTACCTCCACAGTTTTTTATCTACATTTTTTAAAAACTAACACAATGATTAGAATTTTATGTATTGAGCTTTTAAACACAATCATTATACTAGTTTTATTAATCATAAAATCCCTCATCTTAAAAAAAAACCTGATGGTGTGCCTTTACAATTTTAGCACCTTTTACAGTGTGCCTTGAAAAAGTTATTAATTAAAAAGAATTCCAAGCTAGCATTTTATTAATGACAAAAAGAAAAGAGGCACCCTAATAATTACAATAAGACTAACCCTAGATTTTTTACCAACAATTTTAACTTATTTGAAAAAATGTTGTTAATGTTGTGCTTTAAACCTTATGCCAAAGTCATTTGTTTAAGTTTTGAAATATGTGTAACCGAAGGTCGAGATATCTTGGGAAGATATAGATTTAGTAAAAATAACCAAACCTGCCAGAACTCTCCAAACTATTCTAAATTCCAAGCATCACAAATCAAAATATTGCATTCACTCAATGTCTATAAGGAAAATAATTGAGTTACATTTTATAATGCCTGCCTTAGACCATGCAACTACCAAATTGGTCTAAATATGATATTAAAACATGTTTATAAGCTAGTTATAAACAATAATATGTCACCATCCCCTCTCTTTACTTGCATATGGGCCTTAGAATATGTCAGGATGTGCAATGGCCGACAATGAGGGGGAGGTGATGTGGTATATTTGTATGGGTTCCTGATTGATGTTAAACTTGGGTTTTAAATAGGTTTATTGCAAATGGATGTTGGTAGTGATATTAGAATGAAAGAACTTAGACAATACTCAGAAGCTTGTGACAGAACGAGGAATTCCCCATGGCCTGTCTGACTACTAGGTAATCTCTACATGGTTCTGACCCCGGTACCCTGGGCTCGAGCAGCAGCCCTCAAGATAAATACTGATGAACCGACGTCCTGGCCCGTGTAGTCCCGAATTGGGCAGAGTGACCCCTAGACTTCGGTGTTGATTAGTCAGCCATGATGGCTAGTTCCCCTATATTTTATCCGGCCCTTGCCTAGTTTCTCACTAAGAAATGCTGACAACACCTTCGGGGTCAGCGCCTCTAGTTTATTTGTTTATAGAATAATCAAAACAACCTGCAACACTCGTTTTATCATTCACAACTCATAACAAACAATATTACACAAACTTGCCTTCCAATTTAGGCCATGCATTTACAAACACGATAAAATATATTCTGCTTTAGTCAAGCATTCGAGATGTAGAGTGGAGGGTACTGGAAACTACCCCTTTCCCCCAACCTCCCCGTAAGGTCGTAAATAATTTTAATAAAAGCAAAATATAAAAATATGTACAGCCATAAATTAGAGCACAGAAGATGTGTTGAATATATAGAGTACATGATTAAGATCGAGCTTTAAGTACAGAAATAATAATAATACGTGTTCTTCCCCCCTCCTCCTTTACCCTGCCCTCCCTTCCCAAAAATAAGTATTTTCATTGGTGAGGTCTCCATGTTGTCTGACACATTTATTACTACTCTTTTTCTCAAAAGGTCTCTTCTTTATCAGACCAGAATGTCCTAGGTGTGATTGAGGTGCAATTTATCCAACAGCACAGGGAAAGATAAAAGTATTTTTGATTGGTTCAAAGCTTGTACTATTATGTCCTTTCATTACTTTCTCGAGGGCTCTCTTTCTCATATGATAGCTTCTCTTTTCATTTTGCTCTAATTCTCTTCTCAAACCTTATACCTTCCCTCACCTCTTCCTTCCACGTTCCTCTTCTGTCTGATTGTGTCAAGTAGTTTCTTTATTGTGACGAGTTCCTCAGGCCAAATGCACTTATACAGGTAAAAAAAACAATACTTTTGCTTTCCTCTTTTCCTCGGTTTATTTATCTTAATTTTAACACTCTCTAAGGTTTGTTGGCAAATAAGAGTAATATTAAGGCTAAATCTATGTGTAGATATCTAAACTAATATACTGAGGCAATTATTTATTTATTTGAAGAAAAAAAGGTTTTTTGTAATGAACACTGGTAAAACACGCAACTCAACTTTTGTTATCTTACATCCCACCTTGACAACTGGATTTATGTTTTGCAACCATCATAAGAGCTTAATACAACTTAGTAAATCATTGTACAAACTTTATTATTTTGTGTTTCATTGGTATAGAGTTTCTAATCTAAGCATTTAATATGTTTGACAATTTGTTGCTTTACAATAAGGTTGTAACTTAATTACTTAACTTAATGGTGTTGTCTTCTTTGATGCAATGGCAAATCAAGATAGGATTTCCCATGTTAATGTACTTACATTTTATTGGGTCACTTTTAAAGATATAACATTGAAATAAAAATCATAAAATTTTAAGCATCTCTAAAAATAGTCTTACAGTTTCACAAATGATATTTTTGATCTTGAAGTAACTTCTTTTGTAAACTATTTTTTTTACCATCAACAACTCAGGCTATTTGGTTTATTTAAGAAATTGGTCAATAGGTTTCCTTCTGTCAGGATTTATATTAAAAAGGTTATGGTATTATGTTTATCTATAATAGGAAAAAATAAAAGAGATAATTATATTGGATTACAAACCAATGCTATCCAGACATGAATTGTCTACTGTAGAGTGTAGATAATGTTTATGTCAATCAGTGAAAGAGGTGAAGTGTTTTCAGCAAATAAACAAGTTCTCTTAGGGTGAACTACTTAATTTCTTCCTTTCCTTTATAGTTTTTACATTGGGTATTAGTGCTTAAAATGTACTTAGGCTAGTCAAGTTAAGATACAATGCACTTTGCAAAATAACTTTGAAATCACCAAGTTGGCACCGTTGTTAAACTAAACTTTCTCTAAAACAATTTATCGATAATAAATATTTGTCTTATGAATCCAATATTAATATGTATACATTAATTATCTTATCTGAAATACCAATAGTGTTTTGGCCTCTATTCCAATTTCCAATATGGGTAATTTGATTCTGACTGTATATACATTGGAACTTATTTATTTACCTATTATCTCTTGTTACCTTGGGTTGTATTGCTAATAGCCATCCCATACATGCCTCAATAGTACATATAATATTAATCAATAGTGGTGTTGTCATATTGTTTATCGAGGCGCCCTCTAAAATTGATTACCAGATGGCTGGGCAAACAATGAATATTGGTGGAACTAAGTCTCTTATATTTAATGAAGATGTAGAACCCATTAGTTGAATATATGAAACAATTAGTAAAATTCTATACCCCTCACAATTAGTAAAATTGATTTGATTCGATTAAAATTTTTATATACTTCATTATTTATTTCAACTTAAAATAACTAACAGATTTGTTATTTATTGGTCATCTTGTTCATGATAGAACACTAGAACTTATATAAGTGTATTTTTTAGAGTATGATGTGACACTGTCAGTGAATTGATTAATTTTGCTTCTCTACCGGCCAAAAACCAACATTTACTCAATTCTTGAAAATTGGGTTATCACAGCATTAGCATATGCCAAGTATAGTGCCAAGTTTCAGAAATTATATTTATAACTAAGTTTGCTCATAGATCAATTTTTGTTTGTTTATGCCTTTATATCTGTATGGGCTAACCACATTCGATTAAACTAATGGGTTAGAGATGAGGTCAGAATTTAGAAAATGTATATATATCCATTTGAGTAAAAGGAAAGTGAGCGTGGGAAACCATTTTGAAAAATAAACCCAGTACAAATAGCAGGGATTCAAACTCTGACCTTTCACTCACTGGCAAACTAGAGTAGATGAGCTTGACGTTTAGTCTGTGTACCCACCGGTATGAGTATAGTTTTTAATTCGAAGTTTATAAAGTATGGAGTAAAAGGGGTATAAAAAAGTATGATCTATTAAAATGCTCCTTTTAGTAGGCCCTAAACGTCGCCTCAAAACAAAATTAAGTAATTTTAGCGCCTCTCTTCGCTAACCACTTCACCTATTGATTGGTGTTTGATGCGTCCCACATCGTATGATTGAATTTTTTTTAAGTTCACCAACCACTCCCCTTAGTAATTGGTGTTTGACACGGTTTGCGTCATATAATTGAATTTTGTCACGCAAAGGCCCTAGGTTTTTCCATCTTTTGATGTAATTTGACGTTCACTTCCCACCTCTTTGCCTTGTGTTTATTTTATTATTTTACTGACTCATTAACTCACTTACCTCTAAACTTGTTACAACAGACATGGCTTGAAGTTTTCAGTTTCTTAGGTAGAAATATTTTGAAACTTAATTTTTAACAGTTTTTTATATTTGCTGTGTTCTTTTTTTTTTTATTCAAGTCAGGTTACGTATAAAGGATTCAATTGTGGACAATGAAGAGCACTCAGTCATACCTTTAACATTGTCATACAAACATATCTTGAGGTTCTTAAATATTCATGTCCATGTCACACGATTCATGAAGTGACAGACCACAGAAATATCCAGCTGTAACCAGTCTAACAAGACCTTATATGAATACTTACATAGTATGTAGCATTGATTACAATAATTCCTAACTAATATTATATGTAATTTATTACTCAATATAATCTTCACTTTTCATTAATTCTTTCTAATTTTCGTTTTTTTTAGTTCAAACTAGTAGGGGAGAAAGTAAACCTTCAGGAATCCAATCTTTCTCTTACTATTGACATTCCTAAACAAAATTAATACTACAATATATGAAAAGGGCTTTTGGCTTCAAAACTGTTCTCAACTGATAAAATTTCAAAATATGTCTGAATTTCTATGTTTAAAACCGACACCTTCACAGCTGTTGGATGAAATTATTTTTTACGGACCATTTTAGATAAATTCTTTATATTTTACCAACTTCTTTATTTATTTGTTTTCTCCCATGTGCTCATTAGTGCTCATTTCAGTTGTATACTTACATTTGATTTACTTTGATCCATTTTGTCAACAATACATTATGCTTATTTACATCACTCACTGTTTTCAAGTTAGAGAAATAGAATGCTTTAAGATATTTTGCATCTATTATTGGTTTATCTCAGCGGTGGCTTGTACAGTTGAGTCATAACTTGATGAGACCATACTTGTAGATTGTTCCTTTTTGTTCACTATTGTTCTGGTGCAATAATTCACCTTACTATACATCATTGGGGCATATAGTGGTATATCGAGGGGGAAAAGGGAGTATTGGGTTCCAGACTTTCCCAAAGAGAACTTAACCATGTATTTTTTCTAAGCCACCTCAATACCTAGAGTCCTAGAATAGTAGCTTATCAAAGTCATGTAGATTTTATAACACCTATTATCACAATTATTTGGTCTGTTGGAGGATTTCACCACAAGCCACCGCAGTTAAGGCAACCTATTCTTCTTATCACCCCCACCCCTCGGACCCCAAAAAATGAGTATAGTTATGCACTGGTAGCTTTTACATTTTAGCCAGCCGAGGATCGTCTTGATGATATTGTACTGCAATACCTCAGCTTTCGCCACTTTGTTTGAGTTTTGTCACTGTCCTTTTTCGGGTTTAAATTATAACCATGTTTCCAAATTTTGTTGCTTGCTACGCTCTTTCATACCCCCATGCGATAATATTTCTTTCATCGTTCAGTCTTTTAATATAAGTTTTTTGGTTCACACGTTTTTTTTAATTGTCTCCATTTAATTCCTTATATTTGACATTAAATATATTAATACTACTTATTTTTGAAATTAAAATAACTAAATTATGCATAGCTCATGAATTTGCAAGCTAAATTAAGAATATACTTTTACTTTCATCAGTGTTCTGGTCCATAATCCGCTGTATTTCTGTGCTTGCAAATTGTTATTTAGTTTAATATCATACTAATACGCACAATTCCGTTGTGCACACATTCACATATCACTTTTTAACCTTAGAAATGTTTGTGATTGGTAAGTGATAGCTATGGTGAAGAAAATGTACAAGTACAGTTTCAGCCAGAAACACTTGTCTTACATTCATTCTCAACTTATCAGAGCTTAGCTATAGTTTCCAAATTATCGAGTCGAAAGTTCCCTCCTCAAACTCTCGCTGTTAGAATTAACCTTATTAAGTTCTTGTAGCTTAGTCTTCAAAAAGTCAAAAGTAATCGAGTTACTGTCTTGATTCATTTACTGTGCCCTTTCATGCAGATATCGAAACACTTTATTTACTTCCTTGTTCTAATTTTCTTATGTTTATTTCTGCCTTTGTCTTACTATTATGGTATTAATGTAAAAATATTGACAGTTTTCTATGGTAAAATATAATTTTAAATCTAATTACAAATTTAATTCCTGTAAGTGTCACTTGAGGTTCATCCTGATCTATTATAGAACTCAACCTCATTTCATATCAAGTATAACATTAGTATAAGTAACTTTCAAATTGTAAGAACGGCTCTGAGATGAAATTTTCAGAGCACTAGTAGTTTTATAAACAGTAGACCTCGCTCACGCCATTCAAAAAATGTTACGTACACTACATCTAGCCTGAAAAATAACAGACCTACCTTGACGGATCACACTATGACCCTGTCTTATAATACTCATTATTGAAACACATTTTGAAAGTTTAATAAGAAGCAATTATTATAATATTATGAGAAATCAATCAAATGATAGTATTAAAATAAATTGATTAAAATAAAAAATTGTTGATACAATGGAACTCTTTTATCCGGCCTAGCTGGGATCGGGTGCCATCTGGATTAACAAAAATCTTGATAGTTAGGAAATTGTAGGAAAAACGCATTAAACAATATATATTTACTACATCTTACCAATTATTTTCACAATAACAAATTATAAAATACTTGAGTTATGTTATAACCACTATTCACTCATAAATAAGCAGTGCACTCATGCAGACATTTCACGGTCATAAGTCTCATAAAAATGTGTTTTAAAAAAATGCGAAATTTCAGAATTTCAGTACATATATTCTAGAAATCTGGATCATTGAGGGCTGGATGAACAAGGTTCCACTCTAAATGGTTATATAATAATTAAAATCCAATAAAAAATAATTAAAGGGCAATACAGTAATATAGAATATTGAAAAATCATAAACATGTACATATAAGTTATAGAACCCTTGTTAAATTACAAACATAGTATAACATGATGAAACAATAATTAGGTTCTTATTAAATCAAATGTGTCCTTGTAAAGGTTAGTTTTAGAATGTTTGAAAAACTTTTATAACTTTATAATTTGACATGTGGATAATGCTAAACAAAAGATTTCTCCTGGGGTTTCAAGTTGATTTTTTTTTTTTTTTTTTTTTTGTGATCAAGTTATACAGAAGACAAGTATACTTTATTCACACTGTCTAATCGGTCATCTCGTAATAAATGTCAACATTTGAAAAAAATACACTGTAGATACTCAATCAATTGCTTATGATTTTAAATTCAAATCACTTGAGATGAGCTATTAAATGAAAAACCATTTAAGTGTTGATGTATTAAAACACATAACCAGATTGTAAAACTATGTACATACGTTGTTCTGCCTGGATTCAAATAATCTCCTTGCCAAATTTTATTAAAATTGTTCCATACATTTGGCAGTTATAGGGAGCAGAGAAACAGATTTTTGAGGGGCCGCCATCTTTAAATGGAAAATCCAGAACGAAAAACGATGTGCATGTTTTGCTTGCCCTAGATTCAAATAATCTCCCTGCCAAATTTCATTAAAATTGGTCTACACATTTGGCAGTTATTGTGGAACAGAGAGACAGATTTTTTTTGGTGGCCGCCATCTTTAAATGGAAAACCCAGATTGAAAAATGATGTGCATAGCTTGCTCGACTAGGTTAAAAGAATCTCCCCGCCAACTTTCAGTCAAATTGGTCCATGCCTTCAACATTTATTGCAGAACAAAGATACGGACAGACCAAACGCCAAACGGTCAAGCTAAAACATAACTTCACTACACTTAGAGTCAATAAACACATTGAACTTTTTAATAAACAATTTTCTTTTAATTCAAATCTTTGTCTTAGTTCTTATCTTTGTAATACTTTGTTTTGAATCCTATTGAGGTTGAGTGCATATGCATAGCTAAAATTGATATAGATTGACGGCACCCAGGGCAAATAAAAAACTGTCACCTCTTTAAAACTGTTTATTTTGTAATGTGGCTGAGTTCATGTATTAGTACTCAAACAGGTTACTTTTTATATAAAACCAGATACCAACTATGAAAACAAAATAAACTTTTATTGTTTAAAAGAATGAAACTTATATTGTTGCCAATATTGCTAGTGAATTTGACTCCCAGGACATGTGCCCCACCTGCCTCATGCTAATTACGCCACTGCTCAAGTGATTCATATTTTTACTACAAGTTACTCTCAAACACTAATAATTAGAATAGTATTAATCATATTATAAATATTGCAATAAATTTACAAAACAATCATTTTATTTGTGTTAAAAGAGAAATGGATTTTAAATTGATTAAATACAACTTTAATTCTTTACTGTAGTATGCAAAATGCAAACGTCACTGTTTAGGAAAATAGCTATTGAAGTTTGTTTTATAGTTTGCTTCTCTACCTTATGGTGAGTTCATGCCAAAAGCATGTTATATATGTCAGATAATGAATGGTCGGATAATCGAGATTCTATTTATACTTGTAAATGAAAACTGTGTTTTTGCTGGCAGGATACCTGCTTGGGAACAAAAATTGATATTGTCTATTAGAAAATTTTGGAAATTCAAGGAATTTTCAACTTAATTTATGCTGGACACAATGAGAACTGTGGTAATCCATAAAATAATAATTTGGATTTATTAGCTAAATAACTTTTTTTTTAATTAGAATGGAAACAAACAAACTAGAATTTGAAGTAAAAAACTTACCATAGTACCTTATTATATTGTTTGTATATAGATTCAATGTCTGGTTGTATCCAATTATGTTATACAATAGTAACCTAATTGCAAAATTTTTATAAGAATGACACAAGTTTATTTGTAATCAGACTATCCCCAATATTTCCCAAGGACTTACCTCTCCCCAGGCTATATTGACTGACCACATAAAATAGATGTACAGAAATCCATAAAGCTAAGAGGATTTATATTCGATTATCTTGGTTTCTCGATGTTCTCGCAATGTCGAATTCCCTTCTGCTTAGACTTGTGGTCTTCTCTCACGCACTGATTGGATTAACACTGTCCCTTAGGGGATTCTCTAGCCCTACTCTGAGTTCACTGACGTTGAGTAGGAAGAGGGCTGCAACTTGGTTAGTTTGTCACTAAATCAGGGCTAGAGGAAGTTGGAAATCCTTGAAAAGCTCACTCACAATTACTATGATTCATCTAAAATTTATTTTAAAAAAATTCTTTTTTAAACTATTACCTGCTTTGTGGCCATATGATCTAAGGTGTCACCTAGATGTTATACTAGACTGCCGATAATAGGCTGATCGGGGTTTGAATCTCAGTTGGGTGTAGTGTTGGTTTTCTACTCTTCCTCCACAAGATTGCAGTTACATGTCTTCTAAAGTCAACCTTCCTCATCCCTAACTCATTAACCTAATTAGTAAATATTTGTTTAGCCTGAAAAGGTAGTAAGACATGGTGCTATATATAATTAGCTTTTATCATCATCAATATTTTATTTTTATTTAGTTTTATTATTAAAAATCTTTCTCTTCAAACATTTACATTTGTATCGCCGGTTATAGGCCTTAAGAGCATTATGACCTCCAAATCACATCTATACTATTAGGAACCGAACTTTAAAACATTCAGTCTTGAGAACTTTAAACCATCCATATTTATTGTTTTGAAACTTTAAACTCTTATCTTATCTTGCCCGCCTCTACTTGGCACCAGCCAGGATTTAAACTACATACATTATAAAAAGGAGTTCTAACACCTTTTAAAACATCTAATTTGTTTTTATTAACGTATTTATAATACGTTTTCAGAACAACGTTTCAAACAAACTCACAAACTAAACTGAGAAATTACACTTAGGATCAAACACCCTTTCCCACTGCTAGGAATTTAATCATCTGTATATAATGAAAACATTTACTTAGTTAAATATTATGCATCACTTGGGATCAAACCATTGTCTCTTATAAATGCAGTCAGCCTTATTTACAGAAACAAGCGCTTTTTTATTATTATATTATTATTTATATATTTCAAATTATAATATTGAAATGTTTATTATCATTTAAAATGGTTCAGTGAAATAAAATTATAACGATTATGCTATTGCTATCATGAGGGTGTAATGTGAATTAATAGTCTTAACTTCCTAACTAAACTTCCATAAGTTGAAGTTCCCATCAAAGCTCAAGTTCTTTCTTGGAAAAGAATTTCTTTAAATTTTTGCTAAGCTTCTGTGCTACTTTATGCTACAACTTTCAAAATATAAATTAAATACAATTAACTTTGGATAAAATTTTCACCAATTTAAATTTTGTTTTCTTATTTTCCTTGGCAATCCAAGTTAGGGAAGTTTAACTATAGGACTATTAAGTATTGTTGATATAGTATACAATAGCGGCTAACGCATGTTAGTAAAAATAATGCAATCATTTGTGCCTAGAGGGTGTCATGTGGTCAGTACAACAACCCATTAGACATTAATCTCAGTTTTCTAGACTGGAGCCACTACTTCTTTATCCAAGCAGTTCCCCGATTGTCCCCACGAGATTGAGTTTGAGCTCACTCCAGACTCATAACTTCACAAAAAAATCTGGAAGTGCCAAGGATCAAACCTGAAACCTCTGGATCTGTAACCAGAACTTCTGACCACTAGACCACATTTAAGTGGTCATAAACTGGTGTATGTATGTTTTTATATGAGCCAAAAGGATTAAATCATGACCAATTGATTACATCAAATAGTTGTGTGAATGGGAGCTGTAAATAGAAACTAATATCACATGTTGTTTTTCCTCTATAAGTTTGCAATAACTGGTAAACAACTCTCATATTATGCTAGCATAGAACCACTGCATGGCATGTATATAATAACTGTATTCGACAAAAATTGATCAATTTCACAGCTACTTCAAATTGATTTAAATTTCAATCAGTAATATGTTGTCTATTTAATAATCATATTTGATTCACACTTATCAATTTTAAGTTAAATTTTATTGATTTAAATTCAATCCATAATATGCAGGCTATTTAAACACTTAAATTAATCAAATTTCACAGCTACCTTTTGGATTTTATTGATATAATTCACTCCATAATATGTTTTTAATAACTGTATTTGACTCACATTAATCAATTTCAGAGTTAGCTTTTATTGATTTAATTAATTGATTATTTAAAGAGTTAATATTAAAAAATGCATTTATGAACACTTCACAAACTATTATTTGCATTGCAGATTCCCTTGCACCTGTGTATTAACCCTAAAATACTATCTACATTTTTATTTTACTGCTTTATATATAAGCAGTTTTCCCCCAACTGTGCTTTCTTTCTCAATACAATCAATGCTCAGGAGGAATCGATTATATCTGCCATTAGCAAGCATTTACACATAAATAAAGTATTTTTAAATTTATGTAAATTGTGTCCAAATTCAATCACATTTTAAATTAAATTAATTTATCTAATTTTTATCAAGTTTTACTATATGGATACATAATGCTCTACCTAGTACTTTAGTGCTAAACATGCATGTTTTGTTAACGTTCGCCATATTTATGACACCAGGGTTGTTCTTTTTTTAGGTTTCTTTTTTTTTCTGTCCCCCATGTTTCAGTTCACGTATATATTTCAAAACTAAATATAATTATTTAATACGATTTTTCTCTTCATTATTTACACAAAACATACTAAGTGCCTTACTTAATTAATATATTTTTGAGTAAACAATTGCTGAAGGATTTTTGTCTATAATATAATAAAAGCTTTAAATTTTAAAATAAATTATCTATTTATATTTCAAACCAAAATAGGAGGAAACGATAAAAAAAAACTATAGCTGTTTCGTTAAAAACAAATTTTCAACCTTAATTATCAATTTTCTCAAAACAAAATACAATAAACAATGCACTTCATTAATTATTTTAAATAAAGTTGAGGTGAGAACCCAATATGGTTATCATAAACTAATACTTATGTTAAAACTAATGTTTTCAATTGCTTACAAAATCGTGAACAATTCATATGTGCCTATACACCAATAAAATCATGAACTTAACCATACTTTGTGTTGTGGATTCTGGTTAATTGGGGCACCGGTTAATCGGGAGGCTTTTTATTTGGGACACAATTCTAAGAACAGAAACAAAAGAAGTACTTAACCTGAATTTTTCCCACTTAGTTGGGGCAGTGAGGTTGTTATTGAGACACAAACTGTGTGTGAATGGCACACATGCTTATAACATAATGATCATCTGGTAGCAGCCAAGTCAGTTATTGTGAAGTTATGCTGTAGGGTGGTTTTATTGTGAGTGTTTTATGCCATGGTATTAATCGGCTTGACAATCACCTTCAATGCCAAGATGAAGAAAATTATTACGAACAAATTTCGGCAAAACACTTCGACACCAGAAAACCAAGAAAATGATAACAATGATATGCCGAAATGCATGACTAACCAGAATTCCAAGAAATAATTGCTGAATTTAGATGCTATTTCATGCAGGAAGACAATGAAGGCAGTCCTATGCCAATTTTGTTCAACTGCAATCCATAAATAGAACATACACTTGATAGTTTTCTCAAAGTAATAATCCTTATTAATGTGTAACCTTTGATTGACACAGTTATTATTTGATTTATATTAATTTTAAATATTTACATTATATTTTTCCTTTCACTTTAATTATTCTTGAATAATGCTTGTACCAAAATAAATTAAATAAAGTGTGCTTTTGTTAAATTTCACATCCCTTTTATTTCATTCATACCATTTTTCCTCTGTTAGAATTTTTTTTCAGCTCAATTATTAAAATATGCTTAATGAAGCCAAAGGAATCTAGTCTCTATGAGGCTCAATTAACAGGAATCCACGGTATGTAGATATTTTATGGAAGCTCAACATATAGGATAGGCCCCAGTCATTTGGCTGTTAATCATGTGTGGTGTAAGTAATATATAATTAAAAATCAATTTTCTCCACATAACTTAAAACTAATAATGTTCAATGAATCTACAACAAAAACAACAAGTTCAATAGCACACTAATGCACAAAGCTTTGTTGTTTTATGCTTTTTGTTTTTTTCCTGCCACCAAGTACATCTAAGATATTGTCAAGCATTGTGCACAGATATTTATTAATATTCTTTTATTCATTATTATATACATTTAATATCAGACACACACGTTATTTAAGAAAATGTGTATGTTTTTATATCGATTTTATAGATAAACACAAGGTTTTATTTTTAAAAAAACACATATTTCTTTACATGTTAAACTGCAACAACAATAATTATAAAGCCACAATCCTTTAAATTCATTAAATAAACAAATATAGTTTTCTAACTGACCAGTTTGTAATTGATTTAAGTTATGATTGATCACTCACCGGAATTTTGCAAAGTACACTACACTTATCAGTTTCGACAAGGTTGACTTAACCATATGGTTTACTTGCATTTCTACTCTCTATTTGTAAACATTTGTTCATAGACCCAGCTGGTTTTTAGCTTTAATAACATGAAACTGATGGCTGTCACTTAATTACTGCTAAACAACATTGGTGGACATGTGGACTAAACATAAACCTTTTCTACTCTAGTTTTCTGGTAAAGAGAAGGTGGAAATTAGAATCTCGACCGTGTGTACTGTGGATGTTTTATAAAACCAAATGGTCCACCACTTTCTCCTCTCAAATGTGGCTACATTTCTTCTGAATTCTAACTTACTCATCTCTAACATCATATTTAAATTAAATGTGGCTTTTCTAATGGCTAGTAAGAGACAGTGCAAATATAAATGTTATTGTTTCTTAGAGAGTGAGAAAATGGGAAACAAATATTGGATGATTTTTTTTTTTTTTAATAGTCACTAACAAGTTGCTGCTATGTGCTGAAATTGTCTTATAATTATTGTAATTATGATACTTTTGTTGTTTTTGTTGCAAAACCTTCTTAAAACATGATAAAATCATTATTAACTAATATTACTTAACACATCTTTAAAGTAAAAAAAAAAATTGTTTAAATTTTAGGCTTGTACTAAGTTACTATGACCCACTTGAACCATTTGTGACAAGTATGTCAATACTTACAACTTTCAGTAAAATATTAAGTATTTACATTCAAAGGTACTTTTATACACGGCAAGGTTTCACGAAAACATATTTAAAACACACACTATATAGTTACATAAAATATATAACTTTGGTTAATTGGGAATTGCACAAGAATTACTAAATAGGTCATCAGTGCCCCAAGAGCAGAGAACAACATGGCACAATCCATTGTAAAGAATCTGCTGGCAGTGAACTGGACCTTCCTGTTGGTGATTTGTTGCAAGAACAGTTGTACTTCTACCATAGTGGGCCGGCCCACATCTCTCAGGAGAGTCATTTTCTGCAGTAACACTAGGATGTAATTCGCCTCTGAGCTTGCGAAGTCACAACTCAACATCAGGAAACTGACATTCATAATAATGTTAAACACCCCATTTAAGAAGAAAGCCGCACGAGTGGTTATTACTGTTGTGAATACTAGCACCACAATCCAGTGCAGCATTTGTATTAGTTCTATGAAGTTGACTAGCAAGTTCAGCAACAGTAGAAGTCCAAACATCTCGTTGATCTTGTGGATGGCATCGCACAAACTACTGTTTGCTTGGCAAAGAGAATGTAGCCCCAAGTTGCGAGGTTGATCAGACAGAGAATCAATAGGAGCAATCTCACACACAGGTCGGGTGACGTCGAGGGTAAAAGATCTAGTCGAGAATCTATTACTAGTTCCAGTAGATGGTGCTCCTTCATGTTCATCACTTCTCTAGATGGCGAAAAACTTCAATATTTGTCCATTCAAGTGTTACAGCCTTTGTCTTATTAGTAGTGCCATATTACCAACAAGGATGTTAAATATAAAACTAACACACTGGACAAAGTGTACTAACACATTTGTGACACGAGCCCAAGGACCTCCTTAGAATACCGTCCCATGTTTAGTCATTTTAATTTTTTTCTGGCTGGACTATGACTCCCCCGACATCACGCGGTTTGCACAGGATCATGTAGTCATGTGAAAATAAAACATTGATATTTATTCAGGCCAATTATATATTTTTTTAGGCCTCTGTTGTTGGTTCCGCCCTAACAGAGTTCGTTATCTCAATGTTCTTTGGGGCGTGGAATATCAAAAGTTCAATTGAGGTAGAGATATATAAAAGACCCGATCTAGGAACGGCACGGTTGGTCGTCGCCTTTTAGAGGGGTACTCATTGTTCGAGCGTGGTCTTTCCGTCCTGTCACCCTGCAACCTCACCGAGTTATCATATGTAAGTACCACACCACTAACTTTAATACATTGTTAACATCATTATGTAATTCTTTTTTTTTTGTCTTGAATATACTGTAATACACATTGTTCCACTGACATCTTTTGACGCCCACCTTGTCCCAACTCCCATCAGGATCGGATCCAACTAGTGTGGAACCCATGACATGCCTCGTGGATTAACCACGCTACCGTCTTCCGTACTAGTTGGACGCATACGCAAGGGTCGTATGACACATTCATGATATATACTTCTAGCCAAGTTTGACTGAAAACTATGGTGTAAATGGAAATATATGGCATGATCACGAGACAAATAATAGCTAATTCCCAGGACAGAAAATGGTGCATTGCACAATAGACAGTGACTTTGTTTTGAATTAAAATGTTATCCATCCTATTGAAGGGATTCAAAATATTCCCATACCTTTCCCATAGACTACTTCATGTGGACCGAGTTATTAAAAACAGAACAATGACTGCGTGGAAACTTAAAGAAAAGTATTGAATACATGCCGATAAAAGTGATTTATTATCCAATTTGATTAAACTGTGTAATTTTATCATATACACTGGGATACTAGCAATAATAATTGCCATAAGTATATTGTTGTAAATCCTTCCTGTGATTGACACCTGGTACTTAATGAAACTGATTTTCCGCCCACCATTACAGTTTACAGAGTTATTATAGCCACTTGGCCATCTTGTGGTCCCATTGAAATCATAGATTTGAATGATATTGACATGAGCCAATCCAAACAGCTTACACGCATAGAGAAAGTGATTCATATTGGATTGTAGATATGTCATATTTGTTTCAGCGTTTTGTTACTTAATAGTTGCTACTTTTGGATTTCAAATTAATAGGTCTAATGTCAAACTAATATTGCTTGTTGGTACTTAATACTACTGAATTTTTAAAAGTTTAATATCATCAATTTCAAGGAACTGATCCAATTGGTGAGCTTTGGTTCTCAGTAGACCTACTTATGATATCACTATATTAGGTTGTATTCAGACAAAAAAAAAGAGCACACAGCCTTCATTTTGTTTACCCATTATACTAATCACATAAAATGCAATAACTCACTCAAGTGAAACTTAGTTGTATGTACTAAGGGTACTTTCTTTTATAAGCCTCTTCTATTAAGGCTTGGCCTATAAGCTGTCATGAATATTTATATAGCATTTACAATAATTTCATTACTAAGTGGCTATTAGTAAATTACCAATAAAACACTAGCCTCGATGAAAGGAAATTTACTTCAACTTACCAAACTAGACCCAAGTTTTTAAATAATTTTCAACAGAAGCCCAAATGACTCATCAGATATGTTAGACTTAATAAAATGGATTTGAAGATAAGTAAACAAATTTTTGTGGCTAAACTTTAGAATACTTAATTTACAAAAATGTTCAGCGATATGAAAAAACTGGAAATCAGAGGGGAGTTAAAAAAAAATTAAGTCAAGGGAACGCCATCAAAAGTATTTTAAAATTCAGCTACCCCCCCCCCCCCTTTTTTTTTTAATTATTAATCAAAATGTTTAAAAATAATATCCACTATTTTGTTAAAAAAAATCCCTTGGTATTTTAAGCTGTGAACAGATTAAATAAACACAGAAAATCTTTTAATGATCACATTTTTAATATAATTTGAGTCTTGGCCATATTCACAATCGTTGAGGTGTCGTTTTTGAAGCTGTTATTTACCCTTATACATGTTGTTGGATTAAATATTTTGTTTCCTAGATAACTATAACATTTTATTAAACAAGTTTTTTTTTTTTTTTTTTTTTAAGAAAACATATCTAGCTACTTATGGTATTAATTTCAGGTTTATAAAGTTTATATTGAATAGTTAAACATTTTTTCTTTCTATAGAATAACAACATATTTATTTATTATTAGAGATGGGTTGAATCCTATATTTCTCGAGTCCAAATTTTAAATTCTCTTTCGAATCCTTAAAAATTACAATTTAAGTTAGATTGATAATATTTAAAATTAAACTAAAAAAGTAGTTGGTTGTCGCTAACAAATGCATTTTTTTGTCATGTATTTTACATCCTAAACAACAAATAAAACACATTTTTAGTAAATGAATTATATTATTATCCTTTGTTATTCTCCCAACTACACAAGTTTATATAATACCTTTTACCAATTGGTTAAAATTGTTAAATCAAGTCATAGTTTTCATTATTGTATTCGAGAAACTTCTTTTTAGATTTGTATGAATCTTGAATCCATCAATACCAAGAGATTCGAAGATTCAAATGTCCCTTCTCTAGTTTTGTTTGAATTTTTTTAATAAATTAGGCTATCCAAACCAGTTCTCAAATCCTTTAAGAAGCACATAGAGTATTCATGTTTCCATCTTTTAATTTTCTGAACTATATAAAATTGCCAAGTTATTGAGAAAATACGCTCAGATAGAACATTGTGTTCTCTTAATGCATTGATCTTATGCTACTGTTTCTCATCTGGAACTTTATATTTCACAAACTAGGTGTCTTTGATAAATACTTCAATCGTTTAACAAATTATCATCTAACTTCTGGAGGTCAAGACGGAAGACCTTTTTGAACAAAGAATATGATATCTAGATGCAGCTATAAGGCGCTTAATTGGTTATTTAATCCATAATAACACCAAACGGAGCATATTGGGGCTGAGTGAAGAATCCCGTTGCAAAATGTTGGCATTGAGCTACACTTCCCGAAATTGTATAACTTTCGTTTTTGTTTTTTTTTTCCTACATACCAATATTCAGACACCCATGGACACAAATCTCACTACCTCCTGTTATTAAAAATCTAAAAATAGATTAAAATTAAAGGGAATATTATTCGCGTTAAATACAAAACTGTGCCTTTCAGGGATAGGTCTAATCTCTAGTAAAATATAAATTTCACTATACAATATTTGTTACTCTAGATACTATCTGTTGCATGAAAAATTTGATTTAAATCAACCATTTCATTTGGCGAACATGTATTTATTTCATCCTTGGCGTGTAGTATTTGAACCAACTCATACATCATCACATACATGTATATTAATAATCATAGCAATTATGTGCTCATTAAACTTTTTTTTGCAACATTTATATATGTTTGTTTAGCAATAATTTAGAAATATATTATCTTTTAGTGACATTATATTATTATAATATGTATTAATTTTAAACCACAACACTATTTGCAACCATCCATGAGATTTACACTAATGGAGAAAAGGTAAAAAATTAATTGTTAGCTTTCAGGAATATTTCTGATATCAACAAATCTTTCTATATTCTGTAACTTTTATTTTAAAAGTAAATGTCCTAGAAAGACCTGCTCCAGTGACTGCAGGACTAAGGGTGTCGCTCTCATGTTAGAATATACAGCTGATTACGAAGAGATCGCGGTTTCGAATCCTGGTCAGGTTTACTAAAGGTGGTTTTCCACTCTTCCTCCACACAAATATGGGTACACTATTTTAAATTCAACATTCCTCATCCATAATTCATTAGCATATATAAAAATATAGAATATCTGACAAAATATGTAAATATTGTTTAAACTTTTAAAATAATTAATTGGATTAAATTGCATACTAAAGGACAACAAGGTGATAATTCTTAACCAAGGGATATGAACTGTAGCACTTTTTGATATAAATATAGAAAAGTTAAGTTATATTAAGAACATTAATTCAAATAGTAAAGCAACATTAGTGAATAATATTAAGTTTAGAAAATTGTTCATCCTGTTTGCTGAAGTTCTGTCTGTTATTAACCGGAGATGGTTCTGTGTTGTGAATGATAAGTCACTATTTATAAGACGCTGATAAATAGTTTTAATAGAATAAACAATTATATATATTAACAGAGAAATATTCTAAAATGGAGTACAACTTCAATGGCCTTGCCAAAGAAGACTGGCAAAATACAGGAAGTATCTTAGGTACATAAATATATTAACTTGTAAATTTATAGTGACAGTAACAAATTAACTCTGCATTTAATTGCCATCTAATTCTTTCTAATATTATAACAGGAATAAAGAATATTATATTCCCAAACATATTTTTAGTTACCTTGAGCAAAAAGAAATAAGTCTTAAAGACGGAGACTAATAGCTAGTTAATATTCCCTACAAATGACATATTGCTACTATTCTCACAAAATTTTTAAAGCTCCATCACTTCAAGATATTTAACAAGTCCAAAAGAGACAGAGAACAACATTAATGCGTTCGATACACACTCTCACATAAACACTACTAACAAAAAATGCCTTATCTAAAATCAAAACATAAGGTCCTATTATATAATTCAATACATTTCTATCATTCTTTACTAAAAAAATGGACATTATTTAAATAATAAGGTATGAATCCACATAGTAATTTTGAGTGAAAATTTCAAATATCAACAAGTATTATTTTATGAATTTTAGGCCAAAACAAACAAATGAAGATTGAATTAAATTAGTCGTTTAACTGAATCACCAAAAGCTAACCGAATATACTGAACTTTGGTACTTTCCACCACTTCAAACCCCCTATTTTCAATAAGGAATGCCATCGCTCATCAGCTTACTGGTGATGATGCTTAAGGGGAATGAGGCATAAAAAATTGTATTTCCAAATTGTAATTTTGGTTAATACTATTGATTATTGTTGGAGACACTGACTAAGATGCATGATCCGACCACTGCACCAATCACAAAAGGCGCTGCAGTAGCGCGAGCATCAAGAGTTAACGAATCACATAACTTTCACTTTAACAGTTGTTCTTTTTCCTTCAACAAACCGACCGCGTCGTTATTGGGTCAACGCTAACCCTTTTTGTGTTAATTAGCCCACTAAGTGTATTTGTAGATTGTATGTTCGTCTCGGACGTTACTTTTGTGTACCTGACTTTAACCTTTGCTAACAATTATAATATATATTAAAGATTAAAAATAAAAATTATGGAAGCTATAAGCATTTTAACAAAGTTTAATACAAGGATACCCCACACATAAATTATTCAGCGTAATCTCTTCTAACTTAGTATAAATAGGTTAACATATTGTGTATGATGATGACATAATTAAATTAACCAAATAATTGACAATTTTTATTTTATTTTTAATTACAATCTCAAGTTTGATTTTATAAAAATAATACATATAGTTTTGATGGGGGAATATATTTTAGGGGTTGAATTGATTGTTTTGTTTAATATGCCAACCAAATGAACAAGGATTGTAGTTTATTAATCAGTTTTATTTTTAATGTTATAGTTAAACTGTGGGCGTGGGATTATTTTGATTGACCCCATGTTCACAGCGACCACACTGGCCCTCAGGTCGTACTTTAGATCAGCCAAATATAGCCGGAGTGTTATGATCCTGGTATCAGTCACAGCAAATAGGCGTAACTTCCACCTCATTATATTTGTTCCAACCTTTGATTCATTTCCTTTCTCCGTTTTATCTCATTTGTGAGAGTTTAGCTGGAAATAATGTGTAGTACAAGTAACCCCTGAACATGCGCACACTTCTGGATTTGTGGTGATATTTATGATCTTGAATGATCCGAGAAAAGTCACAACTGGAAGGCGGAAGCAGAGAGACATTTTAGTTTAAGTCTGTACCTACGGCAAACTAAACTAGAGTTCAAAACTAAAATAGTTGTTAAGTCTCAAAGTCAATAAGAAAAATAGATAAAGATAGATTGAAATATTTTTATGAGTTATTTTTCAAACATTTTTGAAAAATTAACTGAATTATCAAAAGAACATATTAATTAATAACCACTCTACACTTAATTACCCTCCTCGGTGGCATAGTTGGCTAACGCGCTAGATTCGTGTTGAGCTAGACTGCCGAGGACAGGGAAATCGAGGTTCGAAACTCGGTTGGGTGAACTGGGGAAGGTTTTTCCTAAATGGTTTTCCATTCTCCCTCCACGAAAATGTGGGTTCACTTCCTCTAAATTTAACATTCCCAATTACTAATCCATTAGCATAATTAGTACTTAGGCATATAACTCCAACGAGTAGTAAGACTCGGTGCTAAATAAAAAGATAAAAAATAATGCACTTAATTAGGCTTATTTAGTCCCACAAACTATTTGTCACAACACAATAGTAACCATCGTCAATCCAAGAGAACTTAACACAGATGCAATCAAATATGGCAGAATGAACGAGTTTGTTGCAACCAAATGTTACGAAGAGAATTTTCATCTATCTGTTGCTTCTTGTGGTATTTTTGTTGATCCTGATCATTACTATCTTGGAGCTAGCCCAGACAGCTAAGTTGGTGTTGATACTCTAATTGAAGTCAAATGTATGCCCTCATTCATTCAACTAAAAAGAGACAATCCATCAGTCACCACTATCCGAGATGTAATCAAAATTAAGAAATTTGGTGTGTACTTAAATGATATTGTAGAGTTAGCATTGAAGTGAATTGATCCTTATTTTCACCGAATTCAAGGACAGCTAAATATTACAAGTAGATCTTTATTTATTCTGGTTTTACATTGTGATTACAATACAGACTTTATCAGTGTGGAGAGCATGGGCGCCTGCAGTATTGGACAAGATATTGGGCACTTGTCCCTGGAATGGTTTTCTTTGAAAAGAATACTTTGTTAACCATTTTTTAATCCTCTAGTTTATCTCACAATATTTTTCTTCCAACATTTAACATCGTTATAATATCCCCACAACCACTATATGCATTTCCAAATAAAACCTGTCACTACATTTTAACAATTGGCGACATTTTATCATAATCTTTTCATCTGAGGACAGAGAAAACGAATGATATCAAGTGCTGTTGTATTTTTAGTATCTTTACAGTGCATTTATAATGCCAGTAACCATTAGAAGCTTTTCCAGGTGTGACCCGCCTCGTGGCGTAGTTGGTTAACACGCTAGTCATGTTGAGCTCGACTGCTGAGGACGGGGAGATCGAGGTTCGAATCTAGGTCGGGTGAACTGGGGGTGGTTTTTCCTAAATGGTTTTCCACTCTCCCTCCACGCAAATGCGGGTTAACTTCCTCTAATTCGACCTTCCCAATTACTAATCCATTAGTGTAATTAGTACTTAAAGCGTATAACCCGAACGGTTAGTAAGACGCGGTGCTAATATATTATTATTATTATTATTTCCAGGTGTGCATGTGTGTGCATGTGTGTAGAAATATATTTTGCCCCCCTTGGAAAAATATCTGTGGGCACCCATGGTGGAGAGGAATATAGAATTTTGGATTCAAGAAATGCTGCCAAAACCAAATAAATTTTACTTTGAATATATCCTCTCCAAGATTGCATATCCTAGGGTTACAAAAGTAATGCCAGGCAAAGATCCAAAATACATCAAAGATTCGCAAGTAAGAAGGAAAACAACTAAACAAAGTGATAAAGTGAAGATAAAATAAAACTGAATCAAACATGAGAGGTACATTTATATTGAACGCTGTAAAACATAATATGATAACTTATCAATAAAATAAAGAGAAAATATATTTAGTATCGCCAAATATAAAAAACAATTGATTCCCTGTTGATTTTTGAGCACCTTCCCTTTTCTTCTAAAACTTTTGTCTTTGCGAGTAAATTTCAAATAATCTTGCTAGCATAATAATAACTATTTTAACACAGACTTTTATTTATAGTGTTAATATATTGTTGTAGTGCAACATATGATTTTGAAATGTTGCAAAGTTGTGAATACAAACCTACTTTTACAGCTAGCTCAATGACGTGCGCTAAGAGAAAAAAAAATTGAAATACAAGTTTATTCTTGGATAGAAATAAAGAAGAATAAAAATGAAGAACAATAATTTAAATTAGGAATGAAATTATTAAATATGAAAAAGAAACCCTCCCGAACTTGTGAGCTTCTTCTTATTTGCATCTTTTTAGCGGAAAGACATGTAAGCTCCCCCCCGCTGCTGATAAAGTCAAGTAACCATGTTTTAATAATTTGTGCCACTATTGGCACCATATAACAGCCATTCTAATGCTTTGTGAATTAAAAGATAACATTTTACAATACAAAGTGACACAACTTAGCAGAGCTAAATATAATCTTTTGTTATTCCATTGACCATATTTATTTGTATTCTTATTATTGTGTGTGACTGATAAAATAATATAAGTTTTTGAAATGTGTCATTTGTTGGTGGGCACATTGAAAACCCCCTCTGAAGTGTTGTCCAGCTATCCTACGAGTTATAGACTAAGATATATCAGAATTAATGTTCACAGGGTAACTTTATAGTCTACTTGTTTTGTAAAGCACAATCTTAAGAAATAAGATCAAGTCTATTTTTATCTTTGAAAAAATATCCATGGTAAAAAGAAGAAAATAATTTGGGGTCCCCAGCAAGTGGTGGGTCCAAATTCATTATAATTTATTATATACATGAAGTGGCTCCAATTAGGCCTAAAACTGACTCTCTTTCATATTGAAAGAGTACCATTGGCAAATAATTGTGCAATTGCTGGGTACAGTGATCACATCCAGCCGATCCTAGAAAAGTTTTCATATACAACATGTACAAATATGACAAAAATGAAATTCATTTATAATAATATACTTGCATTTGTGAAAGAAGAGGCTACAAAACAATTTATATTAAAGATTGGAATCAAAGATTGTAATTATGTTAGCTTTATTTTTAAAATGTATAATAATCCTAGAAGTATCGATTGAATATACAAAGCACCTGTAATCTAATTTTTTTTTAATAATTAGGGATATGCTGAGCTTAAAAAATAATCTTTAAATCAATAACATCAGCGAAGCTATTTAAAACAAAAAAAGCTACTAAAAGCTGTGAAATACACAGTAAGTAAAATTACTTATAATTCATTACAAAAATGTTAGCTTTTTTAATCCAGTATGGTACATAAGAGAATGTGTTAGTGTTTCAATATATTATTAGTGACTGATTCTTGCTCAGTATATTCTCCCACAAATGAATAAGATTAAATATTTAGTATTTTGCATATCAATTCACCATTTTTCAAGAACGATAAAATAACAAATAGAGCGTGCAGTCAAAAGTGATTTAAGTATTTGACATTAACATATAGGAGGATATTAAGATGGCTTAAATACTTTGTTGTTGACATAATAGGCTTTTTAACTACATTTAAAGTATTTCAATTATTAATTAAGAACGGATTTATTTTAGAAATTTTATATAATTGTCCTTGAAAAAATAAAGAAGATTTTTTCATATATTTAATGAACAAAGTAGAAAAACACAACCATGTTCACCATTGTAGATGATGTTTAAGAATGTTGTAATAATAGACAGATAATTGAACTCGGATGTGTTCGTAAATATATCATGGACAATAAACTACAAAACTAGTAATAGTAAATCATAAAAAATAAAATTATCCTCAGTAACCGTCTTTCTAACAACCATCGGTGTATCGAAAACATAGCACAAATAACTAATAACTAAACACATCCTACTGGGAAAAGAAGAAACTTTTTTTTTTTTTTTTTTTCAAGATGAACCCGTTACTGTTAATAAGATCATAATGGCTTATAAGGCTTTTGTAAATAATTCCGAAAAAATTACAGGGATGGTCAAAATAGTTCTGGAGAAACAATGAGTTAAGTTTTGCAGTGCTCTAATATTTGATTGTGGAAGCCATGATGTATTATGCTCAGCTCGGTGCGTCCAAGGAAACTATCTTAGAAGGAGACTAAATATAAGTAAATAACCATTCCCCTTCTTTCCCTTTCTCTATCAATAACCATATGTGGGATAGTGAAACTATGATGGAAATAAAGTAACAAACCTCTCCCTTCGATTCCTTTTACTAAACTTATTGGTCTCCTTCCTTGCATGGGCCTATATCAGGTTGTAAAACTATATTGGGTAGGAGTATAAACCTACATCCAACATATTTCCAAAATTTAAGCCATTTGAGCAAATTACCAATTTTTACAGTGGTCCATTCTCCTTAAGTATTCCTGTAGAAATCTTGGCTTTCATCATTAGTCATTGATTAATAACATTATTCATTTATTATTTCTTCTTATTCTTCACACAACCATGTATTCTTTCAATTGTCCTTTCTTTACTGGGCATTTTATTGATTTTTATTTTTGATTTGCAATTTTAATGAATTTGGCAAATTTTGTATCAACAGCTACTTAAAGCATATTAATACTACAAGACATAATTAACTAATAATTATATACTTTAAAGAACATATATATATATTTTTTAAAGAAATAATTAATAAATGGCTGAAACCATGTAATTAATGCCCAAACAGTATCAAATGTGACAAATTTTGTGCTTTTAGCTAAGGCAAAAAAATACAGATATATTAAAAACACACTCTACATGATTACATAAAATACTTAACAGACTTTAGTTAATTTGGAATTGCACAAGAATTACTAAATAAGTCATCACTGCCCCAAGAGCAGATAACAACATGGCGCGATCCAGGGTAAAGAAGCCATCCGCAGTGAACTGTACCTTCCTGTTGTTGACCTGCTGCAGGAACATTTGTACCTCTGCCATAGTGTGCTGGTCCACACTCTCAGTAGGGTCATCTTTTGGAGGACCACACTGGTGTCACTTGCCTCTGAGTTTACACAGTTGCAGCTCAACATAAGAAATGTGACGTTCATGATGATGATCAACACCCCAAAGGAGATGCAACTCACTTTAATGTTTATCCCTATTTTGAATATCATCATCACAATCCAGTACAGCTTTTGTATTACTACAATGAAGTTGACTAACAAGTTCAGCAACAGCAAGAGTCCGAACATCTTGTTGATGGTGTGGATGGCATCGCACAAACTACTGTGCGCTCGGCGAAGGGCATACAGCCTACAGCTGTGAGGTTGATCATCCAGGATACTAATAGAAGGAATACCAGACAAAGTTTTGGTGTCAGCGAGGGTAAAGGATCTTGTGAACTTGTGACTAGTGCCAGGAGATGAAGTTACTTCTTGCTCATCACTCTTGTAAATAGCGACGATCTTGGATATTTGTCCATTCAAGTGAGACAGCCTTTGTTTGACTAATAGTGCCATATTACCAACAAGTATGTTGAATATAAAACTAACACACTGAACCAGTTGTACTGACATAATTCCTACACATGCTTCAAACCAATTGTGATTATTTATGATGATAGAAAGGAAGTTATATGGTATAACATTAGACATATAGCAGCTATTTCCAAGGACAGAAAAGTACGTGTTGAACCATAAACAGTAACCTTGTTTTGAAACAAAATATTATCCAGCTTATTAAAGACATTCAAAACATCCCCAAACCTTTCCCAGTGCTTTCTGCATGTGGACATAGTGATACAAAGTAGAACAATGGCTGCTTGCAAACTTAAAGTAATTGCTTGAGTGTATGCTGATATATATGACATTTTAGATGAAATGATTGAACTGTGCTGTTCTATTATTCGAACTGGAATGCTAGCAATAATAATTGCAATCTTTGTGATGTTGAAAATCCTCCATGCAATTGACAGTTGACATTTAATGAAGTTGTTTTTTCGCCCACTGGCGCAGTTTCCATCGAAATTGGACCCATGTGGGTATCTTGTGAACAATTGGCCCCCAGTATACTCATATATTTGATTGATCTTGACTGGAGCCAATCCAAGTACCTTACAAATATTGAAAATGGACTTACAGTGGATAGGAGATTTGTTATCGTTTCAGCTTTTTGTCCCTCACTCATTGTTGGTGAATTCACTAATTTCATACTAAGCTTGGTTGATAAATCAAGTTAATCTGTAATACCAAAATTTCTATTTAAAAAGATTAAAATATTTACCTTTACATTGAATGAATCCAATGGGTGAACCTTATTGCTCAAACTTCTTTTAACTAGTAAACTACCAACACTGTTTTACTCAGGTTTAAAAGAACACATGACCTTCATTGTGTCTACCTTTTATACTAAAAGTTACCTAAAATTCAATAGCAAACTCAATTGAAACTTAATTATGTAATTTAGGGAGTGTTTCCTTTAGTAAGAAGTTTCTATATAATCTTTATTCAGACCTTAAACTTACATGAATATTTAATTACAATTATAACATTGTTTTACTTTATTGATTGGTTGGTTATTGGTTGATAATCACTAGAATAAACACTTTTTTCAAAAATAATAATAATAATAATAATTGTACATCTAGTGTTCTAATTGACTATGATTGCTTTAGCTAAAATCTAACTTATCAAGGCCTTAGTCATGGGGGTGAGGGGTTTACAGCCCTCCCTACCCCCGAAGTTTTATGAACAAAATATATATGGCTTTATTTATGGTTCAAACAATATCAAAATTAAGGTGCAAGTACAAATTAGGGGGCTGTGTTACCCTAAAAAGCACTTCAGAAAGCTTCTAGAACACTTCTAGAACTGTTTATCATTTATAATGTTTTATAGCCTCGGGTAATTGGATGATGTGCCCACCAATGCGCCCCCCCCCCCCTCCCCCGAAATTATTGGCTGGCTACGGCCTTGTAACTTATAAACCCATATTACTAAAATTGTTAAAAAGGTTTGTTTTGTTGAATAAATATTCACAAGGATAGTGTAGGATATTTACAAAATTAAAAGGTGTGGGTAAAATTTGCTTAAGTTTCTCTGGTAAAGCCCCATGTTTCCTAAAGCCCCTTATAGTTTATTTTTTGAGGTGAGATGGTGACAATGATGAATCCTCTGCTTTTTGGGTTCCACTTTATGATTTTTTTTTTTTTTTTTTTGTGAGGGTGGTAGTGGACTTTTGGAGGTTGGAGTCTTTGTGCTCGGCTTATTAATGCTATAAGGGCTTGGTTCTTACTGTATATTTATATATAAGAACTTGCTTTTTATCAATTTAATATTATATATTTATAAACTTAACCTGGTACAGTAGCTCAACTACTGTTTCTTTATACTCGAACCGTTTTTATTTTTAGAATAGAGAGATTAATTTAACATGGGCCGTTCCCGTATAATTTTGTTGGATGACTGTAAAGAGAAGCCTTCTCTTTACTATTATCTTTTGAAGGAAATTGTTTCAGAACCATCCATGGTTTTATTAAGTTACACCATGCTCTATCCTTCGAGAAGTGAAAGAATGAGATGGAGCAAAAAAAAAAAGAAGAGACAAAACATGCCTTTCAGCCATGTTTCACAAGTGTTTGCAATAGAGGTGGAGTTAACTGCGACGATGAAATTTAGTTGTCAAAAATAAAAAAAATTAATATCTTTAGTCATCCAACTGTGAGAAGATTTTCTAACACATATGGATGCTTTGAGTTTTATATTTTGAAAATATTCATTGATTTTAAAATATATGAAGGGTGGAAAATTTTGATTGGAAGGATTATCAAATGAAATTATATTTCATTACACTCTACCCTAAATGAAAGCATGACTTGGACAACTGCTTATCTTTTATTTAGCATGGATTACAATAATTCATGAAAATCTTTTTAAGAGTAAACCTCTTTTCACTTTTTGAGGTCTTTTGTTATATTTTGAAGGAGTTACAGGATGGGTGGATATAAAACGATTGATTTTCTTTAAGAGACAGCCATTACATTTTTGTCCAGTGGTGGCAATTTAGAGTGTGAACTGTATCCTTCTTTATATTGTAAAAGCCACATTGTGCTTATTCCCTTTAATATGTTTTTATACACCTTTACTGTACCTTATTTCAAATATAACAAAAATGTATGTAAATTATTGTAATTTGAGACTCAATATTAGTACCATTCATATTTATTTTTCATATAATTCCCTGAAAAGTGTATTATAATTTTAATTCAATTTAATATTAGCTCACTTGGTATAGTTTGACCGCGGATTATGCCATGAAGTTGTATTATTTCCCCCTCTTTTTCCTTCACATTTCCAGAAAAGGAAGGGAGGTGGTAGCATCCAGTAACCCTCTTTGGTTATGTGACTGCAATAAATCCTAGATATTAGATTATTCATCACCACCACCATCATCATCATCATCATCAACTGTATCCAGCCTGTGGCCGGATCATTGTAGTAAAATGTCTTCATCTTCCTCTATCCTTCCACCATTGTTCCTCCTTTAATTGCTTCCATTCTTCTTCTCTCACTTACACACTTTCTGTTATCTGCTCCTCCCATATCTTTCTCAGCCTCCATTATGGTCTTTTTCCTAAATACTTCATTTCCTCATTTTCTTTGGCATACTTCCTTTTTACATTCTCAGTACATGCTCATACCATCTCATTCTGTCTTCCTCTACTAACTCATGTACTCGCTGTACCCCAACTCTTTCCCGGATAACGTCATTCCTAATCCTGTTTCTCCTCATGACAGCTAACATGCTCCTCAAAAACTTAATTATCATGGCATCCACTTTTCTAGTTTCTCTTTACATTCATTATCCTTGTTTCTGCTGCATATGTTAATTAGAATAAGATTAAATTTAGTCATATTACGAAAGGGGATGGAATCCAAAAACCCCACACCCTCCTGGCTAACTTATGCATTGATAACTATGGATTCTTTGTTTTAATGATTTATCTAGTGGCTTATTTATAATAATGATTAAAGTGATGACTGTGTTATCCTATTTGTGTTAAGCCTCAAATTACTATTTATAGCTAAATAATTCAGCAAAAAAAATAATACTATAGTTATAATAAAACTTTTTTTTTTTTTATTAATAGTGTTTGAATACTCATTTTGATAAATAGTGAAGCGCCCTTTTTTATAGCTATTAAAAAGAATGGTGGTATCCTATCTGTTAAAAATGAACAAGAAACGGAAGAGTGGCACTTATATATTATATTATTATTATTATTATTATTATTATTAGCACCGCGTCTTACTACCCGTTCGGGTTATACGCACTTACGCTAATGTGTAATGGTAGGGTGATTGTGAGATGAAATGAAGGACCTACAGTTTAACGTGGAATCCGAACCACGGTGGAGGCCTGGAATTCCCCACATTCACAAGATGTCTTGTCAGGGCACTTATAAAACTTATAAAATAATTAAAGAATCAACATACAAGACTCAGAAAAATAATATATATATATTGTTGAAAATAAAACACAGTTTCATGAGGGGGGAGGGGGGGAGAGAGAGAGAGAGAGAATACTACCATACACAACATAGGTCTTTAAATTCATAAATGTTAGAGATAAAGAATATAAAAAATACAATGACTTTGAAAAGCAAAGTATATTTAAGTCAGCAATGTTCCTAGACTGTCCAACTATCGTGGAGAAGTGCAGCAAAACAGGGATACCCAAACTCCCCAAACACATTTTACTCATGAAGTAAAATTTAATTTATATATCATACGCTTATTATTTACTATGCTTTAGACTCAATATAAATCCAAGTAAAGATTATCAACCGAGGTACTGGGTATGTAACTCAACCCTTCTTCTATTGAGAGAAGGCGGTTGCTATACAAAGAACAGACAAGAAGATCACCAGGGATCTTTATTTGGCCTTGACCCAAATCAGAAAAACTCAGACTTCCAAACTTAGCAGTTATAACCATCAGAAAATTAAAGTGCATAACCATTCAAGATATTGGAAGTTAGGGTTTGTGTGTTGAAAAGCATAGCAAATTACATGTAATAGATAAAGGCCCGAAGGCTGTTTTATTATAAATGACAATGGTCACTGGTTAAGAGTATTTATTTTGTTGGTTGTGGACAATGCGCAATATCAATACTCCAACAAAATATGACGTTACAGCGTGCCAAAAACACAACAAAATATGACGTTACAGCGTGCCAAAACACACAACAAAATATGATGATACAGCGTGCCAAAACCAATCACCAAGATTAAAGAACGTGTTTAATAATTTAACAGTACCAATTCAAATGCAAAAGGTTAAGGTACATGAGCCATAATCAAAACGAATTGAAGGCAGAAAAACGTCCAATGGCCACATCTACTTACCTTAACTATTCAAAGATACCCATATATACAAATCGGACTTATAACTTATTAAATGGTCTGTACATATCTTACTTCCTGGCTAGTACATATCAACTAATGACATTCTGCTCTTTACCATACTCCTGGTTACAATATATACCATCAAAGTCATTCTTCCCATCTAACACCCGAGAGGCGGGGGTAACCTACGGATCAAAAGGCATAATAACTTCCTAACTTATTTTCTTTCTCCTTGATAAAGTGTAGAATTATCAACCATTATTATATTCATCAAGACTCTCTACAATAGTAAGCAATGAAAACTATTGCACAAAATGGCGTGATAAGATAGAATTATAATATTTAAATTCCCAATAAAAAACCTAACCAGCCCTAAGAGGCTTAAGGCCATAAAGTGCTAGTAAGATAAACAATCTAATTATCTGATACATAACTCTAGTATAGTACCAATAAATAAATAAATATGCCGAGGCAATTTCAAATGAATCCCTACATTAATTATAAAGAGTTAGACTCGTTCCTCCATATTCCTATTAAAAATAACAATAATAAAAATACCTATCCAATATAATATACACTTACATGTTGTAAGTCCTAATCCTAATAGCATTAAAGAGTGCTATCTCCATGCTGAGTACAAGCTTATATTCAATATTGCCCAGCGGGGAAAATATAGGAAGGAGGTATTACAAGTCCTATGATGTCATTTTCAACAAGTCATAGCGTTGGGCTCTCCTCGACGCCTGCGCACAACGTCGAAAGAACGTCAATTTGGGGGGTAGAGATACACACGTGATTGCACTGATCGCCATTTTCACGAGTTATGGCATCTGGGTGTTCTTGCCACTTGGGAAAAGTGGGCCGGGTTACGTAGCACTCCACGACTTCATTCTTGTCTAAAGTTAACGGTTGATGGTCCGGTGTATTTATGAGTGCAGAGGATCAAACCACGATGCTGGTATCCCAGTAAAACGGGGTAAGTGTATGTACTTTGTAGGGGGCGGAGTTTGGGTAGCGTAGATGTTTGTAACCACGCTACAAATATATATATATATATATATATATAACATTGGTATATTAATGGCAAACTTCATATTTTATGTATGAGTAACTCGGGTTTCTTTCATAAAAGAAAACGAAGTTTTAAAATAATCACCTTACTGTCGATCTTTATTCAACAAGTCAATTGTAGAACAATTTACCATTACAAGAGTAACGTTACAAATGACAAGATATCCTCAACTTACAAGAATAGGGACCAAATGTTATCAATTCACCAACATACACATTCTTGACTAGCAAATATTAAAAGTATTTACTATCACTCCAAATTTAAATATTTAAGAATAGAAACATGTTATTTTTTTAAAAAGTATTATTAATACTAGTTACATTTATCTGTCGTCCGTATTGCATAATACTTATGTGCCTAAGGGTAATTAATTGTGAATGGAAACTAAGACATAAACAAAGACTATATATAATTACAAAGTTAAATCACTTATCAAGACTTTAATCCAAATGGAATTTAGAAACAACAACGAAATATACTATGTCAAAATAGATAATTTACAGCTTATCTTATATTTTTTGGGATGGAGGCTACTAACAGCAAGGCCGTAGTTTGACCCCTCACCCCCAAAATTTATGAACAAAATATATATATGGCTTTATTTATGGTTCAAACAATATAAAAATTAAGGTACAAGTACAAATTAGGGGGCTGTGTTACCATAAAAAGCACTTCTGATAGCTTCTAGAGGTGTTTAATATTTATCATTTCTCCTAGCCTCCGGCAGTTAGGGGGTTATGTTGCCATAAAAAAAATTCCAGATAGCTTCTAGAGGTGTATAATATTTTGAATTTGTCCTTGCCTTCAGAAGTTAGGGTGTTATGTTACTATTAAAAACACTTTAGAGAGCTTCTAGAGTTATTTATCATCCATAATTTTGTCTAGCCTTTGTTAGTTAGGGGGTAATGTTGTGATAAAAAAAACACTTCAGATAGCTTCTAGAACTCTTTATCATTTATAATTTTTTCTAGGCTCAGGCAATTAGGGTATGTACCCACCAAATCAATCCTCCTGAAATTATTGGCTGGCTAGAGCCTTGACTAACAGTTTAGCGCCTAGTTTCTTATCGCCACCAAGAGTGCAACAATTGTGAATCTGAGGTTATTTTATGCTGTCCAGATGCCAGAATAGAGAGGTATTGAAAAAGGAGGAGGGGACTACAAAGGGAAGGGGAAGCAAATTCTGTTTTTCCTCTTGCCACTCATGTGACTGGAAATGATGTCATGCCTTTGAAAAGTCTGCATTGTTGTAGAAGTTTGAAGACTGAACTCGAACATTGTTGATTGTACTCGAAGTTTGGTGATTGTACCCAAACAAGGAACCTCAAGCGTGCTGATATTATCTGGCCGGGCGAGGTCGGTGGGAGATATGTCAGGTTGATTGGGAGAGATAGAGATGGAGATTCATTAAATTAATATTACAATACCAGCTGGAAATTATTTAGGAAGTATTGTTACAGTGGAAAGTTCTTAAGGTCATAAATAATATTGCATTAGATTTAGAAATAGAACCCTGTAGCATATTAAATATGCTACAATAGTTTGTATATTTTTACTGAACAAATATAATTACTTTCTTTGATTTGGTTAGGCTATGTTTGGCTAAGCTAAGTTTCTTTGTTAAAATTGTATTAAGATAAAAAAAAACCACTTGGGCTCTGTATGCCTATGTACCAAAATGTTATTAATATAAGTAAGTTATGTAGTTGTAACCCTCATTATGTGGTTAAAATTTTGAGCAGATCATTTGGGATATTGTAAATGTCAAATAAATATTTAAATGAATAGCAGAGCCTAACTCATTCCCCTATTTTTGAAAATGAAAGAGTGTCACCTCCATGTTTGCTTTTCACGAGACCTATGGTTTAGTGGGTATTTTTAGATATATAATTGATATATATGTATATAAAAAATTGATATATATAATTGATATTTAAATAGATATTAAAGATTTTTTATAGTTCA
This sequence comes from Timema cristinae, assembly GCA_039000515.1. Lineage (NCBI taxonomy): Eukaryota > Metazoa > Arthropoda > Insecta > Phasmatodea > Timematidae > Timema > Timema cristinae. The sequence goes on along the minus strand of JBCFYV010002255.1, from coordinate 20,045,621 downwards.
CCACTTTTCCTCCCTAGCCCTGCTTCTCACGGGGCTCAGTCAAAGAATTTTTTTGCACAGTTATCCAAACAAAATTATACCACTTGTCATAATTTTGGATTCTCTAATAATATACAGAAATGTTGTGTGATAAATTTCCATAATCATTTTTAAATAAATGGAAATAAAATTTAAAAAAATACATGAATAAGTTAGCGAACGATGTTGGCAGAAGAAGGTACAAAGCTGTAAAAAGTTTGGCCAGGATACGAAAAAGTGTAGAGAGCTGCAACAAACAAATCGCAAGATTGATGACATAACAACGATGAACAGTAATAAATAATAACTAATAATTTATTATTTCTTCACACAGATACAAGCTCCCTTAGTTGCCTATCTTTCCTTCTGTTTATCTTTTATTCAAACACTTTTTTAATTTTTTATTAATGATTACTACACTTTTGGTAACACCAAAACACCACCTTGAACCATAATATACTACAAATAACAATAAACTAATATCATTTGTTCCAACTTTAAATCTAGAATGACAATTATCTTTAAAAGCTTAAAATATTGTTTATTTAATAATCACTGAGACCATCTAACTATAGTCTACTCTATACCATTTGTATTAAGTCTTCCCACAAATATCACCTTTGGATGAAATATAATATATTGAAAAACAAATTTCAGTGCTGTTAACCAAGGCATTGTTTCACATATACATTAAAAACACTTAAGATTACATAAATTACATAACTTTAGTTAATTTGGAATTGCACAAGGATTACTAAATAGCTCATCATTGCTCCAAGGGCAGAGAATAACATGGAACGATCCAGAGTAAAGAATCTGCTGGCAGTGAACTGGACCTTCCTGTTGGTGATCTGTTGCAAGAACAGTTGTACTTCTGCCATAGTGGGCTGGCCGATATTTCTCAGGAGAGTCATTTTCTGCAGTAACACTAGGGTGTAACTCGCCTCTGAGCTTGCGTTGTCACAACTCAACATCAAAAATCCTACATTCATGATAATGATCAGCACCACATAACAAAGGGAAATGATTAGTTCTGTTATTCCTTCGGTAAATATTTCCATGATCCAGTTCATTCTTTGTATTACTACTATGAAGTTGACTATCATGTTCAGCAACAGTAGCAGCCCAAACATCTCATTTATGCTATGGATGACATCGCACAAACTACTGTGGGCTTGACGAAGAGAATTCATCCACACGCTGCGAGGTTGATCAGACAGAGAATCAATAGGAGCAATCTCACACACAGGTTGGATGTCAACAAGGGTAAAGAATCTGTTCAAGAAAGTGTGACTAGTGCTAGGAGATGAAGTTACTTCTGGTTCATCCCTTTCATAGATGAGAGCAATATTAGATATATGTACATTCAAGTGAGACAGCCTTTGTTTGACTAATAGTGCCATGTTACCAACAAGGATGTTGAATATAAAACCAACACACAGTACCAAGTGTGCTGCTACAATTCTGACACACACTTCTAACCACGTGTTACTGAAGCGCATGGTGTTAAGAAAGAAAAATGGGATTGTCCCGATACAAATTACAGATATTTCCCAGAGCAGAACATTACGTGTTGAATGGTAAACATTAGCTTTGTTTTGCATCAAAATGTTATCTATGCAATTGAAGATGTTCAAAATATTCTCCAACCTCTTCCAGAGACTGCCGCAAGTGAACATAGCCATAGTTAGTAGAGAAATGAGTGTTTGTAAAATGTCCACAAGGATGTTAATGTATATTGATACAAATTTATCATTCAACTTTGCTGAATGATGTGTCCGTGTCATGTAGATTGGAGTACTAGCAATTATACTTGCAATCAGTGTGATGTTGAAAATCCTTCCTGTGATTAACATCTGACACTTAAAGAGGCTGATTTTTCCTCTACCTGCATAGTTGTTAGTGTTATTAGACACACTTGGTTGTCTTGTGAACCAACGACCACTGTTAGACTCATCATAGCTTTGAACGATATTTACCGGAGCCAATCCAAATAGCTTACATACATATAAAAATGGACTTACAGAAGATTTGAGGTTTTCCATTGCTGGTTCATTATTTGGCGATTTAGTCAGTATTATTGATGAAGTCATTATTTGCATTCTAAAACATTAAACTTAAGTTGATAAAATAATTAAGTTTGGTACCAAAATTTCTTTCAATTTAAAAAGTTATAATATATACTAAATTGAATGGATGGTAAGGTTGGACCACTCAATTTTCTTGCTACTACTAAACTACCTACCAGCCAAGTTTTATTCAGGTAGAACAGAACATAAAGCCTTCATTGTGTCTACCTGTTTTATTAATTACTTAAAATCAATATCTCCTAAGTGAAACTTCATTATCTATTTTACAAAGAATGTTTATATAAGCTTTGTTCAGACCTTAAACCCAATTAAATATTTAATTGCCAATAATGTAATATTATTTCCCACTTTATTAAATGGGAGATTAGTAATATTCATCAGAATGGAACTATTTTGCAATTATAGTAAATTGTTAGTTTAGTGTATTAATTGACAAGGGTTTCTTTAATGAAAAGGCTTCAGTTTTATAAGTATTAGCTGTTGCGAAAAATGCAGAAATTTTACTAGAGACCAGCAGGAAAATAGTTTTGGAAGTTAACACTGAGAAGAATATATGTACATGATCACACAAAGAACACAAATTGAGGATAACCATTTATATATTATTATGAACAACATATAATTTGATAGGGTTGGTAGTGCAAATATTTAGGAACAATTTTTAACTAGCGATAACAATATTAGATTGTAAATTAGGAAATTAATACTGTCTAAAATTCATACTATTAATAGGTAAGTAAGTTGTCATAATGACAAGAACCTGTTAAATTCAGAACATACAAAACAATAATTTTACTGTTTGCTCTTTATGGTTGTGAAACATGATATCTTACCTTACATGATGATAAGAAATGTAGGATGTTCAAAAACTTATAAATTTTTTGGTCCAAAAAGGTAAAACGATAGTGGAGAGTTAAAGAGATTACATAATGATGGGTTAAATAACCTATACTCTTCACCAAACATTATTAGAGTAATCAAATCTCACATGTTACGGTGAGAAGGATATGCAGCATGAATGCAATAAACTCTTAACTATGTAGTATTCTGGTAGGGAGAAAAGGCCTTCCAGGTTGTTGTGCGTAATAAAATCTGGCTATAAACCGAGTGGTTCGTGAAATTGGGTGATGGAGAACTAAAAATAAAAAGTGTTTGAGTAAAAGTATTGACATCTGGCTAAAAAATAGTTGGTATGATAATGCTCCTTAGGAACTTGAATGCTAAACGCGACCTTTGCGATGAAACCACATATCAGGGACCAAATTGGATACAAATCTAATCAATGCAACGATTTTAAAAAGATTGGTCTCAAAAGAATGTTATTTTTGTTACTGAAAATTGATTTGGCACCTGTAGAACAAGATATCCTCCTTAATATTTAGAATAGGGCAGTTTTTGGTTAAGCTAACATTCTTGATACATATTTTTTAATAAATCGCAAGGTCAAACCTTGGATAGGGTCGGTATTTATCTGCCTGAACCTAATTTCAGACATGGCCAATTTTAAATGTGGTTTTTTCAAGGTTATGGACATAAGCGAAAGATATCAGGGGACACTAATAATGAAAAGTCCTACAGTATTACACTAAAAATATAGTGTATGAATACATTTTTGTTATTTATTTAATAAAAATAGGGTGATTTTAGTTTACTCGGTTTATTCGATTTGACAGTGAATACAGGATAGTGTATGAAACATACTGACACTAAACTGAATATTTTGAGCAGTAACTTCTTATTTTAGGTTAGAAACTGTTCTGCCCCCACTAACTTGTCTATACATGTCTAAGATAATTATTCTATTTTCTCACAAGGTGTTTGTGAAAACTAGTATTCATCTTCATTATCAACTGTTTCCAGCCTGTGGTCAGGCCACTTTAATAAAATGACTATCTTCCTCTATCCCCTTCCGCCCATTCTTCTCCTCTCACTTGTACACTTTTTGCTATCTGTTCCTCCCATCTCTTTCTTGGCCTCCTTTGCAGTCTTTTTATTACACCCTTCATTTCCATCATTTATTTGGCATCCTCTCTTTCTACATTCTCATTACATGCCCATACCAACTCAGCCTTACTTCCTCTACTATCGGATGTACTCCTTGTACATCCACTCTTTCTTGAATAACTTCATTCCTAATCTTGTTTCTCCTCGTGACAGCTAACCTGCTCCTTACAAACTTCTTTCCCATGGCCTCCACTTTCCAATTATTTCCTAATATTAGCTTTTTTAAATGAATGCATGCACACAAAAAAAAGTATAGACCGTCAAAAATCAATGTGCCCCTAACATCCTCTCATTTCAATCATTTTCCTGAGCTTAGATTGTGAGGTTGAGTTTCTATGTGAGTTGCTTTCCTCTTATTGGTTGTCATCTATTTTTTGGCCTGACAGGTGATCTCTGACTACTGCAAGACACACAGCCAGAATAAACCATTCTCTCACACCGTGATGGACTTGTACAGTGAGGTTATGGGCAGTCCATCTCAGGTGAGAGGCCTACTCTTCTTACATTAAAAACTAACAGTTTAACAAACATTCTGTTTGAATAGAGAGGCTCACACTAAGGTGTAGGTTAGAAGTTAGTTACGGGGATAACTTGTTCAGGTCCGACACCTTAGCTCGGTTGGTGAGTTTCCCCTTTCATAGTGGTGAATTAACGGCCAGGTGCTGAGTAGTTTGTCTGTTTTATATCTAAGTTAATTTACAAGTTGTGTGCTTACATAATCAGTCGGTTCAAAAAGTGCATGTTAAATACCTTAAATAAATAAACAATTAAAAACTTGTTTATAGTTACTCACTTTAAAAATTGTTAACATGGTTGAAAGTTAACGCTTGTACAGTTTATAAATTAATCGCAAATTAATAAGGAAGCTTGAAAAATTGGAATAATCTTTAGTTTACATATATGGTCACATAAAGTATTATATTGATAAATTTGACCAATGATACCTTAACATGGTAATCGGACTCAGTACCCTTGACATAGTGTGCAATGCTCTATCACTAAGCTATCCAGAATTCATCCCATACTCTGGGTCATTCTTCATTCATAGCTTAAGACAGGGTATTTTATGGATGTGTGGAAATCATGAGCTAATATGACTGTCGTTGACATCACAGTTATCAGTAACTCAGGCGATCGGCTTTATGCTACTGTTAGTACAAAGACAATTGTACATGAAAGTGAATATCATAACATGTGTACAATTAAAATGTACATGAATAGTGAAGCTTAAAATATTGAAATGATTTACACATGTCTATCACAGACTCTGCCTTAATCTATGCTTAAAGAATGACCCTAAGCAGGGGTTGAAACCTGGATAGTTTAGTGCTAGAGCATTGGTGGACTAAACCAAGGGTCCCAGGTTCTATTCCGGTTTCTAGGTGTCATTCTTCAAATTTACGAATTTGTCTTTTTACACTTATAATTTCTACATTTAAAGTAAGGCTCATAATACCTTAAAAGTAGATTTATTTATATTTCAACACATACTTTGTCAAAATTAAAAACCCCGTCACAAGTCCTAAAGGTTAGTACACACATAACACTAAGCTAAGATTTGCTCTGCTAACTGTTTAGAAAAATAGCGGACCATATATTTAAATGTATTGATTTTCACAGAAAGCTAAGCTAAACTACTCCTTGCTACGCCGCGCTGTGTTTTTACCAATTGCTGGCCGAACAATTTTTCCATCTCCCATCTTGAGCCTCTTATGTTGTGCATGCGCATAGCTCAGCTTGGGATCCGTGGTGAACAGAACCAGCTCTGGTTTGGTGAAAATAACCAAAGAAGTGTTGAAGTTTTTGTTTTCAGTTTGTTTCATGTGTATTTAAGTAATATTCTATTTAGTTTTATATTTATAAATGTTTTTATATTTGAATGGAAGCGTTGATTGAACACCTCCTAATTTTTTCTTCATCTTCTAAATTATCTGCTAACAGCAGCATCTTCTCTTCCTCAGTACTATCACCTGAACTCAAACAAGACATTTTGAAGAGCTCTATCATAACTAAACTTCACTGGAGCAGACCAGAAAGAAACAACACTGAATTCTGGAGGGAAGTAGGGACCATTGCTTAGCTTAGCAAATGAGTGTGAAACCAAACCGACAAAGTATTAGCACAGCACAGTACAGCACATAGCTTAGCTTAGCGTTCTGTAAGTACCGGCTTTGAGGGACCCTTTTTTTCAATTGTATATGGTGGTGGCAAAGATATCTACTATTTGTCCATCTATACAATTAATAATTATTTAATGCTAGGGCTAGATGTGTAGTTTTAAGTGTACTGCTCTTAGATAAAGCTATTTTGTAAGTTGTGTGATGATATATAAACGGTGAGATTAGAATGTACATGTTAAAAACTAACTACAACTAAGAAAGACTTGGTGTGTGCACTTGCCAGGTTTTTTATTCATGAATTTAAATTTTGCTTTCGCAATACTCAGCCTACAAACTCAACCTAGGTCATACAATTACCAATAAATATTATTCTTAGACCCAAAAATACTCGATTACAAAGACTCAGGCACCATTATTTCATACATTTAGGCATTTATCGGCGTACAGTGTACTTAAACATTGTTAGTCAGAACACACTAGCCTGGACCAGTTTTTTTTATTCCCGCCATATATTCTCCACTACTGGCTTAATAGTCCTCTCGTAGCTTCATATTCCTTATAATGCAACTTAAGACTAGGAAAACCACAACATCCAATCCCCGCCCGTTAATTTATCAACTTGAAAGGCTAAACACACATTTCACCAATGATACATTTTTGGGCCATTCCGGGTATCGAACCCGGGACCCTTAACTAAATAGACAGACACACTACTGACCGAACTAAGTTGCTGAAGAGGGTTGTAGGTATCATGACTCTTATAATACTTCAATAAGTTACTATCTTAGTCATTGAGGAAGAATATAGGACTAAATTATTAATAATAGTTTATCGTGGCAGTGCCTTGCAGATAAGAGAGATAAGGGAGGTTCCTGGAGAATGGCCAGCTCAGGACGCAGGAGGAGTAACAGCTTCCCCAAGAAAGTCTACGCCCTTTCTCCGCTGAAAGAAAATAACACCAACATTGTCAAGAGGTAACTGGAGGACTAGGGCCAATCCGATCGATATCAATCACTTCCAATTTATTCGAAAGCTCTTAATAGTAATCTTTAGTGCCACCGCGCTAACTATTTTCATTTAATATTATGAAAAATGACAGAAAGATCGAGTGAATTTTAGTAGTTACTAATTATTTAAATAGTTTATTATTTCTTTTGTGGATTTGTTATAATCTATATTGATTTACAGGTTTCTTATTTCACTTCATATGAGAGTAGATTAATATTAAATTTATTACCAGCCGAAAGGTCCGTATAACACCCTCAATCCACTGAATTTGGCACTATCTTCTTAAACAGACTGTTTGACTGCTATAACTCGATTGCAGGCCGACTCCAAGAAATTTTTATTTAATAGTAAATTAATTGTGTTTAAATGTATATTAATTACTCTCTTTAAAACCTCATTTGAAATTTATCACCATTCTATATTTATACACAATGTATACACATTTAAAAATAATACAATCTCAATCTCTACATGATTAAGTTAATTTACAAGTTTTCTTCCAACAAGAATGCCGTTAAGTCAGCAATGATTGTGGTTTCAGCTGTTCTCTGAATTATGGCGACTCCCCTGTAAGAAAGCAACAGTTAAGAGAGCGCCTTCCAGACTGTATCGAACCGCAGCCTTCGAGGACTCTGGCCCCACCACCAAGTATTTCTCGCCTAAAACTTGCATTGGTCCAGAATTCGTGTTAGGGCTGCCAACCCCAGTAAGCTGATACATATCACTAGTGTCAAGGTACGCTTTGTAATTCAACGTAATCCTACTTGTTTTACTGAAATACAACTAGTATAAAAAGACCTGCCTCCGTGGCATAGTTTACTAACGCGCTAGTTTCGTGTTGAGCTAGACTGCTGAGGACAAGGAGATCGAGGTTTGAATCTTGCTTGGGTGAACTGGAGTGGTTTTTTCCTAATTGGTTTTCCACTCTAACTCTACGCAGATCTGGGTTCACTTCCTCTGTATTCAACCTTCCCAATTTCTAACTCATAAGCTTAATTAGTACTTAGGCATATAACTTGAACGGGTAGTAAGACGTGATATTAAGTAAAGAAAACTACTATAAAATATGTATTAATATAATGAACTAAATTTTATTATATCTGTTATGTAGCAATTTCTTTCCTAAAATGTAACACAGAAATTTAGTTAACCGTAACCTGTATCAGTGGACAAATGGTCTAAGGCATCACTCTTTTGCTAGACTGAACTGCCTAAGATCGGGAGATCGGGGTTCGAATCCTGTTCGGATCTACTGAGGGTGGGGTTTTTCCTAAATGTTTTCCCACTCTCCTTTCACGCATTTGTAGGTAGACTACCTCTAAAATATTTCCTTCCTCATCCCTATCTTATTAGAGTAATTATTTTACATGTATCTAACCTGAACAGGTAGTAAGACGTGGTGATAAAAAAAAAGTTGTGTTTGTAATATCTCCCCAAGAAAACCTTACTTTAACACATGTAGGATAAAATTATAGGTGCACTAACCATCTTCTAAGCATAACAATCCTAGTGAGAATCATTAGTATTACCAGAATTTGGCTTTTACAAGATTAATTGAAACATTAGACAATATAAAAACAGATTCACACTAACTAAGTGCAAAGTTTTGATGTTTGGTGTTTTTATAGACTATAACTTTAAAAATTTTAAGGAATTAAAAAAATTAAAAAAACTATGAATCCACTAATTTATGAATCCTGGAAACAATTATGAACTTTAAATTAAAGGAAATATAAGTATAATAGATATAGTAACTAAACGTTAACATTCTTTCTTATAATTAATTCACTGTAACATTCATACATTCAGTTAGTATATAATATTTATATATAAGTATTATTTATTATTATTTATTTATAAGCATTGAGTCTCAATTGCCAATATTTTCTCGAATTCTCAACTCCATAGCTTTAAGATTCGAAGGTTCTATCTCTAGTTTTTTTTAAATATAACTTTCACATGTAAATAAACCTGGTTATCAAAGACCGGATCGTTGAAAACTTTTTTTTTTTTTGGCATTGCGGTTGCTACCTGTTCATGTTATTTGGAAACATTTAAAACTGTTCCATTCCAATTTGAAATCATAATGGGTTTTCTTGAAAAGACCAATGTATTGCATATTTTCTCGTGCACATATTTTGTGTTCATTCAAATCAAAAGGTTTTTTTTTTATTTAACATTTACTTAGTCTTCCGTTGTGATTTTTCTCAGTCTACTCAAAGAAGAAATGTGGTGGTTATCTTGCTGAATGGACAGAAGCTAGACATAACGTGTGATCCCAGTGACACCACTGCAGAAAAGTTGTTCAAGGTTAGTTTTTGTGTAGTTTCGACTGCTAAAATTTTGAAAATCTGACTCTTGAGTGTAAAAAGACACACATTCATGTTAACATTTGATAAAATTTAAATTATTTTTTGTCACTATTGCTCCTGTGGTTTGGATTTTGGCAGCAATAATAACAACAATAATTATTATTCTTGTTGTTGTTGTTTTTGTTGTTATTGTTATTATTATTATTATTATTAGGTGTTCTGTCTTACGACAAGTCCATTCATTTTGTCAATAAACTTAGACCTCCAATGTGCCTGTCCTCTGCCCCCTTCTTCAGCGCCCATAATTTTCTTTCCTTCAAGTCATCTAATATTCAAATCCTCTTCCTTCCTATGCTCCTCTTTCCCTAAATCTTTCCTTCTATGATGTCATGCTTAAGACAGTTCCTCCGAAGGATGTGTCTGATCCAGTTTGCTTTACGCTGAAGAATCCCATCCAAAATAGTACTTTTCCCACTCCACTCTGCTTATATATAGAGAATAGAATTATAGAATGAAATTAAGGAATGTAAATAAATAATTTCAATGAAAACTATTCTTGGTTTTTATTTTCTCTAACTTAACTAACTTCTAAAGAGTGTTGCTAGGTTAAAAATAACTCGTTGCTAAATTATTTAAATTCCACCCATGCTTATGATATATCACAACTTGTTAGGGCTAGGTTTGTGTGTTTGCATTTAATGTGCTGTTTAGGTTGGGTAAGTTTGTAAACCATTTAATGTTGTGTTGAAATAAAATATTGCACAGTAAACACCTAAATTGAAATAACAAATCTAAATTAGAGCACAATTATTTCCAATCTCATTCTATTTCTAGACAAAAGGCTTTAGAAGAGACATTCCGAAACAAGAAAACTTGGAGTGATTTTAGTACCTAAATTTGATATTTTTTCTTAAACTTATACCAATTTGATGTTTAGGTGATAGTGCAGAGTGAAATTATGGAGGAAAACTACACGCTTGGTTTGGCAGCCCTGCTAGGTGGAGACTTTGTGTTCCTACCCCCGAGCACGAAGCTGAGTAAGATAGCTTCAGCCATTTGGAGCGGAGACACCAAGAAACACACCGTCCCTCTGTACAGCTTCACTCTGTACGTGAGGGTAAGGTTCTTTCTGCCCAGTCTCCGAGGAATCGGGTAAGAACGAATCTTTTTGTGTTTATAGTAAATATGAATTTTACTCATGACGTAAATTGTCTCTTGAAACTGTCCTGCTTTGGGTTACACTCACATACTCGACCATCTTCCTTTTTTTTATGATGGTCTTAGTCGTGTACAGATATAATGTTTAAGGAGGGTCAGTCATTATATTGGGCCCCTTTTACCCATGAATGAACATGTTTATGGGGTAAGAGGGCAGACATAATATTTAGCCCCTTTTACCCTTTGATGAACTTGATACATAACCTTAACTCAATAAGATCACACAAAACTCTCAGATAAAATTCCAAGCATTTTAATATTAAATTATTCACTTTTTACTGTTACAGTCCAAATAAGCAGATTTACATTGTATTTTGAAGAAATTTCACACCAACAGTTAAAGTTACTGTTAAGTATTGGTTTAAGGGAAGCCTTGGGTTCACCTAGCCCCCTCTGTGTACACGTCTATGTCCCTCTGTGTAAAACAAACAATTCCTTTATACTCCTTACATCATTTAGTAAAAATATCTATAATTTATTTATTACTATCGCCATGAGTCGATCCTTTATTTAATGTGAATACAGTAAAATTTTATTGGAAAGGGCCTTACCTAACATCTTTAGAAGTTAATAGGCCTACTTTTACATATTCATATGCATTGTTACACTAGCTGCAGCTCTCACTTTGATAGATATTATCAATACCTATAAAGTATAATTTAACACTTACTACTTACTTACTTATTCTATAGCATTAGTTACTCTAAAGTTCATTGCACTTATAAAAGTAAGCCACCTATTCCCATCTTGAGCTAATTCTATCCAGTCCCCCTCATGACACCCTATCCCTATTTTGAGTTAGTTCAATCCAGTCCCCTTCATTATACCCTATCCCCATCTTGAGCTAGTTCTATCCAGTCACCCTTATTACATTACACCCTATCCCTATCTTGAGTTAGTTCTAACCAGTCCACCTCATCACACCTTATCCCTATCTTGAGCTAATTTTATCCAGTCCCCCTCATCACACCTTATCCCTATTTTGAGCTAATTCTATCCAGTCCACCTCATCACACCTTATCCCTATCTTGAGCTAATTCTATCCAGTCCCCCTCATCACACCTTATCCCTATCTATAGCCAGTTCTATTCAACCCACTCATTACACCATACTCTTTCAAGTCCATTCTAATGTTCTATTCCCATCTGCGTTAAGTCTTCCCAATGGTTTCTTCCTTTTGTGTCTACCATTCAATACCCTGAACACGGTTATAGTTTCTTCTATTCATGATGCATATCCTACCCACCGTAATATACGAGATTTGACTAACCTATCAATGTCTTGTGATGAGTATAAGGTGTGTCACCTACTCCCCTCCCAAGTAACCTCATCCCTTTCAGAGCCAAATAACTTCCTAGCACTAATAATATAATAATATGCTATCAATGTCGACCGCAGAAAGATATGTGTGGGGTATTTTCTTAAAGGTTCTTCTTATAAAAATTTGAGTATACTTCATCATCATCATCATCATCATGAACTGTTTCCAGCCTGTGGCCAGGTCCGTTTAGTAAAATACCTCCATCTCACTCTGTCCTTCTACCTTAATTCCTCTTGCTCTCTCTTCCACTCTGCTCCTCTAACTTGCACACTTGGTGTTATTCAGTTCCTCCCATATCTTACTTGGTCTCCCTTGCGGTCTCTTCACTACATACTTCATATCCATTCTTGGAATCCTCTTCCCTTCCATCCTCATTAAGTGTCCATACCTTACATCTTCATTCCTAATACTATCTCTTCTGGTGACAGCTAGCATACTCCTCAAAAACTTCATACCCATAGCCTCCACTTTCCTTGTTTCTATTTTATCCAAAGTTTAAGTTTCCACTGCATACGTTTCTATTTGTATGAAGTATGTTTTATACAGCACTTCCTTACACTTAAGGGGCACTTCTATTTTCCATAGTAGGGCTCTTACACACGTGTATAAAACCTCTCCCTGCTGCCCCCTTTTGCCTCAATCACACTACCAAGATACTTCACACTCTTTGCTTTGCTGGAGTATACTTATGAAACCTTAACGTGCGAGGTTGCCGTGGGAGGAAACTCAAAGATCACTGTGTCTTGTTTGCAGGAGCTGGTTCACCAAACATCACTTGTTTCTACAACTACGCAGGAGTCTACTAGAGCAACTCATCGAATGCTCTTTAGTTCAACATGTCGGTTTATCTGGGTTGGCACTGCAGGCCGAGTTCGGGGACTACAAGGAACAGGTCAGGAATCCTTAAGGTTATTTAAGATAAGAGGATTCGAAAAAAATGTTATTTTACTATTCAAAAAGAAAATAATAAGTTATATATTTTTCTAAAATATGCATTCTAAATAATTTTTAAAGAGTTATTATGATAATTATTCAGTAGTAGTATAGCACATAATAATTATAGACTAACCCAACAGCCAGGCTCCATACCATTGGTTTAACACTTAATGTTGAACAAAATCAGAAATAATTCATACCCATGTGGAAAAGTTAAACACTTATGCTCAGCTTGTTTTTCTAAGATTCGAATTCAATATTTGAGATTTGTAGGCATAATGAACATTTGGACTAGGAGATTCGGATTCGGCCCATCTATACTTTGCACACATCACCAAGAGGTTGACTTTTACTTAATAGCCCAAGGTTCAATCCCTAGATGAATGCAAGTTTGGTGTTGGTCACAAAGTTTATTTCCATCCTTTGTCCAGATGAATGCTTGTGCATTTCTTTAATTTCCTCTTGCTCATCTTGTCCTGTATTTTTGGGCTAAATATTTTATCACTGTTGCCCATTACTGGCCCTAAATGGTACTAATACAGGGTGTCTACGATCCAGTAAAACTGGAATCAGGGTGGTAATTTGAAGTAGTCAGGGGAAAAAACTATAATAAGTCGTGAATTTGGTAAATTACAAAAAAAAAATGTAAAAATATTGTTTTACTCAAAATATGATATACTAATCATTAAATAAGTAAATTACAATGTGATTAAAATTTTGGTTTTTTTTCTTTCTTTTTTTTTTTATAGCTGTGTTAAATTTTATAATTCCTAGTATACAATGTTAATACAAATATAAAATTATGTTTATTAATTTATTATTAATATTATTATTATTATTATTTTATTATTATTATTATATATTCATAAATAAAATTAACAACAAAAAAAAACAGCAGAGAGGGTGAGAAAGTGGTGCCATACTTTTATGTTGGGAATTTTAGGAAATGATCAGGGAAAAAATCAAGAATTTCATTGGTCAAGTTGAGTAGACACCATGTATAAAATTTGGCACCCAGATCAAATGTTTACTTTAAAGGGATTTTTTTTTACCACCGCGTTTTACTACCTGTTTAGACTGTATGCCAATGTGATAGGCATGAGGAAGATTGAATTCATAGGAATTTAACTCATTACACCTACTGGAATTTAAACCCAGATCTCTTCCTCATCGGCAGTATAGTATTTTGCAAGAGGAGCTTTCTAGGCTATCCTGCCACTAAACATGAAAGGGAATTATTTAATGAAATACTTAGGATAAAAAAAAGTAATTTATCTTTTAAGAATATATGTCTTAAATATGTAACATATATGGACATATTACAAATGTGATTATTAAAAAAGGGTACTTATAAATTACTCCTGAAGAGACTTTACCCGGCTTACCCACTTCATTGTTCCCGTTCAATTAAAGGGAGTGCCATTCAGGGCGTGTCATGCCAGATGACTTCACGAGTTCCATGCCAAAGATTCCTTGAAACCTCAGTAGAATACTATGGATGCTTTAGGGTGTTCCACAATTAGACCCGTCCGGACTTGCGGCAGTTGTTCCATCAGTTCTATGCCTGCCCCATGTTCCCTTTTCTTTATCCATCCCTGCCCTCCTTTGAATTCCCCTCTTTCCATCTCTGGGATCACATGATGACTTTTTAGGACTAGAAATTGGCATGTTTCTGTCTATATTGGTATTTATACGACTGCTTGGATAAGCTAACCGCTGCCACTAAGCAAGCTAGAAATCTTGTATTGAATATTCTCTTTCGACTTATATTTTGAAGTCACTGTAATAAATGTTTGTCACAACTTATTTTGTCTTGAGGCCAGTAGATGATATTAGTATTTTCTAAAAATTCTTCTTTTTATTTAAATGCCGCCATATTGAATATGAAATTCAATATATGCTAACATTTGAATGGCGCCATATTGGGCATGAATAGTATGTCTTATGTAATTGTGATACCGTCGTACCAGGTGTGGAAATTAGCTACTCCTTTCTAATAATTATGTCAATTGAGATTATTATGCTCACTTATAATCTATTACATTTTGGTTAAGACTCTGACGTGGACATTTTTTAACTTTAAGTCTCACTATTTAAATATGGAATTGAACTTAAATATTAAACTGTAGGTGATTCATTTATATCTTCAACGATGGATGTTTAAATCGAGGTCTACCCTCTTACTAGGACTTTGTGGTCCGTCCTTTTCCACTACACTCTCTCTTTTTGTTCAGTTGTTTGTATTTAATTCTAAAGTGTGTCCGGTGACCCGGTGGTCTAGGGGTAAGGTGTTAGACTTATGTGTTGTGAGTCCGGGATTCAATCCTCGGTCCCGTCACAGATTTATCTGATTGCCAAACCCTCCCTTCACCTTGACAAGTTGTGTATTAATCACAACTTGTGAATGTGGGGAATGCAGGCCTCCACCGTGGTTCGGATCTCACGTTAAACTGTAGGTCCTCCATTTCATCTCACAATTACCCTACCAATACACATTAGCATAAGTGCATATAACCTGAACGGGTAGTAAGACACGGTGCTGATAATTATAATAAAGTGTGTCTTATCAGTACATTTTAACTCAGGACTTTTTCCCTTATTGTTCTCATTTTGGTGCTATTTAGGGTTGGGAACTACAAATATTTTTTTTAAATTTCAATCTCATTGTGAAAACACAGTGTAAAATGCAATTAAGTTAAGTAAAAAAGGACAAACTGTGGTTTATAAAATACTACATTATTAAAACACGGTTTTGCTTGTCTCCAACAGGAACACGGCTGTGAGGAATACTTCCTTCTGGAGCATTATATCCCAGACAACCTGCTCCTCAGTACGGACGAAGTGGCCCTCAAGGCCAGATTGCAGAACTGCCACAGACAGAGGAAAGGTTTGGATCCTGGACGGGCAGAGGAAATGTTCATAGCACAAGTCCAGTGCCTGCCTACATACGGCGCTCATTTCTTTAGTGCCACCTGGGTGAGGCATTTTATATACTAATTAATTTGAGTTTTGCCCACTTTGGTGGCCTCATGGTCCCAGTACGCTTCTCTCGCAGTATACTAGACTGGCGATGACACAGAGACCGAGGTTGGAATCTTATTTGGGTCTACTGAGGTTATTTTCCAAAATGGTTTTCCACCCTCCCTTTATGCAAATGTGGGTACACTTTATCTATATTTAACCTTCTTAATCCCTAAAACTATTAGCATATTAGTACATAAGTGTATCACTCAAACGGGTAGTAAGACGCGCTGCCAAAAACAAAATAATTGAATTTTACCACACTTGAAAATATCGCCTCTGTGGGCAAGTGTCCAGAGTTCTTGGCTACAGCTTCAGAATTTCCCGTTCAATTCTTGGTGCTTTCAGAATTTTTCTGTGAAACAGTATGCTTGTTTTTGCAGTTGACCTAGTATTTATGTTTACGACCGCAGCGTTTTTGCGGTTGACTTGGTATCAATGTTAACGAAATGTTAATGACCAAGACAATACCAGAGCTCAGGTTTGGTATTGCTTTTCTTGGCCAGACTAAACAATATGGTTACGATAAATGTGCCGAGAATTTGTATGCCAATTTCAAAACAACATATTTCTTATGTTAGATTTAAACGTGTATAATTTTGTAGTCAACAGATTTTAAGATTTTGTAAATTAAAATAGACAGAAATTACTAGTTATAAATACACGACAGTAAGAGGTACTTAAAAAACGTTTAGCTATGGATTAAAGAAAGAGACTACTACATGATCTAGGCATATTTAATATTACATACATACTTCATGTTTTTTTATGGTTATTTTTGGGGAGATGTTTAGCTTGACATGTTGTGTGAATATTAGAACTATTCAAAAACAAATCTGACTAAGAATAAAATTAAATAGCTCATTTTCCATCGATTTCAGTACAGGTAGTAGTATTACAATTCACCTACCAGCTGTTGGATCTATTCCCCCCTCGCCCCTCATCCACTCCCCACCAACCGACATTTTTGTTTAAGACAAACATCTCAAAATCGTTTTCACGCTCCCCTTTGGTCAGAACCACTTGGTCGTAAAACCTCGATACCAAGACATAGCCAAGTCAATTGTGAAAACTCCCCTAATGGTTCTGGAACAGGGTCAACTCAGCATTGTGAGGACAAATGAGTTTTTACTTGAATAAAGAAGTATAGGCTTCAGTATGGAAAACTGAGATTAACAGCTGAAGGATCCGTTGTGCTGACCACATGACACCCTCTCTCTGCAAATGCTAGCAATATATCACTAACAGCAGCGGCTGCTCGATCGTGAACTCAATACTCGGAAGTAAGTGCTAATATAAATCATTAATGCTATTAATTCAAAATAATAATAATAATATCTTCATTATCATCAACTGTTTCCAGCCTGTGGCCAGGTCAGTTTGGTAAAATGCCCCCATCTTCCTCTATTCTTTCACCACTCTTCCTTCTTTAATTGCGTCTATTATTCTTCTTTCACTTATACACTCTCTGTTATGTGCACCTCCCATCTCTTTCTTGGCCTTCATTGCAGTCTTTTAAATAAAAAGTATTTAATGATTATAAAAATACCTCCAACCAATTCTTGTAATATAGAATCTTGTGCTAGCTTTCACTTATCTGCACTCCTACCGTAGATTTTCTAAAGTTACATCTCTTAATTATGATTCAAAACTAAAATTAGTCAACCTAAGAATGAAATTCGTGTGGATCAAGTACAGAAATTTAATATTTTTGGTTTGAATGTACTTCACATTATGTTGTGATTAACTTAATTCATATACAGCACTTTTTACATTTTTAATAAACTGGTGTATTTAAAAAATATTTTTTGAAAAGGATTCAAAACATGGACTTTTGGCTTACCATTACAATATTATTATTTCATGTGTGTGCATTGCATCTTACTGCCCACCTGAGCTATACTCTTGTTTACACTGTTGAGAAAGAAGTGGAGGAAGGTGTGAATTAAGAGAGATGTGCCCAAATTTATGTAGAGGAAGAATGGGAAATTATTTTTTTAAAACAACCCTCAGTAAATCTGACCAAGATTCGAACCCCAACCACCATCATTAGTTACAACTCTGTCGTTTTGAACTCTTTAACATCTAACTTTTCTTCACTTTTTTCCCCCCCCAAGAGTCAACACCCATGAAGATAAACAATGACTATAAAAATAGTCGGTCACGGTTCGTAACACCTTACTCATTATGTCCCCTAGGGCTAGCTAGTATCGCAGAATTGACATTAAGAACTGTATTTTTTATTATTATTATTATTTACTTTTTTACAGTTGACAAAGACTTGCGGTGACATCCCCATGTGGGTGTCTGTGAGCGGGGAAGGGGTATCCCTACACAGTCGTAGTACTGCAGGTTGTGACAAACATCTGCGCCAACAGTTTGCTTGGAAGGACATCAAGAAACTGAGCTACTCAAAACATTACTTGTTGATTCTGCCAGGAGGTGACAGCAGCAGCAGCAAGGCCGGCAAACTCGACAAGTTCAAACTCAAGATGGAACACAAAAAGTAAGGCCGCACCGTTTGTACTATAACAATTAGTTACTTTACATATGAACTGTAAACTAACATTCTTATTTATAGTAACTATATTTTAAGAAAATGTTTAGTTTTTTATGTTTTAACGCTTTTGGACTAAACACATTCTCAATTTTATGTTCTAAAACACAGGCCAATTCTCACATTCTTAACCGGTAACATTTTTAAATTTCCCATAAAAAAGGTATTGAACATTTATTCATGAAAAATCAGACTTAAGATATAAACAATTAAAGATGGAATCTTTAGAAAAACATATGTCATCAATCATTACACTATAGACAATTTTTAAATAGAATTGAAATTTTAAAAATGAAATTAAAATGTATAGTTCAGAGGTGAAAAAATAACATATACAGACTTTGGCAGTCAGCACCTGTGTTTCACCATTGCCGGATAAAAACGAATAAAAAAATCCAACCAAAAAGCCCTTTGGGTAAACTCTGAAGAAGACAATAAAAAATAATAATTCTATGGTGTCAGCCCACAATCGAGACATGTCGCACTGAGTGGCCGCCTTCTTTTGGTGAAAATAGTACCAACTTCTGTGTATAGAGGGTATCATTTGGTCAGCACAAATCTCCGGCCGTTAATTTCAGTTTTCCAAGCTGTAGCTGCTACTTTTTCATTCAAGTATCTCCTAATTGCTCCTAACAAGGCTGAGTTGACCTCATTCCAGAACCACTGCTTCACAGAAAATCTGAATGCGCCAGGGAACAAGACTGGGACTTCTGGACCTGTAGCCAGGAATTTTGAAAACTTAGGAATAACCATCCCCAGTAAACCTGAGCAGGATTTAAAACAAAATTATCACCGTATCTTACTACTCGTTCAGGTTATATGCATATATGATAAATTAGTGGAGTAAAGATGAGATAGGAAGCCTTTAGAGGTAATCTAACCACATTTTCATGAAAGGAGAGTGGCAAAAAATTAAGGGAAAACCTTCACTTTATCTGACCGGGATTCAAACCCCCATCTCTACATCTTCAGCAGACCAGTTTAACATGGCCTTAGGCCATTCGGCATCTGAAGCGATTATTTTCACTGATTTAATTAAAGTTGTTAGATGAGGTTCTCAGGCTTAATTAGAGTTGTCAGATGAATTTCTCAGGCTTAATTAGATTATTATTATTATTATTATATTATTATTACTATTATTATTAACACCGCATTTTACTACCCATTTTGGTTATACGCACTTACGCTAATATGTAATGTTAGGGTGATTGTGAGATGAAATGGAGGAACTACAGTTTAACGTGGAATCCGAACCACGGTGGAGGCCTGGCACTCCCCACATTCACAAGTTGTGATTAATACACGTCTTGTCAGAGGCGAAGGAAAGGTCAAGTAATCAGATAAATCTGTGCCAAGACCGAGGATTGAATCCCGAACCCCTAGCATAGAGGTCTGACACCTTACCCCTAGACCACCAGGTCACCCGCTTAATTAGAGTTGTTAGATGAGGTTCTCGGGCTTAATTAGAGTAGTTAGATGAGGTTCTCAGGGCTATTTTCAATTAAAGAAATGTATTGAACGGAATAAAACAACAAACTCAATATTCAGTTATTTAGCCATAAGAAATATTGTAATCTAAAATTAACCACAAAGATCAAAACATTATCAGAGCAAATTTAAAGTTCCTCTGAAACACTTCTCGCCAAACATTCCAGGAGCGGGTATGTGTTCCATCTGGTCTCGCTACATCATCAGTTCTTCCTGAAACTGAGAGTGCAACTCTCAACCCTTCAATCCCTCGCCGCAGAGTTCGGAGTGCCTGTAGTAAAAAGTCCTCAGGAGAGATATCGGTTGTTCTATGTGGAGGATAACAGTCGCAGTAAAGTGTCGGAGCTGGATCGACAGCAGTACAGGCTGCTGGCTCCACCAAGTCGGGCCGACAACCTTGAGGAGGCGCAGAACAAAGAGAATGAAAATCCTCAGCTCGTAAAGGTTTGTAGGCCTTGACCATTTCATGTACTCCAAACAATATCTCAAAGTTTGGGATTTTTTCCAGCACCGCTTCTTACTACCCATTAGGTTGTACGTTTATGTACTAATTACACCAATAGTTTTAGGGATTGGAAAGGTTATATTTATAGGAAGTGTACCTACATTTGCGTGTAAGGAATGTGGAAACCCATTTTGAAAAAAAAACTCAGTTCACCTGACCGAGATTTGAACCTCAATCTCCCCATCATCGGCACTTTAATCTATTGAGATACATAGAGCCTCAGACCATGCAGCCATTGAAGCGGGTCTTGTGTTTTTTCTTATGGGATTATGCCTCTATTATTATTAGTGAGACTGAATGTAATTGAGAATAATTCAACTCTCGCATTCTATAACGAATGATAGCGGTGTGCAAAATTCAATAATTCAATTCGAAGTATGCCTAGATCGAATATTTTTAATAAATATTAAGAGACAATAGAAATAAATTGTGGATTTTAGGATGTAAACTACAAATTTGTTCACAAAATATGTTTTTCTATACAAAGATGACTTTTGCATTTTTTTTAAACATAAGTAAAAGGGTGAATATAAGAATAAATAATAATCATAATGTATGTGTTTCTCTCACTTTTTCCTGTACCTTATTCCAAATGTATAATTAATTACATAGGCATCTCAAAAATAGAACATGTTAGGGAGATTTTTCACCCTTGTCAATAAAAGTCAAAACTAGCAAACTTATTGAATTAAACAGACAATCTACTATATTTCTTAAGTATGTTATAGCCGCACCCAATTATAATATTCTTTAGGTTTAAAAATGACACCTGGACATGGGAATCAAACCCGGGACTTTTGGCTTAGTACACTAATGCTCTTACTTCTGAGCTATCCATGAGTTGTCCCGTGCCCAGGGTCATTCTTCACTCATACGATAAGGCAGAGTTTGTGATGGACGTACAGAAATTATCAGCTGCAAATGAGCTATCAGATAACTCGGCCACCTTCGACTCGGTAGGGCTTTATGCTGTCAATAATACAATGACATTGCAAGAGTAAATAGCCAAGCTATTATAGTTATTAAATATGGCTATAACCACATTTAAATATTACGGGTGTGTGAAGTCCACTTTTTCAATCCAAAGTGAACTCGAATTGAATATATGAAATATTCTTGAAGACGAATCAAAGTTTGAATAATTTCTTTTAGTTGTTTCAGCTTAAAAAAATTTTATATTGTGGTTATTTATATAAATTAATGCACTAAAATTACTTGGAAAATCTTCTATTGCACAATTGTTTGTAATATTTTATGTTAATATGACAAATCAAGCTATTATCATAGCTTACAATTCAATAGATTCAGTTTTTTTATATGAATATTAATTTGTAATGCATAAAAAAGCTCATAATGACGTTAATTGAAAGTAAATGGAGTATTTTACCTGTCAATACTTTTATTGGCGAAGCTTTGAAGCCAAAATTTGTTTTGAAGCCAAGTCAAAGTTTTGAAGCTTCATACACCTCTGCTAAATATCATATTATTTAAATTTAAAAAAAAAGACACATGGACAGATTAAATATCATTTTAAATTTATATTTGTTCAATATAACATCTACACTATTTTATGACAGGTTAAATCAAGGCTCGAGTCTGAATCAGTTTGTGGAGACTTCTCGTCTTTGTGGCGGCAGAAGCCTACTCCAGAAAGTATCAGGCATGTTACATCTATAGAACTGACCACACCTCGACGTGTCCGAGTGAAGATGGGAACTAGAGCTTTTGCCAGCAGTCAAAAGGAGTTATTCCTTTCCTGTGATTCTGGAAATAAAGGTATAGTTTATTGACATAGGAGTAATGTGAGCACTCAAAAGTTAAGAGTTTGAGTTGAGTTTTATTAATTGTTTGAGCTTGGCTAAAAATCTTTTCCAAAATTCGAAACATTGGTTTATTTAGAAATTTTGATTTTTATCACAACTCTCAAATTATTATTTATTTGAGGTATTTAATGTGCACTTTCTAAACCAACTGACTACATCAGCACACAAGCATTTTATCTATGAGTATAGAGCAAAAGGTCCTACCAATTTTGTTGGGAAAGGTATTTTCACTTACTTTCCAGCGTTCTTTTACACGCCATAATCGACACAGAAACGACAGTTTACTTCTCCTAGAAAGGAAGTGTTGCTACAAATTTTTATCACTCAAGAAAAATCCTTTGACCTTGGTTGGCTTGAACCCATGAACACTGCGTCCTAAAACGAGGACTTATTTCTTAGCAAACATAATCCCTTACTATTTTATTTTGCCTGATTAAAAATAAATGTTGTACAACAATATTAAATCTAGTAAAAATAAGAATTTGTGTGATAGTAACTTTTTTCCACTTGAACTCGAATAAAAATCGATTGGAAGGTGACTCAAAGTAAAAATATGCCTTTTGCATTTCCCTAGAAATAATACCTAACAACTAAGTAATCATTACATCATCATCATCAACAACAACTTATCAAGCCTGTGGCTAGGTCACTATAATAAAACACCGTAAAATGTAATTTATTGGTATAAGGGCCAACCTGAAAAGATAAAATAGTTTAGACCATTACAGAAACAAGTAAACTTCTTGTTTTTTTGTTTTTTTTACTTTCATTATATATTCATCACTCGTTAAAAAAAACACTGTGTTTTACTACCCATTTGGGCTAAATGCTTATATACTAATTACACTAAATTTTAGGGATTAGTAAGGTTATATTTGAAAGAAGTATACTCCCATTTGTGGGGAGGGAGAGTGGAAAACCATTTTGGAAAACAACCCACAGTACACTCGACCGGTATTGAACCTTGATCTCCTCATTATCAGTTTAGTTTACATTGAGAGTAGTGCTAGAGACCATGTAAGCAGTCATCGAAGCAGGTTTCATCACTCTTAAGAACATTACATAACACACAGTTAAAGTTTTCAGACAAATTTCTTTATCACAATTAGAATACAACATTATATAACCTTTTGTTTTTCCTTTGATGTCACATGGGTGGCGGATATGTAACCAACTTCTGTGGTTGAGGCACCATTAAGGTGTACAGTTACATTGCCATGATGATATTCGATAATTATGTGGTGTTGATGATGATGATGATGATGATGGTGATTATGTTGATTATGGGGTGCCAGAATAACTCTTAAACCTATATTATATCTAATTAACCAGACCATGGTGATCATTGGAACAATTCCCTTTCAGGAAAAATAACTATGAGACCGCCGGGAATTGAACCTGGGATCTCTTGATTAGTAGCCAGGCATGCTGATCTTTATACCAAAAGGCCGGCCTATAGTGTAACATAAAATGGCAGTTACATTAACACAGCCATTTTCTTTCTGTATGCCAATTTCTTGTTTGTTTGTTTTTGTTTTTTTAATGAAGTTGCATGCATTTTTCTCACTCCCTCCATATAAAGAATGAAATCTATGTAGAGGGATTGGGCAATTTTGACCTTTTTTTTTTTTTTTTTTTTTTCAAGAAGCAAGAATAATTAATTCTCTGTACATTGGTAGCAGTGCCAAGTGTAAACTATATTTTTCTATTTATTGTAAAAGCCTGTTTGTTTCTTATCCTGATTCCTGAATATTCTCTCATAAAAATGCATTGTTTTTAGGGATGGTCCCTCGAATTCTGCACCTGAATCATACTAAGTCTGACTATGAAACTTGACCCACTAGTAGAGTTTGATCATTGTTGCACTCTCCAGATCCAGAATCCTAACAACAATGATCAACCTCTAGCCATAGGGCCAGTTTCATAGTCAGGCCTAGTATGCTTCAGGTGCAGTGCTACGCATAGTACAGAATAACACTTACCTACACTATAATGGAATTGGCCAGTTTCCACATATGAAACTGGTTCATACCATTCTGGTCTAGGTAGGTGTCGTCTTGTATTTAGTATAGCGCCGCACTTGAGACGTGCTAAGTTTGACTATGAAACTGGTCCATTCCATTCTGGTCTAGGTAGGTGTCGTCTTGTATTTAGTATAGCGCCGCACTTGAGACGTGCTAAGTTTGACTATGAAACTGGTCCATTCCATTCTGGTCTAGGTAGGTGTCGTCTTGTATTTAGTATAGCGCCGCACTTGAGACGTGCTAAGTTTGACTATGAAACTGGTCCATTCCATTCTGGTCTAGGTAGGTGTCGTCTTGTATTTAGTATAGCGCCGCACTTGAGACGTGCTAAGTTTGACTATGAAACTGGTCCATTCCATTCTGGTCTAGGTAGTGTCGTCTTGTATTTAGTATAGCGCCGCACTTGAGACGTACTAAGTTTGACTATGAAACTGGTCCATTCCATTCTGGTCTAGGTAGGTGTCGTCTTGTATTTAGTATAGCGCCGCACTTGAGACGTGCTAAGTTTGACTATGAAACTGGTCCATTCCATTCTGGTCTAGGTAGGTGTCGTCTTGTATTTAGTATAGCGCCGCACTTGAGACGTGCTAAGTTTGACTATGAAACTGGTCCATTCCATTCTGGTCTAGGTAGGTGTCGTCTTGTATTTAGTATAGCGCCGCACTTGAGCGTACTAAGTATGACAATGAAACTGGCACATACCATTTTGGTCTAGGTAGGTGTCGTCTTGTATTTAGTATAGCGCCGCACTTGAAGCATACTAAGTTTGACAATGAAATTGGTTCATATTCCAGTTTGTGTTTTACTTTCTTCTGATGAAGAAGTGACCCGATGTGCCCCGAAAGTTACTGTAATATGACGTGTTGTGTTTTAATTATTAACTTCGAGGACTACCTTTTTCTGGTAAATGTGTAGCCTTTTGCCCTCCTATCCTCTTTTCAATGTTTATCAAATACAATCGTTTGGCGCCATATTTTTTAATATAATAAAAATAAACCACACCCATTACTTTTCTTCCCAACAGAAAATGAAGTGGATCATCATGTACCAGAGACGCAGCCAGAAGGGATTCCTGAAAGTGTACTAGATTCTGATGCTTTTGTTGTTAGTAAGTACAGCTTTGTTTTTTGTTTGATTTTATTGCTAATGTACTCAATTTATAACAGCGTGCTTCACTTGAGGTCAATTTTCAATTCAGACCACCTGCACCAATTATTTTGGTTTGCCTTCTGTAGAAATATGACGCCACCAATTAATATCAGCAATATGTTTATTGTACTTTTAAAGACATTTGATAGTTGTGGGCTGTTTGTTATTATGACTTATTAAATTTAGTTGACTTTAATACACTCACATTATCACAGTCACACTTGGGTCGTTGGAATTACTCCCCGAAGTGTGGCTGTAATTTGTAATGCCCACTACAGCTTCGCATTTTGTATCGTATCTTTTCCCTTAATTATTTTAGTCAAACTATAATTTGGAAGAAATTAATTAAAATAGAAAATAAAGAATCTTCTACTTACAATATTATCTTAGCACTTTTTATTTAACTCTTTTCATATTATGACCTAAAATACGAAGTACTACTAGTCACGTATATCTATTTCGACAATTTATATGAAAGTGATGAGAGTCACGCTTAAGTGTGTGTGATGCTATCGCTGTACCGCCATCGGCCGACATCTATTCAACCAATCATCATTCTTACAATTGTGCATGTATACCAGTGGACAAGTTTATGATGTAATACTTCCTCAAACTGCACCTGTCAGGCAAAAGACTGCTGGATATTCTAGATAACTTAATACCCTTGACTTTTTCATGCGACTAGCTTTATACGTACTTACTCTATGGCATTAGGAACTTGAAAGTTCACTACCGCACTCACAAAAGTAGGCCTATGCCAGCTATCCCTATCTCGAGATAATTCTTTCCAGTCCATATCATTACACCCTCTTTCTTCCAGGTCTATCCAAATGTTATCCTCCCATCTGTGTCTTCCCGGTAGTCTTTTACCATTGGGTTTGCCATTCAATTCCTTGAATGCGGTTTTAGATACTCCCATTCGCGCTCCCTTTCCATCATAGCCTGCAGGATTTTATGGGCCTAACAATGTCTGATGATGAGTACAGGGTATGCAGCTCTTCATTATGTAGCCTCATCCACTCCCACAATATCTTCATCCATTTTTGGGTTAAATTTCTTCCTAACCACCTTGTTTTCAAACACCCTAAATTTCTTTCATCATTTGAGGTAAAAGGCCTAGTCTCGCACCCATGACTAGCCTTATAGGTAAACTAATTTTAAAATCAGAATAAAAAATACAAAGTTAATAAGATGATAAGATATAATCATTAATGGTGGTGAAATAGTGATCATCATGGGTTCATTACATTATACTACCTAAAAAATCTTCACTTGGAATTTCTTGATTAATATTTGAACACGAAACGTATTGGAGCTAAAGAACTGGCGCCTCATTGCTCCCAATCACAATAAAAACCTTAAAAAATCAATTTATGTTTCAGATTCCAGTATTAGGTCTGTGGATGAGAGGTTTGAAATTGATATTCACGAGTCGCTGAGTGAATCTTTCCTGCAGAAGTTCAACAACATTTCATTTGAGGAGGAGAGGATTTTAAAAACTGTCATGTAATTATATTATTGAATTTTATAACTAAGATGATTATAAATACGTAAAGTTTTCAAGGTGTTATTCATGAAATAACAGAGCTATCTGCATTAATACCCATGATGCTGTGTAGCTCAACACCGGAATCACTTAGTTTGGTTTACCATCTTCTCTTTAGACCAATGTTTCCCAAACTTTTACCACTCGTGTACTCCTTTGGGGCCAAGACTAACCAACTTAACTCTTCCAGTTCATCATAAATAAAATTAAATAAATATCTGTTTTATAAACTCGTTCCAAATTATAATAAAGTTTAGGTGGTGAGCAAAACAAAATCCCTATAGAGGAAATTAAAAGCTTTAAAAAATCAATGGCATCAACTCAGAATCTGCGTTAATTTGTTTATCAGTCTTATTAATATTTTTTTTAATTGATTTATAAAACTTTTTTATAACATCTTAATACCTGTTCAGGCTTATACATGTGTATGATAATTACTCTAAAAGGGTAGAGATGAGGAAGGAAGTATTTTATAGGTAACCTACCCACATTTGCGTTGAAGAAGAGTGGGAAACCATTTTAGAAACACCACCCTCAGTAGACCCAACCTAGATTTGAACCCTTATCTCTACGTCTACAGCAAGCCATTCTAACACAAAAGTGATGTGTTATATCAATTAGCCACTGAAGTTGGTATTAATAAAACTCACTGATATGTTAACATAGTACCGCCGTTTGGGAAAAACTGCTCTAGACATATGCTTTTGTATTTCCTTAAAATTAATGTATTATCCTTTATACTTGGATTATTTGTTAGTTGACCACTACAACGTTTCAAATACAGGAGAAAATTGCACCAAACAGCTGAATATAATGAACATTAAAAGAAAACTAGAGGAGCAAGTTCTACACACTTAGAGTAATGTAGACCCAAAAGCTCACATTTAAATCCAACACAATGAAGTAATTTTAGGGGAGGTGTTCTATTTTAAACACGAATTTTTGTACTTAAATTCCAAGCTATGAAAAACAACTCTACGAAAATTACAATCATAAATTTGTCATAGATAATTTCAAAGAGATTTCATAATCTAAGACTAAATACATCCAACGTTTGCCAAGGTTTTAAAAACAAAGAAGATTTTAGTTATATTCAAACTCAACCGCATCACATAAACATTAATTTCGACCCCGTTAAAATCCAAACCAAAGTCTATTTTGTAATGGGTCTGAAAGTGAGATACCTATTTATTAAACTTTTTTATTAAATCAATTAAGAAATTTAAAATATATTTCCCATTCTTTCACCTCTGGTAGTCAGTTCATTAGCTCTTGCCAAAGATAATTTTTTTGCACAAAATTATGTTGATGATATTGAAAAGCTCAATTTTGTTTTAAGTTTCTTTTCCTATTGATAATCATGATTCAGTATTAAAATATAATATTAATTGGTGAGATATTTCTAAACTTTTGATAATCATGAGTCAGTATTAAAATATAATATTAATTGGCGAGATATTTCTAAACTTTTGATAATCATGAGTCAGTATTAAAATATAATATTAATTGGTGAGATATTTCTAAACTTTTGATAATAAACCCAAGTTATCTTATTCCTTCGAAATATTTTTGAAGGTGTTTAAATTAAGGCGGTTTGATCTTTGATTTGGTATTTCAAAACCTTGTCCAAATTTTTATTGTTTTATTTATGAACACATATATTATGTGAGTGCATATTTGATTTTTTTTTTAATATATATAACAGGTTGGAGAGAGATGAGGATGGGAGTTTGGGTATCAAGATCATAGAGGGCTCTGATGGCGGACTGTATATTCAATCAGTCCTACCGCATGGATCAGCTGCGAGGCTGGGGATGATACACAAAGGTAGTTTAAATTATAGCTTGAGCTAGCAAGTTTATCCATTAGTTATTCCCCAATTCTATATATTGATTACATTTGTGACACTGGTTCTTATTTCTACTTTAGGGGATCAGTTGATTGCAGTGAATGGGCGTAGCCTCCTCAACATGAGGTACGAGGAGGCACTTCAGCTCCTCCAGTCACTCACTCGAGAGTTGGAGTTGGTCCTGTCCCAGTCGTGCCGCAACACTCCTAACGGCAACATTATCAATCACTCGTCTGCTATAGACCTAATGAATGCTGTACTCAAGAACTCCTACACGCGCGAGGAGCCTTCTTCGCCCAACTTTGCCGGCGGAAACGCGGAAGAAACCAGATACATTTCTTCGCCGGCGTCCAGACTTCCGAGTGATTCTGAATTGGAGAAATCCTGTTTAGGAAACATAAGACTTGAGATGGAGGCAAAGTCTCAAGCCAAGGAAGACGATACGGCAGTCACTTTCATCCCACGCAGGGGCAGTCACAGCAGGGTCCTATCCTCTCCGAAACAATACGACGGAATTCGGTCCGTCTGCTGCGTTATGCCTGCTGAGGAGGATAATGACCAAATGTCATCACCATCGTCTAGGGAGGAGTCATTTTTGTAGGCTTGTGGTAGGTATACACATAAACTTACTTACTTACACACTCTATGTTTAAAAATGAGGTGGCCCAATGGCTAAATAGTTTTATAACAAAGTAAATTGATAAAACTAAAGAAAAAGGGAAAATAAACTTATAAGAGTAAATTTGATGAAGAAAGCCCACCTAGGGAAAGAGGAAAAATGCAGGAAGAATCCAATGCACAAAGGTGACCTCTTCTTCCTTTCTTCTGTCTTCTATAGTAGAAGTAATCACACACACATTTTTACACAAATAGATATTTTCGACAATAATTTACAAGACTTCTTCCCACATTTTTCCTCTTTCCCTAGGTGGGCTTTCTTCATCAAATTTACTCCTATTAGTTTATTTTCCCTTTTTCTTTAGTTTTATAAAATTACTCACTCTATGGAATTAGGAGTACAAAAGTTCATTGCCGCCTATCCTTATCTTGAGCTAGTTCTAGCCATTCCACCTCGCGACACCCTATATCTTTTAGGTCCATTAGAATCTTATCTTCCGATCTACGTCTGGGTCTTCCCATTGGTTTTACAATCAATACCCTGAACACGGTTCTAGATCCTCCCATTCGCTCTGCATGTCCTAACCACCATAATTTACAAGACTTGATAATCCTAACTGTGTCTTGTGATAAATACAAGGTATGCAACTCATCATTATTTAACATCCTCCACACCCCATTAGCCTCATCCCTTTTTCAACCAAATATATTCCTAAGTACCTTGTTTTCGAACATTAACTAGGTTCTCAAATTAAAGTGAGTTGTCCATTCAAAAACAATTAAATTTTATAGTTCGATACCTCTTTGATAAATGTAACTAAAATCTCTATGTTATTATTTTAGCATATACAGGTTTGATACCTGCTTGTAAAACCTGGAAAAATCATGAAGAAAGGGAAATTTTAAAAAGGCCCTGGAGTTTTCAGATATTTCACATTTATTTTCTAAATACAAAGTAAATCCAGTGGGAACAATTATTTTTATCTTTCAAGTCATGCAATTTCACGAAGTATACTGACACATTTGTCTTTATTGATTTTCTTATAAAATTCTAGGATATATATATATATATGTTCTTGAAAAACTGGAAACGACAGGGAATTTTGAAACTTGAAAGGTATTTATGAAATATAGTGCATTAAACTTTTTTAGATAAATAAAATATAATTGTTGCAAATGGAGCACAAATAAAATTAAAAACACCAACACATATTTACATACACTTCAATATTTATATGCCAGATAACATCTTCCTCTAGAAGTCGTAGACTCTCTATTTCCATGTAGTTTTACTTTTATTTGTGATTCATTTTCTTTTGATCTTATTAACCCATTCCCTGGCGTGTGTATAGCATAGCGACCTGAATAGGCCCAGCAGCAATTTTTCTACTCGTATACTCTTAGCCGACAAATATTTTTGCTTCTCGCTTATTTATCATTTTATTACTTTATTCATGGTCATTGAACTGGTAGCTTCATCTATCAGCTTCAATATGAAGTAATAAGACTGACTAAAAGTACAGTGGTTCATTGATAGATGGCATTACAATAACTTATTACAATGAAATTTCAATTTACATCCGCGCGAAGGAACATTCGGGAAAACAAAGACGTTCAACGTCCGTGCCAGGGAATGGGTTAATTTAGGATTACCAGAAACATGCAGTGTGAAATGTGCTACACAACTGCCTCTTATAGGAGTTGTGTTGACGTTGTAACATTCCTCCTAAATAATTATTTTAGAGAAAAATCTAGATTGAATTACTAACCGGTAGTTATTTTTTTCTTTGAGAGGTAGCCATTGCCTCTTTGTCCAGTGGCATCAGTGTAGAATGTTAACTGGGTTCCTCCTTTCATTACAAAATCTTTTTGCCTATCTTTAATTTGTTCCTATCCATCGTTTTGGTACCTTCTTTCATTTATGAATTATTTATTATCAAAATGAATTAAAAGCTCTTTGTAAAATGGCCATTATTTAATGGTTATTTCATCCCCTCTATTGAGGCACAGTCGACCTCAGAGGCCTTGGGGTAAAGTGCTCGCCCCAAGACCCGATGTTTGTGGCTGAGGTCAGTACAATTTATTTTGGGAGGGAAGTAAAGCCCGTCGCTCTCATGCCAATTGTGGTATGTAAAAGAACTATGGAAGGTTTGTAAAAATACCTTTCTGGCAAAATTACCAGGCCCTTTAGCGCTCGCTCATAGAAATTCAGTGTTTAAGCCAACGGGGAATCACCACACTTTCTTAACTCTCCTAGTACCAGATGGTGCAGGCAGTACTAACCAGCAAAAGGGCTGGGTGGGTGTCCAGCTCGGGATGGAGAACTATCACATCAAACCAACCTTCGGGTTTTTGACTTAAGAAAAGGATTGACACACACTTCTTAAACAAGTACTTTCAAATGTGCTTGAATCTTATAATTTGGTACATAAAACTCTCTATTCAAAGAGTATAGAAAAAAACTAAAAATACAGCGTCTTTTTAGTTGCATAGTTCTCTTTTTAAAATAGAGAAGAAATAAATATGTTTGGGTGATTGATCTAGTATTTTGTGTTCACTTTGTTTCAGGAAACGATTTGGCACATACTTTTGCGCCACTACAGAGGTTTAAGAAATGTACATCAAAAGTGACAACTCTATATGGTGTAGCCATCCAACAAAGCCTCACTCAACTCACCAAAAAATAAAAATAATTTAAACATGTGATAAAATGTTAGCAAGAAGGTTTGGTTAACGAAGAGGGAAAATAAAATTTATATCTTATCTGAAACAAATTATAT
The DNA here is from genome assembly GCA_039000515.1 of Timema cristinae. NCBI lineage: Eukaryota > Metazoa > Arthropoda > Insecta > Phasmatodea > Timematidae > Timema > Timema cristinae. The sequence continues at coordinate 20,013,234 of JBCFYV010002255.1, read as the reverse complement.
GAACCTACCCTGGCAGGAACTCTTAGACAATACCAAACTCTTGACACAACTAGACAATAATGTAGATAATATGACTAGAAATGACCTGTCTTTGTGGACACTTGACGATACAGATGAGATTGACGATGGTGGGATTTTAAGGTATGCCGTTTCTTTAAAAAATAACTCTTTACAAGAGTACAAAACTATGAAGATTGAAACAAATTTACTGTAGAAAGTAAAAGTCAGGCATTAAGGATAACACAACTCCAAATTGTCATACAAAATACCTTAAAATTTTACATCAATTCCTAGCGACTCTAGAAAAAAAAATGACACCTCAGGGAATTATTGATAATGAGGAATATAAACAACCATTCTCAAAAATCTGTCAAAAGGGAAACTGTTGGGAGTTGTCGTAGATAACCATTATGCATAATCGGGTGGCCTATGTAATATGAACCAAGTCTTCCAAGCAAGTGATAACCCCAAACACTTAAAATCGGCCAAGTTTGTGTGTGGCGTTTAACTTTTGACTGACGCTGAAAAACTGATCCAAACCTCTTTAATAACATTTCCTAACGCATGAGCAATGGAGATATCCTTATAAAAAAAAAGATTTTAATTAGTTACAAGACATTTCTGCTATTCCTAGTGTTAATGTGTTTTATGAGAAAAGTAGTGATTTGTTAATCAATAGTAATATGTGTCTTCAAATAGGTGTAAACAAAAACTTCCCTTTATATATATATTTCCTAAAATGCTGATGTATAAAAAAAAGTAATCTATTTTGAATAGTCCAGATAGTAGTCTGCAAAATGTTAATGAGCCTGCAGATATAGATAACTAAACATATTCCTTAAGAAATGGTATTGTTAACGTTGTCCCTGTAAAGAAATGTGAACTATTGTCTAATATACCTAATAATTTTGAAGCTTTGACTGTAAGTAGTTATAGAGGATTTGTTAGTTATCAATTTCATAACAAAAATGACTGCAACAGGAGTGCTTTTAAAATCACAAAATAGATTTTGAGTTAACGGTAATTTAGAAATGTGTAGGGAAGTTTTAGTCTTTGCACGTATAGTAATGATAATACTCATATGTAAGCAGCAAATACCTCAAGGAGGTTCTCCAAAGTAATTTTGTATACAACATGCTATCTTATCATCTTGATCGTTTAGATAATAATAAGATATTTAATTTAGAGTCGGCTGATATAAATAAAACTAATCAGTAGGAGTCTGTATGTAAAATTTTTTACTCAACCCCAAGCCTGTAATAGAAGCCTAGTTTCAAATTCAACAGCTTTATAGCCTTGGCAAATTTGGGCCATGCTGTATAAGGCTATTTCTTTGGTGTATCATGTATCTACTGATGAATGACTCATTGTATTCTATTATCTCTACTTGTGTTGACGTTGTTTGTGAAATGTGCAGTTGGCATTTATTATTTTTATTCTAAAAATATTAATGCTATTTTCATTTTAAACTTTTTTTTCATCTTGGTAATCATTTAATTATTGTTTAAACAGTTAAGTTTTAAAAGTATGTGTTTATTGCTTTCAAGCGCAGCTCGACTAGGCTTGATAACACAAAGCTTTCTGAAAAGCTCGTCTAGTTTAAATCAAAATTTAAAAAAATTGAGATTACAGACCTCCACAAATCAGGTTATGAAACCTCATATCACACATTTCTTTGTTAACAAAAATTGTTTGTTTAGCAATGAAACTGAGAAACTTTTAAATAAAAATAGTAATACCTTGTCAAAAATGACTGAACCATATTCTTTTTCATGAAATAACCAAAGTAAAAAGTGTGATAACTCAAATGAGACTGAAGGTAGTTACTCAAAATAATTCAACATTTCAAAGGAGACAAGTTTTGTCAGAGTGTAATGTAGAAGATATTTTAAATCCTAAAATTAAAATAAACGAAGTGTTTTACAAAGTTGACTCAGAAATTGGTTTTTTCACCCTTCCTTTCCCATTATCATTGAGATTTGCAGTCTTTCTTTATGAAACATTAATAATAAAAAGTTTAAGAGAATGAACCTATTGAAATTACAGGCTAATCTTTGAAACATTCATCCATTACTGTTTCCAGCTTGTACCTGGGTTAGTTTTTTTTATTAAAACTATAATATTTTTGCCCTGCCGGCTGGATAGGTCTGTTGTAGCTTCATATGCCTTATAATCTATCTTAAGACTAAGATAGGTACAACATCCAGTCCCCAGTAGTTAATTTATCAATATTTCAAAAATGAGGTGGCCCAATGACTAGATAATTTTATAATAAAGGAAAGTGATAAAACTAAAGAAAAAGGAAAAATAAATTTGATGAAGAAAGCCCACCTAGGGAAAGAGGAAATGTGTGGAAGAATCCAATGCACAAAGGGGACATCTTCTTCCTTTCTTCTGTCTTCTATAGTAGAACTAGTCACACACACATTTTAACACAAATATAATAATATTTTGGCATTGTTGCCTTTATCAAACACAAAGAAGAAGAGAGTACAAATAAATAATTTATCAATATGAAAGGGTAAACCCATATTTTCATCATTTTTGGCAATGGCATGAATTGAGCCCGGGTCCCTTAGCTCAGTAAGCAGACATCTTACCGACTGAGCTAAGTTGAATCTTTAAACTAAAATATATATATTTTTTTAAACTCCCTGGCAAGATTTAACAACCGAGTGGCCGCCTTCGTTAGCGATGATAATGCCAACATTTGCAGACAAAGGATGTCATGAGGTCAGTACAATGAGCCCTCCGGCCGTGAGTCTGTTTTCTAGACTGGAGCCGCTACTTCTTTATTCCAGCAGCTTTTCATTTGTCCTCATGAGGATGAGTTTGAACCCGTTACAGACCCACTGTTTCATAGAAAAATTCTGGAGGTGCCGGGAATCAACCCAGGAACTATGACCACAAGATCCCAACATATTTAAATAACCATAAATCTAAATCGTTTGCATTTTTATGTCCTTTATATCTCTTCAGCTGTTTTTTTGAATTATAAAGAAATTACACAATTTTATTTGCTAAAAGACCATGTGTTGAGTTGTTATGTTAGATACGAGGCAACTTACAACCGACAGTTGCACTTTGAAATGCATTAATCTGAAACCTAACGCTGCAAATGGATGAGCTATTATTACTTCAGGTTCGACAACACTGCATTGGACTACAAAGCGCCGGTCATACATTCATAAACATAACATAACTCGGGTTAAGACCCCACACACAACACGACCACTCGAGGTAAGGATCTATCAATACTAGTAATAAAAAAATGTGCTGATATCTAGCACTACTCACAACATATGAGCCACACATCCCGCCAGACAAAGTATGTGCACACAAAAAAATTCACAAACATAATATAATCACTTCTATTTACAAGCTGCCTCATGGAATCAGAAGAAGGAACAATCCGAGAAAAAAAAGGACGATCAAATACCAACTTTGAAATCTCAAATTTTAAAACTTTTTTTTTTATTATTTGGAGTGGTACCTCTACCTACCTGCCTACCAAATTTCAATTATTACCTGCCCTAATAGGCTTTTACTAGACCCTAAATTCCCAGTTCCTATTTTTAGATTTTTCTGATTATGTGAAGTAATCCCCCTAACATCCTGCTAATTTTAAGTTTTCTAAACCATCTAGAAATGACTAATCAAGATAGGAATACTTTACCTACTTTATTACAATAAAAATGCTTTACTAACACAAACAAGTATTTTTTCTGAATGGTTTTTCCTCCCAATTAGTCTATACAATCTAGGGTTTACAGGTAGTCCCGTTATAAGCGGTAGATGTGTTCCAGCAAAGTGCTGCGTAAAGCAAAACCGCGTATAATGGGGACTATTTATAGCCTAGCGCGATAGTGGTAATTATTATAAGTAATATGCGTAAGTAATAAAATTAAAGATTCAAACGCAATAAGCTTCAGATAAATTACACATAAATACTAATTCGTTCATAAGTTGAAAGGGAAGGAACAGATTTGCACACTCAGAACGGGAATTGTGAGAACTAGCTAGCGCTCGCTAAACAAGTTAGTGAGGGGAAGGGGTGAAGGATTGTGAGCGAGCCAGCCATGCGGTGAACGATATGACTCATGAACGACTTTTGAGTGAACAACTTATGTGAGCTAGCTCACACCAACAAGCTAGTTCGACCCATCACTAGTACAAGATTCAACACTTTACGAATTGCGTCTGTGTTCGATCAGATCATTCTTATGGGACGATTCTGGAAGACTCATTACTCGCTGAATATCGACAACATGTTCACCTTTATCAATACGTTTTAAGACTTCCATTTAATCTCAAATGAGAGATAATTTCTCGCACTTGAATGTTCCTTGCATTTTTGTGACATTTTTAATAACTCGACACAACACTAAACAAAATGTCACACCACTAAATAAAACGCTAAAAGAAAATACACTTGCTAGACTAGATAATGACAGAGCATGGGAGCACTACGCTTGAGGAGAGAGCAAGACGACAAACAGCGCGCCACATCATTACATACTATAAGTATACTCCAAACATCAACGCTTTGGCGCAACTTTAGCTCAAATACAAAACCTTTCAAGGACCTTTTTGATTTTTTTTTAAACCGCAAAATCGCGTGAAGCGGGGACTTCCTGTACTGTATTGATACTTATCATTTAATATTGACAGCTGTAGATCCCATGACTTAATTCTTCCTCAGAATATACAAGAAAATACGGGAATTCAAGATTTAAAAAAAAAATCATTCAAAACTTGGAATTTGTTTTAAAGCTTTTATGCTTCTTTTTTATGGCCCAAAATAAGTATATGAAAAAACTTAGCCAAACCCCAAAAAAATGTTAACATTTAGTTACTAGTTTTATTTTCTTATTAAATTCACATAGAAAAGTAAACCTCTTATGTTTACACATTTTCTAAGATTGACAAGCACAATATGCTTGGTATTAAAAAGGGTAGCAGTTATAATTTGATAATAAATCACATAAACAAACTTGAGCTTTTAGAGAACTAACATCCTGAGAAGTATTTGAACCTTGGTCTTTTGACTTTACCAAATGAGCTATCCAGCTTCTCACACTAGTGAGTTTTCAGAGTAAAAGCACAAAGAAATACTTATTTAAAATAAGAATTTAATTTTAGAGTGATGTCATTATAAGTTTATGCTTTAAATTGAAAATTGACACCTGAACTAACTTACCTGATTTTGAATTAAAGACTTAGATATATTAGATATAAAGGAGTTGATTGATAAATTTTGTTAAGTGTAATAAAATAAAATTGCAGATCAAAATATATAATTAGGTTAACTTGTGGTAATAACATATTGTCAAATAGTGAACATTACACGTATATAATAAGTATTATTTTATCTATTAATAATAGGTCTAAAATATATGAAACACATTAAAAATGTTTTATACCTTATAAATAACAAAATAGGTTAGACAATACAATGTTTAAGATCATGTAAGTTCAGAATTCAAATTATAAAAATTTGGGTTAAAATGTTAACATCTGCAAATAGATTGTGATTAATTGATTGAGTATTAATATATAACTTTAAAATATACAATATTTAATGAAACAATGTTTAAAGTACAGATAGGTATTAGAGTTGCAAGTATAAAATTTTAATTTATGGGTTAACCAATTTGAAACATATATAATTTATGTGGAAATTTTTTGTAATATTCTAAGTCTTATCTGTTATTTTTTGTCTCGTTATCTCCTTTTGCGTTTACAGCATTAAAAAAGAGACTGGAATACTCAATCCGACATGTTTCGACACATAGACACACATTATGACACCTTGATCTCCCTGTCAACAATGACTAAGTGCAATGCGAGTCTTTATGCCTATAGTGTTTACTATTTTCATCGTTTCTCGAATAGGAACAGGGGTAACAAATAGAAGAAGCAAGGTGACAACACAAAACAGGTAAATAATTACAAAGCCATAACTTTTTAAGTTATTAAAGAACCTTTATTTTTAAATTAATACAAAGTATTTAAAATGCTGTTAACGACTAATAAACTAATCAAAACTATAACCTTATGTTTTTTCTTAACTAGGTTAAGAGTGTCCACAATTTAAGAAGTCATTAATAGTTTGATAAGTTGCTAAAACAGTAAAAAAAACACATTTTAAAACTGTGCAAACGTTTTTTATTTTAATTTTCAACATTGATATTGTATTTGTGTTTTCTTGGAAAATTCCTGTGATTTCTGAAACGACTTTCAGGTCATATTTGTAAAGAAATAATTTTGGAAACATCCCACTTTATTTTCATGGTTATATCAACCACTTTAGCGTTTTTATTTGAAGTTTTTCTGTCAAGAAACCCATAGTAAATGCCTAAAACATTTTTATGTAACAATGTAAATATTGTGGAAAGTCCCTAACAATGTTTTTTTTTGTATAGTTATTAACTGTTAATTTCGAAAAGCCAGTTTCCCCAAAAAAAAAAAAAAAAATTCAATCATGGTAGGCAGTCCAAAAATGTTTAAATTTATAAAAGCAGCACACCACCATAAAATAATGTTGAATGTTTAAGACAATTTTTAATTAATTTGAAAACATCTAGTCCAAATTTTAAAATTCTGATTTTAGGATGCACACATTAGTAGTAATTTCGAAATTCCAGGCCTCTGTGTGTGCTAGATATCATACAATGCCTATGACAGACAAATGGTAACTCTTTATTTTATTAATATGGATAAATGAACATAGTAATTATATGTTTTAACATATAGTTTTTACTAGAGGTGTAACGATTCAGTAAAACCAATGTTTAAAATAATTGCTTATGCTATGGTGATTTACACCGATTAATATTGATTATTTATTAATAACTATTGGGAAATAAGTTTTAGAGAATAATAACAGTTAATGTAATTAATAATTTTATGCATAGCTGGCGAAGTTGGAACTAGATTGTTAGTTTTATCAATGGAATGAACGTATATTTCTTTATCTGGTTATGTAATATTTGCACAGCCTACAACCCTGATGCAGTGTGTATATAAGGTTTATTATATTATTATTATTATTATTATTATTATTATTTTATATTATATTACACTAAGCTCCTAACTAGAAAATTTTGATTTAAATTTTACTTAAAAAAAAATATCGACATTATAATCAATGATTATATTGCTGATGCACTAATAATCGCCTGATAACGATTCATCGGTTTTCGCATTGGTACACCCATAGTTTTTACAATACAATGCAATAATAATTCATTATGAATGTCAACTTGGTATTCTTGGGTTCAATTCAAGTGTCCAGCTGTCCTTTTACAAGTATTTTTGAACTAGTAAAATCAACAAATTCAATATAAATGGTAAAGAAAGGAGAGAGAATTGCACTATCTCCCTGGAGAAATAACAGAAAACCCCTGTAGAAAATCTTCAATGCTTCAGGTGTGGGTTGAACCCAGACATAGTCAAACTCTATCCTACTTTAAAACAAGCAAATCTAAAGGTCCTATTGTTAGTCATGTGGATGGAGAGAAGTCTTATATTCTCGCGACTAAGTCTTCTCTCATCCTGTTAATCGGACGACCCATCAATAATCCTGTTACCACACTCTGTTTCATTTCCTTCTTCTCGCCACTACTTCGAAAATACATGTGTGACGTTCAACATAACAACACGTTTTTATTATTTGTTTAAATTTAAAAAACTTTCCGGCCATTATGAAAGGTTTCATCGATTTGGTTGCTACAGTTGTTTTGTGTGATGTACAGGTGTACACCTGTGTTGTGAACTAACACAGTGATTGTTTTAAGAGAGATACAAAGTTGGGGTATGGTGTTGTTTTTTTAACTCTCGCAGTGAAATTAGTGTAATTTTCAACCTCACTTGACATGGGAAGTTTAGTTGATGAGCTATTCAAGTACAGTTAACTCCCGATTATCCACGGTAATGTAGGGGACGAGTGTGCGGATAACCCAAAATCGTGGATAATCCATATATTTAGTAAAACAAGAGATAGCATATTCAAGTCAAACTAGTACTCACCTTTTGTGATTGCATCTAGGAACCCATCATTATCTTTTACGCACTAAGATAATAAAAACAAAACACTTTAAATCAATGTGCAGTATGATCAGTATATACAGTATAAATCACTTTAATTACAGCCCTTTTTATTTTTCCCTATCTCGCTATTTTCTGTAGCATCTGCTTGCCAGAAAAGAGCATGTCATCTTCCTGTTCCATATAATTAAGCCGGCACAACCCCGAAAGGTCTCCTCCTCCTCCTGCCGCCCTCCCCCCCTACATAAACTTTTCTCCTCTCTTGCCATCATCTCTTCCCGAGGGATTTATTGAGTTCAACAACGCGCAGCATTTAAAAAAAGTGTCACCTGCTGTTGGCGATGCCGCAAAGTGGATAGTCGGGAGTTTACTATAGTTTAAGGAATATTTATGTTGATTTTACAAAACTGGTTAGGTGTATTCTTTAAATTGAAAAACAAAATCCAGACACAGGAATTAAACCTGGAACCATTGGTTTAGTATACTAACGCTCTTAGCGCTGAGCTATTCAGCAGCTGTCCCATGACCAGGGTATTTCTTAACTCATATTTTAAGGCAAAGTCTGTGATGGATGTGTGGGAATTGTCAGCTACATATGTGTGATCAATTAAGAATGCAAGCTATAAGATAATGCTGCCACCTTTGATCGGGAGAGCTTTATACTGCCAATAGTACGATGACAATGTAAGAATGCACATATGATGGATTAAATAGACACGATATTAGTAATGTGTGTTTGATGACTTAAGTTGATAATACTAACTAAAAGGCATCTTGAAATGAAGAGTAGGAGATGCATGATTGTAGATGAGGTGTTTAACGAAAATACCATTTCCTTCCTGGCAGATTATTGCCTACATTTGTGTATTTGGTCCATCGGACGCACCTAATAAGCTGTGAGGAACGTTATTAGATATTTTCACAAAGGATTTTGCAACTAAACTCGATAATCATACTTATGTTTTTATTGTGAAAATTTGGCTTTCTGAAATGTACAAGACATGATCCTATTTAATACAGAAATTGGGAATACTTTGTCCAGACAAGTATTAAATACTCTGCGCTGTGGCAGGAGTTTAAAATTATCAAGGTAAGCAATAACGTACAGGAAATTGACAGTAACTTCCATCATTGGCTAATGCAATTGAGTAACGGAAAAGTGAAAAAAATACTGCTTGGAATAAAATATTATAGAAAGGCCAGAGGGAATATTAAAACTCGGCTCGATAATTCAAGAAACATTTAGTAATAGGCTGTGACGTTATTTGCACCCTACCTTGTATTTCCTTATGTTTTCTACTTTTTGTGAACAATTTACAATTTATTTTCGCATGAATTTGAGCGCTTCGAAGTTAGAGCCACACGCTGGTTGCCGGCCTGACTAATAATACTATTTACATCTAGTAAATTAAACAAAAGGACGGAACAACGTAACACATTGTTTTAAATAATTAAATAAGGAATTTTGATTATTTAAAGAAGAACACTTACCTTTTATTTAACATTTTAATTATCCTGTTAGGAAGTCTGTTGACTTATTTATAATGAACATCAGCCATGTTTGATTTCAACGCATGCGCAGTTCTATCAAACAAGTGTTCGTAAAAGAAGGAAAAGCTCGATGTAAATAACTCAAAACAAGCGCGTTTTTCAATTCTGACAGATGGAAATAAACATTTAATTCTTTAGAAAAAAAAACACTGTTCACTTTCATTAACATACAGTTCAACATTTATGTTAAACCTGCATTTTATTTGATTTTCCCAAGTCCATAGCCAACATTTATCTTTTGGTTTTACATATATATTTGTTTGTCTTTTGGACTTGGAAGTAAAGAATAGAACCTTTTTAAATTTGGTTTTGGAAGATTTTTTATAAGAGATGAGGTCTTCTTCTTCTGAGTGAGTTTTAACATGGAGCCAAATCTGTGGAGCTCCGAATGATTAAAATTATTTTTTAAGTGAATTAAAAATACACGTGGTGAAATGGAATGCTAAGAGTGTGTACAAGAACTAGATTGTTTTATTTTCGTTTCAATTTGCATAAGAATTCGAATTACTCGAGTGTAACAAATCTCTGAAGTTGGTGCAATATGGACTAATGCAGTGGTGAGGCCAAGCCAACTTTTCAACTATAAATTATTATCATTTTTTTTTTTGTTTCTCCTATAAAATCAGAATTCATTTACTTTCAGAAAGACAGACTACCGTAGAGAATTAATTAACATTTCATTTTATGTCTAATTATTAAATATTTTTTTATTATATATATTATTTTTGTTTTGTTTTGTCTCAACAATACTGTTCTATACTTTTGTTAACTTAGATTTATATTTACCCGGAATTCCTTAGGTAGGCTTGGGATGTGGTAAAGTGGAAAACAATAATAAATCCACAAAAGTGCCAACAATTGTTATTTTATGCATTTATTTTTTATTGTCTAAATTACATTTTGTTCCAACAAACCATTTTATCTGAATTGTTCATGTTTTAGTTTTTAAGTTTCCCCAGTGGTCTCGAGTATTGAGAGTCGTAGTGCCAATGATTGAATTAACGAGGCAAAATTTTTCTTTTAATTATTATTTTTCTCCTAGATACTAGGGGTGGCGCCCAACAAAAACACAGTTCTTATACATCTTGATGTTAACTATTGTTGTTATGTTAACAAGATGAGAGGACAATAATATTAGACACAAAGAATATAAATAATTTATACAATATACAAAAATATAACAATATAATTTTTTTTTTATTACAAGGCTGAACCCGAATGATATTTCAAATGGCCATGTCCACAAAATAATGAAATTGCACAAATAAATTAGACATTTAGTATTTCAAAAGAGAGGTTTATTATTATTGTTGTGAACTCAGTCGAATGATAAGGATGGGCAGGAATAGGACAGCTTATCCAGTAGTTTGTAAATAGTCGGATGCTTCAGGAATAAAATCACACACGTTAAACTTAAAAATAGGCAGTATAATAATTAGGGGTATGCGAAACTTTGAAACTTCGACTTGGCTTTGAAACAAATTAACCAAACATCAGCTTCAACTTCGCTTCGAAACAAATTCTGGCTTTGAAGCTTCACCAATAAAAATATTGAAATATCCATTTATGTTCAATAATAGCCATCATGAAGTGTTTTGTACATTACAAACTAATATTAAATGGAAAAATTCTGAAGTAATTGAATTGTAAGCTGTGAAATAACTTGATTTGTCAGATTGAAAACAAAATATTACAAAAATGGTGCAATAAAACATTTGTCAAGTAATTTTAGTGCATTAAGTAATTATATAACCACATTTTATTTTTTCAAGCATAAAACAACTAAAAGAAGATATTCGAACTTTGATTTGGGTTCGAGAATATTTCATATATTTGACTCGAGTTTGCTTCGAAATTGAAAAAGTGTACCTCGCACAACCCTAATAAACATGATCCTCAGGTACTTAGATACTAAACAGGGCCTATGTAATAGAAATGCCTAGCAGTGACAACATTGGATAAAAAGCTATGGTCCGTGCAACGAATATAACAGGTTTATCTCAAGGGAAAGTTTGTTTCTTACTGACAAACAATTTGGCGTCTGTAGCCCTGAGCTCCTTTCAGTTCCCAGTTAAACTAGTGTTATCAATTATTATATTAATTAGGTAAAAGGTCAAACTTTGAACATGGTTGATACCTATCTGTAAAGCATGTTTTCAGCCATAGCCAAATTTATGTAACCTTTTCGTACAACATTTTATAATTCATTTAATAAAAATAAAATTAACTTAGTTCACTCTCCCTTTATTTACTCTTATGACAGATACATTTTTACAAACAAAACAAACCAATATTATAAGTGATTATCAATTGAAGGTTAAGTTTTGTTAGGTTGATTAGTATTTAAATCAACCTGTCATAGACAGGCCTAAAAATTATTTTGGCTTAAATTTTTTTACTTGACAATCATAAGAGTGTAAATTAATGGATACAAACCATACCTGAGTAACTCATTCAATATTTTAAAAATTACACTGTTGGATAATGATCTACCATTGAAAAATCCAAGAATCACCCTGTGCTCAGAATTATAGCTTTGAGCTGACACATTCTCATGTCCATTACAGGCTCTGCCTTAAGCTATGAATGAAGAATGGCCGTGAGCACGGGATATTTCCTGGATAGCTTGGTGGTAGAGCAATGAAGCACAGATCCAAAGGTCCCAGATTCAATTCCCATGTATAGGGGCAACTTTTCAAATATATTTAACAGTAAAAAATTGTACTTTAATGTAGCCACTTGTATTTATTTGCTAAAATATAATTAAGTAAAATTAAAGAAGTAACACAAATTTGTGTATGATTTGACTTTGTATCAAAGTGGAAGTTGAATACTATATAATGTACGAGATATTCGATTGTGTTTTGTTACAGGAAACATAATGGAACATATCCCTGTGCCACCGCCGAGGTTAAAGAAAAGTAAATCTCAGATTCAACTTATTATGGCAGAACCACCCAAAACAGCAGCTTTTATCCCTCCAAAACAATACAACTGCCTCAAAGCACCGGAAGAGTTGGAGCTTATCTTGAAATGTTACCAATTTGGGCCAATTAATGCGGAGGAGAAAACAATTTTATCTTCTTCTGAAACAAATTATACCGACCTTCTCCACAAGGAAAACCTTGACAATATTAAATTGTTGATTCAACCAGATAATAATGGAGATAATAAAAACAGAAAACACCCATCCCTGAGGGGACACGAGGATTCAGAAGAGATTGACAGTGGTGTCGATTTTGGAGATGGATTTCTTTCAAGAAATAACTCTGCCACAAGAGTTCAAAATTACGTAGATTGGAATAAAATTATTGAAGAACATGAAGAGTCGTACATCAGAAAAACTATTTCATACAGTCAAAACCCACCTTCAAAATATTGTATAGCAAATTCTAGTGAATCTAGAAATAAATCAAAACCTCAAGGAACAATAGAGGAAGAAGAACACATGACAGATATAAAAGAACTGGTCAAGGGGGAAGGGTTAGAAATGTATGCAGATACACATATTTCACATTCAGGTGGCCTCTGTGACGCAAACCAGATCGTCCAAGAAAGTGATGAACTCCTGCTCTCTACACCAAAAAAGTGCATGCGTGACAGTGAGCTGTTGACCAACAATGAAAAACTTATTCAAAACCTTTTCATAAATGATAGGAATTTGGATATTCATGCTAGTTCTAGCGTCAATGTGCTTCATGAGAGCAATAATGATTTGTTAATCAATAATAATAGATGCAGTCAAATGGAAGATACAAAAAATAATACTAATCAAAGTTTGTTAAATATGAATAACCCTGATAAAAGTTTTCAAAATGTTGATGAAACCCCTAAATTAGGAAAGTTAAGTCATACTTTAAAAGACAGTAAAATTAGCTTTGCCACTGTACAAACATGTGACATAATACCCGATTGTTTTGATGCTTTGAATGTCGGCTGTAAAGGTTTAGCTAGTGATCAATTACAGATTAAAAATGATAGTATAAGTGCTTTCAAATCAGACTGCAATCAAGGTTTAGCTAGTGATCAATTATTGATTAAAAGGGATAGTATAAGTGCTTTCAAGTCAGACTGTAATCAAAGTCTTAAATCAGATCACAAAATATCACAAAACTTTGAGGTATTTCTCCAGAATATGTTAGGTATCTCTGAGAGCAATTCAGAGGACGGTGCGAAAAAAAAGTCTCGACCAAATACTTGTGAACATTTTACAATTGACAGTGATCTAGAATATAGTAAGGATGTTTGTAGTTTTTGCGAATATGATGATAGTAATAAATATGTAGCATACACTCAAAACAACAGCCATTCGAACAAAGAATTCTCAAACCAACCAAATACCTTCTCCAAATGTAGTTTTGTTGATTCTATCTTGAAATCTGTCACAAACTCTGAACAGTATAATTATGAAAATGACAAAATTTCTGATTGTATATTAGAACATGATAACAATGCAAACAATCAGATTTCCAACTCCTGTCAAACACTCTTGCCTATTAAAAAAAATTGTGTGTCTGATAATGTAATTAGGAAACATTTAAATCAGTATAATACTTGTTCAAAAACGACTTTGAGAGATTCTAATGCATACAAGAACCATAGTGAAATATCCTATTCAAATAAGATTGAAGATAACATACGCTCGGAAAATTTTACATTTCAACGAGAAATGTTTTCAACAAAGGATGATGTAAAAGTAATTTTAAATCCTGAAACTAAAATAAATGAAGATTTTTACAATGTTGAATCAGAAATTCCTGATGCATTCTGGAAAAGTGATTTAGCTTTTTGTGAAGATATTCCCTGTCCCATTATTTCAGAGTTTTCAGATTTGACTTTGGAAGTGCCAATTTTAGCGGAGACAAATTTTCATGACACAATTCTCAAGGAAACTTTGAAGTGTGACGGTAAGTAATACATTGCTCATGGCACAATGACCCAGGGGTGTCCTGATTTTTCAAAATACATATTCTTTTATTACCTTAATGTGTGATTTAGTTTTTTTTTAATTTAGTATATTATTAAAATAATATTATGGGCAGTGCCCCATTATACAGGGGTTTTTGAAAACCTGAAATAATGAGTTGTTTTGATGAATAAATAACAAGAAAACACTCAATTACTCATCAAAATTCTTAAAACTTTACTTTATTAGGTATCGAAATGAAACTTTGGCTTGACAAAATTTAATGTGATGTTGTTTGAATCAAAGAGGTAAAAATAAGACTATATTTGTTTAGCACATCATTTTACCGCCTGTTGGGGTTAAATGTCTATGTACTAGTTATGCTAATGGTTTTAGGGATTAGGAAAGGTATTTTTATATGAAGTGTACAGTAGCCCCGTGGCTTCTTTGGTGCTAACTGACAGCTCACAGCTGATTTCTGACAGTCAACATTTAGGTATATACCTAAATTTTGACTGTTAGAAGTGACAGCTGCTAAGCACATGTTTTTTGTAGATCATATAGTTCGGCGTAGGGACACATAATTTGGTCTGGTAACTTTTCAAAGCCGTCAGCTGTGAGCTGTTAGTCAGCACCAAAGAAGCCATGGGACTACTGTAGCTACATTTGCATGGAAAGTGGAAAACAATTTTGTAAAAACCACTCTCAGTACACCCGACCGAGATTCAAACCTCGATCTCCCCATCGTCCTTCAGGACAAGTTTTATCACAATGATCTAGTCTACTGCGAGAGTATTGTGTTAGACCATGCGGCCACCGAAGCAGGTGATTATAATATGATTGTGACCAAATTTTACAAATGATGTCAACTTTGAGAGTGGGTAATTTTTAAAAATACAGTTCAAAATTAAAAACAAAAGTTTGGAGTCCACCGAGGTTAGTTTCTTATATGAAACCAATAAATAACAATAACCCTTCATAAATTGCAGATCTTTTAAGTCCAGATATCATGACATCATTATATTTTACAAATCCTTCAGGATAAGTTTTATCACAATGATCCCAAATTCAACAATCACATGTTGACAAGAATTAATTGTTTAAATGACATTTTACGGATACCTTTCCAGTTATAGTTATTGACAAGAATATCACTACCAGTTTGTACATTTGAATTGTCCAAGTAATAATAAATATATTCACGATAAAAATTAGATGAAGATAAATCACTTTCAGATTTTAAGTTACCTGACTCATCATATAAATATAACATTTTCTGATATGTTGTACCTTTGATATAAAAAGTTATTTTAGATACTGCAGCTCTTAAAAAATGTCCACAATAGTCTCTGGATCTTACTGTAGTTTCTTTAAATTCTTTCCCTAATTCAAGAACATCAAATTTTAAAGTTGTTAAAGTCTTAGGGTCGAAACCTGGACCACCTATACTATGTGTTGTGAACTTTTCATGTTTGTGAACCAAAGTATAACGGCCCTGACGAAACGGTTGATAATCCCGAAGATGAGGCAACATCGCATTTTTTCGTCGGAGTTTTCTCCGGCGAAGATGATATCGTGTATATCTCCTGACATATCTTTTCCGTTTTGCATACCGAAGTCGGCGTTGACGAGTCAGACCTTTCCAATGCGTGTACATATAGAGCGCGTCTGCCAATAATCCTGCGGCGGCGGCGGCGGATCATTTGAAACAAAGATGACTGGTTTTCGCCAAACAAATTCTCTTCCAGCCACGCCTTTTTGTGCTATGACAAAAGATTTACCTTCCATTAATCTCTTTAGTATATTTTCGGGATAATAACGCGCAACAAACTCCTCAAAGACTATAACGTCATGCTTTTTCGTTAGTTTTTAGAATCCGAATTTACCAAAATCTGGTATGAATATATTACAGCCCAAAGTTATCCTATTGTCAATAAACCATGTTTTCCCTACTTATGAATCCCCATATAAATACAATTGCTTTTTTTTATGTGACCACCCATTGGTTATCCAATCGTTCCACCAAGTGGATACTTCCATAGTCCAATTTAACCAGCATGACGTTACAATTTGTGGTCTTGAGACTTTGTTTTCGCTCCAAAATTCAGAATGATAATGTTTCAAAAAAATATAACGGTTATAATGTGCGACTACAAAAGGATGACGGAAAGAATAATTTTTATTTTTAGATGCCCAATGATGTAATTTATAATTAAAATTTAAATCTCCTATATCAACATTATGTAACGCGTTAACATCCTCTTTGGTTATATACTTAAGCCAAGACCTACGCGAACGACAAGTATTTAAATCAAAATGAATATAAAAAAAAACACATTTACTTACTTCGTGCAAATCAGATAATAGCCAAGGAGTATCAAAAGAAAGATAACAATGCAAATGAAATCCATTACTCAACTGATGTTCTTCTCGAGATACACAGTAATTTATAAGACCAAAGGTTACATAATACGCTAGCCATTATCGCGAAGGCCTTTGACCCGCGCTGACTCGCCAACTTATCTTTGACCTGGTGACCTGACATAAAGATAACGGACTCTAAATATTTTTTGGACTTAGAATATTTTTACAACCTAGACTCCCCGTACGCGTCTAGGTAGGTACTAGAGACGCGTACTACTGGCTGCGACCGGGGAGAATTTTTTAGATTCCGACTTCGGATTTAAGCATTAGGCCGTATGTTGAGAGATTAGGTGTACATTTAAAATAATTTTGATAGTCAGTACCTTCGCAAACACAACAATTATTATCGTAACAACGATCACAAATATCAAAAATACCTGGTAAATGTTTTAGAATATAATAAGACTCCAACAACTCTTTACAGGTTTGATTCCGGGCATGGCCAAAAAATGTATCATTGGTGAAATGTGGGTTTACCCGTTCACAGTGATGAATTAACGGCCGAGGCTGGATGTTGTGCCTGTCCTAGTATTAAGTTAAATTGTATGGCATATGAAGCTACAACAGACCTAGCCAGCCTGTAGTAGAAAATATATGGCTTGAATAAAAAAAAAAACTAACCCAGGCCACACGCTGGAAACAGTAATGTATATAACATTACACATCAGTAGAAAATGGTAATGTTTATAAATTGACGTTCAAATGTAGTATCCAAGTCTTTAAAGTAATAAGATATTAACAAAGTCTGAATATGTTCTTAAAAAACTTGATTCTCAATATTTTCTTTAATAATAAACAAACCTTTTGTTTGCCTTTAAGGTTTAAACTATAGGTAACACTATTTCAAACAAATATATATATATATATATATATATATATATATATATATAGAGAGAGAGAGAGAGAGAGAGAGAGAGAGTAAATTTACCTTATTTTACTATAAACATGAATTAAAGTCAATAGATAATTAAAATGGTGTGCTGACAGTGAAATGGTTCATTATGCTTCAAAAACAAATCTTCATTGGGGTTAAAAAAAACTGTTTAAGTCGCGCCTGGAAAATCACTACTGCACCATCACGATTTGAGCCCCAACTTAAACTTTGTACAATGCAGATCTAATTCCTTAAGCCATACAAACACCAATGCGATTAAAACAAACCAGAGATAAAACGCCAAACCGGGTGCCGGGTATTCATATACAGTAAATTGCAGTTAGTGGGTTTTAATGACAAGATCTACTGTGAGTTAAGGTGTAGTTCAGGGGTCAATGTGTATGTTTCAGATATTTCTGTGCAGGAAGATCAGCCAGCAGATTACTCACAGTGCGAGTATTTAATATTAGAGGATGGTCCACACATTTTGCCAGGAGAATACTGTGTATCTTTGATCAAGAACTGGGGCTCATTAGGACTGCAAATTGAGGTAAATGATTATACCTGTACTATTAAATTATTACATTTTCATTGGTTCAATTGTGCAAGTCTAAAAATTATATGATTAAGATTTACTGTACATTTCCATACAGAATGAATACATTTAAAGATAAGCTTTGTTTAAAAGTCCATCTATGTATAGTTATGGGTTGAAAAGAAGGTGAGGTTGAGGAATACATAAATGTTTGCATTTTTAGTGTCAGCTTTGAGGACTAAAGATATATATTCATCATAATTATCAACTGTTTCTAGCCAGTGGCAGGGTCAGTTTAGCAATATGTCTCCATCTTCCTCTATCCTTACACTATTTTTCCTCCTTTAATTTCTTTCATTCTTCTCCTCTCACTTGAACAAACGCTGCTATCTGCTCCTCCCATCTCTTCTTTGACCTACCTTGCAGTCTTTATTCTACATACTTCATTACCAACATTTTCTCTGGCATCTTCTATTTTTCCATCCTCATTACATACCCATATCATCTAAGTCTTGCTTCCTCTACTATCTCATGTACTCATTGTACCCCCACTCTTTACCAAAAAACTTACATTCCTAATCTTGTTTCTCCTCGCAACAGATAACATGCTCTTCACAAACTTCATTCCCATGGCCTCTGCTTTCCTAGTCTCGGTTACATTCAATGTCCATGTTTCTCCTGCATATGTGACAATGGGTACAAAGTAAGCCCTGTACAACACTTCCTTAAACTTCAAGAGCATTTCTCTTCTTCATAGCAGGTCTCTTACACCTATAGAACAACTCTCCCTGATGTACTCTTCTCATTTCATCCTACTTTCACCTTTCAGCTCTACTCCATACAACTTTATAGCTTCACTAGGCCTTATCCTATTCCTTGTTATTGCCATCATTTCAATCTTTGGCAGGATAAATTTCATTCCACTCTCTTTCACTGCCTCATTCCATTATTTTAGTTATTCCTGTATTTCCACTTCCTTCTGCCCCCATTCCATCAAGTCATCAGCAAACATCATGGCTTTCATTCTTTCTTCCTCGAGTTTTCCTGCCACTTTGTTCATGACCTGCCCTGCTTCACTCCATTTTTTATTTGAAACTGCTCCGTCCTCCCACTCTCGGTCTTAACACAACTCCTGTTATCTTCATACATGATTTTCAATCTCATTACAACTTCTCACTTTGAAGTCCTCCATTACTTTGCAAACTTTATTTCTATCCACACTATCATATGTCTTCTCCACATCTATAGATACCATTACCAAGTATTTTCCATTTCAATTAGATGTAATATGGCAAAGATTAAGTCTATTGTAGACCTCCTTTTCATAAACCAATGCTGCTCCTCTCTCTACCTTCCTTTCATTTTATTTCTTATTCTCTTTTCCAGAATCTTCTCATATATTTTTGTGCAGTGGCACAGCATTATAATGTATAATCCCCCTATAATTTGACCACCTCTTTCTGTCTCCTTTCTTGAAAATGGGTATTATAACTCCCTTTTTCCAGTCTTCTAGTACCTTGTTCTCCTTCCAAACCACTCTCAACATCCTGTATAACTATTATATACCTACTTCACCTGCTGCTCTTATAATTTCCACCAACAGTTCGTTGACATCCAATGTTTTTTTATGTTTCATCCTCTTTAATGCATTCTCCACCTCTTTTTGTGTGGGACCTCTTTCCTCCTATTCTATTTCACTCTCATCCTTTTACTCTTCCGGGTTGAACATCTTCTCAAAATATCTCAGCTATAGTTCTAAAATCTTATCTTTTATCTTCCCTCCCGTTTCTTACTTGGCTATATAACACCTTCTTACTTCCTTCCACATCCTGTTCCAGCAATTCTATTCATTTTTGCATCCAATCCTTACTGGCTTCATATACAACTCGCTTCGCTCTTTTCTTCCTCTTCTCCTCATTCCTTTCTTAGGTACAGCTCTCTTTCCGCTTCATTTTTTAGCCTCCACACTCTTATTTTTCTTTCTTGTCTTACTACCTTTCTCCTACATTCCCATCCCTCTGTCTCTGCCACCAACAGCCCGTGGTCACTATCTAAGGATACACTTGGTATTACCTTGATGTTTACAATCTGCTTTTTCATTTCTTTAGCAATGAGAAAGTAGACTATCACCGACTTTTTTGCTCCCCATTTCAACAGTATCTAGTGATTTTATGACTCTCATTTCTTCTTGTACTATCTGTTTGCTACTTTCATTTTATTTCTTGCACATAGCTCCCGCATTCTTCTAACCTCCTCGTTTCTTTCTCCCCATTCTCCTTCCCTTAACACTTCCTCAAACCCTCCACTCTATTCTACTACTTTTGCATCAAGATCCCCCATAACTACCTGACACTCATTTCCCATATGCTTTTCTAGGTCTTCTTCAAACATGTATTTTCTTCTGCTGGACACCTTACTTGTGGGGCATACACTTGTATCACCTCCATCTTTTTTCCTCTGTCAGTTAATGTCATTTTTATTATTCTATCATTCGTCCATACCACCTCCGCCTGCAGCCCTTCTCTCACTACAAAACCTACTCTGTTTCTTCTCTCTTCAGTCATTTCCCATCCAATGCAGAATGAGCTCAGGCTCAGGACATCCACTCATCTCACATCCATCGTGTTCACAATCTCATTCACGCTTCCAGTTGTGTTCCAAGCCTCAGAGTCCCTATTTATAGCTGTTTGTCAACAATTTTTCCAATCCAGAATTTCACTTTGTTTTCTCGAGTATTTTTATTTGTTTCGGCCACCGGCATACTAGACCTGTTATGGCCTACACACGAGTATTTACATAGTTTATTAGCACCACAATCGCTTAACTATGACAAGGTGAACTATTGTTGCGTAACCATATTGAAGAACTTACATTTATACATGATAACTTTTAAGCAGGGACATGTAAAGCATTTGTGATGACACGAATTTTTTTAATATACAAATAACATGAATATAGCTTGAAAAGACATGAAACCAGGAAGAAATAGTAAAGGGTCATTCTGTGTCAAGTGATACAATATTTTAACACTTTTGAACCTTTTGGATTTTTTTTTTAAATTTGGCTCATTTAGTGTAATCTCAGAGATAGTAAGAAATCAAAATTTTTAGATTTTTATCTGCAGCATTAAATAACAGTCCTGAAATCTCAAAAAATTGCAATTTTTGGGTGACACAATCACAAAATAAATGATTACTCAAGTTATAAATAAGTTAGAAGGCTGCGGAGAAATTTTTTTTGTAGCTTATTTGATAAACTTTCATATGAGACTGCACATCACTGGTTTTGGACATTTTTTAATTTCAAAATCATGCCTTAAAATATTTGTCCTTGGATTTATAAAAGACTTTTTAAATTTATTTAATTACACACAAACTTATAAATTTTAGCATCATTTTTGAAAAGTCTCATCACCCTTAGTGGCCATTGTAGACTGAAGCAATGCATTAGAAAAACAAATGGAGGACACTTTAGTGGACATTATAAAATCACTAAAGGTAGTTGCTTTGTCAAAACCAGTATTTGTTAGGAAATGTGAGGAGACAATTTGGTTATTATGTACAAATGGTAACTTTGAAAGATTTTTTGTGATGTACAATTCTTTACACCAAAGTTCATACTGACAAAGAAAAAAGGAATCTTAAGGAAAATAATTTGGCCACAATGACAATGTTTTCATTCTTGGTGTTAACAAGTGTGTTTTAAAATAAACAAACCAGTACATATACAATAGTAATTAATGGAAAATAAATTATCACAAACACCTTAAAAATGTTGTATTGTAGACAGCAAAGTATAACTGCTATTCATGCGATTGGCATTTTATAAAGTACAATTGCAGTCACATATGCTTGGCCGATAGATAACAGCATTGTATTGATTTGGCTGGAAACAGAAGCTGTGTCAACGGAGGTGTAAATAGTAGCACTGTTTTGATTTGACTGGAAACAGAAGCTGTGTTAAGGGAGGTTAGATAGCAGCACTGTTTTTATTTGGCTTGAAACAGACTTTTTGATTTGGCTGGAAACAGATGATGTGCCAAGGGAAGTGTGCATGAGGAGTAGCTATATGAGACAAACCCATACTTAAAAATTATTTACACTCGGATTCCCTATTATCAGACTTTTCCGATATATGGCCCGGAATGCAGCCACTTTAAGCCTGATGATCGCAACTCTAGTATAGTTTATTTTACAATTAAATAGGCATGGAGAAATAAAAAAGACTCATTTTGAAACAAGTCCAAAATATGAGAGCACCAATTTAGTCATAATGGAGCCAGTGATATACTGTATGAAAATAAAATAAAATATTGTCACTGTGTGCTCAGCATCCATCAGTGACTTGGTAAATAAATGGTTATGTATCTAAAATGGGTGCTACCATATTCTGGACACTTAACCTAATTTTTGTTTAGTGATTACTAATTTCAACTTGTATTGGTGTAAATAATAATACCAACTTCAGCATAAAATACCATCTCTTTTGAGAAAAATAACATCCCTTTTAACCAAAAAATAACCTCACCATTTGCATACCTCTACTTTTAAGTTGTATGACTAGGGTCCAAAACTAATCTTATGTTTTTATATGTGTAACTATTTTTATTTAACATAATAGTTCTAGCATATTTAACTAGAATATGATTCGATTCAATAATATTCACAATACACGAATAATATTTGCTCCAATTCGAACTAAACTAACCTATTCTCAGATGTCTAATAAAAAGGTGTTCACTTTGTTTTTTATGGTGTATTAAACATTACAGACAACATATTATTTCTCAATGACACCCTGCTTTAAACAACTTGTTTAAATATTTTCACTTTAAATATAATTGTACCTTTGTAAATATTTAAGGGTTCAGAATAAAATTTTAAGATTCAAATTCAATAAATAGAGGATTTGACCCATTTTTAACATATACATACATTCTTAAGGCCCTCCTTGTATTGTGATTCATCATGTGTGAGTGAGTTTCTTAAAGTTTATGGTATTAAGTTTTTTAAACTATATCATATAAATTTATGTTTACTTGTCATTTTCTAATTAGATTTTTTGCATCAATTCATACTCAAATTAATTTACAACACAGAATCTTAGTTGTTTTATAAACAAAGTAGCCTATAACTCTTCCAGTGGCAGTATAAATGCTGACCTTGAGTCATTGATGAATGTGTTTTTGAAAGTTATTGAGTAGTCGATGATCTCACTCGTCCATCATAGATTCCACCTTAAGCGTTGAGTGATGTAAAATCTTTACAGCAAGGTTATTTTCATTTAGTGTGTCATATGGCATGAAACACACAACATAAGAGAACGCCATTAAAGAACATAAACTTACTACATTAATCCCTGAATAAACCTAACTTGCTTGAGACCAAGAAAGAGATGGGAGAAGCAGATAAAAGAAAGTGTGCAAGTGAGGGGAAAATAGAACAACTAAAGGAGGAAAGATAGAGGAAGATGGAGGCATTTAATTAAACTGACCCAGCAATAGGCTGGAAACAGTTATCGATTAGGATGATGACATAACTTTATGTGGATTTGAACGTGGCTTTAAATTAAATTGGATTAAACCATAGTTGGGTTGACTCCACTATTTTACGAATCCGAATCTCCAATTTACCTTCAAATCTCAAATCGAAATCTTGGAAAAAATTAT
The DNA here is from genome assembly GCA_039000515.1 of Timema cristinae. Classification (NCBI taxonomy): domain Eukaryota; kingdom Metazoa; phylum Arthropoda; class Insecta; order Phasmatodea; family Timematidae; genus Timema; species Timema cristinae. Next base: position 19,989,227 of record JBCFYV010002255.1, on the reverse strand, counting down.
GAATATAAGAAGAACTATATATATAATAGATTAAGAGGAAAAAAAAGTAACTAAATGTTAACATTCTTTCTTATAATCCATTCAATACCTATGACATTCATACATTCATGTATGATTTGAGAACAGTTTGTTAAGTTCATCCTGTAATTATCATTGGTTTTGAACCACCAATAAACAGTATTAGAGCTCAAAAACAAATTTCACTTAAGGAATTGAAAAAAAAAAGTCAAAGATTGGAGTCTGGAATTTAAAATTGTCTTGAATCTTTGTAATGTTATTGATTTGCCCTAAAGAATATGTGAGAGCATTGACAATAATGTAATGTTACTGATTTGTCCCTAAAGAATATGTGTAAGCATTGACAATAATATAGTCCTAATTTTATAAACGTATCTTATTTCATTTAAATTATAATCTATTACATGGCGCTTGAAGCACTTCTTCTTCCAAGAAGAAACACGCTATTGTAAGTGACATCAGAACGCATCACGTTAGTCAACTCAAGTTGACAATATAAGATTTTTAAATAATAACTTCCTCTTCTGGAAAGTTCGAATAGAGATTTTAAAAAGTATCTTGAGTCAGTTTCCGCTCTCGAAGCTTCTAGTGACACCGAGATGTTTTTGTCTTGTATTTTAATTTTTTATAACACGACCTTCTAGTAAGCTTCCATGAGTAATGGATATATACAAAGAATGGTGCAATGTAAGGGCACTAGGCGTCCAATCCTTGAAGTACTCGGGACTGCAGCTCCTGTCCGCGATCCCTACAATCGTGCTATAGGTCGCTTAATAGTTCGTCGACGACATGATTTATTTTCTCTTGAAATAAACCGAGATTTAGAAATAAAAACATGTCAACATAATAAGTGTGTATTAATTCATACAATATTCTAATCATCAGTAAAGCGCTTTAATTAGTGCTCGATCACGGGGCAATTATCAGCTAATTAAACGGTAATATCTCATCAATTGTGACCCAAGACAGGGATCTGTAAGTCCGAAACTTCATAATTGGCGCCCAACGTGGGGCGAAAAAAAGGCAAAAACGTTATATCTTTAATATCTAAAGAATTCAAGAGGTTCGAAAATACAAGAATTAAACACATTTACATGTCTACTGCCCCTTATTAAAGAGCGAGTGAAATGAGCCATGAAATTAAAAATGTTTATAAAAAGAAAAGCTAAGCTTGGACATATTTCTAGATGACACCATTACATTAGCTTACAAAAATATGTGTTTATTGGAAGTATCGCTGGACAATGTCGGCACGCACATTAGAAGCATTGGTGGCTGGCACTTCTTTGTTTACCACACAAACCATGGGAGCTTCATTGACCAATATGTGGGGCTCTTCGATCTTATAGTGGCGCATCATGTTGTTTAAAACTGCACAAGCAGTTATGATGCGTCCAGCCGTTAGTGGTGTATATTTGAGGACTCTTTCCTTCAAAAGGCACTGCCATTCACTTTTCATAACCCCAAAGAGACGATCAACACAATTTCTTGTCTGGTGATGGCAAGTTGTGTAACGTCCTTCAGGGGAATTTACAAGTGCATTGCGGATCGGTGTCATAAGGTAGGGCTCCAGAATATACCCAGAGTCGCCTTGAAAAACCAAAAATATGATATAGATTCAAATTTCAACATGTATGGAATCTAGTTAATCTGTATTTTACATAAATAAGAATGTAGTGAAAAAATTCACTTTGAAAGGAAACTACCGTATGGATCCAAATACAGCGAAAGGTTTTTCTTCTATAACTGTCCTTCCAGATTTCTACATATGTCTATTGTGTAGCATCCTGTGACATTTAATTTTATTGGAACTTATCAGGGAGGAATGTGAAACATGTAATACAACTTCCTGATGAATTTAGATAATATGAAACCTCCTAGGTTGGGGGATTGGGAGGTAATGATTGATTTTCTTCAAGAGGCAGCCATTACGTCTTTGTCCAGTGGCCGTAATGTAAAATGTGAACTGTGTTCTTGTTTTCATTGTAAAAGCCATATTATGTTTGTTCCTTTTATATGTTTCTACCCACCTCTCATGTACCTTCATACAAATATAATGCAATTATCTCATATAGTGAAAAGAGGATTTCTTTAAAGAAATAATATATTATATATATTCACATCCTATATTTATAAAGTTACTAGTATATAAAAAATCAATATTTGAATTTTGAGTTTTTCAATTTATCGACACCAAGTTTCAGATTATTATTTTTTTTAAACTAGGCTCAGAGCAAATGCTATATTAAGCTTAAATGTAGGCCGAGGCCTACCCCCCACAAAAGCAAATCATGATTGAAGCAACATAGGCCTTACCTAGCAACCAAGTATTTCTCATCCCATCCTGGTACATTCGCTCCAAAGCTTGTCTGAGGGTCCCATAGCGAAAAATAAACTGGTCATCCACCGATCCAGGCATAGTGGGATCAATGTGCAGAATTTGTAGATTGTAACTACAAACCTGATAACAATAATGAGCACAAGTATCAATAAATAGGCTCATAATGTTGAACATATTCTTTTTACATCCATTTCTGTTCCCAGTCTATGACCTGGGTCAGTTTTTTAAACAAGTCATATATTTTTTCACTACCGGCTGGCTAGGCTTGTCGTAAATTCATATGGCTTATTATCTATCTTAAGGCTAGGACAGGCACAACATCCAGTCCTCGGACGTTGTTTTATCAATGTGAAAAGGTAAACCCATATTTTCATTAATGATAAATTTTCAGCCATGCTGGGAATTGAACACAGGACCCTTAGCTCAGCAGATATACACGTTACTGACTGAACTAAGGTGTTGGATTGTACATATTCTGATAAGACACATTCTCCATTATATTCTGATTATTCTCTTTAAAATGCAAGCAACAACAGCTTGTATCAAAATGGAGAGACCGCCTCAGTGGTATAGTGGTCAGAATTCCTGGCTACAGATCCAGCTGTCCCAGGTTTGACCCCCAAATTTTTTTTGTGAAGCAGTGGGTCTGGAATGGGTTAAGACTCAGCCTTGTGAGGACAAATTATGAGCTAATTAAATAAATAGGTATCGGCTATGGTCTGCTGTGTTGACCACATGACACCCTCTAGCCACAAATGTTAGCACTAAAATCAGTAACGGAGGCGATCGTCGATCTCAGGCTCACCCCATGGAGTTTTTTTTTAATTAATATGTATAGATACTACTCACTATTTGCACATTGATGGAGTGAAATTGGTTGTGGTTGAAATATGCAGCTTCGTTTATTTTTGGCTTCAATATGGAAATGTGGGTGCACTTGATACAACCTATCACACCATGAAAACCAGTTGCTTGAAGAAACCTAAAAATAAAATTAACCAATGTAGCCTTATTATATATTAAATAAATAAAATGAATAAAACATATGTCAGAAGAGTGTGCAGTTACAATCAATTTTCTTCAAGAGACAGCCATTACCTAAAAGAAGAAATTGTGTTGCGTGTTTCACACTCCTCACTGATGAGTTCTGATAGAATGAAACCTAGGATGGGGGATTGGGTGGTAGCCATCCATTTTCTTCAAGAAGCAGCCATTACCTTTTTGTCCAATGGCAGCGATATAAAGTGTGAACTGTGTTCTTCTGTTCATTGTAAAATCCATATTGTGTTTGTTCCATTTATATGTTTCTATCCACCTTTCCTATAATATTAGTGAGTGTTTGCTAGATTAAGTCTAGGGGGCCTAATTTAATATAAATGGGGAGTTGATTGTTAGGTCCCCACAGGTCTTATTTCTAGTTGAGATGGATTTTCTAAAAGTTCTTATTTAAAACCATAAAAAGAAACTCTCGAGAATAGTTAGCAAATAGGGTAGCGTTATTTAATGTTTTTCCTTTGTTATAATATGGAAAATGTAATATCTTCTAACATCCATACACACACGCACACACACACAGAAAAAAAAGCAAATTTAAATTTAATTCAAAATAGCTCACCTCAATCAAAGATTGTTAATAATTATAAAGTAAATATTCAAATGAATGTCAAAATATGGGCCCAAAAGTATTTTAATCTGTGATAGATAAAATTTTATACTTATTAACCATTCCAACTAAACAAAATCTAACATTCCAGAAATCAACAACTAATTTTTTCATGAAGATCCAGAGTTATGAGATATCTTGCACTAAAAATACTATTTTATATATTTTTAACTAGCTTAATCTACCAATTATATGACAATACATCACAGATTCTGCTTTAAAATACGAGTTAAGAATGACCCTGGGCAAAGGACGACTACAGTCTAACTCAGTGGTTAGCGCATTGGAGTGTTAAGTCGAAGGTCCTGGGTTTGATTCCTGTGTCCAGATATCATTTTTCAATTTAAAGACAATAATATTAATTCTGTTACAAATGGAGATTTGCTTTTGTTTTTGTGTGTATGGATGGCGAAGAACTTAAATTTATCATACTACAACAGAGATAAAAATTAAAGACTCTCACTAAGCCTAAGCAAACCTTTGAAATTTCAAAACCGAATCTTGCTTGGATTTAGATTTGATGGATTTAGCTCAAAATTTGAATCAACAATTAATATTTGCTTAACAAATAAATATGATCAGACCAGAAACCAGTTTTGTAATAAAGTGAAAAGAACAATTAACTTGAGTTTCAGGTCATAAAGGAATTACATGAGACAGTTGTTTGTGACAGAGAATATCTTTTATTAAATTATTTGTGTTTCTTTTATATTTTTAATTGTTAAACATGTTACCTTGACTCACATTATTAATGTGTTATTTTAATTATGTTTCGATATCTTAAATTATATGTGTATTAATCAATGAATTATCCATTTTAATTAATCTATATAGACATATTGGAGAATTTTTATTTTTAATTTCATATAATTCTTTTTCTATATACTTTATTATTCTAACTATTTCATATTGAATTCTAGAAAGATAGCTTAATATTGCTTCCTTATTACAACTTCATCATATATTTCAAAAATAATAAACATTGTCTGAATATAAAATTTAATCAAAATCATTAAAGCGAATTTTGAGAAAATTGATTTTTTCTCCTCTTGTCCTTCAGTAAAAACAACCCTTAAATTCCAAAAATAATTCAGGAGGAACTTATTAAAACTCCAGATACCAAGTTTTAGCCGAATTGATAAAATAGTTTCGACTCTAGCCTGAGATACAGAAGATAGACAGACATTGTGAAAACCACTTTTTTTTGCTTCATGGGGTCATGAAAAGTCGACATTTATTATAATCTCAAGTTTGAACATTTTGATGATCACAATATTTTCTCACCAAAGTGTTGAAAGAAAGTAAAAATGGTGTGATTTTTAACTTTTGAGATTAGTGCCATTGATAACATTTTCTTTTTAATACCAAACTAAAATGTGCCCAAAAGATTTTTTTTAAATTAATATTGGGGTGAATTCGAAAATCGAACATACAAAATATTCAACAAATATTTGATTTGAAACATTATCAGAGTAAGCCTACAATAAATTAAATTCAATTTAATTCTGAATTGAGCTTAATTTTAAAATAAAATATTTGATTTAATATTTTCCAAACATTGGAGGAATCAACTAGAATTCAATTCGATAAAGTACATTTAGCCTTATAATTGATTGGGATAGGATTAAAAATAAATGGTATGGAACCCCACATGGATTTTATCGCTCCATTGTTTGAAAATGGAAATATTTACTTAAAATTTGAATATATGTGAAATGAACTAATAATACATTAGCAAACCTGAGCACAAACTTTGTTATAGCCTTATGTTAAACATTTTTTGACTCTCAAATTTAAATTTTATGATTTTCTCACTAGCAAATTTGGACAAAAAAAAAATATTAATATTGGGTCCACAAGGGTCAATACTTTGTATTAAAATTTCGACTGCTGATTAAAATTTTTGACATTTTATTAGGGGTTGCACATCTTATGGTTATCACATTGCTATAAAATTACTCATTTATAAATTTAGACCAATAAAAATGGTGAATATTGACTATTGAGTCTAAAATGAAAGAGATGGATCATTGTTGTACAAACATTTCTCCTAAGAGGTTTAAGGGAAGAGAACAATCACTTTTTGAGAGACTTTATTATTTCTTACTCTATGGCATTATAGAATTATTGCATTAAAACTTAAGTAGTATCTCTGTACAACTAAAAATCACAAAATTGTATTGATATAATTTTAGACATGTGATTCAATTCGAACTTGATTCAAACTATTTTTAAGCATGAGATTTGAATTGGATTCAATATAAGTCAGTTAGATTCGATTCAAAATTGAAAATTATGGATTTGCACAGGTTTAAGTATTACAATTCACAGACCCTGAGCTGCAAAGTCAATTAACATCATAAAGTATACCAAGACACATAGCCAAAATTTTGACATAAGCAAGTTTATAGCTTTTTAAATTGTAGTAGGTACTGTGATTAAAAATAAAGCTAGGTCAAGACTACATTTAATTAAACATATATGTTTTCATTTATTTGTATTAATTTGTAGTTATTTTGTGTCAGGTTTATCACAAATTTACCTAAGAAAGACAACTTTATGCTCACTATATATTTTTAGTGCCCTATATTACTACCCGTTCAGGTTATACGCATATATACTAATTATGCAAGTGGTTTTAGGGATTAAGAAGGGTTATGGTTAGATGAAGTGTACCCACAAGTGTGTGAGGAGGGGAAGAGAGAGAGAGAGAGAGAGAGGAAAAATTTTGGAAAAACCATCATCAGTACACAAGACCCAGATTCAAGCTTTGATCTCCCCATCATCGGCAGTCTAGTCTACTGCGAGATTAGCACGTTAGACCGTGCAGCAACCAAAACCGGTAACCTCACTATACAATATAGGTTTGTTCTTTCACTTACTAAAAAAATGAAACAACTTAAAGTTACTGGTAATAAATACCTATTGTGTAGGCCTTGCTATTGTACAAGTAAGGAGGCCCGCAGTTTGTTTTTCCTGGCTAACATATATCAAACTTACTGGTTTTTTCTAAGCTCCTGTTGTTCGAAAGACTCAGGAAACTTGATCCACCCTGCAGACAAGTGCTGGGTAATCAAGAGGCTAATTGTTCTGACACAGTTGCTCACAGATGCTTGACAAACTGCCAAACAAAGATCCTCACTCACTGCACGTTGGTAGCTGCCAGTGGCAAAGAATCGAACAGCTGTCAGAACATGCAAAATAATTACATATAGGACCTACAACATTAGCATTAAGAAGTATTACTCCTAACACAAATATTTTCTTCTTCTTCTTCTTAAGTCAACAACCTGAAATTTGGTTTGATAAGACTTATATCCATCTGGAGCTGGGCATTCACTTGGACTTTTGGCTGGATAGTGCTGCCTATACCATCTGGTAGAGATGTGATGTATTAGGAAGTTGGATAAGTGTGATGATAGTTCCTCGATGCTTTTCACATACTTTCCAAGGTTTATTTTAACATGCCACAATCGACATGGGACCAACAGCTTTAATTCCCTCCAAAGAAAGTTGTGCTATGTGTTTTTATCATTCGAGAAAAAATTTGGTGACCATGGCTGGGTTTAAATCGACTAACATTGATTGGGTCCTGAGACGAACACTTTAACCTAAGAACACCAAGGTGGACGAAAAGATATTACATATAACCAATATCATTTATTAATTTTTAACAATTTATAAATATTAGTTAAATATATAAATAATATTTATAAATTGTTAGATTTTGATATCTTTTTATATATATTTTGGTTAAAAGAATACTATACATCAATTTGAACAAAGGAGACATTCAACAGTTAGGTAGGCTTGTTACATAATATGTGAGTAGTAAAAAACAAGGGTAGGCATATTTAATTATTATTTGTCAAATTATGATAAATTAAATACTTTTGACAATCCATACGTACACAACAAAATTAAATTTACATTATAACAATAGTAATATCATAACATAATTTGTAAGTATGTATGCCTATAGTAAAACTTAAAATTAGTGCACGATATTTCAGGATCGTGGAATTTCATGAAAAATATGTTTTTGATACCTGGAAAGTTAAATTTTGTTTGGTTGGGATAGTTTATAAAAATATTAATTATTGTGTTTTAAAATACTTATGGTAGGCCTACCTATGATGTGACATTCTTTTAAATATATATGTTCTAAATATTTTTGTTCTTCTGTGATTAAGGTGAGCTTTTTTTTAAAAATTATTATATAAATGTTATTAAAAAAAATGCTTTTGTTTTTGTTTGTAGAGATGGTAGAAAATATTAATTTTTCCATGGTATGAAAAAGAAAAGTATTAAACAGACCCAGCCTCTTTGTGTCACTATTCCCTATAATACGGTTGAATGTTACAACAAACACCTTTAGTTGACTATATTAGCCTACCTGAGTATGGACAGGTAAGCGGTTACTGCGCTGGCCTTCCAGATGAGGTGACAGCATTTCACAAAGATCTTGAGCCAATCTTTTTGACATCCGAAACATCTGTTTAAATTCAATGTCCGGCAACTCGAAGGGGTTACATGTGTCTCTCAATTGTCTGCGGTACATTCTGAGTTTTTTCCGACGCGCCTTCTTTGCATGTTTCGAACATGTAGTAGTCCCCAATATTCCATAACCTTAAATAAAAATACATTTAACTTATTATTATATTTACATAACAAGAGAAATCCAATCAAGTAATCACACCCACTTTGGTGGCCACATGGTCTATGGCGCTACTCTTGCGATAGATTAACCTGGCAAAGACTGGGAAATCAGGCTTCAATCTCGGAGGGTTTACTCAGGGTGTTTTTTCCTAAATGGTTTTACTCTCTCTCCTCACGCTAATGTGGGTACATTTCCTCTAAACTAAACCTTCCTAATCCTTAATGTGTTAGTGTGATTAGTACACATATATATTAGTACACGTATAACCAGAGTAAATGTGTGTCTAAAAAAAAAGTATTCATATTTTATAATCTTTTATACCGTTTTTCCTAAGACTGCTAAAACATTTAGGGGCTATTTACTTGGTAAAACATCTTGCAAAAAGGTTATGATTTAGATTCAACTAATTCACTAATAAATGAATACCGTAATCTACATAATTATATCAACCATAACACAGAGGTATACTTTACTCCATTTATTATAATATATTAAGAATAAGATTAATAAATATAGATTAAAAGAGCTTACAATTTTTGAATGAATTAAATTTAAAGGTCTGTTCACTGCAACATGTTTTAATTAATTTATTTATTTAAAGATCTACAATTTTACAAAAAAAAACTTATTTTATGGTGTAATCTAATGTTATAGTTGGAGGCTAAATTAGGCCTACACATATCAGTTTCAGATGGTAGATGCTAATAAAGGAACAATCTAAAGACCTTGAAATAAAGAAAATACATCACAAATTATATATACAAATCAATTTTTCAGTATTTTTTATATATATATATTAAATTTCATGGAAAAAAAAAATATATATATATATATTATTAAAAAAATGTATTTGTATATACCTATAATTTGTGGTGTATTTTCTTCATTTCTAGGTCTTTAAATTGTTCCTTTCTTAGCATCTACCATCTGAGTTGAAAAGTAAAGAATACAAAATAATAACACTATATTTTCTCTTTTTCATCTAATTTCATTCTAGTTCTAGAATCGAAAAAATAAAACTCTTAATACTTGTCTTGGAGGGTCGATGCTTTCAATAATGTCCTCCCACGGATACTTCAACTTATCCTTACCCTGTGGCCACTTCCAGGACTTGAAAGATTGCCGCATTGCATTAACACCTTAGGATCAAAATTAGTACCTAATTTTAATTAAAACAAGTTGTACAACTGCTTCAACAAGATTTTTTTCAATGAGATAGTAGCTTTTGGCGTCTTTTTCCCTTCGATCAAAGCAATCATATCCCTTTCAATATCTCACTCTTTCCTATGTTTTTTTCGCATTTGATTTCTTTTTATTGTGAGCAAACGAAGCAGACGTTTCAGTTATACCGTAGCTTTAATGTTCATTTTAAAAGCATAGCTTTCACCAGGAGCAACATTTGATTTTTTTCTTCTCCTTTTACCACAGTAGCACCTGTCCACTCTGCTTTTTTAGTTTGCAATGATATCAAAAATTAAGTTTCTAACGCAAACTTTATCGCACCCCTGTCTTGAAATGGGTGCCAAAAGCTCATCAACATTAATTGCACAGATTCCACATTTTCAGAAGCCTGATTGTAGATTGACCATATATACAGCATTCGGTGCTAATCCATCTGTCATGGATAAAATTTTTGCTTTTATGTGGTCCAGTGACCTCTCAATTTGATGATGGTATGTCTCGGAATAACAATTTCTATAGAAGCTTGTCATCATGAAAGTTCAATATTTTTAATTATTCCTACATTTATTTTCAATTTGGCTATAGTACACTTTATCCATCCAATTTTAGGCTACTTTTTATTAAACTAAGGTACCATATATTGTTTATAGAGGCCTATTTCATTCACTTTATTACACACACTAGAGTACATAGAATTGAATGACACCAAGGTTTATAAATTGTTTACGCTTTTATCAAATCCAATAGGCTATCTAAACAAAACTCGACAACGCATCATCCAAATCACTTTCAAAATGTAAATATTGACGATGACGTGTGAATTTCCTGTGATCCTGCACAGTTGACGGATTATGTCATCCCCTGATGCTTTGCGTTACACCTGTTATCTTGCACAGTTCGCATAATGTCTAAAATGTCAAAGTATAATGTGTAGGTCTACCATCCACATTTAATTATTTTGAATAGTTTATTTTAGCTATAATCCTAAATTTAATTTATTAAACACATGAAAGGTTAGGTTAAGCTGGATTGGTAAAGTGTAATAAAGAACAAGTGGGTTAAGCTGGGTTGGATGAGTGTCATAATAGGCCCCTAATTAATATAAACTAGTTGTCACATGTTATTTCTGTGACATAATTAATATTATGTTTAACTTTTAGGATTTAGCTAGTCGTTATGGATACTTGGGATCACCTCCATCAAGTCAAATCATTTGAATTCAGTTAATTGTGTTTGTTATAAACTGTGTTTATGCATTTGTAAAGACTGTAAAAATTATGTTTTGCTCGAAAAATACCCCATCCTACCCCATTTTATTAGATGAGTGGAATTTTTTCTTATTTAATTTTAAAAAATACATATTTTTTGGTTTAAATTGATTCGTGTTTTTATGTTGGACTGAAATCAATATTTTGATTACTATTTTAATAAAGAAATGGCTAAGAATGGTACAGATAAAATGTAATATTCACATCAATTTTTCTGAAGAATAGGCTGGTCAACATATTCCCAGGCTACTAGATTCCTTTTGTAGGTTTTGTAGGTATCGTGTTAACCACACAAATTATAATATTCAATGGAATCGTAAAAGAGGTAGGCAAAGTTTGCCCCACTTAAGTTTTGGTCCAAAGTATTCCCACACCATTTTTTTTTTTTTTTTTTTGCCTAACCTTTACTATTAAACCCAATTATTACAACCAGAAAACTGTAATAAGTTATAACTACTTTTCTGGAAATATGAATAAATATGGTGCTAAATGCAAATGTACTTACTTCAAATTATTTTCAAGTAGTTTATATAAAACTCGTTAAAGTGGATTCAAAACAGATTTAAACAATAAAACTCAAACCCTAGGAGTTATGATAATAAGCAAAAGTGACGTGAGTAAAATCTTAATTTCCAACCCGTAGCTTGCGCGTCAATTCTAATGTATTAATTTCAATAGTCGTCCTTTCATGGGGTTATTGTTTGCTAACCGGTTAACGATGCGTCCGTGATTAGTCACTGGAAACGCATCATTCTAGTTGCCGGGCTACCTCAGTTACGTACTCAATTCATCATGAATGAACAATTATTGAACATAAAATTTGTGAGGGAAGTGGAAAAACACCCTATTCTCTATAATTTCAAGCTTCCTGAGTATTCCAGAAAGGATTTGACAGCAGACGCCTGGAATGAAGTGGGGAAAGTTGTAAAATTAACAGGTATGTTGCCATTTGTGTTCTTCGGTAAAAATACATACATTATTTGTTTGATAGTAGTGTGTGTTTAGGTTTAATAATCTAGTTTTAAAAGTTTAATTCTGTTTTTTAATAATAATAATACTAAGTGTTTTATGTTACATAATAATTCCATTGCCATGATGCATGGATCAAATAATGGCGTAACATGGAGGGTCACGTGGAGTGAATAAATAGTTTTAAAGTTAGCTATTAGATTTTATGTTGGTTTCAGAATAAAATAAATAAACCATATCATAATGAAAGTTCGATGATTATTAAGTGAAATAAGTTAGCTAACAACTTGACTAGATTAATTGGTTTAAATGACAAACTTTGAGTAGTAGTCTAACTCAAACGACCTTTTAAGTTATAAACTTGTAATTATTATGCCCTGTTTTTAGTAAGAATCCCGCTTTGTAAGACCTTACTTCGTACCAGAATCTCATTGTATAGTAGTATTTTGGTAGGATAAACTTTTTTTTTTAAGTAGGCAGTCACTTCTTAAAAGTATTTTATCCTACAAAATAATAATATACAATAAGATACTGGTACGAAATAAAGCCTTTCAAAATCATGGTTTATATTAGCCTATATAATCTTATTTAAAGAAACAATTCACCAGTTTTGTACTTGGTGATTCTGTTCAAATTTTGTATTATTTTATTTAATTTTATTTTATATATTTATCATACAAATTAGCCAAACGTTGTCAAAATGCCACGTTACCTTGGATGTGTGTAAGAGAGAAAGAGATACCCGAAAGTTTCTCTTTTAATGGTGAGATCAATGGTATGATCTCATAGACTGACAATGGGAATGCTTTATCTCCTAAGAAATAATATAGGGAAGTCATTGTTGTTCCCATCGTCCATTTATCTTAGGGCAATGAAATATAAAGCTCGTCATTTGTAATCCATTATTATTGGTGAAGCATGGCATAAGCCATCATCATTTCTTCCGGTATAACATGTTTCAATCCATGTGAACAAGCCATCAGGGTTGCAACAAAATAATAGTATTTGTAACTAAAATTACTTGATACAAAATTTGCAAACTTTTCTATTCGGATGTGCTTTCCATCAGTTAATAATCCTCGATAGGAAATAAAAACGTTGTGAAATTATTTTCCATTGATCGTTGTTTGGTATAGGCATATAGGCCTACGTTCCTTTTAACATGAACCAACATATTTTTGTTGTCTCGGTTACAATACGTGAAGTTGTTTTGTCTCCTCTAGCAAAATACACTTTGTTGCCAAGTACCTGTAAAGAAGAAATGATATTAAATGTGTCTATATTTATCTATAATAATTTATTAGTATTAATATTTACTGTATAGTATTTATTTTATTTCACATACAGTATTTTATTTTTAAATATTACATATTTGATTTTAGGAAGCGAGTGCAAGGAAAAATGGAAAAACCTTCGTGCAGTCTTCGTCCGTAACATGAAATCCACCCAAGGGGAATCGGAGGAAAGAAAAAAAAGCCATATTATTTAGCTAGGGAAATGCTATTCACATTACCCTTCATAAAATCAGTAACCTCCACAACACCTGGAGTTTTATTGGAAGCACTAAAAGATGAACAAGATGTGCCTGACCTATACGAAGATGAGGAAGAAGATTCTGATCTTAGATCACCCTCACTAGCACCACCATTCCAAAATCTAGAACACTCAATCCAGAACGAGCAACTACCCCAGCAGTTGCAATCGGAATCTAGTCCGGGGAAAAGCTCTGCTCGTAAACAGAAACGTGTAAATAGTGAGGTGGTAGATAACTGCGGTGTTAAATATTTCAATGCTAAGAAGGCCACTCTTGCCACTTCTTCGAGTGATAAGAGTAATTCTACAAAAATGTTTCTCCTCAGCCTGTTACCTGAGCTTGATGAAATGACTGATCAACAAATGAAGATATTCAAACGTAAGGTTCTGCATTTGATTGATGACATCATGCGCATGGCTCCAGACACCTCTACGCAATCTATGTATTCTCCAGAATCTCTTGTTTCACTGGATTCTCAAACAACCCCATCTCCGATAGGACATTCAGTGGCGCTCTGAAATTTCATCTTGGTACTTTGTATTTTTGACAAACTACCTATTTACTTGTTTATATCAGGTGTTGTTGTTGCTGGTTTATAAATCTCTGTTTAGTATGGGGAAAACGATAAACAATCAGATTACATCTGTCTCATTTCTCCTCAGTAAGGCTTTGCTTCTTTGTAGTACATAGCCCTACTGTATGCAATAAGACCTTGACGCTGTGGTTTACACTAAATATAATATTTAAAAGAATATTATTCAATGGTGGCACAGTAACATAAAATAGTCAATCCTAAAATTTAACTGTTCCTAACCTAGCCTAGATTTTGTCGACATTTGAATGATTATGGTATAGGCTAATTTTGATGGATTAACTTGTAGTTATAAAATTCTAAATGAAATATGACGATTTAATATTGGCTAACACGTTTTCTAAAGTTTATTTTGTGTTGGACAAAGATTAGATACTTTTAACGCTAAAAGGTGATAAATAAACATTGGTCTGCCCTCACATCTTTTGATTTTACATAAGTTGAATTACCATATTGAATTTCAGTTATATGATTTACTTTACATAAGCCTAATGTCTTAAAGGATTGATGTGAACAATACCTAATTAAAAGGTGATAAATATACACAAGTATGCCCTCATAACTTTTGATTTTACACAAATTGAATTTCAGTTATATGATTTACCTTGCATAAGCCTAATGTCTTAACGGATTGATGTGAACAATACCTAGTACATATTAACCCTTTGAAAACAATATTTGACTAATTTTATTATTGCAGTATGTTTTCCAAATCTGTTGCGATACTATGCGTTTACTATCAACTGTATCATTTAAGAGTTTTGTGACCACATGGCCTAAATTGGAACGCGTGTTTTTGTAAACGTTATGGTATGAGTTTAGAGTGACAAAAGAACGTTACGAGGTGGTTATGATGATTCAATAAACTATGGGAGCTGACCCAAAAGGTGTTGTCAGCATTCCTCAGCTATAAACCAGGCTGGTGGCCCAGTTAAAATGGGAGGGATTGAGCCCTCTGGACTGACTACAGAACATCGTAACCTAAGGGTCACGCTGCCAGTTTTGGGGCCACGTAGGCTAAGACGTCGGGTTCATCTAGTACCAGTTTAGGGGCTGCCACTCGAGTCCATGGAGCCCGGTTCGACGACCGTGTTGGGACCACCTAGGGTCAAACAGGCCATTGAGTAAACTTCAGAACACCTCGTTTATTCACACACTTCCTAATATTCTCTACGTTCTTTCAATCTAACTTCACTTTTTAACATCACATTTGTAATAGTTTTAGTATAATAGTGTTAATAAACCTCTTAAAAGCCAAGTCTAACGTCAATCACGAACCCACATTCTGACATATCAACAGGCCCACACGCTTAAGATACACGAGAGGATGGTGACAATTTCAAAATTTACCACATTTGCGCTTCATGCGTTTTCACTAGCACCATCAAGTCTAGGCACGGTGCCTATAGGAGAAAAATAATCTAGTTTTGCAGTAGAATAACTATTGTTACTTACCGTTTTCACGAACGTAAATCATTAGAATTTAGGAGTTTAAACAAATGTACCATTCACTATAATAAATTATCTATAAAATTATAGGCCATGACAGAACTGAAACGCATTAGCAATTTCACTAATCTAATTCACTGATTATCAAATTAATATATATTTATATATGTGCTTTACGACCTAATAATATAGCGATATTGTTACTTAACCGATTGCATGAACGTAAATCAAAAGAATTAACGAGTTTAGCCAACTATAACACTCAGTAGAATTTATTATCTGTAAAATATTAAGCGATGACACTGCTATAACGCAATACAGAACTTCGTGGTTCTTCGTAGTGTCGACAATATGGTGGTGCGATCGATACTATGACGCACTAAAATAGATCCATGTTCACAATTCTGCCATACGATGACCAATTAAGAAGTGAAGTTTGATTACTGCTATTGCTCACACATTTTACAAGGGAACTGTTACATTATATACTAAAAAGTTTAGTTATGAGATTGTTAATATTTTGATTGTATATTACTAAACTAATTTAAGGGGGAGGTGGGTAGTGATTACATGCACTCTTTAAATAAAGTGAATTCTTGATCATTTAACTTGAGGATATTGATAGTAAGTACCACTGCTCTAGTGCTGATGTCCATAGCTAGGAACAGCCTAAACGTTATAAACTACATTAACAGAAGGAAAAACTAAAACCTGTGTAAAAAGTATTCCGATGTAGAGTTCTGACTTTTTTTTTTTTAGAATCACGTCTTACTACCCGTTCGGTTTCTACGCCTATGTACTCGTACTAATTACACTAACGTGTTAGGGATTAGGAAGGTCGAATTTAAACTAAGTATATCCATATTTGCATTTAAGGAGAGTGGAAAACTATTTAAGGAAAACCTACCTCAGTACACCTGAATAGGATCGAACCCTGATCCCACCGTCTTTGGCAGTCTAGTCTATTGTTATTTGCGAGAGTGGTGCCCTAAATTAGGCAGCCACCGAAGTAGGTTCTCTTTGTAAAGTCAGGTGTTTTAAGCAATTGGAAAATTTAACTTTTACAGTATTGCTACAAATTGTAAATGTAATGAGTTCTCTATTAAAATCACAATAGAAAAATAACCCTCTTTTCTAGGAGAGCGCCCAATCCAGCCGGGAGTGATCCATGGATCTTTGTGACAAATCTGATACCAGGGGGAACTGCCGAGATGGAGGGCAGCATAGCTAAAGGTAAGAGAGTATTACTTGTGTGGTTTGGAATAGAGTAAGATTATTACTAGGATTTATTTGAATTAAATAGAAACTACATTTTGTAATAAAATACAATTATAATACTTTTCATATTTAGTTACGATGTATTCACATTTTAAAACAATTTGATATACTAAAACTCTGAAAACCTGTTGCTGGAGCAATTACTCATAGTAATTAACAAAATAGCTACCCAATGTAGCCGAAGATAAGTGCGAGCACAAGCGATATTTAATAAAAGTTTAGTTTAAAATTAATATTATTTTTATTATAGATCAATTATTCCTAACTTAAAATGTACATAACGTCATTTTGCCCCTTCCCTCCCTCTGCCATAAAACGTTCCAACACCCTGGTGTTTAATAAATAAACAAACGTCAAGACACAATCAAAAAACTCCCTTGATTTGGGAAAAATGTGTACTAATTGCTGTTAGTGCTGCCATCTAGTGTCAAGGTTTGGCATCAGTAAGCAACCTTATTGATGTAGGTCCTTTGGCGATTATATCGAACTCAAAGTTACTCAATCTATCGACCTTAGTACAAGGAACAAAGACTTGACCCCAGTTGTTTATATAAAATCTGACTAAAAGAATTTCGACTATACATTCCACAAAGAAATACTAATATATTTTAAAACTAGATTTCATTTCCACTGATAAATTAATACTTATATTTTATATTTTCCTATTAAACTTCATTCCTCGGTAGTATAGTGGTAAGTATCCCCGCCTGTCACGCGGGAGACCGGGGTTCGATTCCCCGCCGGGGAGACTTTTTAAACAATTTATTTACTTTTTCATCTATAAATCAAAACATTTAGACTAAGTTAAAAGAAATTATAAAAGGAGGTTTTTAAACAATTCACAACTAAGTTGGTCTTCATTTGATTCTCAAAAGTCCTATGTTTTGCAAGGCGAACTTCAGTGTTCGAATGGTCTAACGCTAAAAGGATATTGTACTACTAATGAGGGGGAGATTGGGAGTTGAATCCTGGTCAAGTGTAATGAGAAAGATTTTTCCTCAATTTTTTTTACCACGCGTAGATACACTTCCTCTTAACTAAACGCACTTCATTCTTAATACATTTGAGTAATTAATTGGTTTACATAAAATGCGAGTAGCTCGAACGGTTATTAAGAAGCGGTGACAAATAAAACTAATTAATATTGCAGATTTATAAAAATAATATGTTGATATTTTTATGAATGTGTGTGCGCGTTAATTTTGAACCCCATTTAAATTTCTTAGATTATTTTTTATGTTTGGTGATTTAAAGTCGATATCAATGTTATTTGACTCACTTTATTCTACATAGTTTTATATATATTTTTAGCATCGCGTCTTACTACGCGTTCGGATTATACGCTTATGTACTAATTACACTAATTGGCTAGGGATTATGAAGGCTTAATGAAATGCACCCACATTTGTGTGGAGAGTGGAAAACTATTTAGGAAAAATCACCCTCATGGCCACTGACAGGGATCTCCTTGCTTTGGTAGTCTAAGTCCAACACGAAAGTAGCACGTTAGACCACGTGGCCACCGAAGCAGGTTTGTAAATAGTTACTATATATATAGTTAGATCGCCGTAGTCATTTCAAAAATGCTTGAATATATTTCAATCTTTTTTACACACTAAGATTTTGTTGTTGATAGAATCCGTCATTTTTCACAACTGATAAATAAATATAGTGCTATTTTGACAATGTTGGCTGCTCTAATTTATGTTTTACATTATATAAAAGCTTTAAAAGGTTATTTTCAAGGTGATCCGGCTATAGTTTGGACGGCCCTGAGGGAAGTCGCAGGTGGAAATTGCTTCGCTTAAATCTCAAGGCTTCCAGCCGTACCTAGGGACCACGACATGAGTTGTCTGAGTGGGCAAACTTTTTCATAAAATGGAATTGTTTTGAAAATATTATGGCTAGAAAGCCCCGAGGGAAGGAAAGAAACTTTTCATTTTATAAAATTACATTGAGCCTTCCACTTAGCAGTCAACCTTTTTTTTTTTATCTATATAATCTTTTTATTATTAATACCGTAGTACGTTTCGTATCACGGTTATTTACGTCTTAATTTTTTTTTAAAAGGGATGAGAAAACTAATTTAGAGGAAGTGTTCCCTACATTAGCGCAGAGAAGGGATAGAAAATTCTACCATTCTACCTCCTCAGTGTGCTGCCGGTTGAGATTCGAACCTTGACCTTCCCATCGCTGGATATCCAGTATATTGTGAAACTAACGCCATAGACTATGGGACAGTTGTTGTTGGTTAAAACATGTCTTGAAATGTCTTTGTACAGTTTTTTGTTTTGTTATAAAAAAGATAAATAGTTTATTTGACTCAATCGAGCTATAAAATTGAACATTGGTTGTTAATATTAATGAAATTAATATAGTCTATCCTCTTTGAGATAAAATGACAGCAAAAATTAAATTCCAATTTTTTTTTCGGTCCATTCTTTTAAAAAAAATAATGATGATCTAGTACAAGCATAGACTTGATTACTGATCTAAGATTTTTTTTGTTACTAATAAAAAATAATAAATGATTTCAACATAGTAAAAATGGGTTGAATCCTAATTTTATCAAATTCAACTCATACATTCTCTTAAATTTCTTGAGTCCAAATTTTAAAGAATAAAAAATTACTTTTTCAGTGAATTAATTTTTTTTACATAAGTTTGTAGCTATTTTGTGATTTTAATTACTACCTAAAGGAAAATAAAATATGTTTTCCTAGTTATTTAAGTTTAGAAAATTATGAGTGCGTACAATTGTGATGCTTGGATTTGAATTTGATAAACTTTTTTACGATACTTTTTCAATGTTACATTTCAAGTACCTAATTAAAAGAATCGATACTACCGTTTATAATCATTAGTAATACTTAGAAGCATGGGTAAAGAACAGTTTCAAATTAAATTGGTAGCATGTTAGTTTTTGAAAAAAATAGTATTTTTTGTCTTTAGTTTCTAACAAAATATTATTTTGTAGCATCTTAAGTATATACGTATATTCTACATTTATGGTTTAGTCTTATTTACTTATATTTTAAGCTATAAAGAACGGTGTATTTTATAACTGAAGCTAAACACAACCCAAAACTCAAGGTTTTCTTTAATTAAACATATCAAAAGTTAATGAGAACAACATTTCTGTACTGACTTAAATACTTCTCTCTACTAACAATACCCACATATGCTCATATTCATATTTTATTTAATGTGCATGTCTAATGCAGGTTTTGAAAAAAACAACCTATCTAACTTAACATTACTCACAGATGATCATATTGTTTGTAATGCTGCATTTCCTAAAGCAGGTTTTGGAAATGATGTGATTAATAACAACTGAACCAAATACAATAATTTGATCTCTTTTTCATGTATGTACTTAGAAAGTCGACGGTGACCCATTTCCATAAAAAAAAAGTCCCTTTCTTTCATATTAGAAAAACTTGTCAATTTACGTTTGCTGGTTAATAATAAGTTTTTGTTTATAGTAATGTTATTTGATCTGCTTTTACAATGAGATAATGTTGTTCACGTTTTATTTGATAAATTTTTTAGATCCACGTCTTACTACCTGTTCATGTTATACTCATATGTACTAATTACGCTAATAAGTTAGGTATGAGTAAGGTTGAATTCAGAGGAATTGTACCCTCATTTATGTGGAGGGAGACTGAAAAATAATTTTGGAAAAATTACTCTTAATACACCCGACCGGAATTCGAACTCTGATCTCCCCGTCTTTGGCAATCTGGTCTAACACGAGAGTGACGCCTTATACCATGCGACCACTGAAGTGGGTTTGACACATATAGATTTTAAAATTGGCAATCCTAGTACCAATCAAAATGGATTAGAAACAAATCATGTGTTGTTTGTTTTAACAACATTCGTAGACTTACCACGGAAACAAGTTATATTTCACCCCATATTATAGAATTTTTAATTTAGCATTTTCCATTAACCTAAATCTAGAATTTGGAAAGATTCATTTGAAAATATAATTTACAAAACTATATTTTATCTTATCGCTCACTAATTTGATTTTTCCTCGCCTCTTAGTTTTTTTCACAAAAATATTCTAAGTTCCCAATTTTATTTCGACGAGTCGGCTGGGTCCGATAAAATAAAATGTGTCTCCACCCCTGGCTAACAGATCGCAGCATTAGCGCTTAGGAATGGGGATGCGGTGCTCTCAATCAGAGATTATTAGAGATTGTTGACTACCATGTTAAAGGTCGTCCGCGAAACAGCCCGCTCCTAGCGGATGGAAGGAGTACTAATTGAGCGAGAAATCTAGCGGAAGATTTTTAAACTACACATATAAGAGCCCTCTGTTAGCCAAACTATAAACTAGATTTGTTACTAGCATACTAGCGGAGAAATGCCTAACTACTGTCCTACCAAAAAAATTCTGCCAAATGTGTCTTGAGACTTTTTTCCCCTACCAAAATTCTACTATATGATAGAATTTTAGTAGGAAAAAAGGCCTCAGATTTTCATTCCTATCAGAAATAAGATATACTCACTTTGGTAAAGTTTAATGATTGTCTTGTCACCAGGAATCTTTAAGACACAATTGAAAATGTATAACTCCAGTAATGAAAAGTGAAAATTTACCTTCTTGAACATAAAATATAAACTTGTCCAGCAATAAAAAAATAATATAAATGTTACCTTTTATTTCAAGAATTATAATAGCTTTTCAAATAGGGTTCAAACTTCTATGATGTAATAAAAGTGATGATTCTCCATAAATAGCTTAGTTAAATAGGTTACAATGTCAATGACTGGCTAAAGTACAAGTGATTCAAATAAAATAAAAAACACTTATGAATAAAAAAATATTTTTTTAATATCAAATAAATATAGTCATACATATAAATCGTGACCTATAATCTGGTGTAAAAGAAATATTTATTTACTATACTGTTCTATGAATTAAACTGTCGAGAAATTTTTTTAACATATAGTATAAGAAAAGAAAATGGAAACAAAAAATACATGGCACGAGATTTTGTCCAATTGGTTGCAAACAATTACATGAAAGTGAACCTATTATGTTAAAACACTTGATATATTGAGTAAACTAATGCAACTTCAAACAGTCTTTAATAGTAAAAAGGTAAAGGAATCCAGCAACATAAGTAAACCAACAAGAAGAATGCAGGTTACACGGAGTTGATTATAGGACGGCATCCGACTCGAACGTTTATGAAACCTTTAAGAGAAAGAAAAAAATATTTTTTTAAGACAAACCAAGACTAAAACAAATTCTACAAATTTAGAGCCAAGTGACTCACAAATATTTACACACAAACCAAAAAAGTTATTATTGTGCTATAAACTTAGCTTAAGTTGTTGACTTGCCATATTGCCAAAAATTGATAAATTTGTTTTGTTCACTGTTTGGGCTCAATTTGTTCCCAAACATGAATATGTGCTAAGATTGTATATAAAAAAAATTGAGTTCAAATTGTTGTGAGAAACTAGGGGTGTGCGAAGCTTCAAATTGGCTTCAAAACAAACCTCAGCTTCGACTTTGCTTCGCCAATAAAAATATTGACAACTAAAATACTTCATTTATTTTCCACTATAGCAATTCTGAGCTGTTTATATATTACAAATCAATATTGATATGGAAAAAGCTGAAGTAATTGAATTGCATGTTGTGATAATAACTTGATTTGTCAGATTTAACACAAATATTACAAACAATGGTGCAAAATAACATCCAAGTAATTAAGTTGTGAATATGTTGTTTTTTTTGAGAAATCTGATCAAATTTCCTGACATTTCCTTTGAATATGTGGTGGACTCGCTAGAACTCAAGGTGGCTTGCCACATTAAATACTCTTTCGAATGCCTAGTTTTACCGCATATGTTCTAGTGCGTACTAGTTACTAAATAAAGAACAATTAACCAGACCTGAATGGCATGAGCTAGTTTCAGATGGGAAACTGGCCCATTCCATTAGAGTAAGGTAGGTGTCACCTTGTATTTATTCTCTGGTCACACTTGTGGTGTACTAAGTCTATAAGGCTACAGGTATAAGAATAAATTCCCTGTGTGTTTGAACAGGCCTGGGACTGTCTTATGGCCACATTACATGCGCTCTATGTGGACCTTAAGCTTTTGTTAACAAAACATTGTTAGTGGATGTGTGCAAGAAGTATTTATTTGACTGAGATCATTAAACGATCTGAAAATGTTACGAATTGTGTACCCAGCAATATTTTTGTTAAAAAATATATACAAACTTGTACTTGAACAAAATATTTCATAATTTGTATTAATATTACTAAAAATAATGTAATAATTGATTAATGGCTTAGAAATATATGTGTGGAGACATTAATGTAATTAGAAATTGGACCCTCTAACCCTTAAGGAGATTCTAGGATTCCAGAAAATAATGGATTTGAAACACAAACCTTACAAAAAATAAAAATCAATTATTCAATTGAAATTTGTTTTAAACCTCAAATACTGCCTATTGGGGTCCAGAACAAAAATAATTCTAGAAAATCTCAACAACCAGGAATCAAACATTACATTATTGCAGTGTTTCTATATTGTTTTTTTAAGATCTTTGTAAACTCATAATTGTTTATTAAAAAATTATATGCACACACCTAGTCAATACCAAAAAGTCCTCAAAGAACTAATTAGCTTAGTCAATTCACAAATAGAATCAATATAAAAGTTTTTAGCACACTGTTATACTATCTGTTCAGGTTATGCAACTTATACACAGCACAAGGTCTTAATACCTGTTAGGACTATAGCAAATGCACTAATTACAACAATGGGCTATGGATAAGGTAGGTGTAATTTATAGGATGTGCACCCACATTTTCATGAAGAGAGTGAAGGCATTTAGGGAAAACCACTTTATGTGCACATGACCGGGATCGAACCCTGATCTCCATGTCCTCTGCAGTCTAGTCTAACATGAGATTAGTGTGTTAGATCATGCGGCAACAGAGGTAGCACGTTAGACCGTGCGGCGACAGAATTGGGTGAGGGCATGTAATTGCATCTGTCTGGAAAGATTTCAAAACTGCATTGAAAAGATGCAGATAATTGATTATGGGGTGGGGATGAGGAAGATTTAAATCATGACCAATGTGTCACTAGCAAACTAAACTAAATGAGCCAGACATTTGGACTGTAAAACGCCGATGTGGGTACAAAGGAATTGAAAAGTAAAAATAACGTACCCGGCAATCAAACTGAAACAGAAACTATATAATTAGAAATTGACTAGCATTTAATTTAAAAGGAACATAAACACCACATGTCAGTAAATACAGCATTCTCACTACATTTCAATAAACACAAAGTAAGTGATGTTGAGTATTATACGGCCATATATGTAAATAATAAGCATAGACACATTCCATGTGACTCCGAGTACTATCAAGACATACAGTACATGTAAATAATAAGCATCGCACAGACACAGTACTGATTCACTTGTGAAAGTTTCTTGTTAGACAATGTATATCCATTCTCTGCATCTGAAATTCCAAACTTACTTCAGACCAGGGTAAAAAAAATATTAATATAATGTAATAAAAATTACTTTACTCTCACGCTCACATTTTGAAAGCTGACATTTGCTATCTTAGAGCATAAATTAATGCCTTTTTCTTATCTTCTACAGCCAACATTATCTCAAGTTTTAGCCACCACCAAATTCTTGATATCTAGGCCTAAGTTTTTTTTATATAACTGAAGTGCTGATAACTGTTTAGGAGACCAAATACAAAGTTCAAGATTTGATAATGCACAAGAGTCATTCCACGTCAGTTCAACCAGACCATGACACACATGTTTTCAGATTTTGATTGAGTAGGCCATACCAAGTTTAATCAAAATCTGAGAACATGGGTGCCAAAAATTGTTTTTTTCCTTGTTTGAATGAGGTGGAATGATCCACAAGGATAAAATATATTATATGCAAAACCACAACTCAAATCACATTAGAGATCTAAGAATGTTTGAGTTTCAAGTCAAAGGTCCTTAGTTTGATTCTTCACAGTTTTTTTCAACATATTATAATTTAAATAGTCCTATAATTAAAAATAACAACCTCAACTTAGCTTATCATTTTAATAGTATTTATTATTTTACTATTTAATGTAATAAATATATCTAGGAAGATAGCCCAAAACATTTTTCACAATGAGCCCTTGATTTATTTCACACCCACCTTTTATTAGGCCTTTTAACCACATTATTAGGGCCTAATTCATATTTAAAAGATTCTATGGTCAAAAGTGCTTGTAGCAGGAAATGTACTAGGATTTGCATGAAGAGAGGCTCAAAGATAACCTGTAAAGTTATTAGTATATTCTTATCTGTTTTTCTGTTTTGGAAATCTAAAAAAAGAAAGCTTAGGATTTTTCCAAGCTCTGCTAGGACACCCTGGAACCTGACATACACAATTGTTCACCATCTTCTGAAAATACAAGTGAAAGATCTTAAATGTATAAGTAATGATGATATTTTTGAATGAATGTGTACATGTAAAACTTCAATAAAAGTCCTGGCTTAGTCATTTGTAAGAAAGACTAGTCTTACTCTAAATTAAAATAATTTTTTGTACATGCCCATAGGGTAATAGTAGCTAATAATTACTCACCTCGGTGGCTGCACGGTTTAGCACAATACTATCCCCATTCTTTTATATGTTAATATAATCTCAGATGCATTAACATAGATAACAACATACCTAGCCTACTGTAGTTAATTTGTTAGGTACCATACCTAGGTTCCTGAATGGTTACAAACTACTGCAAGAATTTAGGCCACCTATTGTTTGTAATTATAATAAACTACTATCTTTTGAACATATTTCATACGATACTTCACTAATTATTAAAACCAATATCAATATAAACAATCCATGGGGCTATAACTTGGTTCTAGCATTCTCGTAAGTTAATGTCTACATAATTATATTTTAACACAGAATGTAGAATTTTTGTTTGTTTAATGAACCCAACCCAGATTTCAATAGGCATTAAGTTATGAAAGCCTAGATATTAAAAGTATTTTTGGTTTTTTTATATTAGGCAATGTAGGACTAGGCATTATAGAACTCTTAGCTCAGTCCAAGTTGGCAAAACAAGTTTTAAACGACCACAATATATTTTTTGCTACCTCAATTGGAAGCTTGGGGGCTAACTGCCTATTGCTTTATCAAAATGTATTGAATATTATATATTAAACTAGTTTTATTATGTACATTAGGTCTTCAGAATTTAAAAAAACCTATAAGTTAATGGGTTTGGAATGAGATGAAAATTCATTTAATCAGGCCAAAGAAGAAAACGGAACTAAAGTACCTAATGTACATATATTTAATATAAGTAAAACTCACTCATTATTAAAATTAAATTTCAATTTTTTAAAATTAATGATCACACGTTCTAGCACTTGTTCGTGATGGCATCTCGAATCTTACATACCGACGCGGTTTTTTAGTTAAAGTTCTTAAAGACTTATTTATTTAAATAACGATAATAAATCAATACACGTACGACAATCTTGAAGATTCTCTAGATTAAATTTAATTATCATTTATTGAAATAAATTAGAGAGTTTAAAAACTTGTAAAAAATAGACAGCATAAGTATGAAGACAAGTTTAACCAACAGCGGAAATTTAGAAACACTATTTTTAAAATGAATAAACATTAAATACTACTGTTAAATTTAAAAAAATACCATATAAAATATAACATTTTTAATAAATCAAGTAAAAAAATAATTGTTTAGAAATTTATAATACTTTTAAAATAATTTAAGCACATATTAATTGATGGGGAAATATGTAGTTGTTGGCGACATGTTTTTAGTTATATTTCATGTGGCACATTCTAGCGAATGGAAGGGAAACTATTCTTTTATTTTTTATAAAACTTTAACGGACGGAAGTGGGTATATTGGTCAACACCCCCTGCTCTCAATAGACTCTCTATTCATACATCTATAAGTCACTTTTGTGCTTTCTCTGCGCTCGTACGAAGTCGGATAGAGGAAATCACATTTCGTACCCGGACATTTCCGAGAACGAGAAAACATTTCCTCAAATTGAAAAGTGGAGGTGATTTATTTCTTAGATGAATGCCATACCAATAATAGTAGTATTTCGAAGAGATGCTTTGTAGAAATTGAAAGCATTGCTATTTGCGCAAGTTTAAAATATGAGTTTACAAAATCTACAAATAATGGACTTCAATGTATTATTATTCGATACTCGGTCGGGTGTACTGAGGGTGTTTTTTTTTCTTCCAAAATTGTCTCCATTCTCCCTCCACTAAAATTCGGGTACACTTCCTATAAATATAACTTTTCTCATCCCTAAAACTATTAGCGTAATCAGTACATAATTATATAGCCCGAATGGGTAGTAAGACGCAGTGATAAAAATATTTTAACACATAAATAAGTATATATATATATATGAATACAAATGAATATATTAATATCTACATACATATGAATGAAATACACTCCAATTGGGTGAACATGTGATCACTTGGTATAATACGTTAGTCTCACAACAGGGTGAGTTGAAGGTGACGGAATATTAAGATTCGAATCTTGGTATAATACCGCACATTATGGATAGTATGTATATCATTCAAATGCTAATATGTTTCCTTAAAATATACCCTTCTCAGCCGGTGTTCTTAAACTAGTGTAGAATTATGATAGCGCTACCCTACCTCCTCTTAAATTTGATTGTAAATTTCAAAATGTAAGTATTCATTACAATTAGTTATCTTTAAAATTAAATGGTATATGGTACTACACAGTCGTACATACTTTCTCATATGGTATTATTACAGTTGGGAACAATTTCAAAGTTCGGTTATCACTAAACTACCTTTAAATGCTTTTTACTTAGAAAAAAACATATAGTTTTACTAACCATATAAAAACACTTTATATATAAATTGTTTAATCCTTTAAGTCAATTCTTACTAAATTTAAGTTTCCCAAAATTATATTTAAAACCAAACAAAAAAACTAACATTGTTTTTAATCATGTAAAACACTGGAATTTGAACAACATCTATAGATTAATTTTTGAATAATTTCAAACTTCCCAAAATTGTTCATCACTCGTTAGTAAACTACCATTAAATAAATCCCCCCTCCCCAAATCACAACTTTTTGGTGTTATTTATCAAATAAAACACTCCGCCAATTCGTCTCAAATTTCCAAAAGGATGTGAGTAGGAATTAAAATCACAATTGTTCCTTAAAGTATAACCATATCACCCATCATATGTATAAATATCAAGTTTGAACGAAGTACATAAAACCGTTTCGGTTGTAGACCAAAGTACAGACAGACAGAATTGCTTAAGGGCGCTTCACACTTTTAATATTACTGAAAGTATTTATTACTATCATTACGTCAGTAGTGAGCTCACACGATCAATATTACAAACAGTATTTGGGTCAGTACACATCTTACTGGTGACGGATAGTTTTATCTGTAAGGTTGAACAGGACGAAAGACCGAGCGATACCCGGGAGCGGTGGGTTAGAGAGTGGATTGCAAAACGTGAATGATTGAACGAAATAGAGATATCCGACCCCGATGTTTTCAATAATTATTTTTAGAATGAACCCCGATATTTTTAAAAAGAGTTATTGTGAATGGTGGTTCCCAGAAGTCACAAAGCACTTATTTATCTTTCCCTTATATTATTCCTTTCCTTTATATTATTCAAAC
Source organism: Timema cristinae (assembly GCA_039000515.1). Taxonomy (NCBI): domain Eukaryota; kingdom Metazoa; phylum Arthropoda; class Insecta; order Phasmatodea; family Timematidae; genus Timema; species Timema cristinae. The sequence goes on along the minus strand of JBCFYV010002255.1, from coordinate 19,960,519 downwards.
AAATTCACTATAATAAATGTGTATTCCGCTATGGCTGATGCACGACTGACTAAAATATTGGCATACCCCTAACACGTTCAATATTACTTACAAACTAGTAAATACTGACGGGAATTGGCGTCAGTCCGTCAGTATTTAGCTCACACGATCAGTAATACTGACAGTAAGTTATGTACGAACACTGTCAGTAATATTGAACGTGTGAGGTGCACTTCAGACATTCCCCCCCTTTCTTTTAGCTCAAGGACACATAAAACCTTAAGGCAATTGGCCCTTTTCATTTGTTGTGGAAATGCAGAGCCATGGGAACAAACGGTTATCTTCAACAATTTTTATTGTTTTACAATTTTATTTTCGGAAACGGTTTGTTTAAGGATATAATCATGTTGATTAAGTTATACTTTTTATATACACACCTCCTTTACAATTTTAATAGTGGTCAAATATCAATAATTTTGACATTTTTCAATTAAAAAACTGCCGGCTTTATAACAAAAAATAAGAAAATGTAACACCTAATAAACATTGATACATTATCTTAAGAGGGAGCGTTGAAAATATTAACATAAAAATTTCACTCGTTCTAGAGAAAACTGATATTTGCAAACGTATGATTTTTCCGCAAGACCTGTCCGGTAGCTAGCGCCATCTACGGTTTCTGTGAAGCCTCACCACGTCACGTCTTTCACCCTCTCTCTCTTACTATTCCACAGAATAGGTTTCAGACCTGCACTCGATAAGGCGAAGGGCTCTAGTATACATTATAATCTCGGGCCATAAAATGTTAACAATGACATTAATTTCTCTTTATAAGAAAGTAAAAAAAAACTTTATCCAATTCTAGAAGGAAATAGGAAGAAACCTGTGTGTATCACCGTATACTTTCCACTAAAGACATTCTCCCAAAAAACTGAAAACTTCCTTCTCAACTTCATTAGAGCCCAACATTGACGGAACTTGTCTCCACTTAGAAGTAAGTGGCTTTGTCACGTTCACTTACGACATCATTCAGCGAACAATTTTTTTTTTGGACGAGTCCACTTAGAGTCTGAAGGGATGTAGGTGGTGAAGAGAAGGAGTTCATCTTCATTACAAGTTGAAACCATTTCCATAAGAAGGTACCAATTTTCTACAAACTACAAATAGTTGACATTAAGCGCAATAAAGCCAAGACATTAAATGGCGGTACACTACTTAAAAAAAACAGTAAAGCCCGATTCACACTTTCGCCGAAAATTTAGAGCAGAATCTATTTGAGTTGAACAACAAATTCACCCACTGGCAGGAATGTATTTAGGCCCATGATTCTTTGAAAAACATACTAAAAAAAAGCTGATTAAAAACACATTTTTATGTCCTAGTGGAGAAACCGATTTTTAAGATTAATATCTATAGATCTATGATCTATGGCGTCACTCTCGTAATAGACTAGACTGCCGATGACGGGGGATAGGGGTTCGATCCCAGTTGGGTGTACTGAGGGTAATTTTTCCTAAATGTTTTCCATTCTCCCTTCACGAAAATGCGGACACAATTCCTCTAAATTCAACCTTCTTCTTCCCTAATAGATTATAGTAAATAATCCACAGATGTATAATCTAAATGGTAGTAAGACACGGCACTAAAATAATTATACATATATTATATATACTGTATTAATGTATATTTCCAAATGATTGTTTTGTCGTGAAACAAATCCAAACAAAACAAGAACGATATATACTCTTTCCATTTAACAAATTTTACAGTAACTTTATATACAATAAAAATTAAATATAGATAATATAAATTAATGAAAGTAGCCTATTTAATATTTTCACGGTTGTTGGCAAACTATTTTTTATTTTTTCGTAGAGTATTCTTTTCAACCCTTTGATTCCATACTCACAAATTTAAAAAAAAACGGTAAACAATTATTTTTTTAAACTTGTAAATTCAGTAATTTATTTTTGTATTCTGACTGATGCGTACAGTTTGAAAAATGACACCTAGACACGGGAATCGAACCAGAAAGATCTAATTCAGCGTACCAATGCTTTCTACCCCTGTGTTGTCAAGTATTTGTCAATACGCAAAGAGGCTCAGTGGTGATAACTAGAACTAATTGAAGCTAGGTTCAAGTTTACGCTACTAGAATGAGACACTGGCTAAAAATGACGCTGTCTTTGTTTGGATCTTAGGGCTAAGCGGTTTGTTTGAAAAATACATTTAATTTTGATCTCTCAAAGAAGACAGATGTTTTGTATCCTTTTAGACTTTAATATATTTTACTATTTGCTTCTTGAACATCGCGTTTAAATTTTAAATTCTTAACATTATTCTTAACAAGATTTTTGGGAAGTGGATTCCTACTTGGATTGTAAGATTTATTCCTGGAATCTGAACATTGATTAAAAAGGGGTTGTAAAAAACAGAAGGCTGATTAAAACTATCGAGTGGGTTGGAATAAATTTAAAGTATGAAGTTAAAAGTACCTAATTAGTTAGAAGTTTTTTAAAAGGTATTCTATTAAACACGTTATTTAGAGGATGTTTAAAACCATTTTCTTTGAGCCAAGGCTAGGCTTACATTTGATATTTTTAATGTTAATGACTAGTTTAAAAATTTAAACTCAAGTCCACAGCTACTATTCAAAAATCTTTCGAAATAACTTATAGAGGTATATATAGTTAGAACATTTTCTTGGCTCCGGTGGTTGGGGATATGCCCCCCCCCCCCCCCCCATTTCCCCCAAGTATTAGGTGCAGGTGTTGGGTAAATAATAAATATCTGCCCATGTCGACAGTCAGGAATGGCCTTCATATCTGGAAATGATCTCAAAAGATAGCCTAATGTACGAGAATATTACAGGAATGAATCTGGGAGTATCCCAACACGATTTGTCCTTAATTATAAGAACCAAATCCCTCCAGAACTTTTTCAACTATTTTTAAGAAGCTATTTTGCACTTTCTTGAGTATCAACAAATTTCATTTAGATTGAATCTATCATTTTCAACCATTGGTAAGCCAACATTATGCTAAATACTAACTACAGGAATTAAACTAGCTCAACCAAACCCTCAATCAATCAAATTATTTTTCAAAATAATTAATTTTAATTTTTTAATTTTCAACATATTAACTTATTGTTTTTTTTTCTGGTAACTAAAACTTAAATTTTATTGAAATAAAATCTTTCAGATTATAAGTAAATATAATAAGAAATAAATTTTGTTCACATTATAACAACATTTTATTTATACATTTTTCACTGTCTAACTACCTCATTTATTTTACCGTTTAAAAAAATTCTGACTTTACAATCCAATTTCATAAAATTATTTTCTTTTGTCCAAGTAAATTATTTGTGATCAAGCAGTATAATATAATTTTCATTTAATCAACCTTTTTCTGTAAAGTTGAATAATTTCTTGTCAATCCTAGATTATATTAGTGATGCTTCACAGAATGCCTAACTTTAAATAAATCTAAAGACTACTGAAATAATAGGAAAAAAATCAGTTAATCATAATATATTTCTTTTATTTATTAAATGTTTACTCTCATACATTGTTTATTCACATTCTAAAATATTTACATTGTTAAGGATTTGTTTCCCCTTGTGTATGTTATTGAAGTGTAAGGAAGTGTTGTACAGGGTGTACTTTGTACCCATTGTGACACATACATCAGAAACATGTACATTAAGAGAGACTAGGAAAGGTGAGGCCATGGGAATGAAGTTTGTGAGGATCATGTTAGCTGTCGCGAGGAGAAACAGGATTAGGATTTAGGAATGGAGTTATCCGGGAAAGAGTGAGAGTACAGGGAGCACAGGAGATAATAGAGGAAGCAAGACTGAGATGATATGGGCATGTAATGAGGATGGAAAAAGAGACGATGCCAAAGAAATGTTGGAAACAAAGGGTGTAGGAAAAAGGCCGCAAGGGAGGCCAAAGAAGAGATGGGAGTAGCAGATGACAGAAAGGGTGCAGGTGAGAGGATAAGAATGGAGGAAATTAAAGGAGGAAGAAAGTTGGAAGGATAAAGGAAGATGGAGTCATTTTACTAAACTGACCTGGCCACTGGCTGTAAACAGTTGATGATGATGAATGATGATGATGATGATGATGATGTATGTTATTGTAAGATATTGTTGACGTCCACGACCAGGTGTTTCGCATTGTGTATGTTGGCTGATTGTCAAAATAACTAGGTAGATCTGGCAAGGTTGTAAATCTCCTAAACCCATCCCAGTAGTCTCGGGATCAAGAAATCTCGTGCGATGAGCTAAACCTATTTCCAAGCCGGATGATAAGGGTGAAACTATTTACTAGTTTTTTTTTGTATTGACAGAACCCGAGAAAGTATTTAATTATTGACACACACTTTGTTATCCCAAGAGTATAGTTTTTATGCAATTTTTATTTAATAGAATATAATTGTGCTATGTCTATTGAAACATTTCAAACTTGTTCGTTAGTGTAACACCTTTTGGTACGGCGAGTATAGTCAGTTTCAATTAAGAATTGGGTATAGTCAATGTCAATGCAAAGTAAAGAATGAAAGGATATTTTTATTGTCTAAAGTGTGACATTAAAAAAAAAGAAAACGGGAACAAACAATCAAACACGATTTTTTTTATTCTTTATTCTTAACCAAACGTTCAGGTTTCACATATACATAAATTATATTAAATATATGTTTTATTGTTGGAATACAGAGACGTCGATGCTTTCATTTAGGATTTCTTCTAGTTCTTTCTTTATTTTTGAGTTGGGAGTGGGGTTGGGGGGCTAAGCCTCCCCCCTCCAGTGGGTGCACCACTGACGCTGAGTTAATAAAAACAGGCATCTATCTGCAACCTCTTTTATCTACATTTGAATTGTACATTTATAAATAAATCCCACCTCGGTGGCGTAGTTGGCTAACGCCTTGTGTGTGAGCCCGACTTCTGAGGACGGGGAGATCGAGGTTCGAATCTCGGTCGGGTGAACTGGGGTGGTTTTTCCTAAATGGTTTTCCACTCTCCCTCCACGCAAATGTGAGTTCACTTCCTCTAATTCAACCTTCCCAATTCCTAATCCATTAGTGTAATTATTACTTAAAGCGTATAACCCGAACGGGTAGTAAGACGCGGTGCTAATATTATTATAAATAAATCACTTAAACAATATACTGTATAAATAATACAAACGAATTAATTTTGTAAATTGTTTAGTAAAATAATAACATAAGAATAGTTGTTTTATAAATCCATATGGAGTTTCATCAGCAATCCGTGTCGTATTATTATCCATGCAGGACTATAAATAAGAGAGAACACCTCCTTAAACTTTATGAAACCAGTTACCAAGAGGTTGACATCATTCGTGAACGACTTTAAAAAAAATCCATCAATGAAGACAACCGATTTTTCAAAGTATAAAAATAATAATAAAAAAAGAGAATGAATATAAAAATCAAAACATTTCTAACAATATGGAAGAACACATAACATTGATATACATGGAATATGTTATATTCAAAATTGAAACGTCAAACATATTTCTTCTTTCATATTTGAATCTATTGCTAGTGATGTAGGTATCCTATTACCTGTTATAGGGGGAAAAAAACTTAAAAAAAAAAACGCACACCGGCTTCTATTGTCATATTCAAGTTGGGGGAATAGAATGGAAGGGTATTTTTTTTTACGACAAATCGGGTTGAATTTAAAGAGGAACAATCAAATCCTCACAAATAAAAACATAAAACTATACGCTTATCACTTTTGAATTATTTTGAACATTTAATCAAAAATACTACAGTGCTATATCATTTACGATTTGGGTCATGAATTTCTTTGTCAAATCATTCCTTTCTTGAAAAATAATCCTAGTAGTTTCAGTAATAACTATTATTGATAGATCGCAGCACTCGTCACTTATATTGTTCGCAGTGGCGTAGTTGGTGCAGCCGCACCAGGATCTATTAAGGAACGTAAAATTGTGTGTCCCTTCCCCTTTTAATATGTATTTGTAATTAATTAATATTTTTAATTTAATATAACCTATTTCAATAAAAACATATTTATAATTAATTTTATAAGCAGGTAAAAATAAATTTTTATGTTCACCAAATTTTATACTATATGTTTGTTGGTAGGTTGTTGCGATTAGACTTCGTTAATTTGTATAGCTCTGGGAATCCCCGCCTTTATTACCAGATTCGCGCCAGAGAAAAACGTCGATCTTCTGTAAAATGACAGCGGTGACGTTAATTTATTTTATTGTTACTAATGAGATATGAAAAAAAATATATTGAAACTTTGATTTAAATTATAGGTGACCTGGTGGTCTAGGGGTAAGGTGTCAGACTTCTATGCTGGCGGCCGGGGTTCAATCCCAGGTCCCGGCAAAGATTTATCTGATTACCAAACCCTTCCTTCACCTCTGACAAGTCATCTTGTGAATGTGGGGAATGCCAGGCCTCCACCGTGGTTCGGATTCCACGTTAAACTGTAGGTCCTTCATTTCATCTCACTATCACCCTACCATTACACATTAGCGTAAGTGCGTATAACCCGAATGGGTAGTAAGACGCGGTGCTAATAATAATAATAATAATTTAATTTAAATTATTTTCAACAACCCTCTACATCACTATGACACACACACAAAAAAAGTCTCAGTGATTCAACGAAAGAAAACTTAACTTTCATCATAGCAGGCCCCTTCAGCTCCAGACTTTCGCGGGATATGGGGGGAGGGGACTACAATATCCTATAAATGTGTCCAGTGCATTCTTATTTAAATGATTACTTGAAATTTTCCGTATGACAGAATGAAGATTTGCGCAATCTGAATTAGTGACCCTTATCCTCCTTAATTCCCGGAAACAAAAATTACACAACACGATCAGAAAAAAATATAATTTTCAATTAAAAACTTAAATTAAATTCAGTAAAAATGTATTAACGAAGAAAAAAAATACAAAATATTATATTACAAAACAGGTGACAGAATAATAGAAGTAATCTACCAACTAAATCACATTAATTAGAATATGAATATAACATTTATTAAAACTTAACCTTCCTCGATTTTATTTTTGCGAATTTACTAATAATGTCTTCATCTTATTAATATTATAAATGCGAAAGTTTGTGTGTTTGTATGTTTGTTACTCAATCACGCCAAAACTGTTGAACGGATTCGAATGAAACTTTGTACGTTGGTAGAGTATGTCCAGGAATAACATATATGACTATTCCCAACCTTTGATTTTACATTACTATTGTTTAAACTTTTCATATATTATATAATTATATAAGAGATTTTACGAGTAAATATGAATATGATTATAATTAAAATGTTACCTTTACATCACCATTTTTTTAAAGTTAGTAAAGATTAGTTCAAAAACGAAAACTCACGCACACAAAATACAATTGAACTTTTATCATAAAGGTTACTTCGTATTTACACGTGAAAACAACAGAATTTTTCTCAACTTTTCGCTCTGTAGAAATATTTTGCAGGTTAAATGGTGCTGCCAGTCATTTGCTATTTTTATGATAAAAGTTCAATAGTATGTTTAATTTCGTAAGTTGGTAGAGTATGTTCTGGAACTACATTACATTAATTTTAAAATACTAATGTTTAAACTTTTCGTATATAAGAGATAAGTTATATATTGTGATTTTAATTTAATTTTACGAGTAAATATGAATGTGATTATATAATTTAAATATTACTAACTTTATATTACTTTACCTCACCATTTTTTAAAGTTAGTAAAGATCAGTTCAAAACGAAAACTTACGCACCATCCAACATTCAAAATATTTCTACAAAGCGAAAAGTTGAGAGAAATTTTGTTGTTTTCACGTGTAAATACAAAGGTAACTTAATGATAAAAGTTCAATAGTATTTTTTGTGCGTAAGTTTTCGTTTTGAACTGTTCTTTACTAACTTTAAAAAGGTGAGGTAAAGTAATATAAAGTTAACGGATACGGACGGATTTGAATAAAACTTTGTACGTTGGTAGAGTATGTCCTGGAATAACATATTCCCAGCCTTTGATTTTAAATAATAATAAATATATGATTAAAATGTGATTGAAATTATGTTATTTAAACATTTGTGATTTAATATTTCGTAATTAAAGTAAATAGTAATTAGTGTGACGTAGTTTCATACTAATAAATAGTAAATATTATGTGATTTTAGCTATCTAGTTCGAAAAAAAAAATTATTTCATTGATGTATTTATCTTACTAATTATGAAGGTAATTTTTTTTAAATAATTATAATTGATAGCTTAAGTAATATATATATTTCATTTATTACGATATATTTAAAAGTGAAAATTAAAATACGGCAAAATTATTTACAGCTATAACTGTGAAAAACGCATAGATATTTGAAAAAATAAAGTTTGATTTATGACCAAAACAGTTTAGTTAAAAATTAAAAGATTTTGTCAATTATTGCGGGCGAAACCACGACGGGTAAGAGCTAGTATTCTAATAATTCAACTAAATAATTTTCAATATACACAACTGATAATGCGTATCTTTGCATGTGACTTTGAGTGAATTACGTAAATAGTTTTTCACACGAGTTCTTCAATTATTAATACCTTATACATTTCAACAAGTTCTGACACTTTTTATCATCGAATATAGTTAATGAAGTGAAGTAAATCTTTAAAATATTTTATTTCGATATCTTTTTCATGTTTTATACTTACATTTTTTACACATTCATTAAATTCATTGTCGCTTACTGAGAGATTGATTTTTTTTTTATCTCTTAAACCCTCGTCGTAAATAGTGCTTCTACTATTAATTTCGGATATAAGTTTGTCGCAAATTACATTGTGAATGTTTATAACAAAATTTTATTTCGCATTGAAATTTGTATCATTAGATGATTTCTTGTCGAACTGCAATCTTCTCTTCTTTTTTCTGTCTTCTCCAAAGTTTCGATTACATTGAGTGAATTTGCAGCTCTCTCAATGTCTTCAAATTTGTTTTTAATGCCCACAATAAGAAAAAAAAAGAATTGAAAAAGTGTTTTTCCTTGTAATACATTTGATTTTACATCTTACAACGACTTGCTTATATTATTTATTCTTTGTAATAGATTGGTCCCATAGAACTGTCAATAAAACTATTTCATATTCATCAAACATTTTTTTTATATAAACTTGCTGCCTCCAGTTGGGTTATCAGTTTTTAATTTTCGTTTGTAGAAATATGTATTAAAATTTATTTATGTAGCTGAGCAGCCATGATCTTTTTATTCTCGTTTGCAACCCTCGGTATTTGGCCGACATAATTGCAGCATTATCAGAAGTTTGGCCTCTACATTTTTCTATATCGATTGATAACTCTTTTAATGAATTCAATACAACTTCTTCTAAATACGCTGCATCATGACGTTCGATTTGAATAAAACAAAAGGATTTTTACTTTATTTCTCCTCTATCATTAACAAACCTAAAAATTAAGCACAAATTGATCCACTTGGGCTATGTCGGGCGTGGAATATACAATAATAGAGAAATACAACGCATTTTTAACTTTAGAAATTATTATTTTTAGCTTTATTTCCCATTAAACATATTAATAAATCACACACATTATGGGATAAATAATTGACGTTTCCTTTGCCCAGTTTACTATACGTTTGAAAATGATTTTTCAAGAAAGTATATTCTAGAAAGATATTCTATAATACATAAAAAAAATATCATTTTGCGATTCGAATCTGTCTCTACTCGATGTCCATAGAATGCGATTCCTAAGGTGACCAATATTCGCGTTAATAATTCTCGCCAATATTTTCTTCTACTTCTTTTTGTTTTACTAATTGTGTGTCAACACTTGGCAATTATTGTGCTATGGACTCGGCACTAAAGTGGCGCCAAACACCCCTGGACATCTTGGCCCAGGGCAGTCTCTAGGTCGGTATATACAAAGCTCCAATCCCCGCACCCCGAAAGATGGGATGATCCGGTTCAGTCCGGATACCCACGGAGGTGAGAATTAGCTCCTCTACTTCCAGTCACTCACTGGTTAGACCGACACAGAAGGACTACGTGTCTTCCACATATCCAAGGTGGTAACCGCGGAGCTATTTACCTCCACTCACAGAAGCTACCTTGCGATCTCCACTGTTTCCCGTGTGTAGGGGAATGGGATTACGCACACTGCGCGTGGGAAAGTATCTCCCCACTACTCGTGCGTACGAGTGGAGGTGCCCATGTTCTTGCCCATGCACTGCTAACTGTCCAGGTTAGTACCAGAGCTCTAAAACAGCCCACCACACGAACGGCAAGGCTCGGGCCCAGAACCCCAAGCGCCAATTACCCCGGGAGCCGGAACCCCACCTCGCGCCATCACTCGTCGGCAATTCAACCAACCACTGCCCCACAAAGTCCAACCCATTTATGGGCCACCATCACAAGCAAGATTGCTTCGTGGGCTTTCGGCCCAGCCCTGTGAACTACTTATAACGAAAGTAGTCAAACGGAGGCATACCAGTCCGCAGGGCCAAGGCCGTAGGCAGCCAATAATATAATAATAATAATAATAATAATAATAATAATAATAATAATAATAATAATATTTAGCACCGTGTCTTACTACCCGTTCGGGTTACACGCTTTTAAGTACTAATTACGCTAATGGACTAGGAATTGGGAAGGTTGAATTAGAGGAAGTGAACCCGCATTTGCGTGGAGGGAGAGTGGAAAACCATTTAGGAAAAACCACCCCAGTTCACCCGACCGAGATTCGAACCTCGATCTCCCCATCTTCGGCAGTCCAGCTCAACACGTCTAGCGCGTTAGCCAACTACGCCACTCAGGAGGGTGGCAGCCAATAATTTCAGGGGGTTTTGGTGGGTATATCAACCAATTATTGCTAGCTAGAAAAAAATTTCTAAATTATAGACAATTCAATACGTTCTCTGACGTGTTTTTTTTCCCATGATAAAATAACCCCCAAAATGCCGAAGGCTAAGAAAATTTCTAAATATTTAACACCTCTAGAAGCTCTCTGAAGTGCTTTTTATGGTAACAAAGCCTCCTAAATTGTATTAATATCTTAATTTTGATATTGTTTGAACCATTAATAAAGCCTTTTATATTTTGTTCGTAAAATTTCGAGGGGGGTTTCAAGCCCCTCCCCCCTGGCTACGGCCTTGCGCAGGGTCACCACGAGCACCTATAGGTAACCTTTGCAAGCACAAGTCTCTCTGGAACTAAATGTTAATACGCCCAATAACAGATAAACGTTTAAAAGTAATAATAGATTTTAAATTATATCGAGATGATTCATGTCGGTATTCGGAGCTTGGCCGAACCATTTCGAATCCGCCTGAACAATTCATTTTCAAAAGATTCTTCGATAGTATTTTATTTGAGATAAAAATAATAGTAAACAAAATATAAATATTAAAATAAATAGATTAACCCACCCATTACATATTGGGGCCTCCGCTTACTGCGTCTAATAGATGATCCGCAACTGGCTGTTTGTATTTGTACAAATTGTTAGAAATGTAAAAAAAAGGACCAATTAAATTAAACTTTTAAAAAAATAGGTATTTTCTAGTTATATATTAGATAAATTAAATATTCTATAAATTTCAAATGTAATACATCGGCCCTGTGGCGCAACGGATAACGCGTCTGACTACGGATCAGAAGATTCCAGGTTCGAATCCTGGCAGGGTCGGGTTTCTTTTTATATTTTTTTCAAAATAATCATTTGAATATTGGATTAGTCAAATTTATTAATATTATTGGTTTTTCAAGGCAAATATATTTTGTTTACTTTTATAGGGTCTATATTTGGAGGCAAGGCATAATACCAGCCTCGTATAACACTACGAAACTTGGTGAAAAAATATATTAATAGATAGTAATACGCGGGGCAAAAATAAATAAATATGATATATATATGTTGTATGTATGTATGTCTGTATGTATGTATGTATGTATGTATGTATGTCTGTATGTATGTATGTATGTATGTATGTATGTATGTAGTTGTATGAGTATATTAATTATCTCTTATATTAATAACAAGAAATCCAGGATTTATTTTTAAGAAACAAATATTATTTATTTTATTCAATCAAACCATAATTTGCGTTAATGAAATAGTTAGTACCTTTTTTTTCATTTAGAATTTTAGATGTTTATTATATATTTAGTTTCTCAGGTGCACTTTAAAATTACTTACTACGTTATACAAGTGAATCTTGTTCAAGTGACTGATTTTAATTTTAATTGCGATTTAAACAAAATTATTAAATGTACACTCTAATAAGGTTATGTAAGTTAAACACTTAATAAATAAAAAAAGTAAAAATTATCTTGGAGGCGCCGGGTATCGATCCCGGTACCTCTCGCATGCTAAGCGAGCGCTCTACCATCTGAGCTACGCCCCCAGTTGAATGTATTATAAAGTAGTGACATATCTAGTTTTAAACAAGAGCGTTGAGAATGCGCAGATAAAGTTTGATTTACAGAAAGTTATTAGGCAAACATAAGTGAGAGGAAGTGAAGTTATCTCTTTTATAGTTGGTTTTTCAATTATTTAGACAGCGTTGCATGCCTCATATGAAATTAAGATAACTATTAGATAAGCTAAAAAAAAAAAACAACACATAGACTTATATAGGTTTATTCCACAGTATTTTATCTCTAACTTTGATTCAGAATCCAGTTGTCATATTAATGGAAAGTTACATTACATTTAAAGTAGATTATATATATGCCTATTTCGTGATCCATTGTTCTAAATATATTTAAAACACATTATCCAATCAACTTTATCGAGAGAAAACATTTTCAGAACATTCTGTAACAAAAGTTAACATATCCAAAATTCTGTAATTTTGTTCTTAACTAATTAAAATAACCACATTCTTTATTTAAGGAAATGTTATAAAAGTAGCCATATTTGTGACAGATTCTTTATAGTGCCCCCCCGCCCCCGTGTGTATTTTAGTGATTGAATATGGTGTGTGGCATTGTTTTGTTTAAGGGCCGTGAAGAAGGTTATTTTGGTTATTTGGTATACACTTAGGGGATGGAATGGGCCTTCAGTGACATGCACAAAACAAATACACAAAACTAACTTATAACCGAAATGAAATGTAATCAAGTTTACGGTAGCATTTGTGAGAACAAAATGAGTCCAATTAAGACGAGATTTTAAACTATATTTTAAATATTAATTACATCCTATGAATTAGTTAACATTTTCCTTTAAAAATATATATTAGAAACCAATAATATCTGAATATGTGATTGAAAGCTAATAATATTTCTTGAAAATTTAAATATCTTAGCTTTCCACTGATATTTGAATAACCAACCTTATTGCCAAATCCAGGACACGTATAACCTAAAAATGATTAAAAAATTACCTATAAAATGACCTAAGCATTCTAAATTTTTTTTTTAAATTACTAAAAATATAAACAAAAAGTTGTAAACCCAACATGTACTTTGCAAATGTAAACTAAAAATAATCTATTTAATGAAGTCTTTAAGAACTTAACTTTGCTCAGCTAATATAATATTGATTTACAAAATATCTGCTTAAGCCCTTCTCTAAGCAACCATATCCAGCTTAGTTGCAGTGCATCAGCAGGGATGTGTATTTTTCAACCATTGAAGCAAAGAGGATACAAAAGTTCATTGTTTACATTATCTGCTTATTCAAACAACCGTGTGTTGGAAAAATTAATTTTATTCATTTATAAAATATCGATAGTATTTAAAAAGTTACTTAATCAACATAAATACCTTAAAATGACTCAAGCATGCCTAAAAATGACTCAAAATTTCCTGTAATTTCTTAAAACTACCCTAAATAAAACAAAACCAATAAAATATAACCACCTAAAATTCCAAAATGACAAAAGAATGGCCCAAAAATGACCTATAATTTAATATACATTCCTACAACTAGGAGATCATGAACATAGTTTATGTACTAATGAGCATTGTATGTTATGAACCCTAAAAAAAAGATGACGTCTTCAAAATCCGTATTCTGCTTATTACTATATTATAACCACGCATGATTAGCCATAACCCCTGAACGGACACTACTAACACACACATCTAGGGTATACATATCTCACTATAGTGGACTAAAATGACGTCACGAAAGCAAATCCAATTATGTACACATTAGACGTCATTAAAGTAAAAGTGTTGCCGATCATGTCATTGTCGGTCCTGTTTTCTGTGTATTTGATGACGGCCAGAAGTTGTATGCATAGTGATCATTTATTTTAAAATAAAAATAGAGTTAATTTGGCAAGCCGAATCAAGGTAATTTTATAGATAAGCTAGTTTTTTAAAATTATTATTTTGAATAAAATGTATTATGAAAGAACACATAAAATATACATTCTTAAAATAATACTGGTAGACGCTGGGGGATGGTTCTCCATCATAAGGTCAAGGTTCAAATCCTGGATGATTGTAGTGAAATGTTTTCCCCTAAATAGTTTACCAATCTCCCTCCACGCAGATGCAGGCACATTAAAAAAAATCGTACCTTCCTCATCCTTTATAATTACTTTTCTAAGAAAATTTGATTTTTTGTATTTTTCTTTAAATTGAAATATTTTGTTAAATTTGTCTTATTTTTCTATAAATTAACTAAGTTAAAAAATATTGAAAATTGCAAGATGGGCTAAAAAGGTTAATGTATAGCTTTTTTTTAGCACCATGTCTGAAGTACCCGTTTGGGTTATACGCCTAAGTACTAATTACGCTAATGGTTTTAGGGAAAGTGTACCCATATTTGCGTGGAGGAAAGCTCGCATACTAATAAAATCAATTGATTGAAAAAGTGGTTGTTAAATCTTAGATATAAAAACAAAATTTAAATAGTCATGAAATCTAATTGCATATTGTTTAGAAAGGACAGTATGTTAACCAAAGACCCACCTCTTTGACGTAGTTAGCTAACGCGCTTGTTTCATGTTGAGCTGATCTGCCAAGGAGGGGGAGATTGAGGTTCGAATCTCGGTCGGGTGAACTGGAGGCTTTTTCTTAAATGGTTTTCCACTCTCCCTCCACACAAATTCGGGTTCACTTCCTCTAAAATTCACCCTTTCCCATTCCTAACCCATTAGCGTATTTAGTACTTAAGCATATAACCCGAACGGGTAATAAGACGTGGCGTTAAATAAAACAATAAGTTAACAAAAGGAAGATTTTGTTAGGAAGAACTTTTCAGAAAATACAAATATATTATTTTGCACTAAATATTGATAACATTTTACTATATTATCACTGTAATATTTTAGGTATTGATAATGAATATCAAAAATGACAACTGCAGATCAAATGACTTGACGTATTAATACGTGAAAGTAGATCCAGTAACATTTCTTGCTGTCAGATAAGGTTCTTCTTTTGAAAATTGAACTGTACCAATATTTAACATATTATTAAAAAATCTGTATAATGTTTTCATTTTCTATCCACCCTGAAAATTGGAAAATCATATAATAAAGTATTGTTACATTAACAATATTTTAAAATATTAATTAGGTGACACTTATTGGAACAAATAACTAGTGTGGCAATCCGACACCTTAGCTCAGTCGGTAGTGTGTTCACTATATGTGCTAAAGTCCCGGGTTCGATTCCTGGCATGACTGAAAAATGTATCATTGGTGAAATTTGGATTTACTCTTTTAGAGTGATAAATCAACGGCTGGGAATTGAATGTTGTGCCTGTCCTAGTCTTAAGTTAGTTATAAGGCATATGAAGCTATGACAGGCCTAGAAAACCGGTAGTGGAAAATATATGACTTGAACTGATCCAGACCATAGAATGGACACAGTAATGGATGTAAAGTAAACTAAAGTGTCACTGATATTTAATCATGATAAAACACTCATACAATACAATCGAGAAAAATTAATTATGTTCCCTGGATAAATATAATTTTAAAAACGTTCCAATTATATTATACCTTAATATCTAGTAACAATAGCACGTCACTCTAATGAATTTATCTTTTCTAACATTTATTTGTATAGAGTTTAGACTTAACTATAATTTTCTAAAATAGAATGAATCAATACAAAAACGATTTTCTAACAAAATATTACTTAGATAAATTGATGTTGTGTAGGCGACACAAGTTTATAGTGTAAAAACATATAATCATTGTGACATTTTAATAATACTTGAAAAATAGATGATAGATTTAGTCTTAACACCAAATATTGAACCCAAGAGTACAAAATGTTAGACCAATTGCTTATTTACTGGAATAGATAGGCCTATCACTTTATTGTTACTACCATCCAATTTTCATAGAAAGAACCTTATCTAACAACTAGAAAAACGATTATATTATATTGGTGGTCACCAAATTTTATAAGAAGTTCTTATGAAAATTATATTATTTGTCCGTTCATATACTAGGCTTATGTATATTTTTAAGTTTATAAAATTTACATATATATTATATTATATATATATATTATATATATATATATATATTATATATACAACACACACATATATAATGACCAGACAACAGTGCCACATCACCCACAAAGCAGATAAGGACGTGCCTAGGGCACGAGATTTTCGGGAGCGCAACATTAAAAAAAAATCAAATTGTTTACAGGAGCGCCTTTCCGAGGTACGACGTCACGGGATGTGAAACCGAACCCTTTTTTTCAACATGAATGAACATAATTCTCACTGAAAAAACACACGCGGACTCAGCTGTAGCTGAAGCTTGCGTGTCATAAAGCGCTGCTGTATTGTTAGAGTTTCATTGTGTTTACTATTGCCATCTGTTGGCTAATAATTGAGTCACTTATATGCGAAACCGCGCCAAATCTAAGCGAGCACAACCATTTTGCACAGTGGTATACTGTAAATAGTAACAGTAAATATGCCTACAACATTATTATTTGTGTTCATTAACAAATAACAGTATGATGTTTTGGTGGGATCGGAACAAACGAAACTTTATGCGGAACAATCCGGAACAAACGAAGAACAAACGATTGCGATCATAAAAACTTGAATTTTTATAAGTGGGGGGCTACCGTGAAGTTGGCCTCCCAATGTAAACATATCATTTTTGGGGCTATCAAAACGGAACAAACGATTGCAATATAAAAACTTAAATTTTTAAAAGTGGGGGGGCCAACTTCACGGACGTCCTAGGAATGCCATATTTCTAAATGCGTCCCTGCCAGACAGTATAATTATTGAGGGATGTCTTTTTAATTCCCTCTCCCTTTTTGGTAAATTGAGTACTTTTTAAAAACATTTTTGCACAGATTGTAAACATTTTAAAAGTGTTACATTCGCTATTATTGAGGTGGGTTACTTGGGATGTAAGGTACTTTTGAGCAGTTTAAAATATGTACTAAATAAATAAACATATGTAAACTTAAGATTTGTCAATTAAACATTTTTATTTTCAATGCCCCTTTTTTTTTTTTTTTTGTTATTTCTCTGTGTACTTTTTGTTATTTCAATTAGATACGAAAAAGTCAATTATACAGTATTCTTTACGAATGTTTCATTAGATGCGTTTCTCAATACTTATGATTGGTCAGTTAGTATTTATAAGAAAATAATAAACATTTATACATACAGTTCCTGGTCAATTTATTCACTCACCCCCCAGAAAATGAGGAAAACACCACATTTTAACTTATTTACTGTATATTTTAACAACATACGGATTTCAATGCAATAATTTGTATTCAAACAAAATTAGTATAAAATAGTTAAAAACATTATTGCCTTAATATAGTATTGCAATTATTGTATTGTTATTAAAATTAGCGTGGCATGGAAATTCTATAGATTTGAAACCATTAAAGAATGTACTGTAGCTTTTAAAACAATAAATTTCTAAGGAAAATTTCATTAATAAGATACAGCTAATAAAAATAATAATAAACAATGGTACTACAACCAACATATTTTAGCAAAATGGCTATTAAATTCATTGAAAGCATGTCTCGCAAAGTTAATTTGATTATTAAAGCAAAGGGAAGACTAACCAAATATTAATATTTAAATAATATCATTGTAAATGGAATACTAACAAAATATTATTTAAATAATATAATTGTAAAGGGAAGACTAACCAAATATTATTTAAATAATATAATAAACCAAATATTAATATTTAAACAGCATAATTGTAAAGGAAGGACCAACCTAATATTAATATTTAAATAGTATAAATGTAAAGGGAGGACTAACCAAATAACTATATTTAAATGTTATAATTGCAATAGGCATACTATTTTAATCAATATTTCTTTGATGACAAATTGTTGAATTGTAATGCATACATTATTAAAATAGATATAAAGTTAAAATGTAGTATTTTCCCCATTTTCTGAGAGATGGGCCATTAAATAGGTTAACAATAGTCACTTTAAACCTATGTTTGCAATTTAAAAAAAAATCTTCTGCAAGCTGTCAGTTACCATCTCTTCTACGGTAGATGGACTTCGCGTATAGTCTGGATGGGTTAGTAAGACGCGTTGGGGGGTAAAAGATACACAAGGTGGTCGGTCCTCTTAACTTCCCCTTGCTCTACGCCACTGTCCTACTACCGTTCAGGAAGAGCCTCCATCTCGCTTGTCTGTTCTTTGATCTCTCTCTCTCTCTCTCCCTTCCTTCCACGAGCTTTTCTCACGGTCAATAATTGCCGCAAGTCTACGAAAACAATGTCAACCTCTCCACAGGGATGTCTTCACCCTCCCTCCCCCCCCACCCTCAACCTTTCTGAAACGCTCCCTACCTAAAGTCTATTTGAAAAGAGATCCAACCCGAAGAGATGAAAGTGAAGAGAGTTCCTACTCCTGAGATAAGAAAGTAAGAGTGAAAGGGAAGTAACAAAAACAAGGAATTAAAAAAATAAATGTCCCCTTGTTTTTGTACTCATACATACAAACTTTAATTTAAAAAGTTAATCTTCTAATTTCCCGCGAATTTTTTTTACGTCTTTATGGTTCTTGTCAGAAGAAAAAAGATGGGTATTTTGAAAAGATGCATAATTTTAATACATTAACAATTTATTTACGGTTAAAAACATGTTTATTTATTATACTTTAATGTAAAATTGTTTGTAACATTTCTAAAACTATTATTTTTAGATAACAATACTACTATTAATAATAGTATATATGTGGAGTGTTGTATAAAAATAATTATATATTTTGAATGCAAATAATAAATATTGTCATTTATGTTCAACGTTTCCTTTTTTTTTTTTTTACAACATAAATATTTTGGAAGAATTTTGAATTAAAAATACCAATAACGGTTGGCCAGGTTTCGATTTCAGGTTGGGTGTATCGATTTTTATATTTTTTTCTAAATGGCTTACTCCTTCCTCTTTCTCCTTTCCCTAAATTATACCTTTTATTATCCTTATCCCATTGGTTTAAATATATAAATAGAGTGAACAGAAGCAATGCAAAAATAACCACTTTATTATTATCATACGTCAAATAATTTGTCCTGCAACCAAGGCCGTAGCCAACCAATAATTTCAGGGGGTGAGGGTAGAGGATTTGGTGGGCCCATTCCCCAATTGACAGAGGATAGAAAAAATTCTAAATAAAAACCAGTTCTAGAAGCTATCTGAAGTGTTTTTTTTATGGCAACACAACTCCCTAAATGACTGAGGCTATGACAAATTCTAAGTACTAAACACCTCTAGAAGCTCTTGAAGTGTTTTTTACGGTAACACGACCCCCTAACTGCCGGAGGCTAGGAAAAATCTATATATTTAAACACCTCTAGATGCTCTCTAAAGTGTTTTTTTTATAGTACCATAGGCCCTAAATGCTGAAAGCAAGGAAAAATGATAAATATTAAACACCTCTAGAAGCTATCTGAAGTGTTTTTTTTATGGCAACATAACCCTTTGACTGCCGGAAGCTAGGACAAATTCTAAATATTAAACACCTCTAGAAGCTATCTGAAGTGTTTTTTGATGACAACATCAATTCCCTTAACTGTTGTAGGCTAGGAAAAATTATAAATATTAATCACCTCTAGAAATCTCTCTGAAGTGCTTTTTATGGTAACACAGCCCCCTAATTTGTACTTGTACATTAGTTTAGATATTGTTTGAACCATAAATAAAGCCATATATATTTTGTTCATAAAATTTCGGGGGGAGGGGGTTGAACCCCTAAAACCTTGGTCTTGCCTGCAACTATTAACATTTTCATCATTGTGGACACAATTTTGTCAGTCATTGAAAGCATTTTTTTTTCCCTCCAAGACTACCTTTTTTTTACCACGACTTTATCATACCACACTGATCTTTCTTCACTCGAAAACATTTTGGATTCTCAAACTCGTTTTTTTCCATCTTTCACTATATTATTTTCTCATGATTGACCATGCGTATTTTTTCCTTAAAATCGGGATATATATATATATATATATATATATATTAATTTTATCATTAAAATCTTTATTTAGTTTTCCGATCATATTTGATTTGGTTTCTAGTTCAGTGGAACAGAAAAAAACATTAAAATGTCTTCAGCTAGTATCGATCGTAAAACAATCTTTTATGTGGGAAAGGATTTTCTGTGAAATAAATATTTTTACTTGAAGTTAAACATCCACTGAAAAGTAAAAATGTTCCTATACACCTTTAAAAATCCACTAGATTGAATGTATTTACTTGAAAAGTGTAGGCCTATTTGTGTTTAAATTTATTTGTAAAAGAGTAATACTATTTATTTGTAGCTCAAGGAAATTATTATTTTATAAAACATGGCTTTGGCTAAGTAAATAAAGTAGATTTATTCCCTTCATAATTTTCACACCGTTGTTTTTCCAACCTCTCTCCATACTAATATTTCACGTTTCCTCGAGACTGCCATAACCACACCCTATCCCTTTGATTAGGCAGTTAGTTCCCTCTGTTTTAAACGTACCAATAAAAACATGGAAGCCTAATTTGAGAAAAAGATTTATTAATACAGCACGTAAATAAATTGGCTTGACTCAGTCAAGGATTCGAACCTGCAATCTCCTGATACTTAGTCAGACACGTTACACGTTGTGCCACAGAGTCGATGAGATGTGTTGGAATATACAGTAATTTAAATTAGTATTTTACCTCCCAAACGTTTTTCGCTATTAATTTATTTTATTTTTGGAAGTGAAAGTTTATTTTATTAAATAAACAGTAAAATACGTAAAGTTACGTAAAATATTAATAGAAAATGATACAATAATCTTTGTAACTGATTACTGTTTCTATAGTTTTAAAAACTGTGTATTTTTGCTACCATAAATCTATTTATTTAATTCTAATGTTACCCACTTAGACAAAGGCATCCGTCTCATCTTGCTTAGTTTGTCAGTAACCGAGAGGTTATATCCTGAGTACCAGTCAGCTATTCTGAGATTTTTTTCTTTCACGCACATGTGGACACATTTACTCTCGATTCTACCTTCCATTCATCCTATTAGTTACAACCATGCTTATAGCTTGGACGGGTTTTAAGACAAGGAGAACGTAAAAACTTCCAGTCTATATCAGCAAATGACTCACACACAATCTAACAAAGGCCTACTCAGCTGTCACACCGGACGAAACAGACACAAATACATGATGCATGTGTTTTACCTCAAAGGTGTAATTAGCCATTTTATGAATAAGGAACATTTCTGCTCATTCCATGAACTGGCTATTTAGCTTGTCCATTTCCCTAATTGGGCAAAAGCTCGTCCGGTTCATGATTTGGGTGGTACTTTTGTTTCCCAGTTCATAAACTAGCACTTTCATTAACTGGGCAGCTCCAATTCTTACCCATTCATAAACTGAACGATTTTTTGCCCGGTCTGTGAAAGTGACAAGCGAAGAACGGGTTTGCTCTTTAAGTTAATTTAACCTCTAATCGTTTTAGAATGGAAAGCTAGGTTAATTTGGGCTAGGTTAGTTTAATATAATATCTTAAAACGAATGTCAATTCAAGTTTTTGATTAATAGTACAATAAGTTTCACTTCATGAAATAGACAAGAGTTAATCAAATTTTTGCCCAGTTCATGAAATCAATAGAAGAGGTCAGTTCACAAAAATTGACAGAAATTTGCCCAATTCATAAAATGGGCCGTTTCACTATTGATGTGTAACACATGCAAAATAAAATATGCACCATCAGTGATTAAACACTAATAAGCGATACCTTTCAGACCGATAGGAGCATGAACGTGACTGTACAGCACGTCCCACGTCCCACGTGTCACGTTATTGAGTAGTACTGGTTCACTGTTCCATGTTTGACGTGCAGCAAACTTTTAGTTGTTTACTGATTCGGTCAATCTTTGCTTGCGGAATATGTTTGACAATTCAGTACATCATATGGACGAACAACAATTTAACACGATTTTGTATGTATTGTTGAAAGTTGTCATGAATTTATGCTTACATATGGAAGGATTATTCCAGACACATGGTGGAAAATATGTGGGAAGAAATGGCAAGAATTTATTAGGCTGTTTTGCTAATTGGAAAATAAAACACGATGAGCAGCAAGAGTAATAGCTGGTAATCCTAAAACGTTGTTTTTCTTTCACCTTCTGATAATTCAGCAGGTGAAAAAGAAACGAATTAGCTGGTAGCATCCGATCCTTTTCGTCAGACAACCCTATTACGACTGTATTCCCTTGGTATGTGCCATGTGCCAAATGCCATTCTATCTGAACGTTTATGTCCAAGACACGTGCTATATTTTCAATCAAAATGTTGCATGTTTTATGCACCTTCCGGTGTGAAAATTGCCAGGACATATTACAGTAGCCAATCCTTAATCTTTGGTATTTACTAATAATTTCAGGGCCTGGATTTAGAAGACATGTTTTTATTCATCACATACAATGTCCATTTACACAAATACCTTTTTCATGAATCCTGGTTGAGAAATCTATATTTTATAAATATAATATTTTTGTATTTTTTAAAATTTGTCAGGTAGTATTTTGATGCTTTTAGTCATTTAAAAAATAATTTTTAGGTATTTATGTTGAATAGTATCAATGTTTTGTAAATTATCAATATTTAAATATAAGATTTCTAGTCCCAAAGCTGATAAAAGAATGTAGTGTTCAAATAAACTTTATCTATCTTTATTTATGATTAGGTAAAATCCACATTCCTGATAATCATTGCGTCTAAGCTGAACATATTTGTAGGAGAGGTTTACTACTGCTTCTGAAGCAGGTATTCGTAAGATCAAGGTTTATGTTTAGCAAAATGCAAGAGTCTGTTTGCCAAATGCATTTTACTAGTTCTTAGTCCTGTCTACGATAGGTTTATTATAATATTAACCAACCTAGCAAAACATAACGTTCAATTGATTTTTATTTATGCGTATCTGGGTTACATCATTCATAAGCCAGTTTGTGGGAAGATAAGCTGGTACATAATATGTACCCTTGCTCAGGGGACGTCCAAATGCACTAACCGTACATCCTCTCTGTGAAAATTCTTTACATGTCTTTATATTATAAGACGAGGAAGTGATGGTGACAGTGAGTATGAGGGTATGGAACCAGTAGAAACTCTTAACCTAACTTAGGCCTAATTATTCATATACTAGTAACCGTTGGGATAATTCCCCTTTCGGTAAAAAAAAAAAAAAATACCTATGTTACCAGCCATGAATCGAGCCTAGGACTCCTAGGTTTGTAACTAGGTGCAATGATCACTACACCGCGGGGCTGGTTAAAATGGAGGTGAAAAATATCATCAGCATGTCCCTATAAGATTAAAAACCAAACTATTTAAGTTTTGTAATTAGTAAAATAATAACTTAAAAGGTGAAATTAGATCATATTCAACGACGTTTTACGTGAAATATCGCAGTTTTTGGATCAAAGTAAATGGTTATAAATATAGATATAGCGTTGCTCAGACAAACAAGACATATTTTAACTAGGTAATAACGTGCAATACCTAAGCTCAGTCGGTAGCGTGTCTGTCCTCTGAGATAAGAGTCCCGGGTTTAATTTCTGACATGGTTGAAACATTTATCATTGGTTAAATATGGCTTTTGGTTTTTTACCGTAATGTATATACGATGGCTGGGTGTTTGTTCTGAATTTAAGTTAATTAATAAATCGTGTGCTGATATAATCAGTCGGTTTAAAAAGTACACGTACCTGAAATAATAAAATATAATTAACAATAACTGGCTCATTACAGATGATTTTGAGATTATTTAGGATTGTTTTAGTTTTTTTTTTTTAAATCAAGACTGTCATTCCCATAAGAAATGTCACGTTGTGAGGATATTTTCCTTCAAGTATGCCCTTAAGAGCCCATTTTATTCCCACAAATAATACCAAACCTAGATATGCAATAATTTTTTTAAAAAAAAGTGTTAAATTATTATTTTCAAATGAAAAAATGATTGAACTTATCCGAATTTTGCTGTTGCCCAGTTAAGAATGCAGAAAACCGTACTTTAATACATTTTATGATTCAAGAGGGGTAGTGTATCTATTAACGGAAATGTGTGTAAACCTGGAATTCTATAAAATACCTAGGCTTTCTATATAATTTCTAAGTGGTTTTAGCAAAGATTGAAATAAATTAGTTTTGCTGCTGTATTTCATACTTTTAGTAGAAAATTTATAGAATAACCAGTTATTATATATTACCGAGAACAATAGTTAACCTAACTTAACCTAACCTAACCTAGCTTTCCCTAACTACCCTATTCTAAAATAACCTAACCTGACCAACTTAAATCCTAGGAATTAGGCGAACCTGCAAGAAAACGGTGCAAGACATACATAGAACTGGATAAAAGAATTTATAACATATTCCGGGACTCCAAAAAGACAAAGATTTTGAAAATAAATATGTAATACAACAGCAAAACTCGTTTATTTAATACTTCGCCAAAACCACTCTGGCGTTATATAGAAAGTCTAGGCATTTTATAGAACGCCTGTATTTCATACATTGCTGGTGACATATCTAATATTCCGGTCAATAGGCTGTAAGACGGGCTCTTAAAAGGTCTATATCTTGTGGCAACAGAGCGTACTTCACGTCCTTCCATCAGCCGTAGCCTAATCAAGGTGAAACGGGTGTTATTGAGGGAGGTAAAGTAAGTCCGTATGAGCTTATACTCGTCTTCAGACCCACATTACATGGCTATATTTTATAAATGAGGGCTGAGGGTGAATGGAGCATTAACGCACGTGTGGACAGGGTTGACAGAGTAGAAGGGGGGGGGGGAAGGGTTGTACACTAATGTTATTAGTAGTTCTGCTACGTCATGTTGTACATAGCTCAATCAGTGTTTACATTTCACTAGCGTTATACAGGGTAAAAATTTGCTGTAAAATACTACGTTGAATGAAGAGTTTTAAAATATTAGATAAAAACAATTTAGAGAGGGCATTATATTTTCGAAAACAAGAGTTGTTTAATTAGGTTTACTTTCTCATAGAGATACAGTATTGTATTAATTTACATTTTCGCCCTTGAGTATTATAATTGATTGTGACGTTTTATATACCCCCGTTCTCAAAAGAGTTGGTATTATGTCTGTCTACATGTAGTTCGGTCGGTATATTTCGATTGTGGGCTTATAACATTGAGTTTATTTTACACTAACCCCCTTCCCCGTAAAAAATATTGTAAATAATCCTGTAATCATCCATCATGTCAATATAAAAACAAAACTTTTTTTTACTTTAAAAAAAATACAGTCCTACCATCACTGTATAGCCCCCTCTTTCTTTTTATCCTCCCTCCTATTTTCATCTCACTCCTCTTCCCCCCCCCCCCCGCAAACCCCCGTCCGCCCCATTCACCAACCCCACTTTCCTTTCAACAACTTTTTTTTTCCAACGATTATATAATATACTATCGACATTTTTATGAGGAATAAATTAAATTTTCAAAATAAAATATAACCTATGTTATTCTCTGATAATATAGCTTTATATTGGTGAAAGAACTTTTAAAATAGGTCCAGTAGTTTTTGAGTTTATCCATTACAAACAAAAAAACAAAAAATCAAATCTTTCCTCTTTATAATATTAGTATAGATGTATATATAACGGTACCTGAGGCTACTGCCAAACGGTTTTATGGATTTCGTTCAAATTTGATATTTATAGCTATAAGGTGAAATCGTTATTTGAATTCTATCTCTGAAAATAAGGTGGGGTGGAAGGGGACGAGAGAAAAGTTAAGTGTTTTTTCCACTTTTTATAACAAAACACTTTTTTTGGCAAAAATAAATACAATATTTCCCCAGAAGAAACATAGAGATTAATTTTCTTCACTTGGTGATATCAACATTTGTTGAATATATGTCATGAGCATAGCGGCATTAGATGAGAAACTTTTTAAATGAAGAGAAAAAGTTGTCATTAAATTCCAGGAAACTCTTGACAGGTATTCAACAACTGTTAACATCACCATATGAATAAAACTAAACTCTATGTTTCTAATGGATAAATATTTGATCTATTTTGACCAAAATAATGTTTTGTTATAAATACTGCAAAAACACCTTTTCTTGCACCCCCTTACGCCCCCCCCCCCCCCCACCATCAGGCAGTGGTGTAACAGATTAATCTTGCCCCCCCCCCCACCTCTCCATAAGATTTATTTTCGGGCCCTCTTTTCCAAGTCATCTAACATCTTAATAAATGATGTTAGAAAAAATAATTAATAGTCTTAAATAATTACTAATTTAGTCAGCACACCTTATAATGATTGTTTTAGCCTAAGTTTTATGTTGTAAACGTCATCAGTCAGCCAGCTTAACTGTATGAAGATAATAAAAATTATATGATATTTAAAACTAAATAAAATAATACTATATCTTAGTTATAATTTACAACAATTTATGATAAACTTATTCAACTATCCAAATTGTCAATAATCAGGACATAAATTATTTGATTACATTTATTTCCACCAAATTCATAGTAATTTAAAGTTCCCTTTCGGGTGCCCTCTTATACCATAGGATACCCCCGTATTGCAAGCCCTGCGGGCCTGTTTGTTGAGCCACTGCCTTAATTTACTGATTGTTTGTATTTAAAATTTTTATAAAAATGGCTTTAATAATCTCGTTCTTGGGAGGGTTTTATATGATAAATAAAAATTTACTTTCTTTTTACTAAATTCTTTTTAAGTTAGTTTACTGATGAATAATTTATGAACATTTGAAACTATTCAAAAATGATCATATTAATTTTGCGCATAGGTACAAAGGGATATCAAAAAGTTTCAAGACTGGTTCTGTAAAATGTAAATAAATTAACTTATTTAAATTTGGCCACTATCTCCTTCAAAGTAGTTCCCTAATGCAGCGATACAACGATCCAAGTGCTTTTTAAACTTTTTACAAGCTCTCTGATAGTTCTGGTTTCGAAGCGTGCACAACACCGCCTGCGATGCACGCTTGATCTAATTCACGATGTTGAACCTACGACCCTCGAACTTTAACTTAATCTTAGGGAAGAGGAAGAAGTCACAGGAGGACAAATCCGGTGAGTACGTAGGATGAGGAACGATGATCATGTTGTTGCGTCCGATAAACTCACGCGTTTTCATCGCTGTGTGTGCGGGTGCGTTGTCATGTTGGAGCACCCAATTGCCCGCACACCACAGTCCTGGTCGTTTCAGCCGAACGTCCTCCCTCAGATGCCTCAGAATATGACAGTAGAACTTGGCGTTGACAGTCAGACTCTCAGGAACAAATTCATGGTGCACAATCCTGAGAATGTCTAATAAAACGATGAGCATAAACTTGGTCACGCTCATGACCTGCCTCGCCTTCTTCGGTCTTGAAGATCTGGGGCTCTTCCACTGCGAAGACTGTTGTTTGGTCTCCAGGTCGTAACCGTAGATCCAACGCTCGTCCTCTGTGATGATCCTTGACATGAAGGTTGGGTAATCCAGAGCATGTTGATGGAGTTCCTGACAGTGACATGAAGGTTGGGTAATCCAGAGCATGTTGATGGAGTTCCTGACAGTGACATGAAGGTTGGGTAATCCAGAGCATGTTGATGGAGTTCCTGACAGTGACATGAAGGTTGGGTAATCCAGAGCATGTTGATGGAGTTCCTGACAGTGACATGAAGGTTGGGTCATCCAGAGCATGTTGATGGAGTTCCTGACAGATTTCAGCACGGTTCTCCTGTTTGAGGGTCAGAAGCCTGGGTACGAACTTAGTGGCAACGTGGTGCATGTTAAAAACGGACGTGAGGATTGTCTGCACTGATCCGTATGACACATTGACGATGTCATAAATGTCCTTAATGGTCATCCGGTGAACCACACGCACAAGTTGGCTAATTCTGTCCACAATTTCCGGTTTGTGCTAGTGGGAGGTCGCCCTAACCTCTCTTCATTTTTCAGTGATGTTCTGCCTCTCCTGAAGCAGTAGTGCCACACAAAACACACCGGACGCCTCCGAGTTTCATTGCCGTAAGCGTGCTGCGTCATTTGGAAGGTCTCCGTTCCAGATTTTTCGAGTAAGACGCAGAATTTGATGTTCGCTCTCTGATCGTTTTTGGGGTCCATGATGAAATGGCAAATGCACCCGTGCACATCATCAATTAAGCGTGTGTAACACAACCACTGGTCAACACAGGACAATGCCACTTGTACTGACAGATGAAGGTCACAACTCACCACACCAGCGTGCGCATCTTCATGCTGCTTTCTGTTTTCATTTTACAGAACCAGTGTTGAAACTTTTTGAGACCCTCTCGTATATTTGAAAATTGTTTCAAATGATTAACAAATTAATGGTTTTTGTTGTGGGGTAAGGGTAGAGGGATAACGTTACTAAGGGGTAGTTTAATTATAACTTTTGTTTTATACATGATGCTGCTAGTTAAAATATAACATATGACAAAGGGTCCTACCATTTTGGCCTATTTATGTAGGTAAGCTATTACTTTTTTTTAAAATGGCTTCCAATCCAAGGCTGCTACACAAAACAAAGGGAGTATGAATACTTTCTTCAATATGGCCCGTTTTTTTCCATTTTAAGTTACCGATATATCGTGTAAACGTGTAGTAATTATCGCTAAGTGTACCCGGGCACCTCTCTACACTTCTTGTAAACTTATCATCCATATTAAATATGACATTTAAAAAGGAAAGTTCCCCCCCCCCCTCCGTTCTGCCGCTTCGTACATTAGATTACGCCTGAGGGAGGAGGGGACGACGCTATGCGTCGCTAGGAGAGAGAGAGTGTGTGTGTGTGTTTAGGGGAGTGGGAAGGGGACTATGAGGCGTTCATAGGAAGGAAAGAAAAAGGTGGAAGGGGGCTGGGGGGGAGTTCCCATCATGAAGCGAATAGTTTGCCTTCATTACTCTGCCGCCTTCCTTTATTTACTGGGAGAAAGCTCGTTAGTACAAGAGCAAGCTTACGTAATGGGTCGGAAGTGCACCTTAAAAGCTCCTCCCCCCCTCTCTCTCGTACATTTACCATCTACACACCCCGAGATCTATCAACCAACTGTCTCCCCCTTTTGTTGTCATTAAAGTGTTCTCTCACAGCCCTGTACTTTCTCACTGAAGTTTTGTTTTGTTTTCCGATGCGTCTCACTGCTCATTTGAGAAGTACGTAAAGGCTTAGAAAGGAATGGGTGGGTCCATCCGGAGCCCCCTGGAATTTAATGGAACCTCTTGGGGAGGGGGGGGGAGTTCTATACACGTATTATTTTGTTTGGGCTAAAGGTATATTATTATTATTATTATTATTATTATCATCATCATCACCGCGTCTTACTAGCCGTGCGGGTTATACGCACTTACGCTAATGTGTAATGGTAGGGTGATTGTGAGATGAAATGGAGGACCTACAGTTTAACGTGGGATCCGAACCACGGTGGAGGCTAGGCATTCCCCACATTCACAAGTTGTTATTAATAAACATCTTGTCAAACGTAAAATCTTATAGCGAAGCCCCTCTCCCTTTCAACCTCTCTAAAAAATTATCTTTCTACGCCCTTGGATGTACACATATAACATATATAGACCGCCTCTGTGGTCAAATGGTCAGAGTCTTTGGCTACAGATCCGGAGGTGTCCGGTTCGATCCCCAGCGTTTCTGTGAAGCAGTGTGTCCGGAACGGGGTCCACTAAGCCTAGTGAGGACAAATGAGGAGCTACTCGAATAAAGATAATAAAATAAAACTGAGATCAACGACTGGAGGGTTTATTGTGCTGACCATACGGCACCCTCTATCCACAAATGTTGGCACTATCATTGCTAACAGCAGCAGTTGTTCGATCGGTATGGCTCGCTTTTAGATTCACAACATGGAGTTTATATATGTATATGTATATAAATATATATTAATTGTTGTTAACGCATCTCTCTTCCCATTCGGGTTGTACTCTTATATAATACTAATTAAGTTAATGTGTTAAGGACTAGAAAGTTATAATTTAGAAGATGTGTACTAGCATTTTCGTGGAGGGAGAGTGGAAAATCGCTTAGGAAAGTCATCCTTAATACGCCCAACCAGGATCTGATGCGCTATATACACCCCCATCATCGGCAGTCTAGTATATTGCGATACGCCTTAGACCATGCGGCCAACTAGGAGGGTAGTACATTATGTAAATTACTCTAATGTGGGAACCCGGACAATATATCAGGCTAATCGAGTCTGGAGGCCGGAGTTAGAATCCTGGTTGGGTGTTTTAAAGTGTTAATTTCTAAATGTTTTAGTGTAGGATGGAAGGGAACGCGTGAAAATACCAGTGTTTTTACAGTTTTTATGGCAAAACTTTTTTTTTTTTTGCTAAAATAAATAAAATATTGCTCAAGTATAAATATAGAATTTAATTTTCTTCACATAGTGATATCAACAGTTGTTGAATATCCGTCATGAAAATAGCGGAATTAGATGAGGAACTTTTTAAGTGAAGAGAAAAGATTGTCATTAAATTCCCGGACACCCTTGATGAATATTCAAGAAATTTTGTTATTAAAATATTAAGAAAACTAAACTTTATGTTTGTACTGAAGCAATATTTGATTTATTTTGACAAAAAAAAAAGTTTTACCATAAAAACTCCAAAAATACTGGCTATTTTATCAAGTTTCTTTCCATCCCACCTTAATACTTTACCTCCACATGAATTTGTATACATGTGCTTTAGGTTTTACTTCACTACTGCTAATTCATTAGCGTGATTAAAATGCGTACAACTCAAACGTGTGGCGGAGATAGGGTCAACGGGGAAGGAGGAAAATGGGTATCAACATGTCCTAAACCTTTGCAGAGTCGGTAGCCCATCTATAAACTGAGCTAAGGGTCCAGAGATCGATTTCTGGAATTACAAAAATTGGTAAATGGTTAGCCAGTGATATTTATGCTATAATATTAGGCTAGTTTGTTTATCGCGTACCTACTTTCCTCCATAGGTTGAGTACCCCCAGGAGGTCCATAATAGCTTAGGCGACACCGTACGACTCCTCAATAAAATTTTGTTTAACTGATTTGTCAATGCCGCTTTTATTGTAAGGGACTTGGCTTTGATGATAACTTTTTTTCACTACAACTAATTTCTAAAGGAACCATCAGGAATTTCCAATACATATAATAAATAATCTATGAAATACCACAGTACATTTAGAACATCTATATCTATAAAAAGAAAAGTCCTGACTCACAGAATTACTCATCAACGCCCAGCCCAAACCCTTAGACCTAGAAAGTTGAAATTTTGCACAGAGGTTCCCTTTATTATGTAGGCAAGGAATATGGCCGGATTTTTTGAAATTATCACGGGATAGGGAATAAAGAGGATTTATAATTAATGTTTAGTTTCAAATATATGAGAGAAGCCGTGGGTAAATGCTAGTGTAAGCTAAAACACAAACAGTTAAAAATAATATTCACCTGCTTCTATGCTCTTGTGTTAGACTATGACAGGAAGATCGGGCCTGGAATCCCGCTCGGGTGTACTGAGGGTGGTTTTTCAATATGGTTTTCCACTCTCTTTCTACGCATATATGCTGATTCACTTCCTCTAGATATAACTTTCCTCATCCCTAAACTATTAGCATAATTAGTACATATAAGTAGGCCTATAACCTGGACAGGTATTAAGTCGTGGTGCTAATATGGCATCACTATTCTAATTAGACGAAAGGAACAAATCACTAACGCATTTTCAACCACTCTAAAATTGTCACGTTCTTAACAATAAAAAAATCTTATAGAATTCGATTAGAATCTTGTTAATCACGAAATTTAGGCATTTATTGGTGTAAAAGTAATATCTTCAAGGGTTATTTGGGAAGTTTTATAAAAAATTGTCCAAAGCATCTATTAAACAATTATTTATTTAAAAAAAAAGTAAAAATATAGGCTAATGATCAAGTGTTTTTGTTTCTTTTTGCCACCACGTCTTTAAACCCGTCCGGGCTTTACTAATCTTAAGTAATGATATGGAGAGTAGAATTAAGATGAAATATATCAGTCTTTACATTGTGGGAAAGGGAGGAATCGCTTAGGAATAAAAAAAAACTCAGTAAACTAGATCATGAGTAAAACCTTAAAATATCCTTGTCATCAGAAAACTATGTGAATGAACATGACAGCTAGTCTGAATCCCCATCGATATGGTACAAGACTGTAGATAATAATAATAATAATAATAATAATAATAATAATAATAATAATTAACACCACGTCTTACTACCCGTTCGAGTTATACGCTTTAAGTACTAATTACGCTAATGGATTATGAATTGGAAAGGTTGAATTAGAGAAGTGAACCCGCATTTGCGTGGAGGGAGAGTGGAAAACAATTTAGGAAAAACCTCCTCCAGTTCACCCGACTGAGATTCGAACCTCGGTCTCCCCATCCTCAGCAGTCGAGCTCAACACGACAAGCGCGTTAGCTAACTACGCCACCGAGGCGGGTGACTGTAGATAGATTATTAAAATTATTCATCGTACATAACAGTGACTAATTTTTAATTTTAATCATTATTGCTAGTCATAAGTTTCCTATTCTAAAATAATTTTATACCTATTATATTCTTAGTTTTTGTTTGTATCAATCAATGTCAATTTTTTTTAGCATTGTGTCTTACTACTCATTCGAGCTATACGCTTATGTACTAATTACGCTAATGGATTAGAATTGAATAAGGTTGAATTTAAAGGAATTGTACCCACATTTACGTCGACAGATAGGGTGGAAAACCATTTAGGGGAAAAAAAACGCCCTCAGTACATCCGGCTGGGATCGAACCACCATCTCCCCGTCATCGGCAGTCTAGTCAATGCGAGAGTTTCGCCTTAAACAATGCAGCTATCGAAGTGGCTAAGTCAATTTAAATAATAAATTATTACCTGATCGTCTTCAATGTAATATTTGTTGGAAAGCTAAATTTAATTTCATGAATGGCCCTTATTGGATAAATGTATTGGGCCCGAATTCAAGAGGGATTTTATAAATCTACAAGTAGTGTAATTATTAAGTCAATGTATGATTATAAAATTGTAATGATGAGGTTTTAACCAATTTAGTAAATTGTGTTGAGCTAAAATTGGATGGTTTTTAGAGTATAAAACGTTTTACTAACAAGTTGATTTTATCATTATTATTTTATCATAGAAAACAAGTTTACTCTGTTAAATAGTGAAATTACTAGTCATTATGTATTTAGAAATTTCTAAAGGTTAGTCTAGTAAATGTGTATTGAGATTATTTTTTTTCCTTTTTTATAAAAATTAGTTTTTTATAATTAAGGTTCAAGATATTTTTAATATAAAAAAACTAATAATTTGTATTAAGTTGAGTATTTTTCTTTAAAGCTGTGGCTCAGTTAGTCTAAGTTATTACCTCATGGATTGAATATCTGGTGATATAGTCATAACACTGGGAATAGCCATTGTTTACAGATTACAATAATTGTCGTTTATCTTAAATACAAATCGTATATATTTTCAATAATTTAGGCATTTAAAATTTCCAGATGTGTAATTTGTGAAATTCAAACGCGTAGTTTTGGTAAGAATTAAATTAAAAAATGGGTAAACCAAGACGTCATACCAATCTACATTCATCAGTGAAACCATTTATTTACATATGTAAGCTACTTGGTTTAGCTCCAGTGAGTTGTGCTATTAATACCCAAGAAAAGATTAATAGTGACAAAAAAAAATCCTTCAGATGGGCCAAAAGGAGATCTGTTGACACCGGATCCGATAGATGTTATACCAGGCGAATAACAAGTCAGAGGAGGTATCGGGTTTCAGCCTCAGGCATTATTTACAACATTATACTGGCAGTACTAGTTGTTTGCGGCGCACCATTAAAGGTCGAAATGTTCTATGATACGGGCAAAACTTATATGACAGAAGTGGCAACATTCTGTGGCTTGGTATGTTTAGTTATGGAAGTCATAATTGCTGTGTTTGCTTTAATTCTAACCGGACGTCGCTACTGGGCAAAGATCGGGGAGTTATTGGATGTGTTTAGCGAGATTGATGACACATTGGTGGATGATAAGTTGACCATTTACCATTTCACACGTACTTTGGTACAATGGGAAGTAGCTTACTCTGCATGACGCTGATACCCTATGTTATCTTTATCATGTTTTTTAACATTACGTGGGTTCAAGCTTATAGCACTATTGCTTCATCACACTTCATCCAATGTATGTTTATTACGTATAATATAGCTGTTTGCAACGTGGCTCTTTTGTCAAACAAAGGTTCTTTCACCTCAACGGGAAAATAAATGAATTCGTTTCCACGTACAAAAGTATTCAACCAGTTGTAGATTGCTTTCGAGGCCCTAAACTCAATAATATGGCTGGAAGCAGTTTCTTGATCTTCTCCGTCAAAGAGTCTTTATGTCTTCTCTCATGTACGTCATCCTTGAAAGTGTCTTCTCCCACTTTATCGGTTGAGAGTTCTCCGCGAAGCTCACGGTAAATTTGTGACGCCGTCACGCTCGTCAACGAAATGTTCGGATTACAACTATTTCTGAACCTCTTCTTAAGCTTCATCCACCTTATAGACCGGCTGTTGCGTTTGGTGATCGTGTCGCTCAGTTCTAGTCTCGACATCTCTACGGATCTGAGACATCTAGTTGTGGCTTTATTGGCGTACCAGACCCTTATCATTACACTGAGTATCGTGACTGTCACGTTGGGCTGCGATTTGGCCGCTTGTGAAGCGAATCGCTCCGGTGTTCTCCTGCAAGAAATGACCATCGAGAGACGCGTCGACCAGATCACAAAGCTGGAGACGCAAATATTCTTGCAGCAGATCTTCAACAGGAAGGTGTCCTTTACAGCCGGAGGTTTCTTCACCCTACATCGCTCAATGCTCTGCTCGACTCTTGGCGCGTTGGTGGCTTACGTCTTTGTGCTTGTACAGTTTAAAATGGGTTAAGATTTCTATGTCTTGAAGCCTGATCCGAACATTCCCCAAAAACAGAGAGTGGAATGTGCTCAGGGTGAGAAGTGATTCCCACCCTGGTATGACAATGTTTATTGATATTATTTAAATTGGAAAATGACACCAGGGCATGGTAATCAAGCCAGGACCTTGGGGTTAGTACGCTAATGCGAGGACGACTTCTAAATATCTCATTGGTAAGAGCATTGTCTTATCATAAGTCCCAGGCTAAATTTCTGTGTCCAGGGGTTATTTTTCAATATAAAGAATATTATAAATATGTGTGGCTATAACTGTACTCAACAAACGTAATAGCTTGGCTAATTGATCAAATATTTATTGATCCATGATGTTTTATTCACCTCAAACTAGAAACCGCTGATTTTTACCCGCATCTATAAACACGCGTGTGATAAACGTGAGTCTCATTGGCGCTTGGAGCCTTGCTGGTGTTTCTGTCTGTCCTCTGTATGTCTGTATCTGAGGCTCCAGCTGAGTTCCATTCAAACTTCATATTTAGATGTTATAAAATGCTCATACCTCGAGGCGAAATTAGGATTTTTGACTTTGGCTTTGAAAATTCAAATAACTCAAACATGGTTTTAGAGATAATGATCAATATGAATATATTGAGCGTGTTTTACATAAAAAAATAACACTTTATATTTGTCATTTGGAGAAAAATTGGTTTTGGGGTAGCTTACTAATGAATCAGTTTTTTGAATAAAAAATAGTTCTTACAGTTCAGATAAAAATATTTATTGTGTATTGTTTAATTTTACTATTAAAATAATGGGTTTGATTTTTTTTAAGAAAACGTATTCAAGCATAGTTATCCTATAACCGATTTCTCGATTAGTTTTTCCTATAATATAATATAGTACATTTGAAGAAAGTACGTACGATTTCATGGTACAATTTTTTTTTTAATTTGACATAAAATATCACTTTATTTTATCATTCTTTCAATAAGACTATTTATTATTCTAAGTTTCATAAAGCCAACAAATATATTTATTCAAAATAAATGATACCTTTGATTGAATGACGTAGTAGGTAGTAGGGTTTTTATATTAGACAAACTACCGTCCTGTTTTGTTGATAAGAGACACATAAAGTGTTGTTGGCAGTTGAGTAGTATGCATTAGATATACCCAGTACTTCAAAATCAAGAAGTTTCGGGAATCTATCCTATTTCAAGTTCTATAAAGCTGGGTCTTAAACATATTTCAACCATATTTTAGAATTATAAACAAGGAATTTTTAACAATGACAATCATAATCAGTAAGAATAAACCAATTGAACATTTCGATTTATATTTTTCAATGACTTAATGTTATATTTGTGTTAACTATTTGGTTTGGCTCTTGTCAAATATATCCAAACTCGAGGAGCAAGGGCTGGTGAAAAATCCAGATGGGCCATTAGGCAGCCAGAAGTTGCCGGCTTAGCTTCTCTGCAACCAAATAGCCAAAATAGGCACCAAATGTCCATTTCTGGGATAATTTAAAGAGTTGAAATTGCAGCAACAATGGTTCACGCCACTTCAATTTACTTCAAGTAGAGTTTGAAAAAGTTCCTAATCAATCAAGATAAAGCATTGTTGTGTCATCTGTTTTGTTTTGAAAAGGATGATTTCTTTGACTATGATGGTTTTATAACGTTGTAAATGAAAAAAATAATCGGGCGGATGTTGTAAGTATTTACCGGAATTGAGACAACTTGCTGGATGATAATTTATAGCTTAGCTCTTAGCCCTCACTGTCGTATTTTGGGAGAGTTGTTCTTTGCTTGATGGTAGTACCCACCATTCTCATTGATGATATTCCGACAGTAAAAAAAAGTCAGTTTGATGTGCTTTTATATTGTTCCCGCTTTTATCTTTGAAAACACAATTAATTTACTGTTTAGTGTTCTTGTCAGTAACACGTCTCTCCTGATCAAACAAAAACTCCATCATCTTAACGGACAGTTATCGGAGTTCACCTCTAACCATACAAGTAATAAACCTTTTGTAGCTGAAGCTTCGTGGAAAAAAATTAAAAAAAAAAACCATGAACGTTGTATTGATCTTCACCACCCTCCAAATTTCTTTTGCGTTCTTCCTTCGACTTCTCTTGAACCAGTTCCTCTTTTCCTCCAGGGGTAGGTCCATGATCGCTTAGGCGACGCCGTACGACTCCTCAATAAAATGTTGTTTAACTGATTTGTCAATTCCGCTTTTAGCGTAAGGGACTTGGCTTTGATGGAACTTTTTTCACTACAACTATTATCTAAAGGAACCATCAGGAATTTCCAATACATATAATAATCTATGAAATACCACACCTTGCCAGTTAACATCTCCCAGTCATGTAAACACATTATGTTTCAACCAACGATGACGTAATTGGTTTGTTTGTTTAAATAATTTCCTGTATAACCTTTTACAGTTTTATAATGTATATTTTCTTTCTTTTAAAAAAAATCAAATTAACCTTATTATTCTTTAACATTTCTTACTGGAATCTTTAATTTAGGTTTCACAGTTTCAATCGAATATGGTAAGATATTGAAGTACGGAAACACGTTGGATAATAATCTTCCAGAATTCTCCATCTGATCTGGACTACCAAAAAGCAGAAAAGGGACGTTGATTTCAACTAAGACTTATACTTAACTCAACTGTTTGATTAAACTTAAATTAACTTTCCCTTGTTGTTTTAAATAAGTTTTATTTTTCATCTTTGTATCAAACTAAATTTGTATTGTAATTTTTAATAATATGTTATTAATGATAGTTTGACCATTTGAATCTTTTAAATGCACTAATCCTTAGGTCAATGAAATATTTTAAACATCATGAAATTGTGTTATATTTGATATTCCAAGATTATAAATAACTTGTCCTGGGTCTTTCATTTGTATATGGAATTTTTCATTAGTATTCACATTTATAAAATCTTAAATTTGAAATCATATTTTCTAAATTATTTAAATAACAATATCTAAGTATTAACTTATATTTATTCACTCCTTACTAAATATTTATTTAGAATGTTTTCTAAAATGTTAAGTGTAAACGTTGTAATAAATTCAATAGCAAGAAATTTTGCATACGTACTTAGGAGAACCTGAAACCTTGCTCTTTGAACGCCTCCCCCCCCTCCCCAGAAAGCTACCTTTATTCCGAGACCGTTTGACCACACGTGTGGGTTAGTCTTTAAACCAAGAAGTCTATAAATCTGAAGATTCTCATCATTATTTTGGTAAAACTGAATTGTTACAATTTCGTGTGTGTGTGTGAGCCTGATATCTTTGACTGCTTTAACCATTGTTTCTGGTAACTTCTAAACTAAAAAAATATAGATAGATGGAACTTGACATAACTTGTCTCCCTGAGGAAACGTTAGTGTGTACACTCATGTTTTTTTTTATCACCGTGTCTTACTACCTGTTCAGGTTATACGCATATATAATAATTACTCCAATGGAGTAAGGATAAGGAAGGAAGAATCTTAGAGGTAATCTTCCCACATTTTCATGGAAAGTTTAAGTCTGTCTGTCTTTCGATATGTTCGTATTACCTGGGGCCTATCCGAAACAGCTTGATAGACTTTGTTAATGTTTGATATGTGGTCTTACCCACTGGTGCAGTAAGGATTCATTTGTGGGGGAGGGGTTAGTTTCACTGACCAACTAAGTGGGATCAATTGGTTTTTCCTGAGGGAAAATTTGAAAATTTAATTACTGCAAAATGCAAATGCATCAAAAGAAATACAATTATATCCAAAAAAATTTAAAATCTATAAAAATGATCATAGTTCTCTAATTATTATGACTCTTAAGTTTTTATGAACACATTTGTATCAATGCATACTGCTAGAATATACAAACATGCAAGTATCAATAAATTTTATTTTGGAAATTTGTTTTATAAAATTATTTTATGGGCTAAAATCTGAAAATTCAAATTAGCAACTTTTACTAACTCTTAACTCACAAAATCACTTTTGTAATTATTCACTTTAGTCTTTGTGTTAATTTTCCTTGGCTTCATAGAAAGTGAATTGAGAACTTCATCCTCCTCATGGGAAAAAATCATATCTGGACAGAACTGGTCCATATCTGGGGCAGATCTGGGCCAGATTTGAGCCAGAACCGGGGAAAATCTGGTATCCCACATGGGTCCGTAGTAATTGACGCCTCTGGATGTATGTACAGTTCATGAAACCCATTAAGTCTGTCTTCATTTGTAGAGTTCCTCAGGTATGATTTAAACAGCTTTAGGAACGAGAAAGAGGTAGGTGGGTAGCAAATTCTGGGGAGGGGGATTCAACCCTGAAACCCCCACCCCCTTTTTGGCTGCGCCAGTGGTCTTAACTGAAGGAAAAAATCGTGATTTTGATTCTGTTAAGAAAATTAAGGATAGTTTACATTTGAATTAATTTTGAATTTCCCCTTTAAGATATATCTAATAATTTTGTTTAAAATGGATAACTTTGAAGTGTTTAACACGACAAATAACACGCATATGGCATCTTGGATACGTTTGATTGATTTAAGGTTAGTTTAGAGATGATATATTTCAGAAAATCTTTTATTATTCAAAAATGGCTATACAAATTTTGTTCAAAATACGTGTTTGGAGAGTGTTTTACATTTTAAGAAAAGCTCTACACATTTTTTTTGTGGGCAATTGATTTAAGGGTAGCTTACTCTTGACTGATGTTGATAATTTGAATTTAAAAAATACTTCTACGATTTTGTACAAAAGCTATATCTGAAGAGTGTTTAATATGATTATCAAATAATTTGCTTGATTTATTTTAGGAAATCTTATTTAAAACTGAATTAGCAATAAATAATCTTCTAATATGTCTTTCTACTTAAAGACAATAAAATAAAATCCCTGCTATTAAGTTGTAACGTTTTTTTAATATGTAGTAAAATACCAATTTATTATACAAATAAGAAATTCAGAATGTAAATTTTTCTATTTGCTCAAAACAAATTGTTAAAAAACAAATTTAAGCTTGGCATATTCTGTGATACGTCCAAATTTAATCATTAAACGACGTAATAGGTTTTCAGCTCGATAAATTCAACGAATCGCTGTTCTGTCTTCCCATTTAAAGGCATATAATTTATCAATGAAAAGTTGAGTAAATACGTTTAGAGAACTCGTGAAGGATAATTTTGATCGTTTAGATAAATGTTTGTTAACCCATCTTTGTGGACTGATGGAATATCGGTTTATGAGGGGTTTGCCCCTACTTGTTATTACGTCGTTGAATTAATACAGTTTTCTATTGGTTTCTACAATCCACCACTAGAGTGATTTCTGTTGTTAGTTGAGTAATATTAGGTGTACACAACACTTCATATCACGAAGAAAAACTGGTCATTCGAAATTTCCCCTATCTCAAGTTCTAGGTATCAGTAATTTTAACACAAATTACTCTATTTTAGTATTGGAAACTAATAGGTTTAATCAACGACAATCATAATTAGTATGGTTAAACCAATTGAACAGATTGATTTATATTCTGCAATGGCTCCATTATTCTACTTGTGTAAAATATTTGGTTTGTCTCCTTTAAAATTCATAAAATGTCAGAATCACGTGCGAACGAGCCTTCCAAATGGGCTGCTAGGCAGGTAGGCGTTGTCAACTCTGGCAAAAACGGCGCGCAATCAAACAGCAGAGAGAGGTACCATACGTCGATTCCTGGGATTATCTACACTGTTGCACTTGCAGTCATTATAGTTTACACAACTTATATTTACGCCACGCGCAATTTCATGAAGTCTCAGAATATAAATCTAGCATTATATGTTTATTTAATTGGTTTGGTTTTCAAAATGTTGATCTCGTTGATTATGATGATTTTTTCGAGTCGTTGCTGGAATAACAACGGGCGGATGTTGGAGGTTTTTACCCGAATGGATGATACCTTGATGAATGATAAAATCAAAGCCTACCGCTTCACCCACGCTCTCTTACTTTGGCAGATACTAGCCCTTTGCGGGTTGATAACAGTGACTGTTCTCATCGATGTGATTATAATGATGACAGTGGGTTTGAAATGCTAAATAACATTGTCTCGTTTACATTTGAACACACAATCAATTTAGTGTATAATATCCTTGTCAGTAACACGGCTCTCTTGATCAAACAAAGATTCCATCATCTTAACGAACAGTTATCAAAGTTCGCTTCTACATACACAAGTAAGAAACCATTTGTACTTGCACTGCGTGAGAATGGATTCAACAATCCCACGAATGATGTATTGATCTTCGCCACCTCCCAATCTGTTTGCATCCTTCCTTATAAGACTCCTGGGGCATTTCCCCCTTTCCTTCATAGGTTGAGTGTCCTCAGAAAGGTCCACAGTCGCTTATGCGATGCCGTCCGACACGCCAACAAAATTTTCGGACTCCAGCTTTCATTGAACTGGTTTGTAAATGCCACTTTTATCGTAAGTAGCTTGCATTTCAACATATTCTTTATTCATGAAAACCCTCACAGTAACTTCTTAACGAAATGGGTTTTAATTACCATAAACTCTGTTTTACGTATGCTTGCGACCGTCTTGAGCTTCGTACTGATGACGTTGAGCTGTGAATCCGTGACCTTGAAGGTGAATCACACCCTTGTGACTCTGCAGAGGATGACCTTTCTGAAAGAGATGGATCAACACACGATGGTTGAGATACAGCTGTTCCTGCAGCAGGTCGTCAACAGGAAGGTATGTTTCACCGCTGCCGGGATTTTCAACCTCAATCGGACCATGCTCTGCTCAACCTTTGCCGCCGTGATCGGTTACGTTATTGTACTTACACAGCTAAAACTGGACTAAAGCTGATATTTTCTTCGTTATCTTGTGTTCGGCGTGATTATGTGTTGGATTTTGAGTGTAAGTTTTTTTGGCCACCACGTCATCTTACTTAGAGAAATGAGGTGAAAAATTTTCCTTTAACTTTTTTACACTAATAGTTTCACCTATTCAAATGGAAGAAATGACATTAAAATGTCGCAGTCTTAAAGTTCACGGTTCATTTTATTTAACTCTAAGAATGCTAACAACATAAACATTATCAAATGAGTTTCTATAAAGCAATAATTTATAAACTACAGTGCTCGACGAGTGAAAGTGTAATTAATGTTGGAATTTCCTGCTATTATGTATACCAGATATGTTAATACTTCAGTGATATAATCATAGCTCTTTTACGAATACATTCCTTTCCTCTGCGCTTCAGTAAACTTAAATTTCTACTCAACCATTTTTATCTCCAGTCTTTCCATACATCCGGGCTAAATGTTTTTTTAACCACTCCATTGGAGTTTTTTTTATAAAGTTTGAATTTAGAGAACGTATATATGACTTTTCACAGGTGGTATAGTAGGCAAAAAACACCCTTCATATAACCAACCAGGACTCGCACCCCAACCTCCTAACTACTATCAATAATAATGTAGCTGTCCACTTTTGGGGGCCGAATGACTTAAGGAACTACTCTCACAATATTATTATTATTATTATTAGCACCGCGTCTTACTACCCGTTCGGGTTATAGCATTACGCTTATGTGTAATGGTAGGGTGATTGTGAGATGAAATGGAGGACC
This sequence comes from Timema cristinae, assembly GCA_039000515.1. Classification (NCBI taxonomy): domain Eukaryota; kingdom Metazoa; phylum Arthropoda; class Insecta; order Phasmatodea; family Timematidae; genus Timema; species Timema cristinae. The sequence goes on along the minus strand of JBCFYV010002255.1, from coordinate 19,917,428 downwards.
TAAAGTTTAACGTGGGATCCGAACCACGGTGGAGGCCTGGCATTCCCCACATTCACAAGATGTCTTGTCAGAGGTGAAGGAAGGGTTTGGCAATCAGATAAATCTGTGCCGGGACCGAGGATCGAACTCCGGAATCCAACACAGAAGTTCGACACCTTACCCCTTAAACCACTAGGTCACTAAATCTCACAGTAGACTAGACTGCTGACGTCGGGTAGATTGGAGTTCAATCTCGGTCGGGTGATTTTTCCCTAAATGGTTTTCCACTCTCCCTTCACGAAAATGTGGTTACACTTTCTAAATATAACTTTTCTAATCCTTAAAATCATTAGCGTAATTAATACATAAGCGTATGACCCGAACGGTTAGTAAGATGAAGTTTGTTTAATAAAATGCCTCCATCGTCCCCGCTATTTTGGTACCCTCTTATTATTATGAGTCACACAAGTGGTCGGCCTGTTTATTTATATCAAACAGAATACAACTGTAAGTCTTGCCTAGGCCGCACGAAACTCTTGAAATTGTCCTGCTCATATCCAAAATATGAATAGTGATTTTTTTTCAAGACAACTATTTTTAGCAGAAATATTTTACATAATGTTTTAATAACTTTGTCAAAGTAAATCTAGCCACCCTACCATCAACTAAACTAAAGAAATATACAGTATGTCTTGAGTGATGATGGTTTATTTTATGTCATTTAAATCCTAATAATCCTTTTCAACATTTCACTGAAAGGTAAATATTATCACAAATTAATACATGTTAGACAAAAGTTTTAGTATAAGACCAATAATGTTCGGAATTATTTATTGAAAAATTTAATATATAGAATGTTTACACATTTATAAAGGTGAATACACTACAAGGGAGAGAAATGCGTGTATATTGCTTACAGGTCTAGCCACGCAGTTACAATCAAGCCTTTTTTTTATCTGAAAGCTAGAAAAGTTACTACACTGGATATCATCGTTGAGGGAATTGCATGGTTAATATTGGAAAAACAGTGTTGTCATTTGCTCGTTTTTGAGTGGTCAGTCTCACTTCAAATATAAGTCAAGATTCGCAACGCTGGTTGGTGGAGGTTGCCAATAACTCCTTTTCAGCCCAGCACACCACTTTCTGACGTAATTGGGAGTGAGCATATTTGGCAACAGTTAACTGAGAGAGACCGAAGATAAAGATTATCTCCAAAAGACCCTCAGAAATGATATTGGCTGTAGATCTACGTTCACATATGCATATGTTAAGTCACGTGATTTTTATCTCTCATTTTTGATGGATTTTATCAAGATCTTTAAAATAACCAGGGTTGTGCGAAGTTTCGAAATTCTGAAGTTTAAGGTCAAATCTTCTAGGCTTCTACTTTGACACCCACAATAAGTTTCACATCTCCAAAATACTATGAAGGAAGATGAAAATTTCGATATATTACGAAAAGATTTTAAATGTCTCACTAAATATTACATATTTACACATATAATCATTTTTATGACAGGTATTAGACAGTATTTTAACACCGAATAGGAGTTAAACCTACTTCGGTGTCCACATGGTCTAAGGCATCACACTCGTGTTAGAGTAGACTACCGATGACAGGGAGATTGGGGTTTGAATCCCGGTTGGTTGTTCTGAGAGGTTTTTTTTATCTTCCATAACAGTATTTCCCTCCCTTCCCCACAAATACGGATACATTTCCTCTAAATTTAACCTTCATAATCCTTAGATCATTAATGTAATTAGTACATATGCGTGTAGCCTGAACCGGAAGTAAGACGCGATGCCAAAAAATGTTATTAAATAACATCTATAAGGTAAGCATTAATAAATTCAGATATATCAGAAACATATTATAATATAATTTGCTTTGCTTTATCCCCCAAATCGTCCCCTTTATCAAGTCTCGGACTCAGGTTGGAAACCTCTGAAATAGTTGGTAGTGTGTCTCTACATGGAAATAAAGGTCCTGGGTTCGGTCTCCAACATGACCAATAAAATGTATGATTGAAAAGTTGTTAAGTTGTTAGCCAGGGGACTGTGTGCTATGTTGGTTCTAATATTAGATTAGTTTGTAAGTTGCGTGCTGATATAAGTAGCGTGTTCAGAAAGTGAACTTTAGATAAACAAAGTAAAATAATATTCCCAATGTTGTAATTAGGCTAAAGCAACAAAGTCTTAAACGGATTTCCATACGCAGTAAAGTTGGTTAAAACATTCTTAAACGTTTATAATAAAACATCTCAAATAATTTGTTTTTGATTTTTATAGGGATGTAATTTAGTCATCGCGCATCACTTGATTCAAAAGTAGTTGTTTGTTGTACTGGTGATTTGAAATGTATTTTAAGCGCAGTGTTTAAGCATCTATGAAACAAACCTTTATGAAACACATAAAATATACTTAAGAAAATGACAATGGTCTATTTACTTTCCCTCGAACCCTTAAAGAGGAGACAAGTATTGTGATTGTAAACAAAATTGAACTTGAGATTTTGATAAAATGTCGACGTTTAATGACTCCCTGAAACCGAAAAAGTTGTTTTTGATATGCCATCCGTCCATATTTCGGACTAGAGCCGAAATCATTTTACTGATCAGGTTAAGAATTGTCATCTAAGATTTGCCTAAGATCCCTTAGAGGGGTTTTAGGAATTAGATATCTAACCCTAAAATTAAGGGTAGTTCAATGAAGGTCAAAATAAGGTCAAATCGATTTTCTCAAAATTCACTCTAACGATTTTTTATTCAATTTTATGTCTGGACACTGTTTAATGTTACAAACAAAATGGAAATGTTCATTTTTCTATGAAAATTACTTTAAGGTTACTTACTATGCATAAGCAAAAATATACAATTTTTATCATATCTCCGTAACTATTTGAGATACGAAATAATTAGTCATTGTTAAGTTGTAATAGGCCTACTGTTAAGACTAAAATATTTTAATCTAGAATACATTTTTATAAAACCAATAGTTACTGAGCTATAAGCAACCACATTATATTTTTATGGAATACTTAGTTATATAAATTGATTGTTATGCTTTTTGGTAGTCAGACATGCTTGATTTTTTCTCGACGTTCCTGTAACATTGTATATTATGAAATGTATTAACTTTGATTGAGTGTTTCTGTAACAGTGTATATATTATTTAGCTTCACAAATATTACGTGTTTTTAGTAAATGTATCTATTTTAAGATTAAAGATGGAGAAAATATGTGTGGTGCACCTACCATTTGTTTTGTTGTTTCTTTTACACCGCTTCTTACTACCCGTCCGGGATTACACATACACAAGCTAAGCGGATGAAAGAAAAAGGTAAAATTAAAATAACTCTATCAGCATTTAAGTGGAGAGAAAAAAAAGAGAGAGATGTGAGCCATTTAAGAATAACCACTCTCAGGATTCGAACTCTGACCTCCCCATAATTTGAAAAGCATACTTCATAAGCTTGATAATAATTCCGCGTGCCCATCGATGAGAGAATAATGGAATGGTTAAGTTCAGCAAATTAACTATTCTATCTTCATTAACTAGCCCCTTCCATGTAAAAAAATATTGTAAAGAATCCTGTAAAACAAAGCTTCAAATCATCCATCATGTCAATATAAAAACAAAACTTTTTTTACTTATTTTTTGAAAATACGTCCTACCATCACTGTATAACCTCCTCCCTCTTTTTATCCTCCCTCCTATTTTCATCTCATTCCTCTTTCCTCACCCCTACCCCTCCGCCCCCTTCACCAACCCCACTTTCCCTTCAACAACTTTTTTTTCCCAACGACTATATAATATACTATCGACATTTTGATGAGAAATAAATTAAATTTTCAAAATAAAATATAGCCTATGTTTTCGCTGATAATGTAGCTTATATTGGGGAAAGAATTTTTAAAATCGGTCCAGTAGTTTTTGAGTTTATCCATTACAAACAAAAAAAAAACAAAAAAATCAAATCTATCCTCTTTATAATATTAGTATAGATTAATAATATATTTTAACTAGTTTAAAAATTATATTCCTATTCATATAATTTTATTTTCAGTCTAATACTGTGTGTATTAAATACAAAACAAGTTTGAAAAAAAAAATCTTTGTGTGAATTTAATACACCATATGACCTACACTTGACTAAACATTATTTTTAATTTCGTTTATTGTCCTTACTAAATAAATGCCTTTTGTTTGTCAGATGTCAGTTGCTATTTTATAAATCAACAAATAATGAGATTATTCAGTCATTATGTGATTAACATTTTATAGCAATGACGTTTTAATCAATTTAGTAAATATGTATTGAGATTAAATTGTATGAATATTTATAAACAATGAGTTTTCTAACAAGTCGATTTCATTATTATTTTCTCATGATTACTTAGGTTAGTAGTGGCACAGTTTAGTAATTATTAAAGAAAATTGTGGTGACAACGTTTTAGTAAATTTAGAAAATATGTATTGAGATTAAATTGTCTTTTGTATGTTTAGTTATTATGAAAATAGTAAAGGCAATTAACCTTTCCACACAGGCTGCATTTTGTGTTAACTTAAATGTATAGTCTTAGCTATAAAATCAAATCTAGTTTAAAAAAAGGCGTCTCACCAATCTACATTAATCATCACACATCATCGAAACGATTTGCTTACATGGCAAGCTATTAGGTTCTGGCTCCAGTAAACTATACCAATATCCAAAAATAGCATAACATTTCCAACAAATGAATCACACCCGCCTCGGTGGGTGGTTGTCTAACGCGCTAGATTGGTGTTGAGCTAAACTACCGAGGACAGGGAGATTGAGGTTCAAATCTTTGTCGGGTGAACTGGGGTGGTTTCTCCGAAATGATTTTCCACTCTCCCTCCACACAAATCCGCGTTCACTTCCTCTAAATTTAACCTTCCCAGTTCCTAGTCCATTAGCGTAATTAGTACTTAACCGTATAACCCGAACGCGGTGCTAAATAAAATAAAATTAAATTAATCACACAAGGCGCGCTGGCACAGAATCGGTTATATGTATTACCAGGCGAATAAAAAGCTAGAAGAGGTATCGGATTTCAACCTCAGGCATGATTTACAATATTATACTGGCCGCACTCGTTATCCGTGGCGTACCATCCAAAACCAAAATGGTGCACTATTTTGACAAAACTAACCTGACAGAAGTGGTGACATATCGCGGCTTTGATAATTTTTTTTTTATAGAAGCCATAATTGCTGTGTATTCTTCAATTATAACCGGACGTCCCCACTGGGGAAAGATCGGAGAGATATTGGATATGTTTAACGGAATTGGTAACAACACATTGATGGATGATAAGTTGACCGTTTACGGGTTTACCATTCTAACACATGCTTTTGTTCAATAGGAAGTAGCTGTACCTCGCATCGTGTATGTACCTTGAATTATAAATGTTCTTTGACATTACGTGGGTCCAAGTTTATGGCTGCATCGTTTCATAGCACGTCATTCAATGTTTGTTTATTTATTATAATATAGTTGTTGGCAACGTGGTTCTTTTGATAAAACTAAGGTTTTTTCAGCTCCTAAGGAAATAAATTTATTTATTTTTATGTATAATATTAATCAACCAGTAGTAGATAGGCTTCTAGGCAGTCGAACCAGTAACATTTTAGAAAACATTTTAAAGAAACTAATCAAGTTAGGAGCGTTATTTAATAGAAGATAAGAAAGACTTGAACTGGAAAAATTGATCGTTGTTAATTATTAACTTAATAATATAATATAAATCAACATTGATAAAAAATTTCAAACAAAATGGTTAACTGATCACATAAAAAGTGATGACAGAATTAAAATGACATTAAACAAATCAAAATTGTACGGAGAGGTGTGAGAAAATAACCCAATATAAAGGTATGAGAAAAGTGAATAGTTTGGTTTATAAAGTATAATAGAAAATGAAAAAGTTTAATATCTACATTTATTTTATTAAACCATATAGGTGAAGCTTATATGAACTAATAATATAGGTTTAACCTATAGAATTTAATAACATAATTTTATATATCAAACATTTTCATTTTCTTCATTTGAGAAGTTAACTATTCCTTTTTGAAAATTTGTATCAATGTTGGTTCACAAATTATATTAACATAACAATTAATAAAGTTACTTTTCCAACTCATTTCTTATATTATATTGTATTGATCGAACCAATTACTATACTAACATCACTTTCTTAATCTTCTCCGCCAAAGCGAGTGTATGCCATCCATAGCGTGGTTCATCTTTAAAGTGTCTTCTCCCACACACTGGTTGGGCGTTTGTTGTTAATTTCACGGTAGATTTTGTGACTCCATCCAGCTTGCCAAACAAATGTTCGGATTACAACTATTTCTGAACTTATTCAGCTTTGTCTACCTCTCTTATACGCGACCGTTTCGTTTGGTGATCACAACACTTAGTTCTTTTCTAGAAATATCTACGGATCCGACGCCCTAACGGCGTGAAATATCCTGATCATGAACCTTAGTATTTCTACGATCAAGTTTATCCGTGATTTGGCCGATAATGAAGCGTATATAGCAGCATCAGCGGGATCTTGCTATAGAAATCGGTGGCGGCTCGTAGCTAAAATTAGTGGGGGTGCTGCTCCCGAAAATGTTTAGCCTTTGTTTTAAAATTTTGTAAAAGGAAAAAATCATGTATAAAAATAAATTTTCTTCAGGAACTTGATAAAATCTTAACAAAAAAAAAAACCCCAAACTTTTTTACTTACTTTAACTTAAATTGTTACAGTTCAAGCTTGATCTATTCATTTAAAAATGAAATCCATTCTTCTTGTTTTAATTTGCGCAAAAAGTTCAATAATTTTCTCCTTGATCTCTCGATGACAATTGAGGAAATTTTTCTCCATTGAAAGTACTTAAAGTACAGTTAGTATTCCTGTTAAATAATATAACCGAAAATAAATGAATCAAATAGAGTAGCTGGAAGCAGAATAATAATATAATTCTACACTCTTATACACTTTATCACATTCAAGAATATGGTACACGGTTTTTAAGTACAACACACGCCGAGGAAAAAAAACCTTCCTTCCACCATCACGCCAGAGCCGGCACTGTGAGAGCAACAGTGCTCTCTCTAGCTGGCAGTCCCAACTTCCTCCACAACCACCTCCTATGTGCGCGTGCGTACAACAGTAAAATACCACGTCGCTGGCACTGTGAAGCGCACAGTTCCACACAAATATTTTTGTATGATTTTCATAAGCTGAGGGATGGCTACTGAAGTACTGACATTAAGCTTAAGGAATATATATTGTACTTCACAAATAAATAGAGAATTAAAGAAAAAATGACTCATTATATTAAATGTTATCGATAATATCAAATGGAAATAGGGGGTGCTGCAGTTACGCAGTGCCTATACACGAGCCGCCACTGCTCTAGATGGTCAATGAGAGTTGTGTGGACCAGGCAACTAAGTCAGAAGCGCAACTGTCTCTGAAGCAGGTATCATCCAAAGGAAAAGTTGCTTTTACAACCTAATGGTTTTTCAACACCCTTTACTCAATTTTCTGTTCCACCTTCTAGGACGTTGGTGGTTTACCTCTTCATGCTTGTGACAAGTTAAAAGTTGGACACCTTGAAGCTTAATTCCCATGGTTGTCAAAAATAGAGAGTAGACTCTGCCGGGGGAAGTTGCGATACCCACTCTCTTCCAGCGTTGTGTGTTGACCCAAGGGGCTTTGAAGTGAAAATTAAAATCAACAATTCTCTCTCCCCATCGCTTTTAGTAGATGGGAAATCGTTAAACATGATGCTCCTCTGGTATGGCTTAACCATTGACGGGCAGTTTGGTATTTTGAATGTTTGCTTTAGTAAATTCCTTTCACCGTAGTAATTGTTTTCTGAATGGCCTTTTTCCCTACCAGAAATATATTATATAGTAGGATGTTGGTAGGAAAAAAGACCTTCCAGAGAGAAATTCTTACCTTGAATAGAGTATACAGGAGGTGGTTTTTACTAAATGGTTTCCCACTTTTTTTTCCATTCAAATGCGATTAAATTACCTCAGAAATAATTCTAACTTCATCATTCCTACCTCATTAATGGAAATATACGTGTAGCCCGAACGGGTAGTAAGACGTGGTGCATACATAAACATACACACAAAATATAGAAAATCGGCGTTCATTCTTAACGTGGTGTTTGCCACTAATAGTCCCCACACGTTCCTTATTTGAAAAATATACGAGTACATACTTTTTAATTTAAAAAAAATCTAGTCTCTCTTTGACCGTTTGACAAAGAAGTCACTCCATTAATCTTTCCTCCATCTTTTACATTCTTTTAGAAATGTAGTCAAGGGCGCAAAAAGCACATTTTTCTAAGGAGGATCCACTAACAAATTCTAGAGGGTCTTAGCCCCCTGAGCCTGCCTTTTCTTTAAAATTTTTCATAGTTATAAAATAATGTTTTTGAGTAAGTAGGTATGTTGAGATGATGGATGGGGGAAGGGTAGTAATCTTACCTACGTAAGCTACAAACTCCACTTTATGACAGTTGTTCTGTTATTTAAACTGTTCTTTTCTTATGGTGATTCCTCAAGTAGTAACTTAGAAGTGATAGAGCAAAAATATTTGCCTTATTTTCACGGAACACACGTATTCGGCTCATTCCAAGAAACATCCTTTGTTTTTCAACACCATATGAATGTATAAGAAAAGAAGTACAATATTTGAAATGTTGACAAAGCTAACTTTACAATCGCATGTCTTACAAGGTGTATTTTGAAGGTAAACGTTAAAATATTCACTAACTAATGTTTGGTTAGTGACATATAATTTTAAAACTGTAGTATAAAAGTAAAAAACTTAAACATTAGGTTTTTATATATGTATTTGTGGACCCCCTTTAAGGGGCGTTCAAAATATTTCATGGGTCTGGGCCTTCACCTTTCTACGCCCTTGAGTGTATTAGTCCCTTTAAGGGAACAATTGAGTGTCACAACGCGTTTAGCACCACTGTCACTCACAGGACAAGAGCAAGCTATAAGGGTAAACAATCGTTCTTATTCGTTGACTTTTTTTTTTTACAGATTTCCATGGTGAAGGGGAGAAGGGAAACATTTTTTTTTCTCCTTTAGTCTTAAATTTGTGTCTCATGGTGACTATATCAGTTTTATCTAAGGTGCTTTCTTCTTTTATTCATATTATTATTATTATTAGCACCGCGTCTTACTACCCGTTCGGGTTATACGCACTTTCGCTAATGTGTAATGGTAGGGTGATTGTGAGATGAAATGAAGGACCTATAGTTTAACGTGGAATCCGAACCACGGTGGAGACCTGGCATTCCTCACATTCACAAGATGTCTTGTCAGAGGTGAAGGAAGGGTTTGGTAATCAGATAAATCTTTGCCGGGACCGAGGATTGAACCCCGGCCGCCAGCATAGAAGTCTGACACCTTACCCCTAGACCATTTTATTCATATGATCAAGTAAGATACAGTACAGTGAATTTATGGAGCATGATTTGGAAGGAGGATTTTAAGAAACTGTATTAGTAATCATCTAGAGAAAACGTGAAAAAAAAATACATTTTATGGCAGGACAGAAGGGTGGGAGAAGGTAGTGTTAGGATACACACATACACACTAAGTTCAGTTACTCGCATATGTGATCACATTCTCTGAAACAATAGTCTTGCAATATAATGTACAGTTTAACGGGGGGTCAAGGTTCAACTCTTGGCCAATTACTCTGAAAGTTTTTGTTTTATAAATTGAATAATTTCCCGATTTACCTTCGTGAAAATTAAGGGGTCGTTCCTCTAAATTCAAACTCTCTCATCTCTGCCACCTTTGTATAAATATACGCTTATTTTGGATGAGACATGAAGAAAAAAACATATATATTTAAATAATACTTTAATCACTTCTAAGAGCACACATTTCTAGTGGCTTAACATAGATTAACTTTAATTTATCATTAAAATAATATTATAATTGTTAAAATTCTTCCCATAGAGATTCTTATACATCTTGACGTTACATCTACCCCTAAACTCAAAAGGTGTATCTTAAAATTATGTCTTTATCTATATCTGTCTGTCTTTCTGCTCTGGAGCTACATCCAAAACGATTTGATTGATTTTGTTTAAACTTGATATCTAGATCCTGTATGGTCATACCTCGATGACCGATTGATTAAGACACGAAAATAAGGGGATTAGGTTAATATTTGAAATTTTTTTCAAAAATGGCTAAAGTAATTTTACCTCAGATCATTGAACTATTTTATAAACATCACTTTATAGCAGTTGTTTGTTTATAAATTAATATAAGGAGAGTTTACTGAGTATTGAATTTTGATTATTATTAATTTTTTAAATTGCTCTTATAATTTTGTTTTTTATAAATGGTTTCACACACTTCTTCCACGCAAATGCTTCATTAATCAGCCGTATTCCATTGGAGTAATTGTATTATATGCGTGTAGCCTGTACAGGTTGTAAGACGCGGTGACAAAATAAAAACTAAATATTTAATATTGTTTCTGTGATATGAAAATAATATGTTTACTTCTTTAATGTCAAATTGAGTTTAACCTCTCTATAGATCTATAATACACATGATAAAGTATTTACAATTGTGTTTTATCACTAGAATTTTTAAAATATCACATAAAAGAAATCTTTATTTTATAAATCAGACTGATATTGGTTTGAGAACACAGCACATTTTTTTTAATAAAACAAGTAGTTTCTAACTCAAAGAGTTACGGAGATATGATAAAAATTTGAATTTACGCATCATACCGGAACCCTTAAAGTCATTTTGACGACAAATTGAGGTTAGCCATTTTGTTTGTAATATTGATTAATGCTTAGTAATGAAATTTAATCAAAATCTTTAGAGCTGATTTTGATCAAAATAGATATTTTCTCTTTTAATCCTTCAGTAAACTACCTTTAATTTTAGGGTTAGATATCCAATTCCAACAACCCCTTGCGGCAACCATATGATAGCCCTAGATACCAAGTTTTACCACAATCGGTAAAAATGTTTAGGCTCTACTCTGAGGTACAGACAGACGGAAATGCAAAAACAACTATTTCGGATTCGGGGGGGAAGGGGGGGGGGTCATGAAACGACGAAATTAATCAAAATCTTTAGTTCAATTTTTTTGACGATCACAATACTTTCTCTACCTGTAAGGTAGCGAGATATTAAAAATAGATGATACTTTTGGACATTTTAATTTTTCAATGTATGTCACACTAACCGACACATAATTTATCAATAAATAGTTTTGTCAATACGTTTAGAGAAATTGTGGGCTGACAATTTGATTATTTGGATCAATATTTGTAAACTCACCTTCATACGACAAAGGATTATTTGTTTACGAGCGTTTCCCCATTCCCATAATTTTATAATGATATTGAATTAATATGGTTTGCTGTTTGTTTCTACAATCCACCACTAGAGCGATTTATGTTGGTAGTCGAGTAGTTGGAGGTGTACCCATCTCATCTTGAGAAATAGTCCATCCTGGGAATTAATTTACTCCTATCTCAATTTATAAAAATAAGTGACTTTAATCTATTTTAAATTATTTTGGTGTTGGAAACTAAGAGTTTTTATCAACGAAAAGCATACTCAGTATGGGTAAACAGATTGAAGAAATTGATTTATATTCTGCACTAACTCCATTCTTCTACTTGTGTAAGATATTTGGTTTGGCTTCTGTAAAACTAGTCAAAAATAGAGAAGATAATTCTGATGAGCAGTTCAAATGGGCCGTTAAGCAGCAAGGTATTGCTGGCCTCAGCAACCACTCAGCCCTTCTGCGAAAACACAGCCAAGAGAGGTATCAGCAGTCGATTACTGGGATAATCTACAACGTTGCACTTGCATTCGTAATGGTTTGTGCACTTCGATCAACTTTACGCAGGTGTTGATCAATAATCCGAATAAGGATTTAAAAGTATTGGTTCATTTGAGCAGTCTTGTTTTAAAAGTGATGACCTCGTTGATTATAATGATTTTATCACGTCGCTACTGGGATAATATCTGGCGGATGTTGGAAATAATCACCGTAATTGACGTTACCTTGATGGATGATAAAGTTAATACATACCGCTTCACTCGCATTTTCGTATTTTGGGAGATATTCTTAATTTGTTTAATGGTAACATCAACCATTATCATCGATGTAATTCTAATAAACGAGGGTTGGTTTAAAATACTTTGTCTATTTGCTTCGTTTCACTTTGGGCACACAATTAATTTAGTTTTTAGTGTCCTTGTTAGTAACACGGCTCTCTTGACCAAACAAAGATTCCATCATCTTAATGAACAACTATCGAAGCTCACTTCTACCTACACAAGTAAGAGACAGTTTTTACCTGCGCTGCGTGGGAATAGGTTCAAAAATACTACGGACAATGTATTGATACTCCCCACCCCCATCCTGTTTGTATCCTTTCTCTGACGTCTACTGATACCGTTCCTACTTTCCTAAATAGACTGAGCGTCCTCAAGGCAGTACACAAACACTTATGCGATGCCATCCGATTCGCCAACGAAATGTTCGGAGTCCATCTGTTGTTGAACTGGTTTGTCAATATCACTTTTATCGTAAGTAGCTTGCATTTTATAATATTCTTTTTTTACTACCACCACTATGATGAACCCTCAGGGAAATGATTTCCTGTGTTGTAAGCTTGTCTTTCTGGATGATTGCGACCGTCTTGGAAATTTTACTGATGACTTTTAGCTGTGAGTTCGTGAGCTTGGAGGTGAATAACACCCTTGAAATCCTGCAGGAGATGACCCTTCTGAAGGACATGGATCAACCCATGATGGTTGAGATACAGCTGTTTCTTCAGCAGGTCGTCAACAGGAAGGTATGCTTTACCATTGGAAGGGTTTTCAACCTCAATCGGTCCATGCTCTGCTCAACCTTTGGTGCCGTGATCGGCTACGTCATTGTGCTCATACAGTTCAACCTGCAATAAAGCTGAAATTTTCTTTGTTATATTTTACTAGCCTAAGGTTTTTTTCACAAAGCCGCACTTTATTTTTTCAATAACACGTCTAATTTGAGATGAAAAATACACCTTTATTAGTTTTCTTGTGGTAAATTTTCCGCCCATTCAAATGGAGATTTTTTTACAAGCAAACTGTCTACTGTGTAAGTCAATAAGAATATAATGAGATTCCATGACATATCTTGGTTTTGATTCCTTGGTAATTTAGTAATGAAGATAGGGTCACTAACTAGAATCTTACTTTAGGATAGTCTACAACTAATGAACACATATGTTATAGAACACAAACTGACCAATAAGGTTTGGGTCACAACCCTTGTCGGCAATTGCCCGAATATACAGCTACTCCTTCATCTTCGGGTGATTATGTTAGCTTTGTTTTAATGTCGTAATCTATTTTAACCTAATACAAGGCTAAATAAATAACTCATTGTAATTTGATAGAAGATATGTTGAACTGTAAAGTTGAGAAGATGGTATTGATTAGATGCTACTTACTAGACAAATGTTTATTGATCCAGACCATCGGAGTGGCATTTGTCTCCAGAACTTAGTGGGGAAACTTTTCTCTCGAACTTTCAGAAAGTTGACTTTTATAAAAAAAAGAAAAAAAACTTGAATAATAATAATAATAATATCATGTTACAATTACCCTCGTTACAAGATGAGCTACGAACTTTTATAACAAATATTGAGGATGATGGCATTCACAAGAAATACACAATCAAATCTTCTCCAAGCAAATATATATTAGAAGAATACTTGTTTGGAAATAGTGTGATGTTAAAGTAGGAGAGTATTGAGAACGCGAATTTGTAACAAACATGGCTTTCAGACCTAGTTAAACCTACTACAGAAGATGTATTGATTCACCGAAAGGCCGCCAATTACCACTTGAATCGCTCGCCTGACATGTGAAGCTATTTAATCTTTAGCTCTTAAATGGTTTGCTCATTTGTCTTTATTTAATCCTTAAATTGGATTATTATATTAATGGTAACTATGATTTAAATGTTTAAGTTCTGTTTTTTTTATCAACATAGCTCTCTGTTGCGAGCGAAGTGTTGAGGAGCTTTGGGAAAGATCCATAAATGGTCTTGTGGTTCATTTCCAATGCATTCATAGAACTGTCATAAAGTTAACGAACTTCGGCTACATAAAATGCATTGAGTTCGGTCAGTTTTGTTGTTAGTAGTTTCTGTTTATTTACGATCTCTATCGTTCTATAAACGTATATTATTGTATTATATTTTGTTATATTTAAGATGTTTAAAGAACTTTTCGGCCTTTATGGATATAAATTAAAGGGAGGTTAGTTAGTACCATAAAATATTTGTTGCATTTAAGATGTTTAAAGAACCTTTTACCATTTATATAATGAATTAAAAGTTAGTATATACTATGTGTATGACCATCTGGGTTGTAGAAAGATAATTCCAGAAGGCTGTTCGAGGACTCCAAAAAATAAATTTATTTAACAAAGCCATATTAATTGTTTGTGTACGTGAAAAATTGACTTTTAATTTAGTAATTTATTTAGTGCGGTGATTTCAGTATCGACCTTTTATGAAGAATATGTCTTACCAATTATTGAAGATATTACAACAGTGAACCCGCTGGGTAATTAACGACAAACCAACCATTTAGGTAAGAGGTTGCTGTTTATCATAATTCCATCATTAGTGAAGAGCATATCGAAGGTTTATTCTTTTCCACCTGGCAGTTTTTGTGGAGGGAGTATCACCCCACAACCTAGAAAGACGAAGGTACTTTACACCGTGTGAACTTATTCCTTATTGAAAGGAGATTTATTCAAAAAGGATATCCATCCTATGATTAACAAACTTTTAGCAAGACAACAAAGAGAGTCCATCTTGCATTCTTACAAGCGTCATTTTTTCATCCATCTTTGAGGCTATATATGGTCATGTTTAAAATAGCGTCAAACGTGGCTACGCGAGTCTTTTAAATTACCATATTTTTCAATCTTCTAACTAAGTATTATACTTCAACCAGAAACTAAACTCTATTTAATTCAGATAATGATATATATTTATTATTACCTAAACATCACTATTCATCGTCTGAGAGACGACTTGTAAATTGTATGTAACTTATATTGTTTAGTCTAAGAGGGTACCTATCACTATGTCGTACTTTATATCTCATTATATTATGCCATCTATATCAATTAACACTGGAACAGTTCTCTAAGAGTTTGGCCATTTATTTATTCGACAATCTCCGGTTGTGTTCTTGTAATACCTCCCTTTTTAATCTCTAGATCCTATGACACCTGGTGGTTCAGAGATCAGTGATTGGATCTACCGGTGATCTCTGAATAGCGATGAACACTTTGAAGACATCACAAAAAAAATCTGTACGCCCTGGTATCGATCCATTCTAGGATAGGAGGGTGTAGGAAAGGGTGTTTACAAATTAATGGCAGTGTGTTTTTTTTTGCAGTTTTTGTAGGATTTTTTTTTTTTTCAAACTAAATCAAATATTGCTCCATAAGAAACATAGAGCTTAGTTTTCTTCACATGGTGATATCAACAGTTGTTGAATAACTGTCATGAGCATAGTAGCATTAGATAACAAACTTTTTAATTGGTGATAAAAAGTTGTCATTAACTTCAAGGACATCCTTGCCATATATTCAACAACTGTTGAGTTCACCATGTGAAGAAAATTAAACTCTTTGACTTATTTCTACGGGAGAATTTTTGGATTTATTTTGACTAAAAATATGTTTTGGTATAACATCTGCAAAAATAGTTCCCTTAATCAACTCGTGTTTAATACACTCACAACTTAATAATGATCAAGTCTAAGTTAAAATTAAGAAAAAAAATAAGATGTTTTTCTATTGTTTTAAGCTACCTTAGCTATTTTTAGGGAGTTTTTGGTCCGTGTGTCAGAATAAAATCCAAATATCCTAAGCTTTAATGTTTAAGTTACACTTCGGTTTTAATTTATCCTAAGCATGCTAACGCCAGAAACATGATAAAATTACTTATAATAAACCAATTATGCTATTAGTAAAAACTGGCACGAATTCAAACCAGTGGTGAGACTTCAATTCCCGGGAGACGGTCCTAAGTAATATTGGTGAAATTGGGGCTACCTCTCCAAGAGTGATATATTTTAAAACCGAGGAATTAGATGATATTGGGTGTTTTAGAGTTATAATAGTCTGTAAATGTGTAGTCTTGTGATAATTTGGTTCAAAAAGTGCACGTTAAATATTGCCAATAAAATAACATTGGCTAATTCACAATTTATCTTTGATGTTTTTATTTATAATATAGTTCCACTTTATATTGAGTATCTTGCAAAATAAGCATTATAAGTTATACTAACAATATAAAAAAAAGAAGAACCTTATTATTTTATGTCAATAAGCACATATCAATCATTTTATTTAATTGTACCGAGCAAAGGAACACTCTGTCAATAGTTATTTAACAAACTAGCTAGGGAGACCTGGGGGTCTAGAGGTAAGGTGTCAGACTTCTGTACTGGCGGCCGGGGTTCGATCCTCGGTCCCGGCAAAGATGTATCTGATTTCCAAACCCTTCCTTCACCTCTGACAAGACATCTTGTGAATGTGGGGAATGCCAGGCCGCCACCGTGGTTCGGATTCCACGTTAAACTATAGGTCCTTCATTTCATCTCACAATTACCCTACCATTACACATTAGCGTAAGTGCGTATAACTCGAACGGGTAGTAAGACGCGGTGCTAATAATAATAATAATAATAGTAATAATACATCGGCCTGCAAAAACGACCGGAGCAAATATACATGCCCCATGGCTTCTTTGGTGCTGACTGACAGCTCACAGCTGACAGCTTTGAAAAGTTACCAGACCAAATTATGTATCCCTACGGGGTGACCTGGTGGTCTAGGGTAAGGTGTCAGACTTCTATGCTGGCGGCCGGGGTTCAATCCTCGCTCCGGCAAAGATTTATCTGATTACCAAACCCTTCCTTCACCTCTGACAAGACATCTTGTGAATGTGGGGAATGCCAGGCCGCCACCGTGGTTCGGATTCCACGTTAAACTGTAGGTCCTTCATTTCAACTCACAATCACCCTACCATTACACATTAGCGTAAGTGCGTATAACCCGAATGGGTAGTAAGACGCGGTGCTAATAATAATAATAATAATAATAATATCCCTACGCTGAACTATATGTTCTGCAAAAACATGTGTTTAGCTGCTGTCACTTCTGACGGTCATAATTTAGGTATATACCTAAATGTTGACTGTCAGAAGTCAGTTGTGAGCTGTCAGTCAGCACCAAAGAAGCCACGGGGCTACTGTAGTTAATTTCATTCGACCCACCACGGTGGCGTAGTTGGCTAACGCGCTAGTCGTGTTGAGCTCGACTGCTGAGGACGGGGAGATCGAGGTTCTAATCTCGGTCGGGTGAACTGGGAGTGGGTTTTCCTAAATGGTTTTTCCACTCTCCTTTCATGCAAATTCGGGTTCACTTCCACTAATTCAACCTTTCAAATTCCTAATTCATTGGCGTAATTAGTACTTAAAGCGTCTTACTACCCGTTTGGGTTATACGCACTTACGCTAATGTGTAATGGTTAGATGATTGTGAGATGAAATGGAGGAACTACAGTTTAACGTGGAATCCGAACCACGGTGGAGGCCTGGCACTCCACACATTCACAAGTTGTGATTAATACACTTCTTGTCAGAGGTGAAAGAAGGGTTTGGTAATCAGATAAATCTGTGCCGTGACCGAGGATTGAATCCCGGCCGCCAGCATAGAAGTCCGACACCTTACCCCTAGACCACTATGTCACCTGTTACCTATAAGTAAATTATTTAAAAAAGTAAACAGAGAAATTTATTTCAAAGAAAATACCCTTATCTTGTTTTATACAAAAAAATATATCTGTAATATTTAACTATATCAAAGAATGGAATGATAACTTATGTTTCAAAGTCACTTAATGTCCGTTCTCAAATTGATTTATATTCAAACTTGATGGGTTAGATTCATCGTACTGAATATATTTTCTAATAACCATTGACAATGCAATTATTTAACGTGACATCTGGAGAAGAATATGGATCGCAGTTCATAAGAAAGAGGACAATGGTACCAAACCTGGAGTACATGTAGACATCTTAGGGGGCACGTAGAATTATATATATACACACTTAAACTTAACTTAGCCTAACTAACCAAACTCTGGTGCCTCTTTAGGGCAACAAACCCAAGGTACCAGTCGGTAAACCAACCCGGAACCCCTAGTCTCGTAGCCAAGTACACTGACCACTACACCACGGGGCCTACTAGTAAGTAAATTACACCTTAACATTCTGACAAATTTAAATAGTCGTTTCTACAGTCTTAATATTTTCCTTTGGATTAAAAATAAGGGTGGTCTTTGGATTTCAAGTTGAAATATATCCTACCATTTCTCCTCGATTTTTAATTAGATATTTCTCTTTGATGACCTTTGAATCGATAGAATATTTGTATAACACTAATAACGTACATGAAGTATTAACTCTATGAAATGTATTCTAAAACCTGTATCGCAATCCGTTAAACGTTCTTCGATAGCAAACATATATACATAATACAGAACGACATTTTGTTTTATAGGTGGTAGAGAAATTAAAAAAAGAGAGATACAACCAAACTGGAACAAGATTGTTTCTACAAAATAAAAATGGGTGTGTGTACTTATGTACGCGCGTGAGAAGTTATACTTCTTTGGCATCATTAAATAAATATTTAACAATAATAATTTAATAATATTTAGTATTAATTATGTTCAATATTGAAATTTTAATTTATATCAATAAATAATACATACGGATAGTTAACCTCAATTATATTGGAGCACTTGAAAAAGTCTATAAGCACAATTTTTTTCACTAATATTTACGAATAGTAAATAATATTAATCAAAATATTCAATTTAAATCACTACTGAATATAATTTATTAGCACATATATAATTCGCACTTAATTGAAACTAAAACACGTGTTGTGAATGTAGAAACTAGAAACGTGGATAAATATTATATATATATGAAAACAGTGATCAGAGGCGACGAGCGTACCAACATGCGCGACTAACAGAGGTTCTATTTCTATTTTGTTGGTAGCTTTTTTTTTCGAGACTTAATGAGTGGTTTAGCTTCAACCTGTTACTTTTGTGTTACAGTGATGCGCGCGTATCTTAAAATTTCACTCTCATCATTTTTTCATAACGCGCCTAAAGAAGTATAACTTCAAAAAGTTAATTTCATTTTAACCATGATACAATTAAAGTTATTAAAACTAATAATTAATTGGTAATTATGAAATATCATTTCCGCTAATATAGATCTCATATTCACTTTGTTATACAATTTAATTTTACATTTGTTTTTTTTATATTGGCCTACATTGAGTATTTGGACCATAACTTACGTTAATTTTTTCTTCTTATTTAGACCTGAGGATGGTTGGTGCCTATCGAGCGCCGAAACATGTCGGACTTGTGATTAATTCACTCCTAATTTACAAGGAAGAAGGGAATTCAAAAACTCTCAGATAAGGATAGATCTCAACTTTATTAACCTTTTTTGTATTTATAATATTCCAATTTTTTGTCATTTGACCTTTATCTTATTACACTATATTATAAGTTTCATCTATAATATCCCATGTTTCAACACTTGTCTTAATATATTTATGGTTTGTTAAATTGTAAGTACATAAAATCCTGAAATTTTTTTTGAACAAACCAATTTAATAACTTTTAAGCAAAGTGTAGGCTCAATTCTCAATGGAACTTTATTAATTCTTTTCTAATCATATATATCTTGTCATCAATATTATACACCTTATTTTATTTAAACTAATGTCTATAATACATGTATTTTAATATGTTTTATTATTTTATTATATATGTGCTTTTTGACTCACATTTTTAATGTGTTTGTAAAGGTTCAATTATTACTTTTTAACCTAATTAAACTTTTCTCAATACATATCTATTTTCACTCACAATTATTGATTCTAATTGATTTTTGTTTCTTGTTTTAACAACAACTTTCCCACTCAGTCCATTGACTCTTTATGAAAATTATACTAAATTGATATTGTCAATATAATTTATATTAATAACCAATTTCTATCTTATTCATATCCTTCAATTTGATATCTATTTTTATCTAATAGGATATATATTGTTCCTTACTACAACTAATTATGTATTTTATGAATATTAAAACTAAGCCGTGACCCTTTCCCCTCCGTCCGTCATATATCGGGACTGGTATCTTGCACAAGTTTTCAATGACGTCACACAATATAGAGCGCGCGTGCCGCTTTCACCACAGAATAGCTTACGAGTCGATTAGATTTCCTGTATGGTAAGATATTTAGATAACAACGCCGAATCATATTATCGGGGGCGTAGCTCAGATGGTAGAGCGCTCGCTTAGCATGCGAGAGGTACCGGGATCGATACCGGCGCCTCCAATCTTTTAAAATTAATTTACTAGTTGTATTCTACTTATTAAGAAAAGGTTTGATCCCACGATAAAAATATAGTTTACAATACATTTTTTCTATATATATAAAATAAATCATGAATCTACACCTATAACCTAATGAGATATATATGTGTATATATATATATATATAATATATATATATATATATATATATATATATATATATATATATAACATTTTTAGGATTTTTGACTGTGTAGACTACACTTCATTTTCACTCTTTGGCAACAAACATCAGCAGGTCCTAATTTAATTTGGGGTCTATTTCTTACTACCTATCTGGGATACACATTTTAATTAGGCTAATGGGGAAGATATTAGGAAGGTATAATATAGAATATATGTATCCACATTTACGTGGTGTGAAAAGGAAAAACATTGAGAAAAGACTAGCCCAATAAATCGTAGTAGTATTCAAACCCAAACCTCCCCGTCATTGGCAAAACAAACCAGATGAGCATTACATTTAGTCCGCGTGACCATCGACTCACTTTCAATTTAGTTTCGAGCCCCGATCTCCCCGTCATCGACGGTTTAGTTTAGGGATCAGCAACTGATCGATCGCTATCGACCGCACGATCTCGCGTCAGTTTTCAGTCGATCTAATAAGAAAGCCAAATAGTCATTAAAAGTCAATCTTACCCACCGGTATCCACATGGTCTAAGGCGCTACTCTGGCAATAACTTAAACTGTCGAAGATGGGAGATCAGGGTTAGATCCCAGTCGGGTGCACTAGGGTGTTTTATATTAATTGTTTTACATTCTCCCTCCACGCAAACACGGGTGTACTTCCTCTAAACTAAACCTTCCTAATACATAACACATTAGTGTAATTAGTACACAGACGTATAACCAGAACGGGTAGTAAGACGTGATAGAAAATAAATTATAAATCTGTTTGGACCCCGACATCCCTGTAATCAAAATTTTACACACGACAATTCTGATGGGTTTTTCTCCCCCACGTACCCACCGGTGTGGGCTAAAAGCCCTCATAATAGAAGGTCCCAACTCAGCTCCCGGCTCTCACCAGCTTTTGTTTGTGCACGCGAGAGGTATGGGAGTAAAAGGGAAAAGAAAAGACTTAGGATATGTCAGAAATGTGTGCGGTGCATTCGTATTTGAATGATTACTCGAAATTTTCCGTGGTGACGATGGCGGACAAAGAGACAAAGTTTCTTGTTAATAACTACAGTATGACCCGCCTCGGTGGCGTAGTTGGCTAACGCGCTAGTCTTGTTGAGCTCGACTGCTGAGGACGGGGAGATTGATGTTTGAATCTCGGTCGGAAGAACTGGGGGTGGTTTTCCTAAATTGTTTTCCACTCTCCCTTCAAGCAAATGCGGGTTCACTTCCTCTAATTCAACCTCCCTAATTCCTAATCCATTAGCGTAGTTAGTACATAAAGCGTATAATCCGAACAGGTAGTAAGACACGGTGCTAAATAATAATAAAACTACAGTATGTCCCTATTATGACAGAAGGGAGATTTGTGGACAGTTCTTTTCTGTGAAGACATTCTAAAAATTGTCAAAATATGCCCTTTTCAATGCAGTTTTTATCCAAATATCATTTAATATTTCTACAATGGTCAGCATTAAGGGTTTTACATACACACTAACTTGAAAGGACAACCGGCTAACCAGCCGATGAATTGTATAGTGTGTAGGCTTGTTGTCCAAGTTGGTCGGTTGGTTGGTCGGTACAAACCACCCGATCGCCAACTTCCCCACCCCATCACCCGACAAGTTGTTGTGTATGTAGCGTTGTTGGACCAACCGACCAACCTGACGCTAATCAGTCTCCGCTTTACAAGCATTCAGGTGGATAAAGGCACAAGACGTTCTTTTGTTCTATTTAAAATGACGTCACTATACTGAGTAATTCAGAGAAACATTCATGATACATTCTTAAAAAATTAAGAAAATCATTTGAATCTTTTAATAAAATTGCATAGGTGATTTTTTTTCTTTCTAACAACCAATTTACTAACCACATTTTTCTTGCAATATTTTTATGAATTGATTATGATATTAATGCGAATCTATTTTTTTGGGGTATTTGGTTAGAAATGAGGGTATGGCGTGTGTTCGTTCTGAGACCACGACAGCTACAACAAAGTGGACAGCTATACCCTGATTTTGGTTGGAAGAACAGTTGAGAAAATTCAAACACATTTCTTTGCGGACAACCCTGCCAACATTTTTATATATTATTTGTGTTATTTGATAGGTATTGATAATATATTTCAAAAGTGATAGCTGCAGATAGCCTGACTTTATGTATGAATATATTAAAATTGTTTTAGTAACTTTAGTAACTAACTTCTACTGTTCTTCCTACCAAAATCATACTATAGTTAGGTAGTGTGGTGGCTCGCTTCCAATTTGTTGTACCGACGGTCGAACCGACAAGTTGGTATGTTTGTACCTTTAGGAACTTCTATTAACTCTTTATCTCCATTAATGGAGCACGGGGATAGAGGGGGAAGGGGGGGGGGCTGAACCTTTTCTCCAAGCACAACATTTTAAACCTATATCGGTAGCTTTATTAGATAAAAACAAAATCATCTTTAAAATTATCTCTGTTGAAATCCCACTCCCTCCCTGAAACCACACAAACCCCATCCCCAGGTTCTGATTCCATTAGGTAAGATTTTATTTAAGAAGCAATGCAAAATTTTAGACTTGGATGGAGGAGACGCTATTATAGTTTAGAAACATCAAACAAATTTAAAGCACTTACTATATCTAATCTCTACCCTTAATTACAATAAAAACTAGCTCCATATAACTTTACGGCATTTAGTTTTTGTAATATTTCTTTCCTTTGACCGTTTGGGGGTTGTGACCTCCCACCTACCCCCCACACCGCACTTGAAATATTGTCCTGGCTACGGCCTTGCTTACCATCAATAGTTTATAGAACTAATTATATTAAATTGTTCTTGACTTCTAAAGCGATAATTAGTGTGTTAATGTTTTTTTAGAAATGTGTTACCAAATAAACCAATAAATTTGAAGTTTAACTAATAATATATTATGAATCAAGGGATAACATCTATTTTGGCTCTTGCGTCAAGGTCATACTAAAAATAAAATATACGGTGGAGTCATTGCCGCTGCATGAGCGCATGTTTACGATCGGTGACGAATACCGCTTGTTTTTCACACCTAATCTCATGGTAGTAAAGTAGTGATAATGTTAACCACAAAACTATTGTAAGAACACCCAGATGGTGTGGAAACTAATAAAAAAAAACGAACACGTCTTAAAGTCACACGCCTCCTTGTTATGAATTCTTGGCATCACTCGACAAACATCGCCTTGGGCCAGGTCTATTTCCGTTTGTCTCTGAGAGCGGGAGGCTGAGCAAAAAAATAAAAAAAGTTGGAAGTTTTCCCAGTGGAAGAGGGCACAACTAGAGAAACGTGTGTCAGTCGAGGAACGGATTCCGTCGGCGATACGACGACAAGCGAGCGAAATAAAGAGAAAGAAAATAATAATACGAAACGATAGGAGAAAAGAGGGGAAGGGGAGGAAAAAATGGTTCAAAAGTTAAACGAAAATACTCCAAGCATGGAGGGATACCATGACAATAATAATAGAAAGATTGAGTCTGTTGACGACCTGTCATATGACGTAACAGCAAACGTGGAGTCCAAAAACAACCACGCCGTGGGGACTTCAAGAAGGAACGGCCATACAGTCCCCGACGCTCGAACGAAGAGCTATCGCTACATGAGGAACATGAATGATTTGCCACCGGAACGGTTATCTCAACAAAGAAACGCAAATCGAGAAGAGCGTCACCCTTCGGACGAAGGTGGAGGAAACGTGGGAAACAATGGCAATTTAGAAGACGAATACGCTTGGTCCTGTCCCAAAATATGTATAAAGAACATAAAGGATAGCCATCCTGTCGTCACTGTTGACAAAGGCGTTATGATCAGCTCTTCACAAGAGAGCGATGACCATCCCGTCATAAGATTGAGCATCAAAAAACCGAAACACTGGAAGTTGAAGCTGACAACGTCCGCGTCGTCCCCGTCGGTGTTGATGCCAATCATCCGTCTGGTGAACGACAAAGGGACCATACTTTTGGACAGTGACCGTTCGGAAGCTGCTAGCAAGACGCAGGGGTGTGGTCTTATACGCGGAGGAAAAGACGGCCTTTCTGGAGGAAGAAGGGTTTGTCCCGTCAGAAATGTGAGGAGCTCAGCAAATGTATTTGATGGAGGTGTGAGGGGTGAATTTAGTTGTGTTTCTAGGAAATCATCTGACAAGAAAACAGAAGATGAGGGTGGAAATCGGAAACCGTTACCTCCTAGAGATATTTCGTTAAAACAAAAAACAAGTGGTTCCTTCGAACATAGCTTATGGTCAGACCAAGACGAAGTAAGTACCGCGAGCAAGTTTAAGAATGAGGGTGTTTTATTTAAACGGCGAGAAGGCTCTCTCACCACGAACGTAAAGCTGGATAGATCTAGCACAAGAAGAGACCAAAGGTCAGGGGACAGCGCACGAGGTCTTAAGAACGACGGGGACACCTCTTCCGTCGTCGGTGAAGGGCATATGTCAAATAGGAATAAGATAGGCCTGAGAAGTAAGAACGACTCGGGTGTTTGCGATATTACGTCGTTCAAAGGAGGGTTGAAGAGGTTTGGCAAAGGACGCGTCTACGTTCCACCGCGTGCGGATGAAGAGAGCTCGGACGACGCATCGTCATCGTCGTCTCCGATGTCTCTGCCGCTGGACGCGCGGAGAAAGAGAAAAAGACGTCGTCTAAGGAAATTGGGAGACAACGCAGGTAGGGGAACGTGTATCAGTTTTTACTCCTGTTCTTCTTTTTAAGAAGCATGCAAATGAATGCGAGAGAGGAATGCGTTACTATAGTAAATTAGATGTCACGAGGAACTATCTTATTTTAGACAATTTTTTGAGCTGCTATGTACTTTTATTATTATTTTTATTATAAGTATTTCTATGCGTATTACTACCGTCTGAGCTTTACACACTTAGCTACACTAACACATGCAAATTCTAGAATAATTACTCTGTACCACAGTACTTTCAATATTCGAAAATAATTTACCGCAGACATGTATAGACAACTTTTTAAATTTTAACAACAGTCGATCCCTAACTACTCAAAAGTTCCCAACTTCATAACTTATCGAACATTGAAAGAAGAATATATCTTCCGTAGTAGATTCTATATAAAGGTTAGTTAATCAAGTTGTCTAGTAGCACCGTTGTCTCTGATTACTAGATTTAAGGCTACTATTTACTAGCCTACTAGACACAGCGTTAAGAAGGGTTTGGGTAATCTTTTAAATCGATCATTTGATTTTAAAAAAACTTGAGTTTTTACGAGATGAAACGTGTTAGTATTCCTAAACGCAATGATGGTGAATGTCAAAACATATAATACTTGTAACTTGAAAAATTCATAGTAAACAAATAACTTTAAAAATACAGTTACCTGAAACCTCAATTCAAGACCCAACTATCACCTAAAATTTTACAATTTCCGGGGGGAGCAACTTGCTATCCCCCTATTAACTGGGGGGTATTCTATACCTCTAGACCCCACGGTGTTCTTAACTTGGTTCTTGTCACCTAGTTACCTGGGAACTTTTCTAATTTTATTACCAATCGCCTAAAGTTAAGACATTTACTGTCTCAAACCTCCCCCCCTCTCCCCGCCTCACCTTCCCCCAAATATATTTCTTGTCAATAATATTCAGAATTAGCTTGGCACGAAAGTAGATGAGGTACTAGTGGGACTGGTAGTTCACTAAAAGTGTGTTAAGCACCTTGTATTTTTATATTTTTAGCACTGTATCGTACTAACCGTTTGGTTTATACGGCTTTGAACTTTGCAAAAGTCATTTATACTCTACTTGAACTGTCATATTTACTGTGATAAGATAAAAGTTGTTCATTATAATATTTACGAGTCACCTTTGGATATATTCCCTTCTTGATCTGTGACAGTGGTCTTTGAAGGAAACCTGATTTTCTGCTCCAACAAGTAGAGCAATATATCGAGACTAGAGCTTAATAATAATTCTGATAGGTTGAAGTTGATTACTTAGTCAACAGGGGGCGTAGCTCAGATGGTAGAGCGCTCGCTTAGCATGCGAGAGGTACCGGGATCGATACCCGGCGCCTCCAAGTATTTATTTTATATCTTAGAGAAAAACTTAAATCTTATCACTTGAATCCTTTTTTCTAACAGCTTTGATGAAAGTGTTTGAAATGAGTGTAAAATTAAAATTTACCTTAAACATTCCTTTGAAGGGGAAACTAAATATAGATTGAATTGAATGATAGCTGATCACAACCAAATAACAATAGAACCCGATTATCCGATATTCCGTATTATCTGACATATAAAATATATATATAACCCGATTATCCTATATTCCGTTTTACCCGACATATAAAATATATATACCCCGATTTTCCGATATTCCGTTTTATCCGACATATTATATATATATATATATTACGGAATATCGGATAATCGGGGTTCTATTGTGTTTGAAATGAGTGTAAAATTAAAATTTAGTTTAAACATTCCTTTGAAGGGGAAACTAAATATAGATTGAATTGAAAGATAGCTGATCACAACCAAATAACAATAGAACCCCGATTATCCGATATTCCGTTTTATCCGACATATAATATATATATTTAATTGATAAGATTTAAGTTTTTATCTAAGATCTAAAATATGTACTTGGAGGCGCCGGGTATCGATCCCGGTATTTCTCGCATGCTTACGAGCGCTCTACAATCTGAGCTACGCCCGCTGTTGACACAGTTGTCAACTTCAACCTATCAGAATTATTAAGCTCTAGTCTCGATATATTGCTCTACTTGTTGTGTGTGTGTGTGTGTGTGTGTATGTATATATATATATATATATATATATATTATATATTATATAATATATATATATATATATATATATAAAACGTGCTATTGTCATGATATCGTCGCAAGAAAGAGAAACAAAGCTGGGAAACAAACTTCAACCCCTAATTTTTTTCAAGCAGTGACTTTAGCATTTTTGCATACTACAGTAAGATAATAAAAGTTTCATTTAATTAATTTAAAATTAATTGTTTCGTTTATATGAATAAAATAATAGTTTTGTAATTTACTGCATAATACTATGAGGTAGTTACTTCTTTTGTCATAAATATTCTGCACTCCTATTTAATTTTGATCACTTTCATTCCAGTCCCTTCCCTTGTTTCCGTATTATCCGACATTTCAGTTATCCGATCACTAGTTTGTCGTCCCGTTCAGGTCATACAATCGGGAGGTGACCTGGTGGTCTAGGGGTAAGGTGTCAGACTTCTGTGCTGGCGGCGGGGTTCAATCCTCGGTCCGGCACAGATTTATCTGATTACCAACCCTTCCTTCACCTCTGACAAGACATCTTGTGAATGTGGGGAATGCCAGCCTCAAGCGTGGTTCGGATCCCACGTTAAACTGTAGGTCCTCCATTTAATCTCACAATCACCCTACCATTACACATTAGCGTAAGTGCGTATAACCGAATGGGTAGCAAGACGCGGTGCTAATAATAATAATAATAATAATACAATCGGGAATCTATACTTGAATCGTTGAAAGTATTTTTATAACGCGTCACTTGTGGGTCATAATTATGTTATCTGACGATAATATAGACATATTGATAAGCCATGAATATCTGTCCATGCTATTAATACAACCTAGACCCACTTCAATAGCCACATGGTCTAACGCGCTACTCTTGCAATAAACAATTCTGCCAATGATGGCGGATCAAGGTTCGATTCTCGGTCGGGTATACTGAGGGTAGTTTTTACAAAATGGTTTCCACTCTTCCTCCACGCGAATGCAGGTACACTTCGTATAAATATACTTTCATAATTCCTAAAAAACCATTAACGTAATTAGTACACAAGCGTATAACCGAACGGGTAGTAAGACGTGGGGCTAAAAAAAATATATAATGCTTACATCGAAAGATTGGATTAAAGTTTATAAATACGGATCTTAATTATCTTATAGTTAGATTCTAACCTACATTGGTGATCGAGTGGTCTAAAAAGTTAGACTCGCATTTTATAAAGTTACCATTTTAGGCCGGAGTTTGAATCCCAGCCTGATGCAATGTAAGTGGGCTGTGTGATTCATATCAAAGGTTTGGTGAATGAAAGCGTTATCAAATTGGAGTTAGTATCGTCTCGGTCATAAACATTCGTAATCAGCCGCAATACCGGCAATTCAAAATCAACTTTTGTCGTAAATATCGAAACAAATCTAATCGCCTAAGGCGTCATACTCGCAATAGACTACACTGCCGATGACGGGGAGATCAGGGTTTTAATCCCGGCTGGATGTACTGAGAATGGTTTTTACAAAATAGTTTTCCACACTTCCTCTACGCAAATTCGGGTATTTTTCCTTTAAATGCAATCTTACTCATCCATAGCTCATTAGCGTAATTATTACATATTATGTATATACCCTAACACTTAGAAAATAAGACAGGGTGCTAAAAAACAACAATCGTGAAAACACACTAATTGGCTTACATGTATGATAATGTGTATACCATGTTTTCCGCAGGTATTTTAATTTTGTATTTTAATATTGATATATAAATTATATCTTATTATACAATCAATCTTAAAATTTAAGATTTTGTTAAATTTTAGTTTGTCAAATATTTATTAAATACGTTAAGTATAAGTATTTATTTTACCCACGTGTATAACTCACTACTTGTTTGAGCTACACACAAACTTTTGTTTAGCAGCGCGTCTTACTACCCGCTCGGGTTATACGCCTATTTACGGTTGTATAAAGAGCAGTTAAAAAAAATTAGTTTTCTACTTTCCATCCACACAGGTGTGGGTACAATTCTACTAAATTAAATCTCCCTTATCCCTAACACATTAGCGTAATTAGTAAATGTGCGTGCAACCCGAACGGGTAGTAAAATGCGGTGATTTAAAAAAAAAACACCTCAAACTTCAGTATGGTAATATTTCCCGGACGTTTTAATCAATCATAGTGCTGGGGGTCCGGGGTTTAATCCTAGGTCCCGGCACAGATTTATCTGATTACAAAACCCTTCCTTCACTTCTGACAGGACGTGTATTAATCACAAATTGTGAATGTGGGGAATGCCAGGCCTCCACCGTGGTTCGGATCCCACGTTAAATTGTAGGTCCTCCATATCATCTCACAATTACCCTACCATTACACATTAGCGTGAGTGCGTATAACCCGAATGGGTAGTAATACGTGATGGTAATAATAATTTAATCAATCATAACTTTCTTGCTTGGATATACAGAGTTAAATTATTGATGACGAAAGATAAACAGCTATCGGACACCGTAGTGGCTCTAACCACCCTAAAACCCGAGCGTTCATCTGGAATGCTGGAGGTTTGCCAGGAACTTACCTGGAACATGTTCCTCTACTAGCGGAGCGGAGCTTATCAGAAGTTTGGTGGGGGGGAAATGGGGTCAGAGAGTTGCCTCTCCGTTAATATTAACTAACCACCCAGATCTCACGTTTTGATCCTCTTGGGGGGATGTGGAAGGGAGTTATCTAACTCCGTTATTTGACTACTTCATACCATAAATAGTCCGTGTTAATTATTTGCGCTACGTCTTACTACCCGTTCGAGTTGTACGCACTTACGCTAATGTGTAATGGCAGGGTGAATATGAGATGAGATAGAGGATCTACAGTTTAACGTGGAATTCGAACCACGGTGGAGGCCTGGCATTCCACACATTAACTAGTTGTGATTAATACACGTCTTGTCAAGAGGTGAAGGAAGGTTTGGTAATCAGATAGATCTGTGCCAGGACCAAGGATTGAACCCCGGGCCCACAGCACAGAGGTCTGACATCATACCCCTAGACCACCAAGTCACCCTAATAACCCGTGTTATATTCTTTGTTTGTTATATGTATACAAACAAACAATATAACATGGAATAATCCGACGCCTTAGCTCAGTCGTTATTAGCACGTCGAACTAATGAACTAAGCGTTACGAGTTGGATCCCCAGCATAGCTGAATAATTTATCGGTGTTCAAATGTAGATTTACACTTTTACAGCGAGGAGTTAAATACCGGGGGGTTGAGTGTTGTGGCTGTTCTAGAAATAAGTTAGTTTAGCAGCTATGTGCTGATATAATCTTTTAATTCATTTTAGTCACGTTAAATGTGTCTAATAATAATAATAATAATAATATAATAATAATAATAATAATAATAATAATAATAATAATAATAATAATAATAACATGGAGTGAACAAAATATACCAGCATTTAACTTTGGGAATTTGTATGGTAGTTGAAGCCTGGGGTTTTAATAATTAATTTGTAAGTGGGGTGAAAAGTTAAGTTGCTATTAGTACAAATACGTTGTTGGTAAAATTTCTTGACAAATTTCAATTGAGAGAGCAATATATAATTCTTATAGTACTTGATATAAATACCTTGATTTAGTAACAAAATAAAAATAAATAAAAAAGAGTCGACGTTTCTAAAGATAATATATATTCTATTTAAGGAATGAACCCTTTACACTTTGTAAAAAAAAACTATACTCTGTGACACCACACTTACGAAATATCCGTATATTCATACACAAAAGGAACAAGGTAGACTTTAGAATAAGTTTATTTTATTTACGATTCTCTTTCTGATCCGACTAATTATTCAAGCACATGACTTACAAATAACTTATATTTATAGAACAGACACAACACCCAACCCCCTACCATTAATTCAGCAGTGTGAATGTGTAAACCACATTTCACTAATGATACTTTTTTTTTGCCATGCCTGGAATCGAACTCGGGGACCCTTACCTAAGTAGGCAGACACGATACCAACTGAACCTTGGTGTCATCATTTTTAGAGAAAATGTATCAGGATTTTCAAAAATTGTTGATTGGGATCAATTTAGCGAAATAACTCTTCAATGCACCCAGCTGAGAATGGAATAGGCCTACTTGGATTTAAAAAAACAAGTTTTTAGAAAGATTTAATGGCATATAAAAAACTGTTCAAGGAATGAGATGCCCTGTAAAATATATTTTAACATATTACAGATCAAGTGTCCTACTTTCTACTGACTTAAGAATATTTAAATGTAAGGTTTTAAAAAAATTAGTAAAAATATGTTTTCGGTCCCACATAAAAGAGGGGAATTGTTTTAAACCTGTTCTCCAATTCTATTTGATATAACTATCAGTGTAACCCGCAACAGTGCGCATGCAGACTAAGGCACCAAACACGTCTGGTTTGGTTTTAAGTGACGGTGAGGTCGGGTTTTGAGTCCTAGCCGGATGTCCTAGGGGTGTTTTTTTTTTTTAAGTTTTAAACCTTAAATGATTTCCCACTCTTCATCTACGTAAATATAAGTTCATTTCTTCTCTAATTCTACCTTCCTCGCCATCCTGTCCCAACATTGTATTTAGATTCTGCTGGGCTATCCGCTTTATTGGCCGACCTGTCTAAGACAGTTGTATTCAACTTGGGTTGCACGTAACCCCAAGGGTACGTGACAGATCTTAAGGGGTATGTAAATATAAACATATTTAGGCCTATATTATATCTATTATTTAAAACATACTATTTAATACGCTAGTTGGATGTAATTTTTTTTTATTTTAAAAATATGTGATTTTGTAATTTTTTGTGTGTATATATTTTAATGTAAATTACATAATATCTATAATTTATATTATGCACCAATAAATTTGGGGTACAAAATCGACGAGACATTATATCTAGGGGTATGCGAAAAAAAAGAAGGTTGAAAACCACTGTTTTAAGGCGTCACTCTTCTGTTAGACAGGAAGAGCAGGGCTCGAATCCTGGCGGGTTTACTGAGGGTAGTTTTTAATTAAATGGTTTCCCACTCTCCTTCTACGCAAGTGCAGGTAAGTTACATATACAATTTTCCTTCCTCATATTTACCTCGCTTGAGTAATTATTATATATGCGTTTAACTTGAACAGGTAAGACGAGGTAATTTAAAAAAATTGCTGGAGTCCAGAAGGGTGGTGGGATGCTAAAAAACAAACTAAATCATCGCTGTGATCACCGATTTTAGTGTCGTGATCTGATTAGTCGGTGAAGGAGAGTCTATATTGACAGGGAGCTGAGTGGTCAGTAGCTCCACACCCACTCGCCAAGAACTGGGGGTAAAACTCACTGAATACGTAATGTGGTTGGGAAGGGGGGGGGAGGGGGGAGTGAGGGGGGCTGAGTGTAATAGCCAGCAGGGTCTGCGGTTTTTTGGGTGCCCTCATTTTCACGCTGCTATCAGTGTAACGCTTTAAAAGTTTTTGACGCATCCTCTTAAGGACCCTATATTTTATTTAAGGACTAAACGATTTTTATTTTCTCCAACAGAAGTCTGGACATGAGAAAATAAAAAAATAAAGGATGAGGAGAGTTTTAAAGGGCGAGGGGGGCGTGGGTTTTAGGGTTTTTAGTGCATTGGGGCATGGACTGGAGAGAGGATAAAAGGGTTAGGGAGAGGAAATTAAACACTTGTTTTGGATTATATTTTATAATACGTATTTAACGTTCCTTTCTAAACGAAGGCTTATACCTGTAAGTGAGTTGCTAATTATTGGTGGTTGAGGTTCGAATCCCTGTTAGACGTACCTACGATCTCCCTTATCCATTAAATGGTTATACACTCTCTAAACATACTAATCCTTGTACTGAACATTTAAAACTATACTGTTCTAGTAATTCGTGCTCCTTTAGTGTAAAAAGGCGGAAAGCACGCCAGATACGAGAGAGAGACATAATTATAATGAAGGTCAGGGGATCGAATCCTTGTCTGAGCACACTTTTAATACAATCACATACTTTTATTTGAGTCAACTCCCAAATAATTCAGTCCTTTTGGCATAGTTATATCCTTTTCTGACATCTATAACTCTACTAGATCTACTTTCACACATTCATGGTCGGTGACCTGGTGGTCTAGGGAAAAGGTGTCAGACTTCTGTGCTGGCGGCCGGGGTTCAATTCTCGGTCCCGGCACAGATTTATCTGATTTCCCAAACCCTTCCTTCACCTCTGACAAGACATCTTGTGAATGTGGGGAATGCCAGGCCTCCACCGTGGTTCGGATTCCACGTTAAACTGTAGGTCCTTCATTTAATCTCACAATCACCCTACCATTACACATTAGCGTAAGTGGTATAACCCGAACGGGTAGTAAGACGCGGTGCTAATAATAACACACATTTATGCATCAAGTCATATGATATACAGCTGTCTCTTTAGATATATTGATACCAATACTTATACAATAATACTAATAGTGTAACGAGTATTATCGATTTTGTTCTCATAAAAAATGTTTGTATTTTCTAAAGGAGCCTTCCATGAGAAATATATAAATATAAATTCTGATATTTCTGTTGAAATAAAATATAAATTAAACCTAGTCCTATCCCTGTGGAAATTTAGTGGTGACCTTCATTGAGTTTGTATTTTCTGGTGCTTTCATCAAGGTTACTACAGCCCTGGAGGCCTTACAATCCCTTCGTCTATGAAAGTAAAGGGTGAGATACGTGCTTAGCATAAATGTAAGTGGAGTTGCCTGCCAACCAGGGGATGGGGCCAGATCGGCCACGGCGCGTATTGTTTGCCTGGGGGGAGGGTGGGGAAAAGATTTATCGACCTAATATTAAGTTTATAAACCGGCCCCGTGGTGTAGTGTGCAGAGTGAACTTGGTTAAGAGCCTAGGAGTCCCAGGCTAGATTCCCGGATGGTACCTTGGTTATTTCTCCCAATAGAATTACCCCAACAGTTATCAGGGTTTGGTTAGTTAAGCTTTATTTAGGCCTAAGTGCTTCCACTTGCTCCACACCCTCATACTCACTATCACCATCACCTCATTTCATTGTTACATGAAAAGAACCTCCACGGAAAAGAGTTACGATTAGTATATTTGGACGTACCCTGGGCAACGGTAAATTAGTACTGGCTAATAAATATTCCCTCTAATGGGCTACGATTATTGTAGTCCACCGAGCCATATTATATTAGCACTGGAACCAATTATTACTAACATCATCATCAATTATTCGTAGCACTGGCACCAATTTGTTATTATTTGAACCATCACCAAATTTTTGTTTTTAGCACCGTCACCAATTTATTATTGTTGGCACCGTCACCGATTATTATTATTATTATTATTATTATTATTATTATTATTATTATTATTATATTATTATTATTATTATTATTATTATTATTATTATTAATTTTATTAGAACCGTCACCAATTTATTATTATTGGCACCGTCACTGATTTATTATTATTATAATTATTATTATTTGAATATAATATAATAATTAAAAAAATATATCATTAGAAAAAACTGAAAAACATTGCCCTTAACTCACGTTCCTTACACTTCCATTTTTAAAAGAATGTGCACGCTTGCCCTCTATCTGCCGCTTTGAAAGTTGCAGTGACCCGGAAATGACCCCTCGTGTTTAGGCCATGTATTCTTGAGACGGCCATGTTTAACAGAAACATGCAGGCCACATAATATATAGTCAGTTCGTCAATGGTTGACGCTTTTATCACAGCTATAGTTTGTATAGTAATATTTGATTGTAAAGAAACTTAAAAAAAAATACAAACATTTCTTTTTATGGTCAATATTGATATTATTTTTTTATTGTAACAACCCCGTCCTAGATTGGGATGTTTATTTAAAACTAACAGTCTTGAAACTAAGTGACTGAAATAAATGGTCTATCTTACTTGTTGTGATGAGTTAGTAAACATTAGGAAATATTGCTGACAACTCATAACAACTTGTCCCCGTCATGCTCGTCAACTGGGCCGAATTAAACTATAAAGGGTTTTTTTATTTAGGATATCACGGCTGACGAATTAAGATCTACTCATAGGCAGTCACTCTACCCGTCATCGGGACCACACGGATTAGAACAGCGGGTCATTGGATACTTATGATAGAGGGCAACCGTCATGCCCAGGGTACTGGGTTCATGTCTGTAAGGGTGGTTGCAAGTGGAGCCAGTAGTTAAGTATACCTCACTAAGCCAGTTCTCTTAAAAGCGTATACATCAAAGTTCTTATATCCTTTTGTAACATCTTCTAATATCACATTTTTGTATTAACTCTTAGTGCTACTAATAAACCCACCAAAAAATAGAGCCATCAGTATAATTTTGAACCCAACCATCAATTTTGCCACCGTCCCTACCCTTCCCCCAAGCTGTCCTGACAGATTAGGCCTACAAAAGGGGGGCAGTGACACTATATTATTAGTTATGTTTATGAGTAAAGTGACAACTGTATTTAATATGATCTGATGTATGAGTATGTAAAAGTAGATCCAATAATTTTTCTAGCTATCAGCTAAGGACCTTCCTTTGAAAATTTACTATACCTCCATACGTCAAGAAGCGCCCTAAAACTGTTTCCTTAGACCAGAGGCCCACAAAGTTTTCGGTGGAAATGTCACCTCTAAAACTAAATATGAGGTACGCCATGATTTGTTAGGAAGTTTGTTCTGTAAGCCATTTCATCCTACAAAAATACTACAGAACAGTAAGAATATGATACGAAATAAGCCCTTCCAAAACCGACTTCTAACCAAAATCAAGGTGTAGTTTGTAGGACGCGTGTCTCATACACACATATTTATTGGGTTTAAGTAGACATGTGTATATTTTTTAATTTAGAAAACAATATATTACTAGTTTAAAATTGTTGGCCCTGCATGCCACGATGCCTTTCTTTAGAGCTTTGAAGCTTATTGTTTATATTGCACTTCAAGCCCCTGCCGAGTAAAATGGTTTGCTATTAAAACA
The DNA here is from genome assembly GCA_039000515.1 of Timema cristinae. Classification (NCBI taxonomy): domain Eukaryota; kingdom Metazoa; phylum Arthropoda; class Insecta; order Phasmatodea; family Timematidae; genus Timema; species Timema cristinae. Next base: position 19,880,927 of record JBCFYV010002255.1, on the reverse strand, counting down.
TTTTATTTATAAGAACAAAATACTATAGTACTAGTGTTCTTTTCATACACTAAACATTTTCATTGAATATATTTTTAATCTCAATTATTATTTAAGAAAAAAATACAATAAAAGTCTCAAGCTGTTCAGAAGAAGTAAAAGGTCCGCTGATGGGCCTTGTGCTTCCCTTATAGAGCCCCCACTTTTTAGACAAATATTATTATTATTATTATTATTATTATTATTATTATTATTATTATTAGCATCGCGTCTTACTACCCGTTCGGGTTATACGCACTTACGCTAATGTGTAATGGTAGGGTGATTGTGAGATGAAATGGAGGACCTACAGTTTAACGTGGAATCCAAACCACGGTGGAGACCTGGCATTCCTCACATTCATAGACAAATATTGTTTATTTTGACAGCTGAAAGATACTTACAGCGACCTTTTGCCAATGTTGGGCTAGTCCACCATTTATATATATATATATATATCTTCTAAGAGTGTCAACATTACCTACAGTAGCCCCATGGCTTCTTTGGTGCTGACTGACAGATCACAGCTGACAAATGACGGCTTTGTAAAGTTACCAGACCAAATTATGTATCCCTACGCCGAACCAAATGATCTGCAAAAATATGTTTTTAGCAGCTGTCACTTCTGACAGTCAAAATTTAGGTATATACCTAAATGTTTACTGTCGGAAGTCAGCTGTGACTGTCAGTCAGCACCAAAGAAGTCGTGGGCTTACTGTAAGACCTTAGTAGCTACTATCAATTTTCTCCACCAGGGGAAGATGGCGTGGAAGGGAGGGAGAAGTAAGAGTTGGTTGGTTCGAGTTGTGCGGTTGGGGGGAGGTTAGGAGGGAAAGGTTGGGGGAAGACTTACACATTTACGAGACGAGAATACCTTGCCGTAACACGCTACTTACAAACTTGTATTGAGCTTGATACATTTCATCATCGTAGAATTAAGTAAAGCTGGGTCAAATGAAAACTAGCCTTTCGGGTTTGGCTTTTGGCCTCAAAAAGGAGGCTCTAACACACGTCCCACGGAATAATTTTTTTATATTGTAGCTCGTTTCGGTGGTCTAATGTTTTGTGGTATCACTTTTGTAATAGATTGGGCTGTCATCGACGGGGAAATCGGGGTTCAAACCCCAGTTGTTTGTACTGAGGGTGTTTTTATTTCTGAATGGTTTTATACTCTCCCTCTACGCAAAAACGTTTAATTTTTTTCAAAATATACCATACTAATCCCTGCAACATTAATTATAATTTTAGAATACATTATAGTATTGCTCTGAGGCACTGTTAAAATAATTCTTGATGTTTGACAATATTAAAACAACAATGTAGAGCTTTTAAAAAGGGGTGGAGTAGATTAATAAATATATATTGAAATAATATAATAATTTACAGTTAAATTCGTAAATAATAAAATTGTCTGTATTAAAAAGAGGAATTAGTCAAAACTTGATTTAAAATATTTTTAAAGTTTAATTTATTAGAAAATACAGAACATTTAAGAAAATTTTAGTTATTTAAACAGTTATAAAAAATTACAATGATAAAAATATATTGATTAATTGGATAAAAAATCTACAGGCCTACCTTATCTATCATAATTGATACCTTTGATTTAAGGGTCATCTATAAATCGCGTAACGTCTTTTTCTTACTTTTACTACCTCCTCTGACTCACGTAAACCCAAGTAAACATTTAACCTCAAACCTGTGTTACGTAATTTTTCACATCAAAAGAGAATGTCATTATATCATAGGGAAGTTTTTGTGACATCAAAAAAGCGACTCAAATATAATTCTATTCAGGATCGTAAGTTTTATATATTTATATATACATATATATAATACATTATACATATGTATATATATACATTATACATATATATACATAAGTATGTTTATATATTATATATATATATATATATATATATATATATATATATGTACACATAAGTATGTTTACAAATGGTGCAAACATGAACAATAATAGTATTGTGTCGACGTTAGACATTAAGTATAAGATTTGTGCTACATAACACACAACACTGTGATGTAACCACCCTTCCACGAGGTAACACTATGTAGGCATATGACCTTTCTACTTTCCCCATCCTCACAACAGCGTTACGTGGCTTATGTACGACCCACTAAATTTTTATTCACATTGATAAGACTGTGCTCAGGCCGTGTTGTGACTGTGTCGTCTTGGATAGTTTCAAAAGTGATTTCCCAAGGTTACGGTCCAGCACGATACGTACACAGTCCCAACACGGTCCTATCAGTGTGAATAGTAGCAACACGACAGTCCCAACACGGTCCTATCAGTGTGAATGGTAGCAACACGACAGTCCCAACACGGTCCTATCAGTGTGAATGGTAGCAACACGACAGTCCCAACACGGTCCTATCAGTGTGAATGGTAGCAACACGACAGTCCCAACACGGTCCTATCAGTGTGAATGGTAGCAACACGACAGTCCCAACACGGTCCTATCAGTGTGAATGGTAGCAACACGACAGTCCCAACACGGTCCTATCAGTGTGAATGGTAGCGACACGACACAGTCTCAGCACAGTCCTATCAGTGTGAATGGTAGCGACACGACACAGTCCCAACACAGTCCTATCAGTGTGAATAGTAGTGACATGACAGTCCCAGCACAGTCCTATCAGTGTGAATGGTAGCAACACGACAGTCCCAACACAGTCCTATCAGTGTGAATGGTAGCAACACGACAGTCCCAACACAGTCCTATCAGTGTGAATGGTAGCAACACGACAGTCCCAACACAGTCCTATCAGTGTGAATGGTAGCAACACGACAGTCCCAACACAGTCCTATCAGTGTGAATAGTAGTGACATGACAGTCCCAACACAGTCCTATCAGTGTGAATGGTAGCAACACGACAGTCCCAACACGGTCCTATCAGTGTGAATAGTAGTGACATGACAGTCCCAACACAGTCCTATCAGTGTGAATAGTAGTGACACGACAGTCCCAACACAGTCCTATCAGTGTGAATGGTAGCGACACGACACAGTCCCAGCACAGTCCTATCAGTGTGAATGGTAGCAACACGACAGTCCCAACACAGTCCTATCAGTGTGAATAGTAGTGACACGACAGTCCCAGCACAGTCCTATCAGTGTGAATAGTAGTGACATGACAGTCCCAACACAGTCCTATCAGTGTGAATGGTAGCAACACGACAGTCCCAACACAGTCCTATCAGTGTGAATGGTAGCAACACGACAGTCCCAACACAGTCCTATCAGTGTGAATAGTAGTGACACGACAGTCCCAGCACAGTCCTATCAGTGTGAATGGTAGCAACACGACAGTCCCAACACAGTCCTATCAGTGTGAATGGTAGCAACACGACAGTCCCAACACAGTCCTATCAGTGTGAATAGTAGTGACATGACAGTCCCAACACAGTCCTATCAGTGTGAATGGTAGCAACACGACAGTCCCAACACAGTCCTATCAGTGTGAATGGTAGCAACACGACAGTCCCAACACAGTCCTATCAGTGTGAATGGTAGCAACATGACAGTCCCAACACGGTCCTATCAGTGTGAATAGTAGTGACATGACAGTCCCAGCACAGTCCTATCAGTGTGAATGGTAGCAACACGACAGTCCCAACACAGTCCTATCAGTGTGAATAGTAGTGACATGACAGTCCCAGCACAGTCCTATCAGTGTGAATGGTAGCAACACGACAGTCCCAACACAGTCCTATCAGTGTGAATAGTAGTGACACGACAGTCCCAGCACAGTCCTATCAGTGTGAATAGTAGCGACATGACAGTCCCAACACAGTCCTATCAGTGTGAATAGTAGTGACACGACAGTCCCAACACAGTCCTATCAGTGTGAATGGTAGCAACATGACAGTCCCAACACAGTCCTATCAGTGTGAATGGTAGCAACACGACAGTCCCAACACGGTCCTATCAGTGTGAATAGTAGTGACATGACAGTCCCAACACAGTCCTATCAGTGTGAATGGTAGCAACACGACAGTCCCAACACAGTCCTATCAGTGTGAATAGTAGTGACATGACAGTCCCAACACAGTCCTATCAGTGTGAATGGTAGCAACACGACAGTCCCAACACGGTCCTATCAGTGTGAATAGTAGTGACATGACAGTCCCAGCACAGTCCTATCAGTGTGAATGGTAGCAACACGACAGTCCCAACACAGTCCTATCAGTGTGAATAGTAGTGACACGACAGTCCCAGCACAGTCCTATCAGTGTGAATGGTAGCAACACGACAGTCCCAACACAGTCCTATCAGTGTGAATAGTAGTGACACGACAGTCCCAACACAGTCCTATCAGTGTGAATAGTAGCGACACGACACAGTCCCAGCACAGTCCTATCAGTGTGAATGGTAGCAACACGACAGTCCCAACACAGTCCTATCAGTGTGAATAGTAGTAACATGACAGTCCCAACACAGTCCTATCAGTGTGAATGGTAGCAACACGACAGTCCCAACACGGTCCTATCAGTGTGAATAGTAGCGACATGACAGTCCCAACATAGTCCTATCAGTGTGAATCAAACTTTAGAGTATCGTCTATAAAAAAATTATTGTAACTTGTTTTAGTATATTCTGAAAATTGAAAAAAATGACAACTGAACACGGGAATTGAACCCGGGATCTTTGGCGTCAGGTTAGATTCCTGTGTCCAGGTGTTATTTTGCAATTTTCAGAATATTATATCTAAATGCGAGTAAATCCTCAATAAAACAAATATAATAGCGTTGGCTGTTTGATTCTTAAAGTTATCATAAACACAAATATAAGTTACTCAAAAAAGTAGATTTTTTATTATTATTTAGCATCGCATCTTACTACCCGTTCTAATTATACGCTAATGCACAATTTATGCTAATGTTTTAGAGGTGAAGAAAGTTATACTTATAGTAAGTGTACCCTCATTTACGTGGAGGGAGACTGGAAAACCATTATGTGAAAAACCACCCTCAGTACATCCAACTGAGATTCAACCCTCAATCTTCCCGTCATCTTCAGTCAAGTCTATTGCGAGAATAGCTCCTTAAACCATGCGTCCACCGAAGCGGGTATAAGTTTGTTATAATAGTGTTACTATACTGTCATTCTATTTTTATAAATTTATATTATAAACTATGACCATCTTTGTAGTCAGAATTCCTGGCTACAGATCCAAATGTCCAGGGTTCGATTCACGGTGCTTCCAGAACCTCTTTGTGGAACATTGGGTTTGTAACGAGGTTAATAACATCCTTGTGAGGACAATCGAGGAGCTAGCTACTTTAATAAGTAGATAGCGGCTTCGGTCTAGAAAACAGAAATTAACGGCTGCAAGGTTCATTGTTCTGACCACATGACACCCTCTATCCGCAAATGTTAGCACTATCATCGCTAATGGTGGCGGCCGTTCTGTTGGTATAGCTCAATCGTGGGTTCAAGCCATGGAGTTTTTTTTAATATATAATATATGATAAAACAGTCGACACCACATGTTTATAAAATGTGTATTATTAAATTGCCCCACATTTTCTTCGACGTGATTACCAAAAAATAGACGCGAATCATACTAAAAATATTTACGAATGAACTATGACACTTTTAAAAATGTGGTCACCAAAGCTACTTAATTAAGTAAAAAAAAACAAAAAAAAACACTTATTCTCTAGGAGGAGTGTAGAGTTTCTGTCTTCGTATTGGACAGTTGTCTTTTTAACCGCTCTGCATATAATGTGTAGTATTATATTAAATGTTCAGATTTCATCTTTTTCTTTTATAAAACCCTAAGTATGTTCTATAAGGTAAATCTTTTATTATAATATATTTGATGGATCATTAAAGCTGGCAAGTATTTATTTTATCAAATAACTTTAACAAAACAAATGTAATAATGTAATATCAGCCTAGGACAATCGCTAAACATTACTGCTTCTAGGTCACATAGTAATATCATACAAAACACTTTAAATATAAGGTAGCGTGGCCGAGCGGTCTTAGGCGCTGGTTTTAGGCACCAGTCCGAAAGGGCGTGGGTTCGAATCCCACCGCTGCCAATTTTTGATCTCTGCTCTCTTGGTAAAGTTAACTATTATTATTAGCACCACGTCTTACTACCCGTTCGGGTTATACGCATAAAGTTAACTCTTTTAAGTAAATATTAAAAGGTCCAGTCAGTTATTCGAGTTTATATATTTAACGTTACCTATGGGACCGGCTAATGTTTGTGACTGAGACTGTACTTCCTTTTTTTTTTGCTCGCTTCAAAGTAGTAGTTCTACCAGGTAGCGCGTGCAAAAAGTTCAACTTAATGTAATTTATGTTGGGGTCGCTGAGATAACGATGGAAAATAAAAAGCACCAAATAATTCATTGCTCTTGTTCAAGTTCTTGCGAATGAGGAAGAGTAAATTTAAGGAAAAGGTTCCTTTCTAAAATATTATGTTGACCACGACTCGAAATATCAGATAAAACCAAAATGTTTAGATAATTTAAAAAAAACTGAAAGGTATGTGAAAATACCTTTCCCGGTAAATTGGTGGGTTTTTTGCTCTCACTCATAGAAATTCTCGTGTATTGATGTGATCAGTCGGTTCAGAAAGTGCACGTTAAATACCTCAAGTAAATAAATAAAATGTATCTTTAGGAGTGGATTATATATAATAAAGTATATCATTTTTAATAACGTGGAGGTAACATAAAGTTGTTCTTACATTCACTAAACGTTATTAATCTTATATTCCATATAAATCTCGTTGTTTTAGTATCTTAATAATTTGAAATAGTTTGAGTGGAGTGATAAATAAATGCATTCAATAAGAACATATCTATTCATGGTTTAGGTGACCTGGTGGTCTAGGGGTAAGGTGTCAGACTTCTTTGCTGGCGGCCGGGGTTCAATCCTTGGTCCCGGCACAGATTTATCTGATTCCCAAACCCTTCCTTCACCTCTGATAAGACATCTTGTGAATGTGGGGAATGCCAGGCCTCCACCGTAGTTCGGATTCCACGTTAAACTGTAGGTCCTTCATTTCATCTCACAAACACCCTACCATTACACATTAGCGTAAGTGCGTATAACCCGAACGGGTAGTAAGACGCGGTGCTAATAATAATAATATTCATGGTTCACGATCATTTCCTCTTAATAAATTTGTCATCCCTTAAAGTAAGTGCAATAAAAACCAGTACCAACCCTTAGGGAGCGGTCAAACCCCCTTGAACTGTTAAAGTTGAGGGGTTGGAGGTCAGAAGTTTGTTTAAGGTGGTGAGATTAATTCTAGAATAATAAGAAAATGGCGAGCTTCACCAAACTTTTGTTTCTGCCTCAGATGAATTAATATTCCGGAGCAAAAAGATATGGGACGTAACCCTTTTTTTTATCATATTAAATTGAGATCTTAAGATTGGAGTGTTAGGGACTGCAGGAGAGGGCAGTGTTTTTGCAGTTTTGATATATAAAAAAAACCTTTTTTTTGTCAAAAGAAATCAAATTATGCTTCATCTCAAATATAAAGTTTAGTTTTCTTCACATTGTGACCTTAACGTTTTGAAAACAATTATCTTAATTACTATGTTAAAAAATATGATATTTGAGAAAGACTTAAATCATAATTAAAACAACTATATATATATATATATATACAGTGTAGTATATGTAGTGTATATGTGTTATATATATTATATATATATATATATATATATATATATATATATATATATAAATGTATTAAGAATAAATTACTACATATAAAATTTAAAAATAATTAATATTTTCAAAATGAAATTTAATTTTTGAGTTTTTGCATGAATCGTTTTGATCATTTAATTAATTATATTTCTAATATAGTAAATTCTACCACCCCTCTCCCCTCAAATTTGTAAGTTAATCCTGACTTGATTACTGATTTATCTCATTGTTGCTCTATAAAAGCATCAATGACCAGCTGACGGTAATACCAAAACTCCCAGAATGCTCTGCTAGCAACTGTCTCCAGTCAAGTTTAGTCTCAGGGAAAAGCGTGCAATAATCCCCCCCCCTCCCCCCTTGTCATAAATTTTTAGCTAGAAAACTTATTTCTCCTCCAGCTTTCAAAAAGTACTGAAAGATCTTGAAAAATAGGACAGTATATTTCCAACTTTCTTTCCTTTTGTTAGGAATCCTTTGAGGGGTCTGAATACAAGAACTGTTTTTCATCTTTTAAGATTTTAGAGGGAATTAATGGAAGCTGACGGCAAACAAAAGATACATCTGGCGGGATAAAAGATGAACAAACAAAAAACAGATTACAATTTATTTTTTAAGTTTAATATGTATCTTTACTATCTAACTTTAGACATTTACTATATTATTATTATTATTATTATTATTATTATTATTATTATTATTATTATTATTATTATTATTATTATTATTAGCACCGCGTCTTACTACCCGTTAGGGTTATACGCACTTACGCTAATGTGTAATGGTAGGGTGATTGTGAGATGAAATGAAGGACCTACAGTTTAACGTAGAATCCGAACCACGGTGGAGGCCTGGCATTCCCACATTCACAAGATGTCTTGTCAGAGGTGAAGGAAGGGTTTGGTAATCAGATAAATCTTTGCCAGGACCGAGGATTGAACCCCGGACGCCAGCATAGAAGTCTGACACCTTACCCCTAGACCACCAGGTCACCTATTATTAGTATTAATCAAATAACTTTTCCGATGGATAATTAATATATATCATGTATATCTATGAGTATAATTAAACAACGAAATTGTTTCTTAAGTAATATTTAAGTTTTCGACAATATAGCCCAGTATATGTATAATACATACAGGGCTTTATATACATAAGGTGTTTGGAAACTCATAGCCCAAACTGCACACATGACTTGTTTGAATCAAGAGTAATACAAAATAAATATACACTTACATCCGGAAAACTACACTAATACCATTAAATTGTGTTCAAAGTGTCGGCGTATGCCACCGGGAGAGTAAAGCTGTTTAAGCATGCGTGTACAACAAGTTGCATAGGAGCTAGGTGCGTGGCACTACACACCTTGACCTCTTGGAGCAGGGCAGCAGAACATACTACAATTAATAGTAGACAATACACAAGTCCATCTATAAATGCGAATACGTTCTAAGGGTCATCATTAACGGTCATACATCAAGGAAAGTGCTTGCCATTATATGCAACTTGTTGTACGCGCATGCTTGAACAACTTTGCTCTCCTTGCGTTTTAAGCTGAAACATTGAACACAATTTAATGGTATAAGCATTGTTTTCCGGTTGTAAATTTACAGGGATTTTGTATTACTTTTGATTCAATCAAGCTATATGTGCAATTTGGTATATGAGTCTACGGGGTGTGTTTGTGTGTGTATAATATATATATATATATATATATATATATATATATATATATACGAGTATGATTATTCATATCTCTAGGCAAATAATTATAAAGGCTGTAGGGGGTTAGATGACAAATATTTCCACGTAATGAACTTGGGATCGGCGACGACAAATGGCGACACTATGAGACGTCAAAGTTGACGCTGTATGCACCTGGAAGTTAGGCAACTCGTCAATCTTAAGCACATAGCAAGTGGGGTGTGGTGTAAGTTATGACTAGTAGCAGGTTAGAACATTTATCTGTTTGAATATCTTTATATTCGTACAGATGTTCTGCTGCCAGTGCGTTGTCTACAGTTGCACCGTACACACAACGTATGTCTACACTAGCCCCATGGCTTCTTTGGTGCTGACTGACAGCTGACAGCTCTGAAAAGTTACTAGACCAAATTATATATCCCTACCGAACCATATGATCTGCAAAAATATGTGTTTAGCAGCTGTCACTTCTGACGGTCAAATTTTAGGTATATATCTAAATGTTGACTGTCAGAAGTCAGTTGTGAGCTGTCAGTCAGCACTAAAGAAGACGTGGGCTTACTGTACCATTACAGGTATAACGTGTAATGATGTCCCTCCGTGTTGACAGCCAACAGTGCACTGAAGCTCTGCTCATTGTTGCCAACGATCATATTAGTATAGTAGTTAGTTTAGTACCAGAAACTCACTGGATTGGCACTAAACGTTAAATTAAAAAATCGTCAGATTTGTCGCCAAACAAAAAAATACATAAATTAATATGAATTGAAAGTAAGATATATCAATGGACTAAGGTGATCCCCGGATCCGGAACAATGTCATTGTGATTTGTGAATGACACATAGATAGCATAGAGCTATTCTGTAGACCAAAGAAATTCATTATACGTTCTTGCCGTACGGTAGTATAAAAATCAAAACTATACAGCATTAGAATTAAAAATAGCTAACATGTGGTCGACATAAAATTAAGGAAAGTCGCCAGTCGCCAGATTAGTCGCTAGGCGTTAAAAATGAAAATTAGTCGTGTTAGACCCGTAAAAGTCGCTAGCTTTAGTGACAGAAGTCGCTAAATTGGCAACACTGGCTCAGGGAGGGAGTGGTAGGGATGCCTGTGTTTTTTGCGTGGCTCGCTGTCTACTCCCCATATGCGAATAGCATCAACTTTGACGTCTCATAAATCACCATTTGGCGTCGCCATTACGTGATAATACTTGGATTGTCATCTCCTACAACCTGTATGATTTGTTACCTGGGTAACTTAATAACCCTATATAAAAATATTGCTTCAATATCAGCGATCACACGGTTCAAGGCACTATTCTCAAAATAATTTGACTTGCCTCTGATAGGAAGGCTGTAATTTGAATCTCGTGTAGGTGCACTGAGGAAAGTGGAGGGATAATATTCCAAATGGGATTTATTACTATGGTTTTCCATCTCTTTTCCACGCTAATGCCAGTGCTACACCTTTAAGCTATTCCCTCCACCCTTATCACTTGGTTAAAGGCGTTAACATTCGTCGAGTTGACACTACAAACCAAGAGTGTAATTAAGACCCGCCTCGGTGGCGTAGTTGGCTAACGCGCTTGTCGTGTTGAGATCAAGGTTCGAATCTCGGTCGGGTGAACTGGGGGTGGTTTTTCCCTAAATGGTTTTCCACTCTCCCTCCACGCAATTGCGGGCTCACTTCCTCTAATTCAACCTTCCCAATTCCTAATCCATTAACGTAATTAGTACTTAAGCGTATAACCCGAATGGGTAGTAAGACGCGGTGCTAAATAATAAGTGTAATTAAGGCAGTGTGAAAGTAAACTCGAGTTAAGGTCCTTGGTTTATCAGCTTTTTTTAAGACAAAAGTTGACCTCGTGGTATTAGGCTAAAGTGCTGCCTCAGGACACGAGGCTCGTGGGTTCAAACCTAGCCAGGATTGACGAATTTTCCTCGAGCGATAAGAATCAGTAGCACAACTTCCTTTGGAGGGGAAATAAAGACTTCAGTCCCATGTCGATTGTGGCATTTAAAAAAAAAAACTGGAAGGTTTTTGAAAATACCTTTCCTGGCACTATTGGTAGGTCTAGGGATGTGAAAATATTATCGATACTTAACTCATATTGATATTATATTTCGATACTAGTATTTTTACTCGATACTTTTACTGATATTAGTACTCACACTCGGTATCGGATAGGTATCAAAAGAAACACATTTTTTTGCTATCTTCACTCATGGCCCATGCTGAGATTTAATATTTACGAGAGTGGAATGTGGAGGAAGAACAATTGACACTATTTTTCAATCCTCGCTCGTTTTATGTATGACAAGCAAGAAGATACTCTAACTGGTACGCTAACCCCTTTTATAATTTCCATTATACAATACTATCTATCATACATTTCAAGTTCACATAACATAGACGCGATAGACCTAACTATACTATAATATGGTTAAATCATTATAGTTTTCATTGTTTAAATAAAATACTATTATTAATTATTATGCAAAAGTTGAAATTATTACTTGATAAAAAAAATCCAGATTAAAATTTCGATACCGATACTTACTGTTATTAATACTTTTCTTTCGATACCAGTATGGTATCGATATTTTTCTTCCGATACTTTAAATGATTACAGTATCGATACCACATCCCTAGGTAGGCCCTTTTGTTTTAGCTCATAGAAATTCTCATATACTGATCTGATCAATTTGTTCAGAAAGTGCACGTTAAATACCCAAATAAAAAATAAATAAAAAGTTACGACCTCTTCCCCCCCCCCCCCAACAATATTAATTATTGCTTCAGTAGATATATTTGGTTTAATTTTTTTACAAACAATAATCCCAACAGTTTGTGAATGAATATACCTAAAAATTCCCTCCTTCTTAATTGTTCCCTTTAAATTAGCTGTTGTTATAAGCTACGCACGACCCTTTGAACGCATTAATACGTGGGTTTAAAGAAAAAAAGAGAATGAGCTCAGTTGGGGATCAAAACTCCACCCTTTTGAAAATATTGACAGGCGTGATAATGATTCCACACCACAAAAATTTCGCTAAAGATTCCCTACAACAAAGAGCTTGATTCTATATTTGAGAGGGTGGTATAGACCTGTTCAACGGTTCTTGTGACGGTGACCTAGATATACTTTCAACAGTGATCAATATACCCCTCCCATGTATAGTCCTGGCTGCAACCAGCAACAACCAGAAGAGGGGTACGTACCGTACGTCTTCGGTAAGAACTGGGTCTGCTGTATCGACCCGAAACAACCGGCACACACGTGAATTGCAGGGGTGGTTATTTCGACAGGATGGGATGAGTATGATTGAAAGGGTGGAAGGGGGGGGGGGAGGAAACACGAACCGATCTTTTAGGTACCATCACAAACACGGAACGAGATAGAAACAATCGTAACCGATTTATCAATGGGAGCTAACTTGAAACGTGATCATCAGACTTTGGATTTTTTTTGTATCACTTCACTATACTATAAAGACACATGGCTGACTCACTCACTCACTGACTGACATTAATGTTTACCCACTTCCAGATGAGCTAAAAACTTGAAATTTGGTAAACTTATAGCTTCTAGCCTGTAACCGACGGGAAAATTCCAAAAAATTAAAAAAATTTTTTTAACCCCCGAAAGAAATTCAAAATTGCGGAGCAACTTTAAAATCGGAGCGGACCTTTCTTTGGGGTCTCTTGTGGCTAAATGGTAAGACCTATAAAAGAAACGGGTTGCTACCAGATGTAGTTTTTTTTTAATTTTAGGTAAATTTTGCACATTTTCCAAATATTTTTAAAATTTTCTGACACACTTATGAGACAGCTAGATTCATAAAATTGTAAAAATAAATCAACGTTCAAAACAATGCTGGAATTACATTAGTGTACACTCATTGGGGGTTTAGGGGTGGAGCCCACAACGAACAAAGCTAGTGTATCGTATATGACCTCCTGAAAACCAAAAAGTTGTCTTAACAATGCCGTCTGTCTGTCTAAAACTATTTTACTGATTGGGCTAAATCTTGGTGTTGGAGGTTTTTATAAGGTCCCCTCCAAGATGTTTTTCGGAAATAGATTTCTAACCCTAAATTTAGGAGTAGTTTACTGAAAGGTAGAAAGAGAAAAAATCGATTCTATAGAAATTCGCTTTAACAATTTTGGTTAAACTTTATATTTAGATACTGTGTGACATTATAAACAAAATGGCAGTTATCATTTTCTTATGAAAATTATTTTGAGAGTACTTTACTTGATGGAAATTTTCCAATTTTCATAATTTCTCCGGAACGATTTGAAATGCGAAGTAATTTATCATTGTAAAGTTGTAGTAAAAATCTTTTTATTTAAAATATATTTTTATAAAACCAGTAATTTCTTAGCTAAAAGGATATATATATATATAAAATAATACAATTTTTAATTCAGGTATTTAAAAGTGAATTTGTTTATTATGCTCTTTGGTTGGACAAAGATGATTCTCTTTTCTCAATTTTTCTGTAACATAGTTCCTAGTCATTAAAACCATAGCACAAGTAAGTAACAGTGTATATTATTTCATTTATGATCGTTTGTATAGTTTTTTCTGCAACATGTTTAGACGTATTATTTCATTTCACAAATCTTGCGAGTGTTTAGGAAATATTTATTTTAAGATAAAAGCGGTTGAAAGTCAGTGCGGTGCACAGAACCATTTATTTTACTACCGCATATTACTACCCATTCGGGTTATGCGTTTATGTACTAAATATGATCAAGTGTTAAGGATGAGAAAGGTTGAATTTTGAAGGAAGTGTACCCATATTTACGTGTAGGGCAAGTGGAAAATCATTTAGGAAAAATCACCTCAAATACAGACAACCTGGATTCGAACACCAATCTCTCCATCGTCAACAGTTCAGTTTATTACTATAGAGACGCTTATAGATCATCATAACACTGAGCTGGAAACATCTTCTAGTTGAGTAAATGTTTTTATTGGTAATTTAATACTTTTTTTTATTTTTAAGTAATATTTTCTTGGTTTGCGTAAATTTTTTATTCACTTTTAAGCATATTATATAAAGCTAGCTCCTTTCCACGTTTGCTCGCAAACAGTCGGGTTAGTTAACTTTTTTTTCTTCCAGAGAGTCAACTTAACTATACCAAAAAACCCCATTTCAGTCAGGTTTGGGGAAAGGAAATGTTTTATATTTCGACTACGCCACATATATTAACGACTACCTGTAGTAAAGATCCAAAATAAATACTTTACATGTTTGCATTCCTTCTGTCAAGATTGTCTCTCTTTCATGGATATATTGTTGCTATGAACATCAAAAGAAATAGTTTAAATTCCTCATCTAAGAGATAATAATTAAATACATCTAATTTACACGCAACTAGAAAATAACTGGAAAAATACCTAAATTTAAGACGCAAATTCAAGCACGCTAACAGTCGCTCTCTTGCGTGGAGGTATTTTTGCAATGAATTCTAGAAGAAATATTTAATTTTTTTTAGTCCTTTATAATGATTTTGACTCCCTCTGACCTTCAATCACCCTACTGAACCAACAACGCTTTCTAGTGGTGAGATAAAATTAATTAATTAATATTATCACCGCGTCTTACTACCGTTCGGGTTATACGCTTTAAGTACTAATTACGTTAATGGATTAGGAATTGGAAGGTTGAATTAGAGGAAGTGAACCCGCATTTGCGTGGAGGGAGAGTGGAAAACCATTTAGGAAAAACCACCCCCAGTTCACCCGACCGGATTCGAACCTCGATCTCCCCGTCCTCGGTAGTATAGCTCAACACGACAAGCGCGTTAGCCAACTACGCCACTGAGGCGGGTTTGGTGAGATATAGAATCAATGTTTAAATTTCAGATGAAGGATAGACATAAGTTTATTTTCTAGAGTGATCTTAGAGTATATGCAAGTACATTTGAATAGATGAATCATTAAGTTAAAATGTAGCTGGAGAAAGGCAAAAAGCTATATTTTTTACCCAAAAAAAGTTGATAAAAAAGAGAATTTTCCTTGAGAGTAGCAGACTCCACCTCTCGGTGTGACCTAAATATGCAAGTTACACAGTGCACGGATCTCCCCTGCAGTGTAATTGGGGAGTCATGAATCACCGTGGGGGAGGGGGAGGGGGGGAGGTAAGCACGGAGGCCAGTTCTCCAACACCAGATGCTAATAAAGTCCTTACTCCCTTTCAAGAGCTCTTGGAACATTCTGTAGGGATGTGAAAAAAAATCTGGAGAAGAAATAACCCGTCATTGAAATGAAATCCTTGATAAATATTATAAATAGTCGAAAAAAGAAGATTGGAGTAAATTAATGGTTTATTAAAATAATATATATCTGTGCTCCATGTTTAACTAACCGCCAAGGACAGCCACATATTTACACAAATGAAGATAGGGAGGAAGAAGATAGAATTTACCCGCCTCGGTGGCGTAGTTGGCTAACGCGCTTGTCGTGTTAGCTCGACTGCTGAGGACGGGGAGATCGAGGTTCGAATCTCATTCGGGTGAACTGGGGGGGGGGGGTTCCTAAATGGTTTTACACTCTCCCTAACGCAAATGCGGGTTCACTTCCTCTAATTCAACCTTCCCAATTACTAATCCATTAACGTAATTATTACTTAAAGCGTATAACCCGAACGGGTAGTAAGACGCGGTGCTAAATAATAATAATAATAAAAAAAATATTTATGTGAAATTATTTCCGTTTCTACTATTTCTCGCATAGGTGGTCGAGGGACTAAGGCGTTGTGCTGGTTTGCCGTTGGTGATTATAAAAGGAGTACTATCCTTTTGGTTTTCCACAAATAGGCTTAACAACAAATTTCTTAACTATTTAATCTAAGAACCAAAGAGGAAAAGACTTTCTAAAATATTGGATTCGCCTTTGAGTATTTTTGTAATTGTAAATTTTTTGTCACATAAAGCTTAAAGCTTTCATTAAAAAAAAAACTTACGTTGAAAATCTCTTTGGTAGAATTCGGAGATTATTGTCAAAAGAAATCGTATTCCGTTTTATATATAGACCTAGATGAAAATATGCCGATATACATACAAATAATGTGTAAAAAATTTAAACATGTAAACAAACTTGCCTACATTCATCCCTCGTCGTTTGTTAGTCAGTCTTTTGTCTTTCCACGCATTTGAATCCACAGCGAGATTCTGATCGCTATCATTTATCTATCTGCCATTCCCTCGTTATTTAATTTGTTGTCTTGCACGCCTTATTGTTTATTCTGTTTTATAAGACAAACTTATAAACTAAAAAGGACAGAGAGAGAGAGAGAGATGTATGAGTCAAATTACGTCAAACGTTTTGTTGCCAGGCTTAATGTTTAACGAAAGTCTCCAGGGAATGTAGAGCTAAAACATCTTCGGAATGAGATTTTGTTTTGTTTTTGCAAGTAAAATATGTATTGCTAAATCCTATAAAAGGTTTTCTTTCTATACACTACTACTACTACTACTACTACTACTACTACTACTACTACTACTATTAAGCGACCTTGGCCGATTTATTTTAAGAAGGAAATCATCCAAGGAGATGGTTGAGGGTTGCAAAAAGCTCTCGCGACAGCCATTGTAAAAACACTAGCGATAACACCAGCAAACGGAGGGGACGTGTGTTGTTGATATTATTATTATTATTATTATTATTATTATTATTATTATTATATTATTATTATATACACGCGTCTACTACCCGTTCGGGTTATACGCACTTACGCTAATTTGTAATGGTAGGGTGATTGTGAGATGAAATGAAGGACCTACAGTTTAACGTGGAATCCGAACCACGGTGGAGGCCTGGCATTCCCCACATTCACAAGATATCTTGTCAGAGGGAAGGAAGGGTTTGGAAATCAGATAAATCTGTGCCGGGACCGAGGATTGAGCCCCGGCCGCCAGCACAGAAGTCTGACACCTTACCCCTAGACCACCAGGTCACCTACAGGCGGGGGGGGGGGGGTGGAGGGGGCGTGTGTTAAACCCTTGAGCAGTTAGATAATTGGAAATGAACTAGTAGCTCCAACTCAACTTCTACTCTTTATATTAATTATAACCTGCCTCGGTGGCGTAGTTGGCTAACGCGCTAGTCATATTGAGCTCGATTGCCGAGGATGGGGATATTGAGGTTTGAATCTCGGTCGGGTGAATTATTTTCCACCCTCCCTCAACGCAAATGCGGGTTCACTTCCTCTAAATTCAACCTTCCCATTCCCTAATCCATTAGAATAATTAGTACTTAAGCGTATAACCCGAACGGGTAGTAAGACGCGGTGCTAAATAACAATATATAAATTATTCATAGCCAACCAAAATGTGCACTAATTAAATCCTAAACGTTAATTTGTGATGCTTTAATTCAGGTAATCTTTAATTTAAATTAAACCCAGTCTAATCGTTGGTAGGGAAAGTGTAACTACCTGGCGCCCGAACATAATCATATTTTAAATCTAGCCCGGAGATATATAAATGACGTACGTGAATTCAGGACGATCAGACCTATACTAAACCTGTCAGGATCCGAACCAAGGACTCAGAGATGGATACGACTACCTGCCGTTAGAGTGTATATGAAGTTAAAAACCTGTGAAAACACGAAATATAACTCTTGTTGTGAGATATGTTTTGATTCCTTTTAAAAGTTATTTATTCTTACTCAATCATATACAGAACAACACAAAAATATTAATACATTCACAATAAACAAACCCCTTTAGGGTTCGCGAAATTTCCTCTTCTGGGAACCAAAAAACATACTGCCCCTCCCCATCCCACCCCGTTCACAGCCCATCTTTATCGCGTGCCGGTAACTTTGGATGGGTGGCCTCACCCCCACTATTCCTTGCCTCTCATTGGTAGAGGGGTGGTTGCTAAGCCCCCTTGGTTCGAATCCTGGGTTACCTTCAGACGGCCACGAATGGGTTCACAACGCCGTCCCTGATACCCGCGTTGAGGGTGAGCCGGAGTGCAATAAAGACCGATGCCGATCTGGTCGTTGCTATTTAGTGCCCTTTTGAATTATTATTATTATTAGCACCGCGTCTTACTACCCGTTCGGGATATACGCACTTACACTAATGTGTAATGGTAAGGTGATTGTGAGATGAAATGGAGGACCTACAGTTTAACGTGGGATCCGAACCACGGTGGAGGCTTGGCACTCAACACATTCACAAGTTGTGATTAATACACGTTTGTCAGAGATGAAAGAAGGGTTGGGTAATAAGATAAATCCGTGCCGGGACCGAGGATTGAAACCCGGACCTAGCACAAAAGTCTGACACCTTACCCCTAGACCACCAAGTCACCACCCTTTTGAAATAAAACCTTTCCATCAACCAGTGGGTATGCATGTAACCCATTCTGCCTATACACCTCTTTAGCTACACCAGTGGCTTAGGAATGAAGAAGGTAAAGTTTAGAGGAAGTGTATCAGCAATTTCTTGCGAATGAGCGAAAAAAACTCTAAGGAATTCGTCTTGAATTTGAGTCTCAACTGGTTCCACATATGTGCACTTTCAAGGTAGCGTGGCCGAGTGGTCTAAGGCGCTGGTTTTAGGCACCAGTCCGCAAGGGCGTGGGTTCGAATCCCACCGCTGCCAGAATTTTAAATTAATATAAGTGATATTTTTTCTTACCAGCGCGTCTTTCTTAATGCTCAGGTTATACGTATATATTATTATTTTAATGTTTTATGGATGAGGGAGAAATCACATTTTAGAGGTAATAAACCCGCATTCGCGTGAAGGATACTGTAAAACCGTTTAGAAAAATAACATACTCAGAAGAACCAACCAGAATTCGAGCCCTGATCTCGCCGTCATCAGCAGGCCAGTCTAATACGAGAGTGACACCTTAGAACATTTGGACACTGAAATAGGTACGTGATAGATGAATGTGTAATTGATTCTAAACGGCATGGTTTTAGAATCCTTTTATCGAAAATCATAGATTTAGGTAAATCTACCCTTGACTGTTAGAAAATGTGGATCTATTTTGCAAAACAATGTTTGATATTCTAAAGTGTAGAGTGTAGACATTAGCTACACTGGTGGACAAAGCCTTCACTTTCAGTTTGTCTATTTTCCCGGTGATGAGAAGGTTGAGTTTTAATCCTAGTTAGGCACGCTAAGTTGTTTGTCTATTGATTGGTCCCCCAAACAAATGCGTGTACTCTTCCTATAAATTCTAACTTCCGTGGTTTACTACCTGGCCGGGTTATCCGTTTGATTTCACTCATGAGATAAGGATGAGTAGGATAGATTGAGAGAAAATTTAACCATATTCGCCTGGAGGGAGGAAGAGAAACATTTTATCATCGAATGAGATTCAAACCTTGACCTTCCCATAACTAAAAACAGACTAGACCGAGACAGATGTATTTCCCCACGTGCCATAGATGAAGGTATTTAAACAAAATATATTCTGTGGGGTTTTAGACAGGGAGAGATGGTGATGGACTAATTTATAGCACCACCACCCAAAAAAATCCACTCATGTCATGTCTTCTAGTAGAGACGTTTTTTCTGATGGAAGTGTCACGCCTTTTCAGTTGTGGTAAAACACTGTTGGTGCCCGAATATATGTTTTGATTATTCCAGAATGGTAGCTCAAACGGGAGCATGTTGTTTGTGCCATTTTGATAGCGTCCTTTCAAAAAACGTGGGTTTGCGTCCACCTAAAATAAACCGTGTTCGCGCACGACGGCGAGTCAAAGCCTTGATACTAGCAAGTAATTAAGATGGCGTATAGGCTTGGCGTTTAATTTTTGGTCGGTCATGTTACAGAACTATTAATATGAAGGAATGTTGGTAGGCTAGGTTAGGTTATGTTAGGTTATGTAAGGTTAGGCTAGGTTAGGTTAGTCGTTGACCTGATATCTCTCTTCTTCCGGGAGGGGAGGGGGGAAATAAAACAAAAATTAAATGTGTTTGAAAGGAAATAACATAAACCAGTTTTTTAAATACAAATATTTACTTTACTTAGAACAATAAGTATATAAATATACAGTGAGTGCAAACATATTGTTATTTTCCCTCAGGGCGTAAACACACACGGGCGCAACCAACACGTAGCCGTTCAAATACAGATTATAGTTTATCCAGATTTGAAGGGGAGGTAACTGACAACTTGCTAAAGCTACCAGACCTACTCTTTATATATCCATCCGCCAAGCCATATGATCTGCAAATCCATATGTTGAGCTGCTGTCAAATTTGGCAATAAAAACCTTCACAACAAAAGTTTTTGCTTTTAATTATCTTTTAAGAGTTTTTGCATTATTTAAATATTAATTTATGAAAATAACCATTTAGATGTTTATGTTTTTTTGTGTGGTGGGGCTCTCTGTGATTCACTTAAAAATTATTTACAGACAATAGCTTATAAATGGCTGCCTTCTCTTTGAAAAAATAATATGGCAAACTAGAGGTTAATACGGTGGTTGATGACGCCATACAAACCGTGTTCGGTTGTGTCCATGCGCATATATTTACAAAATAAAAACTTTTATCTTGAAACTAATATTTTGTGGCTTTTTATAAGTTATAAATACGTCCCCTTAAATTTTTGGCCAGTTATATTAAGATACAATTGATAATATAACTTTTTAACTTATTATTTTATTTAATATCTCTTGTTCCACAACCGTAAAACAAAATAACCTAATAGTTTTATTAACATTGTTTTCTCATTCATTTAGTTAAGAAGAAGCCAACTATTATTCAGTAATGATTAGGGAAGTATTATTATAGGCGTTTGATGACACTTTTTATTGATAATATAGTATTACTTAAGTAAATAATAATTATTTCCACGTAGGTTAACATTAGTGACTTTCGGCCAATGTTTGTAATAAAAATCTTCTCCTTGCTGTCAACAACACGCCTAGGCTGGGTGGACTTATTAACCCATCCTTTAGGTCACATCTTGGTTTTAACAGTGATTTAAAGTGTTAGTTGTCGCATTTCACAAAATATAAAATTACACCCGGACAGAGATATTATACACTCTAATTGTATGGCATTACAAGCCAACCTTTTTCCGACAGAGTAATCAGGGATCTCCTCTGCAGTGCCGACAACTCAAATGATCAGAATGATTTAATTTCCCGTTATATTTTAACTGAATAGTATTAGATTTTTTTAAATGACCAATTTTTATTTAAAAACCAAAGAATATTATTATTATTATTATTATTATTATTATTATTATCATCATCATCACCGCGTCTTACTACCCATTCGGGTTATACGCACTTACGCTAATGTGTAATGGTAGGGTGATTGTGAGATGAAATGAAGGAACCTACAGTTTAACGTGGAATCCGAACCACGGTGGCGGCCTGGCATTCCCCACATTCACAAGATGTCTTGTCAGAGGTGAAGGAAGGGTTTGGAAATCAGATAAATCTGTGCCGGGACCGAGGATTGAACCCCGCTCCAGCACAGAAGTTCGACACCTTACCCCTAGACCACCAGGTCACCTAATACATTTTTCAAGGTAAGAAGGTTTTGCAATTAGATAATCTGTGCTGGACCGGGATTGACTCCAGATCCCAAGCACAAGTTTCGACACCTTACCCTTAGACACCAGGTCACCAATAAAGCAAATAAAAGTGTTTTTTTGTATTTTAAGCAAAGTGTTTCTTACACATTCAGTTATAACGCATATATAGATTAAACGCTAATGAAGTAAGCAAGGATGACAATTTAGAGGAAATGTACATTGTACCCGCATTTGCACACTTGGCGTATTTAGGATGAATCGTTTTCAGTACACCCAACCGTGATTTCGATCCCCGATCTCCTTATCATTGGCAATCCAATTCTATTGTGAGCGTAATGTCTTAGACCTGTGATCAAAACCTGCAGCATTAGGCCTGATACGGCCCACCGATTAATTTATTGGCCACAAATATTTATCAAAAAACAGTTGTATTCATAATTAGACTAAAACTATTACTATATTATTAGAATATTAATTTGACACTTTTTGTTTAAAATCTACCTAACTTATTTAACATATTTTTTAATGGCTATGATATCAAATGGTTGCTGACCTCTTTCTTATACCATGTGCTACGAATTGGATTCAGTCCATTTAAATTGTAGTAAATACACGCTCAAAATATATTGATCTTTCCAAAGATAAATATTCTTGCGAATCAGTGTTTTAAATATTTCAATTTATATAGAAATACTACTTTCATAGCCCACTCGAAAATGAGAGCTTATCCACTACTTTAATTACAAAATAAATGGTAACTTACCTACCTCGATCTACCTCGCAATTGGATTATTTAAAATCAATAAAACAATATAAATACATCCAATTTTTTATTCTTTTGCAATATAAAATCCACACTATGAACAAAAAAATCTATAATGTACACTAGCTGCTATTTAATTTAATATAATCATCAGAAAAGAGTTCAGATCAATTATCATGAGGAGATTTTTAGAAAATACAAAGGCTTCAGGTGAGTTACAGCCACACGAGTTGTCTACCTTTAAAGAAACAGTTGAATTACGGCTCGGGCTGTTGACCTAACCTATCCTATCCTAACCTAACAAACCTTCAAATTTTTTCCAAAACCATTGAACGACAAGAACTGAATAAGTTGTGATATTACGAGGGATATTGACATGAGACGATGATGGTCTCTACCTGAAATTTAAGAAAGCATGATAGAAAGCACACTGCTAATTAGATGGACGCCAACTCATACTTCTCTCTCGAATGAGTCGGTGGCAACTTGTACACGAATTAAAGATTAGGCCGCAACTCACCTACCAAGAATTAAAACATATTTTTTTGTCTATATTTTACTATATAATTAGTGTTTTTTCTTAGGTATTGATAATCAAACGTGACAGTTGCAGATCACATGACATGACATATGAATATGTGAAAGTAGATCTTGTAGATTTTGCTAGTTGTCAAATAAGATGCTTTTTATTTAAAATGAAAATTGGACTGTAGATCTTGCATTGGGACGGGAGGAGGGAACTAAGTTGGCATCACTGCTCCTGTATAAAGAAAGCACGTATACTCTGATTTTGATTGGAAGAACAATTTATAAATTCAAACTTTTTTTTTGTTAACATTGATTTATTATTATTATTAGCACCGCGTCTTACTACCCGTTCGGGTTACAAGCACTTACGCTAATGTGTAATGATAGGGTGATTGTGAGATGAAATGGATGACCTACAGTTTAACGTGGGATCCGAACCATGGTGGAGGCCTGGCATTCCACACATTCACAAGTTGTGATTAATACACGACTTGTCAGAGGTGAAGGAAGGGTTTGGCAATCAGATAAATCTGTGCCGGGACTAAGTATTGAACCCCAGACCCCCAGCACAGAAGTCCGACACCTTATCCCTAGACCACCAGGTCACCTAACATTGATATAATTTTACCATAGTATTTGTGTTATTTTATAAGTATTGATAATATCTATCATAAATGAAAGCTGCAGATCATATGACTTGATGTAAAAATATAATAAAATGGTTGTTCTTTTTACTAAAATCGGGTATACACTGCACATTAATTTAAACCTCCTCCCCTTTGTCCTCTGACAGTGTTGCCAAGTCATGTTGGAAGACGTGTGTATGTATGTTTGTGTGGCTCGGTCGCCTGGAAGAGGCTCATTAGCTTTTCAGTGGGCATAATGCCACCCGTGACGTCATCTTCCTTACGACCTTGAAGACTTGTTTTTGGCAAGACGCGAGGTGTGGTTGTAGGTCACGTCCGCTTAGCGGCGAGGAGGATGAAATCAGATCGCCTGCTTAAAAAAAAAAAAGTTCAATATTATTTTACGGGGATGAACATTTTTATGATTACTCTCCCAGTCATTTTAAATTATAATATAGTACTTCCACAAACAAAATATGGAACAGATTTCAGTAGAAAGAGTACAGAAAAGGGTGTAATGAAGGGGACTAGATAGAACCAGCTCAAGATAGGGATAGGATGTAATGAGGTGGACTGGATAGAACTAGCTCAAGATATGGATAAGGTGTAATGAAGTGGACTGGATAGAACTAGCTCAAGATAGGGATAAGGTGTAATGAAGTGGACTGGATAGAACTAGCTCAAGATAGGGATAGGGTGTAATGAGGTGGACTGGATATAACTAGCTCAAGATAGGGATTTGGATGTAATGAGGTGGACTGGATAGAAACTAGCTCAAGATAAGGATAAGGTGTAATGAAGTGGACTGGATAGAACTAGCTCAAGATAGGGTGTGTAATGAGGTGGACTGGATTAACTAGCTCAAGATAGGGATAGGATGTAATGAGGTGGACCGGATAGAACTAGCTCAAGATAAGGATAAGGTGTAATGAAGTGGACTGGATAGAACTAGCTCAAGATAGGGATAGGGTGTAATGAGGTGGACTGGATATAACTAGCTCAAGATAGGGATAGGGTGTAATGAGGTGGACTGGATATAACTAGTTCAAGATAGGGATAGGTAGCGTACTTTCGTAAGAGCGACTATGAACATTTGAGTTCCTAATGCCATAAAGTAAGTCAAGTGTCGACTCCAAATTGTAACTAGTTCCTTGTTTATCCGCTTGGCCTATAGACATAAAAATGAAAATTATTTTAAAATACAGCTATACTCATCTTATCGCATGCGTGTATTTATTGATAAAAACTATTTTATATTGTTTTAACTTACACAACTAAGAATCGAGGAACCGCGAGTAGATTTTCCACGCAAAGAAATATGTTCCGGTTAACTGATAAAGTGAGACAACCCATCTCTAGTTATATTCCCAACTCTTATAATAATTCACCAGAAAAGAATAAGATATTCAATTTCTTTGCGTGCGCTCATCTAATTTTTAAAACGTTTTTCTTCGGTTCATGTAACACAGGGATGCCAAATCTATGGCACGCGGACCAGATTTCTGTGGCGCACCGACATGAAATATTAAACACTAAATAAAACTTTTACCAGCGTGATATTATTTTGTGAAATAAATAATATTTTGACAGCCTTGTCATTCACATATCTCAATGGACTTTGTGAAGTCAAAGGTTATAAATCGTCTTGTGTCCTATTGAATACAATAAGTTATAAGCCGAATATAAATATTGGCTGGCAAAATACAACATAGTCTTTATATTTAAAAATGACGTCTGGACACGGTAATCGAACACGTGACTTTCAGCTTAGTAAGTTAATACTCTAACCTCTGAGCTATCGAGGAATCTTCCCATGTTTAAGGTCATTCTTCGCTCGTATTTTAAGGCAGAGTATGAAAGGCAAGTGAGCAAATAAACGGTTACAAATATATGATCAATTAAGGCGATCACGAGATATTTGATAACGCAGCCACCATCGACTCGATATCTAGCTTTTTGCTGCCAATATTGTATGGATGCGCCTTTCATGATGGATTAAATAACTAATATGTTATTAATTTAAATATATTATATTTAGATGTGGCTTTAACCGTAATTAATAAAATATAATAGTTTAAATATATAAAAATACAACACTTTTAAAACTATAATAAAATAAAGATTGGGGTAATTTTCTGGTTTTAACATTTATGCATAATTTTGTTTTATTCCCTCCCACACCCTCTTAGGTATTAGTTTATATGTTTTTATTTTAAGTTAATTAAATTAACAATGACTAAGAAAATCACTTTAACAATTTAATAAATTTTACTTTTTAAAAATTTAGTCATTATTAAAATAACTACAATTTTATATTAGTTGTTTATTCCATTCCATAATATTCAAAACATTTGATTTTTCAAATACTCATTAATAAACGTAAATACGAGATTGCACATAATAATATTTTAAAATTCATCTAGTCCTTAAGTGGCACACTGGTCGGAAAAGTTTCACCATCCCTGATAAAGTATAAAATATTAATGTTTGGCTTCTGATTAAAAATGTTAATAAGTTGGTGTGTTTTGATATAAAATTTTGGGAAGCTCTTGACTTACAACCCCGAGATGTTTTATTTTACTTTTATACACTGGTTCAAGGTAAGGGCCATTTTAAATGTAAACTTTGAACAAAGTATTTAATTTTTATTACATCTTTATTCAAAGGTTTTTTTCTAACCAAGTTATGAATCCTATAAACAAAAATAACTTTACGAATGAATATACACCAATAGTTAATTAATTATTAGACAATTTCATCTAAGTGGCTTTCATCAATGTCAATGAGGGCTTAGACGTCAACCTAATCTTAACTGGTTTAAACTTCTGAGGGAAATACAACTTGAAGAGACATTTCAGTATCTAATAACCCAATATAAAACAAAATAACTTTTGATGGCTCATTATATATTATTACCCGTAAGGGCTATCTGCATATTTAAAATTATGTGAATGAATTAAAAAGCTCGTATTTACATTAAATGTACCCGCATTTGTATAGAGTAGGAAAAAAATTATTACAACCTGTAGAGATTCGAACTCCGATATCCACGTAACAGAAAAATCTGGCTAGATACGAATGACGCATTTGTACACGTGACGACTGCTGTAAGGTGATTTTATTTTTTATTTTAAGTTTATAATTTAAGCTTTAAAATAAACTCAAAAACAAAATTGGAAAACGGAAATAAACCAACTAATGCGTTATAATAAAAAGCTTTTTATTTTCAGGAAAAGAAACTTTAATGGTATAAATTCTCAAGTATTGACATAATTTGACCGCGTTTAACAAACTTGAACTAAGTTTTTAGAGATAAGTGTGAAAGGGTTCTTCTTGATTTCCTTAGGGACGATTCTGTTACAAATTTGAATATTTTTCCACTTGAAAGTTCAAACCCTGAATGTCTTTCCCTTCCTACTTCTACAATTTTTTTCTTTACTTTTCATAATTCCAAGAAAATCGTTACGTTTTTTCTTCTTTTACTGTCTGATGTTTTCTTCTGCTCCTCCTTTTTTTTACAAAATATTTTTTTAGTACTAAGACAAAGCTAACATTAATGATAGATTTAAACATAATAAAATAAATGATTCGGCGTAAGTCTTACTCTTGTAAATACCTTGTTAGTAAGTATAAAGCCATTCACATTAAGGATAATTAATCTTGCACCACAGAAATAAAATAAACCGTCATTTACTTCCCTATAATCCCACACCATTCATGGTTAGTTAACGATGATAACCGCAACATAAAAGGGAATCACAAACTAATAATTAACTGTTCTATTAATTAACTGAACATGAATAGAGCTGGTTCATTCAAAATTTAAATTAATCTTTCAGTTATTTATAATTAAAGCAATACCCTATTAGTTAGTTGGCTTTTCCAGCTTTAAAGCTTCATCGTACCTCAGCGTATAACAGCTAAATTATTGTTTGCTGTGCTGCTGTAATGTCTTACCCCGCAAACGGCACTAGATAGTTCAAGAGTGCTTCTCCGTGTTAATTTGTTACTTCTGTCATGAGGGAATCTCGTTTAAGATATATTTAGTAGTCCTCTCTCTATTAGGGGAAAACATCTTCATAAGATAAACTTTAGAATTACGTTCTTATTTTCTATTTATAAATTATTCCTAAATTCAATACATGAGTTATTTAAAAACTTAATATTATTAATAGTCCTGTGAACAGTTTACCTCTATTCTTCATGTACTTATCATTACTACAGTCTTACCAGTATTAACTAGTAGTAATAAATACCTCGTAACTATGTAGCTTACCACTGATTTAAAATCACGTTACTAGAGTAAGGGTACAAAGTTTGGATTTTAAGAATTCATCTTTGAAAATCCTGTCTAAATTGATATCTTGCCTTTCACTGAAATATCAGGGAGGCTATGCGCGCGGAGTAAAAACTACAGTCTAATTTTCATGGGAAGGGCCTTGTCCGGCATCTAGAAAAGTAACTAGCTCTACTTTCATATATTCCTACGCCAAGTAATGTGATCATAAACTATCAGTTTTAATATATATTATCAATACTTATTCTAAAAAATGTGTTTAGCAGCGTGTATTTCTACCCTTTTGAGTTATCCACATTTGTATTAATTATGCTAAAATGTTAAGAATGAGATAGTTGAATTTATAAGAAATGCACCAATATTTTCGTGGTTGGGAAGATTGACAAACAATTTAAAGAAAACCACCCTCAGTACACTTAACCAAGATTAAAATCACGATCTCCCTGTTATCGGCATTCCATTTATTCGATTGATGCTTTAGATCATGCAGCCGTTGAAGCGGGTGAAATAATTTTAACCATACAGGATGATTCAAAACTCTCTGCCCAAACTTAAACCACAATATCTGTGATCAGACATTAAACAGAACCCTTAGTAAAAAAAAAAATTTGTCCTGATAAGCCATCTTGTATTACTAAATGTAAGTTGAAGCTAGACATAATAACGCCAGGAGTACGCAGCCATAATTACGTAACTGTACAACAAGTTGCATATCATTAGAAGGGCAGGAGTAACCGGCCGCGAGCAACGTTACCGAAAGGTGAGCCCGCGTCAAATGCAACCGACAGATACCTTTGTGACAAAGTTGAGGAGGAGTTTTTATCAGCTTCTGTGATGTACACGCCTAGTGATATGCAACTTGTTGTACATTTACGTAATTATGGCTGCGTATTCCCGGCGTTGTTACGTCTTACAAGATGACTTTTCAGGTGTTTTTTTTCTGGTTTTTCTGTTTATTTTTGCCCACAGATGCTGTGTTTTAGGTTTGGGCAAAGGTCTTAGAAACACCCTGTATAGTGAAATGATATCAGAATTGACTGCAAAAAAAAAACTCTTTCTACTAAAATGGGATTGTAAGACTGGTACATTGAGAACACCCTAGGGTACAGGAGTGAGCACGTGACCTTGGAAGTCATATAGAGGAAGAGGGTGCTAGCTAGATACACACACAGCGCCGCCTGTTTCGTTATTCTGAGGCCGTCTCATCTTGGCAGTCATCCAAACTCACGTCCTGGACACGAACCACAGACCACCGAGAGTGTATGTCAGCCAGAAACTTGAGACCAACTGCCCCACACCCCCGTCCCTTTGGAGGGCTTAACCTCTAATAATTTTACAAACCCAGGAAGTTACATTGTGAGGAACTTCACTGTCGTGGGAGTTCATAATTTATAACAAAGTGAAGACAAGCTTTAAACAGAAAGGCTCTAGAGAACCAATCTTCTTAAGTGATTAGATTTATGAAACCATTGTATATCTATCTATCTCTTTATATATTTAGTGTTATTTGGGGATAGCCCGAACGGGGGGAAATGTGTATAGATCACAGTTCACACAACTTTCATATATATATATATATATACACAATAACATAAAAATGTATTTATAAATTTACGTAATACAATAGAATTTCATAATATGTATTTAGAGATGAGACTAGTTTTTTCCTTGGATCCGAATATTAATTTGTCTTTAGAATTTCGAATCTAAATTATAATCTCTAAGAATTTACGTTTTTAGCTAAAAAAAGGTTTTAAAAATTCAGTAAAAATATATTTTTGTTTAAGGCTTGGTGTCGCTGACATATTATGTTTTGTTTGTCAAGCATATTACGTCATAAATAATAAAGAGGACCCTTTTTGTTGGTAAATTTTATTATATTAATTCAATTTTGCCGTTTTTATTTTGTGGTTTTGTTTTCATTTTAAATACGAAGTCTACATAATTACGTTTTATTTGAAGTCATGGTCTTCATAATTGTATTCGTGATTTTTTTGTGTGGAATCCAACACACCACCACACAAACACACACACACCACACACACACACACAAACACAAACACACACATCCCACACACACACACACACCAACACAACAACACCACACCACACCACAACACCAAACCACCAAACCACACACACACACACCACACACCCACACACACACACACAACACACACAACACAATGTTCTTATAAATAGTATTTTATCCACACCCGAGTGTTTTTTTTTTTTTTTGTCATTTCAGGCTATCCAGAACTAACGCTAATTTAAGAGCCTAGGATGAAGAAGGGAACGTTTAAAAAACTCATCAGATTTAAACTGTTGAGAGGATGGATGAGAAAATTAACTCTAGCGAAAATTAATATATAAATGATACAAGAGAAAAGGGGGCAAGTCCAATTTTAGCCTAAACTGAGTTGGTGCTGCCATCTGTTAGACAATCACGAAAACTTTCTAATTCACTTTAGATAAGAGTTAAAAGAGGTTTCTGTCATATTAATTATTTTTTAAAAGTATTTGTTAGGTTCTTTATGGGGTTTGAGATACCAAAATTACTATCCTGGAAAATATGTGTAGTGTGGCTTTTGTTCTTTTCCTTTGTACTCTGTATATGGAAAAACCACCCTCGAGTGCACCTAGCCCAAACTTGAACCAAAAGATTTAACTCCCAAGTAAAAGCTAAGCTCGCCTTTTGAGAACTATTGGCACTGATTAAGGGTCACCAAATTTTCTAAAAAATAAATGTTTTTTCGATGGTGTTGGTGATAAGAGATGTTAGGCCATTTTTGGAAATTTTAGATTTTTCTAAAATATTTTTTTTTTATAGTCATTGGGTTAAAGGGTAGAACGTTGGCAATGTAATTTATATAAATTTATTAAGAACATTTTACAAATTAACTGTAAACAACATTAATTTTGATTTTTTTAAATGTCATTCCTTTTTACTTTCTAGCTATCTTAGCTGTAGAAAGAGTATTGTGATCGTAGAAAAAAAAATCAAACTCAAGATTTTGATGAATCTTGACGTTTCATGAACCCCGAATCCAAAAAAGTGGTTTTTGACTATCCTTCTGTCTGTCTGTACCTTCAACTAGAGACTAAACTTTATTACCGATTGGGCTATACAACTTGGTATCTAGGGTTTACATAGGGTTGCCCCAAAGGATTTTTGGAATTGGGATATCTTACCCTAAAATTAAGGGTAGTTTACTGAAGGGCAAAGGAAAAAAAGTTGTTTTTCTCAAAATTGGCTCTAACGATTTTGATTACATTTCATTTATAAACATTAATAAATATTTTAAACAAAATGGCTTCTTTCAATATATCGGCAAAATGACTTTAAAGGCTCCGGTCTGAAGCGTAAATTATATTTTTTTATAATATCTACTAGACTATTTGAGATATGAAATTATTTATCGTTACAAATATGTAGGCCTCTTTATAATACACATATTTTATTAGAAACCTATTTTTATAAAACCAATAGCTTTCAAGCTATACGTAAATATATATATTAACTTTTCGAACACAAAAGGTAAAAGTATTGCAACCGAAAAAGTAAATCTAACCTGAAATGTTGATGGATGTTGACGTCTCATGACCCCCAAACCCTAAAAAGTTGTCTTTGCAATGACGTCTGTTTGTGTGTCTGTTTAAACTTAACATTAAGAGTAGTTTAAGAAAGTGCGAAAAGAGAAAGAACCTATTTTCCCAAAATCGACTCTAACGATTTTGATTAAAATTCGTATCTATGTGTTTATTAAAATTATAAATAAACTGGCTATTTTTATTTTACCATGAAAATGAACTTTAGGGTACTTTACAGAAGCAGAAACTTCCATATCTCCGCAACTATTTGAGATACTAAATAACTTATCATTGCAAAATTATAGTACTATTAAAAAATTTAAAAAAATTATATGAAATCTATTTTTATAACTCCAACATTTTCTGAGATATTGGCAAATATATCAATACAATTTTGTGAGGTTTAGTTGTAAAGATATACTACTTAAGTCTTAACGCAATAATTCTCCAATGCCATAGAGTAATTAAATATAAGAAAGTCACTCAAAGTTTATGTTGTTTTTCCTTAAAACTCTTAGGAGAAATGTTTGTACAACAATGATCTATATCCATTTTAGACTCAATAATCAATATTTACATTTTTTATTGGTCAAAATTTATAAATGAGGAATTTAATAGCAATGCTATGGCATTAAGATTTGCAACACCTAATAAAATGTAGAAAATTTTAAACGGAAGTCGAAATTTTAATACGAAGTGTTGACCCTCGTGGACCCAACATTGGTCTTTTTTATCGGTCTAAACATACAAACGAGGACATTAATTCTTTAAAAACAAAATTATAAAATTTAAAACTGGGACTAAAAAACAATTTTACACAAGTATAGTGCAATTTATGCTTGGGTTTGCTAGTGTATATTCGTTTCACATATATTATGAGTTTTGAGTAAATATCTACATTTTCAACAACAGAGCGAGAAAGTCCGTGCGGATTTCCGTACCATTTATTTATTTAATAGTGAAAATGCGGGACATTTGTGAGTCTGGTTTAAAAAAAATTATTTTTAGTGTGGAACAGTATCATGCAGTTCAAGACGATCCCGAAAAGACTCAGGACACGGTGACATCCCAACGTTGAGCAATTCCTGCCGGTTACCACAAAAATGTTTCGACAGCTAATTGGTTTTTAACTTAGACAGTAACATACCCTCCCTCCTACCTCCTTCAGATATATTATATGATTCCTTGCTCATCCAATGCATGTGTGTCTATATTATTTTTTTGTTACTCTTCCCCCGCAAGATCTAGCTCCGAATATAAAAGCAGAGGAAAACAATTTTCTCCAGCGTAATAAACAAGATTCGTATTTCGTTGCTTTTGCTTTAAAAAAAAAGTTACCTAAGGTGAATCATAGAAATGGCTGATCGTAAAATATTGTTTGTGACGTTTTTTGATTGCAACAGCTGGTACGGCAGTTTGACTTTATTAACGGTGTTCAAAATACATTTTACGCTATTATTGGAAATAAATCAATACATAAACTATTCAATAGAGTTTTTTTTGACTGGCTGACATGAAACATTTGGAATATTATGTCCTAGAACGGGTTCAAACAAAATACCTATGTTCCATTACAGTTTTTTTGTTGAAAATCTGTTTTAACACCTCAAATTTACTATGAATTAAAAATGATTCTCGTGTCCAAGTGTCATTTTTGAATTTTATGAATACCTCAAATTCAGTTTAAAGCGTTGATTTTGAGGCACTGATTAATCGCCTATGAAGGATTTTGTTCTGAATACCGTCCGTTAGAAGTATACTTGGTGATAAAGCGGGACAAAATTTTCGTGATTTGGAGTTCACTATAAGTTAAAGTCCAGGGTACTAATAGTTTCATTTGAGTTTAATCTTACTTACAAACCATAACACTATTTTTTTCTAAATTAAATAAATAAAAATGCAAATTTTCAAAAGGGAAAATGATGTTTACATTTGAGAATTCAATGGATGTTACTATATATAACTTCTGTGATTTAGTGGTAAATAGTTGTTTGATAACTTTATTGCAGCTGAGGGGTTAGGAAGTCTCACTACGAGTCTAAACTGCTTTGACTTAATTCAAGATAGTGCCAAAATAATGTCCCACTTGTTATCATAAAAGTAGCCTGATTTTTTTAATCTTGGAGAAGAGGGGTGAAGGATTTTTTATTTTTGTATGCTGTGGTTTAGGGTGAATTCTACCAACAGAAACTGCCAAAGCTTTTAAAATAAATTAAAGTGTTTAAAGATTATTTATTATGGTTCTTGATGTTATGAATTTCATAGATTCATTTGAGTCAGTTTCACTTAACAATATTAATAATATTTTACTATACTACTATCGTTATCTTATTGGTATTTATATTACCTTTAAAAAGTGACAGTTTCAAGTCACTTATTCATAAGTAAAAGTAGATCTTATAACATTTATAGATGGCCCTTCTTATTAAAAAATAAGCATGCGTATAGTGTTATCAGTTTGTCTTGCTGGTGCGACAATTTAGTTTAGATAGTGAGATATAAATAATAAAAATTTAAAATAAAATTTTATTTCAGGTTTCGTAATTCCCCCTCACATCTGTGAGAGCCATTCAAAAGTGGTTACATTAAGATAACTGGCTCGCTAAACCTAGATAAACCCTTAATAGTGGGCTGTACCGCATTACTACTCTGCTTGGAGAGTTGCCAGGCGCTCTCGCCTGTCACATCTCTCTGTTTATTTATCTGTCGAGTCTTTCTTTAGTTCTATTTCTATTAACTGTTATTTTTGTTTTACTTTTATTAACAAAAAAGAAGACTATTCTAGACTTATGGGTGTTAAATATACAGTCCAATTTTAATTGGAAGAACCATATTACAGAGCTATAGTATTAATAGATCTACTATACTGTATTCATTCGTCAAGTCATATTTTTTACAGATGTAACTCTTGATATATATTATCTAAAGAGGACTAGACTACTCATATATATGCATACATTTACTCATATATATGAGTAGTCTAGTTTAGAAACTCGTTTTGACCAAACAATGTTTAAATCGAGTTGGCACCGCCATTTTGTTCATAGGTATTTACAATACACCATATCATAATACATAAATACAACAAAATCCATTTAACCTTACTGATTGGAGTATTGCAAATAATGAACTACAGCCATAGCATAAGCAGGATTGTGAAGTGGGGAGGGGGAGGTAGTCAAAAGGGGTTTGGTGGACGCACCCCTAACCACCACAGGATTTTTTTACGAATATATATATATATATATATATACATATAAGCTTTTTTAGAGATTTTTAATTGGTATTTGCTAACTTTATTATTTATTTATTATTTAGCACCGCGTCTTACTACCGTTCGGGTTATACGCTTTAAGTACTAATTACGCTAATGGATTAGGAATTGGGAAGGTTTAATTAGAGGAAGTGAACCCACATTTGCGTGGAGGGAGAGTGGAAAACCATTTAGGAAAAACCACCCCCAGTTCACCCGACCGAGATTCGAACCTCGATCTCCCCGTCCTCAGCAGTCGAGCTCAATACGACAAGCCCATTAGCCAACTACGCCACTGAGGCGGGTAAATTTATTATTAATATTTGTAAACAATTACCTTACGTAAAACCAATGACACTGAAAGAGAGGTAAGGGGTTAATCCTACTGACCAAAGAATAATATTTTCAGAGCGTGAAGATATTTCACTTTCCATTCCATGAAAGATAGTCCACACACATTTGATGATTGATATAAAGACTATTAGTTATCAGCTGATATTTTCATTGCTCACAATGCTTAACTGGTCATAAACCAACCCCCTCCCCTCCATTTTATTTTATCTTCAGATCTTCTTAGATCTCAGGTAATCTCCAAACTACGGTAGGGGGGCCTCAAGCCCCCTGCACCCCCCCCCCCTCCTCCCGTGGATACGCTACTGAGTCTGCTGCAGATATCGTCATGTGCAACGGCCATTATGTTGCAAGA
Source organism: Timema cristinae (assembly GCA_039000515.1). Taxonomy (NCBI): domain Eukaryota; kingdom Metazoa; phylum Arthropoda; class Insecta; order Phasmatodea; family Timematidae; genus Timema; species Timema cristinae. The sequence continues at coordinate 19,845,196 of JBCFYV010002255.1, read as the reverse complement.
GCCATTACTTACTGTACACGCAACAACAAAACTGCTGCACAATTTGTCATGCCCCACAAAGATACTGTAGGTTTGTAAAGAATGAAACTGTTGCAAAACTAGTTATTTTCTTTATTCGCTACAACCAAACAAAATTTGGTTATATAGTTTTTGTATTATAATAATTTCTTATGAGATTTTTTTCAAATCTTATGTTAGAACCACTGCTAAAATTTTCTCTTATGTTTTGTTGGGAAATGAATATACCAAAAAGGGGGTCTGAACAAGTCGCATCGGCCGCTTACCGCAGATTGACCTCCACGGATCTTTCAAGATAACATACCGTGAAATTGGGTGCTGGAGCTGTGGAGGACAAAATAAAAACCAAATTCTGATCAGTATGTTGGGAAAATTCTCATCAGAAATTGATCAATACTTGGTGGAGGAGATAGTGGTGATATTTCCAGTACTGGGACATTCTTTCATTCCCCCAAACACGGTCTTTGGCCATTTTGAATCTGAAGTAAAGAAACATTCTACGCTTATGGAGAATACACATTAAATAAACATTAATGAATCCCATGCAAATGCCATCTTACTAGGAAAACAATGTCCTGTGTTAGAGTTGTCATCCTACTAGGAAAACAATGTCCTGTGTTAGAGTTGTCATCCTACTAGGAAAACAATGCCCTGTGTTAGAGTTGTCATCCTACTAGGAAAACAATGTCCTGTGTTAGAGTTGTCATCCTACTAGGAAAACAATGTCCTGTGTTAGAGTTGTCATCCTACTAGGAAAACAATGTCCTGTGTTAGAGTTGTCATCTTACGAGGAAAACAATGTCCTGTGTTAGAGTTGTCATCCTACTAGGAAAACAATGTCCTGTGTTAGAGTTGTCATCTTACGAGGAAAACAATGTCCTGTGTTAGAGTTGTCATCCTACTAGGAAAACAATGTCCTGTGTTAGAGTTGTCATCCTACTAGGAAAACAATGTCCTGTGTTAGAGTTGTCATCCTACTAGGAAAACAATGCCCTGTGTTAGAGTTGTCATCCTACTAGGATAACAATGCCCTGTGTTAGAGTTGTCATCCTACTAGGAAAACAATGTCCTGTGTTAAAGTTGTCATCCTACTAGGAAAACAATGTCCTGTGTTAGAGTTGTCATCCTACTAGGAAAACAATGTCCTGTGTTAGAGTTGTCATCCTACTAGGAAAACAATGTCCTGTGTTAGAGTTGTCATCTTACGAGGAAAACAATGTCCTGTGTTAGAGTTGTCATCCTACTAGGAAAACAATGTCCTGTGTTAGAGTTGTCATCTTACGAGGAAAACAATGTCCTGTGTTAGAGTTGTCATCCTACTAGGAAAACAATGTCCTGTGTTAGAGTTGTCATCCTACTAGGAAAACAATGTCCTGTGTTAGAGTTGTCATCCTACTAGGAAAACAATGTCCTGTGTTAGAGTTGTCATCCTACTAGGAAAACAATGTCATGTGTTAGAGTTGTCATCCTACTAGGAAAACAATGTCCTGTGTTAAAGTTGTCATCCTACTAGGAAAACAATGTCCCGTGTTAGAGTTGTCATCCTACTAGGAAAACAATGTCCTGTGTTAGAGTTGTCATCCTACTAGGAAAACAATGTCCTGTGTTAGAGTTGTCATCCTACTAGGAAAACAATGTCCTGTGTTAGAGTTTTCATCCTACTAGGAAAACAATGTCATGTGTTAGAGTTGTCATCCTACTAGGAAAACAATGTCCTGTGTTAGAGTTGTCATCTTACGAGGAAAACAATGTCCTGTGTTAGAGTTGTCATCCTACTAGGAAAACAATGTCCTGTGTTAGAGTTGTCATCTTACGAGGAAAACAATGTCCTGTGTTAGAGTTGTCATCCTACTAGGAAAACAATGTCCTGTGTTAGAGTTGTCATCCTACTAGGAAAACAATGTCCTGTGTTAGAGTTGTCATCCTACTAGGAAAACAATGCCCTGTGTTAGAGTTGTCATCCTACTAGGAAAACAATGCCCTGTGTTAGAGTTGTCATCCTACTAGGAAAACAATGTCCTGTGTTAGAGTTGTCATCCTACTAGGAAAACAATGTCCTGTGTTAGAGTTGTCATCCTACTAGGAAAACAATGTCCTGTGTTAGAGTTGTCATCCTACTAGGAAAACAATGTCCTGTGTTAGAGTTGTCATCTTACGAGGAAAACAATGTCCTGTGTTAGAGTTGTCATCCTACTAGGAAAACAATGTCCTGTGTTAGAGTTGTCATCTTACGAGGAAAACAATGTCCTGTGTTAGAGTTGTCATCCTACTAGGAAAACAATGTCCTGTGTTAGAGTTGTCATCTTACGAGGAAAACAATGTCCTGTGTTAGAGTTGTCATCCTACTAGGAAAACAATGTCCTGTGTTAGAGTTGTCATCCTACTAGGAAAACAATGTCCTGTGTTAGAGTTGTCATCCTACTAGGAAAACAATGCCCTGTGTTAGAGTTGTCATCCTACTAGGAAAACAATGCCCTGTGTTAGAGTTGTCATCCTACTAGGAAAACAATGTCCTGTGTTAGAGTTGTCATCCTACTAGGAAAACAATGTCCTGTGTTAGAGTTGTCATCCTACTAGGAAAACAATGTCCTGTGTTAGAGTTTTCATCCTACTAGGAAAACAATGTCCTGTGTTAGAGTTGTCATCCTACTAGGAAAACAATGTCCTGTGTTAGAGTTGTCATCTTACGAGGAAAACAATGTCCTGTGTTAGAGTTGTCATCCTACTAGGAAAACAATGTCCTGTGTTAGAGTTGTCATCTTACGAGGAAAACAATGTCCTGTGTTAGAGTTGTCATCCTACTAGGAAAACAATGTCCTGTGTTAGAGTTGTCATCCTACTAGGAAAACAATGTCCTGTGTTAGAGTTGTCATCCTACTAGGAAAACAATGCCCTGTGTTAGAGTTGTCATCCTACTAGGAAAACAATGCCCTGTGTTAGAGTTGTCATCCTACTAGGAAAACAATGTCCTGTGTTAGAGTTGTCATCTTACGAGGAAAACAATGTCCTGTGTTAGAGTTGTCATCCTACTAGGAAAACAATGTCCTGTGTTAGAGTTTTCATCCTACTAGGAAAACAATGTCCTGTGTTAGAGTTGTCATCCTACTAGGAAAACAATGTCCTGTGTTAGAGTTGTCATCTTACGAGGAAAACAATGTCCTGTGTTAGAGTTGTCATCCTACTAGGAAAACAATGTCCTGTGTTAGAGTTGTCATCTTACGAGGAAAACAATGTCCTGTGTTAGAGTTGTCATCCTACTAGGAAAACAATGTCCTGTGTTAGAGTTGTCATCCTACTAGGAAAACAATGTCCTGTGTTAGAGTTGTCATCCTACTAGGAAAACAATGCCCTGTGTTAGAGTTGTCATCCTACTAGGAAAACAATGCCCTGTGTTAGAGTTGTCATCCTACTAGGAAAACAATGTCCTGTGTTAGAGTTGTCATCTTACGAGGAAAACAATGTCCTGTGTTAGAGTTGTCATCCTACTAGGAAAACAATGTCCTGTGTTAGAGTTGTCATCTTACGAGGAAAACAATGTCCTGTGTTAGAGTTGTCATCCTACTAGGAAAACAATGTCCTGTGTTAGAGTTGTCATCCTACTAGGAAAACAATGTCCTGTGTTAGAGTTGTCATCCTACTAGGAAAACAATGTCCTGTGTTAGAGTTGTCATCTTACGAGGAAAACAATGTCCTGTGTTAGAGTTGTCATCCTACTAGGAAAACAATGTCCTGTGTTAGAGTTGTCATCTTACGAGGAAAACAATGTCCTGTGTTAGAGTTGTCATCCTACTAGGAAAACAATGTCCTGTGTTAGAGTTGTCATCTTACGAGGAAAACAATGTCCTGTGTTAGAGTTGTCATCCTACTAGGAAAACAATGTCCTGTGTTAGAGTTGTCATCCTACTAGGAAAACAATGTCCTGTGTTAGAGTTGTCATCCTACTAGGAAAACAATGCCCTGTGTTAGAGTTGTCATCCTACTAGGAAAACAATGCCCTGTGTTAGAGTTGTCATCTTACTAGGAAAACAATGTCCTGTGTTAGAGTTGTCATCCTACTAGGAAAACAATGTCCTGTGTTAGAGTTGTCATCCTACTAGGAAAACAATGTCCTGTGTTAGAGTTGTCATCCTACTAGGAAAACAATGTCCTGTGTTAGAGTTGTCATCCTACTAGGAAGACAATGTCCTGTGTTAGAGTTGTCATCCTACTAGGAAAACAATGTCCTGTGTTAGAGTTGTCATCCTACTAGGAAAACAATGTCCTGTGTTAGAGTTGTCATCCTACTAGGAAAACAATGTCCTGTGTTAGAGTTGTCATCCTACTAGGAAAACAATGTCCTGTGTTAAAGTTGTCATCCTACTAGGAAAACAATGTCCCGTGTTAGAGTTGTCATCCTACTAGGAAAACAATGTCCTGTGTTAGAGTTGTCATCCTACTAGGAAAACAATGTCCTGTGTTAGAGTTGTCATCCTACTAGGAAAACAATGTCCTGTGTTAGAGTTGTCATCCTACTAGGAAAACAATGTCCTGTGTTAGAGTTGTCATCCTACTAGGAAAACAATGTCCTGTGTTAGAGTTGTCATCTTACGAGGAAAACAATGTCCTGTGTTAGAGTTGTCATCCTACTAGGAAAACAATGTCCTGTGTTAGAGTTGTCATCTTACGAGGAAAACAATGTCCTGTGTTAGAGTTGTCATCCTACTAGGAAAACAATGTCCTGTGTTAGAGTTGTCATCCTACTAGGAAAACAATGTCCTGTGTTAGAGTTGTCATCCTACTAGGAAAACAATGCCCTGTGTTAGAGTTGTCATCCTACTAGGAAAACAATGCCCTGTGTTAGAGTTGTCATCCTACTAGGAAAACAATGTCCTGTGTTAGAGTTGTCATCCTACTAGGAAAACAATGTCCTGTGTTAGAGTTGTCATCCTACTAGGAAAACAATGTCCTTTGTTAGAGTTGTCATCCTACTAGGAAAACAATGTCCTGTGTTAGAGTTGTCATCTTACGAGGAAAACAATGTCCTGTGTTAGAGTTGTCATCCTACTAGGAAAACAATGTCCTGTGTTAGAGTTGTCATCCTACTAGGAAAACAATGTCCTGTGTTAGAGTTGTCATCCTACTAGGAAAACAATGTCCTGTGTTAGAGTTGTCATCCTACTAGGAAAACAATGTCCTGTGTTAGAGTTGTCATCCTACTAGGAAAACAATGTCCTGTGTTAGAGTTGTCATCCTACTAGGAAAACAATGCCCTGTGTTAGTGTAGCAAGAGGTGTTGTCTCAGGTTATTCAAACCTAACGCATGGAATTTTAGATAAAATATCGATTTCTTAGATTCTTTTAGTTTAATTTTTTACGAACAGTAGTTTGAAAAGTTTTTGTTGAGCACGTCCTACTACCTGTTCCGACTACATGCATATGTACTAATTACGCTAATTACTTAGGCATGAGTAAGGTTTAAATTAAAGGAAGAATACCCGCACTAACCCGGAGGGAAAGTTTAAAATCATTTTAGAAAAAAAAAAAAACCTAAAATTTCCAAACATTCAATATCAACACCACTTATGAATTGCAAATAATCCAGGGGATAATCAAAATACTGTCATTTTAAATATAATTTTAACCTGATTTGGTGGCCTCATGAGCTAAGGCGTCCCCCTCGCAATATAATAGACTAAAATGACAAGGGGATCGGAATTAGTATCCCAGTTTGGGTTTATTGAGGGTTGTTTTCCCTAAATTATTTCCCCCCTCTTTCTCCGAGAAAATGTGGTCTCTATTCCTCTAATTCAACGTTAGTCATCCCTAGCTCATTGGCTTAACTAGCACATATGTGTATAATCTGAATAGGTAGTAAGACGCAGTGCAAAAAAAAGAGAATACTTTTTCGGACAACCTGTATTATATGAGAAAGTATATTACGGTTGTGTTTTACCATTTATTTTAATACACTTTGAAAGGTTATTTCTATGGCAGTGTATAACCCGAACGGGTAGTAAGACGTGGTGCTAAATATTATTATTATTACTTCTATGGTGAACCGACTTTACATTTCCCACCTTAGGCTCTCGATGTCCTTGTAAGCGAGTGTACCGGCCATGTTTTCTGGCTTGGCGCCACCGGTTCTTGTCACGGCCTCCGGAGACAAGTCCCTACAACCTCTTTGGCAGCTGATAAGAAAGTTTTTATTAGGGGCAGGATGCGTGTCCTTTCCCTTACCACCCCTTACGTCGAGCTCTTGGGCCATTCAAAGGTAGGGGAAATGAGGTTAAATAAATGTTAGAGCGGACTAATGTTGTTGTCGTGTTACGACCATCTTCCTACTAGACATTTTGATCCTACAGGACTCATTGAAGGAATAGTGGAGCTCTTCACCTACTTGCCATATCTTTTATTTTCCAATCTTCTACAAAAGTTAGTGTGTTTGTGTGTGTGTGTGTGTGTGTGTGTATCGTACCAAGCGAAAAATCGTCCATGTCAACTTTCTTGCTTGCCTAAAATAAAATTTAATTCAAGGATTTGTAGTAGTATGATATTATTTGACATGTTTAATGATAAAAGTTAATACTTAGATAGAATGCTCTGGAAAGAACTATAACAAAATATAGAAAAACTGTGAATTAATGAATTAGACAGTTTCAAGATTGGTAAATGTATTAAGTGACATTAAAATTAAAAATAAATAAATTATAATTTGCTTATAATGAACAACAAATGTTCAAAAATGAGCATTTTAAATAAATATACTTAGATAGAATGATCTGAAAAAAACTATAACAAAATATAGAAAAATTGTGATTTAATGAATTAGACAGTTTCAAGATTGGACGACATCTACCTAGACCAGAATATAGTGGGCCAGTTTCATATGCAAAACTGGCCCATTCCACTGAATTCAGGCATGTGTCTTCTTGAAATAGGTGACCTGGTGGTCTAGGGGTAAAGTGTCAGACTTCTGTGCTGGCGGCCGGGGTTTTATCCTCGGTCCCGGCAAAGATTTATCTGATTACCAAACCCTTCCTTCACCTCTGACTAGACTTCTTGTGAATGTGAGGAATGCCAGGCCTCCACCGTGGTTCGGATTCCACGTTAAACTGTAGGTCCTTCATTTCATCTCACTATCACCATACCATTACACATTAGCGTAAGTGCGTATAAACCGAACGGGTAGTAAGACGCGGTGCTAATAATAATAATAATAATAATAATAATAATAATAATAATAATAATAATAATAATAATAATTCTTGTAATAAGTATAGTATCGCATTTGAGGATTATTTAATCAATGGAACTGGCCCTAAATAATTAAAAAAGGTTTTTGTGTAAATCTACAGCTGAATCATACTGTTGTTTTAGAGATACATACCACTAATTTTAAGAGTTTCGAGAACCCTTTCTTAATAGTCTACACACTAGTACCAACTAACATAAATTATATATAAATACAGTAATTATATGTTTTCGGCTTCGCTATCGAAAATTAAAAACTCTGATGTAACAATCCTTGAGTTTTTTTAATTGAAGAAAATATAAATCTGTTGAGTAGAACTCAATAAAATATTGCATAAATAAATTGTCTTTTTCTAAAATTGCAGTTTGCTTTTTGAAAATTTTTGAGAATTGAATTTTTTTTATATACCCTTGATATGTAAGCTTTAACAAACAAAAAAATGATGGAATCAATCTTGTGGAACTTCATGAATTAATGTCGAAAATTATAGTAGGCTTTTGTTATTAAAATTTTATTGGGTGGTTATAAATGTTATTTTCACACACTCATTAAACAAGTTAAGTGTCTGTCGCTGTCCCTTTTAATAAATATTATCAATACATACAAAATATTATCGATGGTATCTTTGCTGACCGAAAAAAAAAACCTTGGTATTTTCTAAGCATTTCTTCCTACAAAAATTGGACTAAAACTCAAATAACATGTTGTTGTGCCTCTTTGTTCAGTCGGCCTTTGTATCTTTCCTCCGAACTTGCACAGGTTGTGCCAACCACCCTATCTACTACCTGGACCACTTCACAGTCCATGTTTTATGAGTTTTCCGTGACGAGGGAGGGTATTTAACATGGTGATTTCTCTGTCAAAGGCCAGTCGGAGAGCGGTTACCCAAACCGGGTACGTTGTTTGAAAGAGCTAATAAATTGTCGTGTTTTGTAAAGAGCAATTTTGTCTGAACTCCCTCTCCCTCCACCGTCACCCTGTACCTACTACCGTGACTCACGTTGCTGGGACTCTATCCTACCTCCCACCGCGACTCACGTTGCCGGGACTATATCCTACCCCCCACCACGACTCAAGTTTCTGGGGCTCTATCCTTCCTCCCATCTCGACTCACGTTGCCGGGACTCTATCCTACCTCCCACCACGACTCACGTTGCCGGGACTCTATTCTACCTCCCACCACGACTCACGTTGCCGGGACTCTATTCTACCTCCCACCGTGACTCACGTTACCGGGACTCTATTATACCTCCCACCGTGACTCACGTTACCGGAACAATCTCACTGACCTTATTCCTACCCCTTCCCACACGGGTCGGAACACAACGTCACCGTCATCGTGACATCAACCAGCTACCCCCGAAGCCACAGGAAGAAATAACAATATGTTCAACTATTATCAGGATGTTCATATTTCCATAGTTTGAATCTTTTAAATAAATAGTTTTTCAGCTCTCTACATGAAAATTCTAATGGATTTTCTCTTAACTTCATCTAATTTAACTCCATAGTGTCGTCCCACACAATCAAGCCATACCGACCAAGCGTCCACCATCTGCTGTCAAAATAGTGCCGATTTCTGTGAATAAAGGGTGTCATATGATCAGACCAACGAACTCTTTGGTCGTTGTTCTCAGTTTTCTAGAATGGAACCGCTAGCTATTTATTCAATTTGTCCTTCATTTGTTCTCACGAGACTGAGTCTGACCCCGTTCCAGATCCACTTCTTCACATAAAATTTTGGAAGCACTGGAGATTGAACCTGGAACCTTTGAATCTGTAGCCAGTAACTCTGACCCCTATACCACAGATAAGGTCATATATATATGACCAATTTTTTCTATTCATATATATATATATATATATATATATATATATATATACTTATATATATAATATATATAATATTATATATATATATATATATATATATGAATAGAAAAAACATTGCATCCAACATATATTTTAACCATTCTAAATCTTGACGTTCCGAATTGGATTATTGCTATTATTTTTTTATCATTGTGCCTTAAGGCCCTTGGCCCTATCAAGTGCAAGTTTAAAACTTATTTTGTGGGATGGTGGGGGAAATGTGTGTCGTGGCTTGACAACCGACCAATGTATCCTTCCGTGCCAAAAAGAACAGATGGATCACGGAAACTGTAGATGGTGCTAGATACCGGACAGGTCTTGCGGAAAAAATCCCACGTTTGGAAATATAAGTTTTCTCGAGAACGAGTGAAATTTTTATGTTAATATTTTCAACCCCTCTTCTAAGATAATGTATTGATGTTTATTAATTGTTACATTTTCTTATTTTATGTTATGAAGCTGGCAGTTTTCCATTGAAAAATGCCAAATTTATCGATAATTGACCACTGTTAAAATCATATAGGAGGTGTGTATATAAAAAAGTATGGATTAAACAACATGTTTCTATTCTTGAATAAACTGTTTTCGAAAAGAAAATTGCAAAACAATAAACATTCTTGAAGGTAACCGTTTGTTCCCATGACTCTGCATTTCCATGCTAAATTAAAATAGCCAGTACCCTTATTACATATTCAGGTTTTACGTTAGTATAATACTTAATCTAATATGGTAGGGATGGGTTAAGGAAGCATTTTCGAGGTAATCTACTCGCATTTACGGGGAAGGGGAGTGGAAAAGCATTTATAGATTTTTTTTAATAGTTCACCAGACCCAACTGGGATTCGATCCTTGATGTCAATGTCATCATAAGGTCAGTTTAACATGAGAGTGACGCTTTAGAGCATCCAACCACAGAAGTGCTAACCAGTATACCAACTCTGATGGCAATTAGGTTTTCTTGGTACAGATTCTCAAAGTTAACTTTTGTGCTAAAACGTAGCACCATTTTCAACGTTATAGGTCCCTTGGAACGAAAGGAGGCGTCAGGGTTAAGGGAAGAAGGGACATTCTGTAATTGGCGGAATCACTCCACTTAATCTCTTCGTTATGTCACCCCCTTATCTCTGAAAATAGGGGTGTAAAGGTGGAAGGTAAGGGGTTGTAAGAACATCCTTCGCTACTAATATTGTTCCACGACCTATGACCTTCATAAAAACGGGTTTAAAAGAAACTTTGGCTTTCGTCTTAGTGTCATTGTACTAGTTATTAGTGACTTAAATTTATCTCATCCAAGAGATCTAAGTTAAGTAGAATATAATTAAAACAATAATAAAAATATGGAAATAATAATTTGCCAGGAGCAATGGTGAAAAACCACACTATACATACAAATAGTAAATATGTTTGAGAATTAAGTTATGACCCGTCACGCCTGAATAAAGCACACCCCATTACCTAAGGATTTTAGATTGATAGGAGGACATGCGGGGTAGGGGGAGGAAGATTCGAAGGAAACCCCTTCACCCCCAAAAAATATTATGAATAATTTTACAATTATTTTTTATTATGAATGATGTATTTCTGTATTCCGCTTTAATACATAGACTAGTCATAGCTTATTGAAACATTATAAAAGTCCGTTACATCTCAACTTTAATCAAGCTTTAAAAACACTTTATAGTTCTTCCAGAAAGATGTAGTTGTTAAAAATAAATTCCTTGACATCTCCTGTTGGAAGACTTAAACACAATCTACCAGAGAAAAGGCCTATCTCATAGTGGTCCAACATTTTTCATCCCAAGTGCCAAATTTAATTATCAATTTGCACCGCGGGCCGAAGATATGTAATTCTATAAAATTAAGAGCGTTCATGATAGCAGGTCCAGCTCAGCTCCCAGCTTATGGGAGATCAGTAAAAGGGAAAAGAAAACACCTACGATATACCAGAAATGTGTGCAGTGCATTCGTATTTGAATGATTACTCGACATTTTCCACGTTGACGATGGTGGACAAAGTGACAAAGTTTCTTGTTAATAACTACAGTAAGTCCTTGTCATGACCGAATGAATATTTGTGCACAATGTTTATCTGTGAATCCATTCTAAAATGGTCAAAAACGACCTTTTAACTACAATTTTTATCCAAATATAATTTACTATTTCAACAACGTTCAGTATTACGAGTAGCTTCTATTAACTCTTTATCTCCATTAATATTTAACTATAAATGATTCACTTGCGGTAGTGTTGGTGTAAATCTGCGTTTTCTAACCGACTGTATCACAGAGTTTATTGGTATGTGATGCACGTTTTTAATTATAATATTTACTTAATTAATCTGTGATAGTAGGAGCTTTAAATTTAAATTGCCGACTTATAAAAGTACGCAATCTATCCCTGTATTGAGATAATTCTATCCAGTCCACCTCATTACACCCCATCTCTATCTTGAATTCGTTCTATCCAGTCTATCTCATTACACATTAGCCACTTATTTTAATTCACGCGTCATGTCCCGTCCACCATAACCTGCGATATTTGATTACCCTAGCAATTTATGGTGACTATTATACGATATGTAACTCATCATTATGTAACCTCCTACATTACAAACTATCTTCATCCCTTTTTGGATCAAAGGTTTTCCTAAGTACATCATCTTCGTTTCCTCTAAATTTTGTCTCGTCATGTAAGGTAAGATATCGCGTTTCACACCCGTAGAGAACAACTGGTAAAATTTTTGTTTTATGTGTTTTGTGTTTTACGTTCCTTGACAGCAGGCAACATGATAACATTTTACTGATCGTGCAATAGCATGAATTTCCTTACTGTATTATTTTATTAATTTCCACTATAATAGCGTTATTAATAGCTGGAATTATTCCTAAATATTTGAACTAATTAACTCTATCAAACTCTTCCCTTTAGATTAAATAATGTAAACTCAAGATTTCTAAAATACAGATCATCAGTGATCACATTATCATCTTCAATAATATAATATGTATTATTCAATAATTTATAAATCATACGAACTTTCATTTACAACTTTAAATTTAAATAGGTTCTGTAGAACTGTAAGATTTTTTATTTTTTATTTCTGCTTTGCTATGAAAAATAGGTAAAATTAATTTAAGGTTATTAAAACAGTTTTAAAACAATGAATGGATACTAATAAAATATTTAAGATTAAATTCAATCGAATCGGTATCTGGGACATATTTGGATTTGAAATTTCTAATCCGATTCTAGTATTTCAAATATTAAGATTCTGAATTTCGAATTGGATACCAATCCTATAGATATTTGGATATTGATCTAAAATTTAGAAGCGTTGCACAGGCTTCGTTAAAGTAAATAATGTTTTTGAACATTTTAATTAGTTTATCTGCAATTAACTGTTTTATTCCTTAATAGGAATTGAACATAGTCTAATATTATTTTATTCTTCGAAAGAAGTTCTAATTCTGTTGACTATTGGCCTGTGGTTGTTCCCATAACCCAATGTGGGGATGCTTTTTTTTATTTATTACATCACAGTGTAAAGTGATGTTCCCTTTCATGAAACGTTCACAAACGCTAACCTAATTAAAGCGCACTTCCTTTTGGAGATATATCCGGATTGTATGCATGGTAGAGGGCTATATTTTAGTGCGCGCATAATGGAATTTGTAGATGTATACAACCGACCAGGGTTTTCCATTGTACTGTGGAATTGGGAAATACATTGTTAACTTCTGTAATCATTCCCTACAGTAGCTGTCAGCTCGGTGGATACAAGTACAGTAGCGTTCACAAAATATACATCTAAAAATTGACATGTTTATTAGAGAGTATTGGTGACCTGGTGGTCTAGGGGTAAGGTGTCAGACTTCTATGCTGGCGGCCGGGGTTCAATCCTCGGTCCCGGCACAGATTTATCTGATTTCCAAACCCTTCCTTCACCTCTTACATGATATCTTGTGAATGTGGGGAATGCCAGGCCTCCACCGTGGTTCCGATTCCACGTTAAACTGTAGGTCCTTCATTTCATCTCACAATCACCCACCATTACACATTAGCGTAAGTGCGTATAACCCGAACGGGTAGTAAGACGCGGTGCTAATAATAATTTTCCAATAGGAGACCAGACCTCTCTGACTCCTTCCTACTACACCCATGAACAAGTCCCTGTAGGATTAATCATATTACAATCAAGTTCTATAATTAATAAAATAGTTACAAAAAGTTGAAATTAGTTCATTTTCAACGACGTTTCATGCGAAATATCATAGTTATGATAAAAAGGTAAATGATTATAAATATAGATCTGACCTACCCCAAACAAATACTATATGTTTTGAACCATCCTTAACAAAAATAAGGAACAAGCTGGAGGTCCAAATAACACTAATAAAAGGGGGGGGGGGGGGGGCAATAGGAGTGAGTGATTGGAGTTCTGTGCTTTGATTACCTGAGTTCGATGATTCTAAACTCAGATCTCGCAACTCACATCAGTTGAGGAAGATGATATGTGGACGGTTAAACCTAATATAAATCGTTAACAGGTATTCTTCTCAGAATTAAAGTAAAAAAATAAAAGGTTACACAACCTAAGGGATATGGTAAACCAAATCAACTAAATAAAGCATGAAGTGGCTTCGAGTTGATATTTATTTAATAATACATTAATTTCATATGAGAATGTAAAAAAAAATTGACTAAGATAATCATTAAAATTTAGAAACCAACAAGCCGTTATTTCAATAATCTGGTAGCAGGTGAAGTTTCAAAAAAAGGTAATGACAATTTATCTATAATGAGCACCAGGATTAAAGAACAAATGAGGCATTAGCCCTGTAATAACATTATCTGTAGATCACGACTTCAATTTATATTTCCCTGATGTAATAATTATCGTGAAAATATTATCCTCACCAATCATTTAAAAGTAAAAACATCTCATAAGGTATTTACAATTAGTCCATAAGAAGTCTTCAAATCAATTAGCCTACATCCCATTAAAAACTAACGCTAACAATATCAAAGCCATAACAAAATATTCAATAAAATTAAATACGTTTCATAAGTTATTTACAATTAGCCCATAAGAAGTCTTCAAAATAATTAACCGACATCCCAATAAATATTAACGCTAAACGATATCAAAGCCATAACCTAATATTCATTAGAACCTTTTCAATGTATAATAACAAGCTAAATATTAACGACATCATAGAAAAGCAATCTTTTAGAGAATCAAGTTAAATTTAACGCTTTACAAAATTCCAATTCTTTACTAAAATATCAAGATATTTCCTGCGTAAATAACAGAATAAAATACCAGCATTACAGCCCAAAGTTAACGAAAGTTGATATTTTCATGTACAATAATCGATTCTCCTCAGAGCACATGATTAGATCGATATTGTATCTAATCGATTTTTTAATTGACTACACGATATAAATAAAAGATTCAAATATATTTGTACATAATATTTACCAAAAGGCCGAAAAATAATTTATAAAAAGACATAGAAGATAATATATATAAATATATATATATATATATATAAAATGTAAGATCTAAATTCCTTTTGACTTCGTAATTGATTTCTTTATATATATATATATATATATATATATATATATATATATATATATATATATATATATATATATATATATATAAAGAAATCAATTACGAAGTCAAAAGGAATTTAGATCTTACATTTTACATATCTTAGGCCAGAGCTTCTCCTTTCTTCTAATATAATAAAGTCCAAGAGTGACGACAAGTTGCCCTGCCGCCACTATATATACAATACAACCCAGAGACATTGAATGGTGGGAAAAGGGGTGGGGGGCAAAGAAATGGACCGTACGGGAACAAAATATGCGCATGACCAAAGCTTCTACACACTTCTCGGCGTTTCGAGGTCATCCTAAATTGTATACAAGTGAAATATCTTTGCCGCTAGAGATCTTTGCAGCTCAAGTTCTTTGCTTCTATTTTCACAACAGGCGATCAGTCTCAATTATGACGATAGTGCGTGTAGTTGTATTGCGCTTGGACGCGGGGAGCAGTGTGATGGGGTGAGTACCGAGTTTCTTGTTTATTTCTTGTGGCCCAATGCTACAATTTTAACATCAAACCATAAAATGCTAAAATAATTGATAATATGGCTTTGAAGCTTAGATCATCCTTTCCTAGGAGGAATACTGGGGTGTAAGAGTCTTTCCCCTCAGTTATAGTTTTATCGTAGTTTTGATGCATTGAAGTAACATTTTGGCAACTGACAGTAGAACAATAGACCTACTTATTTAATAGCGTGCATCACATGCCAATCAACTCTGTGATACAGTCGGTTATAAGTAATAAATTTACACGAATTTTTTAGGACCTGGCTCATTATTGATTAAACATTAATTGAGATAAATATTTAATAGAAGTTCCAAATAATGAACATCTTTGAAATATTAGATTATATTTTGATAAAAACTTCATTAAAAAAACAGTTTTTTGACCATTTGGGTTCACAGATAAGAATTGCGAAAAAATCTTCATTCTATAATAATTAAGACATATCGTAGCTATTTAAAATAAAATAAATGATATATTTAAATTACTCCATGGAAATTAAACTAAACATATCTAATGTTATTATTATTATTATTAGCACCACGTCTTACTACCCGTTCGGGTTATACGCACTTACGCTAATGTGTAATGGTAGGGTGATTGTGAGATGAAATGAAGGACCTACAGTTTAACGTGGAATCCGAACTACTGTGGAGGCCTGGCATTCCTCACATTCACAAGATGTCTTGTCAGAGGTGAAGGAAGGGTTTGGTAATCAGATAAATCTTTGCCGGGACCGAGGATCGAACCCCGGCCACCAGCACAGAAGTCTGACACCTTACCCCTAGACCACCAGGTCACCCATATCTAATGGAGCAATATTTTATTTGGTAGTGAAAAAAAAAGTTTTATATAAAAACTGCAGAAACACTGGCCTTAACTCAAGCTCTCTCCTCCATCCCGACTTAAATTCTCGACGCCAAAAGATGACCAAAAACAATAGCTATAACCATGACGATGTATACTATCAAGGATCGAGGAAACTTTAACCGACCGTAAGAAAAACATATTGATCAGAAGAAACTTGTGTGACCCACATTTCTTACTTCCTGTCCTTGGGCTCCTTCGGACTTCCGCGTCTGCGTTCTCAGAGGATTAAGCTACCCGTGACGGGATAATATATCCATGTGCATATATATATGGATAATAAATCTCTCTCTCTCACTCTCTCTCTCTCTCTATATATATAATGTCCATTATATATATATATATATATATATATATATATATATATATATAATGTCCATAATATATATATATATATATAAAAAATTAGTAGAGTATTCTAACTGCCTTAAGATGTTATCAATTAAAAATATCCATAATATATATAATATATATATATATATATATATAATATTATGGACATTTTAAATTGATAACATATTAAGGAAGTTAGAATACTCTCCTAATCTTTTCAATCACCACGTCTCGTTCGGGGTATAGGATAGGCATATATACTAATTACACACTCATGATTTAGGTAAGTGAAAGGCTTAATATAGGGTAAATATAACCAAATTTGCGTGGAAGGAGAAAGTGAAACCATTTACGAAAAAAACCACCCTCAACCTACTCGATTTTTATTCGAACCACGATTCTCCATCATAGACAGTCCAGTCTCTTACGAGAGTGATGCCTTAGACCATGCGGCCACTGAACTGGGTAACACTATCTTAGTTTTTTTAATACTACGTCTTACTAGCCGTTCGGGTTATACGCTTATATACTAATTACCCCAATGGTTTCAAGGATTAGGAAGGTTATATTTATATATTTGCGTGGAAAACCAATTTGTGAAAACCACCCTCAGTACACCCGACCGAGATTTGAACCCCAAACTCTTCGTCAGGAGCAGTCTAGTATACTGCGAGAATATCGCGTTAGACCATGTGGCCACCAAAACGGGTACATCTAAGTTGATTAAATATATTTATAAGGCTTACGTAATGATCATTTTGTGGTATGTTTAACTATTAACTAATTATTACAACTTGTGAATGTGTGGAATGTCAGGCCTCCACCGTGGTTCGTATTCCACGTTAAACTGAAGGTCCTTCATTTCATCTCACAATCACCCTAGCATTACACATTAGCGTAAGTGCGTATAACCCGAACGGGTAGTAAGACACGGTGATAATAATAATAATAATAATAATAATAATAATAAATAATAATAATATAACTAATTATTTAATTCAAGTGTTAGTAATGAGAATGTTAGCGATTAATTGAACTCAAATATGTGTGAGTAAAATGTAGACTAATCAGTATTGGTGGGCACGTCATCTGAATGTCAAGATCATTCAACCGATTTCCACGGTAATTTGCTGGTCAGGTTTTGAATCTCGGGCAAGTATACTCTATCTCCACGAAAATGCTGATATATTTCCTCTGAAATTCTACCTCCCTCATCCATACACCATAAATCAAATATTAACATGCGTGTAGCCCAAACGGATACCAATACGTGGTGAAAAAACTAAATAACCCATGTGCTAAACGTATTAATAACAAAAATTTTGAACAAAAATAATTGTATGTAAAGTATGATTCAATGATCAGACATTCCGAGTAGTTTTTATACCTCATAATGTGTAGTCTAGTTTTGTAACTGCACATTTCCCACAGGAATGGTGTGTTTAGAGATGATATAAAATCACATGAAAAGGGGACGAAAGGAATGATGATAAAAACTGCAATTTAATGTTTATTTCATCATATTAGGACATTCTCTACTGGGTAGATGTTTTATTTCATTCCACACGTAATTCCATACAATAGCGACGAAATATCGGTTTTAATGATAGAAAATTGATTTCAGTAATCTGAATTTTTTACGGCTAGTTAAAAAAAATATATTCCTACTCATTTTATGTAATTAATGGTTTATTTTTAATACCGCAAAAACATTGGGAAAATATTTTACAGGAATTAAATTTAACCGCATATGTTGGTAATAATGTTTATTAGTATGTTTAGCAATAAATTGGGATCACATTATTCATTGGGGATTGTTTTTCTTCTTCTAGGTAAACAAGAACACTTTGATATATTTTTATATTCAAAACAAATATAAAAATAAAATACAGGGCTCCTACACTTTATGTCTATATCAATCTCAATGCCAAATTAAATCGGAAAAATAATAAAAAGTTTGCTTTTTTTTATCGTATGGCATATATGACCAGGAGGGACATTGACAGCCAAATTCAGTCGTCTCATGTGTAGACTATCAGGTGGTCTGGTGGTTTGGACGTTGTCAAGGATACACCATAGATGGTTGTCTACACCTCGTACCAGCAATGAGAGGATGTGACGATAGTGATTATGATGTTGTGGCGCTGGTGTGAGTCTTAACCTAACTTAAGCCTAATTAATCAAACCCTGGTGACCGTGGGGTACATTCCCCTTAAGGGAAAATATCTAAGGTACCAGCATTTGCGTGGAATGTGAGTGGAAAAGCATGTTTTGTGATTCCCCCTCAGTTTACCCAACCGAGACTCGAACTTTGGTCTCCCCGTCATCGTCATTCTGGTCTACAGTGATAGAAGCGCCTTAAACCATGCGGCCACCTAAATGGGTCTAATTTTATTCAATCTGAACTTTTATGATCACACTTAATTACTCATTTTTATTAAGGAAAAAAATTATTGTTTTTTTTTCTTAGTCATAAGTTCTAGTTTTGTTTTTTAATTTGTACGTCAAATTATTATTTTTAAATCTACAAACTATAATTTTTTTAATGCCCCTTGAAATATTCCTGTTCTCAAGATGGTTTAGTATCTCTTGAAGTATTTCCTATCTTCAGGCCATTTTAAATAAAGAACAATACCTTATTTGTGTCAGATTGTTTTTTAACGTGAGTTACTTTCAAGTCAACTTTTTTGTATTCGTCTTTCTTTCTTTATTCCTTAGATCCTTTTTGTTTCGCTTTGCCTTCTAACGTTTCCGAAAGAACGATCCTTTTTTCCAAGTGTCCTTTGCGGTGTTCTTAAAAGAAGTCACAAACAAAAACTTTTTTTTTCCAGCAAACCTTTAACAGCCACTTTTTCTTTGTTGAAAGAATAAAAACTCTCTATCACAATTATTTTTTTTAATTTATTTGAAGCTGAAATCATAATCAGCTTAACCCTTCCTTTGTAACCAAGACTTTGGAGAAAACTATTCTATATTTAGAGGGCTTTGGTTTCTACCCGGGCAATATACAAACCAATTTGTAATTAATATTTAGGATAAGGTAATAAACAAATATTCGATTTTTTGTTTTCTCGTGCTGGTGTTGGATGTTAAATACTGTCCTGTGTTCAGCTGTGTGGTGATTCAAAACAAGGGTAAATTTTAACAAATGGTTTCCCACGTTCCTCCATACAAATGATGCTACATTTCCTTTAAATTATACCTTACTTAACATGCACTTTTATACACTGATTGATAAAAGGCATCCGGAATATTACTGATTACCTAAAATTAATCATTGACTACTAAAATAAATATTTTAATATTATTACGAGATGATTCGGTGGCCTTTGGTCTAAAGCGTTACACACACAGTAAACTAGACTGCCGATGACGGGGAGATTGAGGTTCAACTCTCGATTGGGTGCACTGAAGTTTTTTCAAATTGGTTTTCCTACCCTCCCTCCACGCAGATGTGGGTGTACTTCTTTAGAAATATAGCCTACCTAATCTCTAATTCATTAGAATAATTAGTACATAAGTGTATAAACCGAACGGGTAGTAAAACGTGGTGCTAAAAAAAAAATATCACTAAAATTATTTTCATTTGCAACTGTTAAAAATTTATAGAATATGTTTAATACATAATACACAATAATAATACATAATAAACACAAAGGTCACCGTATGAATAAATTAATCAACCAGTGTCATAGTCCTGCCAGAAAAATTTAGTACCACTTGTGATAATCTGCACTTGTTTATAGATTTAAACCTTTATTCTCAGACCTTCTTATAAAAATTTATTCAAAAAAACAATTTTTGAATGAAATTGAAATATTTTTAATTTTACTTTCACAATAAATAGTATCAATTTTGATTGATATGTACCCAAATAAACAATGGTATTATTAAAATGTTTGTTGTTTCCCTTCTAATTATAATTGGCGTTACAAACGAATGGATTTGATGGATTTCTCTAAACTTATTATTTAAGTTATCAATAATAAGTCGTTACTCAAAGTCAAATGTGATTTCCATTTGATTTTTGAAAAATTAAAAAATTTTGAATTTTGCCTTACATTTTGTTCAAATTAATTCCTGTATAATATCTTATATGGTAGTTTTCCTGCACAAAAGTCATTTAATGTTACTTTAAATATGATTAATTAAAATAAATTGTTATAGTAATTTTGTTCAAAATTTATATTTAAAAAAGATTTCATGTGAATTTCAAAATAACGTTTTTTAGGAAAAATTATTTAAGACTAAATGATTATTAAAATTGTTTTCCTAATAATAGACTATATTATAAAATATGTACGAATTTGGCTTACCATTTATTTATAGTAAAGAGCATTGGAATATAGATCTTTGATTGAAAATGTAATTTAGTAAGGATTTACAAAATTACTCTTCCTTTAAGAATTGCAGAGAGGAGGTAAATATTTAAGCTTGATAGTAAACAATTTTTATTAAAAATGTATTAATTAGTTTAATAATATTTAGCACCGCGTCTTACTACCCGTTCGGGCTATACGCTTTAAGCACTAATTACGCTAATGGATTAGGAATTGGGAAGGCTTAATTAGAGGACGTGAACCCGCATTTGCGTGGAGGGAGAGTGGGAAACTATTTAGGAAAAACCACCCCCAGTTCACCCGACCAAGATTCGAACCTCGATCTCCCCATCATCAGCAGTCGAGCTAAACACGACAAGCGCGTTAGCCAACTACGCCACCGAGGCGGGTTATTAATTAGTTAAACTGTAACTGGGAGAATATATTATTGGCGTGTGATGTTATTTCCTATAATTAATCTGTGTGTGATTTTGAGTTTTCTAGGAGTTGACTTATGATGGTATATGAGTCTTTATTAGGCCCCGCGTAGATCCAGATAAAAACTAATAAT
Organism: Timema cristinae; assembly: GCA_039000515.1. Taxonomy (NCBI): domain Eukaryota; kingdom Metazoa; phylum Arthropoda; class Insecta; order Phasmatodea; family Timematidae; genus Timema; species Timema cristinae. The sequence continues at coordinate 19,823,864 of JBCFYV010002255.1, read as the reverse complement.
GTAAAATATTAATTGAAACTCGATTGGATTACTCGAGTGTAAAGCTAATCCTTTATATTCTCATTTATTGTACAATTGACATTATGATAACTAGAGCAATTACTATTCCTAATGTCTATAGGTATGGATAGAGATAATCAAGTATATATTTTATTTATTATAACCGCAGCAATGATCACTTGGTTTAATTCGTCATGTTCACAATATATGGATTTGTTGATGATGGTGAGGCAAAGCGTCTAAAATTGTACCTTTTGCACAAAGGTTAGTTTTCAACGCGTGATGTTTCACTGTAGTTTTTTCATCCTCTCTCCACGTTAATATTTTTTTAGCACCACGCCTTACTAACTATTCTGGTTATACACATATGTACTAATTATGCTAACTAGTTAGGGATAAGAATAGAGTTAATTTAGAGGAAGTGTACCTACATTTCCGTGGAGGGAAAGGGTAAAACCTTTTTGAAAGAAAAAACCTCATTACACCCGACTGAGATTTGAACCTTGATCTCCGTGTAATCGGCATTCTAATCTATTGTGAGAGTGATGCCTTATAACATGCAGCCACCGAAGCAGGTCATGCTAATGTTATCTCTTCTCTATATGCTAACGTACTGGTCTCCAACTCGAAAATCCATGGTTCAATCCTCGAATGTGTCCACCGTGGATATGTTTTTTATTCCAGGACATGGTTTCCTTTTATACATCCCGGTGAATACTTGAGCATTTTGTTAAAATTCCCCCCACGCACATCCTGTCCTCTAAGTTTAAAAAAAAAAGATAAAATGCCCATCATTTAGGGATATTTTTCAAACACCGACGTTGGAGGGTCAATGTTCAATGTTTTCTACATCGATATTAATTTATTAGTCGATGATTTTCAACAATCGATGTTTTCTACCGATGTCCATAAACATGAACAACTTAGGCCTACGTCAGACTGTCCTTATAAAATATAAAATTGAAAATATCAATTACAATGCTTAATTTTCAGATGTAATTTTTAGTTTCTTTCGACCCCTCGACGAGAGAAGTATTGTGATCGGAAAAAAAATTCAACTTGAGATTTTGATAAATGTCATCGTTTCATGACCCCATGAGACCAAAAATAGTGTCTTTCGCAATGCCGTCTGTCTGTACTTTGGGCTAGAGCCGATACTATTTTACCAATAATGTTAAGACTTGGTATGTAGAGTTTTCATAAGGTCCCCCCATGTGGTTTTGGTATTAGATATCCAACCCTAAGATTAAGGGTAGTTTACTGAAGAGCAAATGATTTTTTTTAAATTTATATTCTTGAACGCTTCTCTAACAATCTTGATTACATTTTGTATCTAGGCATTGATTAACTTTACAAATGAAATAGAAACTCTCATTTTCCCATAAAAATGACTTGTAGGGTAATTTATTTGATTGGAAATGTCCAATTTTGGTCACATCTACGCAACTATTTGAGAAAATAAATAATTTATCATTGTATTGAGATAATTTTTTTACTAAACCCCTATTTTCTGGGCTATAAGTAAATATATATAAAATATAATATATACATAATATAATATAAAAATATATATATGATATTTAATATATATATATATTTATATATCATATATGTGATATATATAATATATATAGTAATACATATATGTATGCATGTAAATATATATCTTTTATGTATTTAATGTGTTAAATGGATTGTTATACTCTTTCTTAGATAGATATTGTAATGTAACTGACTTGCCCCTGAAAAGTATGTGAAAGCATTGACAATAATATCGTCCTAATTTTATAAACGTATTTAATTTTATATTTAAATTATATAGTATATTAAATGCGATTAAAGCACTTCTTCTTCTAAGAAGGCAAAAGCCACTGATCAGTGACGTCACGGACGTGACATTAGTAAAGTCAAGTTGACAATATAAGGTTTTTAAATAATAACTTCCTCTTCTGGAAAGTTCGAATAGAGGTTTTAAAATGTAAGCTTGAGTCATTTTCCGCTCTAGAACCTCCCAGTAAAACCGAGATGTTTTTGTCTTGTATTTTATTTTTCTAAACTAAACCTTCTCGAAGCTTCCATGAGCAATGGATATATACGAAAGATGGTGCAATTGAACCTCACTAGGCGTCCAGTCCTTGAACTACTCGGAACTTGAACTCCTGTCCGCGCTCGTACTATAGGCGCGTATATATTTCGACGACATGATCTATTTTCTCTAGAAATAAACCAAGATTTAGAAATAAAAACATGTCAACATAAAAAGTGTGTATTAATTATACAATATTTAAATCACCAATAATTCTTTAATTGGCGCTCGATCACGGGGCTATAAATACCAATTAACTCACCACATCAAAATACCGGACCGCTTTAATTAGTGCTCGACCACGGGGCAATTATCAGCTAATTAAACGGTATAACTTCAATCGACGCCCAATGCAACGAACCAGATCTATAATTCATCGATCGACCTGGAGAGAGACGTCCAAAACATCATAATTAGCGCCCAACGTAAGCAGTAATATTTCATAACACTTCAATTGGCGCACACGTAGAGATCCGTAAATCAGAAACGCTACATTATGTTACCCTTTTTTCAATGTTTTTGTAACAATGCGTATAATTTCTTCTAAGCTCTTTGCTGGAATGTTTCTGTAACAATGTATAATTATTTCATCTTACAAATCTCACTGGTTTTTAGTAAATGTCTCTAATTTAATATACCACCATACCAATTGTTTTATTATGTATGTGTCAACTAATTTTATGAATATATTTAATTTGAATTTAATTTTTAAGGTCCAATATTAAAAATTGCACTTCAGTTACAGTTATTTAGTTGATTTGAAAAAAAAATTACCAATGTTTTTACAATAAAATATCGATTTTTTGGTTCTATAACATCGATGTTTGGCAGAGTATGTTTTTTTCCCCACATCGGTGTTAAATAGATCAATGGCGATATCAATGTTTTTCATTCACTATTCATTACTACTATCGATGAAGACTATAAGGGGCTCAACTCCTGTCAGTACCGTAAATAAAATCTTGTAAATTATATTGGTTCTGTTTCGTTGAATATTAAAATATTAAATTGATCGTTAGAGGGTATGATTGCTATGTTATTTCATGGAATTAAGTTGGTGTAGACTACTTAGATTTTTAATTATGTCAAATGTGGATTTTTCTAAGGTTGTTTGAATTGCTGGTAATAATATATTTCCAAGTATTTTATAAGTTTCCAAACTGCTCTTAACTTCAAGAAGGTAAGCTTCAGACTCACAGAATTTTGGAATAATGGGACCACGTACGTCCCTAGTCGTGTTCGCCATCTTCTTATTTCCTTCAGCCTCCATTTCTTTTTACACTTCATTTCTCATTTCTCTCTCATTTTCCCTTGGGGTCTTTGAAAAGAGGCAAAAGGAAGAGGTTTCTAAGGGAAGGAAGGTATAAGAAAAAGTTTCTTTAGATTCCCCAAGTGAGGTTTCACTTGAAGTCAACCTGGAAGATCTTACCAGGTCGAGAGTTAGGTTGAGTGCAGAATAAGGTGAACTGATGCATTTACTGGGTATTGACAACTGTTTATGGGGAGGGGGGGGGGGAAGCTGGCTTTCCCAACCTACCCCGGTATTTTATTTAACGGTATTTTCATATTTTTTTAGTCAGGCTCACCCTGTGAAGAAGTTTAGGTTAACAGTTAAAATCCCACTTCAGTGGTCACATGGTCTAAGGCACTACTCTCGTGGTAGAGTAGATTACCGATGACGGGGAGATCAAGGTTCAAATCTCGATCGGGTGTACTTAAGGTGGTTTTTCCAAAATTATTTTCTACGCAAATGTGGGTACACTCCCTATAAATATAACCTCTAACAACATTAGCGTAATTAGTACATAAGCGTATAGCTCGAACGCGTAGTAAGAAGCGGTGCTACAATAAAAGTTAAAAAAAAACTTTCAGAATCTACATTTATATATGTAAAGCTAAGTTAGCTTCAATTATAATTTTGTTTTTGTCAATTTTGGCCACTGAAATGTTAACTATGGTCTTTATTTTTTTAGATATAATTTTGAATTTTGCTGAAAGAGATAGATTGAGTACTTTACAAGAATTTTTTTTTAGTCCGAATATAATAGAAAGAGCATTTTATAAAATACAAATATATTTTTTGCGCTCTATATTGATAATATTTTACCAAATTATTATTTAATTTCATAGGTTTTGAAAATATCTATCAAAATTGACATCTACAGCTCACATGGCTCTACGTATGAATATACTAAAGTAGATCTAGTTGCCTGTTGGAAATAGATCCAACGTAGTACGAAAAATTGGAATAATTAGTTTTAAGGTCCATTACAACTACATTAGGAACTTATAAATATCGTAGAGAAATTTTCCCAAAATCAGTTAACAATAAAACAACAATTAATTTTAGAATCAAGAATCAATACCATTATTCGGGTTAGGACCGAAACTAGTAGAAAACAGCTAGCTGATGGTCCACATCTGTTCGACTGTGATTCGAACCCCGACTTTAGTGTTGACCTATCGCAATGCGAGTCTAACGTCATTAGAGTGTGGCTTAAGGAACGCAAGAAAAGGTCAATGTTTTTGTTTTTTTTATAACAAAACATTTTTTTGTGTCAAAATAAATAAAATATTGCTCGAGTAGATTCATATTGTTTATTTTCTTCATATGATGACATCAACAATACATGAATATCTCTCAAGGTTGTCCTGAAATTTAAGGACAACTTTTTCTCTTCATTTAAAATAGTTTCTCGTTTAATGCCGTTATGCTCATGACAGATATTACTAAATTATCAATTGTCAACGTGTAGAGAAAATTAAAAATTTTACGTTGCTCCTGGAGAAATATTTTATTTGTTTTGGCTAAACAATTGTTTTGTTATAAAAACTGCAACAACTTTGCCCTCAACTATCATTACCTTAGGCCTCAACCTAAGCAACACCACGCTATCTCTTAAGGCGATTGGCCCTTTTCATTTGGCGTGGAAATGCATAGCCATGGGTCAAACGGTTATCTTCAATAATTTTTATTATTTTGCAATTTTCTTTCAGGAAACGGCTTGTTCAAAATAGAAGCCTGATGATTAAGTATTACTTTTTATATACACACCTCTATAGTTTTAACAGTGATCAAGTGTCGATAAAATCGACTTTTTTCAATGAAAAACTACGGGCTTCATAACAACAAAATAAGAAAATGTAACAATTAATAAACATAGATACAGTATCTTAGAAGGGACGTTGAAAATGTTAATATATAAATTTCAATCGTTCTCAAGAAAACTGATATTTTCAAACGTATGATTTTTTTCCCGCAAGACCTGTCCGGTAGCGCCATCTACGGTTTACGTGCTCCATCCGTTCATGTTGGTGCGGAAGGATACTTCGGTTGGTTGTGAAGCCACGCTACGCCTTTCACCCTCCCGCCCTACCATACCACAAAATAGGTTTTAGACTTGCACTCGACAGGGTCAAGGGCCCTAACAAGATACTACAATAAATAACCCATCATAATTGATGTATCTTGAAATCCCATCTGATTTTACTTCTTCGTGAATCACAAAGTGCCCTAATAGGAGTTTAATATACTCTACTACCCACTCCACTCCAACCTCAGCTTTCAACATAAAGGGTTGAACAAAAAAAAATCGAGTAAAAAAGTTTGGCTCGTCTTGTTAGTGGTGAGATGCGAGATTGTGGTCTTCTTAGCTAAACCCTTCACTACTCTCCTTCTTCATCCCAGTGCTCCCATCTCATTCTAACTCCATCCTTATTCCTCTTTGCAACATCTTCTTCCCTCTTACGCTGCCACAATCTATCTTCATTCTTCGAATACACAAACCAAAGTCTTCTGGCAGCAAAACCCTTTCAATGAATGAAGATTACGAACACAGAATTTGGGCTTTCCCCTTTCAAAATAACTTTGTTATTGTGTACACTTCTCGGTCCGTATTTGAGGATTGTACCGTATCGACACTTTTTAGAAGAAGGAACAAATAGTGTACAGTCCGATTTTCATAGTAAGAACCTTATATAACAAGTTGAAACTTTACTAGACCTATTTCCACGCATTAATAATCAAGTCACCCGCTTCTTTGGCCATATTGTACGACGCGCAACTCTTGCGGTAGACTAGATGACGGTAAGATTGAGGTTCAAATCTTGGTCGGGTGTTTGAGGGTGATTTTATCGAAATGTTTTTCACTCTCTCTCCACGCAAATTCCCGTAAACTTCCACTAAATATAACCTTCCTAATCCCTAAAACCACTAGCATAATTAGTACCTAAGCTTATAAACCGAACGGGTAGTAAGAAATGGTGCTAACAAAAAAAAATATATTCAAGTAATATGATATGCAGCTGTCACTTTTGATAACTATTATCAATACCTATTAAATAACACTAACAATGTAGTAAAATGTTTTCAATTTTGTCAACAAAAGAAAGTATTTTATAAAAGATACATCTTGTGAATGTGTGGAATGCCAGGTCACCACCGTGGTTCGGATTCCACGTTAAACTGTAGGTCCTTCATTTCATCTCACAATCACCCTACCATTACACATTAGCGTAAGTGCGTATAACCCGAACGGGTAGTAAGACGCGGTGCTAATAATAATAATAATAATATAATAATATAATATAATAATAATAATAATAATATAATAATAATATATAAAATATATTTTTAAATGAAGATCGGACTGAGGTATAGCCACATGAACAAATTACCCTTCTCTAGTGTTAAAGTGTGGTAACAGTGGCCCCATTTACGAATCCTAGTTAATCAATGACATTTAATTTCACTCAGTTAAAATGTTTAACAAATATTATCAAAACATAATCAAACACTAATTATTTTGCTAACCTTCTATCGCCAAAATCAAGCAATTAAATAACAAATGACAAAATGTCAGCAGATTAAAGTGAAGATGTAGTAAACGCTAGAAAAGATCAGTATTTTTTGCCATTTTTATATAAAAAATGTGTTGGTCAAAATATAGAAAATATTGCTTCAATACGAGCCTAAATTTTAATTTTTACACATTGTGACCACAACAGTTCTCCGATATCTTTCAAGAGTGTCCTGGAATTATTTAATGACAACTTTTTCTCTTAATTTAAAAAGTTTCTCATCTAATGCCACTATGCTCATGACAGATATTCAACAACTGCTGATATCACCATGTGATAAAAACTAAACTTTACATTTGTAACCAAGCAATAGTCAATATTTTATTTATTTTGAATAAAATATTTTGTTATAAATATTGCAAAAACACTGTCCTTTTCTCGCGCTCCCTACACCCCAACCCAGCAATATCCATAAGAAAAATCAATCAGAGCTTAATCCAAAACCACTATTTCGTATCTACTCTAAAAAAAATTGCCTACCATAGGTTTTCTACAGAGAAAAAAAAAAGCCAATGGAAATGTGGAGGAAGATAATGGTGAAATGCTATTTGCGCCTCTTTGCCTGGAAATTGCATGTGAAGTGGCCATTCCACACCACAGACCTCGCGCATACTATTAATTAAGGGCACAGTTGAAAACTTAGCGAAGAGAAAGAGAGATTTGGCTAATGTTCAAACCTCATCCTTGATCCCTTCTACTACCCCATTCAAAATCCCTACCCTTCATTTGCAACCCTCTCTTTTCCACAATTTCGTAAACGGACAAGGGAATTAAATGAAGGTTTTACACACAAAGAAAAGAAAGTTATTTTTTTTACTCGTATTGAAATTGCTTTGTCTTGATTTAAAGTTTCAATTGGTTTGGAGGTGTTGGGTGGAGGAGAGGGGGGAGAGTAGAGAAGGGTATCGGTTCTAAAACGCACGCCAGGCTCCTATCTCTCGTCCTAATGACTGATGCAATGGTTGGTTAGTCATTCAAACGTAGAGTAATTAAAGATTTAGAACTTTCTATAAAAGGGAGAAGGTTGATAGTATCTCATCTCGTTCCCCACAAATTACTTTCAGATGTTTACATTTTAACAGAGCCAGTTAGTTATTTGATTGGATTCGCTCATAACTCAAACATAAACCATGGAAATTATGACTTGTAAGCTTGATGAAAGACAGTTGCAATTCGAGACATGTCCTGTAGCAAGGCTGGCAAAAACATTTTGAAAGCGTGTGTGTGTGTGTGTGTGTGTCCAATGTTCAGAAAAATTCTTTCACGTGCCCATAGGAATTTTTGGGTAGTAAAATGTAATGATTGAATAAGTTTTAATTAGTATTATTACTGTGTATTAAAATTATTAAATTATATGTACATAATTTGGTACAAAAAGGGATGAGGCTGATGGAGAGTGGAGGAAGTTACATAATAATGTGTTACATATCTTGTACTAATCACAAGACATTGCCAGGATAATCAAATTTCGTAGATGATGGTGGGCAGGACATACAGCGTGAATAGGAGAATATAAAACCATGCCCGGGGTATTGAATGGTAAACTCAATGGGAAGAGACCATTGAGAAGACCTAGATGCAGATGTGAGGATAACATTATAATGTGTTTTACCTAAAAGAGATATGGTGTAATGAGGTGGATTGGATATAATAGCTCAAGTTAGGTATAGGATTTAATGATATGAACTGGATAGAACAAGTTCAAGATAGGGATAAGGTGTAATGAGGGTACTGGATATAACTATCTCAAGATAGGGATAGGTTGTAATGAGGTGGACTGGATATAACTAGCTCACTATATAGGGATATGTTATAATGAGGTGAACTGGATAGAACTAGCTCACTATATAGGGATATATTGTATTGAGGTGGACTGGATAGAACTAGCTCACTATATAGGGGTAGGGTTTAATGAGGTGTACTGGATAGAACGATCTCAAGATAGGATTAGGGTGTAATAAGGTAGACTGGATATAACTATCTCAAGATAGGGATAGGTGACGTATTTTTGTGAATAAATGCGGCGATGAATTTGCGAGTGCTTAATGCCATTTTAAGTAAGTAAGTAAGTAAGATCAATAACATAATAACTAAAACTTTCTAGGCATTATTGCCTAAAAATTGTTACCGTATGAATGGTATTTTTTTATAGAGATTGCATGCCATTTATAATAAGTACATCACTAAAGGTAAAATTAACGACTGTGTTAATAATAATAAGTGACCAATAATTTGTTTTTGAGAGGTAACACCTTTTGACAACAACGAACATCGTATTGCCTATGCAAAAAAACTCCAGAATATTTCAAGTACATAGGTTGACCAGCCCTGTCCTGTAGCTATCAATAACGTGTTTTAATTATTATGACGTGTGACACCATGGCCAATTTGGTCATTACATGTTTAATATAAGGAGATAGGGATAAAATAGCTCAGATGAAGTACAAACATATTAGTGTTGGGGGAAGATATATTATTATTAGCACCACGTCTTACTACCCGTTCGGGTTATACGCACTTACGCTAATGTGTAATGGTAGGGTGATTGTGAGATGAAATGGAGGACCTACAGTTTAACGTGGAATCCGAACCACGGTGGAGGCCTGGCATTCCTCACATTCACAAGATATAGTTTATTCTAATCTAGCAATATTTTTTTATAATTTTTGAATCCAATATCCCAATTTTTTTGTTCAACTACCCCAAAGGGACATGAATACCCCTGATTAATATCCCCTCTTTCTAAGATAATTGTTTAATATCTTTAAAATGTTTGTATTTATTTAATGTATCAACTCACAAGATTAATCAATTATTAATCATTGACTGTTTGATACAGATAAGTTTGTATTTAAATGTAACTTTAATAAAGAAATTTACTATATATATATATAGTAAATTTCTGTATTAAAGTTAAAGTTACATTTAAATACAAGACATCTTGTGAATGTGGGGAATGCCAGGTCGCCACCCTGGTTCGGATTCCACGTTAAACTGTAGGTCCTTCATTTCATCTCACAATCACCCTACCATTACACATTAGCAAGTGCGTATAGCCCGAACGGGTAGTAAGACGCGGTGCTAATAATAATAATAATACATTTAAATACAAACTTATATATATAGTAAATGTCTGTATTAAAGTTAAAGTTACATTTAGATACAAACTTATCTGTATCAAACAGTCAATGATTAATAATGGATTAATCTTAATAATAATAATAATATATATTTAGTAGAACGTCTTACCACCCGTTAGAGTTATTCGCTTATGTAGTAACTACGCTAGTGGTTTTAGGGATTGGGAAGGATACATTAAATGAAGTGTACCTGCATTTGCGTGGCGGAAGGGTAAGAAAACATTTTGGAAAACAATCCTCACTACACTCAACCGAGATTCGAACCTTGATCTTCCCATAATTGGCAGTCAAGTCTAACATAAGAGTAGCGCGTGAAATTATATTCCTATCTTTTTAAATAATTTAATTTATACTTTTTTTTTACTAAAATTCTCACATGTTTACAAAACTGTTAAATAAACCAGATACAAAATAACTACTCCTAGTTTAATTTGGTTCAGCTGCCTTTGGTCCATCCACTATATGAAGACTAGATTTGATAAACTAAGGGGAAAGCAGTTTTGCCAGTGACTATACAACTCGTAAATCTGAGCATGTAGGGTTAGAATGGAGAGAAGGGGTTGAAATGGAAGAGTAGAGGGATGTTTAAGGCTTACCTACTCGTAATTTCCGTTTGTGGACTTTTGGATTACAGACTGGAGAGGAAAAAAGATAAACAGCTTTTTGGTGGGTTTTTTTTCTTTCGACATTTCCGTTGCCTGACACAAAACAAAGTTGGCCGTATAGTATCTCAAGGTAACGTCAATTTAAAGATTTTGGTACAATTGACATGGTCCCATTTTTTTAAAAGGCCGGAAAGGCCAACCGAATGGTTTCTGCAAGTAGGATAATTGAATATATTATTGTTGACGGGGTAAGGCAATTACTATACACTAAATTACGGTGGCGAGGTATGATGCTACTACTGATAGTTGAAAATTAGACATATTTTTTTATTTTGAGCATGAGAAAAGTCAATTCATTTATTGGGAAAGTACCCTTCGTGTACCCTGAAAGGAAGCAAGCGTACCTTGCATAGTTTTGCTATAATACAGCTTATAAGATAGGGTCATAGTGTAGTCTACCAAATAGTGGCGGATCGTGTATAGCCACTGCGGAACTGCAGCACCCCCTATTTCCATTTGATATTATCATCGATAGCAATTAATATAATGAGTCCTTTTTTTCTTTAATTCTTGTAGTACAATATATATTCCCTAAGCTTAATGTCAGTACTTCAATAGCCATCCCCCGGTTTATGAAAAAGATACAAAAATCTTTGTATGGAACTGTACGTTTCACAGTGCAATCGACGTAGTGTTTGAATGTTGTGCGCATGCACACATGGGAGGGGTGTGGGGAGGAAGGCGGTACTTCCAGATAGAGAGAGCACTGTTACTCTCGCAGTGACAGCTCTGGCGTGATGGTGGAAGGAAGTTTTTTTTCACTCAGCGTGTGTTGTGCTTAATAACCGTGTACCATATTCTTGATAAGTAAAAAATGTTTGTTTGTTTTTTTTGTTAAGATTTTATCAAGTTCCTAAATAAATTTTCCTTTTATACATTTTTTTTCTTTTACACAATTTTAAACCAAAGGCTAAAAAAATTTCTGGGGCAGCACCCCCACTAATTTTAGCTACGAGTCACCACTGCTACCAAAGTAAGACTGACTACATTTAGGGATAAACTGAGACTACACTCCATTTAATGGAAGCTTACAGTCTTACTTTGACGGGCTTCACTAAGGCCTTTTCATATACATTACTATAATATGTGGGACCCACTTCAGGGAACGACAGGAGTCATGAAAACCATTTTAATAATGTATGCAAACATGTGTCCCATTTGACCTTGTTTCCAAGTTATAGTCATGTTTGTACTCTAGTAATGTGGAGCTGCTTAACATTATAAGAAATTCTCAAAATGTCCACCTTCAGACTGAATGCAAGCCTGCAGTTTTTGTGTCGTGAAATACAACGCTAAAATTCAGGTTGAAGGTGGCCCTTTTGAGCACTTCCTATAATTTTAAGCAGATCCATATTACGGAATGTTTTTAATGGAGAAATATTTTATTTATTTTGGCCAAAATAATGTTTTTTTTTTATAAAAACTGCAAATACACTGTCCTTTTCTCGCGTTCTCTACAGATCTACTGTAATGATATTGAATTATACATCTCAATTTATTATTCACATCTATATTCAAAATTACAATATTATAAATGAGAGCGGATAGTAAGATTTATTTGTGTTAAGCTGTTATGATACAAGGTATGGCGACATCTTTCTACGTCTCTTTTTAAAAAGACTACGACGCAGTTTTGTGAACAGAATCGCACCTGAATGAACGTACCTTTTTTTTTTTCTAAGAAGCTTCGAGAAGGAAATGTCGCTTGATATATCCCTTCAGGGTACGCATCTCTTCACTTTCTTTCCTGAAGAGGAGCCGTGTAGGTAGAGTCTATGACATCTTAATCTGTGTTCTAAATTTTACGTGTCGGGAATTATCATGCATATAAAGTAATAGTCGGGCTTTTATTAAAATCTACAACGTGTGAAATATCTAGTAAAAAACTGTTTATCTACTTAAAATAAAAACAACTATAAAATACCAGAACTTTTAATTTCTAAAATAAGACATTGTCCCTTTTTAATTAATATAATACAGATATTAAACTTACACCCAACCTAATCCAATCATCATATCAAATAATACCCTAATGGTGGCGAACAAACATTAATTTATCAGGTTAGCTCTTTAAACGTTACAATACATTATGGCCAACGATACGTTAAAACCAAAAACAAAAATCTACTTGATTTTTCTAATCAATAAATTGGTATAATCTCGTGTCAGGGGTTGTAGCAAAGGGGTGAGGGGAAGGAAATGATTGACACAATTATCTTATTAGTTTAGTCAATCCACTCATCTGTGGTCACCCTTTTTCTGAAAGGTGACGTATTACATTATCACCCGATGATATAAGCTGTGTCCGAATGGAACATTGCAAGGTAAACTTACTATCTTTCATGGTTAACGAAGAGTATATATTTATAACTGATAAAACAAAATTGTAGAAACAAAATTGTAGTGTTTGTCAAATCAATATTTTACTGAGAGACTATGATTTGAACCAGACAGGGTCTAAGATGTATTCTTCCAATAATGATTTTGCTACTCACGCCAAGTCTCAGTATTAGTTAGGGCTATTGGGTAGAAAGGATAGAGGTAGAATTTAAAGTAATTGTAACAGCAGTTGCATGGAGAGAGGCAGAAAAGATTTTAAAAAAATGCATTTACTTGATTGGAATTCAAACGATGACCTCATTGTCAACGACAGACCAGACTACAATCTGGTTTTCATAGGAAGCCCATTATTTGAAAACTGGAAATTAATGTTTCCACAATGACGGGATTTTTTAAAAAAATTTGTATTCTCATTCTTTAATTAATTTATTTGAGGTATTTAACGTAAACTTTCTGAGCCAACTGATTATATCAGAACACGAGAATTTCTATAAATGAGAGCGAAGGGCCTACAAATTTACCTGCAAAAGTATCTTCACATACCTTCCAGGGTTCCTTAATATGCCACAATCAACATGGGACTGAAGGATTTACTTCCTCTCGAAGGAAATTGTGCTACGAACTTTTATCGTTTCAAGAAAAATCCATCGACCCCTGCTGGGTTTGAACCCCAAACTTTGGCTCCTGAGACGATAACTATACACTAAGACTACCAAGGTCAATTCCATTCAATTAGTAATGTAAAGATAAGTAACGTAACCCATAAAGAAGTATTATTTGGACGTTTTTGATAACTTTTAGATTAAATTTTTAATAAATAAACCGAATAATACATGCTCTCCAAGCAAATGTGAGTACACTTCCTTTAAATTAAAGTTTTCTTTTCCTTAACCACTAGCGTAATTGGTAAACATAAGTATAGTCTGAACAGGTAGGTAGTAAGATGCCGTGCTAAAAAAAAAAAACACTTTTCTTTCTAGAATTTCTACCCGAAATGCTTCCATCTTGTGGATTCAAAATCTTCACAAGATTATCTAAGCTCTTTGAATGTGTTAATTAATTATATATTTAAATAACAAACATTCTCTCAAAGTCTTAGGGCTGTGTAGAGGGAGGGAGGGTGTTTTAGATATTCAACCCTCCTTCACTCTCCCTCGTTACATCTAGAGTTATTCTCTACAACGACTAGGGATGACCTGACGGTCTTGGGGTAAGGTGTCGGACTTCTGTGTCGGGGGTCCGGGGCTCAATCCTCGGTCCCAGCACAGATTTATCTGATTACCAAACCCTTTCTTCACCTCTGACAAGACGTGTATTAATCACAACTTGTGAATGTGTGGTTCGGATTCCACGTTAATCTGTGGTCCTTCATTTCATCTCACAATCACCCTACCATTACACATTAGCGTAAGTGCGTATAACCCGAACGGGTTGTAAGACGCGGTGATAATAATAAATAATATAATAACAGTACAAATATCCTGTTGAGGGACTTTCCAAAGAGCCACCGTAGGTAGAACCTTCACCCCCACAACCCCTCTCACCCTTTATTGTCTGCTACAACCTATTATAAATTCGCTGTATCAAGTTTTATACAGAAAAAATAGGTCCCATTTTCATGGAAAGTACCTTTTAGAACATAAAAACACACATTTCCAGCAAAAATTGATAGCGTTTTACCATGGTGTTAGGGTCATTTTATATATATTGATAATATCAATCAAAACTATCCACTACATATCACATAACTTGACGTATGAACATGTAAAAGTATATCTAGTAACAATTCTAGATGTTAAATAACTCTTCCTATGAAAATTGGACTGTGTATATAAAACACACTTCGATTTTTTTTACCAAGTTACTTCTATGAAGCGACTGTACACCTGAGATTTTTGCCCCCCCCCCCCCCCCCCCCACCCTCGCCTCAACCCTTTTCGTAGCTGATTACAAGTCCTGTGATGCATGGCAATGCCATACAGATAGCGCGCACGTCGCGGGATTTATCAGGACTTACAGTTTCACAGACACTAATACGATTTCGTCGTGCGTTCTCGACATTTCTCGGATTGGCGTATTTCAACCGGATCTACGTGTTCACCGAGCAATCAATTTGACTCCCTTCGACAAGATATAGGCCCCAACTAACGTACGTTGATTTCCGATACTACCTGTGAGAAAGTAAATTCACAGTTGCTTTAAATATAGTGAATACTTTTATTTTCAAAGAATAATGTTAAATTATTTGGATAATAAATTTATTATTTTAATACGTACTCTATTGTTTTATCTGACTACATTATAAAATAAATAAATGGGAAAATAAAATCGTACTTACTTCCTTATATACAATTTGATAAATAGTTTATCAGTCACCTATTTTTTTACATCCATTACTGTTTCCCACCTGTGGCCTAGGTCAGTTTTTTTTATTCAAGCCATATATTCCACTACCAGTTGGCTAGGCCTGTCGTTTCTTCATATAGGCCTACCTTATAATCTAACTTAATACTAGGGCAGGCACTACATCCAGTCTCCGGCCGTTAGTTTATCACTGTGAAAGTGTAAACCCACATTTCACCAATGATAAATTTTTCGGCCATGCTGGGAATCGAACTCGGTACCTTTAGCTCAGTAGACAGAAACGCTACCGAATGAGTTAAGGTGTCGGATCATCAGTTAACTACCTTTAAATTAATATTTTCTATGTAAAACAAGTATACGAGAATACATAGACCTAGTATTAAACAGTCTACAGATATCCATTTTGAACAAAATAGTTCAATCCATTGATTATATTTTATACTAGAATAAGTACCTGGGCGTGTTCTAGGGTAACCGCACAATGCATTGAGGGGTTGTTACCCCAAGCAACTATTTGTTTTGCTTCAAACAAACAGAAAACAAGCTTCATTTTATTTATTCCGATCCAGTTTTAAATTAACTAAAAAAGAATTAACCAAAATGAATATATATTATTATTATATTATTATTATTATATTACCACGGTCTTACTAACCGTTCAGGTTTATGCTTAAGTACTAATTACGCTAAAGGATTAAGAATTGGGAGGGTTGAATTAGAGGAAGTGAACCCGCATTTGTGTGGAGGGAGAGTGGAAAAACAATTTAGGAAAAACCCCTCCCAGTTCACCCGACCGATATTCGAATCTCGATCTCCCCGTCCTCAGCAGTCGAGCTCAACACGACTAGCGCGTTAGCCAACTACTTCACCGAGGCGGGTCAAAATGATTAAATTACTGTTTCGAGATGCATACTATCGTACACATGGGTTACTAGTTTTAAAATTTCAACCCTTTGCGGGAGAGAGGTTGATATTTCACAGGGTTCATGACAGACAGACAAACAAACCCCTATTTTGTTAATACAGTTTAATTATTGAATTAAAATTGTTCGCATTTTCCAAAATTAGTAATTACTATTCTTGAAGGTATAGAAAGTGAGATAGATGAGTCAAGACCTTCCCTGGAGTTTGATGGACCCTTCTTAGAGGGGGGTTCATAGATACGTATACAAATATTTATTGGCTAAAGGTATAAGTAACATTTTCTAGCAAACACCGCCCTAACCCCTCTCCCATAGACAATTTTTCTTTCTACGCTATTTAGTATACACTCTTAAGAGAATATTGCTACGATGTTATTGATTAAGTCAAAACTCTCTTTTTTTAAATCAGTCATCAATAATATATAATAATAGAATTAGAATTAAAATATTTATTTAATTTGAGGCACAATCATACACCATCTAAATAACTACAACTAAATCCATCAAAACATTTCGGTTGTAGCTCCGGGTACACATATAATCGTAATACTCATGTTTCTGAGTATCAGTGCGTCGATTATCATATCATAATTACTAGGATGAAAATGCTAGCGATTACAATACTGTTCTCTGTATGAGAAGGTAATAAATAAACCCTAAACATAGGTATAATGACTCTTTCTGTTAAGGACGTAATTACTTACTCTATGGCATTCGGAATTGGACAGTTGAAAGTACGCCACCTATCCCCATCTGGATAGTATAGATTCAATCCAGTCCACCTCATTACAACCTATCCCTAACTTGAGCTAGTTCCATCCAGTCCACCTCATTACAACCTATCACCATCTTGAGCTAGTTATATCCAGTCTACCTCTTTACACCCTATCCCCATCTTGAGCTAGTTATATCCAATCCACCTCATTACACCCCATCTTGAGCTAGTTCCATCCAGTCCACCTATTACACCCTATCCCTAACTTGAGCTAGTTCCATCCAGTCCACCTCATTACAACCTATCCCTAACTTGAGCTAGTTCCATCCAGTCCACCTCATTACACTCTATCCCTATATTGAGCTAGTTCTATTCAATCCACCTCATTACACTCTATCCCTATCTTGAGCTAGTTCTATTCAACCCACCTCATTACATCCTATCTCTTTCACGTCCGTTATAATGTTAATCTCCCAAATTCGTCCACAAAGGTCTTCCTTATGGTCTCTTCCCATCGGCTTTACCAATCAATAGCTTGAACACGATTCTAGAGCCTTACATTTACGATTCATGTCCTGCCCGCCGTAGCCTGCGAGATTTGGAAATCCTAGCAATTTCTTGTGAGTAGTACAGAGTATGTATATCATCACTATACAACCTTCGCCACTCTCCATTTTAATTTAATTAATTAATTAAGGCCACATGAAACTCAATAGAAGCAAAAACCAAAAATTTGGAATATAAATCACTTACCGCAACACATGAGTAGAGTTATTTAATGAACATCAAGCTGGGTGTATCTGAAACGTCACAACATTTCTAAACAGATCTGTTTTATAAATACAAATTGTGAAGCTTAGTAAAAAACACTCTTCCACTCCTCTTATTTTTGTGTTTGATAGCGACTGTGTCAAAATCATTACCGTCTCTCTTCTCTCTTTCTCTACCAGACCCATTATCTTATTCAACAAAATTTCCCTTCTGCATAGCTGAAAAAATATCTTCCCCCTCTGCAAATGGATTACTTGAGGTGCGAATTTATACATCAAAATGTTCTCAGTGAAAATATCCGCCTCCCCCTACCTGCCACAATTTGCTCTTCCCCTTCTTCATTACAATTTATTTAAAGGTTGCCAGAATGGTGGGGTGAAGCCAGGAGGGCCTAACTCACTAACGAAGTCAATGGCGAGCCTGATTAATTGGGAGATAGAAAAAGGGTTTGGGTTTTAGAGAGAGTATTTCTAAAAATAGTTGGACACTGAATACGTTCCCACAAGTCCGTAAAACCTAGGAATAGACATTTGAAAAAAAAAAAAGCAGTACATTGATTTTTTTTTCTCTCCCCTCCCTTTAATTTGATCGAATGAATTTCACGTGGGAGGTAGAAATAATTAGTTTCCACCGTGTATTTTTCTTCCTTTCGTTTTATTACCCGTCAAACGGATATAGTACTTTTCTTTATGATTTTTAAGGATGTATGAAGCTTTGAAATGTCGAAGTTGAAGTTGGTGGTCAGTTCTCCTTCGCTTTGACTTCAACACCCACAATAACCTTCGTATCTTGGAAACATTTCGAAAGAAGAAGAAAATTTCTATATATTATGATCAGATTAGGAATATACTGTATTACTTAAATATGACATATTTCAACATTTAATAATTTAATAACAGCTACTAAAGAATATTTCAACATCGACTAGGGATTAAATGACATCTATAAGTCCTATAACGTAAGCATAGATACACTAATTTACGTCCACATAAAATAATATAGTGTGATCTATTTTTCTCTAAATATTTCTTTATATTTGGATGCATTTACTGTATAAATTATAAATTACATGTACTGCTATTTGAGAACAACAAAAACCTTGTCTTAAATTTTGGCTTTGGATTTGCTTAACATGTTTCAAAATTTGTTTAGACTTTACTTCTCATTTTAAAAGCGTGCCCCTATTGATGCGTTCAATATTAATTACTTTCAAAAGTTTTTTTATTCTGGGTTAAATAATTAAAATTTAATTTTAGTAAAAATTAGCTTAGACACCTTCTTCCTTCTTTCATTATTCATATAAGTAAGATTTAAAAAAATACATATATAAAAACTTTGATTTGTCCAACACAATATTTCTTTATGCGTGTGAAACAACCACGTGATCAATCGTATTTAAGACATAGAAATTTCAAGTATGCTATGTTTTAAGGAGAGAGTGCAGGAGACGTAAGAAAAACATATTTTTGGGTCAACATAAATTTAATATTTTTTCAGTATAAACATAGTTTAATATATTTCACATAGTGACCTAAACAGCTGTTGAATATCTGTAATGAGCATATTAGCATTAGATGAGCAACTTGTTAAATGAAGACAAAATTTTAGGACACACTCACAGATATTCAACAATGTTGATGTCACCATGTGAAAAAAATAATTAAACTTTATGTTTCTACTGAATAAATATTTGATTTCTTTTCGCCAAAAAAAAAAGTTTTGCTGTAAAAACTGCGAAAAATACTAACCTTTTCTAGCGTTCACCTCCATTTCATCATAAGAGAAGATTATAGATACATTCAATTATATTCTCACCTTTAAGAATAAGCTCACGCTCGTAACTTCAACATAAATATAAGCAAGGTTAATCTGTTTTTTAAGGCCATAGAATTCAAGTGTGAAATCTTACAAATAAATAAAATCAGACTTTTAGATTATATATTGAAAGGAACTTTCACTTAAAGCGCAAATACTGTTTGTACCAAGCCCCATCCACCCCGTTTTACCCAGGAGCGTTGTAATGTCGTTACTAGACCATAATATTAATATTAGCACCGCGTCTTACTACCCGTTCGGTTATACGCACCTACGCTAATGTGTAATGGTAGGGCGATTGTGAGATGAAATGGAGGACCTACAGTTTAACGTGGAATCCGAACCACGGCGTAGGCCTGGCATTCCTCACATTCACGAGTTGTGATTAATACACGTCTTGTCAGAGGTGAAGGAAGGGTTTGGCAATCAGATAAATCTTTGCCGGGACCGAAAGGATTGAACCCCGGACCACCATCATAGAAGTCCGACACCTTACCCCTAGACCACCATGTCACCAACTAGACCATAATACAATGCTGTGTTTTGATTTCAACAAAAACAGTCCCGGGTATGGTAAAATTGAATGACCCCCACACCATGCATACCCCATGGACCATTAGGTTTCTAATTATCTGATTGCCAAACCCTTCCTTCCCTCTGACAAGACGTGTATTAATCACAACTTGTGAATGTGTGGAATGCCAGGCCTCCACCGTGGTTCGTATCCCACGTTAAACTGTAGGTCCTCCATTTCATCTCACAATCACCCTACCATTACACATTAGCGTAAGTGCGTGTAACCCGAACGGGTAGTAAGACGCGGTGCTGATATAATAATAATAATAACATTAGGTTTCTGTCCTTGCCATGTTCTGTGACTTACAATCTGTCCGGGTTATTCATGCATCCACATGAGTGAGTTAGAGGTGAGACATGTAAACATTTAGAAGATATGTACCTGAATTTGCATGAAAAAAGTGGAGAAATAGTTAGAGGGGGAAAAAACTCAATACACTCGGACCAAACTTTGAAGCCTGACCTTACCGTTAGCAGAAAACCAGACCAGAAATGTATCTAACTCCGTTACCTTCGTTTTGTTTAGATTTTTTTTTATACATATGAAATATAGACGAAACTTCAAAACCTCTCATTAAAAAGTTATCTCCTTGACACATAAATATAATTATCTAACTTTGACAGAAATATAATCTCTCGTCTTCTCTCTTTTCTCATCTCCTTCTTCCTATTATTACTTAATTTCTTCTCTTCTCTTATATTTTTATCCTCTTGACAACTATAATCTTATTTTTATTTATCTCTCTCTCTTCCTTATTTTTATTTATCTCTCTTTTCTTTCCAACTCTTACTCTGCGATTCCACTCAATTTCATTTATTTTGAACTTAAGTTCATATTAAACTGTTCCGTATTTCTTTATTTTTTAATTATTTAAGAAACTTGATTTTTATTAAATACAACATTACAATTTAAATTCTATATCCACTCATAACCTGAAATACACAGTCCAATTTTCAATAAAATCACCTTTTAAAAATAAAAAACTGATTTTTTGCTGTCAACATTGATAACATTTTACTATATAATTAGTGTTATCTTATAGAGATTGATCAATAAAAGAGACTGTAGTAGACCAACGACTTACGTGGGAATACTTGAAAGAATATGTAACTTTTCTGTCTCTCAGATAAAGATCTTCCAACGATAATTTGACTATAGTGACTTTTATTTCTATCAGATAAGGTTCTTCACATAAAAATTGAACTGTAAATACTTTTCTTGTTATCAGATAAAGTTCTATACATTAAAATTTGGTTTTGGTAACCTTTCTTTCTATCAGATAAGGTTTCTTTACATGATAATTAGATTGCAGAGACTCTAGGCAAAAAAAAAAAAAAAAAACACAAAAAAAACTTCAATACACTCGGCTGGATTTCGAACTCTGAACTCCCCATCCCCAAGGTTAAAGTTATTAGGAGAGATATTTTCACTTTACATCCAAAGAGAATCTTAAGCCTGTAGTAAGGGCAAGAAAGTTGAGTGAGGTCTATTGTTCACATAACTACTAGTAAGAACTGTAGTGTAGATAATAACATGGAGGGAGCGAGGTCTACTGTTCACAGAACTACTAGTGTAAGGTGCGAGAATATGTGTGCAAGGTGGCGAACAAATGTGTGTGGAAAGCTGCAGAGCTGTTCCTAAGGCTAGGTAGACCAAAAAATCAATAAGAAAAAGGGTCTTGCTTACGTATGTTTAAAGGGTCGGAGTGTGGGAACCCTTGTTGCGGCACCAGAACTAAAGTTTCTGTGGCGGTCACACGCAGGGGAGTTTTCAATTGTTCATCTTACACCAGCTGCCTCAAGTACACTATGGGAAGAATTAAAATAATCCCGGTTTCCATCAAGGTTGAGGAGGAGGGGGGTATACGTAAGAACTGCGCATGCAAACGTCAGCAAACCTTTAAATTACTTGTTAATAGGTGTGGGTGAAGCTTAGAAATGTTAAAGTTGAAGGCAAACTCCAAATCTTCTTCGCTTCAACTTCGACACATCCTTCCCATCTAAGAAACGTTTTGATGGAAGAAGAAAACTTTGATATATTAGAAATCAAATTTGAAATTTCTCACTAAATATGAGATATTTATAAGAAGAATAAATTTTAGAACGGTTACGTGTCACTCTAATGTCAGAATGGGCTGATAATTTGGGTATGTTGGGGTTTTAATAATCATAGGGTGTTTTTCCCTAAATGGTTTACCATTCTCTTCCCACGCAAATGTGGTGAATTATCTTTGAAATACTATCTTACTCATCCCTATACTATGAGAGTATTTATCATATATGCGTATAACTTGAATAGGTAGTAAGACGTGGTGATAAAAAAAAACCTACTCGTTATTCGAACACATCAACCCACTTCGGTGGTTTAGTAGTCTAAGGCGTCACTCTCACAATATTCTCTACTGCCGATGATCGGGGTTCGAATCCCAGTTATGTGTATTGATGTGATTTTTTTAATCAAAGCTTTTTTTACTCTCCCTTCCTGCAAATGAGGGTAAATTTCTTATAAATCTTACCTTCCTCGTTCATCTCCCAATAGCTTAGTTGCGCATAGCGAGAACTACTAAATATTATAGTTTTAGAAAATTACTTACAGATTGACTTTTTCTATGAAAGTATGTCTAATACTACAGCATCAACTCTGCTCCTTGAAGTTTTTTTGGACCTCATTCTACTGCCAAGTCAAACACATTTAACCTTTTTTTTTCAGCGGGTTTTACTACCAGTTGGGGATATGCGCCTATTTACTACTTACTTGCTAGGTGAATGCGGTTGGAATGAGATGTCTATGTGGTAAAACTCGTATGGACAGAGACAGTAATGAATGGGAGCTGAAGGAGTGTAATTTGAAAGGGACTCCTCCAATAGGTCAATGTGAAAGAAGTGTCTTGCGTTGGTTTTGGTATGTTGAAAGGATGAGTGTGTATCGACTGACGAACCAAATATATGAAGCTAGAGTATGTGGATCAAAAGAAAGGGGTAGACTATCCATGTAAGGCGTGGCTAAATGTGGTATACCATTGTGTCAAAAAGATAAACATTAAGAGTTTTGAGAATAAAATATCATGTATGACTCGGATGTTATTGAATCGAAGGGAGTATGCAAGGATGTGTGCAAGTGTGATGAAATTTAGTGAGGATGAATTAAGTACGGAGTAGTTTTTTGAGCTATACGCACAGTTTCTTGCCTACCTCGCAATGGAACGGTGTGATTAGTTATGTAATATGATGTATGTATGTATGTAATGTATGTATGTATGTATGTATTATGTATG
Source organism: Timema cristinae (assembly GCA_039000515.1). Taxonomy (NCBI): domain Eukaryota; kingdom Metazoa; phylum Arthropoda; class Insecta; order Phasmatodea; family Timematidae; genus Timema; species Timema cristinae. The sequence continues at coordinate 19,800,334 of JBCFYV010002255.1, read as the reverse complement.
TATGTATGTATTATGTATGTATGTATGTGATGTATGTATGTATGTATGTATGTATGTATTATGTATGTATGTATGTATGTATGTATGTAGTATGTATGTATGTATGTATGTATGTATGTAGTATGTATTATGTATGTATGTATATGTATTAGTATGTATGTATGTATGTATGTATGTAGTTATTATGTATTATGTATGTATGTATGTATGTATGTATGATATGTATGTAGTATGTATGTATGTATGTTATGTATGTATGTATTGTATGTATGTATGTATGATATGTATGTATGTATGTATGTATGTGTATGATGATAATATTGTATGTGAAACTGAACTATGTGATAGGATGAGGAGGGTTGAGCCTAGAGGTATGGACCACATTTTGTGAAAGAACAGGGAAAACCACTCTCAGTACACCCGACCGGAAATCGATTCTCGATCTCCCCGTCATCGGTAGACAAGTCTATTGCGAGGTGATGCCTTAGACCTTGCATTCAAAGAAGCGGGGTTTTTCACACATATGGTAGATATGAGTAAAGTATAATTCAGAATAAATGTACCCACATTTGTTTGTAAAGATGTATTCGAAACCATTTAGTAAACAACTTCCAAGGTACAGTACATCGGTGATGGATATGAACTCCGAACTCCTCATAAGTGGAAAATTTAGACTTGTTAGGCTTGATGATTAGTTCAATTTCCCCCCGATACGTGGTGCACCTATTTAATATACTAACTTGATAATAGGATGAATTAGTATACAAATATTAAATACATTCAAATTTTCATAGGAAGGGTCTTTTAGCAAATACAAACATATGTTGTTATGGACAAAATAGATATTATTTAACTATATTAGATTTACTTTATAAATATTGATACTATCTATCAAAATTAACAGTTGAAGATCACATTACTTTACGTATGAATACCGGAATGTAGATATGGTAACCTATCTGACTTTCGGATCTCTTCCTATGAAAATTGGACCATACCTTCAATAGCATCGACCCATGATCTTCTAGACTGGATTTGCTAGTGTAACCAACCATTTATCCACGGGTATGGATGATTTGTTTTGCTACTGATGAAGATTATTTATCAATGGATTTGTTCTTACATCAGATAGGTAAATTTCTAAGATCTACGTATGACCCGCCTAGGTGGCGTAATTTACTAACACCCTGGTATCGTGTTGAGCTAGACTGCCAAGGAAAGGGAGATCGAGGTTTAAAACTTGGTCGGGTGAACTGGGTGTGGTTGTTTTCCATTCTACCTCCATGAAAATACGGGTTAACTTCCTCTAAATACAATCTTACCTATTCCAAACCCATTAGCATAATTAGTACTTAAGCGTACAATCCAAATGGGTAGTAAGACGTGGTGATAAATAATAATATCTATAGCCTTTTTTGCAAGAGATTGTTGGTTTGTATGTCGTGTGCCTATACATCTCTGTGTATATAAAATAAACGTTTATATACATCAATAGCGGGGTTTGTGCATTACATATTTTTCGCAAAATGACATAAACAAAAATACATTTCAAATGCATTATATATTGTTGTCTTATTATGGTTCAAGGTATATTAGAACAGTGGACGTTAGACAATTAAAATACATTTGTTTTATTGTTATAATCTGATTGTCATACTAAGAACCTTTAGAGGCGACTTTAAAAATAACACGTAGACTTCCCTAGAATCGATTATGAAAAACTTCACAATTTCCATCTTACGGCTGTCGAAATTAAAATTGTAGGTCAAAAGCAACAACTTAAAAACTCGTGGATTGATGATCGTAGATTTGGTAACTTATACAACTGTCTATATTATTCTTGTATCAACTGTCAATCCAAATATAAATAACAATATTATGTTGGTTTTTAATTTCTCTTGAACTCTCGTAGAGAGAAAAATGTGATCGTCAAAATAATCGGACTCGAGATATGTTGACGTTTAATTATTATTTATTATTTAGCACCGCGTCTTACTACCCGTTCGGGTTATGCGTTTTAAGTACTCATTACGCTAATGGATTAGGAATTGGGAAGGTTGAATTAGAGGAAGTGAACCCAAATTTACGTGGAGGGATAGTGAAAAACCATTTAGGAAAAACCACCCCCCAGTTCATCCGATCGAGATTCGAACCTCAATCTCCCCGTCCTCAACAGTCGAGCTCAACACGACAAGCGCGTTAGACAACTACGCCACCGAGGGGGTGACGTTTAATGACCCACTGAAACGAAAAATTCTTTTTCGCTATGCGGTTTGTCTGTTTGTCTTTATCTCAGCCTAGAACCAAAACAATTTTACAGATCGGTCTAAGTCAGACTTTGTATACGAGGTTTTAACAATTCTCTCCTAGGATTAAAAAAAAAAATCAGATAGCTAGCCCTAAAATTAAGAGTAGCTTACTGAAAGGAAAAAAGAAAAGAAAAAGAAGGATATAATCAAAATTCACTCAAACGGGTTTGATTAAAATGTGTATCTAGGCACTGATTAATATTAAAAGCAAAATGGTAGCCCTCATTTTTCCATGTAAATTATTTGAGGGTACTTTAATTAAGCAAAAATTTCTAAATTCGATCATATCTCATGCAGGTATTTTGGATACTAATAAATGATCATAGTAAAGTTGTAGTACTATTAAAAATAAAACTACTTTATTTGAAATATATTTTATACAAACTACAGCTTTGTAGGTATAAGCAAATGTATATATTTATATATTTTAATTACTTAGCCTTATGGAACAGGTATGAGTAGAACTAATTACAAGAGAATGGTCAAAAATTGGCATCTATAAATTACGTAAGAAGAATAAATGTCAGTCATTTTGTTTTCTGAATTTTTAATTTATTTGAGGTGGAATTGTGTATGACCAAATATAGATATTTTTAATGGATTGATTTCTTCATTTTTAGGTAGCTTTTAACGGACAGTAATAGATGGAACACACATTATCACTTATTCATAAGATACTATTTTTAAAGATTACAAACTAGTAACATTCCAGAATATCTTATTTGCTACAAAAATAAGAACATAACTCAAGGTTGTATGTAAACATTCAATTTAAATTCCTTCTAAAAACAATGATTACATACAATAAACATTCTGTCCCACCATTAAGAGCGTCCATCACATACCAATCAAGTCTGTAATACAGTCGGCTTGAAATCGTAAATTTACACAATTACTATTTCACGTGGATCATTTCTGATTAAAGATTAATGGAGATAGAGAGTTGTTATAAGTTCCCAATACTGAACATTGTTGAAATATTAAATTATATTTGGATAAAAGATGCATTGAAATGTCAATTTTTTGACCATTTTAGAATGGCTTCACAGATAAGCACTGTGCACAAATCTTCATTCTGTCATAACAGGAACATACTGTAGTTATTAAAAATACACTTTGTCGCTTTGTCCCCCATCATCACTGTGGAAAATTTCCAGTAATCATTCAAACGCAGATGCGAGCTGGGATCTGAGATGAGCCTGCTATGATAAACGCTCTTAAAGTTGAATGGATAAATAAACGATGTTTTTATTGAAATAAATGGTACGGTTACCCGCATAAACTTTCTTTATTTTGGTATCCAAACACTAAAAAATTACTTTAAAACTAAAAATATTTTTGAAATTTAATAATAGATATTTTTGCAGAAGCATAATGGGAAAAAATAAAATCACAATCTACCAAAGAGCATAAATGAAATTATATACACCGTAACAGAAATACATTGAGATAAAATAACATTTTGTTCACCAAAGAGCATACCAATCAACTTCCGATTTTCTTGAACTCGATTTAAATTTTATTTATTATATATATATATATATATTTTGCCAATAGCTCAGAAGTTATTGGTTTTGTAGAAAAATATTTCAATTAAAATATGTTTAGTTTTAATAGTACTATTAATTTAGAGCTATAAGCTATTTGGTATTTCAAATAGTTTTAGTGATATGATCAATATTGGAAATTTCTATTTCTGTAAAATACCCTCAAAGTTATTGTCATGGAAAAATTAAAATTTCCCTTATGTTTGAAATGTTAAACAGTACCTGGATACAAGTTTTAATCAAAAACTTTGAGCTTGTTATGAAAACTTTTTTTTTCTCTTTTGCTAATCCGTAAACTACCCTTAATATTAGGGCTGGATATCAATTTCCAAAAGATTTTCGAGGGAACCAAGCTTTAACCTGATTGTTTTTTTTTTAGCATCGCGTATTACTATCCATTCAAGTTATATTCTTATGTATTAAACACTATAATGGTTTTAAGGATTATGAAAGGTTTAATTTCTTAGAGAAGTTACCCACATTTCCATAAAGGTAGAGTGGAAAAAATTTTGAAAAAAAACTCTGTAACTCGACCGAGATTTGAACCTGGATCTCCCCGTCATCGGTAGTCTAGTCTACTACGAGAGTAGCGCTTTAGATCATGTGGCGACCGAAGCAGTTATCGGTAAAATGATTTCGACTCTCAGCCGTGGTACAAACAGACGGCATTGCAAAAAAAAAAAACTTTATCTGTTCCATGGGGTCATGAAACGTTAACATTTATCAAAATCTTGAGTTCTAAATTTATTTGACAATCACAATACGTCTCTCACTAGGAATAGAGAGAAAGTAAAAAAGTAACTAGAAAACAATGTTTTTTCACATTCATCATCTACTGTCTTTCAATGCCATATAAGTTATATTGTATGCAGGAATAATGTTTAGACTGTACAAAGAACTATTAATCATTTGTATCCAAATCCAACACCTACCTTTCCTCCCTGTCATGGAAGTTGTGTTTGATTAATGATAGGTTTGTAGATTTGGCTTGTAAAAAGCAACAAAATCATGATTTTAGTAGGCACTTTAAAAAAATATTTGTTTGCCGTCAATTTTGATTTTTTTTACTATTGATGAGATCAGAAAGGTGACAGATGCAGATCACATGACTTCACGTATGAATATATGAAAGTAGAGCTTGTAGCATTTCTAGCTATCAGTTAAGGTTCTTACTAATAAAAATTAGATTTTATAAACACACCTAACTTTCTACTATGTCATAGAAGTTAGATTAGACATATCTAAAGTGACGGTATATAGTTATGACACCAAAATACCACCCATACCAAACGACTCATTTATATTGTTCTTTTACGATTTCATAAAAATTTTTTAGTGATAGTTGCATAAGTTATCAGATCTACTTCCATATATTCTTACTACAGGCTATGGGAGTTTTGACAGGTATGTGTGTCAAATGTTCAGAAATGTTTCTAAAACTTTTCCCATTTTCAAACAAGATCTTTACTAAGGGAAAAAATATTGGAAAGCATTCCAAAAAGCAAAAGCAACATAAATTGAGTACAGACATAGAATAAAAAATGGGTGTGTGTACTTATGTACGCGCGTGAGAAGTTATACTTCTTTGGCATCATTAAATATTAATGTTTTATTAATTTATTTCTTTATTTTGTAAATATTAAATAACCAATAATAAATATTTAAAATAATAATTTTTTATAATATTTAGTATTAATTATGTTAAATAATAATATTTTAATTATATCAATAAATAATACATACGGATATTAACCTCAATTTATTGGAGCACTTGAAAAAGACTATAAGCACAATTTTTTTCACTAATATTTACGAATAGTAAATAATATTAATAAAAATATTCAATTTAAATCACTACTGAATATAATTTATTAGCACATATATAATTCGCACTTGTATGAAACTAAAACACGTGTTGTGAATGTAGAAACTAGAAACATGTGGAAAAGTATTGTTTATATGAAAACAGTGATCAGAGGAGAGCGTACCAACATGCGCGACTAACAGAGGTTCTATTTCTATTTTGTTGGTAGTTTTTTTTTTCGAGATTAATGAGCGGTTTAGCTTCAACCTGTTATTTTTTGTTACAGTGATGCGCCGCATCTTAAAATTCACTCTCATCATTTTTTCATAACGCGCCTAAAGAAGTATAACTTCAATAAATCAAAAAACTACAAAAGTGTAGCTTAAAAATATATATGTTTTTTAAAAATTTATAAAATATTAAGTATAAACCCTCACTACTGATCATGTGGTCAAAGACGCCAGGCTCATCTGGTCCAGTTTGCCAGTGACAAGGAGGCCCAGGTGTGATTCTCATTCAGATTGTGCTACCAATTTTTAACAAAATCGTTAAAAATATTTTCAAAAAAATTCAATTTTTTTAAATCAGTCATAAGTAAACTATTATTAAAATTATTTTTTTAAATACTAATTTTTAAAGGACAGTAATTTATAAACTACCTTTAACCAATACCTCCGAAAAGCACAAGTATAGGTTTACAGTTTTGTTTGTCACGTCAAAGATTTCTCAAATATGCATTTTAAACAAAATTCTTAGACCAAATTTCAAAATATCTTGATCTTTGAGAATCACTCTTCAGTAAACTACCCCTTAGTGGATATACCCGAATTTTACCCAAAATACAACAAAGAGGCCTATACAATGTTACTTGTTTGTTAAAGTACTCCCTAGATATTAATTTCAAACAAAATCGTTAAAAATTTGTAAATTTAAAATGAATCACTCTTCAATAGACTACCCTTAATTTTTAGATAAAGAGTCAAAATTAAAATAAAATTCCTGAGATATTGCACTATAGTATCTAAATATCAAGTTTGAACAAAATCTATCAAACGGTCTCAGATTTATCGCCAGAATCAGGGACAGACACTGACGGAATTAAAAAATCGATTATTTTTTGGGGGGGTTTAAACACATAAAAACGTAAATTTTTCACAATTAAAATATTTTCTCTTTATATGAAAATAATTTAAATAAATCTAAGATACTAAGCAAAATCTTTTTGAAGTAAAAAAATAATTTATGGTTCAGAATTGTTATTGTAATTGATCTTGTTTATTTTGAAATGGTTATACTTAAGACTATCATCCTTCCCATTAGTGTAGTAGCATACGCTCATGTTTACAGAGAATATCCTACAAGCTGAATAAATAATGGCGTACTAGTGTTAGTATTAGTGCCTCAAGTTTATCATTTCGAAAAGTAAAGAAAAGTAGCATCAAATATTGATAGCTCCTCTTGATGAGAAGTTGGACTTGTCCTTATTAATGTGTCACACAAATTACCATAGAATCCTGTAAAAATAAACGTTCTTAAAAATTAATTATTTTTTTAATCAACGTAAGTGTATGCACCCCTTTGATTAAAAAGTATTTGTGCGTCGAGTGAAAAACTTGTAGTTTTCTGACGTAAGGTAAACGCTACAATATGAATGGTTTTTTTTTTTTTACTACAGTCACTTTTTAAAATTATATTAACAAAAGCATATTAATTAAAAATAACGACTGCTTTTGTGATCTAGTGGTCAGAGTTCATTGCTACACATTCAGAGGTCCATGGTTCAATCCCCGGAGCTTCCAGTGGGTCTGTAATACGGTCAAACTCAGACTCATGAGGACAAATAAGGAGCTACTTGAATAAATAAGTAGCAACTCCGGTTTAGAAAACTGAGATCAGTGGTCGGAGGGTTCGTTGTTCTGACAACATTACACCCTCTCTCCGAAAATGTTGGCATCATCATCGTTAACAGTGGCGGCCTCTCGATTGGTGTATCTTAATCGTGGCTCAAGTCATGGAGTTTTGTTTAGATAAATTAATATTTTCCTAAAATGCTAGCATTTTAATTTTATATATAAAACTCTATATTGAAGTAAATCATTCCCCTTTTTAATGTAATTTTGAGCTTCTAAAGTATTTAAAGGATTTTAGCCAATGTGGGTACATACTGCCCTCTGGAAATACCTTTTTTTTTATTGTTCAAACGGGCTATACTTTCATCACCGGAATTGTCCATATTTATATATAATATTAGCAATTCCTTTTATTTTTGGAGTTAAAGTTGTAGTCTTAACAAAAATGTCCATTTATTATTAATATTTTAAAATTCAATCCTTTGACACAATCACAACAATTTTCTCATAAAGTAAATTATAGCTTCAGAGAGGGGGGGGGGTTCAAAATAGTTTTTAATTAAACTATTTTATTGGTGTTTTTATTAGAAAAACAAGCATATCTTCTTGCTAATCACTATAAATAATCTTCAAATATAAACTTAATGCACATTTGTTTACAACATTTTATTTAAATTTCAAATCTTCAAAGATATGTTCTATGGAAAATACCCTCAAATAATTTTTATCTGAATCTTAAGGGATATTTTAGAAATATTTTATATTTTCTAAAATATGTCATAAACTAGCCTTAAATTGATATATCTAAAAAAAACTATTATTTAACATTGAAAATAGTACCTAGATACTAATTTTGAACAAAATGTTTATAGCTATTTTTAGAATATGATATCTAGATGGAGTAATCCTCACTAAAAAGCATAAATAATAGCTTTGGCTATTTGATTTATTTTTTTAAAGCTAATTTTTCAAAATTCAGTCATCAATAAACTACTATTAAATGATCATTTAATTAAAATGAAAATTATATAAAATTATTTAAATTGTTTAAAACTTACTAGATACTCATTTTGAACCAAATCGTTTGAATTATTTTTTAAAATACTTCAAATAAAATAAACTATAATCATTAAACTACTCTTAAACGAATTATTCTTGAGGTTAGAGTCTCACTTTGGTGCACTGTAAGTTAATTTTACTTTGTAGTTTACCAATTTCTTTCTATGCAATTGCTAGTAAGCTTCCTCTAAATTATACCTTTCTTATCCTTACCACATTCACGTTGTTAATATAGGCCCCCTATACATAAGCATAAACCGAACAGGTAGTGAATAAACTTGGCGAAATAACCATAAATACTGATGAAATTTTATTTCATACTAGCTCTGACTGATTCATATACACGTATACACATATACAACCTTTTAAAAGTGTCTATTACATTAGTTTTAATATAAAGGGATGTTACAGGTATAAATCATGATATTGCGTGAAATGAAATATTCTTGCATATAATATATTATGAATCATAAGTCAAAGAGTAGTTCTATCTATGTGGTTTCAAAATAAATGCGATCTGTGCTTCGTTTATTTGGAAACAAAAGGTTACTTTTCTTTTTAATGGAATATTTTTCAATTATAACAGTTATTTTTAATTCCAATTTTTTTGTATCGTAGTTAGATCTAATAAAACATTTTTAAAATGATCTAAACTATTATACTTATGATACCCCACACAAAATTTACAAACTATTATATTAAAGTCATTAGGGCATTTGTTCACTGTACTTTAAAAGAGATTCATAAAAAGTTGTAGACAGATGCAGCTCATAATTCGCAGCGAATCTTATATTTAATTTTGCCTGTCATTTTTTAGTTAATTAAAATTCCCGGGTTCAATTCCCAACATAACTGAAAAAAATGTGTTATTGGAGCTTTGAGACATTTATTTTATATTGATGAGTTTAAGGTCGTGGGAACCAGGTGCAAGTCTGATATAAAGTTAATTTAGCTTGTAAGTCGTGTTCTGAGCTATATGATTATATAATTCCATGACTTACAAACTAATTCATCTCTTGAACTGAGACAACACCCAGTACTCAATCTGTCGATTCTTCACTTTGAAAAAAAAAAATGCAATTTTACAGATGGTATATTTTTCGGCCATACCAGGAGTCAAACCTGGTGTCTTTAGAAATAATAATCCGATTCAAGTTGTTGGAACCCACATTGGTGGACACGTAGACTAAATGTCATGCTCATTTAGTCTGTTTTTCCTGTAGCGGTTAGGTTTAGGTTAGAATCCCAACAGGTTGTACTGAGGTTGGTTTTACCTAAACTACTACCCATTCGGCCTCCCTAAAATGCAGGTATATTTCTTATAAGTGATATCATTATAAGCCCTAATAAGCGTAATTATTGAATGTGTGTATCATGGATAAACGATACCGTTATCAATCTAGTTTTCGTTAACTCCCGTCAACTGTTGTTTTAAAAATTACTTCCTGGTTTGATTTCTTATCATACTTAGGCAGACCTATTTTTTTTTATTATCATTATTTTGGCGGTGTTTTCCCTAGCAATCAGTTTATATTCCATTCACGGTAGGAATTACTCTCTGAAAGGTCTTTTTTCCTACCAATATCCTACTATTTAATAGATTTATGGTAGGGAAAAAGGCCTTTCAGAAGTCAATTCCTACCGTGAACATACATTAAACAATCATGACGTTCGTCAAACAGAGACAAGTAACTGTATTTCAAAGTTCATGGGATGTTTGTACAGAGTAAACAAGTGCATTGTTTAGAGAGAGTGCTGACAGACGGTGATAAGAGCTGTTAATGTTCGACTATACCACTCGCCATTATGAGGAACGTTAACTTGTTAGAAACAAGCTTATTTAAAAAAATAATTTACCACTACGTTATCTAACGTGGGCTTTCTGAGCTTATAGAACACGATCTAAAAGCTAATTTTGAAGGTGGGAATGTGGGGAACGTGAAAAAAGGTCAGCGTTTTTGAAATATTCTTGTGTTACAATATTTTTTTTAACCAAAATAAAATAATTCTCGAGTAGAAATCAAGAGTTTAATTTTCTTCACATGGCGACCTTATCAGTTCTTGAATATGTGTCAAGGGTATCCTGAATTTTAATGACAACTTTTTATCTCCATTAACCAATTTTTTCATCTGATTTCGCTATGCTCATGAATGATATTTAACAACCTGTTGATATCAGCACATAAAAAAAAATCTCTGTTTCTACTAGAACAATATTTTACTTATTTTGTTAAAAAAAAGATTTGATATAGAAAATACAAAAAAACACTGCATTTTTTTCTTTGCGTTATATACATCCTCACCTTAACCTAAAACAACCCATATCTATGGGCTAAATCATCAACCTTGACTGGTCTAGTTTGCCGGTGGCAGGGAGGTTGGGTTTCGAACATTTGTGGTTGTACCTAGAGTGTTTTAAAAAAAAAACTAAATTACTTTAAATTCACTCTTCACGAAAATGGGGTATATTTTCTCTCAATTCTGCTTCACATAGTCCTATTCTATTAGTGTAAATATTCAAATAGTCCGAACGAGTCGCAACTTGTGGTTTTACCATACTCACATGAACCTAAACTATAATATTATTAGTGCATAAGTGTCGTTTTTATGATTTTTTTACTTTTCCAACCCTTAAATGAAACGAAACTATAATAACAAGAGTTTTTAAAGGTAGTATGTTTACTTGTTAATCTTCTTACCCTTACATGGGTCTATAAACCATGAACCTAAGCTAGAATCACCGTAGTGTACTATAACTCTTCCACCCTAACGTGAACCTCAACTAGAGTGACCGCAGTACTCGAGATAATTTTACTTACCTACAGTATCACAAGTACGCAAAGTTGGCAACACCCCTAACGGCACAAATTCTAAACCATGTTGACTTTGTAACGCTTCCTACCTTCATGCAAACTTCATCTAGACAGTATAAGAGGGATTCTTCTCCCCCACCCCCACCCCCACAACCCCTATATATGGTATCACAAGTACGGTAAGTTGCCAACATCACTAGCGGTACACATTCTAATACCTTTGCCAAGTTGATTATCTAGCTCAAAGGTCCCCAATTATTTTTGATGAAGGTCCGTTTTAAAAACTCGACATATTTCCACGATACTGCAAAACTTTAACAGTGACTCAAGTCAAGCCCTATAGGACTATACTAATTCAAACACGTGGTCTCCTTTCCTTTTAATTATTTTACTTATTTATTAATACTGACCATCCATGTCTACTTACCACCCACCACCGAAATAGCATCATGTCTTCTGTTTATCGCTATCTCGTCAAGCTACTTAAAATATATATCTGCGGTCCGCAATTTGGTTACCACTGTTCTAGCTCCTCTAAATCTCACCTAAACCTTAACTAGATTGACCGCAGTATACGCAGGATTTATTTTAAATTTACATCATCACACGTACTAGAAGTTGGTAACACTACCACCCATAGATGAATATTTTCTGCAGTGGCGGCTTGCGAAATTGAAGTATGAATTATGAACAAAATGGGTCCACAAAGGGGCGCAATCATTTGTTTCTTTACTACTTTGTTTTAGCACTGCATCCTACTACCCGTTTGGGCTATACACCTATATACTAATTACGCTAATGTATTAGAGATTAAGGAGGTTGAATTTAAATGAATTGCACCCGCATTTGGTAGACTGAGATTGGAAAATCATTTAGGGAAAACCTCTCTCAGTGCACCCGATTGGGATTGAACAACGATCTCCCTGTCATCGGTCGTCTTGTCTATTGCGAGAGTGGCGTGTTAGACCGTGCGGCCACTGAAGTTCGTTTGATGATGTTTCTGGTGTTAAAGCCCTTACAAAAGTTAATATTTCTATAAACGTTAATATTTGACATGTCTATATTACATTAGTTCCATTTAATCATCTGAAACTATTTTACAAAAATAATAATTGAAAACTTTCCGTTTTGGAAAATTTTACGAACAAAATTATAAGGAAAATTTGTCGTCTCACGTCGCTACACCGCTTATACAGCGTTTAAGTTGGAGTTCCTCCTACGCTCACGTAGCTCAACTAGACTGGCTGCATTATAGGCTGGTTCACACTGAAAGCTATGCTAAGATTTACTTCGCTAACTGTTTACAAAAATAGTGGACCATATATTTAAGGCCCTTGGCCCTAGCGAGTGCAAGTCTAAAACCTATTTTGTAGAATAGTGGGCGGAAGGGTGAAAGGCGAGGCGTGGCTTCACAACCGACCAAAGTATCCTTCCACGCCAACAAGAACAGATAGATCACGAAAGCCGTAGATGGCTCTAGATACCGGACAGGTCTTGCAGAAAAAAAACCATACATTTGCAAATACCAGTTTTCTCGGACACGAGCTAAATTTTTATGTTAATATTTTCAACACCCCTTCTAAGATAATGTATCGATGTTTATTAAGCGTTACACTTTCTTATTTTTTGTTATGAAGCTGACAGTTTTCTAATGAAAAATGTCAATGTTATCGATATTTGATCACTGTTAAAATTATAGAGGATTTATATATATATATATATTATATTATATATAATATATATAATATAATATAAATAAAAGCTTAATCAACATGCTTATGTTCTTGAACAAACCATTTCCAAAAAGAAAATTTCAAAATAATAACCGTTTGTTACCATGGTTCTGCATTTCCACGCCGAATGAAAAGGGTCAATCGCCTTAAATGTGTTGGTTCACACACATAAAGATAAACTAAGCGATGCTTTGCGACGCCGAGCTATGATTTTTCCGAATGCTTGCCGGGCAATTTTTCCATCGTCCATCTTGATCCATTTTACGTTGCGCATGCGCATAACGCACTTTGGGCCACGTGTTGTAGTTTTTAAATTTGTCCCCGTCCACTTCCAAGTCTCACTGAACTAGATAGTGAGATTCCTTGAATATTTCCCCGTTGCAGGTTTATTTCATGGGCCCAGATTCATCTTCCACCTCCTACACTTTCTTCCTCTTTCAAAACAGCTGCCAATAGTAGCAGTTCCTCTTCCTCGGCCCTTTCATCTGAGCTCTAACAAGACATTTGGAGAGTGCCTTGACTTAACTTCATTGGAACAGACCAGAAAGAAACCACAGTGATTCCAGGAGGGTAAAGAGCTTAGCTATGTGTGTAAACCAAATTAACAAACTTCAGTACAGCATATCATAGCTTAGCTTAGAGTTCTGTGTGAACCGGCCTTAAGAGGGTAGATTGTAGACTTGTAACTTCACCCACATACATGTTTTTTTTAGGGTAACAGTAAAAACAGGGGTAAGAGGGATTAGTTCGCATCGATCAATACAAGGTACCACCGCCACCACTGTAGGGTGTATTTTTTAAAGGGTTAGTGTGGGTGGAGGGAGGATTGCAGGATATGAGGGTGTGAGTTAACTGCTCAGAGGGTTGATGGAAAGAAGATATAAAGAAAGGGGGAAGATAGCATATTACATTAAATCAAAAGCCCTAAGTACCAAACGCGATGTGTATGAATTAAATCACCTACAGGTGTATAAAAGGTATAATAAATGTATAATAATACAGTATATAATAATATATCTAAAATTACATATTATCTTTTATATTTTGGTTAAATATTTGATTTATCACTAATTAGTAACACTATTTTTAATACAAAGTTGATTTTTTTCCCCTTGAATAAGATTTTCATGTAAGCCACAAAATCAGGGCCTATTCTAATATCTTAATTGCTATTCTAAAAATAATTTCATATATATTGAAGCTATGATGTATAAGAAAAAGCTAAAAAATACTTCAATAAATAAGCTAAATATGTTTTTATAACAATTAAAATGTGAACTCTTAAGGGGGAAGGGAGGTTTATGGGACATGACAAAAGGTAGTATTTTTGCGGTTATTGTAGCTAAACATTTTTTGGTTAAAATTAGTCAAATATTTGCGACAGTACAAACTATAGAGTTTAGTTTTCTCCTCATGGTGACCTTAATAGTTCTTGAATATCTGTCAAGGGTGTACTGGAATTTAATGACAACTTTTTCTCTTTATTTAAACAGTTTGTTTTTCAACAAATGTTGGTATCAACACGCGGGGAAAATTAAACTCTCTCATTTATACTGGAGCAGTATTTTATTTATTTTGTCCAAAGAATGTTTTTTTAATATATAAAAAAACATTCAAAAACACTTACCTTTTCTCGAGTCCCTTACATCCCAACCTTAAATTATTAGCGTTTCTTATTAGATAATTCAATTTTTAATTTATTTTATGAATGACTCCTTTCATACACATACATACAATAAACTCTAGTTATACTTTTTTAATTCAGAGCAAAAGGGTATGAACCAAAACTGTAAAAATGTTTCCTAACCAAAAAAAAATAACATGTTAATAATAAGACTCAAAGCTCATTGAAACATCCTTAAAATAAGGTAGACTTTTTAAAGAGGCTGGACTATAATTTTGTTGCTGTAAATATTCTATAAATAAATTAACTAAAAATGAAGAACATCTAAAAGAAAATCCGATCAGGCTATCTATCTATTTACACTATTATAGTAGGGACAAGAAAGGTAGATTTTAAACGAGGTGTACCCCATTTGCCTAAATTAATATTAAGCACCACGTCTTACTAACCGTTCGGGTTATATGCTTTAAGTACTAATTACGCTAATGTATTAGGAATTGGGAAGGTTTAATTAGAGGAAGTGAACCCACATTTGCGTATAGGGAGAGTGGAAAACCATTTAGTAAAAGCCACCCCAGTTCACCCGACCGAGATTCGAACTTCGATCTCCCCGTCCTCAACAGTCGAGCTCAACACGACAAGCGCGTTAGACAACTACGCCACCGAGGCGGGTCTTTGCCTAAAGGGCGAGCAGGAAATCTATTAGGAAAATAAATACCTCAGTCCTCCAAGATGAGATTTGAACCCCAGCCTTCCCATCACTGGAGAACCAGACGATAAATGACTGATATTTTGATCCTTGTGTGCACCAGTGTTTATGGCAGGGTACACTGGTGACAGTGTCACATATGTGTTTTCCCCTTCTACGTTGATTCTAATGGAGGTGCACCTCATCTAAATTACCCTCCTCATCCTGACCCCGTGGGTAAATACATAAAATAGCTATTGCGTTAAAACGTGTAAACTAAAAAGTAATAGTCTACTAAATTTAATTTAAAAAAATATTGATGCTTTATTTGAATACAACAAAGCAATTTTGTTTATTACATATTAAAATGTTTGATTTTATGGCTTGAAATTTATTATTTTATTTTTGCTCTACGCCAAAAATTAATTATAAAACTGTCACTTGCACACTTCAAAATATGGTTATTCATTTGTTTTTGATTTTTAAGAAAAAAACATGTGGTTTATTTTGGGGGCTTTAATATTAAATATATTCTAATAACAATTTGTAGTGAGACGTTCGTTTTTAAAAAAATGGACGTTTTATATAAATACTCGAGATAGGGCTATAATGTGTAATGCTTTTATAAACTAAACATTTGTAGACATAAGTAATACTACTAGTAAGGAAGGTGTTTTAAGAAATGAGAAAATTATACTAGAGGCTTGTAAGGGATTAGGCTTAGAAGGAAACGCCGAGAATACTAGGTATATGATCACGCAAGGAACACAGATTGAAGACGATAATTTAGAGATGACTTCGAACAATATATAAAGTATTTCGGAACAATTTTAACTAGAATTAGTGATATTACTGTATATTGGAAACTAGGAAAAAAATATAGCCGCGAAGTGCTTGCTATTACTTAGTCAGTAAAACGTCGACAACTCGCCTACCTTCAAGGAATGTAAATCTTAAAATAATTAAATAAAACAATAATTTTTTCTGTTGTTCTTTATTGTTGTGAAACGTGGTATCTTACCTTACACGAAAAAAACAAATTTAGAGTGTTCGATAACAAAGTGCTTAGAAGATATTTGTTCCAAAAGGGGATGATACTACTGCGGTGTAGAGAAGGTTAAATAATGTTGAGTTACATACCCTGGATTCATCACAAGACATTGTTGGGATAATCAAGTCTCGTGGATTACAGTGGGAAGAGCATGCAGCGTGAATAGTATAATCTAGAACCGTGTTCAGGGTATAGACTGATAAGCCCAATGGGAAGATACCATTGGGAAGACCTAGACGAAGATAGGAGGATGGACCTGTAAAATATAGTGTGTAATGAGGTGGACTGGATATAACTTACTAAAAAATATGGCTAGATGGTGTATTTTTGTAAGTACGCCAATTAACTTTAGAATTCCTAATGACGTAGATAAAGTAAGACACAGGTAAACGAAAAATGAATATAATTCAATTTTATTATTATTATTATTATAATTATTATTAGCACCGCGTCTTACTACCCGTTCGGGTTATACGCACTTACGCTAATGTGTAATGGTAGGGTGATTGTGAGATGAAATGAAGGACCTACAGTTTAACGTGGAATCCGAACCACGGTGGTGGCCTGGCATTCCCACATTCACAAGATGTCTTGTCAGAGGTGAAGGAAGGGTTTGGCAATCAGATTAATCTGTGTCGGGACCGAGGATTGAACCCCGGACCCCAGCACAGAAGTCCGACACCTTACCCCCTAGACCACCAGGTCACCTTCAATGTTATTGGGAGCATACTATTTAGGGGACTATCTAGTGAATCACTGAGGTGCATTGCGGAGTCTAGAAATCCCGTGTTATTTAAGAGATGATTTGCTATTTTAAAATGTGATTTAAGGTTACATGGAGGTGAAAGGTATCATTATGTTCCTATATCATCTAAAATTATACATTTTAATTTTAACAATTTAGAAAAAAAAAACTAGCTCATTGTCTACGTTTCCAATAAAATATCACAACTTTGAGATCAAAGTAAATAGTTGGAAACGGCTTTCTTCAGAGAAATAAAGTAATATAGATTAACAGGGTCACACTAACACTTTTAATATAATTGAGAAGTGTTTTAAAGTTTTGTTTAACTTTCAGACTCGCCAATCCCTTAAGAATACCGCAGGGTGTGAATATTTCCTTTCAAGTTGATGGCGACCATAGCTAGGCAAGTATCCAGAATTTTCTTTCGGGGCGGGGGGGGGGGGGGGGTAGGGGCTAATTCTTCAAATATTGTTCGACGACTACGGTCATCTCAAGATTAAACAGCGGGGGGAGGAGGAGATGGGGGACAAATCTGACCTGCACGGAGAGAAAAACATATCAAAATTTTGTACAAAAATATATTGAAGTAAACTCATTCCTGCATTCACTAATAATTGATATATTTTTTTAAGTAATAATGAAATAAATTTACACTCTTGGAACTAAAAATGTAGTTAACACCGAATGTAACCATCAATTTTGACTCAAGATAATTTTATAATTTGTTAGTTTTTTCTAATAATTTTAAACTTATGTTTGGATTTCGGGGGAGGTGGTTGAAGCCCCCTGCCCACTGTATACGTGCCTGACCACACCATTGTAATCGGGAAGGACGACTTGTCTTCTTTTCGATCAGATTGTTTGTTCAAAAGCTGGTTTTTGAATTTAGGGGGTCGAAACCACTGATCATGTGGTTTAAGGTGTAAGGCTCACAATATATTAAAAGTAATAAACAAATATCTACGTGTATATTTACAATTGTCTCTAGCTACAATTGTCAAGCTTCAACTTTCTATACTTATTGGTTAGAAATACTAAAAGCACTAATCATGTGATCTATGACAACAAGCTCACTACGTAGATCCTGTAAGTTAATAAGGCTACCTTTCAGGTTTTCACTATGACGTTTATTATAAGATAGGGACATAATGTAATTCGTAATAAAGAAAAGATAAAAGGAGTATCCAACTAGAAATAGCTAGGACAGAGCTCAACACTTTAAGATTTACTCAATATATACACTTAATCAAGAAAGCTGAGATAAAATTGATAGCGGTGGGATTCGAACCCACGCCCTTTCGGACTGATGCCTTAAACCAGCGCCTTAGACCGCTCGGCCACGCTACCATATAATAACAAGCAATTTATGAGATATTACTATGTGACATAGAAGAAGTAATGTTTAGCCATTGTCGCAGTGCGATACTACATTGTCACACTCATTTTTGAATATGATACAGTGATTTTTATAAAAGAAAAAATATGAAATTTGAAAAAGTTTCACTTTTACCCATGGAAACGGTTGAAAATGTAACTGTCCAATTCAAAGACAAAAACTCCGCCCTTAGACTATAGAAAATATTATTTTTTCCTTTTAATTAATAAAACAGTATTGCTAATCAAATCTTAAACGTTTCATAGTCCACTTCTAAATATTTTTGACATGATTGGAGTCAATTTTAGCTAGCACAGACATGCATGCACTATTTCTCTCTTTCTATCTCTCTCTCTCACACACACACATGTATATATATATATATATATATATATATATATATAATAACACACACTTTATCAAAGGTGGTGACAACACCTTTATCTTCTAACATGTTTCGTCCATCTCTTGTTTAAAATGGCTGAAGTGTATGTTCATAAACATGTCAAGTACAATACAGCTGGCAATCAACCCCACCGGAAGTTCGGAATTTGTAGCTTTAGAGCACGATCATGGATGACTTGACACGAATTGCGAGATTTTAAACACGAGTCATAATAACTTTACAGTCTGAAAACTCGAGTGTCAGTAGAATATTGTGAGAACAGTTTATTTTTTCCCGAGATGATCTCATTACATACCGAGGATATGCCCAATGGTATACACCACCTAAAATTGGGTATAGACTTAACATGTGACCGTCAGTGCGATTAGTGTTTAGTAATCGTCGGCCCATTAGGTTTAAGGAAGTAAGAGCCTTTCGCTATTTATTGATCATAGCCTGTCTCGAAAGAAACACATTAATAAAAAGCTATCTCTTGCTCAATTGCAATTTAAATATTTCGAATCCGTTTATATTTTATAATCTCTATGTTTTACACAGGGCTGACCAAATAAAACCTTCCACTAACGCACAGTGTTTCAAAGTCTTTGTTTGATATGTGTGCCATGCCGCTAGGAATAATTCCTCTCGCCGACTTGTTTATTTATTGAAACACTTGCTTCGGTGGCCGCATGGCCTATGAAGTCGTGACTCTTGCAATAGACTAGACTGCCGATGACAGGAATATCGGTTTTCGAATCCCAATCGTTTTTACTGAGGGTGGTTTTTTCTGAATGGTTTCCGTGTATATCTGAGCAGGTAATCAGACGCGGTGTTAAAAAAAAAAAAGAGGCTATGCATAGCAGCTGGTGGCGCACATTTCATTTCGAACAAAGACTTTAAACTGTGCGTTTTGGGCCGATTTTATTTGGGACACCCTGTATGTAGTATTTGTATAGTTGTCATCCAAGTTTCCAATACTATGGTTTTACAGGCAGGCTAATAAATAAAATATTTCCGTCATTTAAGGAAGCTTATAATGATTTCGATAAGACCGGGTTTATTTTGTTCTCTTGCTTCAAGTTTATTAAGCTGGCAAGGTTTGGCAGGAAATAGAGCACCCGCCTGAATGTGTTGCCGAGCCGTGTGCTAACCGACACATGATGTAACCTCACCAGTTAGGGCGAACATTGTTCAGACATTATGTACAGTAGACCCATGGCTTCTTTAGTGCTGACTGACAGCTCTTAACTGACAGTTAAAAGCTTTGGAAGTTACCAGACCAAATTATGTATACCTACGCCGAACCATATGATCTGCAAAGACATGTGTTTAGCATCTGTCACTTCTGACAGTCAACATTTAGGTATTATACCTAAATGTTGACTGTCAGAAGTAGCTATGAGCTTTCAGTCAGCACCAAAGAAGTCATGGGGCTACTGTACATACTAAGAACATGTTATGGTAGAATTTGACCGTGAATAATGTACTAGATCGTAATTTATGTGATCAACAGCCGTCAGGTTTGACAAATTGTATCGTAATCGGTTATATACAAGCGAAATAAAACTGTGGTGTTATTTGTTTACCATTTAGATGTAAGGAACGCGAGTTAATAGGCAGTGTTTTTTTTTTTTTTTTTTTTTTATAGCAAAACATTTTTGTCTTGCCAAAATAAATATAATATTGCTCCAGTAGAAACATAGAGTTTAATTTTGTTCACATGGTGTTATCAACAGTTGTTGAATATGTGTGATGAACACAGCGGCATTAGAAGAAAAACTTTTTAAATGAAGAGAAATAATTGCCATTAAATTATAGTACATCCTCGACAGAAATTCAAGAATTGTTGATATCAACATGTGAAGAAAATTAAACTTTATGTTTGTATTGGAGCTATAGTTTATTTATCATCGTAAAAAAATATTTTTTTTTGCTGTAAAAACTGAAAAAAAGTAGTGCTTTTTTTTTATCGCGTTCCGTACATTCACACCCTAAGTGTTTAGAGTTAATATTCAACACGCTTTGTAAAATAACATTTGATCCACTAAGTAAGCAACGTCGTTAAATAACCATTACCTTTCTACGGATCTCATGTGATATTAAGAATGTCTATCCTCCTAAAAAAATGCCAAGAAAAAATACCCAACAATTGTATTAAAAGAAAAGACTCGTTGAATGTATTATTGGTCAGATCCTGCTCCCTTAAGCACAAGGCCTCTGCGTGACACCGGAACTGTCCTACCTAGAGGGCAAGTTTAGAGGGTTTGAGGGAGGGAGAGGTAGTTCTGGTACAGTGGCGACTATGAGGCGTGACGACCTCTCTGCCCCTCCCTTGTACATAGTGTTTTGTTTTGTACCAGGATATGTAGAAATACCCCATCTAAGGTGGGAAACTATATAGGTGACAGCTATCAGAAGGTTCCTTTACTGCAAACATGGCTGGAAGTAGCTAGTGCCAACATCTTCGGAAATAATAATTATTTTCTTATCAAACGATTCTAATATATATTACCGTACAGTTGGCATTTTCGTAACTTATTGAAAGGACCAAATTTATTCTATTATTTATTATTTATTATTATTATTATTATTATAGCACCGCGTCTCACTACCCGTTCGGGTTGTACAAACACACGCTAATGTGTAATCGTAGGGTTATTGTGATATGAAATAGAAGACACACAGTTTAACGTGGAATCCGAACCATGGGGGACGCCTGGCGAATCCACACATTCACAAGTTGTGATTAATACACGTCTGTGTCAGAGGTGAAGGAAGGGTTTGGCAATCAGATAAATCTATGCCGGGACCAAGGATTGAACCCCGGACTCCAGCACAGATGTCTTGACACCTTATGACTAGATCACCAGGTCACCAACAAGTCATTAATAAAACTATTATGTTTATGTTTTCGTGGTTGTGGCAACAATATATTTTATAGTACATGAAATAATAAATTAAAAGTATTAAATTCACTCTTGTATCTTTTTATAACTGACCATCAAAATAAATAATTTAAAAATATATTTAATTCAAAGAAAGACATACAAAATACAAGTTTCAAAATAAAACGTTTTAATTTTTTAAACAGCACATGAACACAACCGATTACGGTTTGTATGGTGTAATCAATCGCCCTCATTTCAAATGGTTCACCATTTTAGTTTATGAAGAGAACGCATCCCACTGGAAGTTCTCGTTTGAAAAGCATTTTTGAGTGATCCACAGACGCCTCTTAACAAAAAAAACAAAAAAGAAACACGCATATGGTTATTTTCACAAGTCCGTGTTTCAATAGTGTGAAAACTGTTAAAAGAACAACATAATTAAAAACAAATTGTTTCTTGGGAAAGTTTTGACTGTTGAAAATAACGATAGCTCAACATATGGTGTTTCAGACCATATGTTTGTGCGAATGGATAAATATTAACTCTTCTTAGCTGTCAGATAACACCGCTCCTATCGTAGATGGGATATATTTAGGTACAGTAGCCCAATGGCTTCTTTGGTGCTGACTGACAGCTCACAGCTGACTTCTCACAGTCAATATTTAGGTATATACCTAAATTTTGGCCGTCAGAAGTGACAGCTGTTAAACACATGTTTTTGCAGATCATATGGTTCGGCGTAGAGATACATAATTTGGTCTGGTAGCTATTCAAAGCCGTCATCTGTCAGCTGTGATCTGTCAGTAAGAACCAAAGAAGTCATGGGGCTACTATAGATATCTGTCCCTTTGCCAGGCTCAACTAATAGTCCTGAACATTCATCTACGTCATTTATCCACGTCTTACATGACCTTCCCTTTCCTTCCTACCCCCACACACTCTACCTTCATATATTTGATCCGTCACTCGATTCAAACTCATTATCTCAACATGCCCAAATCAACGTGACACTTCTTTCGCATTTACCTATTGTATTCCATTTCAAACCGTATTCCTTAAACGCCCATTCATTACTGACTCTGTCCATACGAGTTTAATTTAGTTTTATTATATGTGCATTTATTTTTTAAAATGCCGATGTTCCTCAATGGGCGCCAATTAACATGATACGATTATATATTGAGCTATCGACCCGCAATATGGCTCCAATTGTGGAGATATGGTATTTTATGTATTAATGATGATGCGGATGTGGACGATACCGGATTTTATGATGATTACGCATACATACGTTACCACGCACTCATCACATGGTTATGTGATCTGATTATATATGATTATTACACTTATGAATTAAGTAAGACCTTTAAATTTGCACACGATTTATTAAAATGATTGCACCTTTGGTGCTGAAGTTTTGATATGAATAATACTGTTTTTCTTAATTTACAGACTGTTTTTATACTATATTACATTTTACGTGTTCCGTGTACCGTATAATGTTATATTACTCTGTATATTCATACTCACAAGCAGCTTTTATATGACCTACCACTTGCTTCTTGGACCCCTTGTCACCAGTGTCAAAACTAACTAAAGCTACTATCATCACACGACACTTGCTTGTACTAGAAATCAAGTGTGCTAGCTAGCGCCTAGATATATGTATACTAGCTAATATAATACAAACGGGACTAGAGTATTAACACGCTTCTAGTTTGGTACTAGGTTCTAGTGCAAACATTTATGAAACATCAGAATTTAATTGTGGGTGCAGAAGCTGCATTAATTATTAATGATGATATTGAAAATAATGAGCGGGAGCGTAGGAAAAGAATATGGACATGGGACTGGCTGGGAAGATGAAATAATGGTCGTGGGATGCTAAAAATAATACATTCGGAGGTTAGGTAATATACATTCGTGATGACACTAACGTTTAGTATCTCCCAGATTTGTATTATTTATTTATTTATTTACGATGTGGTCAGAGACCCCTAAGCCCATGGGTGTCCAAGTACAGTATCCTTGATACACAAATGTTGTTTTTTAGGCCTATGTACTGGATTTCAAGTACGAGCTTAGTGTCGTGTGATACGCGTACAGTGGAAAAACTCCTGGCGACCTGATGCTGTGAAGGCTGGCTTCCTATTGGGTGTAGGGAGCCAGCGTGTCACAAGATTTGGCTAAATACAACGGAGTTGATCTTTTAAAGACAAAAAAGCTGTATGGTGCAATATATTGAAATTACTTCTGAAAAGCGCATGACTCTCCATGGATGACGTATTAAAAGGATATTTTACATACACTACTTTAAATAAAAATTCACTTCTTCCATGACGTTTTTAATATATGAGAGGGTTTCAAAACAGTATCATTTCAAGCTATAAACATTCAAGCTTTTGGTTCTAAAGCAATTTTAACATATGTGTTTTGTTACAGACTTTTTTACAAATCTATGTTTCTCACTCGATGTCACGTGACTGTTTCCATCAATATTTTAAACATACCATGACGGCTCTGTATGCCAAAATTTCTTTCCTACCTGCCTCCGCTCTCTATTTACTTTCCAGTGTCCTCAATCCCCTTCTGGAAACTGGAAAGGGGTTGAGGGGGGGCATACTTAGAAAAATCACCTATGGGAAAACTACTGTCCTGTGCACCTGGCTGGGATTTGAACCAAGTAAAGTCGTTTATATCATTGGTCAAAGTCTGTAAGGTACCAATAACACTGCCTGCGTCACTCAATTTACAGTCCAATTTTCATAGAATAAGGCTTTTAGAAAACACAAACCTTTTTTCGGTTAACATTGATAACATTTTACTATATTATAAGCGTTATATTATATTGTAGGTATTGATAATAAATTTTAAAAATGACAGCTGCAAATAACATGAGGACTTATGAATACATAAAAGCATATTTAGTAAAGTTCTTGGCTGTCTGATAAGGAAGGCTCTGCCTCTGAAAATTGGCCTATATCAAGGAAAGAAAACCGAGTGATCAACCTCATATTATATACATAATTATGTTATTAAACGTTTGTACATTACAAGTTTATATAATCCGTATCAAATTAACCTTATTCAATCAAATGTTAAAATAAAACTTTGAAACGCTTTCTATAAGAACTCATATTAATTTATCTTTTTTTCTATATTTTTCTTACCCGCGTCAGAAGCTGAATGTTCTAAGGCGTCATTCTCGTGTTAGACTGGCCTGCTGAAGACGGGGAAATCGGGGTTCAAAAATCCTGGTCGGGTCTACTGAGTTAATTTTTTTTTTCAAAATTATTTCCCTCTCTCCTTCCAGGCAAATGCGGGTAAATTAACTCTAAAATGCTTCCTTCCCCATCCCTACCCCATTAGAGTAATTATTATCATAACTATATGAGTAGCCTAAACAGGTAGTAAGACTAACGGTCATAATAATAAGCAATATGTATATTTTTTTCCCCTGCACTATCACCTGGTGAGTTGCAAGCATTGGTTTTTTTTTTTTTTTCATTTGTTTCTTATCATCACTCTTTCTGCGCATTGGTTGGCGCGCTTCTGGGGGAGCTTAAGGAGGGGACTAGGGAGGGGGGGAGGCCTCCGTTTGACATCGAACGATGGAGCTCCATTCAGTTGCTCATGCACCGCGCTTTTAGAAGCATCGATCTGCTGAGAAAGGTTATTCGATCTTTCTCGCGCGCGCCCACATTTTAGTGTTTTATTGTTCAGTGTTTATACTATATGGATGTTTGTTTACATGTCGACATATTCTTAGTTAAACAAAAAGTGACTTTCTTATTATACTTTCATTTAAAGGTGCTTTCGATCTATTAAATTACTTTGTCTCTTACAACAATGTTAAGTTTAAAACAGGTTTTATTTATACCTGTGTGTTTTTCCCACGGTAAAACCTATTGAGATTGCTAAGCAGCCGATGGATCGTTAAAGTGAACTATTAAAAAAAAGTGTTTACTTTCTCCTTATTCTATTTGGAGAAAAAATATATATTTTTCGTAACAAGGCATTTAATTGTTAGGTGTGGTGTGTTAGTTTGTCCCGCACTGATCAATAAACGATATTGTTTTATTTAAAAACAGAATATGCTATTATTTTGAGAAAAGGTGTTTATAGGACCCAAGTCTTTGGTTCTCTATAATAATACTTCAATTTTTGCTCAACCATTTATCAGAAATATATTAATTTGTTATAAGGTAAGGATAGTAATTTTCATTTTAATTATTATTTGATAAATATGTTCATGTTACACGTTTCTAGATATATTGTTGGTGATTGATTTATCCCAAATATAATTTTACTGTTAGAAATTTCTCAAAAGTAACAAAGGACAGTTTTTACCTAGATGTGAAATAACAATAGTATTTGTCTATCCAAAACTAATAAATACATGTAATTGAAGATATGAAACTAGATTATTAGGCAGGCTATTAATTAACATAATCACTTGTGATTATTTCCTTGATATACATTTGTAGCTTTAAAAAATACAACAGAAAACGTCAGAAAATGTTACTAGCTTGTACATTATTTTCACTCCTAAGTAAGGATTATTAGAACAAAGTATGTTTAATATTTAAAAAGTTTTTTTATAGATACTTTCTGAAATGTCATTTATAAATATCACCTAACAAATTGGAAAATTAAAGTAGCCTAATAAAACGGAAAGATTATGAATTCTTAGCGTTAAAAATAACTACACAACAATTATAGAAATTCAGAAAATTCTATAGGTACAAAATATAAACCGGTGTTCTGTTTATTATTTTTTAAATCATCAAAACTTTCAATAAATTTTTCATTCGATGTATTTCGATCACTGTATGCCCTTATTAAACATACATACATTTGCAGTACTGTAGGCACAAACATAATTATATATTCTCCATTCATGATTATTTTTTAACCTTCTCTGACATTTGAAAACACACTAAAAACAGTTACACATCCATCCGTTTGGTAAATAATATGTTTTTTCGAGTGATGCAAATTGACTTCACTTGTCAAAGTGAAAAAGCAAATTCATGAGGCGGATGATAAAAATATTTTTTTAAAAATAACTTTGGAATAGAAAAAGCCAACAACAGCATGAAACAAGTTGTACACTTGCTTATTAATTTTGTAATCGAAATCAACAAAGATTTCTTTTTAAACTTAATTATTATTATTATTATTATTATTATTATTATTAGCACCGCGTCTTACTACCCATTCGGGTTATACGCACTTACGCTAATGTGTAATGGTAGGGTGATTGTGAGATGAAATGAAGGACCTACAGTTTAACGTGGAATCCGAACCACGGTGGAGGCCTGGCATTCCCCACATTCACAAGATGTCTTGTCAGAGTTGAAGGAAGGGTTTGAAAATCAAATACATCTGTGCCGGGACCGAGGATTGAACCCCGGCCGCCAGCACAGAAGTCTGACACCTTACCCCTAGACCACCAGGTCACCGGTTTTTAAACTTAATCAAATCAGTTTAGTTGCGATAACTTACTGATATGATTTTACTTATGTGATTAAACGCTTGGTAGTTAAATAAAATATTTAGCACCTCGTCTTACTACCCATTCGGGTTATACGCTTTAAGTACTAATTACGTTAATGGATTTAGGAATTGGGAAGGTTGAATTAGAGGAAGTTATCCCGCATTTGCGTGGAGGGAGAGTGGTAAACCCTTTAGGAAAAAACCCCTCCAGTTCACCCGACCGAGATTCGAACCTCG
The DNA here is from genome assembly GCA_039000515.1 of Timema cristinae. Classification (NCBI taxonomy): domain Eukaryota; kingdom Metazoa; phylum Arthropoda; class Insecta; order Phasmatodea; family Timematidae; genus Timema; species Timema cristinae. The sequence continues at coordinate 19,772,727 of JBCFYV010002255.1, read as the reverse complement.
ATCTCCCCGTCCTCTGCAGTTGAGCTCAACACGACAAGCGCGTTAGCCAACTACGCCACCGAGGCGAGTTCTTGGTAGTTATTTGAAGATTAGAATAAATAGTTACCTTTCCGATCTATAAGGCGATTTTGATTTTTTCCGCCAGAAGATAAGGGCACAGTAACCAGCCTCGCGTGTTTGGAACTCGTACCCGGATTAGTACACGGGTATTTTGTCCGGTATCGAGAAAATTGCGCCCGGGAAAACTGCGCCTTCCCAGAAAAAGAAGGAAAACTGCGCCCTTGCATGAATCATCCCACTAGGCCTAATATGTGGGAAAAGGACGTCCACACAACCTTGTCTGTCTCACCTACATAATTTTAACTAGGTCGTATGGGCGCACTTTTCTCACTTCCCTAACGACCTTACCATTTTCACCGGCGTAGATAAGTTCATCGCATTCTTTTGTTTAGGAGGGTGGGTATTTCAAATTGACTCATCGCGCATCTTGAGTTCTTGAGGAGGTCAAAGGGCATCGATTCATTGCGCCTGTCTCTTTGTTTGTTGTTTAGGTTAGGCTAGGTTAGGTTAGGTTTTTCATCGAAATAAAGAATAATGTGTATCTGTAAGCATTTGAAGTTACTAAACTCATTATTGACGACCTTTTACTCAATTTTTTGAATCTGGGCTAACTTTTCAAACACTTTGTTGGGTCCTTGGGCGTAATTGTTTTGTAAGTGTCTAAAAGAGAGTGTGGGGCGCATTTTCCCCACCTAGGTGTGATGATAGATAGGAGGGCGAAAATTTCCCCTTTTTTTCTGGGAAGGTGCAGTTTTCCCGGACGCAATTTTCCCTTATCCATTTTGTCCACATAATGCGATTAGAACGCTTTCTTTCACTTAAAAAAGAGCCACAGATCATTATTAAGGTAGGAATGTAGGAAACAGGAGGAAAAGAGCAGTAAAATCAGTTTATGATAAGTTTTTATATGCATTACAGTTCAAAATCATATTATGTTTAGGTTTTGGGTTGCCAACACTTTTTAAAGATCACTGTTTTGTTGTATATGTTAAGTTTTTTTTAATTACGTGTTATATTTTTCGTTTAAAATAACGTAAGCTAAAGTTTTCTTATATTATTTCATAACTTTTAATAATTTCTTTTTACTTAATCCGAAACAATATTTTAAATATGATTAAAATAAATTATTCTCCATTTTGGAATGTTATCCATGACGTTAAATATAGTGCATACATTAATACCTTTTGATACAGGCATCGTCTTTACTTGGAAAAGAGAAAATACTTGTCATTTTTAATTTCTCGCTATCGTACAGGTAGAGGAAGTATTTTGATCGTAAAAAAAAATCTAACTCAATACTTTTAAGAATCTTGACGTTTCATGACCCCCCGAATCCAAAAAAGTTGTTTTGACTTTCCATCTGTTTGTCTGTCTGTACCTCCAACTCGAGCCTAAACTATTTTACCGATTGGGCTAAAACTATGTTTTCATAGGGTTGCCCCAAGTGGTTTTTGGAATTGGATATCTACCCCTAAAATTAAGGGTAGTTTACTAAAGGGAAAAAAGAGAAAAAATTGATTTTCTCAAAATAGACTCTAATGATTTTGATTAAAATTCGTATTTAGGTGTTAATTAATATTAAATAAACTGGCTAATTTCATTTTAACAAGAAATTTACTTTTAGGGTACTTTACAGAAGCTGAAATGTCCGTATCTCCACAACTATTTGAGATACTAAATAACTTATCATTGCAAAATTGTAGTACTATTAAAAATAAAAAACTTTTATATGAAATATATTATTATAAAACCAACAGTTTCTGATATATTGGCAAATATATTAATACAATTTTGTGATCTTTATTTGTAAAGAGATACTACTTAAGTTTTAACGCAATAATTCTCTAATGCCATAGAGTAGTTAAATATAAGTAAGTCTCTCAAAAAGCATATGTTGTTTTCCCTTGAACCTCCTAGGAGAAATGTTTATACAACAATGATCTATCTCTATTTTAGATTCAATAGTCAATATTTACATTTTTTATTGGTCAAAATTCATAAATGAGGAATTTAATAACAATGCGATGGCATGAAGATTTGCACCACCTAATAAAATGTCGAAAATTTTAACCGGAAGTTGAAATTTTAATACGAAGTGTTGACCCTTGTGGACCCAACATTGAACTTTTTTTTGAGGACATTAATTCTTTAAAAACAAAATTATAAAATTTAAACACGGGACTAAAAAAAGTTTTACATAAGTATAGTGCAATTTATGCTTGGGTTTGCCAGTGTATATTATTTTATTTTACATATATTACGAGTTTTGAGTAAGTATCTCTATTTTCAAACAATAGAGCGAGAAAGTCCGTGTGGAGTTCCGTGCCATTTATTTACATATATAACCCGCCTCGGTGGCGTAGTTGGCTAACGCGCTTGTCGTGTTGAGCTCGACTGCTGAGGACGGGGAGATCGAGGTTCGAATCTCGGTCGGGTGAACTGGGGGTGGTTTTTCCTAAATTGTTTTCCACTCTCCCTCCACGAAAATGCGGGTTAACTTCCTCTAATTCAACCTTCCCAATTCCTAATCCATTAGCGTAGTTAGTACTTAAAGCGTATAACCCGAACGGGTAGTAAGACGCGGTGCTATTATATATATTATATATATATATATATATATATATATTATTATATTATATATATTTACATATATATAATACATTATTACATGATTATTTTATTGTATTTCGAAATTTTTAACTGAAAAAAATATTTTTATTTAGTGCGTGGGTGCATCATTGTAAATAACTTGTTTCCGTCACGTTCAATCACATGGTTTAAATTCATCGGTCACCATTTTGAAGCTATGTTAGTTAGACCTTTTGTGAAAGTGATGTGAATAAGTTTTTTTAAGTGGAATAAAACGATAAATAAGCTTTGTGCCTGACCTCAAATAAATATATAAATAATACTGGCCTAAATCCCTGTGGTTAACTATCAAATTGATACATTATCATACGTTTTCATTACAGTTACCCAAAGTGACAGATGTCGGCTGTTGGTGTAGGGATATATTAGGGATTATTTCTAGTAACAATCTGAGTTGTCATCCAAGTAAATTAAGGTCTAAGTACTATACATTACCAACTAAACACATCACTTTCAAGTGGCTTCATTTTTCAAAATTATGCGCAATCCAAAATTAAATTAAAGTCTAGTTTAGTTAATTTTTAATTCGGTAACTGTGCTAAAATGTATAACAATCATGTAGTTAACCATATAATGTTTGTTTATTATGATATATTTCCTATTAATTTTTAGGCTAATGTCTTACTCCAGCACGAGTTTAGTTTTACACTGGATTTTTTTTTTATCAGTATGGCTACATTTTTCTTACAATTAATTCTTACATCTAAGTCTATAGTATTCAATTAGGTCTAAGGTAGTTTAAATTTCCCATAAAAATGAACGTGTAAATAAGACTTTGGCTCAACTTCAAGTTCAAAAATTTTTCTTACTAGGCAGAACAAAGTAATAAAATTTTAGTATGATGTTATTACTAAATATAAGTCTTTGTGGTATAAAATTCAGATGTTTACTCTGTCCCCATTGGAGATATAGCTACTCAAAATATGTAAAAATAAAAAAATTCTCATTTTCATCAGCCAACAAATTTTGGAAGGGCTCCAAACATTCCAGTTTTCTCACCTTAGGTAAGATCTAATGGTACCATGGTTCTCCCGTAAAGAAAAAATTAGTTTGACTATTTTGCGTGCTTCCCAGTGAAAATTTGGCTCAAAAATTGAAGAAATTGCAAATTTCATCGATCAATTTTGACCTTCAATAAAATTTCAAAAGTACATAAGAAAATTAAATATAAAAAAAAACCAAAACGATCAGAATTTTCTTATGAGTAGACACAGTGTGTTTAGAATTTTAGAATTTTCTCAATTGGGGTAAAAAAAGTTAGCACTTTACACAAATGCTTTCCAACGCAAAAACCGAGGTGTTCTGAGCACTATCTAGGGACCTCGCCCTCCCCCCACCCTCCACCCAACGGCGAGGATTTAAAAAAAAAATTGGAAACATGTATAAACTAATGTGCAAAAAATAAAAATTAAATTGTGTGGCAGCCAATTTAATATATATATTGTTGAAATAATTTAGTTTGTCAATAGTTTTTCTAATAATTGATTGTTCATACGTTATACCCACTTCAGTGGCCGCATGGTCTAAGGCATCACACTCGTTCCAATGACAGGGAAATCAGGCTACGAATACAAGCCGGGTGTAGGCCTACTTAGGTTTATTTTCTATTAATAGCTTTCCACGCTTTCTCCGCACAAATATGGGTACACTTCCTTTCAATTCAACCTTCCTCATCTGTAGCTCATTAGCGCAATTAGAACATATACTTAGGCCTATAACCTTAACAGGTAGTAAGACGTGGTGCTAAAAAAAATGTAGAAAACATCGCCTGTGTAATACGAGGCAGGCTGTTATTTGAAAACTCATGTTCCCACAATTGCGGGAGGGAACGGGGGAGGGTGAGAGGGGAGATATTACAATTGAGCTTACATTCTTTGTCCGTCTAATTAATACTGTAAAAATAAACTATACAATAGTATAATATTGCGCGTCTGAGCTACATTAATCTTAGCCCAATTTGTGGAAAGATTATCCAGTAATAAAGCAACGTTGTCTAGGGGACGCCCGAATGTATTAATCGTACTAATCCCGATGAGATGAGGGTGATAGTGGGTATGAGGGTGTGGAACCAGTGGACACGCTTAAACCTTACTTAATACTAATCAACCAAACCCTGGTAACAGTCGGGGTAGTTCCTCTTTCGGGAAAAAAAAACCCAAAGAATCAGCAGGGAATAAAACCCGGGACTCTTAGGCTCGTTGTCAGGTGCACTGACCACACTAAACCATGGGGATGGTAAATGTTAGTGGTGGGCTTGTTATAAAAAGAAAAAGGTTTAGTTATCTCTGGTTCCCATGACGTTCTGTAGGTCACCAGGTCCTTGTTTTGTTCACTTCCCTGAGATAATAATTTATAAAAAAAACAACAACCACACTTCATTCAAGTTGATGGAGACACAATAGCGGCAGGACACACGTCAAGGTCAGCATTGTTATTATAATTATTGTCATGCGCCACTCTTTGCGTCACGGATACTAACAAGTTGGTCATACGGATCGATAATGAACCTACCCGCATCGGTGGGCACGTGGACTAAATGTCAGAGGAAGGTTGGGGTTTGAATCCCGTACGGAAATTGGGTGTTGTCCTAAAAAAAAAAATCCTATATATCTTATAACCCGTTCAGTTATAATGTTATTGCGTGTTTGGGTTACATCCCTCGTAGCCCAGCATTGGAAAGGTTAGCCAGTACTAATGTACTAATCGTACATCCTTTCCATGGAGGCTCTTTCATGCCCCGATCAGATGAGATGATGGCGATAGTGAGTATGAGGGTGTGGAAACAATTAAACCTAACTTAAGCCTAACTATCCAAACCTTGGTGACCGTCTGAATGGTTCCCCTTTCGGAAAAAATACCCCAAGGTACGAGCTGGGAATTGAACCCAAAACCCCTAGGCTCGTTGCCAGGTGCACTGACCACACTACACTACCCGTTAAGAATATACGCATATATTAATTACTCTTAACAGAATAGGATGAGGAAGGTAGAATTGTATACGAAATATATCCGAATTTGCATTGAGGGGAAAAGGAGAAACTGCTAAGGAAAAATACAACCTTTGTTGACCCACCGGGATTAAAACACTGATCTCCCTGACACCAGAAATCCAGTCTAGTACGAAGGACGCATTAGACCATGCAACCACCTATCAGTTTTTTACACTTATTTTCACTTTTGTCACTTTTTATATATTAGCAATACCGGTATCTATAAAATAACAATAATAATATTAGCTTTTGTGGCCGCATGATTTAAGACTTCTCTCTCGAAGTAGCCTAGATTGCTGGTGACGGAAAGATAGGGGTTCAAATTCTGGTCGGGTGTACTAAGGGCTATTTTTCCATAATGGTTTTCCACTCTTTCTCCAAGCAAATGCTGGTACACTCCCTCTAAATTCAACCTTCCTCATCCCTAACACATTAGCGAAAATTAGTATATATTCATGTAACCCAAACGAGTAGTAGGACGTGGTGTATAAAAAAAACACAAATAATACAGTAAATTATCAACTTTGTCAGCAAAAAAAATATTTTATTTGTATCGTCTAAACGTTTTTTCCTACCAAAATCTTACAACACTACTAGTCACATATTTGTATACTCTTGTAATAAATGTTTGTTCTATTCTTAATAAGCGCTGGATATCTGGGAATATTACCACATAAATATTCCCAGAGGAAAGCGATTATGACAGGAAGGTTTTCCGGCAACTGGAAATATTCCCAAACCTTGAAAACACGAGTCTAGCTCTCTCTGCATCTACTATCATTATTTGCTCAATGTTAACTACAACAGTGTTTATTCAGATGAACATAAAACACTTTACACCTTTATTTATTTAACTTTCAATCTTACAACAAATTCAACCCACCACGGTTTTGGCTAGATACGAAATCAATAAAACACAAGACGTTTATTTTAGGAGTTGTGTGTGTATGAGGGAGGGCGAATAGCTAGCTATACCCTGATTTTTGTTGGAAGAACAGTAGAATAAATTCAAACATATTTCTTTGAGGCCAACATTGATAACATTTTAAATTTTATTTGTGTTATTTTAGAGTTATTGATAATATCTATCAAAAGTGACAACTTCAGATAACATGGCTTGATGAATGAATATATTAAAATTGTTTTAGTAACTTTAGTAACTAACTTCTATTGTTCTTCCTACAAAAATCATACTATACTTGCGGTTGTTCATCGTAAAGCGTAAGATATGTTTATTTATCATTAAATTTTTCTTCAAGTAATATAAAGTGTAAATAAACAACATAATTTCGGCCCACCTCAGTGGCGTAGTTAGCTAACGCGCAAGTTTCGTGTTGAGCTAGACTGCTGAGGATGGGGAGATCGAGCTTCGAATCTCGGTCAGATAAACTGGGGGTTGGTTTTCCCATAATGGTATTCCACTCTTTCTTCACGCAAATGCGGGTTCACTTCCTCTAAAGTCAAGCTTTCCCATTCCTAACCCATCAGCGTAGTTAGTACTTAAGCGTATAAACTGAACGGGTAGTAAGACGTGGTGCTAAATAAAATAATACATATATAAACATAATTTCGGCTCTAGGTGTAATGTCTCTAAGACTACATTACTCTACTAGTCTAGTGCGGAGGAATACAAATACATATATATATATATATATAAAATTTAAGCAGCGCGTCTTACTAGATTTTCAAGTTATACACATATGTACTAACCACGCTAATGAGCTAGGGGTGAGGAAGGTTGAGTCTTAGAGGAGGTGTACCCGAATTTGCGTGAAAGGATGGAAAACCATTCTGAAAAAAACAACCCTCAATACACCCAACCAAGATTCGGACCACGATCTCCCCGTCATCGCAGTCTAGTCTATTGCTCCTTAGAACATGCGGCCAGCGAAGAGGGTTTCAAATTATTATATAGGTTAGGTACTTTAGCCCAATTTTAAAACTGAGCTACTTTAATTCAGAATTCCCAACAAACAAATAAAAAGTGTTATTTTCTGATTGCGACTTGTTACAGTTCCCAGCTATACGCATTCACCTCAACCACCGATTCGAGATTCGAATCTCAGTCTCCCTTTACTGGTAAATCAGAAAGTAGTACCATGCTGGTTTTGTGTGTGTGTATGAGTGTTTTTTTACTCTTACTCCGAGCAAATGCGGGTACTCTTCCATTAAAATCATACTCTACCGTTATTATGCAATTCATTAACCGACCCACATAGGTGGGCGTGCATACCAAATGTAAGGTTCACTTGATCTGATTTCCGGCGATAGGGAGTTTAGGCTTCGATTCTAACTGGGTGGCTGAAGGCGGTTTTCTAATGTTTGTCATATAGTAGGGTGACCTGGTGGTCTAGGGGTAAGGTGTCAGACTTCTGTGCTGGAGGTCCGAGGTTCAATACTCGGTCCCGGGACAGATTTATCTGATTACCAAACTCTTCCTTCACCTCTTACAAGACGTGTATTAATCACAACTTGTGAATGTGTAGAATGTCAGGCCTCCACCGTGGTTCGGATCCCACGCTAACTGTAGGTCCTCCATTTCAAACTCACAATCACCCTACGATTACACATTAGCGTAAGTGCGTATAACCCGAACGGGTAGTAAGACGCGGTGCTAAAATGATAATAATCTAATGTTTATTCCATCATTCTTCCACGAAAATAAAAGTACACTTCCACGAGAATTCAGTTCCCTTATCCATACCCAACCAGTGGAAATAAAATGCGTTTAGGCCCCGTATGGACGAAGTGTGGAGGGGAAAAAGTCTGCGTATCGTGAATACTAAAAATGCATCGAGAAGCCAGCCAGACATTGTGGCCCAGTGTGGACGAAGTCGTTTCTTCACGGAGTTCGTGAACCCCGGGGCTAGGCGGAGTCGCGACTGGATCGTTAGCACCGCTCACGTAACTGGAGCCCCATTAATGAATTGTATGCTCGAGTTGGGAATGCATTGTCTAGAAATTAAGAGGTAGAATAAATCTGCTGTGTGTGTGTTTTTTTTACAACTTGTTTTCTCACTTTTTTTTTTACTTTCTCGCTATCTTACAGGTAAATAAAGTATTATGATCGCAAAAAAAATTAATTAAAGATTTTGATGATTCTCTACGTTTCATGACACCCCCTCTCCCCGCCCCCCTTTTCCTCGAATCCGAAAAAGGTGTTTTTTAATTCCCTTCTATCTGTCTGTACCTCCAACTAGAGCCTAAACTATTTTAAGGATCAGGCTAAAGCTTGGTATCTAGGGTTTTGATAGGATTTCTCAGAGGTTTTTTAAAAAAATCGGATATCTAACTCTAAAATTAAGGGTAGTTTACTGAAGGGCAAAAAAAAGAGAAAAAATCAATTTTCTCAAATTCGGCTCTAATGATTTTGATTATTCATTTCAAAACATTTATAAATATTCCAAACATAATGGCTACTCTCATTATTTCAGCAAAATGGCTTTAAGGACTCCGGTTTGATGCGGTCATTCACATGTTTACTATACCTTGATTTTTTATAGTAATGGATATCTAAAGAAGTTTATAGAAAAAACAAACATATTTTTGGTGGTTAACATTTATAATATTTTACTATAGTTTTAATGTTTTTATAGATATTGACTATGGTTATCCAAAGTAACAGCTGCATGTCACTTGACTTGACGTATAAGTACGTGAGAGTAGATATGGTAACATTTTTTAGCGGTCGGATATACTCATGTTAGAAAATTTTATATAGCTTTTTTTTATTTCTATGTTCACTAGTTTTGTTCCTGTGCACATTCTGTTCAACTGTTTATTCGTTTTGTTCACGTTTCCACTAATTTTGTTCCCTCCCATATCCACTAGTTTTGTCCACGTATGCGAAAGATTTTTTTTACACATGCCCTCGTTTTTTATACGTTTACCGCAACGTAATACGAGGATTTGGAATAAATTACAGTTATTAGCTTATTTGGTGTGGTTGTTATTTTTTTTATTTAGCACCGCGCCTTACTACCCGTTCGGGTTATACGCACCTACGCTGATGTGTAATTATAGGGTGATTGTGAGATGAAAATGGAGGATCTACAGTGTAACATGGGATCCGAACCACGGTGGTGGCATGGATTTCCACACATTCACAAGTTGTGATTAATACACGTCTTTTCAGAGGTGAAGGAAGGGTTTGGTATCAGATAAATCTGTGCCGGGACCGAGGATTGAACCCCGGACCCCCAACACAGAAGTCTGACACCTTAACACTTGCCCACCAGGTCACCTCTCTTTGATATAGAGGAAGTTAACCTGCATTTGCGTGTAAGTAAAGTGGAAAACCATTTAGGGAAACCCCCTTCCCCCCCAGTTCACACGAGTGAGATTCGAACCTCAATCTACCCGTCCTCGGCAGTCTAACTGAACACAAAACTAGTGCGTTAGCTAACTACGTCACCGAGGCGGGTTATTGTGAGGTTGTTGGCGAGACAATTTATCTCGCCGCTTCATTGTTTATTATTTTAGCATTTTATAAATGCATACACTTGGACATGTATAATACATTTTAATACTTATACTAGTTAAACAACTCGTTGTTTAATATTTTATTAGAGTAAATTCATTTGGTCTAATTTAATTTCTCTATGTGATTATTTTGTCCGCAAAATACTGCAGTAGATTTTTTCCCCCCTTCCAAGTTATAATTATTCTTTCAAATAGGTATAAGTAAATTTGAATTTGTGTCTCGTATTTTGGAGAATATTTGTAAACGTTACTCAACCATCTTCGTTATTTTCTGAATGGGTCAGATTTAAAAATATATATATTTATAGACTGGGTTAAAGCGGGGATGTAGACTAAGCAAAGTTTGGCTTGTCCTAGACACTGACAACTTTCTGCTTGTTTTTAGAAAATATTCTTATCTTGTTTCCCCAAACCACTACTGTATTTATTTTCATGGACAAGTATCAGTATTGACTAAACATCAGGAGAAAACGGAATACCAAGTATAGTAGGCACTATTCTCGATAGTTCGAGGTAAACAAGACCAGGCTAATTTTGAACCATCGAAAACTCAAATACCTGTAAATAATTGGGTTAAATTAAAATAAATACGTGTATTTAAATATTGTATTCATAATTTCTTTAGTTTTGCGTTTCAACAGAATTTTCAAGACCAGGAAGTTGTCACACAAGAAATGTCAAGTTTTCTACATCATTTCCTTCTGAATCATCATTAGCCTATTACTAAATCGTCGCTACAGAAGAATATGTGTGTTGGGCGCATTCCGGAACAATCAAGACTTTTACAGTAGTGTTCTTTTTAAAAAGCACCACGTCTTACTACCCGTTCGGATTATACCGCCTATGAACTAACTATGCTAGTGGTTTTAGGGATTAGGAAAGTTATATTTACGGGAAGTGTACCCGCATTTGTGGAAAGTGGAAAACAATTTTGTAGATCAAGGTTCGAATCTAGGTCGTGTGTATTGAGGAAGGGGTCCTCAGTACACCCGACTGAGATTCTAAACTCGCCCTCTCCGTCATCAGCAATCTAGTTTACTGCGAGAGTAGCGCGTTAGACCAAGCGGCCACCGAAGCGGGTTACAGTATTGTTAAAATACACACTAAATAATTTCTATTAGGGCCAAACCGTGGACTCCCACATACTAATCAAGCAAACTATTCGTAAGGTTCGGCGGTAGAGTTGAATGGACTAAGGCAGTGATTTACAACCTTTTTCAACTCACGGCACACTCTACAAGGTTCTATGATTGTAAAGGCACACTATCGTTTTTTTAAGGAGAATTTTTTTCATTTAAAAACTATTATTCAAAACTTTAAATAGATGGACTAAAATTCTAATATTTGTATAATTTTTTAAAAAAATGTTCAACATGGATTTAAAAAAAGTTATTTTCATTCCTCAATTGTTTCTCTCGCTTATTTTAGACCTTCTCCCAAAATCTCACGGAACAACTGTTATGACCTTTCGAGGCACACTGGGGATTGTTTTATTTTCCCCCTAAACAATTATCCACTCTCCCTTCATGCATTTGGGGGCATACTTACTCTAAATTCAATGTCCCGGGCAGTGGCGGCTCGTAGCTAAAATTAGTGTAGTTGCTGCTCCAGAAAATTTTTAGCCTTTATTTTAAAATTGTGTAAAAGGAAAAAAAACCTGTATAAAAAGAAAATTTATTCAGGAACTTGATAAAATCATAACAAAAAAAAACCAAACTTTTTTACTTACTTTAACTTAAATTGTTACAGTTGACAATTGAGGAAATTTTTCTCCTATGAAAGTAGGCCTACTGCAAGCGCATTTAGTCTTTCTGTTAAATAAAATAACCCAAAAAAATTAATCAAATAGAATAGCTTTAAACAGAATAATAATCTAATTCTACACTCTTCTACACTTTATCAGATTCAAGAAAAGGGTACACGGTTTTTAAGCACAACATACTCTGAGTAAAAAAAACTTCCTTCCACCATCACGCCAAAGCCGGGACTGCGAAAGCAACAGTGCTCTCTCTACCTGGCAGTCCCGCCTTCCTCCCCACCCCTCTCCTATGTGCGCATTCGCACAACAGTCAAACACCACGTCGCTGGCACTGGGAAGCGCACAGTTCCATACAAAGATTTTTGTATATTTTTCATAAACTGGGGGATGGCATTAAGCTTAAGGAATATATATTGTACTACAAAAATAAATAAATAATCAAAGAGATCATTATATTAAATGTTATCGATAATATCAAGTGGAAATAGTGGGTGCTGCAGTTCCGCAATGCCTATACACGAGCCACACTGGTCCCGGGTCTCACTCAACACTTTAGCGTAATAAGGACATATTACGCATATAAGCCGAACGAGTATTTAGACGATGTGCAATTTTTTTTTATTTGTTTGACCTTCCATCCCTAAAACAAAACATTATTCTTACTCGTCACCATTGCTAAGTGATAAAAGTAACCAATCACAAGGTTATACGTAAGACTCATTATATTAACTGAATTTCCGGTAACGGGGAGGTTTTAATTCGAATATCGGCCGGGTGCACTGAGAGTGGATTTCCACGCTCGATTTATAACTGTATTCCCCCCCCCCCATCTCCTGTTTACTCTAATGTTGGTGCCCTTTCTATAAATACACCCTCATCATCCCTACACTATCAATAATAATAAGTCACCCATCTAGTTTGTGTAGTTGGATAGCGCGCTTGTCGTGTTGAGCTCGACTACTGAGGACGGGGGATCGAGGTTCGAATCTCGGTCGAGTGAACTGGGGGTGGTTTTTCCTAAATGGTTTTCCACTCTCCCTCCACGCAAATGCGGGTTTACTTCCTCTAATTCAACCTTCCCAATTCCTGATCCATTAGCGTAATTAGTACTTAAAGCGTATAACCCAAACGGGTTGTAAGATGCGGTGCTAAATATTAATAATAAGTCATTCAAAACTGTGGTGTTTAGGGGGATGCCTAGGTAGCAGAGATAATTGCCAATCAAATGTTGTGCTAATGTTAAATATTGATAAAACCGGTACACAAGTTTGTGGTTTACTAGAACTAACACAAAACTATTTTCTATTACTATGTACATATTACATAGACTTGTAAACATGGTTTAAAAGTTGAATTTTTCCACTATGAAAAGCACAAATATCTACATATTTCGACCCGAATGTTCGGAAAAAGGAAGGTAATTCGTGTAAGAGTGTGGAGTGGATATTTGTGAATCGTATGATGTAATTTAATCAGGTGGGGGTCACAACACACATTGTATCTTCATTTGTATTTTATCACTCCTCTATTCTTCAATTGCCGAAAAGCTCTGCCCAGTAATGTTTCCATTCCACTTCGTCTCTGGTGTCTATGAATTTCTGCTCGACTACTCTAGCGCCTTAAACGTGTCAGTAAATAAATAAAGCGTTGAAGGTCCCTTGTTCAATCACAGGAGATGGTAACAAATAGATTTACTCTTATTTTATAGACTTGTCCTACTATCCATTTAATAAATTATGTAGTCTTTATTAATGTTTTTATAAAGCTAGTTGTACCTTATTAGGTTAATTTAGTTTTCAAGTTTTTTATATTATATGTGTGTTTAGAAATTATACGTATGTTAATTTAAGAAAATGCTTTCCAATGGTTTTTTTTCAACCACCCAGAAATATCACTACACATTCATGTGCTAAATTGGTAAGTACTCGCTTTAATAGAATAAATATTTATTTTATTGTCTTATCTTTACTTTTGTGCTATCTCAATATAACTTGTTTGATTTGGGAAGTAAAATTATCTTTCAAGTAAATCAGTATCTAGACTATTCGTGTAAATCAAACTGTTGTTAAAGTAATCCAGGCACACCTTTGTTTTCTTTGGTGGTTGCCATGTATGTAGTAGGATTTTGGTAAAAAGGATCTTTTATAAAATACAAACATATTGTTTTGCTGTCACATTGATGACATTCTACCTCACTCTTAGTATATTTTTAAGTCAACACCCCAAATGTTGTATTGATATAATTTCGATTAATACGGAACTCGGCATGCACTCGGCATTCGGCTGGTTAGTGCTACCTGCACCATCTGGTATAAATACAATGTATTAGGGGAGATAAGGAAAAGTGGTGGTTTCACGTTACCTTCCACATTAAAGTTTTATGAGCGAGCGCTGGAAAGGTACATATATTCCAGGTTGTTTTTACATGCCACAATCGACTTAGGACCGACAGATTTACTTCCCCTCCAAACAAAACATTTCACTAATGTAGTGGGAAATTTCAAGGTTTTTAAGAGGTAGACATTTTATTTTTATTTTATACTAGCAATCCCGCATGGCGTTGCCCGTGACCCACTCTTCAAAAATTTGTTAAAAATAGCCTAATTATAAAAGCTAATTAAAAATTTAAAAATCCTACTTTGAGGTGCGTTCGAAACTCCTTCTGTCCACCTATGTTTAAAATTTCAGATCTCTGCGTGCCGTAAATTTGGCTGGGCATCGCACACAAACACACAAACAAACAAACAAACAAACAAACAAACAAACACACACATACAAACTCTTCCTTTTATTATGCTAGATAGTTTGATATAAAACGTTGTGTAGTTTTATGTCTTATTTGAACAATTTTTTCTTGCTTCTTGGTATCTTGTTTGGCTTGAAGACCAGCTGTAGAATTACTTTCTCAGCATGTTTCGGAATAATAGGAATACCATCTTCAGGAGTTAATTTTTATTTTGAAGCACATAATGTTTTGTGTTATGAAATGATCATTTAATTTGTATAGCTATCAAAAAGTTATTTCTTATCTAAATCAGAGTATAATTGTGTTGGGTCTCACCTACAATCAACCGGACACGCTGGTTACAAGGGCAATCGTAAGATGAGTTGGGTTTATTTTCTCTTTTAAAAGGAAATATCTGCAATTAAATGTCGTTAGACGTAATTACTACCTACGGTAATTAATAGGTGTATAATTAAAAAGGAGAAATATGCAAGTCTTGTGTCAATTTATAGAAAACATTTATGACAGAAGTTATTGAGGTTACATTTCCGACAAGTAGGGTTTAACTAATTGTAGACGAGACATTAATGATTAGTTGTTTTTTTTAATTTGTACCGTTTCTCACATCTTAACCAATCTATCTACGTCTTACTACCCATTCGAGCTATACGCCTATGTACTAATTACACTAATGTGTTAGGGATTAGGAAGGTTTAATTAAGAGGAAATGCACACGCACTTGCGTGGGGGAAGATAGGAAAATTATTTAAGAAAACCCACCTTCAGTGCATCCGACCGAAATTGAACCCCGATCTTCCCATCTTTGGCAGTCCAGTCTAACACGTGAGTAGCACGTTATACCATGTGACCACCGATGCGGGTATCTCTATTTTAATATACTAATGGCGTTGGGATGAGAAAGGCAGGCTTTAGAAAGAATACAAACTCACTTGAGTAAAAGACCACTAAGGAAAAACCACCCTCATTACGCAGGATCGGGATTCTAACCCTTACCTCCCTGATTGGAGAAAATCTAAAATGCACAAGAGAGAGAAACTTCACATCAAAAGCGCACAGGGGAGAAAAAAAACCCACAACTGCATAACCTGGTAACATGGCAAACATGTATTGTAAACAACCCTTTGCCGGTAGACTACTTTTTACAATAGTTACAATAAATTAATAAAAAACAACACCTTAAAGTTAGGTTAGATTAAGTTGATTAGGATGCAAATAAGGTATAATTAAAATTGAAATAGAGATGTGTCGTTCGTGAACGAAACAACAAGCGGTGTTGCCATATTGTTCTCGGAGACTACAAACAATGGTGCTCTTTTGATACGCCGACCTTGTGCGCTTCTGATTTATTATTATTATTATTATATTATTATTATTATTATTATTATTAGCACCGCGTCTTACTACCCGTTCGAGTTATACACACTTACGCTAATGTGTAATGGTAGGGTGATTGTGAGATGAAAATGGAGGACCTACAGTTTAACGTGGAATCCGAACCATGGTGTAGGCCTGGCATTCCCCACATTCACAAGATGTCTTGTCAGAGGTTGAAGGAAGGGTTTGGTAATCAGATAAATCTGTCCCAGGACCGGGATTGAACCCCGGACCCCAGCACAGAAGTTTGACACCTTACCCTAGACCACCAGGTTACTTCACTTCAGATATAGGCCTACTCCAGAGCAGGTACACACATTCGGTCAAACCAAACTAGTGAGCGTGACCTTTAGCCTTCGTGCCATCGATGTGGATATTAATTATTATTATTATTAGCACCGCGTCTTACTACCCGTTCGGGTTATATGCACTAACGCTAATGTGTAATGGT
The DNA here is from genome assembly GCA_039000515.1 of Timema cristinae. NCBI lineage: Eukaryota > Metazoa > Arthropoda > Insecta > Phasmatodea > Timematidae > Timema > Timema cristinae. The sequence continues at coordinate 19,756,216 of JBCFYV010002255.1, read as the reverse complement.
AGGGTGATTGTGAGATGAAAATGGAGGACCTACAGTTTAACGTGGGATCCGAACCACGGTGGAGGCACATTCCCCACATTCACAATGGATATTAATGACTACTCAGTCAAGCTTGTAAATGGTTGGTCCTTCCCACACCATATTTCCATCCCTACGACTTCAATAGAACCCACAATAATTATTTATTCCTTGAGGTGAAAGTTTTTACTTCAAAGATTATGTTTATCATTTTAAATTATACATACAGTACATTGTGTAACGCATATTAATACCCGTTTTGGTCATTATCGTATCCACACTATTGGGGTATGGATGATAAAAGTGGAATTTTAGAGTTAGTATACTCGCATCTGCATGGAAGAATAGTGGAACGCGAGCTAAGGGCAATAATTACGCAGTTATAATATAAAATATTTTTGGCCAAAATAAATCAAATATTTTCCCAGCATAAACTTAGAATTTAATCTTCTTTATATGGCAACTTTAACTGTTCTTGAATGTCTGTCAAGGACGCCCTGGAATTTAATTGCATCTTTTTCTCTTCATTTAATAAGTTTGTCCTTTAATGCCACTATGATCATGACAGATATTCAACAACTGTTGATTTCACCACGTGAAGAAAATTAAATTGTATATTTCTACCGGAGAAATAAGAAACAAACTATATGGCTTTAGCCCGAAATCAAGCCAACCTACCGAGCGGCCGCCGTATGTTGTTGAAGATAATGCAAACTTTTGCGAATAGTGTGTGTCATGTGGTCAGCACAACAAACCCTCCAACAATTAATCTCAGTTCTCTCTACAAGGGCTTCTACATTTTCATTCAAGTAGCTTCTTATAAATTTCCCTCGCGACTCTTAGTTGACCTCGTTCCAGAACCACTGCTTATCGGAAAATCTGGAAGTGCCAGGAATCAAACCCGGGACCTCTAGACCTGTGACGTAGTTGGCTAACTCGCTTGTCGTGTTGAGCCCAATTGCCGAGGACGGTGAGATCGAGGTTCGAATCTCGGTCGGGTGAACTGGGGGTGGTTTTTTCTTGAATGGTTTTCCACTCTCCCTCCACGCAAATGCGGGTTATTTTCCTTTAATTCAACCTTCCCAATTCATAATCCATTAGCCTAATTAGTACTTAAGCGTATAACCCGAACGGGTAGTAAGACGCGGTGCTAAATAATAATAATAATAATAATAATATATAATAATATCTAGACCTGTAAACATGAACTCTGATCACAGAGACGCTCACTGTAGAAAGATAGGATTTATTTAGGCCAAAAAATTGTTTTCTATAAAAACTGCAAAAATACTTACCTTAAACTTATTACAGAAAACAGCTCAGAGGGCTGGAAAACAAATTATCGTAGCAGGAGAGAAAGACTGGAACACCGGGCTTATTGGGGCCGCCGCAAATAATTTAAATTTTCATTCTATTCTAAATTATAATTTTTTATTATATTTGAATCAAAATTTTCAGTAAGTAGGTTGAGGGTGCCCAGGATACATAAGTTGTGAAATTACAATATAGCATTAAATGTAAAACGTTATCATTGGTTGTTTCTTTGGTGTCATTTTTAAACAATTTCTTAAGGCCCTTGGCCCTGTCGAGTGCAAGTCTAAAACCTATTTTTGGGATAGTGGGGGGAGGGTGAAAGGAGTGGCGTGTTTCCATAACCGACCAAAGTATCGTTCCGCACCAACAAGAACAGATGGATCACGGAAACAGTAGATGGCGCTAGCTACCGGCAGGTCTTGTGGAAAAATCATACGTTTGGAAATATCAGTTTTCTCGACGAGTGAAATTTTTATGTTAATATTTTCAACACTCCCTCTATGATAATGTATCGATGTTTTATTAGGTGTTACATTTTTGTAATGCAGCTGGCAGTTTTTTATTGAAAAATGTTGATTTTATCGATATTGGATCACTGTTAAAATTATAGAGATGTGTATAAAAAAAGTATAACTTAATCAACATGCTTCTGTTCCCGAACAAACTGTTTCCCAAATGAAAATTGCCAAAACAATACAAATTCTTGAAGATAACCGTTTATTCCCATAGCTCTGCATTTCCACGCCAAATGAAAAGGTTTAATCGCCTTAAGCCAAACTTATAACAAGTATTTTGATAGATTAAATAGCAAATCTATTTTATTTATTAATTACGGTTATAGTCGCATCAAGATATCAAATTTTGTAAATTGAAAAATGACACCTGGACATGGGAATCAAACCCGGAATCTTCGGCTTAGTACGTCAATACTCTTACCACTGAGCTAACCAGGAATTTTCCCATGCTCATCAGGGTCATTCTTAACTCATATTTTAAGGCAGAGATTTTATGGGTGTGTGGAAATCGTCGGCTACAAATGTAAATGTCACCGAGTCAAAGGTGGCTGCGTTATCTGATAGCTCCTGATCTTAATTGATAACACATTTCCGACGATTTCCACACGTCCATCATAGACTCTGCCTTAAAATATGAGTGAAGAATGACCTTGGGCATGGGGCAATTCCTGGATATCTCAGTGGTAGCACGCTAGTCGTGTTGAGCTAGACTGCCGAGGACGGGGATATATAGGTTTGAATCTGGGTCGGGTGAACTGGGGGTGGATTTTACTACATGGTTTTTCACTCTTTCTCTTCACGCTAATGCGGGTTTCCTTCCTTTAAATTCAACCTTCCCATCTCTTAATCCATTAGCGTAATTAGTAGTTAAGCTTATAACCAAATGGGTAGTAAGATGCAGTGTTTTTTTATTTTATTATTATTATTATTTAGCACCGCGTCCTTACTACCGTTCGGGTTATACGCTTTAAGTAGTAATTACGCTAATGGATTAGGAATTGGTAAGGTTGGATTAGAGGAAGTAAACCCGCATTTGCGTGGAGGGAGAGTGGAAAACTATTTAGGAAAAAACACCCCAGTTCCACCATGCAGCCCTGAGTATACCCCTGCATACTAGTTTATCTTAAGTGATACACTACATTTTCAAGTTTTTTGAGATCAGTCTATTAGTTCAAAAACTTATAACGTAGATGGGTGACCTGGTGGTCTAGGGGTAAGGTGTCAGGCTTCCGTGCCGGAGTCCGGGGTTCAATCCTCGGTCCCGGCACTGATTTGTCTGATTGCCGAACCCTTCCTTCACCTCTGACAAGACGTGTATTAATTCACAACTTGTGAATGTGGGGAATGCCAGTCCTCAACCGTGGTTCGGATTCCACGTTAAACTGCAGGTCCTCCATTTCATCTCACAATCACCCTACCATTCACATTAGTGTAAATGAGTATAGCCCGAACGGGTAGTAAGATGCGGTGTTAATAATAATAATATATAGTAATACAACGTGGACACACACTTCCTCTTATGGCAAGTTCCGTTAGTTCTGTGACTGTCTCGTCTCTCTGAGATGAGCACACAACCCGTCATATATACACAGTCCTTTTTCCACGTAAACAAGCCGGTGCTTTCCGCACGCATGACGCACGCCCTTCTCACAGTCATCTGTCAACCTGTTTACCGTCTCTCTCTCTCTCTCTCACTGTCGTAACTGTCGTTTACACATGCCACGGAAAGTTACCTGGGCAACACACATCCCTCACCAAAGACCGTTGACAATAAAATAAATGCGCTTTGAATGTGAACTCTCTTATCACCCGCATAAGTGAACACACGGTATCAATTTTAAGCTACTTAATTTTGTTCGTACCTACCTCGGAGGATAAACGGTGTAAGGTATCACTCTCGCAATAGACTAGACTGTTTATGACAGTGAGATCAGAGTTCGAATCCCGGTCGGTGGGTGGTTTTCTCTAAATGGTTTTCCACTCCTCTACCACGTAATTTCGGGTACATTTCCTCTAAATTCAACCTTACTTATCCTTAACTAAGTAGCATAATTTGTAATATGCGTATAATCTGAACAGATAATAAGACGCGGCGCTAATAAAAAAAAAGTTATTGGCTTTTGAAAAAATGACATCTGGACACGGGGATCAAAACCGGGATCAATTTCCGTGTCCAGTTGTCATCTATCAACATTTACTAATGTGATGCCTGATTAGAGATGAAAATCTTTGGGGAAATTTTGAATTTGAAAATTTTTCACAGTGGTGGCTTGTGCTGGAGGGGTTGAATTTTAGAGGTGGCACCTACCGTCTATTATATATATAACTAGATAGCTGTTGCCCGCGGCTTTGCTCGCGTGGAAGTTGATTATATACAAATACGAAAATATACATATGTATTTACAGATTAATTTAAAATATTACGTTACGTTGATGACCATAACTTGACCTCAGATCAAAAATAATGCAAGTCCGATACAAACTTTCACCCCCTTTTTCATCCCTTATTAAATAAAATTTCCAAAATTCCTGAAACACGTATTAATTTGTTTTACGTCAATAACCGAAATACAAAATTTTATTTATGTAACTTTCAAAATGACGGTCAGTCAATCAATCAGGACATGTTATTTTATAAGTATAGATAGTTTGCTAAAGGACGAGGGGGTTGATAAGGTAGGGAGAAAATAAGGCCCACAGGGGAGTGGGGTGGGTAGGAGAAACGGTGGAGAGGGGAGGGACAAATTATGTTAAATACTCGGACCAACCTTACAATTATATTAATTAACTTATTGATGATACAAATATTGAAGTATTAACATAACGGGTCTACAAAGGCTCGTATTCATTCATTTCTTTACTACTACTATTACTCTCAATAATAATAATAATATATAATAATAATAATAGTAATAATAATAATAATTAATAATAAACATTGATAATTTTCCAATATCCGAGAATTTGCCATCTCATACCTCTTTCTATACCTATATATATATTTAGATTATGTATATGGACATATACTGTACATATAGGCTAACTTAGGCCTACATGTATGTATTAGAGATGGGCTCAATCTTATATTTCTACAATTCTAATCTTAAATTTTCTTTCGACTCATCAATTATTTTTTTTAAATTTACGACTCAAGTTAAAGTGAAAGTATATAAAATAAACTTTTTTAAAAGCTGTGACTTGATTCCACTGACACATGCTATTTTCTTTGTATTGTTTATTACGTCACAAACAACAACGATATATTTTCTCTTTAGTAAATTAATTAATTCTATTAATACAATTTTGTCATTTTTTTTTCTTCTCTCCCAACTAGACAAAACTGTTTAATTCCTTTTACACAATGTTTAAAATGGTTATTTCAAATCAAATTCTTCATAATTTTTGTCTTCTGGATACTTTTTTGAGATTATTACAAATATCGAATCTCTCAAATGCGATTTGATTTGAGGATTCGAATGTTACATTTCTAATAATATATATAGATATAGTTATATTATGTTTGCCAGAGTCCTGGTTTTCCGGGATTATCCCGTTATTTTAGATGATAGTCCCGGTGTCCCGAAAGACCACTTCCCTTTTTTTTTTACTTTTTTTTTTTGCCATCGTCTACCCCACAATCGGTTATGTAGGAGTCCAGGAGGTCTATTAACATTATTTTTGTCATGCTGGTATGCATAGGTATAACACAATTCGGGAAAGTCCCACCTATTCTATAAGTTTAGTGATCACATTCTCATTGAATTTGTACGTCATTGCATCATTGTGAGAGTGTAAGTGAAAATTCATGGATATGTTTGTTTTCATGGTTATTAAATTTAATTTACAGTGTTAAAAGTCTAAACATGCCGAAAAAACAGTGCAAGATGGAGGCAAATCTTATCGCAAATATGAGTAAACGTTTAACTTTTGCTTGTCCTTTTTTTTATTATTAAATTATTAATGCTATTGTTTTATTTTTTGTATAATATAAAAAGCATTAATTTATTTATGTGTCACAAAAATTGACATAAAATTGTGATACTTAATCTGGCAACCCTAATTAAATAAGGACTTTTAGCTAACATAGCTATATATAACATAATATATAATCAATCTTGACTGGAAAAAAAAATGCTTATGTGTTCTGTAAGTTTCTTCACACCAATATCCTACTATACATTCAGCAGTGTCAGGTTTAGTTCGTTATAATTCTTCCCAGTAGCGCTAGTGTCAAAGAGCGCGATCATGTTTCAGACCATGGTAGCTGATACCGAGCTATTATTATTGATATACTACCACCGTGGGAGCAAAACTTGGGCCTACTCGTCTGATGGTAGAGCATAGTCATCCAATATGAACAGCAGGAGAATACATCTATGGACGTGAATAAAAATTAATGATATAGATTAAAAAGTGCACCATTGGAATCCTTTGAAAATGTGTTTTTTCTTACAGCCATACTTCCGGGATATCTACATTTAATTCCATCACTAGGGTAGATATGAGAAAGTTAAAGTATTAGAAAATGAGCGTTGAATACCTAAAATAAATGAAAAAAAAAAATCTATTACCTGCTTAGGTCAGGTTGGTCCAACTTTTTCATCCCAAGGGCTATCTCTTGACCATCATTTGGCGCCGCGGGCCGTAAATATATTTAGTAATCCCATAAACTTAATATAGACCTAAAAAAACACTAAATAAACAATAATTTTAATACTTACATATAAATTGTATTTTTGGTTGTAAAATCGTTTAAATTTGACTGCAATTTTTTTTTATTACTTTTCCAAAACTGTATTATGAAATATGCTCGCGCAAACACTTTCACAAAACAACTTAGCGTTATAAATATTAAATAGTTCTATATTTATAAATATATTTACTAATCAAATAAATGCATAATAAAACTAATTCATGACTTTTTAAACAAAAATATTTTTATTTGTATCATTAAGCTATTTCACATCTGCAACCGAGGGCTTCTCGGGCCGCCAATTGGATCACACTAATACATTTTGAACTAATTATTATATAGCCTTATGGCTCGTGTCAATGGTCATATGAATTCAATAGACTGGATTGAAGAAAAGATAAGGTTTGGTATCTCAGCCGGGTGTACTATTTTTTTTAACTAAATGGTTTTCTAACTATTCTTCCATGCAACTATGGTTACATTTATTCTAAATTTTAGCATACTCATCTCTACCCCATTAGTATAAATATGCGGGTAGCCTGAGGAGGCCAAGCGGCAAACCACATAAATAACAAAACATTGTGGTGTTTTTATTTAATTTAATTTAGCACCGTGTCTTACTACCCGTTCGGGTTATAGGCTTAAGTACTAATTACGCTAATGGATTGGAATTTGGGAAGGTTGAATTTAGAGGAAGTGGACCCGCATTTTCGTGGAGGGAGAGTGGAAATCCATTTATGAAAAATCACACTCAGTTACCCGACCGAGATTTGAACCTCGATCTCCTCCGTCCTCAGAAGTCGAGCTCAACAGACAAGCGCTTAGCCAACTACACCGCTGAGGCGGGTATTGTGGTGTTAAACGTAATCTAAATTATTTTAAAAAATAATTAAAATTATAGTAAACATTTCAAAACGGGAAAGTATCTTTTGGTGTACTCAGCTGAGTTTCAAACCTTTACCTTAATTTTACCAGCAATCCACGCCTTTCGCGTATCTGACGACTTAAACCACGATATTACCCTTGCGGGTCATGACAGACCTATTAATGGCTCACGCAATGTGAGGTTGGGTTTAAACTGGTAATTAACATATTATTATTACTAGTACCGCGTCTTACTACCGTTCGGGTTATACGCACTTACGCTAATGTGTAATGACAGGGTGTGAGATGAAATAAAGGACCTACAGTTTAACGTGGGATCCGAACCACGGTGGTGGCCTGGCATTCCCCACATTCACAAGTTGTGATTAATACACGTCTTGTCAGAGGTGTAGGAAGGGCTTGGTAATCAGATAAATCTGTGTCGGGACCAAGGATTGAGCCCCGAACCCCCAGTACAGAATTCTGACACTTTACCCCTAGACCACCAGGTCACCTGCGGTAACTAACATGGTTTAAAATCTTCACAATATAAGTAAATACACGTTAAATGACTATTTTTTGCTATCACCGCATCTTAATACCGGTTCAGGTTGAACGTATATATGAAAATAATTACTCTAATGAAGCAGATAGGAAGAAGGAAGTCTTTTAGAGTGACGCCTCAGACCATTTGGTCATTGAAGTAGGTAAACGACTAATTAAAAATACAATACAATCATTGTAATACAAAATTTTGAAGGTATAACATAGCTATACATTTTTTTTTGTATCACCAGTCCCTTTTATTTGAGCATAAAACTTGCACCATAGTAGTATTTATTATTATTATTATTATTATTTTTATTATTACCACCATGTTCTTACTACCCGTTCGGGTTGTATGCACTTACGCTAATGTGTAATGGTAGGGTGATTGTGAGATGAAATGGAGGACCTACAGTTTAACGTGGAATCCGAACCACGGTAGAGGCCTGGCATTCCCCACATTCACAAATGTCTTGTCAGAGGTGAAGGAAGGTTTTGGCAATCAGATAAATCTGTGCGGGACCGAGGATTGAGCCCCGGACCCCCAACACAGAAGTCTGGCACCTTACCCCTAGACCACCAGGTCGCCTAGTATTTATTGTTGTTTTTATTATAATACTTGTTTTTATCATCACAGGTAATTATCGATTAATTACTAAATACCACTTATTAGCTACTGTATATCACTATACCTCTTGCAAAATATACCTTAGCTACGATAGAACCCGTTTAGGTGGCCGCGTGGTCTAACGCGCTACTCTCGCAATAGACTAGACTGCCGGTGACGGGGAGATCGAGGTTCGAATCTCCGCCGGGTGTACTGAGGGTGGTTTTTCCAAAATGACTTTTCACTCCCCCCCCCCCTCTCTCTCTCTCTCTACACGAAAATGAGGAATCACTTACTATAAATATAACCTTCCTACTCCCTAAGCCATTAGCCTGAATAGGTAGTAAGACGCGGTCCTAAAAAAAACCTACTATTATAACAAGAGTTTGGAGCTATTGCGCTCACTATAAAAAGCCTTAAAGTATAAGATTGTGTCACGTGACTCCCGTCTGTCTGTCTCCTTCGCTCTCTATCTCTCTCTCTGTTCCCATCCTCCTCCTTCCTCACTTCCTCGTAGAGTGAGGTACAAAGTACCAACACCGGCTCAGCGAACAAGCTGAGCGTGCTAACAAACACAGGAAGCTGGGGGTCGCGTGACATCGACGATACTGTCTTGTCATCAAGTACACTGTGTTGCAACAACGTGATTACAGTCCAATTTCTCACAGAAAGGGCCTTTTATAAACTATAACAATCTTGGTATCCAACATTGATAACGTTTAACTATATTATTAGTTCTGAAAATTGAAAAATGACACCTGGACACCGGAATCGAACCCTGGACCGTTGGCTTAGTACACCAATGCTCTAACCACTGAGCTATCCAGGAATCGTCCCGTGCCTAGAGTCATTCTTCACTCATATTTTAAGGCAGAGTCCATGATGGACGTGTGGAAATCGTCGGCTACAAATGTGTGATTAATTAATATCGTGAGCTATCAGATAACGCAGCCACTTTCGACTCGGTAGTTGGTTTAATGCTACCACTTGTACAATTATTATAATTGTAAGGATCTATATTTAAGAATCAAATAGACGAAGCTATCATTTATATCTTGATGATAATTCCTCAATAAAAAGCATAAATAATAGCTTCGGCTATTTGATTCTTATATTATTAGTGTTTATATGAATTGGTAAAATCTATCAAAATTGGAAGCTGCAGATACGAGTACTATAACGTGACGTATAAATACGTGAAATTTGATCGTTTGTAGCTATTATACAGTAGCCCCATGGCTTCTTTGGTGCTGACTGACAGCTGACAGCTGACTTCTACAGTCAACATTTAGGTATGATACCTAAATTTTGACTTTAGAAGTGACAGCTGCTAAACACATGTTTTTGCAGATCATATGATTCGGTGTAAGGTACATAATTTGGTCTGATAACTTTTTAAGGCCGTCAGCTGTCAACTGTGAGCTGTCAGTTAGTACCAAAGAAGCTATGGGGCTGCTGTAGCTGTCATATAAGGCGGTTTTCCCTAAATGGTTTCCTACTATTCCTCCACGCAAATTCAGTACACTTCCTCTAAATTCAACCTTTCTTGTCCCTAACTAATTAGTGTTGTTATTACATATACGTATAGCCTGAACAGGTAGTAAGACGCGATGCTTTAAAAAAAAAAAAGCCCTGGACACATGAACTAAAAACATCCTAATAATTTTGTATGTATTTTTTTTTAAATATATAAATGTCATTATTATAGAAAGAACCTAATAATATAAACTTAAGAAATATTTTGCATTTTACCTAAATCAAAACACCCAAATAAGTGATACAATATGTACAATTCAGGACAAATTGTTTACTGTTTCGTTGTGTTAGTCTTGACTAAAATTCTATACTAATAAATTGCGTTTCATCTCCAATGAATGACGTTAGCGTAAATCAATCCCAAAATAATAGTAGACTACTAATAATACAGTATCAACGCCTAAAATTGTCTCTCTGGCGTAAGTAGTGTGTAGACTTTTAGTGGTCCGCTGTTTTTGGTTTTGTTTTTGTTTTAGCGCTGCGTCCTACTACCCGTTCGGGCTATAGGAATCAATGTAGCATATTAACTACTCTAACATGTTTATGAGTTATGAGGAAGGTTGAATTTAGAGTAAGTGTACCCGAATTTGCCTGGAGGGAGAAGGAAAACCATTTAGGAAAAAATACACCCTCAGTACACTTGTCAGAATTCGAACCCTGATCTCCCCTTCATAGGCAATCTAGTATATTGCCAGGGTGAATACTTAGACCTTGGGGCCACTGAAGTGGGTCAGACTGAAATTCCTTTACTAGTATCTATACAGTATACAACACAAAATACTCTGCCTGCTCTATTTTAATTCCGCGTATATTTTCGTTTTAAAATTTACTAGAAACTATTTTTGAATTTTATTGTGTGCTAGTAACAAACTTTATGTGTTTCTTTATTACTTAAGATTCATATTTTGTTAAAAATTCACGGTACATAAGTTAGGTGATATGGGGTGATAAGCTTGCACGGTTTTTTTTAACTGCCCAGCAGTTACGTTTAAGCTATAAATTAAATATAAAGAGAGCACAGATTCTATACTTTAAAAATAAGGCTGCGAAAGAAAATTTATAGGTCATAATGTCTGGATAGAACGGGAACAATAATGTTAGGTTATTTGGGGAATTGGTGATTTATGATGTCTATACGAACGGTGTATAGCTTTGAAATGCGAATACATATTATTCTCGAAATAAGTATAGTTGAGACACGTTTCTACCAGAATAACGGTTATATGAAATAGAATGCGCTGTATTTAATTTGTTGTTGAGATAATAAATAAAATTCAGACATATATTTCTTGCGGATTTACGATCATGACGTGTTGGGCACCAATTGACCTAGCACTGTTTATCATCAATCCCATTTAATTTTTCTTAGCACCGCATCTTACTTCCTGTTCAGGTTATACGCATATGTATGAATTACGCTAGTGAGTTGGGAATGAGGAAGGTTGATTTTATAGGAAGTGTAACAGCACTTGCGTGGATATTGGAAGAAGAGTGGGAAACTATTTAAGAAAAACCTTACTCTGTACACCCGACCTGGATTCGAACCCCAGTCTCCCTGTCATCGGCAGTCTAGTATATTGCGAGAATGGTGCCTTAGACCATGTGGACATCGGAGCAGGTATCAATCCCATTTCCATATGGACAGTTTTTAATAAATAGAAATAATATGAGTAAGCCTGTAAGATAGCATATCGAACCAGAGGTCGATTTCCGAAAAATTTAAGGTACATCACTTTATTTTTGATAAGCCCTCTAGCCCTTCTATGAAATTTGGAAGATTTCTTTGTTTTTTTATTTTCTAACCGCATCGGTGGGTGCATGGACTAATATCATGCTCCTGGGTTTGAATCTCATCTGGGTTGGTTTTTTCCTTAAATTGTTTTCCAATCATCTTAGATGCAAATTCGAGAACATTTTATTTAAAATGATACATTTCTCATCTCTAACCTTACTAAGGTAATTAGTTGCTAATAGTTATTACGGGAATACTTGAGTGGTGAAAAATAAATAAAAAAATCTCGTCCTCTTTTGAATGCATTCGTTTTTAATAATTGGCACGACTGGTAGAGTTGCTGGTTGTGTACTCTTTGGTTGATTATTTTCGACATTATCTCCAAATGGTATATTCTTGTGTTTTTTCTTATAGTTCCCCTTACTCATACTGTTATATTTTGTTAGATGATTTAAGTTGATGATGATGATGGTGAGGTACTTTGAATCCCGGTTTTGGTGTACTGAGTTTTTTCATAAATGGGTTTTCACTATTCCCCCATGCAAATGCGGCTAGATTTTCGAATAAATTCAACCTTCTCCATTACTACCACATTATTACTTATTCTAAAAAAATTCACTTTAAATATACTAAATTATAATCACTAATAATATTGTATTAAGGTATATAACTTGGACTTTTCAAACCAACTGATTATATCAGAACAAAAACTAACTTGATTATTAAAACAGTCTTAACTTCCAGTCTACTAGTAGTTTAATCTATTATTATGAAAGAAGGAAGGCCGTGTTCTATCAATTTTAAAATTTTCTGTTATGACATGAATCAAACCCAAGACTTTAATACCCGTAGTCAGACGCCTTAAAGACTGGCCTAAAGCGTCGTAAAACTATAGTTACCATCCATGGTTCTGTAGAAAGATATGTGAAAGGTGATTTGGAAAATTACTTTGAATCGGTGTATTGGACTTAAGCTTCTTTTACCACGGTATACAAGGTATATTTCTAGAACTCTTTGATAACGTGTTCAGCGAAGCGTCTGATCGTCTGCCAGTGGCTTTAGAGGGCGTCTTATACCACCTTAAGGAAGGCAATAAACCTACCCGTCTGGAAGATAAAAACTTGAATAATGATAAGGGTCTAACCCTTGCAGGTACTAGGATACAATATGGGAACTTTATAAAGAAAGTCTCGCTATAAATAAACAGCTTAAATATATAACCCAATTTTCTTAAGAATTGACATATCTGAGAGCTATAAAAATCACTAGCTTTACTTTTACGTATCCATACGTCAAGTCATATGATCTTCGCCTGTCACTTTTGATAAATATTATACATAATAAAATAATAATAATAATATCTTAAAATGTTATCAATGTTGGCAACTAAGAAATAACATTAATAAAAACCCGGATCGATGTCCGCGTGGTCTAACCCACTACTCTCGCAGTAGACGGAGAGATCGAGGTTCGAATCTCGGTAGAGTTTAGTGAGGGTGGTTTTTACAGAAGGGTTTTTCATTCTCCCTCTACATAAATGTGGGTACGCTTCCTTTAAATATGACCTTCCTAATCCCTAAAATCATTAGCATAGTTATTACATAAACGTATAAACTGAACGGGTAGTACTAATAAAAAAACTATAATAAAATAGTAAGATGTTATCAATGTTGACCTCAAATAAAGTTTTTATTTTCTAAGAGTTTCTTCCGACCAGAACTAGCTACGATAAAACCAAAATATAATTTTCAAAGCCTTTAAAAATAAAAAGGGGTCAAGACCCGTTTATTCCCAAGCCGCAGCGTGGAACAAGGGAGAAAAACTTTTGCTGAAAAGTCATTATTACAACGGTAATATAACGGCCGTTTCGTAAGGCAATTATGTATTATTATTACCACCATCATAATTATTTAAAGTGTTCGCTTCGTGAAATTGCTCTCGGTAGGGAAGTTGTTATTTCCCCTCATCTGTGACGTCAAGGCTACCCTTACCCGTCACTATGAACTGCCTCTCTCCCACCCCCTCGGCCCCCTTCCTCCCTGGGGTAGTATGTCAGAAGTTTTAGGGGTGAAGCGCAGAAGGGTGGGGTAGGCTGCTACATAAAGGCGCTCAAGGCTGTCTTAGGCGCAGAAATCGGTTTTATTTTTACATGTCAGTTAGTATAGGAACTTTCGCCCACGGAACTTCTAAAACTAAACTAAAAAGTGACCCGAGTAGAACCCTAAATTACCAACCAGTAGCTTGAGCTTCACCGCTAATGTATTTCAATGGAGAGGTTATTGTTTGCTAACCGATCCACGACGCGTCCGTGCTTAGACGCAGGAATCTCAACATGCTAGTCGCCGGTCTACCTCATTTAAAGTCTGTTCAGAGTAGGAATTGTTTTCTGAAAGGCCTTTATCTCTACCAGAAATCTATTATATGGTAGGATATTGGTAGGAAAAAATACCTTTCAGAGAGTAATTCCTACCGTGAATGGAGTTTACAAACTCAACTATCATGATTGAACGACTGTTGAACATTGAAATTAGCTATTCAAAGTAGCTTTCTTTCGACATCTTGTAGGCCCACAACGCTATACATTTGGTATCAGTTTGTTGCAGTCCCTTTGCCACGATGAATAGCCGATTATTATTATTACTATTATTATTATTATTATTATTATTATTATTATTATTATTATTATTATTATTATTATTAGTCCACAGTTTCTTTTCTTTTCATTGTATGGATGAATCAAAAATATTCTTTGGTTACGTATTTTATATCTGTAATAGTAATAATAATAATAATAATAATAATAATAATAATAATAATAATAATAATAATATATCGCCGCTAATGCTATTAAATAGCAGAAGTGACGAATACTTTTACAAACATAATTTAAGAAGGATAGAAAGGATCAAGCATAAGATAAATATACCATTTTAACAAAACAGTTTATTTAGATTTAAAGTAAGTCAAAGGTAGTACAATAGGTTAGAAGAGAATACATACAAAACGTTCCATTGTTTATAAAGGGAAAAGAATCCGTCATTAATTTAATTAAGGTTGCCTCACACATCGTAATCACCAGTTGCTTAGTCCGCCGATGTAGATTTACGTCCAAGTTGTTCCTCCGATGAACCAATACAATAAATACAAAAAGTGAGCGAGGGATGGCTGTTTTATACAAGACGGACTGACGTATTCGGGAAGGGACTTTTACAAGGGAAAGAAGGGTGGTATTTTCCTAAAAATGAGCCAAACGACAACTAGCCTCAACAAGTACTGTGACCTCACCTAAAACATGCTGCGAACCCAGGTTGAAAACCGGTACCCTAAACTATGAACACGTGGACTAAGGTGTCAAATTCTAACTGTCTAGTTTTATGATGCATGGAAGCTTGGGGCTCGAATCCCAACTGCGTCTACTTTCCTAAATGAGTCTGCCTTCCTCATAAATATGCAAATAGACCGGACTTTGGTGTGAAAAAGAAAAGAATAGCTGTAAAGATTAGGTGGGAGTAGCTATTAAATAGTGCACCCAAATTAACTGGGAAATAGGGTGGTAAAGCCCCGGTGATAAATTACTTTCGCTTTCCAGACGCACCTGGTCTGAATTTTAACCCCAACTTATCCGTCAAGATCGACAGCTACTAATTACGCTAATTGGGTTAGGAATTGGGAAGGTTGAATTTAGAGGAAGTGAACCCACATTTGTGTGGAGGAAAAGTGGAAAACCATTTAAGAAAAACCACTTCCAGTTCACCCGAATGAGATTCGAACCTCGGTCTCCCCATCCTTGGCAGTCTAGTTCAAAGCGAAACTAGCGCGCTAGGTGAATTTTGAGTTGAAATATCGCTTATAGTTTCTCCTTTAATTTGAAGTTGATTTTCCTTTTCAAGTAAGTATTGTAAACGAGAAATTTTTGAATTCCATATTATGACAAATCACGTTTTATGTTTGTCCATACCAAAAAAAAGATAGTTGGATTATAGAATCTTGTGTCCTGCCGCAGGTCTAAACAGTTTTTGGATTTGTTAAAACTTGTTAGGCCATTTATATGCAAAAGCTATGCCTTGGTTTTATTTTTATTCAATCCTTAGCCTCAAATTAAGGTATTTACTGATAATATTTTTTTATTAAAATTTTTGAGATTCTTTAACGATTTGTTTAAAATTTATATTAGGGATGTTAGATACATGACGATAAAGCTGTTACTTGTTTTACAGGTAAAATTCGTATAAGGATAGTTTAAAAAAATCTGTATAATCTAGATTATTTTTCCTAATTTCTACTAACTAAATCTCACAATTTAACTAACACCAAACTAAAACAGAGTTAATTTTGAATTAATTTTTATAAATTATTTAAGGTAATTAAAAATGCGAGGATGTAAAGTATTTCGGTGTTACAAGTTATACCTTGAGTCTAATTACGCTAATTGTTAAGAACTGGAAGTTGAACAGAAGGAAGTGAACCCGCAATCGGCTATAAGGAGGTGGAATTTTTTTTATTAAACCCCCCTCAGTTCACCCGACAGAGATTTAACCTCATCTCCCCGTCCTCGACAGTCTAGCTAACACGCAACATACGCGTTATTATCTACGCACTGAGATAGTAGATTAATTGTATGGTATGGTATCTGGTAGAAAGATCCTTTAGAAAATCAACATGTTTTCTTCGGCCAAAGATTAGATTGAATCCAAGAGTGTCTGGAGTTTATTTTTTTATTTTTAACGATTCTCCACCACAATTTATTTTTGTCAAATTAGAATAACGATTAGGGCTACATAACAAGTAGTAAGATGTGTTCTAAAAGTTATCAAAAATAAATTATTATGATTAGTTAATTAATGACTACTAAATTCTCTTCAGTCATATCATAAAATATATTTTACCCGCAAATACTCGTTCAATTTTTGTAGAAATAGTTTTAGTTTGAAAGTAAAACAAATGAGCGTGATTTATATATTAATAAAATAAAATGTCATAAGTAAAAGCAATTTTGTGTGGTTACCAGAAAGAACAACGGCTAGTTAGTCGCATTAAATAAAAAAAATGACTCACTAGATGAACACGTCTTGTGAAAGTCAAGTAATGAAATTATAGGCAAGACGTTGGTGTGGTTTGGACACACACAAAAAAGCCTCAACCTGCTTTGGTGGCCGTAATCGCTAGGCAGTGTGTCAACTGTACCTAATCCATGATTCTGTGCGAGGCCCGTGGGCCTTTTAGAGGCCATATACAATTGCCCAAATTTAATATGGACTTGGAATGTAACAATTTGCTATTTGAAATTGACATTATATACTTTATAAAATTGGAAGTAGGTGTTTTTTTATAACACTAGTTTTACTACCCTTCGGTTATACTTTGTACTCATTTACCTGATGTTTTAGAATGAGAAGATTATATTTATAGAAAGTCTACCGATCTTACTGAGTAAAGTGTAAAACCATGAAAAAAAAAACCTCATACACCAAATTGAGATTCGACCACAATCTTCCCGCATCGCAGTCTAGTCTTTGTGAAGTACGCGTTAAACCATGCGCACCGAAAGTGGGTTATGAACTAATTCACTAATGTATTAAGGTTTAGGAATGCTTTAATTACACGCCTCGGTGGCGTAGTTGGCTAACGCGCTAGTCGTGTTGAGCTCGACTGCTGAGGATGGGGAGATCGAGTTTCGAATCTCGGTCGGGTGAACTGGCGATGGTTTTTCCGAAATGGTTTTCCACTCTACCTCCATGCAAATTCGGGTTCACTTACTCTAAATTCAACCTTCCCAATTCCTAATCCATTATCGTAATTAGTAGTTAAGCGTATAACCCGAACGGGTAGTAAGACAAGGTGCTAAATAAAAAATAAAAAATGCCTTAACTTAGAGGAAGTGTACCCGTATTTGCATGGACTAAGAGTGGAATATTTTAAGAAAAACAACTTTGGTGCACACGACCGAGATTAAAACCCCGATCTCCCTGTCTTCAGCTGTCTAATCTAAAACTAGAGTAGCGCGTTAGAACATGCCAGCTACCGAAGTGGGTAAGTAGAGCTTGGTGTACCAAAGTTGTACTCCTTAAGTCTCTTGATTTCGATTACCAAAAGCTGTCATTATTTCGCTACATATACGTGAAATGTTTTACAGCACATAATTGTGTGAACAATTTTTAATTTTTAATTTTTTTCCTTTTGAAAAGTAACAAAACACACTAGAGATAACGTCTTACTGAAGAGCACGTGTCGTCAACTACGAAAATGACCTCAACACTAGATTCAATGTCTTACCTGGGCAGTCATACGTGATGATCTTTCGCCGTCGCCGTGGACGGCGTGGTCCCGTTATTATCGAGGCACACACGTTTTAATTAAAGCTTTCATACGTGATGGCATGACAAGAATGTCGTGGACGGTCACCGTGAGTCCGTGACTGCCATGGCGTATCTCGACCTAGGGACGGTCACCGTGGCTTCCACGGCGTATCTCGACCTAGGGACGGCCACCGTGGCTTCCACGGCGTATCTCGACCTAGGGACGGCCACCGTGGCTTCCACGGCGTATCTCGACCTAGGGACGGTCACCGTTCCTTGAACGGAGCGCTGAAATGGTCGAGATAACATTGCGTCACGTTGTTTCATCGTCGGTCCGCACGGCGGACTAACTTCAGTCTCACGTTATTCGTTGTATTGAGTAGACGATATGGCTTCCAGAACTTTCGAAATTAATGTTGAGGCATTAATTGCACAAGTGGAATTGAGTCCAGTGCTTTGAGATAAAAGCTTAGAGGCAGGAGCGGACCGAGGTAAATTTCATGGTCGGTCAGGATTTCCTTGTGGCGCCCACTTATATAACCGGTGGATAATATAGTCCATTCACCATACGAGTGGTGTTAACTGACAGCTAGTAAAAGCTTTCAGATATATGCTCATGAAGCCATTTGCCCAACCATATCATCTGCAAAACCATATGTTGATTTGTTGTCACTTTGGTGGTCAAAACGTTCACAAAAACAATTTAATTTTTTTATTTTATTTTTCATTTGACCGTTCTTTAAATCTTCTGCTGGCTGCCAGATGTCACATTTTGCATGGTGATTGGACTCTATGAACATATGAAAATAATTCCCAAACCTAACAACTTCAAACTTAACGTATCCTGGGCGTGATAGGAAAATAATCTGAAGGGAAACACCACAAATGTTAACTATACGCAAAAATTTTCACTTCGAGATTGTACAAAAACTGTTAGAATTAAAAATAAAACTATAGGAACCGGTTTTGTAAATGATGTTCTCCTCTATTTTTTTTTATTATAAGTTTCACAAACACCTAGACATTATTAAAGGTCTACGTTAAAATTGCACACACACACACACAAAGATTATGGTGCCATTTTTTCAAGATTTAAAAAGTAAAATAACTTTTTAAGAGTGTCACTAAATTCTATTTTACTTATCACAAAATTATACTAATATGTGAAATTTCATGTTGGTATCAAAAAGTGAACGATTGTTATGCTTAGCAACTCTACTATCACGCCCAGATTACGTTAGATTTGGAAAATATTTTCAGATCACGCCCAAACTACATTAGGTTTGAAGCTGTTGGGTACTATTTTCTTATCACGCCCAGGCTACGTTAGGTTCGGGGACTATTTTTACATCATGCCAGGTGACCTGGTGGTCTAAGGGTAAGGTGTCAGACTTCTGTGCTGGCGGCCGGGGTTCAATCCTCGGTCCCGGCACAGATTTATCTGATTACCAAACCCTTCCTTCACCTCTGACAAGACATCTTGTGAATGTGGGGAATGCCAGGCCTCTACCGTGGTTCGGATTCCACGTTAAACTGTAGGTCCTCCATTTCATCTCACAATCACCCTACCATTACAAATGAGCGTAAGTGCGTATAACCCGAACGGGTAGTAAGACGCGGTGCTAATAATAATAATAATAATAATAATACATCATGCCCATGCTGGGTAAGGTTAGGTCTAGCTCTGTTTGGCACCCCCTCGAGCTAGTGCCCCGGGTAGCCACCCCTGCTTGGAGGATTACAAATCTTGGACCTAGTCATTATCAGCCTGGATGGAAATTTGTGCTGAAATGAACCCAGAATTGGAGGCGTTGGACGATATTTTACGGAACATGTTGGCAAACGCGCCATCTGTAAATCTATGAATATTTAAAGGCTCTTCCCAACACTTTTGTGGTCTTCACTGACGTTTTTTATTTGATAAATATAGCAAGTATACAAAAAAAAACTTCTTCCCTTGATCCATATTAGCACATTGGAGCAGAACTAAGAAATGTAGTTTGCAGATTGGAGAGAATTCAACAAGGTACGGCACGCCGCTCCGTCGATACAGATGGCTTGCGCCATCTTTATTCACGGCGACGGTGAAAAACCGTCACGTGTGAAAGCCCACTTTTTTTATTATTATTTAGCACCGCGTCTTACTACCCGTTCGGGTTATACGCTTTAAGTACTAATTACGCTTATGGATTAGGAATTGGGAAGGTTGAATTAGAGCAAGTGAACCCGTATTTGCGTGGAGGGAGAGTGGAAAACCATTTAGGAAAAACCACCCCCAGTTCACCCGACCAAGATTCGAACCTTGATCTCCCCGTCCTCGGCAGTCGAGCTCAACACGACAAGCGCGTTAGCCAACTACGCCACCGAGGTGGGTTGAAAGCCCACTTAAAAACATATCTGGAGATAAAAGGTTAGCCTATATTTCTTGAAACCAAATTGAAACGAAAAGTATTAAAATTGTAATTAATTTTCATATTTTAATAACAAGGATTTTTAAATTGTTTTTTTTTAACTTATGATGCTGACTTTTTTTTTTAATGTGGTCCCTTCATTATTTTCAATTTTCAACTTGGCCCTTATGTTGGAAAGAGATGTCTATTTTTTCTCATTTTTTCTGTAGCAGTGTATATTTGTTCATTTATGATCTTTGGTATAGTGTTTCTACAACAATGTATATACTTTTTATTTCGTTTCGCGAATCTTGTGAATTTTTAATAATTAATATATATTTTAAGATAAAAGCGGAAGAAATTATGTGTGTTGCACTGTTCCATTTATTTAGTTACTAAGTTAGATAAGTTTATTTTGAGTTTTGAATTTGCTCCCAGCAAAATAAACAGTTTTGATTCTTAACGAGTTTTTTTTTAAATTCTCGCTATGGAATTTATCGAATATCATCGCTTTAATTCTCATCGTAATTACTTCCGGAGGGAAGGTATTGAATCGTTACTTCAATTAACAATGCAATTAACTCGCATCGGTAAGCACATGGACAAAGGTATCAGTCTCTTCCTGTCTGGGTCACCATTGTGAGGGATGTTGGGGTTCGACACCCGACCGGGTGTGCTAAAGTGTGGTTTACTAAATTGTTTCACAATTTTATTTTAAAAATAGATAGTACGGTGCAACCACAAAGACTTTCTTTCGCCCTTATCTTAAAATAGACATTTACTAATAACTCGTAAGATTGGTGAAACGAAAATAGGTGTATATATTGTTGTAGAAACGTTACACTAAAGATCATAAATTAAATAATACACATTGTTAATTACTTATTATAAAGTCTATGGTATTGTAACCTAGGATCACTGTTACAGAAAAAGTCAACCAAAGAATATAAGAATAAAATTCATTTTCAAAGACCCGATTTAAAACGTATATATTTTTTGATTATGTTTAAGAAAATATTGGTTTTGTAAAAATATAATTCAAATAAAAGATTCTTATCTTAAATATAACTACAATTTTACAATGATAAGATATTTCGTATCTCAAATAGTTGCGGAGAAATGATGAAAAAAATTGGAAAATTTTCTCATGTGTAAAGTACCTTCAAAGTTATTTCCATGAAAAAAAATTAGAATTTCCATCTTGTTTATATTTAATAAACAATGTCTAGGTATAAAATTTAATCAAAATCGTTAGCGGTAGAGCGAATTTAGATAATATCTTTTTTTTTCTTTTTGCCCTTGGTTAAACTACCCTTAAATTTAGGGTTAGACATCTATTTCCAAAAACCCCTCGCGGAGACCTTATTAACGCCTTAGATACCAAGTTTTAGCCTAGTCTGTAGAATAGTCTTGGCTTTAGGCCGAGGTACAGACAGACAGATAACATCACGAAAACAACTCTTTTTTTTCGTTTCAGGGGGTCATGAAGTGTAAACATTTATCAAAATCTTGATTTCGAATTTTTTTTACTATCACAATACTTTATCTCCAAGGTGTCAAGAGAAAGTAATAACATTTTACAATCGTAAAATTTATTTATTAAAAAAATTGTTATCGGCTGACAAAGAACCTAAGCTCTCAATGGTCCCTGGTTTGAATCCAAGGGGTGGTGGTAAGAATAATTATTATTTGCATACTGGTTCGCCCTGATATCCAATTTGTATATATATTTAAGTACAAATATCTCGTGAGTAGTATTATGTGTCTTTCTTTTTACGCCGCTTTATACTGCACGTCCTGGCTTTATGCATATGTGCTAGTTCCGCTAATCATCAACATCATCATCATCATCATCATCATCATCATAAGTTTGTTGTCCCAGTTATCTGGGTTCAATTTGTGAGTCTCTTCAATTTCTTTCTATCTACAGTAGACCCATGGTTTCTTTGGTGCTGACTGACAGCTCACAACTGACTTCTGACAATCAACATTTAGGTATATACCTAAATTTTGAATTTCATAAGTGACAGCTATTAAACACATGTTTTTGTACATCATTTAGTTCGGCGTAGGGATACATAATTTGGTCTGGTATCTTTTCAGAGCTGTGAGCTGTAGTCAGCACCAAAGAATCCTTGGGGCTACTGTAGATACATTTCCTCATAATTTATGGCCCTTCAGTCACCCCCTCTTATGGATGTCTTCCTTTAGAGCGTCTATCCATCTTCTACTAGGTCTTCCTCCGACTACCTCCTCCATACACTTCCTCGCCACTCTTCCAAACTCCATTCTCCTCACATGCTCGAACCATTTCATACTTGATATGACAATTTTTCTTTTTTCACATAAGGTTTCTTTCATTTTAGTATATGTTCGTATAACATCATTTCTTATTTTGTCTCACTTAGTCTTTTACCATCATGGTTCGGAGACGTTTCATTTCCTTGGCTTGTAATCGGCTTTCTTCTCTTTTTGATAGCGTGCATGTTTCCAGGTTTTAAATGGTCATTACGCTAACGTGTCTGGGATTAAGAAGGTTGCATTTAGAGGAAGTGCATCCGACTTTGTGTGGAGGTAGGGTAAAAACAAACTTTAGGAAATCAACACACTCAGTTCACCTGAACGGGATTCAAAACTCCGATCACCCTGTCATTGGCAGTCTAGTCTACTGCGAGAGTGATGCCTTAGATTATACGGCCACTGAAGCGGGGCTTGGTTTAGTTATTTTATGAGTATTGTGCTGGTCTATTACAGTAGTCTATGTGTATGTTTTAAAAAGTACACATTTAACACCTCAATTAAAATAATATATATCTCAAATTATTGCCCAATAGAAATTGACAAATCCTTTTTATCTCAATAAGCACATATATTGTATATTAATTGGTAGCATCGTGTGAAATTGGCGCGTAAATGTGTTTTATGGCCCGTGGATTTTTATCATTTAGTCTCTTTTGGGTAATTCCATCGTAAAACAAGCACTTCATTTGTTTGTTGCGTTTTGAAATTGTCCACGTGTACTTGCATTAATAGTACAAGTGCCAAAAATAGAACTAGCTTTCAGAGAAATGACCACAGGACAGCTAGAAAGGTTGCTTTAATTATAAGATAGATGATTGTTTTGGAGCTTTTGAACATTCAGATTCGCCTTTTCCATAAGATGTAGTGTGGTGCAGTAGGATTTGGAAAATTCGACATTGGTTAACTCAAAATATTGGATGGTTAAAAACCACTTTGATTTCCCATGAATTTCCTATCTATATCCATGATAAAAAAAAATAACGTTTGGTTCTAATTTTAGAAGGAAATAGTTGGATAATTCGAAGCCTATACCTCGTTAAATTTTTTTTTCATTCTACTCATCTAAAACCTAAATTAACGATGGTGGAACGATGCAGATGGATAGATTCTTAAAGAAGTAAGGAATAAAAATATCCAAGAATCCACTGATGAAGAAGACAGCACAGACATCCAATACCATCAGTTTCTGAAGTATTTAGAATGATGGTAAACCTGAGAAGATTCACTGAATCCCAATCAGACGTAAGAAACGACAGCATTTTTAATGTAATCAGTGAACTTGAATATTTATTTAATGTGTCAAGATAAGAAAATTACAACAAACCAAGATAACTAATTTTTTTAAATGTGATAGGAAATATCGATTTAAGTTTGCAATATGTATATATTATTTTTTTCCAGGTTTTTATATTTGGATTTTAAATTTTCTTGCTTTTTTATGTAGGTATAGACTGTGGATTTTGGTTTTATATAGCTTATAAAAAACATAAAATATGTGTTATTATATGTAGCATATTTTGAGATTATTGATTTATTGTGTACCAGCTGCATAGATATTTATAAAAATTGTTAATTCAAATTTTGGATATTTCGAATTTTTTTAGATATCCCTCGGACTTAGAATTAAATAAGATCTATTGTATAAAGATAATCTTTCTATAGTAGAGGGTCCCCTTAAGAGTATCACTATTCTTATCTCGTAATTCGTGTGTAAATAAATGTGTATCTTAAATTGTTTTATATTACAGTCAACTCTCGATTCTACGACCCCGGGAATAGCGTCCCTCTCGAAGTAACGACCCTTTTTTGGGGAACCGTGAAAAATGTGTGAAAAAAAGGTTTAAAAGTTTAAGGAAATCGGCTGTAAAATGTGTTTGCTGCATTTATTTAGGTTGCTGCATTGCAATTATCTTTGTGAGCGCTGTATTACTAGTAACTGGGGTGGGTCAGGGATAAAAATAGACACCACCTCATCAATGCCAGCCAATAGCACTTGACTTTGTCCACCCCCTTCCAAAAACAAGACAATGTTTCCCCGCGCGCGACTGCCGCTACATCACGCTCCAGGCTTGCTTTTGTTATTGTTATTTCGATTCTCGATTTGGTTACTATTTTGGTTTGATTTTGTGAACAGTTTATGACGACCCATGCTATTGTTTAACATTGTTATTTTGATTTGGTTACTTTTTGGTTGGATTTTGTGAACGATTTTTGATGACCCACGCTATTTGTTGTCTAAAAAATGCAATTTTTTCGTATGAAGGTCAGGGTTGAACAAAATCTGTTAAAATTCCAATAACGACCCTTTTCCAGGGAATCGTGAAAAAGTCGTAGAATCGAGAGTTGACTGTAATTATAATACCCACTTCAGTCGTCAGATTAGACCATAAATGACAAAGAGATTAGGGTTTGAATTCTGGTACTTAGGGTGAGTTTTTTTATAAATGGTTTTCCACACTAACTACACACAGATGAGGGTACCCTTCCTTAAATTTAATCTTACATATCCTTACCACATTAGCGTCATATACGTGTAACTTGAACGGGTAATAAGCTGACAAAAAATAAATAAAAATATTAATAAAACATAACACCAATTAGAGTTTGGTTGAATCCACTATGCTACGAATCACGAATCTCAAATACGAATCTGAATCTTGTAGAGAATTCTGAACATAAGAGGAAATATAAGTATAATAGATTAATGAAAAATACAAATAGTGAATAAATGTTAACATCCTTTCTTATAATCCATTCGTTATATAACATTCATACATTTGGTTAAGTGTTTAATCATTTACTGGTCTGGCGCCTGGATGTTAGACTAATTTGATACAGTTGGGCCCACATATCCGCTGATTCGGTATCCACGATACCACTGCCCAATTTTATTTTTAATTATAAATAATAATAATAATATTTAGCACCGCGTCTTACTACCCGTTCGGGTTATACGCTTTAAGTACTAATTAGGCCTACACTAATGGATTAGGAAGTGGGAAGGTTGAATTAGAGGAAGTGAACCCGCATTTGCGTGGAGGGAGAGTGGAAAACCATTTAGGAAAAACCACTCCCAGTTCACCCGACCGAGATTCGAACTTCGATCTCCCCGTCCTCAGCAGTCGAGCTCAACACGACAAGCGCGTTAGCCAACTACGCCACCGAGGCGGGTATTTTTAATTAAAAAATAAATGTAATAAGTCACAATGCCCACACACAATACCCCACTTCATCTCTTCAGCGTGAGCATAGTGCTGTCATATCCCCGTCGTCATCATAATCATAATCATCAGTGATCGTCATAACAAGAAGAATGCAGAATAAAATATCAAGTACACTTTGGTGTACAGTGCACGTTATTATTACTTTATTTAATGTTGGTAATGTCTTAGCGTGAATAATTTATCTATATTATTATTATTATTATTATTATTATTATTTATTATTATTATTATTATTAGCCCCGCGTCTTATTACCCGTTCGGGTTATACACACTTACGCTAATGTGCAATGGTAGGTAGGGTGATTGTGAGATGAAATGTAGGACCTACAGTTTAACGTGGGATCCGAACCACGGTGGAGACCTGGCATTCCCCACATTCACAAGTTGTGATTAATACATGTATTGTCAGAGGTGAAGGAAGGGTTTGGTAATCAGATAAATCTGTGCCGGGACCGAGGATTGAACCCCGGACCCTCAGCGCTGACACCTTGTCCCCTAGACCACCAGGTCACCCATACGAGTGTTATTTTATAGGTATTGATAATATCTATCATTATTAACATTTTCAGATTACATAACTTGACGTATGTATACATGAAAGTAGAGCTAGTATCTTTTCTAGCTGTCGTACTGTGAAAAATTGGACTGTACTTTATAAAACTAGGCTTTCTTTTTTTTTTTACTTAAGTCCTCAAAAAATTCTGTTACAAAATATAAAATAATAAATATGGTGATAAAAATAAACATACCTATGCAAATTTTCAACTCGGCACCGGTAACTTTTGACAACTGTGATAACAAAGCATATTTATCCCACTTATAAGGGTTTAGTTTACTGTCGCAGTACGCGGCTCATAATGAAAGTTGATGTTTGGAATGAAGGAAAGAGGGGAGGGGGATACGGATGCTAGGGCCGAGGATTGGTGGTTATTGCTATGTTTATTGTTTTGTTTTTTTGTGCTAAATTATAGAGTTTAAAATCAAGAACCATGTTTTGTGATCTCAGGGCTATGTACACCCTCAAAGGTAATCTTACCTTGACGGATTACATTATGATCTTATATTATAAGGTTACCTGGTGGTATAAGGGTAAGGTGTCAGACCTCTGTGCTGGGGGTTCGAGGTTCAATCCTCGGTCCCGGTGCAGATTTATCTGATTACCAAACGCTTCCTTCACCTCTAACAAGACATCTTGTGAATGTGGGGAATGCCAGGCCTCCACCGTGGTTCGGATTCCACAGGGTAATTTTTATGCGAGTTTAATAGGCTAGGTTCGCCGCCAACGAATAAAACTGTCTTAATTTGGATATTATTATTTTTTAAACAATTTTAGAAAACATTTTATAGATAAATAATCTAAAAATTATCACACACTATTATCTTTCAACAAGCAAGAGTGTTACATACCTAATGGATTAAAAAAAATAGTATATACTCATTTCGGTGTACGAATGGTTTAAGACGTCATTCTAGCTATAGATTGATCTGCTGATGACGAAGGTGTCAAGGTTCGAAATCCTGTTGGGTGTACTGGGAAATTTTTCTCCACTCCCTCCAGCACATATAAAAAAAATCAACCTCTCTGAGCCGCAACAAACTAATCTTATAACCCGGAACAGGAATTCAACCTGTCTCAGCCCCAACAAACTAATCTTATAACCCGGAACAGGAATTCAACCTCTCTCAGCCCAACAAACTAATCTTATAACCCGGAACAGGAATTCAACCTCGGTCAGCCCAATAAACTAATCTTATAACCCGGAACATGAACTCAACCTCTCTCAGCCCCAATAAACTAATCTTATAACCCGGAACAGGAATTCAACCTCTCTGAGCCCCAATAAACTAATCTTATAACCCGGAACATGATCTCAACCTCTCTCAGCCCCAATAAACTAATCTTATAACCCGGAACAGGAACTCAACCTGTCTCAGCCCCAACAAACTAATCTTATAACCCGGAACAGGAATTCAACCTGTCTCAGCCCCAACAAACTAATCTTATAACCCGGAACAGGAACTCAACCTCTCTCAGCCCCAATAAACTAATCTTATAACCCGGAACAGCAATTCAACCTCTCTGAACCCCAATAAACTAATCTTATAACCCGGAACAGGAACTCAACCTGTCTCAGCCCCAACAAACTAATCTTATAACCCGGAACATGAACTCAACCTCTCTCAGCCCCAATAAACTAATCTTATAACCCGGAACAGGAATTCAACCTCTCTGAGCCCCAATAAACTAATCTTATAACCCGGAACAGGAATTCAACCTCTCTGAGCCCCAATAAACTAATCTTATAACCCGGAACATGAACTCAACCTGTCTCAGCCCCAACAAACTAATCTTATAACCCGGAACAGGAATTCAACCTGTCTCAGCCCCAACAAACTAATCTTATAACCCGGAACAGGAATTCAACCTGTCTCAGCCCCAACAAACTAATCTTATAACCCGGAACAGGAATTCAACCTGTCTCAGCCCCAATAAACTAATCTTATAACCCGGAACAGGAACTCAACCTCTCTGAGCCCCAATAAACTAATCTTATAACCCGGAACATGAACTCAACCTCTCTCAGCCCCAATAAACTAATATTATAACCTGGAACAGGAACTCAACCTCTTTCAGCCCCAATAAACTAATCTTATAACCCGGAACAGGAATTCAACCTCTCTGAGCCCCAATAAACTAATCTTATAACCCGGAACAGGAACTCAACCTGTCTCAGCCCCAACAAACTAATCTTATAACCCGGAACATGAACTCAACCTCTCTGAGCCCCAATAAACTAATCTTATAACCCGGAACAGGAATTCAAACTCGGTCAGCCCCAACAAACTAATCTTATAACCCGGAACATGAACTCAACCTCTGTCAGCCCCAACAAACTAATCTTATAACCCGGAACAGGAACTCAACCTGTCTCAGCCCCAACAAACTAATTTTATAACCCGGAACAGGAATTCAACCTCTCTCAGCCCCAACAAACTAATCTTATAACCCGGAACAGGAATTCAACCTCGGTCAGCCCCAACAAACTAATCTTATAACCTGAATCAGGAACTCAACCTCTCTCAGCCCCAATAAACTAATCTTATAACCCGGAACAAGAACTCAACCTCTCTCAGCCCCAATAAACTAATCTTATAACCCGGAACAGGAATTCAACCTCTCTGAGCCCCAATAAACTAATCTTATAACCCGGAACATGAACTCAACCTCTCTCAGCCCCAATAAACTAATCTTATAACCCGGAACAGGAACTCAACCTTTCTCAGCCCCAATAAACTAATCTTATAACCCGGAACAGGAATTCAACCTCTCTGAGCCCCAATAAACTAATCTTATAACCCGGAACAGGAACTCAACCTGTCTCAGCCCCAACAAACTAATCTTATAACCCGGAACATGAACTCAACCTCTCTGAGCCCCAATAAACTATTCTTATAACCCGGAACAGGAATTCAACCTCTCTGAGCCCCAATAAACTAATCTTATAACCAGGAACAGGAATTCAACCTCGGTCAGCCCCAACAAACTAATCTTATAACCCGGAACATGAACTCAACCTTTGTCAGCCCCAACAAACTAATCTTATAACCCGGAACAGGAACTCATCCTGTCTCAGCCCCAACAAACTAATCTTATAACCCGGAACAGGAATTCAACCTCTCTCAGCCCCTACAAACTAATCTTATAACCTGGAACAGGAATTCAACCTCGGTCAGCCCCAACAAACTAATCTTATAACCTGAATCAGGAACTCAACCTCTCTCAGCCCCAATAAACTAATCTTATAACCCGGAACATGAACTCAACCTCTCTCAGCCCCAATAAACTAATCTTATAACCCGGAACAGGAATTCAACCTCTCTGAGCCCCAATAAACTAATCTTATAACCCGGATCATGAACTCAACCTCTCTCAGCCCCAATAAACTAATCTTATAACCCGGAACATGAACTCAACCTCTCTCAGCCCCAATAAACTAATCTTATAACCCGGAACATGAACTCAACCTCTCTGAGCCCCAATAAACTAATCTTATAACCCGGAACAGGAACTCAACCTCTCTCAGCCCCAATAAACTAATCTTATAACCCGGAACAGGAACTCAACCTCTCTCAGCCCCAATAAACTAATCTTATAACCCGGAACAGGAATTCAACCTCTCTGAGCCCCAATAAACTAATCTTATAACCCGGAACAGGAACTCAACCTCTCTCAGCCCCAATAAACTAATCTTATAACCCGGAACATGAACTCAACCTCTCTGAGCCCCAATAAACTAATCTTATAACCCGGAACAGGAATTCAACCTCGGTCAGCCCCAATAAACTAATCTTATAACCCGGAACAGGAATTCAACCTCTCTCAGCCCCAACAAACTAATCTTATAACCCGGAACAGGAATTCAACCTCTCTCAGCCCCATCAAACTAATCTTATAACCCGGAACAGGACGTTAGATGCGATGACAGAAGAAATAAAAAATACACAAACATTAGCTCATTCAACACAAGGGCTATTAACTTGTTAGTCTAAGTGATGAGGATAAGTAGGATAGTCTTAAAAGAAGTTAACCCGCAATAGCGTGGAGGGAGGATGGTCAAACCAAGGTGATAAGCCAGATGTGGAAAATCACGTTCTGTGTACGCAGCCAAGACTTGAACCTTGACCTCCACGTTGACCGCAATCCAATCTATTGTGAGCTGACTAGTTTTTTTTAGCACTGCGTCTTAACACCCGTCTACAGTTGCAGTGTATCTGAATTTACGTGGAAGAAGAGTAGAAAACCATTTAGGAATAACCACTCCTAATACGCCCGACCGGGATTCAAAACCCGATCTTCACATCTTCGGTGGCATGACTGTAGTTATAAATTACACGATTGATTATAATATTAAATAAAACAATGTGATATATATATATGGGAGGATTGTTTGGTTACCTCAGTGCATGCATGTTAGACTGGTGTCTGATCCTCATTTTTTTTATTTAATATTATAATCAATCGTGTAATTTATAACTACAGTCATGCCACCGAAGATGTGAAGATCGGGTTTTGAATCCCGGTCGGGCGTACTGGGAGTGGTTATTCCTAAATGGTTTTCTACTCTTCTTCCACGTAAATTCAGATATATATATATATATATATATATATATAGATATATATATATATATATACATACATATACACTCTACTATAAATCCACACGGTTTTCTCACTCACTGACATTAATTTTTACCCACTTCCAGATGAGATAGAAACTTGAAATTTGGCGAACTTATAGCTTATAGCCTGTAACGGACGGTAAAATTCCAAAAAGTAAAAAAAAAAAAAAATTTAATGCACGAAAAAAAATTATAAATGGTGGAGCAACTTTAAAGTTGATGTGGACCTTTATTTGGAAGTTTCTTGTGGCTAAACTGTAAGACCTATCAAAAAACGGCTCTCTAATTATATTAGTTTACATCCACTTGTAAATAAAACCCACTGTGAGTTTGGGGGTGGAGCCCCCAACGAGCAAAGTGAGCAATTAATACAAAATTCTTTAATCCAAAGTGTGAAAGGGGGGGGAGGCTTATTATTCTCCATTATATAGGAAAACGTAACGTAAAAATGGGAGGTAAATACCCTTCTCCCAACCCCCTAAGTGCCTTAGATTGAGGATGAAACCTAACCCTGCCCCTTCCCCAGGTCATACTCCGCTACACTATTCGTGCAACCAATCACACTTCAACCTTCTCTATTGACCTTATATTCTAATTAGAGTCTATCGGTGTGAGCACTAGGCAAGCAACCTTTGGCGCAAGACAAGCTTGAAATGGATTGCTTTGCCCTGAGAACACGTGACCAGGGAGTTAAAATACACGTGTCGTAGCCAGGAGCACCCCTTGAGCTAATATCAGGAAACCTCGTTCGTAAGTCAACCCAGAGTAGTGGTTTGGGTAACCAGTCGAGTAATGTGCTTCCAGCACCGATTGATCGCGAGATGTCACGTAGTCTCTTTTTGGTGTTACACGTCCTAATCCCCGTCCAGGATATCCGCATTATATTTACATTAGCAGGATAAGGATGAAGAAGGTACCATTTAGAGGATGTGTGGTTGTATACGTTAGGAAATTACAGGAAGTCCAAAATTCTAACAGCGGGGTTCCAAATGTGATTTATTACTGTGGTTTACCCATACTTTCTTAACGCTAATGCGGGCGCAATTACTCTAAACTACATTTTCAATCCTTATGACCTAGATTAAGTCACTGAAAATATTGGTTTTAAACGTATTAATGAAATAACTCAATGTTTTAAGAAACCTTGTCAATATATGCCTAAAAAAAATGAAAAACTACGTTTTAAGGAAAAAGAATATCCATAATACATCCAATCGTGTTTCTCGTAAAACATTATATATTTTAGGTTTCTCTTAAGGTTTCCACGTAGCTGTAAGAACTGAAGAGGAACTACAGTATTTTTGTATGTGTATAAAAAACTGAATAATACAGGATATGTTTAATCAAATAAAAAAATACTGACATATATAAGAATTTAAAACATTTAAAGTAGGATGGCAAGAAACTCATTCTAAAGTAGTAATCATAACCATATTTAAAAAATCGTATTTGTTATAAGCATTGTATAACCTGTTAAAATGATTATTTGTAGAACCTTAAACTAGATATATATTTATTTCAGCATCAAAACTTAGAAAATAAGGACCGTAACACGCGTTCCCTTTTGTACCTCCTTAACTGTAACCTAGAATAAAAAGTTAACTTATATTTAAGCATGTTGATTCGATTAAACTGTTTATTAACCCTCTTTTCGTTCTGAAAAGTTGAGTTTAATAGTTAATGTATATTTATCTTCGTCATCATGTATAAACCTTCCTATTTAAAAACACCAATTATATAATTTCTCACTAGTAAATTTGATGAAAAATAAAATATCATTCATCTATTTTTCAATCTTTAAGTTGTCTGTAAAAATGGGAATCGCTTCTTAAATCCCCGGAGAAAAAAAACCGAGGGAATTTTAGATTGAGAAACTAGTGTACGTCTAGCCTGAACAGATAGTAAGACGCGGTCCTATATACATATATAAAAAATTGCCACATTTAGCTCTGTCCTTCTAAAAGATATAAATATCTAAAGTTACTACATCCTATTTTACCAATCACATGGCAGGTGATTCACCCAGGCAATCAGCCGTTTCACTAACTGATCTCTGTCATCCAGTTACTCTTTGGTTCAATAGTCACTCACTCCATTTTATTTTTTATTTTTTTATTTTTCTAATCCATTAGAATAGAGCTCAAACGTACAAAGCTCATTGGACCGGAAGGGATTTAAATTATGTGATTCCCTCTATAACGAATCTAATGTCAAACCTTTTGGTTGACCCATATTGCTCTTGTGCTTTTGATGTATAATTAGCTTTGTTTCCCCTTAAAATCCCCCACTTCATTCTATATTATTCAGGACTCAATGAAACGTACAGTATAACGGTTATCTGCACTCTTGTTTTAGTGGTTGAAACTCTTTAATCTCTTTCTTCTTTTTGTGATATATGTTTGCTTTAGTTAATTGGAAGAGTTTTAAAAATATTGACAGCTATTTTAGCTTGAGAGGATTAAATATAAACTAGTTTTAAAAAAAAACCTACCTTCACCGGTGGCTACTTGGTTTAGAGCAGGAGTCTTACATATTTTTATACCCAAGGGAAGTTTCTCTTGTTGGCTCGCATGCCGCTATACTCTACGAATAATATTCGTGAACAATTTAAAAAAAGTCCTGACACTGACTTCTTATCAGTAAGTCCGTACTCCGTAGAAGTCGCTCAACTTTAACTTTATACAGACTACCAATCACAGCCGAGTAAATATGCATATGCAAGTTAGGATCCATCTTAAACACCAAAACAAATTGTTTATAATTAGATTTTATTTTGTGATTGGTTAATATTCTTGTTAAAGATCAAAATCCATATATACATAAAGGAAGCATGAAAATAATATTTAAATATCTTGCTTTGTTTACATTAGAATACTAGTAGTACTTACATTTGTTTTGCATTTTCAGGATAATTTATTTCAAGTTTGATGGTTAAAATCGCATTATAAATATATTTATTGTGATTTGTACTACATTTTAAGGATATACTGGAAGTTTTCTAAAAAATATTTATTTTTTAGTTTCTTTTATTAATCAGCTGACTGATTGGCGCTCACCCCTAGATGAAAACGATTTTCTTTTGAAGTTTTCGATTGGACGAAATCTCGAGTATCTCATTGGTTGGAACGATCACGTGATTACGGATATGGACTATGTAATCGTGCTTATAATTTTTTGAGGACCAAGACTACGGAGTACGGACAACGGACATAAGGATACGGTGTCTGTCGGGGCCTATACTCAAACTAGGGATTAGGATTTCTCGTGAAGTATGTTCTCTTGTTTTGTCCTAATTTTTGATTTTTCATAGCAGGAGGTAGCGAGATTTGTCATTTCGATTAGAGTCAAGGCCGTAGTAAAGGTTTTTTTTGCGGGATTCAAACACCCCCCCCCCTCCCCCAAATTCTATGTACAAAATACATATGGCGTTATTTATGGTTCAAATAATGTCAAAATTAAGATACAAGTACAAATTAGGGGCTTATGTTGCCATAAAAAAAACACTTCAAATATATTATAGAACTGTTTATCATTTAGAATGGTTTTTTTTCTAGCTTCCGGTAATTGGGGGAGATGGGCCCACCAAACCCCTCCTGAAATTATTGGCTGACTACGGCCTTGATTAGAGTTGTCGTTTGCTGATTCAAAGTACATTTGTAGTAAAACTCAATACTTTTCTTTTAGCAAAAAGCGAAAATAGTTTATAAAATAACGTGAAATACGTATTTATTTTACTAGTTGAATATGTAAAATATATAGAATTTGTATTTGTAATTTTTTCTCTTGAGCCAGAGGGCCGCATATAAATGTTACCAATAGGCCCCTGGTTCAAAGCGAAATACTAACTTACCAATTACGGTGAGTTTGAGGTTTGGATTTCGTCCGAGTGCACTAAGGGTGGGGTTATACAACATTGTATGATCCCATCCACTTTCCATGCATGTGTGACTGAATTTTCTCTAATCCTTACCCTTTCAAAATATTATTTAATAATTCTTTTTTTTTTTTTACTTTTTAGCAATGCATCTTACTACCCGTTCAGGTTACATGTATATGTTCTAATTACGCTAATGTATTAGGGTTATGGAAGGTCGACTTGACAGTAAGTGTGCCTGCAATTGTCATAGAGGGAGAGTGGAAAATTGTTTGGAAAAAAAAACCAACCTCAGTACAACCAACCAGTATTAAAACCCTTATCTCCCCGTCGTAGGCAGACAATATATTGTGAGAGTGACAACGTAGATGTTTATTTTGAACGGGCAGTACTTTTAATTTTAGCAGAAAAAGTTGTAGTCCTAATCAAATCATCTAAATACTGGAAATGGCTAAAAGATTAGTTAAAACAGTTGCACCAACTCTTATTTAGGAAAGGATTGGAGCCTAGAATTGGTTTTGTGCACCTTGTCTAAGGCATATTATCCGTCCGGGTTATCTAAATATTTACATTAAATTGCTTGCCCATTGACACATTATGGGTCACTCTTACAATATTAGCTCTTAACTGTAAACCTTATGCCTTATAAATGTAGACTAAAGCTATCTAAATTCTAGATATTCATGCACTATTCAATATTTAAGTTTCCAAATAAAAAAATAGCATTTAATCCTTTCATTAGAATTTTTGGAATAATTTTCCTTAAATTGCGACTTTGCTTTTGAAAATGTGTAAACGTTCACATGATGATTATCAAAGTAAATGCTTTAAAAATATATATAAAACCATAAAGTTAGCTCGTAGAACTCTAAAAAATTGCTGTCAAAAAAAATATATATTTTTAATTGTGGTTTACCCTATGATTATTTTTGAAATTTGAAAATTTGGGCATATTATTGGTGTAGGCCTACATGCCTGTATTGGTTTTTTTTATGAAAACTGTTTGGTAAAATACCTAAAATCAAGGGAATAAATCGTTCCAATTTTTAATATCCCACTTCGGGGGTCTAATCTATGGCGTCACTCTTTCAATAAACTAGACTGGCGATGACCGGAGAAATCGGGGTTCAAATCCCGGTTAGGCGTATTGAAGTTGGTATTCACTAAATGGTTTTTCCACTCTCCTTCCATCCAAATGAGGGTACACTTCCTCTAAATACAACCTTCCTCATTCCTAAAATATTAGCGTAATTAGTACATAAATGTAAAACCAAAACGGGTATTAAAACACGTTGCTAAAAAAATCAAATATATCATTGGTTAAGGATGAGGAAGGTAGAATAGAGTTATTCCTTCATTTTCTTGAAGCTAAAATAGGAAACAGAAAACAAATATCTCTCAACATACCCTACAGTGATTTGAACCCAAGTCTCACATTCATCGGCAAACCAGAACAGACGATACTGAACACTTTCATCTGCGTTCCCACCAGTACTTGTGAGGAGCATATAAAAACTAAAAGAATAGTACAGGGAAAAATTAAGTTAAGTCTAATTTTAACTAAAATTAAATTAGTGTTTTCATCTGTTAGACATTCACCTGCCTCGGTGGCGTAGTTAGCTAACGCGCTATTGTCATGCTGAGCTAGACAGCTTAGGATGGGGAGATCGGGGTTCTAACCTTGTTTGGATGAACTGGGAGGTTCCCCCCAACCCCCAAATGGTTTTCAACTCTCCCTCCACGAAAATGCGGGTTCACTTCCTCTAAATTCAACCTCCCAAATTCTTAACCCATTAGCGCAATTAGTACCTAAGCGTATGGCCCGAACGGGTAGTAAAGATGGTGCTAAAAAAGGTTTAAGATAACATGACCTAACGTATGAGTATATTAAAATGGTTTTAGTAAATTTTATATCTGTCAAAAAGGTAGTCCCTTCTTATCTGATTCAGGCTGTATGAAAGTAAATGTAATTTTTTTAAACTCTAAGCTATGATGTGAAAACATTTAAAATACGTTT
Source organism: Timema cristinae (assembly GCA_039000515.1). Classification (NCBI taxonomy): domain Eukaryota; kingdom Metazoa; phylum Arthropoda; class Insecta; order Phasmatodea; family Timematidae; genus Timema; species Timema cristinae. Next base: position 19,719,108 of record JBCFYV010002255.1, on the reverse strand, counting down.
AATCCCAAGATGAAAGATGATAATAATCAAGTTTGATGTCGAATCTTTAAACATTTTTGCTTGCAGACTCCATTAAGGTAAATCGTGTGTTGTATCTTATTGTCCAAGCAAATCTTAAAAAAAAAATCTCTGGTGAACGTATTAGCCGATATAATATGTTATTTGTTGGCTAATAGTCATCGATTTAGTTTAGGTTGCCATTTTTTGTTTATTACACAATAATTAGTCATCTTAGATTTATGTGGGTTTTAAATTGGTGCAATTAACCTTTGTGTTGATGTGCCTATAAACGCTGTAGTACTATTAATACTACAACTATTACTTATGATAACAACATCAATAAAGTGAGGTAATATTTATGTAATTTAATTTAAATTGCAAGCATAAAATAAGCTATTACCAACCATCTAATAATATACTCTATGCTGTGAAATTATGATTATTTAATAAATATTAGATATACAATACCCATTATGTTATTAAGGTGGAAGTGTAAGAACACTAGCTAATACCGGATCGCGATTAACTTAACCTTCCTTGAATTACATTTATAGTTTAGTAACGTAACTATCGTAACGTGTTTTAAATGGAAGCCATCAGGATGAACTTAACATTCCGTTGGCTTACACTTATAGTATAGTAATATAACGTAACGTAACGTAAAGATTCTCCTCGTGTTTTTAAATGAAGTATAATGGAATAATTCCGCTATTACACTTATATACGTAAGTAACGTATAAACTCTTCGTGTTTTTAATGAACATAATAATGAATTAACATCCGTTGACTTACACTTATAGTAATGTATCGTAACGTAAGATTCTCCTCGTGTTTTTAAATGGAAGCTATCACGATGAATTAACTTCCGTTGACTTACACTTATAGTAACGTAACGTAACGTAAATAAGATTCTCTTCGTGTGTTTTTAAATGGAAGCCATAATAATGAACTTAACATTCCGTTGACTTACACTTATAGTAATGTAACGTAACGTAAAGATTCTCCTCGTGTTTTTAAATGGAAGCTATCACGATGGAATTAACTTTCGTTCGTTGACCTACACTTATAGGTAACGTAACGTAACGTAAAGATTTCTTCATGTTTTTAAATGGAAGCCATAATAATGAACTTAACATTCGTTGACTTACACTTATAGTAATGTAACGTAACGTAAAGATTCTCCTCGTGTTTTTAAATGGAAGCTATCACGATGGAATTAACATTCCGTTGACTTACACTTATAGAAACGTACGTAACATAACGTAAAGATTCTCTTCATGTTTTAAATGGAAGCCATCACGATGGAATTAACATTTCGTTCACCTAGAGTGATATATAATAACTTGACGTAAAAAATCTCCATAGAGATCTTTCTACGTTAAAGTTACCATGAGTAAAGGGTACCACGTGATCTAGCCAGCCGATCATTATGCGAGTGACGTCTACAGGGTTATTTAGTAATTAATGTGTTGGTTTTATGACAAACTATAATATATAATATATTTCAAAACTCATGGAATTATTAAGGTATAGTAGATGTAAGATTAAACTAAAATATGAAAGCTAAATTTGTCGAAAAAGTTTAATGATAAATGGTTATTAAATTGATAGAAAACAGTAAACATTCACAGATCATAAATACTTTACAAATAGTACAAATCACAGGTCGAAATACATACTCTAAATGCAGATGTTTGGCTCGAGTTGTTACGTTAGGTTACGTGAATCGTGATCACACATCTGCCACATTTGTTTTATTAAGTTAAGTGAACGCTACCTTGAGTTAAGGAGTTTAATAGCTCAGCATTTGTTTGGCCAAAATAAATAAAATGTTGCTCCAGTAAAAACGTTGTTCAACGTGTGAATGAATTATGTCTTGCATTTCAGAGATATAATTAATCTTTCCCCATAAATGATCTAACGCGTCCTCTCATGTTAGACTGGATTGTTGGTGATTGGTAGATCGGGGTTCGAATCTCGGTCAGGTTTATTTTTATTAAATTGGCTTAAACCAAATTACATATTAATTTTAACATTAACTACCGAACCCTATATGAGATTATTTAGCTAGATGTGACAAGAAATGCAGACATTTTATTAGAGACTAGTATGGAAATAGGTTTATAAGTGAACGCTGAAAAGACTAAATATATTTTTATTGAAATATTTTTCTCATGGTTCTATGAATTATCTTAGTTGTGATCCATTTGAAGATTTATTATTGTTTTTATTAAGATTTGTTTATTATAATCCGTTATTTAGTAGTTTAGTAGTTGTAATACATTAAAATATTTATTATCGTAGTTATTTAAATGTGTTTGTCAAGGTCCATTGCATTATCTTCGCTGTGATACATTTGATTATTCCTTGTTATGGGCCTTTAATGAATTCTGGTCTTTGTCGATTTATTAATCTTTGTTGTGATCCAATTAAAGATTCATTTTCGTGTTCCATTGAGAATTGTTATTGTCTATTTAATAATCTTTGTTGTGATCAATTTTAATAATGAATATCATTGTTCGTGAATTCTTGTTGTATTCCATTGAACATTCCTTTTCATGGTCTAATCAAAAATTCATTACGTGATTCAATGATAACCTTCCACCTTCACTGGACCGAAGGATTGAAGAAACAATAACATAACAATAAAACTCATCGTCCATTATTATCTCGCTAAAACATCACAATGAAACAGCCAAATTAATTTTATGTTAACAATTAGCATAATAACCCATAACTACACCCAGAGATGAAACAAAGAAAAAATTAATTGCATCTCCTTGCAAAAAGAAGTTGGCCCTCATGGCTACTTATTATTGTAATCATTTTTTTAAAAGCTTCCAGAATATCAAGGTCATTAATCTTATGTTCTATTAAATAAGAGCAAACTTTAGAATTTGTATTTCTCATAATGAACAACTTCAAGGAATCTTCATTATTTAAACCTTTAAAAATAATATGTTTTAATGTATAGTACACTTTTATTACGAAGGGTCTTCAGCCACTGAATCAAGTGAAACAAGTTTGGTTGAATGCATTCTTTTTCACACCATTTAAAAAAAAAACCTTCAAGAAACTATTGTGTCCTAACTTTCCATTTCAACGGGTTGTAATTTTTGTCAGTGGGATATTTACATATAAATGTAAACCGTCGAATTGAAAGGAAGTAATTCATGTTTGATCATTGAGACCAACATTGGAATAAAATTCACATTACTAGCAAGTCTCATAACATTTGGTATTCAAATTCATCTGTTTTAAAATTCGCGGGTCTCGTTTATGATACAACCAAACAGAGGGCTAGAAAAAAAAAGAGCTGGTTTACTTTTAATTTATTCTATCAACAAATGGAGGCTGAGTGTTTTCTTGTTGAAATTATATCCCATTGAATTGGCAGAGAGAGGGGTAAGGGGGATGTTTGTGATTAGTGATAGGGGGTGGGAATTTTAGTTTTTCATTTAGAAGCGATGTATATCGTTAAACCAGAGCTGCCCTAGGGTTAAACAGGTTCACATAATTTGACCAGAAGGGGTTAGAGGGGTTGGTGCAAGCGATAAGGAGGGGGGGGGGGGGGGCTCTTGATTAAAGTGTATGAGATAGATTTTCATTCAACTCGACCGTTTGGTTTTATTTATATGCCATTGCTTGATATTCAGAAAAAAATATGTATCTGTATTTTATTGTATTTTAAAAACGGTTATAATATGGTCTCAAACCTTATCTCGGTTGGTATCGGGTCTGTTTTCTGAGTTAAGGGTGCCGGCTCTGGTTCCTGACAAGGTCTAAAAATTTATCATCAGTGATTAATTAACAGCTGGGGATGGATGTTGTGTCTATTATAGATTTAAGTTAGTTTATAAGCCGTGTACTGATATAATCATTCGGTTCAGAAAGTGCACGTTGAATAATTTAAAATAAATCTAAAATGGTATATTTACGCGTCGATTTTAGTCCACTTTTGATACTATCAACTATTGACTTACAATTCAAAATTCTCTTATTTTATTTGGTTATGAAATATATCCTAAAGCATCTTACGTTAATTTTTACTCCCCTTGGGCTATTAGATCCCACGTCTCACTATACGTTCGGGGTTTACGCACATATTTGAATTAGCTAATGAAGCAGAGATGAGAAAGGTATTGCTGAGAGGAAATGTACCCACATTCGAGTGGAGGAAAGGTGGGAAACCAATAAGGACAAACTATCTTCACTACATTCAAATGTAATTCGAATCCTGATCTCCCCGTCATTATCTATTGTGAGTGTTACACCTTAGTCTACTGATGTGGGGGACAATTAGCGATGATGATAATTTCTAATTACATGTGCAGAACAGATCACTTGCTTTTTTTATCAAGTGGTACACTCCTATCGCTCTTTTTTATATAAAAATAATGTTGAGCTTTAATTTTACCCGTATCGGTGATTACATGGTCTAGTAACAGAACAGTTTGCAGAGAGTGGGGAGGTCAAGGTTTGAATCTCGGCCGGATGCACTTTTGATGGTTTACCACATATGATTTACCAATCACCTCTTCACGCTTATGCGGGTGAACATTTACTCCAATTCTCTAACCCCTAGAATCCGAAAAATATTCCATCCAAACAACGCAAGGTAGGTTTTTAAAAAATTAATTGTGAACATTATACTAATATTATGCTAAAATGAGTTATTAGGTTTGGTAATCCATTTCTTCCTGATCTCTTATTCTATCTATAACTTACGTAAATAATAGTCGGTATTATAAATTGGTAGCAGAGCGTGATTACAAAAAAAATAATCTATTTTGCTGTCATTAGTTACATTCATGAACAGTAGGTTCTTACACATTCAAACAAACGATCTAAACCTATTCTTATATCACATTAAATTGTTTTGAGTTTAATAACACATTTGGACAGAATAAAAATTATGTTTTATGGTGTAATGGTAAAAACATTTTAAAAAAATATTTTGTTTTCTATTCTAATAGTATTTCCACAGAGAGATAGTTAAATTTAATAATTGAGAACGGAACTTGGAGATCTCATATTGTAAAATATAAATTTTCTACACAAAAAAAAAAGGTTATCCTCTGGGATTATTAAATTACTGTTATGGTGTTTTGTTGTGTAATTTACTAAACTTGATGAAGTAAACTAATTTTGTGTACAGGTAAATATCTTTAAATTGAAGTTAATTTCAACACAGAAATTTGACCTCGTTGAAATAATATGTTGATAAAAAAAACTTGCCTTCATTAATTTAAAGCGGATTACACTGGTATATTTACGATCAACTAAACCACACGGTATAGAACTATAAATATAAGCTCATTGTACTGATGACCTTACACTCTATTTGCGAGAGCAAATTTTGTATTATATTAATGCAAGCTGTAAATACATAAGGGAATGAAGCCAAAATTCACATTCTGTGATTTTATGCATGTATCGATAACTTTTCCACTAACGAGATTAAATAAACTTTCTCTGTCTTACTATGGCTAGTTGAATATTTGTTCACTTTGAAACTATCGTGAATGGATAACTAGATAAAAAATTATCTTGCAACATTATTAAGATTTTAATTTACGGTATAAAATCAATAGTACTTAATCAAGTTTGAATGTATATAAAGTTATTTTATTAGTTATTTATTTTAAGTGATTCAAATATTTGTAATATCCATTAACTAATATGACAGTTGGATAGTAAATTTCATTGAGTGATCGAAAAGTCATTACGAACGATTCAATTTAATGACAAGCATTACATTAGAAGGGGAAAAGGGGAAAGTCCTATTTTAACTAGTTCTGCCATCTGTTAGATAATCATGAAACCTTTCTTTCGAATACAATTTAGATTTTGGTTAAAATTAATTAATTAATTAATTAATCCAAATTAATTGAAAAATAAAGTATTAGCTAGGGTTCTTATGGAGTTGGAGATATAAAAAAATTTATCCTGGAAAGAGTGTATAGTATGGCATGCCCCCCTTTTCCCTTGTACCTTTAATTTGTAACATTTGGATTTTGGTATGAAGGAACTTTTATAAAATATAAACTTTTTTTCAATATTGACAAAAAAATATTGCTTTAATTATTTGATGACTGCCTTTGTGTTCAGAGTTACTGGCTACAGATACAGAGGTCCCTGGTTCGATACTCAGCGCTTTCAGAATATTTATGTGGAGCATTGGGTTCTGGAACGGAGCCAAACTCAGCCTCATGAGGACAAATAAGGAACTACTTGAATAAAGAAGTAGCTTAGAAAACTGAGGTTAACAGCCGAATAGGCAGGTTATGTTGACCACATGACACCCTCTATCCTCAAATATTAGTACTATCATCGCCATTAGTGGCGGCCATTTGGTCGGTATAGCTTGCTTGTGGGCTTAAACAATGGAGTTTGTTGGTATACACATAATGTTTGTACAACTAATAATAATGGTGGCATAAAATCTACCCCTTGGTCGCTGTTTGCTGTGATGGCTCGTTGTTAGCCGATTATTTCCACACAACCATCACAGACTCTGCTTTAAAATATAAGTGGAGTGAAGAATGACCCTGAGCAAGGAACTAATCCTGGATATCTAAGTAGAGCAATTTCTTGCCTTGTTAAGGGTCCTGAGCTTTATTTACGAATCCAGGGGCCATTTTTAAATTTACGAGTACCTAAGGTAATGTTTCATCTTTTGATCGCGGTTTTAATACAGTCATAATTTTGGATTATTTCTATAAGCCTTTATATTTGGTTGGTCCCCATTGATCCTTTCAGCGCAACTTAAAAACCTCAAAACTATTTCTGAATTAAAAACCATCATATAATATAGTACGTTAAAGAGAAAAAACGAGAATTCCACCTGAAAGAGGTAGATGAATTTTTTTATTATTATTATTTTCTTATCACCATGTTCTATTACCTGTTAAGACTGTACGCTAATGAGTTAGGGATGAGGAAGGATGAATTTTTGAGGACGTGTGACTGCATTTCTGTGGAGGGAGAAGGAAAAACAATTTTTTGAAAAATCACCCTCAGCACAACCAACTGGTATTTGAACGCTAATCTTGCTGTTATCGGCAGTCTAGTCTAGTGCGAGAGTGACGCCTGAGACCACGGGGCCACCGAAACAGGTAGCTGAGATATCCAACCAGGTGTTTTGTTAATCATTGATAAAACTAGTACACAAGTTTGGTGTTTACTGGAATACATATATAGTTATTTTATATTTTCCTATAGGTTACATTTATAGACATATAAACACAGCTTAAAAGTTGACATTTTCCACGATTTTTATTATTATTATTTAACACCGCGTCTTACTACGAGTTTGGTTTATACGCTTTAATTACTAATTACACTAATGGATTAGGAATTGGGAAAGTTGAATTAGAGGAAGTGAACCCGCATTTGCGTGGAGGGAGAGTGGAAAACCTTTTAGGTAAACCCCCCCCCCCCCCCCCCCCCAGTTCACTCGACCGAGATTCGACCCTCAATCTCTCCGTCCTTAGCAGTCTAGCTCAACACGACTAGCACGTTAGCCGACTATGCCACCAAGGCGGGTATTTTTCCACTACCAAAAGTACATATACTTCGCTTGATAATTAAGAGCTAAACGCCCAGGAAACGAAAGGTAACTGTTATAGGAGCATAAAAGGGATCTTTGTGAATCGAATGACGAAATTTAATAGGCGATCACAAACCACTATCATTGCATTGTCATTTATATTTTCCTCCTCCCCTGTTCTCCTACTGACGGACGCCTTAACATTATAAGCCCGCTTGATCTCTGGCGCCTATGAACCTCTACTCGACTATTCAGGGACCTTAAGGGGGTGGGGGGTATGTAGGAAACGCGATAAAAAGACCTGTGTTTTTGCAGTTTTTATAGTAATTTTTTTGTCTAAAATAAATAAAATATTGTTCTAGTTGAAACATAGACTTATATTTCCTTCAAATTTTGATATCAACAGTTGTTGAATATATATCATGAGCATAGAGGCTTTAGATGAAAAACTTTTTAAATAGAGAGAAAAAGTTGATATTAAATTTCTATGATATCCTTGACAGATATTAAACTGTTGAGAGTACCCTATGAATAAAATCGAACTATACGTTTCTACTGGAGGATTATTAGATTTCCTTGGACCAAAAACATCGGACTTTTCTTGTGTGAAATGCACTCCTACGCCTTAGGGTTCGGCCAGACTGCCAAGCGTGCGAGCGAGCGCGCAAGCGACTGGGTGGCCAAACTGGCGAGCGCGCGAGCGAGCGAGCGAGCGCGTAATTAGCGGACCCTAGTTAGATTATTATTAGCACCGCGTCTTACTACCCGTTCGGGTTATACGCACTTACGCTAATGTGTAATGGTAGGGTTATTGTGAGATGAAATGAAGGACCTACAGCTTAACGTGGAATCCGAACCACGGTGGTGGCCTGGCATTCCCTACATTCACAAGATGTCTTGTCAGAGGTGAAGGAAGGGGTTGGAAATAAGATAAATCTGTGCCGGGACCGAGGATTGAACCCGGGCTGCCAGCACAGAAGTCTGACACCTTACCCCTAGACCACTAGGTCACCGCCCCCCCCCCCCCCCCCCCCCCAGTTAGAGAAGATGTCTCTGTCAAACACACTTAGTACATCTCTGCTCCTCGAAAATTCTTACAGAAAATATTGTGTATTTATAAAAAAAGAAAAAAGTAGAAGTGCATCCAATTAATAAATTGAGAAATGCGTATGGTACTGTACTTAAGTGTTTTAAAATCAGATTTGCCGCACAGTGGCAGAATGGTGCGTTGCACTCGATAACTTTTGACTAGGAGGCAAAGGTTCGAATCTTGCTCAGTGAACTGAAGGTGATTTTTAAAACTTATTTATTGTTGTGGTTTTTTCATACTCTCTCAAAACTAATGGTGATTCTTATTTGTAAAGGCCTACTTTGATTATAATATTGAAGTATTTTAACATATCGGGTTTACATATATACATTATATTATTTATGGTCTTACCAATTAAATTAGGCCATTATTATTATTATTATTATTATTATTATTATTATTATTATTATTATTATTATTAGCACCGCGTCTTACTACCCGTTCGGGTTATACGCACTTACGCTAATGTGTAATGGTAGGGTTATTGTGAGATGAAATGAAGGACCTACAGTTTAACGTGGAATCCGAACCACGGTGGTGGCCTGGCATTCCCTACATTCACAAGATGTCTTGTCAGAGGTGAAGGAAGGGGTTGGAAATAAGATAAATCTGTGCCGGGACCGAGGATTGAACCCCGGCCGCCAGCACAGAAGTCTGACACCTTACCCCTAGACCGCCAGGTCACCGGGCAATTAATAGCAAGTGTGTTAAACCTATCACTGATAGAAAAAAGTCAAATATCATGTCAAAATGAGAAGTTTCCCCAGCACTCAATGAACCAACATACAATAATATTGCCTAGCGCCTGTAAACTAGACTGTACCGGGTCGAGCGCGCGCGCTTGAAAAATAGGACCAGTTCTATCTTTCAAGCGCGCGCGCTCAGTCGCTCGCTCGCTCCAGTGTGGCCACCCCCCATTACAACCAATGTGTTCTATTTTATATTTTAGTCGCTCGCGCGCTCAGTCTGGCCGTACCCTTAAAGCTCGCACCCAACAAACATCCCATCGTCTGGTTTCTTGAAGACGTCACACATGTTTCACTGACACGTGGATTCTCACTACACACACACACAAGAGTTGGATTGCTCACCGAGGAGAGCAGAAAAAGTTCACATGGGTCGTTACTTACCGCACACGTGAACCAAACACCTCTTGTCAACCTGTTGGTTTCGAATCTCAGGTTGTACTTCCCTAGACCAGAGGTCGGCAACCCTTTCTGTTCCTCGATTGACTTACAAACTTATCAAATGTCCGGCGATCACCTCTCCTTTCTTCACAATACTTTTTTTTTTATGCTTTATACATTTTATGCTTACTCCTTAAGGTGGATTGAAACGGTATCCGAGAAAAAGCCAGTATTTTATGCAGTTTTTATGTCAAAACTTTTTTTTTTGTTGCCAAAATTAATAAAATATTGCTCCAATACAATTATAAAAATTAATTTTCTTCACATGATGACCTCAAAATTTCTTGAAAATCTGTCAAGGGTGTCCTGAAATTTAATTACAAATTTTTCTCTTCGTTTAAAAGTTTCTTATCGTGCCCCATTCTACCCCACCTTATATCAAATCTTTTCCCAAATAATAATGTCCCTACCTTTAGAGACAAAAATATAAATAAAATGTACATCGTTATACTTAATTACTAAAACGTTTTATGATATTACCTGACGTTGCCTGTTCAAGGTAATTTTGTTCACACTCAAATATTATTTAAAAATTTTTGTTATACAGTATTTGCGAGTTTAAAAGACTAAAAAATTGACTTTTATTGACTATGTAGGCGCTTACACGATTGACGTATAATCGTTATCGACCAGTTGTCGACTATTTCTTTACACTCACATTCTATGATTGCATCAGTTTTTTTTACCACAATGTCCAAGCTCTACACATATTTACTCTAATGAGGTAGGGAGAAAGAAGTAAGAATTTAGGGTACACACCTGTACTATCATTTGCACAAAATGAGAGTTGTAGAAACATTTGGGAACAAAACACACTCTATACTTTCGACTGGGATTCAAACCCAGTTCTTCCTGTCATCAGAAAACCAGGCTAAGTGAATCTGACCTATATTTTGGATGCCCACATAAAACCATTTTTAAAAAATCCTCTCGCTCATAGTGAACTTTTTTGTCCCTTCTTTACAAAAAGGGGTTACTTTTTTATTTTTCACCGCGTCTTACTACCCGTTCGGGTTATACGCTTTGAGTACTAATTACGCTAATGGATTAGGAATAGGGAAGGTTGAATTAGAGGAAGTAAACCCGCATTTACGCAGAGGGAGAGTGGAAAACCATTTAGGAAAAACACGCCCCAGTTCGCCCGACCGAGATTCGAACCTCGATCTCCCCGTCCTCAGCAGTCGAGCTCAACACGACTAGCGCGTTTGATAACTTCGCCACCGAGACGGGTTAAAAAGGAGTTACTAAAGCCCTCATATCAGAAGACGAGACTTATTTATTTTGGTTAAGGGGGAATAGGAGGGGAGGGAGGTGGGCGTAGCTTTGTGGTGAACTTTTCAATACCTGGGGGATGTGGTTGAAGACGTTTACATCATTTCAGCATGTTGGCCCCATCAAACAATTAGTTAAGGGTACTACGTGATATAATATTGATACGAGTTGGAGACGTTTATAAATCCCGGTCTATTTAAGAAGCTGTTTGAAATTTTTACTATGGGGTTTTCGACTAAATATAGGCGAAAATTATCAGCATGTCACTGACGAGTTAAAAGTTGTATTTAAAAGAAATTGAACGACGTTTTACGCGAAAATTTGTACTTTTGAGATTAAATCTAAAGGTTAGAAATCCAAATCTCCGCTCTATCAAATAAAGTTATTATTTGACATTGTCACAACAGAACATTTTAAGATAATGTGGAATTGTTTTAGAGGGTTTTGTTTAAGTTATCACACATTTAAAAACATTTTGAACTTAAACTTTTTAACTGGTTAGAAATTTCGCTTACATTTTGATGAAAGCAATATTATAAAGTATCAAACACCTTAATAAATAATTCGGTATTTCTAAACGTATGCAGTGCTTCTTATTGCTCTTTAATGTAGCATCCTTAAAGTCTAGTCGCTGTCTTTAAGTGTTTTCATAATTAGATTTCTGTAGGTGCTTTTAGAAAGACACACTAAAAAATAGAAAATAATTATATCCACATATAGGCAACAAAAAATAAATACATTTGACTTCATTACACAAATATGATTCAGGCATTACATATACCCACTTAACCTTTCTATACCCGCTTCAGTGGCCGCATGGTCTAACATGGTGCTCTTATATTAGACTAACCTTTCAAAGATGGTAAGATCGGGTTTCAATCCCGGTTGGGTGCACTGAGGGTGGTTTTCCCTAAATGGATGTCCCCTCCCCCTCCACGCAAAAGCAAGCGCATTTCCTTTAAATATAACCTTCCTAATCCCTAACACATTAATGTTATTAGTATATAGACGTGATGCTAAAAAACATTTTTAGAATTCTGGGTTGTATGTACATAAATCATTTAGGGTGGATCCAGGGGTTGTTTTGGAGCTGGGGGATGCAGGAGGGAGGGAGTAGGCGGATGGGTTTTCAAACTCCTGTTAAGTATAAATTTAATATTTTAATCAATGATAATATTGCTATATTACAAAAATGGCTTTAATTAATTACAATAACAAAAATTGATTTGTAAGAAAAAAATCACAATTTATATTAGAAAATTTGTAATGTTAATAAAACAAGAGTCACTGTCACATTGAAAGTAATATATATATATATATATATATATTATATATATATATATAGTAATAAATGTTTTTATTATTAATAACAAAATATGTATTTTAATACAAATACTTGGTTATCATGCCAAGTTTAGAAATATAATTAGTACAAAATTTTAGTTTTAAACAACAAATTAAAATATGCGATTGCCATTGTTTGCAAAAATTGTTAACAAACTTGTTTACTTCTTGCGGAAAATCATGATGGAGATATAGTAATGCAAGTCCTTAAAGTCTTTCTTCCGTCATTTCCGTAAGCATTGTAGAAGTCAGCTCTATATAACATTGCTTTCATTCAATAATTTTAATAAGAGTGCTTGACGTGTTTTCCTATAAAAGCTTCCAAACGATCGTGTAAAACATTTCATTCGACTAGTTTTAATCCAATGAAAACTCGTCGAACAAAGTGTTTTTATAAAATGAACATTTTACTTTTTTTACCTCTGACGTTGTTTTTTTACTTACGCCTTTTGTTTTTGCAAAGGATGTTTCTCAATTATAAAAATGTATCCTGTTCAATGAAATTTAAACTTAAAAAAAACATATATCAGAATATATATAAGTAGTGTTCTGGCCCTGTCGCCCCAATTTAACCTTGAACATAACTCGTAAACATCCTTGTTCCACAATAACAAGTGAACATATAGTCCGTGGAAGGTTACTATAGACCATTTTCTGTAGGAAGGGCAAAAAAAAAAAAAAAAAACTATACTCTATAGTAGCTTAACTGAGTCGCACCTTTTGATTATTGATGTGTGCTGGGGGAGAGATTTGAACTGAGACCTCCTTCATCCCCGGCATTGTAAACATATAGTCCGTGGAAGTGATCGAATCGATTTTCAATAATGGATAATTGGTGATGAATTATCGATTATCGAGAGTGAATAAAACACGGATATTCTAAAAAAGTTCCTTCATACGAAAACCGTTGACCACCTTATGACCTTGAACAAGTTTGTAACCATTTTTCTTTCCCCGCGGGGTAACCCCTGGTGGTAGCGTCCAATAAAACACGGATATTATATAAGTATACATTTATTTATTATACATTTTTACAGGAATGACGCATATATTCGTTTATACGTTTTTCTACAGTGTCTCTTAGATGCGTTAGTAAAATTGTTTTCAGTTCACAATCCAGCATGTAATAGTCCAAACCGACGACTTGGCGCGTATAGTAGGTAGCACTGAGGAGATCCAGGTTTCTGATGTGCGTTCCCCA